>OX376314.1:11168768-13568768 GCA_947369225.1 Hofmannophila pseudospretella | reverse complement strand
ATTGCATATTTGCGCCGTTCGGGGTGGCGACCTTAGGGCCGTGGGGGCCTGGAGCCCACTGCCTCTACGGGGAAATAGTCAAGCGCCTCGTAGAGTCATCCCGCGACCAGAAGGCTGGCCTCTACTTTGCTCAGCGTATAAGCCTCGCTGTACAGCGGGGCAACGCCGCCAGCCTTCTCGGGACACTCCCTGCAGGGAGCGACCTGGGCCATGTCTTGTAACTTGTAAAATAGTTATTTTGTAATTTTAGCTTAAGTATGTATTTTAGTGTTATTTTAGTATTACTTTATTTTGAATAAACATTATCACCATATATGTATATAATGTGTATTTTTACGATATTTATATATTATTATCATTTATGTGTCATGGTAAATGTATATATATATTTTTCAGTTATTAATACTACCTATCTACAATTAAAATTATTTGTGTCGTATCTTTGTCTTCTTCGACAGGTTTTGGTCAGACATCGGTCACGGTCCAACAGAATACCAGCGCTGGAGGCATTCTTGTCTGCAGCAATAAGCCGAGTTGAGGCCCTTTTCACAACAACAGCAGACCATCAGACATGATTTCGATATGTTTACCTTTGACTATATAATTATTTTATTATAATTATAACTGTTTCGGTCATTGCTGTGTGTGGAATAAACATATTCCTTACTTACTTAGTCTTGAAATATTGTAAAGTATGGTGTATGTGAAATGTTACGGAGCTTCGACTCCGACTCCGAAAGGTCGGAACTTCCGATTGATTCTACACCTCCGACTCCGACTTCGGCTCCGATAATTTTTAGGACTACATAAAGAAATGTTTTGTTATCGAAAACAACATCATAAAAAATATTGGCCAGTTCAGCTATAAAAATAAAAAAACGGGTTAAAATTTGAACTTCGTCTGAACATCTCTCTTCTACCTCCGCCTCCGACTCCGATAAATCAAATTTAAAACCTTCGGTTTCGACTCCGGTTCCGGTAAAACAACCTCTGTAACATACTCAATGTGAACAACGACCGGCCTTCAACAATTTGTAAAAAAGTCAATGCACTCAGACCCAGAACACCTGATCGTACTTAGCATGCAACTGTCGTAAATCTTATTTGGCATCATAACATAAAGATTGATTACCTCATACCCAACAATTCAATTGAGTGGCAAATTTCCGCGTACGATGGAGTATGGCGCGAAATTATCTTTTTAATTAAACGTGTACATAAAAAACAGCTCGTTTAAAAAAAAGGTAAGTACTTATGCAAAAACTGCCCAGGCTGGCGCCACCGGCGTAGTAAAGGAGAAAAAAATATTTAAAAGTAATGTGATTATTAATCCTGAGTAGTAGTTGTACGTAAACCGGAATGTAGTGGACAGTTTAATAACTTGCGCGTGAGACGAGCTAGCTGTTGTGACAACACGCCAGTTCGTGTGAAGGATAAGCCGAGCTTGAGCTCGTTTTTCAAGGAGTAACGCGAGTATAGGATTACCCGAGTCCTAACTAGGTATTATGTAGAATTTAATCGTCTTCATTTTATAGCTTAGTTCCATTCGCTTTTATGCATCTCTTTTGAACAGAATATTTTGCATATAAGCGTTTTACTTTCGTTTCGAAATGCTGAATAAAAACGCTATATTTTATAGCTCAGTTACATTAATTTTTATACATCATCAGCCTATAAATGTGTCCCCACTGTTGACGCACAGGCCTCCCCTTGCACAAGGGAGGGTACGGGCCATGATCCACCGAGCGGGCCCAGTGCTGATTGGTAGATTTCACACGCCTTCAAAAACTTTTAATTTCCTCAGATATGCAGGCTTCCTCTCGATGTTTTCCTTCACCGTTACAGCAGTCGGTAAATGTACGTAAGTCTTCGAAAAAAAAACCGAAAAACTCATTGGTACAAATGAGTTTTTAGGATTTTTTCCGAAAAAATTGGTCTGGCGTCCTAGCCACTAGACCACCGACGCTCGCTTACCTACTCTTATTAGTTCGGTATCGGACAAAACGTTTGTTTTGTCCGATACCGAACTAATCTAAAGAGACGTAGTCGACGTAAAGTAAAATCGACTTATATTATACGCTTTTATGTAAAATATTGTATTCAAAAGAGACGCATAAAAATATATATAGTCTCAGTACGGTTGTTTCACCGTACTGAGACTATATATATTTTTATGCGTCTCTTTTGAATACAATATTTTACATAAAAGCGTATAATATAAGTCGATTTTACTGTAACACATTTCAAAAGAAAAAAAATTGCGGTACTTTAGAAATGCTGAAACAAAACACTATATTCCCTAATATAGACCAATTACCTATCAAGTTTGATTGTTTGTTTGTTATCTTTAATTTAGTATTTTCTCTGTCATCGAACTGCACTTTTCATGACTCCATGGTTACTCTATCTCATATATGACTCATCCGTATCGTGAGGCTAATTTGTTATAACCGGCGCTTGTTTGCTGACGTTAAAGAACACATCCTGAACCTGCCATATAGCCACACATTTTATAATCTCAATAAATATTAACTTATGGCCTACACAAGGTCAACAATTTTAAAATTATATGCTTTCTGTATCCGATAAATTATGTTAAATAGCAACTCTATCTTCAAAATTAAGAATGACCAAAGAAAGGAAGAATAGTAGAGGCCCAAGTGTGCATCCCTGTGGAACACCGCAAAAACTAACGCTTTGTTTTACATATTTGGACGACATAACAAGCTTCGTACAAAGAAAAAGAAATAGAAATACTTAGATAAGATCTCATAACCTTCAATGGTACCTGTTCTAAGCGACGGGCAACATTAACATTTTTCTAAAACGAGAACGCTCTGCCGTGTTCCTTGTACGGCAACTTGTATAACAGGAGTTCACTCGCACTTGTTGGATCGTGTAGGTCAGGCACTTTACTACGATTTGTCGTTAGATAATCACTTAATAGCGTCGGTGGCACAGTGGCTAGGACACCAGACTCCCATGCGAGAGGTCCGTGTTCGAAACCGTACAGTGCCATGTACCAATGAGTTTTTCGTATTTTTCGAAGACTTACGTACCTACATTTACCGACTGCTCTGACGGTGAAGGAAAACATCGTGAGGAAACCTGCATACTGAGATAACCAGTGTGTAAAATGGGGTACGCACAAAAGATCCTCAAGGGTCGAAGTGCGCTGGGTTATTCCCGGCCCCCTGTCATAAGATGAGATAAGATGGTCTAGATAATCACTTCATAGTGGATGATGAATACGGTCATTTGGTGTAAGTACTTAATTGGATACCTTCTTCATCTTTTACAGTCCCTATGTTATCCTCGTTTTTGATGCCAGGTGGATTAATGAAGTTTGGTTTTAACAGGATCTTTCAATGAATGTAGAAGTAATTAATGTCCAACATTTAATTTCAACTCATTTGTATTGTCAGTAAGATCCATGTTTCTAATTTATTATTACACTAATTGGTTAGAGGTTGTTCAGTAGCACCTAGTACTTAAGTAATCACTTTAAGTCTTACATTTTCTTCTTCTTCGTTTTGAAAATTACAAAACATCTTGTTTATTTATCTACCTATATTGTAGCTACTTCTCAAGTCGTTGGTAAAGAGAGTCAATGATGATCTCTCAAGATAAAAATAGCAGTAAGTAAGTGATATATGTTATTATGAGTTTAGTATTCATTAGATTATCTCACACTTTACATCATAGACAAACATTATTATCTACGATCTCATGATTAACGTCCGTGGGAATGCTCTCGCGCATCCCTGGGAAAATGGCGCGAAATGATCCTCAACTTCGTGTTCGATATCGAATGCTGGATCGATATTTGCTGTGATTACTTGAATCGTGCGCAGCTAGTTGCCAATTTAGCTGGATAGTGTTGGAGATTGTTTCTATTGGTTTTGACCTAGTAATGTTGAGGAATCCATTGCTTGAGAATTATTCAGAGAACGGTAATTGCTCTTTCTAAGTGTCACTGATAAGATATAGGTCTAGTGTAGGTATTTCTTAGAAATTGGCAATACCAAATGCCAACGATGATAAAACCAAGGCTTCCGGGATTCGGGGCCAGTGATATGAAAGAATGAGATTATACTGATTATAAATTCATTCGATTACATGATTAGCGTGCAGTTTACACACACAGAACATAACAGAAATCTCATTCTCTCTCACACACACTCCTTTTCAACACACACAATTACACACTCTTACAACTTACATACTTACACACATACCCTTTTCTTTGTTCTCCCCACTCCCTATTCCACTGTCCCACCTCCATATTTTATTAGCTGTTACTAATTATTATTCTTATTTTGTATAAATTAAGGAGACCTATTTTTTGGCTTGCACGCATGTAAAAAAAGAACAATTCAGGCATTATATAGCTGTCAGGTTTCTCAGAAGATAAAAAAAAATCGAAGCATGGAACCAACTGTCAATGTAATCAATTATAACAACATTATGCAAAAGTTTTAATTATTTTCATGTCCCAGAAGTTTATAAAGCAACTTAGTGACTTATGAATGGGAAACTTGATTAAATTGGTGTTGAAACCAAGTCGGGGTCTGATTGTGCTTTCATTGCATTGCACAGTAAACCGTATCGAATTTGTTAAATGAACGCTGAGTTAAGAATAACTGGAGTAAACTATGAAGTAGGTATAGCATTTGTCGCGTGTAGGTACTTGGTTTTGTAAAGATTAAATTTATTTTTAAAATGTCTGTAATTATTACTTAATAATTACTTTTACTCTCATTTTAAGCCTTAATTGAGGTCTATATATCTTACTATATTTTTACGTAGCCTTTTTTACGTTAGAAACCAAATTAATATAATATATTTATTCAATATCAATAGTTTGTAATATCACCAAGATTTTAACCGATATATCGCTACTTGTATTAAAAGCTACACTGAAAGAAATTTCCTCCTGTAATCGGCCTTTCCTACCACGAGTTTACCTTCCCTTTTGACTCAGTGGGAAAAATTCCTTCCAGATCAGTAGTAAATATAGCGGAAAATATACCTTCCGAGTTTATCCACCGAATTAGTATCCTAGCTTTACCTTCCACATTTCCATCTATAGTTAGTGGGAAATAGATATCCTTCCAATTTTTCCCACTGAGTCAAAAGGGACGGTAAATTCGGATGGAAATATTATCCACCAAATCATTTACCGTCTATAGATGGTAGTAAATAAGTACCTTCCAAATTTTCCCACTGAGTCAAAAGGGACGGTAATTTCGGATGGAAACATTACCATCCAAATTCATATTCCTACCAGCACATTACCGTCCATGCTATTACCTACTGAATCACGTATCCTGCCCAAAACGGAAGGTAAGTACCTTCCCTTGACGGTAGGTAAAAGGGAAGGTTATTGGGCTTTAACCGTCCACCGCAGGTAGGTAATCCGACATTTCCTTCTGAATGCTCAAATAACCTACCAGCGATGGAAGGCAAAACGGAAGGAAATTGGGCTTAACCGTCAGCCGTAGGTAGGTAATACGACATTTCCTTCTGAACTTTCAAATAACCTACCAGCGATGGAAGGTAAAATGGAAGGTAAAACGGAAGGTAATTGGGTTTAACCGTCCACCGCAGGTAGGTAATCCGACATTTCCTTCTGAATGCTCAAATAACCTACCAGCGATGGAAGGCAAAACGGAAGGAAATTGGGCTTAACCGTCAGCCGTAGGTAGGTAATACGACATTTCCTTCTGAACTTTCAAATAACCTACCAGCGATGAAAGGTAAAATGGAAGGTAAAACGGAAGGTAATTGGGTTTAACCGTCCACCGCAGGTAGGTAATCCGACATTACCTTCTGAATGTTCAAATAACCTACCAGCGATGGAAGGTAAAACGGAAGGTTATTGGGCTGCAACCGTCCACCGCAGGTAGGTAATCCGAGATTACCTTCTGAATGGTCAAATAACCTACCAGCGATGGAAGGTAAAACGGAAGGTAATTGGGCTTTTACCGTCCACCGCAGGTAGGTAATCCGATATTTCCTTCTGAATGCTCAAATAACCTTCTAGCGATGGAAGGAACAACGGAAGGTAATTGGGTTTTTACCGTCCACCGCAGGTAGGCAATCCGACATTACCTTCTGAATGATCAAATAACCTACGACCGATGGAAGGTAAAACGGAAGGTTATTGGGCTTTAACCGTCCACCGCAGGTAGGTAATCCGACATTTCCTTCTGAATGATTAAATAACCTACCAGCGATGGAAGGTAAAACGGAAGGTTATTGGGCTTTAACCGTCCACCGCAGGTAGGTAATCCGACATTTCCTTCTGAATGATCAAATAACCTACTAGCGATGGAAGGTAAAACGGAAGGTTATTGGACTTTAACCGTCCATCGCAGGTAGGTCATCCGACATTTCCTTCTGAATGCTCAAATAACCTACCAGCGATAGAAGATAGAACGGAAGGTAATTGGGCGTGAACCGTCCACCCCAAGCAGGTCATTCGAATAGGTATTTCCTACAAAATCCGCAAAATACTTATCTGCTATGGAAGATAAAACAGAAAGTAACTGGACATGAATCATCCACCACAACGATGGACGGTACACGCCTGCTTACTCTGTTTTATCTTCCATTGCAGTTAGATAGTATAAGGATTCTGTAGAAAATATCTATTCGAATGACCTCCTGCGGTGGTAGGTTCACGCCCAATTACCTTCGGTTATACCTTCCATCGCTGGTAGGTTATTTGAGCATTGAGAAGGAAATGTCGGATGACCTACCCGCGATGGACGGTCAAGCCCGATTACCTTCCGTTTTACCTTCAATCGCTGGTAGGTTAATGGAGCATTCAGAAGGAAATGTCGGATGACCCACCTGCGGTGTCGGTTCACGCCCAATTACCTTCCGTTCTACCTTCCATCGCTAGTAGGTTATTTGGGCATTCAGAAGGAAATGTCGGATGACCTTCCTGCGGTGGACGGTCAAGCCCGATTACCTGCCGTGTTACCTTCCATCGCTGGTAGGTTATTTAAGCATTCAGAAGATAATGTCGGATGACCTACCTGCAGTGGACGGACAAGCCCGATTACCTTCCATTTTACCTTCCATCGCTGGTAGGACATTTTAGCGTTCAGAAGGAAATGTCGGATGACCTACCTGCGGTTGACGGTTCACGCCCGATTACCATCCGCTTTATGTTCCATCGTAGTTAGGTCATTTAAAGATTCTGAAAATCTTTGAATAATCTACCCGTGGAGATGGCGCACGCCCGATATACCCTCCGTTTTATCTTCCATCACAAGGTGGTTATCCGAGGATTTCCTCGTTTATCCTCAAATAACTTGGAAAATAAAACTAAATCTACGAAATAACACAAAATACTAAAATAAACAAAAGCTTGTATTACCATTAATAAAAATATAAAACTGTAGAGCACCTAACCTAATACCTACTCTACCTCTTGAAGGGTGAAAGTACCCATGTACAGTCGCCAATAGAGATATGTAAATGAACAGTCGCCATAAGAGGTAGGTAACCATAAAAAAAATCAGCCAAACTTACATTTTTTACTGGTGTACATAATATAATAGACTTTTAAACAGTCTGCTAGTGAAATATCTCTCATGCTGTCCCTGGTTACCTATCTCTGTTGGTGACTATACTACAACAATCCACAGAAAAAATGTGTATGCATTGGTGGTTACTGAACCAGTACCTATACACTTATGCATACACATATATTTTTTTGAAATAATAATAGTAACACTGGCCAAATACGGTTTCAAAAAGACATATTCTCAACTTAATGCAAAAAACATACAGGGTGGAAACGATAAGTGTTTACAGGCGATTATTTTGTCACTAATATATCTAAAATCTGTTAACTGATATTGCTACTAGGTTGCCTAATGCAAAAAGTGGGAAGTAATATTATTAAATTCCTCTGTAGGAAAAAGTGCTAAGTCAAGAAATGTAATTTTTTGTGTGCATAGGCTGCCATTAAATATATTTATTCAACTCTACACAAAATGTTTAGTACGGTCAGATGTACCTAAAAGTATACAGGGGCAACATATATGTTTGAGATTTTCTCAAAAACTGCTGGACCGATTCTAAAAATTCTTTCACTGATATATAGTACAAAGTCCTAACTACATGATAGTAAAATATTTTCTTAATTGGTCCAGTAGTTTTTAAGAAAATCTCAATCAGTGGCATCACGAGTGAATGTATAGTCCATTTCATATACCATGGCGTATTGGCACTTGAGACTGGACAATAAAGACTGCGATAATAATCTATTGTTGTGTGATTAGTTACTACTTTAACACTCCAAGTCAAGCATCTGTTCTTAAACCAATGATCAACTGTAGCAGGAGTGATGCATTTTGATACTGGTACATTTAAACAATCATTTTGATACTGGTACATTTAAACAATCATTTTGATACTGGTACATTTAAACAATCATTTTGATACTGGTACATTTAAACAATCATTTTGATACTGGTACATTTAAACAATCATTTTGATACTGGTACATTTAAACAATCATTTTGATACTGGTATATTTAAACAATCATTTTGATACTGGTACATTTAAACAATCATTTTGATACTGGTACATTTAAACAATCATTTTGATACTGGTACATTTAAACAATCATTTTGATACTGGTACATTTAAACAATCATTTTGATACTGGTACATTTAAACAATCATTTTGATACTGGTACATTTAAACAATCATTTTGATACTGGTACATTTAAACAATCATTTTGATACTGGTACATTTAAACAATCATTTTGATACTGGTACATTTAAACAATCATTTTGATACTGGTACATTTAAACAATCATTTTGATACTGGTACATTTAAACAATCATTTTGATACTGGTACATTTAAACAATCATTTTGATACTGGTACATTTAAACAATAATGTTTGTTCTACTTTTTGTTTATTTACATTAAATTATAAGCACACCCTTTTTCTACTATTACAATGTCTTCTGCTACATCAATTGTATGTTTAATCACTTTCTTCGGTATCCGTGTCTTCACGCGTGTTTATTATAAATGGTTGAATTCGATCCCTCGAACATTCGTTTTCCACCTTAACAACATGGTCGTAAGCGTTCTTCCAAAAAATAGGGTTTGTGAAATTTACTGCATTTCGTACAGTTTGAATTACATTGTCACCCACTGTTGGCGTAATATTCGATTTACGGACAGTTTTTTTAAATGACTCCACATTAACTCGATGGGGTTCAATACACAATAATAAGGTGGTAGTCTAATTATCTCATGTCCAGCCCCTTAGGGATGTAAGGGGGGTCACCAACAATTAGACCACCAAATGTCAAACTCACCTGCACGTGGTGCATCCTGCCGATTAACGAACGAGTCCCTGGCGACCGACTAGTGGCGGTATAACCACTCAAATTATGGCTGGGTCAAAATATCAGAAGCACGATGACGGGCAGCAGCGTCATCGGGGCAAGCGACCCGGCTACTGCGATCGCCAACCCGCAGGCCTAGCGTGGCGATTATGGCATCACCTCTTATGGACAGCGCAAAAAGAAAACGGCCTCCAGTTCCCGGCCTAAATTGGTGGGTGACTTACGACTGAATTTAGACGGATTTTTGACGAGTTTCCTACCGTCATCATTACCTTTCAGTTTGGCAGGTAATGTCACAATTCCGACTAAAGTAGTAGGCGACTTTACCACTGAATTAGATGGAATTTGAACACGAGTTACCTACTAGCTTTACTACCTTTCAATTTGAAAGGTATTTCAGTAATTCCGACTAAATTGGTGGGTGACTTACTACTGAACTAGATGGAATTCGATCACGAGTTACCTACTAGCTTCACTACCTTTCAATTTGAAAGATATTTCAGTAATTCCGACTAAATTGGTGGGTAACTTACTACTGAATTTAGACGGATTTTTGACGAGTTTCCTACCGTCATCATTACCTTTCAGTTTGGCAGGTAATGTCACAATTCCGACTAAAGTAGTAGGCGACTTTACCACTGAATTAGATGGAATTTGAACACGAGTTACCTACTAGCTTTACTACCTTTCAATTTGAAAGGTATTTCAGTAATTCCGACTAAATTGGTGGGTGACTTACTACTGAACTAGATGGAATTCGATCACGAGTTACCTACTAGCTTCACTACCTTTCAATTTGAAAGGTATTTCATTAATTCCGACAAAATTGGTGGGTAACTTACTACTGAATTTAGACGGATGTTTGAGACGAGTTTCCTACCGTCGTTATTACCTTTCAGTATTGTAGGTATGTCACCAATTCCGACTAAATCAGTAGGTGATTTTGATCACGAGTTACCCACCAGTTAAACTACCTTTCAATTTGGAAGGTATGTCGTAATTCCGACTAAATTGGTTGGCTTAAAATTTGGTAGGTAATAGGTCACAAGTTACCCACTAACTTTTCCATCAGAGTTGGATGGTCAATTCGGAAGGTAAATGACGTCCTACTAAATTGGTTGGTCTGAGATTTGGTAGGTGATCGATCACAAATTACCTACTAGTATTTCCATTAGAGTTGGATGGTCATTCGGTAGGTAAAATTGGATTCCTTCTGGAAATACCGTCCGGTTTCATTACCTAACAAATTAGAAGGATTTTCCTTCCGGTTTTTTACCTACCAAATGAAATTTGGAAGGATAATTTGGTAGGAAATGGTGGATACCTTCCGTATTTCAGTGGGAAATGGGTTTTCTTCAAGTTTGGTTGGTAAAAAACAGTTGGAATCGATTTTTCTTCGGTAGGTAAGGCGTCTAGAAGGAAAAAATCAGAAGGTTGAGCCGGAAATTTCTTTCAGTGTAGATAGTTTCGTGGTCTACTAATATAAAGGACCAGTAAAATACACATCAGATCTGTTACACAACTGTCAAAATTCAAGCATTGGACTGGAATTCACTCTCAATTCGTTTTTCGATTCGATTCGTTTCGAACGAATTGTTGTATGAACTGTCATATTCTGTTGTATAGATCGTTGTTTCGTCGTATGTACCAGAATTACCTAAGAGAGGTACGTTTTGTAGCTCTACGTGAGTTGTGATTTACTGCAATCTGTGTCGAATCAACTGATGCGAAGAATGGCAGCCGTAGGGCGTTTGCGGGTTAACCTCCAGATGGAAAAAAAACTTTACCCATTTCGATTAAAGATACAGCAGTTATTTATGCGTTGACTTTCTTATTGGAGATATTTAATTCCTTTGAAATAAAGCAAGTACAGCTTTAAAAGTATTTTAAAAGTATTCAACTTTTGAGCGTCAGAACAAAAAAAAACATGAATTATATAAAGGTGAAATGAAAGAAACTATGAAAGTTAATAATTATACTCCTGTTTTAGGTCAAATCACAGATTTAAACATAACATTAACCAATAAATCTAACCTTGAGATCTTAGATAAAAATAATAAATCAAAGAGCAGAAAATCGATCATAATACTGAAAGTTCCTTCTTTGTTGATATCTGCCAATAAACTACACAATCTCATATCAGATTTATGAAGAATGCTGGCAACCCTGCAAAAACCCCTACAAATTACACAAGGCGCAGTGTAACCAATTTCTGGAATTTATTGCGAACGGTTACCAGACCTTAGATTAATGCTAGTAATCTAGGCTGAACGGAATCTAGACATAGGTTCGATTACAACTTTATATCGAGTATTACTCACTCGCGGCCTTCCATCCGTCTTCCCAAGGTCTGGCAGCACAGCTTATACATTTCGATCAGGTTCTCACAGATTAGTATCTATTGCAGTTTCGGCCGGCAAACTAGTTGGGTTAGGTTAGCTATACGACTCTGTTATAACTATTACAAGAGTCTTAACTTCAATAACGCTACTAGTAATAGGTATCCCTACTTCAATAGAGATACATACTTGTAATAGGTATATCTTTATTGTAACTTATGTTAGTTGCATTTTACTGTTGTTCATCTGTGTGATAAGAACCTACGTTTAACTATATATATATATATATATATATATATATATATATAGTTAAACGTAGGTTCTTATCACACAGATGAACAACAGTAAAATGCAACTAATATAACTAACTATATTTAACTATATATATATATATATATATATATATATATATATATATATATATATATATATATATATATATATATATATATATATATATATATATATATATATATATATATATATATATATATATATATATATATATATATATATATATATATATATATATATATATAGCCATATAGGGGTGTTAATGTAAATGGTTGAGCTCACATATGCTTTGGTGAAATGAAACTGTATATATATATATATAGGTAAATACTGCCAATTTTATCATTAAATCGACTTCCGGGCAAAAACAAAACTATTAATCAATCTGAATGTTGCCAACCTATCACATATATATTCTGTTATCATTTCTAATTTCACTATCAGCAAGTATAGACAGATAAAGGATGGAATAATATTGTTTATCTCATTTTATTACTTACATTGTTTATACTTTCCTGTAAAAGTGTTTATTTATTGTACGAATTCGACGAAAGATTAACTCAATGGACACGATCTTTCGGACCAAGAACGTAAAAAGAAAGAAAGACTTTAAAAGTCAAACAAAATCACAAAGAAGAAATATCAACAAGCACGGTGAAATGAGTCCATAAATAAAATTTGACACGGCAAAAAGGGGATAACTCCAAGACGTCGAGACAAGTGACCCTTGGGTCAAGATGACCCTCACAGCAGGGTGCCAAGTATCAGATCGCGATGCACTTGAAAAAGATGAGTCAAATAACATTCTGATAGAGATAAGTTTGTCTGAGTTAGAGGGCAATAAAATTATGTCACCGACCTTTGGATTGTAGAAAATCAATTCTTATAATGAGACTGTTCATAAATCTTATTGCTGTCATTACTTTGAAAACGTATAACGATGGGATACTGAGATGGGTGTATTATGTAGGAGTCAAAGGGATAAATGTAAATAGATAGGGTATTAGAGTAACAGAAATGTCAATAAAAGTGTATTTCTGTGAATCTATGAAGAAACGGACCGAATATGCCGTGATATTGTGTAGGATGTTATGTGAAAAAATAATACAAACATAAATAAAAAATCGTAAAAGAAGTGTAAATATTTGGTTTCAATTCGAGTTTACTTGAAAAGACTAATACAAATAAATATAAAGTAGTCTAAACTCTCCTTAATCAAAGGTTGGTTGGAAGAGATCCCTATGGGATAAGCCCGCCTTTGTACATATTGTAATGTTTTTATTTTCTGTGTATTTTTTTTCTTTTCTTTGTGTGTGTACAATAAGAGATTACAAACAAATAAATCACATAAAAGTAAGACTAAAATAACCATAAATCTCATCACGTCACCTATTATGTCATCCAAATAAACATTGCAAAAAAGTGGGGCATTACAAGCGTCAACTCACCTTTTTATCAGCTCGCACATAAAAAACCAAATCATCGATAAATGATCGATAAAAACCTTCGATATTCCCAAGCTATATCTCCAACTGAGATATCGGGTAATGACCTCCACCATATGATATGCGGCGGTCGTTCCCGTGGCCATTCCGATACAATATCAGTATTTATGTGACAGCTGAACAAAAGCATTGAGCTTTTTGTTCTTTCGTCGTGGGTATAAAATGGCCGTATAATATAAGGAATCAGAGAACTAATATGTATGGAGTGAAAATATAGAAGCGAATTGACACCTAAGAAAATGCAGTGCAGAGGGCTGAGTTAGAACTTTACAAGTCACATCACAACACGTAACGAAAAAACTACAAAATGAAAATGGCCTGGCCCTTAATAATGTTTACCTTATTTCTGATATTCATTACAAAAAAATGTAGTGGTTGCTGTAAAATATTGTAATGGATACTAATTGAACATAGTTCCCTGCTGTACAAGATTTCTCGTTCTTGTTTTGTATACGAGATTTTTTGTGTGAATATTTGTGATTTGCTATTGATTCGAAAAGTGTACGTCATCGTAGATTGACCAACCACGTCATGACACGTTGCTCGTGGTCAATTAGCGACCATTGTAACGTTTATCAGAGCCGTAAGGTTTCAGCGCTTAAAACATAGGTACGAGTTACTCTTTGTGATATCGATGGGACCGTTTGTCGCTTGTTTTGTTTCTTGTATTGAATAGACTACTTGCCACCATAAACAATAAATTATGAGAGTATGTAAATATTTTTTTTTTATTTATTTCAGCGAACTTAACAGCTTTCTACTTAAAACTACACATATATCTTAAACATAAACAGCCAATTATAATGTTCGACAAATTACAATTATTATTTAATAGTTTATTATATTATATGATAGTTCAAATAATGGGAAACAGGAATATATTGATTTCCGATCATGAAAAGCTTAAAATCTATTTTTTTTTAAATATGTATATCACGTGACGCAGTGAAACGCTATCCGCCATGACGCTGTCAAGTATGACGTCACTATCGAGTAAACAACACAACGAATGCAGGGCGCTAAGTTTTGTTTTGTTTGTTTATTTAATCGTTAAAAAAAGTAGTTAAAAAGGGTTATGATTTAAACATTGTAAGAATAAGAATAGTTTATTAGTGCGGTAAGATTACAATGGATTCATAGTCCATACTGTCAGGTAGCTAGATGTAAAATAGATCTACTTACAATATGTTGTTATTGTACCTCAACTAATAAAGATCAGTCATTGCCCTACTACCGTGGTTTCATTGTGTCTTTCACATACTTTTACACATACACCACTAGGAACTAGTAACATAATTATGTTTCCATGAATATTAGCTCACTGAAAGAAATAAAGAATTGAATGGGTTTCGATGAAGTCGCGTGCCGATGTAGTGTGAAGCTTTTCGCGATAACTCTTTTCTTTAGCATTTATTTATACCACTTGATATTTATCAGAGTCTCCATTCAAATATTTTGTTTGTTCTTGTTTCAGGTAAATTGAAGACCTATTCAGCGATACTGGCACGTAGGGAGTCTGAAACAGAAAAATGCGAGCTGCATTATAAACGTGATGAAGGGATGAAGCGTTGGTCAATGATAATGATCAGGAATTGAATTTCAAATTCATACTTTCGAACACCTTTAGATTGAGTAGAGAATGATACTTTACATTGAGTATCAAAAAACGTTATAATGTTTATTTCTGCCATAAAAGCAGAAAGTTTTAGTGTTTAATAACGAAAAAGTCCACAACAGGTTTTTATTAAAATACATGTACTTAATAATACGTACATAATTAAGGTTATGTAATTAACAGTTGTTTGGCTGAATAACGGACGATGAATTTTATAATATGTTTTAATAACGGGTGAAAAAAATATTAAACAAAAGACAGACAGGAAATACGCAATGAATTAATTCATAACATTAACTGAAAAGTGCAGTCAACGATGCAAGAAGATTGCTGGATTGATACAAAACCATTGTCACAACAAAAACATTGGCGCAACACCTTTAGCGAACTGAAATAAATGAAATGGTACGAGTAAAGAAAATATTTCTAGAATGTATTCTATAAAACATTCTAGAAATATTTTATAAATAAAGGATAAAGGAAATAGTTGAAGTTGATAAAGGAAAAGATAAAGGGTAAAGGATATAGTTGGAGTTGATCAAGGAAAAGATAAAGGGTAAAGGAAATAGTTGGAGTTGATAAAGGAAAAGATAAAGGGTAAAGGAAATAGTTGGAGTTGATAAAGGAAAAGATAAAGGGTAAAGGAAATAGTTGGAGTTGATAAAGGAAAAGATAAAGGGTAAAGGAAAAAGTTGGAGTTGATAAAGGAAAAGATAAAGGGTAAAGGAAAAAGTTGGAGTTGATAAAGGAAAAGATAATGGGTAAAGGAAAAAGTTGGAGTTGATAAAGGAAAAGATAAAGGGTAAAGGAAATAGTTGGAGTTGGTAAAGGAAATAGTTGGAGTTGATAAAGAATTTTCTATTTCTATTTATAGAAATATAAAAGGATAAACGAAAAAGTAGGCGTTGAACTCCAACTTTTTCCTTTGTCCTTTATCTTTTCCTTTATTATCAATTGACTTAGTTCAAAAGCCCTTGTAGGAAATATCCGAAACAGTAACTGCCATTTTAAAAATAGCAGTTTCAAAAAGCATGAGTAAACCATAACCGCTTCCCATCGGAATGACGAGCCGCATAATGGACAGACACTCACTATGTTTCTATCCCTTTTCTCTCCAGTTTTAATTGTTATCTATTTTATCTTTAGGCATTTATTTGTACTTTTATTATTTATACTTTTAATATATTTTTGTTTTCGTCCCTGACTGCCGTTTCGCCCGCGATTCCTTCGCACAGCTGAAAACCAGCGCTGTGGTTCTGCCGTACCGGTCGGACCGCAGCACATGCCCAGCATGTGTCCTTTTAATGTTGCATTGTGTTCAAATATTTTTTAAGTTTAATAATGTATGCAATGTTAATAAATGTTTTTCTTTCTTTCTTTACTATTGGGTGGGAATGGTGGGACAATGTAGGTGGGACCACGAGTCACATCCTTCTCAGGGGACTTACTGAATAAACTCAATTGCAATGCAAGAAAACTTATTTCGTAGACTGATCTATAGAGATTTTAGAAATGAATATAGTGAGTCATTCAATTTGGCGGAGGACTTTTACCAGTGAGTAATCCGTACATATTATTTTATCCATTGAATTGAGATTATTAATATTTTAGAAAAATATCATAGTGCAAGAGCTACTAACGGTATCGAATACGAATTATGATTTCTTGTAGGGATGTTACGGAGGTGGTTTTACCGGAACCGGAGTCGAAACCGAAGGTTTTAAATTTGATTTATCGAATTTAGAAGTCAGAGGCGGAGGTAGAAGAGAGATGTTCAGAAGAAGTTCAAATTTTAAACCGTTTTTTAATTTTTATAGCTGAACTGGCCAAATTTTTATGATGACGTTTGCGGCACTAATTCATATTCCTTTAGAGAGTAGTGTAGGGTTACATAAATAATAATACATAAATGTATTCCTGCACTATTTAATAAAATATTGATATTTGAATATAATATGTTTGCTCACAAATCTTCAGTATAACCTCCGATTCAAAATTATCCGAGCCGAAATCGGAGTCGGAGGTGTAAAATCAATCGGAAGTTCCGACCTTTCGGAGTCGGAGTCGAAGCTCCGTAACATCCCTAATTTCTTGCATTGCAATTGATTAGTTAGTGATGGTTATTTAGGTTGGACCTTTGTGAGACTCCTTGCTTTTTGCAAGACTGTTATTTTATGGAACCATACTGGTTACTCAGTTTTCTATCATCCGCTTTCCGCGACCGCTACCTCTTCAACTTCCACACAGACCATACCATTACCAACATCGTGGGAAATAACAATATGCTATTAATTAAGTATTCACGCAACATACTGTGTGCAAAGAACCTGCGAAAGCAGTACAAGACAAAGGTCAAACTAAGAACCACTTTTGTGCTATTGAATTAAGGTTTACATTAGCTCAAATATGTTACTGAACGTGGCCTGTGGTTGACTGTACACCAGCGGTAGGACACAAAAGGGCGTTCATTTCGCCTCGCATTTATAATTACTTTCACATTTTAGTGATGTGGTGTAGAAATTCCAATCGTCATGGTTTTGGTCTAAGACTTAAGAATAGCTGTAAAGAATACTGCTTTTGTTTATGGTCTTGCTATAAATATAGAAAAACACGTAGTCAAGAACGGCATTTCTTCAAAAAATGTTTTGGTGTTGCGGGTGTCTGTATTTGAGGTACTTTCTCTCTAAGTTTGTACCGATGTCGACTTCATCGTTCATATCAACCTCCATGCCATCAATTTCAACCTCATTGTTAACGTTTATCTCACCTCATTTCGTATTGGCATTTTCATTTCTTCATCTATATTTTCAAAATTCAAATCATTTCATTTCTAAATTCCATTATTCCATTAGTTTCATTGTTTTTACTTATTCTCTCTGTATTTTTGTCCTGAACGGACGTATGTCCGTTTTATAAAATTGTCTCCTACTACTACCTATTTTCTACTATTGTGTTGTTCTGTTCCTGATAAATATAATATCTACTATTACCAAGATTCTTCTATTACTTCATCTGCACACTGTCCTAGAACTCTGCTAGCCGGCACCTATAGGGCAGATTGTAGCAACTTAATTGGTTCGCGACCCATGGACCCACCACTATGAATTTAGGTATACTTAAATAGCCAACATCTTCTTAATCTTCTGAAACCAAAACTGGATTTGCACATCACTGTACAAGTGTGCAACTATGCGATATATTGATCGAGAAACTTTTGACGAAGGCTGAACATGATTGGAGTTTGACAGCTTATTTAAAGATTTGTATTTTGACATTCATTTTTAGCAGCCCATTTTTGAAATTACGAAAGAAGAGCAACTTTATAATCTCTCCAAATACAAATGTAGAAGTATAATAAAAACCTGGCTCCTTGGTTTGAACTATGAGGAAACAGAAACATTGCTGGCCATAACCAAATAAAATAAATAGGCAATCTAACTAAAATCTAACCTACATAATAAACACACAACACACACACACACATTTTAATAAAACCACACTCTCATACACCCCAACATATCCTCCCATACTATCATAATGTTATAGATATTAAGCACTAAAGAACTTTACCGACAGCAGCACACACAAAGAAACAATTTAATAAACCGATATGGTGGACCGGAAGCAAATAGTCCCTACAGCACAGGGCAACCTATTGTAGGTAACAAATGCAAATATTTCACCCAGCCTAATAAATACTAGACACTAACTTTTGAAATTGAAATTGAATAAACTCTGTTATAAGACAATGATTCTGAAACATTAACAACCAAAAACACCCAAAAACATTTTTTAAAATTGAAATTAAAAACGTTTATTTATCTCTGTAAACACCAGAATATAGAACACAATACAGAAGTATACAAAGATTGATACATGCAACACAAAACATCCGGTCCTGTATAATGCCAAGAAGGGTACACCAGCTCAGCATAATGCTGAGGCAAGCCACAGCGCTGGTTTTCAGCTGGTCCCTCAGTGACTGCACAAAGACAAAAGCATGGAATCTATAACGAACGGTACCCTTATTACCAGACAGTTAGTCTCCAGTTACCATTTACCATCAATTTGCATCCAACGGCCCCTAATGGAGCTCAATTAATCAGTAATACAGGAACTGCATTATAGTCAGAGGTCATTAGCGATCGCGTTGACCCTAAGGTCACACTTATTAAGACAATGCATGCACTTGGCATCGGGAATAAGTCTTGTGCAGTGGCGTAGCGTGTATTTCCACCGCCCGAGGCAAAGTTTAAATTTGCCGCCCCAAAAGTAATTTAAATAAAATATTAAAAATTAAAGGGTAAATTAAAATAATTGTTCTTGGTCGCTACACTCCTGGCAGAGTGGTCGTGAGCGTCATCGTGGCCTGCCTCACAATTCGTCGCCACGTCTGATGTCAATAAAAAATATATTAATCTATACCAATATTATAAAGAGGAAAGGTTTGATTTTTTGTTTGTTTGTTTGAATTGAATAGGCTCCGAAACTACTGAACAGATTTGAATAATTCTTTCACTGTTGGAAAGCTACATTTTTCCTGAGTGACATAGGCTATATTTCATTTTCAAAAAAATGGGGATTCTTACTTAAATTACGATAAAGTGTAAAAAAATATCAAAAAACTTCCTTACATCGCGTACGCTGCGAAAACTATTGATGATAGAACAAAATGATATATAACATTTTTTTAGAACACACCATTATCAACAAAATAATCAGCGGCAGCGTGTCTCTAACTATTATAGTCATGTCACAATAAGCGTTTTTTTTATAAAAAAAAAAGAAATTAAAATACCACCGCTACAAAAAGCTCTTTATTTGTACCTTATCAAAATAAATGACTTATTATTTAAGACTGCTTCAATACCTTTATATTACTTTTTGAATTATTCGATTCTGACATTCCATTCAAAAGATATCACGAGTTTAAAACTTTGAAAAAATAAACTCCATTCGGCTACTTATGCGTTGTAGGGCGTCACTCGGGCAGGGGTACGGGAGGGGAGTTAAGATCACTAAATAAACTTATATTATTATTATTATTATGAATGTGTTAAAATTAACAAATCTAAATGTAATGTTTAATGCCCGTGCGAAGCCGGGACGAGCCGCTAGTGTAAAATAATTTCAATTAAATTAAATTATTAAATAATATTCAACACCCTTTTACATTTTATTTATGTACCTATGCCCTGCATTGATAAATGCTTAATAAATAAAAAATAGTTAGAAATTTCATGACATGATATGCTTTCAAAAGGTGTAGATGTGTCAAGATGTATGATGTACCAGTATGTATGTTCTTTCATTACAATGTATTGTTCAGTTTACGACTGGAAAAGGTTAGTTAACGTTAATGACTATTTTATTGTAGAGAAAGGACAGTGTTTTATTTATTAGAAATACGACAGACAGTGCTTCTAGGTAGGGCTTTTACAAGATTTCTAATTTTGACCTGATTAAAACAACTAATAAAACAAACTTCTAATGGTAGGCAAACAATTATGAATTAATAAAATTGAAATTGAACGAAATGAAAACATACAAGCCATATAAATAAATATAAATAAAAAAGCCTTTTATTGTCCTTATATGAATTAGAATTTAAAAAAATTATAATATGTCACATTTTTAAACATTCAATCATAATAATAATATCTATAAATACAATTATATACATTTAAGTTTGAGTAGATAAGGACCCCGTCTTGATGAAGGCCTCCTCCAGTTTTCGCCAATTGTTTCTACAAGCCCATACTACATTAAAATTAATACATTGTTGGAACCATTCGGTCTGACGCAACCTAAAATTCGCTAGGGATATAAATGGACATTATATAATTACTAGTGATCGGAGTAGGTAGGGCTGTTTTTGGTACTTGCCACATACGGTCATAATATGGATAAGTATGCCCAATAAACCCGGGATTTCCGGGATTATAAATATATTATTTAGATTTTTAACGTTATATTTGATACACATTTAAGATTGGTGGCGAAATAATTTTTTTTTAAGATTCATGGCGCTAGTGTACCTATGGTAGTGTTTTAACTTCTTCGTAAGTTCACAATTTAAAAAAAATCATAATCCGCCGAGTAAGGGCGAGGTTTATAAAAGTAATTTACAACATTTGCTCGATAACTTAAAACGGGATCCCGAAATCATATCCATATTAATATAACCTTTGAGGACATTGACCCGAAAGAGGTCTAGCTACTCCGATCACTGATAATTACCATACATGTATACCATACGTGCCCTAGCACGACTAATAATAATATGGCAATTAGAAATAATATATTTTTTTAAATATATCTTTTGCGATACCTACACCGTTTCATACGAACTAATAAACGTAAACGTGAAAAGCATAACCGGAAGTCTTCGATCAGAGTCACAAATAGTCACATCATTACTGTAGTTACGTACATATTCCTATAATATAACGATTTATTCCGGATTGGTCCCAAAAAAATAGCCCGAATTCAACTGAAGCTGAAATTCTTATTATATAGTCTCCGACCTATCCTAAAAAGGGACGAGATGAGAACATCAGCTTTGATGAAACCTGTGTATTACTGATAATTAAAAAGAAAAGACAGACAGAAGCACTTTAGTGTAATAAAAGAAATAAAAATAAATAAATGAAAGAGTATTTATTCATTCATACATTAAAGTAAAAATGTACAACACTGTTATTTTATTCTAACTCTTAACCTATTTGCAAAATATATCTTTAACACGTATTGCCATATGTGTCTAATGAAATGGTCGAGACCTCAGCGACACGCTGGTTTTCAGGTGCTAGATGCAACGCAACCAGCGCTTGGTTGCGAGACACAACACGATTATGTGGTCAAATCTATATTATGTAATTTTATATTAAAATGAATGACAATATGTAGTTATATGTAGCTGGCTTTAGCTTCCTTCTGATGATAACATAATTGGGTTTCTGTGTCTGAGAGAGTATCTATACCATTCACTGAGGTCAGCTAACAGAGACTTTGCTGTATGTACCTAATAAAATTATCCTAAAAATAACCCCTATCGGTGAAATAGAACGTATTTACTATCCCAGGATTCAACATCTAGGCAACAAAACGTGTACACAATAAAAGGTAACAATTCTGCAAACAGCTTCCTATAACTCCAGTAAAAGCATCAGGAAATGCCATTATAGGAAGAAAAAAGTGTCGAAACAGGAAATCAAGCGCAGGTGCGCCGCGTCGGTCGCCTGTCCGAAACTCTATACAATCGTCACGAGACGACTTCAAAGAGCTGGATTTACGGCAGCACGAAACTGTTTTGTACGAATAAATTTCGGAAATCGACTTTTTACGATGCTTTGGTCAATTTGTGGTGCTTCGAATTTATGGATTCACATTGTCGAAAAATTCATGGAAGAATGTTTACTGTTATAAAATTTATTAGTACTTAAGACAGGTGTATTAGTAGGTCATTTGGGGTTCATCCTTGCGAACGAAGTTCTGTGCTCTATGGCTTCATCTAAGATTTTATTTCAATGGTAAAAGACTGGCTGCCCTTGACTCAGTGGAGAAACGCGCTAAGCGCCTTATAGGTGACGAATCGCTGGTGGAAGCTAGACTGCAAAGTCTGGAACATCGGCGCAAGGTTGCCTGTCTATCGGTATTTTATAGGATACATTTCGAAGAGTGCGCATCGGAATTGCACGACCTAATTCCAGCATCTCCATTCCGCCTTCGGACTACCAGGCGCGGGGAGGGGTTCCATCCTTATGTTGTTGATATCCCATCTACTCGTACGAAGCGATTTGCTTCTTCATTCATTATGCGAACGGCTAAGGAATGGAACAGCCTGCCGGCGTCTGTATTTCCCGAAACCTACAACCTTGGGATCTTCAAGGCCAGAGTGAATAGGCATTTACTGGACCCGCATGCTCCATCGTCGACCTCATCATCGCTTACCATCAGGCGAGATCGAGGTCAAATGCGGGTTTAGAAGTAAATATTTTTTAAAAAAAAAAGCCAATGCGGACGGATATACATTCTAGATTAATCTAGATAATTACCAATTATAATAAGAAGTTTAAGATCTGGGAACATTTTGCCAACTTTCCCTGTTTGTCTACTTTTCGAACAATAATTAGTACGATTCTTTTTTTATTTTTGGCAAAGTGTTCACAGATCAGTTTAGTCGCTTCAAAGAAACTTTAACTGAGCGTTAAAGTTTCTGACTATTCAGTATGGGCGGTACGCTAAGACCGTCGAACGACACCGACACCAAAATGTAAAAATTTTCGCGCGTCTCTAGCTCAGTCACTATTAAGCCGAGCTCAGTGCTGAAAGTATCTATCGCGAGAGCAAGGTTGCTCGCTTCGAAAGACACTAAAATCATTGCAATCGACCAACTGTAAGCAAAACTATTTCCTTAAAATACACACAGGGTTCCCTGTCCAAAAGTGTAGGCACGATCAGTACCCCGAGTTTTTTAGCTTTTGCGGTAACATTTCAAATAAAAACAAACTAAAGTAAACGTACAATGTAAGAATATTAACATGTAGGTAAGTATTCTGTGGTATTAAGTTGTTAGTGTCACAAGAAAATTACTTAAGTGCTACAAAAATTTAAAAAGACAACCTTAAATCATCTTCGGCGGTTATCGTAATCAAAGCCTTAATTGTAACTTCACCCTTTTACAAACTTGCTGTCAGCAGGAAATACCAATTTAATGGAACAATTTGCGGCAGGTGATTCCACGTTCTACTATAATTATTGAGGAACTAAGTGCCAGCAGCCATGTCAACTGTCAGATGTTCGATTTATTTCGAATTTCGAACAAAAAGCCATCCAATAGCGCATCTGCCTCGGCTCGTGCGGCAGCGCATGCTTAACGGACCTTTTTTTACGGACGTTTCTTTTTCAAATTCGTACGCCCATTGCTACTTTTAAATTGCTTCATAAATTCTTTTTCTTCGCGAACGTGCATTGGATATTAAACCCTAGTTAGGAGCCAGTTTTTTGTTGAGATCTGGTTGCGATTGTGCTTCTGTCGTTGCTGATTGATTCGAAAGCTCGGCAGGTGCGTACGCGCAGCGGAACACGGACTAATTGATACAACATGCATGACTAACGGTTAGCAATGAATTACTGTAAAGCTTAACTGCATTAAGTAAATTTTATTACGTGGGCGCGTCGGGTTAAGTTTTGTCATATCAGTACCTATAAGTGGTCTAGTTTAATTTATGGTAATTGAAATTTTATAATCTTTAAATTATAGTTAACTGCAGTAATGGTATTGATATCTACTGGATTATTATTAAAATTTAAGTATCTATGTTGACTGTTTAGTAATTTACTTAATGCTTGTGGTTGATTTACCTACTGCAAGAGGTAATTATATTACACAGTCTTTATTGACTTGCAAAATTACAAAGATCTTTATGTTTATTAAAACCAGTTACTGAGATAAATAATCCTAGATTGTATTATAATACGTAATATTTGCTAGATAATTGGCCCTTTTCTTGACTGAAAACTGTGCAGAAATCGCCATATACAATAAGTTATTTCAATTTGTTTAATCTTTTCTGATTTTTTTTAATATTCTCACATAGATTATGTATAAACTAGGGATGTTACGGAGCTTCGAATCCGACTCCGAAAGGTCGTAATTTTCGATTGAAATTACACTTCCGACTCTGACTTTGGCTCCGATAATTTTGAATCGGAGGTTTTACCGAAGATTTGTGAGCAAACATATTCAAATATCAATATTTATTTAAATAGTGTAGGACTACATAAAGGAACATGTTTTATTGCCGCAAAAGTCATCATACAAAATATTGGCCAGTTCAGCTATAAAAATTAAAAAACGGTTTAAAACATCTCTCTACTACCTCCGCCTCCGACTCCGATAAATAAATAAATACAATACAATAAATCTAATTGAAAACCTTCGGTTTCGACTCCGGTTCCGGTAAAACCACCTCCGTAACATCCCTGGTATAAACTCGGGCAGAAATGTAGGATAACACAAGAAAATCTAAGTACACACTTTTTAATGGGTTCCATACTCCACTTCGAAAAAACTGTTCATTTTCATGCAAATTTATTTTCTATGTTAACGACGTAAGGTCTTTTTACTGCAACATGTACAATTCCCGACTGAAGTTAATATTTAGCACGCAGCTTCGCGTTTGAAGCGGGTTCATTAAAATAACAAAGTTAATGAATGCAAGCCATTCGCTTGAACTTTGAAACTGACGGTATGTAACTAACACAATAACAACACATGACAACAATAATTCACGAAGTTACAATGATTAGCTCCAGACTGGATGGGGTGCCCTGCACCTCTTGGTGGAAATAATTGCGGCAGAGAGCTAGAAGGAGATGAGACAAGACTTACTTGAGAAGCTCCTGGATCTGGTCTCTGGCGGCTGGTTTCTTCTGGTTTCCACCAAAATTTGAAGTACTTAGAGCACACGCGGCGATAGTTCAATTACAAAATTAGAGTAATTAGCGTGGAAATTAATTAATTCCGAGGAGCGTTTGTTTTGCGTGACCGTTGCGACAGAAGTCATTTCACGAGTGAATTTGATTGACAGATTACACTGTGACGTCATCACGATGCGCGTATTCTTTCGGTCTTGTCTCTTAGATGATAGGTAGGAAAGGAACAGGTTTAATTATATGAAAATTAGACAAGTACAAATGTGTATAGTGTAATTTAAAAGTAACGATATATGGCGTTAACACCTCTTATGAAGTAAAACCAGAAAGTGAGCAACGTTGAGTGCGGTCAGAGACAGGATGGGTGATCGCAAGCGGTACTTTTTCATCTGATTTTTTTTGCTCCTAAATACCTCGAGGAACACGTTAAACTGTCGGTCCCTGTTACTGTCATTAGGACATGACAGAGGCCTACGGGCGGCCTGTACAACTCTGATAATAGCTATTATCAGCGAAGCTGCACGAAACGAGTTTCATTCATACTTCTTATTTCAGAATTAGAATAGCAATAATTCATTCGTTTGTAGCATTTTCAAACAAACAATTTTGTCGCTTTTCTCGAAAATTTAATAAATATAAAAAAAAAATGCCCTATCTTTATTGTTATATTATAACCTATAGATGACACCCTAGATATATTTGCCGCTAATAAAATAGAACCCTATATCAAGCTCACATTTCTCGTAGACTTTGTTTATGACAGATCTAGCTAAATAAATATCCGAAGCCAAAGGATTGCCTGGATGGCGCGGCACGCACTTGACCTGCCCTGACTTGTACCCTTGGGCACGCACATACCTGGTAATACATGCAGAACTAACGCACAGTTGGCAGGACCTCTAGGAGAGCCATGGTAATTAGAAACGACGGAGTAAAGGCTATGGACTTATGGTAATTAGAAATTGTCGAGCAGAGAGAGCAAGATGAAAGGAACTGTTTGTAATAGATGAATTCTAAAATGGAATGGATGGATGGATGTTTGCAACTCAATCATGCCGTAATACTTACTTACTTACTTACTCCGCTGGCGCAGCGACCCGAAGTGGATCTTGGCCTCCGATACCAAAGAGCGCCATCGCTCTCTCTCCTGCGCAGTCTCGAGCCAGTCAGGCGCCCGGAGCTCCCGCAGATCCTTCTCCACTTCATCGCGCCAGCGGTATCTGGGACGTCCGACCGGACGTCGTCCGTTAGGGCGTCCCACATACGCTCGTTTAACTGCCGTAATGGCTCAACAGATTTGAATGAAATTTGGCACTTAGGGAGTTTGAATTTAGGAATTAGGAAATACGTAACTTAGTGCCCCGGCAAAACGCTTTGTCAAAATTTTAATTTAAGACTAAGGGGCCGTTCAAGTATTACGTAAGTAGAATTCTAGCTATTTTTGAGGTCGTGAGGAAACCTGCACGCTGAGAGATGACTAGTGTGTAAAATGGGGTAGGCACAAAAGATTCTCAAGGGTCGAAGTGCCACTAGGTTATTCCCGGCCAATCATAAGATAAGATAAGATTGAAAGTAGAAAATCAACATTGAACGATTTTCTGTGACCACTACTTTCAATAATATTCACTCTAACTAAAGTTTCATTCAGTCCTTCAGAGAGTGTAGAGTCCCAAATACATCTGAGAGTAGAGTGGTTTCGAATGCCACCCTTACCCTTTCGAAATATTCAATCACATTTACCAAAATCGTGAACTCATTCCGTGATCCGAAGGAAATCACCTCCATCTTTACACGATCCTCGTTCACGATCCAATAAGTAAAAAAATCGGAACCAAATGTCAAACGAAACGGAGATGATATCGTGCCCTGCAGTTTATTTCTTTCGATCTCGAAGTGCCGCGAAGTTTATCGATTGGAAGCTTGATAGAATTTTTATTTCTCCTTCATGAAAATATCGATCAGTTTAGACCTTGATGTTGCTTGATGTCTTCGACATTTCGATAGGTTTTAGGTGCAGAGTCAGCCTGAGGTGGTACCATCTTTTAACCTATTTCTGCCCTAAAACTTGTCCTAATGTGTTGTCCTAAGATGTTCTGGGATAGAAATGTGGTAAGATAGGTTTTTAGTCACCAATCCGAAATAATTTAAGAACCCTGTGGGTGAAAATGATACAACTGTCTATCACGACTGTCTATTTCAATAAATAAAACTAGTGTAATAGAGTCATTCAAGACGTGCAACATCGCAGTGGAGCAGCACAAAAATATAAAAATCCTGTCTAAAAATAAACGGACACATTGCTTCCCGCGACAACGAACGGAGAGAAATGTACGCTTTTACTTTTACTAAATACTATAATGAGCAGATGCGACATATTTACAATTAGTACAATCCATTATGACCTTCGATTTTGTAACATGAGCCGTATGTCTGTCTTATCGAGAAATGAGAATTTGCTGACGCCTGTGTTTATTCGTTTTGGGTTCCTGGAAACTGCTACTAGGTTAACTAAAACTACTATCAGCTCTACATAACAGCATCAGCAGCCTATTAATGTCCCCACTGTTGGGGCACAGGCTTCCCCTTGCACATTGCCATGATTCACCAAGCGGGCCCAGTGCTGATTAGTGTATTCACACGCCTTTGGAATTTTTTTATTTCCTCAGACATGAAGGTTTTCTCACGATGTTTTTCTTCACCGTTAGAGCTGTCGGCAAATGTACATGTACATAACATACTCGTAATATTATTTGCTTGATCTTGGCGTAGTGGAACAGCTTTCATGTCGAGAAAATTACTTCTAGACAACATAGATACTTTTTCTGATTATATCCTGACAAGAATATTACATTTGCTCGTCTCCTCTTTTTATACAAAAAAAATACTTCGCAAGATGGCAATGACCGGTCTACCTCACTTAACGTTGATCTATGTCGGACCTGCGTGCGCGCATGAGGAAAGGACGTCAGCCTCGTATCGCCAATGTTATCGCGCACCTCCCGGCGCGGTTCGTTCACTTTTGCTTCCATGTTTTATCTACTGTTGAAATAAAAGCCTACCTTCAGTTTTTGATGACGGCATGTTGGAACCACCTACAGCGAAAATTGTACATGAGAATCAAAAGAAATCCATCAAAATTAACTTTGTTGTTATGGTCACTGTCGCCATACATCACACCTCACTATATATATGTTATAATAATATTATATGTTCCGTTATTTATATGTTCCGGTAGTGTATCATTAGAGAGTGCTCCCTGGCACACAGGTGATGCCTGAAAATCAGCGCCGCAGTGCTATCTGCTGCGGCAACAGGCTGAGGCAGTCCCCTTTTCCGGTGCTGCACACCATCTTCATCAAACTTAATTACTTTTGTTTATTTATTTTTATAATATATTTGTTTAATATTATTTTTATCTTCTGTATCTAATAGTTTGTATGTGTGCGCTATTGGAAATACATTATTTCTTACAAATACAAATATACAATACAAATATACTTTATTGCACACCTTTTCTTTGTTTTCTTTCTTTCTTTTTTTCTTTCTATAATGTTATTAGACGGTTATCGATGCGCTGCTAACCTTGAGGACTTGAGGAGTGCCTCACATGCCGGTAATTACGCTGGTTCTTTTACTCTTTAGACAGACCTATACAAATTACTGTTTTGCGGCAGAAATACATAAGAGGACGACTGCATTTTAAGATCTAAGTACCATCATCTAAAATAGTAGTAGTCCCATTTATTTATTATTACAAAAATTGCACAGCCAATACCAATTCCGATGGTAGTCCGAAAGGTAGGTAGGTACTTACTTAAGGCCTTCAAGCTTGGAGGAATATGACGCTGCCGTCAGTGCGGATTGCTGTCTGCCTTGAAGAGATCTCTTCACGTCGCTCTGTCTTTGTGCCAGTCACCTACTCGTATGTTAAGTTATGATGCCACAGACAAACAGATAAAAGTGTCAAACTTATAACACGCCCTCGATCGGTCGGGGGTTAAAAAGGTGCTTGATCATTTACATAATTCAACTGTCGACATGCTTATTTAATTAAAAAAAATTCATTCTATACTATATGTGATTTTAGCTTCCAGAGAAGAGAAAACAAGAGTGCCTCGTGGCGCTCCTGTTGACTCACCACGGCTGCCTCCGGGCGCCGCAAGGCACTCTTGTTTTCTCTTTTCTGAAACGGTTTGGGAACCCCTGCTCTACTGTAAAAATACACAAAGACATTATAGGCAATTTTGTAAAACACTGGTAGACAAATTGCCTGTCAGTTCTAACAAACCTTAAGCCGTAAAATATCCCGATTTTTACGACAAAAACTTACAGAACATAACAAATTACTGGCGTTCCTTTCAAAGAAAGCTTGTACTTTATTGCCAATGAGTTCTTAGGGAATGGAGGGATAACTCTATATAATTTATAACAGGTAAGAGATTAAAGACCCCATTGACACTTTATTCTGATTTTCTTAAACGTCGCGGTCGCTGTTTGGTCGAGCAATGCGTCACTGAGTTGGACAAAGGACTTTTACTCTGACATAGTAAAGATTATTCTTGAGTTGGGCAATCCACGGCGACGGATTCACTTTTTGGACCAATCGCAATTCACAAAATTGTACCTATATTATCAATAATTAATCCGCTGCGGCAAGAGGCCGAGGCAGTCCCCTTTTTCCGGTGCTGCACACCACCTTCATCAAACTTAATTACTTTTGTTTCTTTATTTTTATAATATATTTGTTTAATATTATTTTTGTATTCTGTACCTAATTGTCATCTATCAGGCAGGCCAAATCACTGCCAATATTTAATAATCTTCTCCGTCAACATTACGAATTGCAGTATGGATACACTGCCTAACCAATTGTTTTACCAATGCAGTTTCATTTTAGCATATGATGTGTGTTATTTATTTGTTTGATTATATACTAAGTATTATATACTAAGTATTATATTTCTGTATATATTATAGTATTTACGTAGTATTATTACTACTGCATTGCAGTTTGCAAAGGTTTGAATTTTTTTATTATTGTTATTTATTTATTTGAGGGTAGTATTTATTTCATACGCCTTTTGCACCCGTATATTATGTATCTTATGATTTTTTCCATCACCTGAAGGTTGCCTGTGATATCACTTAAAGCGATATGGCCGCCTTCTGCACATTATATTGTACCTCTCTTTATGTTGTATGTTTTGTTTTTGTCCCGGGTGTGCAATAAAGTATATTTGGATTTGTATTTGTTTGTATGTGTGCGCTATTGGAAATAAATTTTTTATTACAAAATTTATAAATAAGAAACTCTGCCCTCTGCACTACATTTTTGTGGATGCCATTTTTTCACTTTAGCTACCGTTCCATACCTAAGAGCTGGTTGTTTATTTCACTTTAATAGGGATAAGTTATGTGACTGGCCCTGAAGGCCTAATGGGCTTTTTATCGGACTACTCAAGGGCTGAGATTGCGAATGTGCGCCCGCGCAGGCGGAGTCGCTCGTCTTGATGCATGTGTGGTTTTAAGCGAGGATTTCTGCTATCTTTATTGCTCAGTGTATGGAGATGCACCTACTCATTACAAGAAATTGTGTACCCACGATGTAGGTAATGGCGTGTAAAAACACATCAAGCTATACTCGGTGGAACCCTGTCGGTATAAGTATTTGTTATGATTCCTTGACATTCGTATGAATGTGTCAATTATAGTTAAAGCGACAAAGTACTAAAGGGTGTTTATTTGTTTGTTTGTTTGTAGCTTTATTGTACGCAAAAAATACACAGAAAATAAAAAAAACTTAAAATATGTACAAAGGCGGGCTTATCCCATAGGAATTTCTTCCAGCCAATCTTTGATTTAGGAGAGTTTAGACTACTACTAATATTACTACTACTACTTTACTTGATATACATAACTTAGACTGTATGTGAAAGTTTTCATAGAACTAAAAATCAATTGATTTAAAGAATACCTAGAATAGATGAATAGATCATGATCACTGTTATTCCTTTGGCCTAAGTCTTCCACTTTTTTTTTAGTTTTAGTTTAATTAGATCATTTGTGATGATGATGTGTTGTTCACTGTATTATCGTTGTTGGACATGTTAAATTCAATTAATGGGACATAAAACGCAAAGCGTTGCGTAGATGGAGCCACTAGCACACTCCGTAAACAGAAAAGAAAACGAAACGTCAATTTTGAAGAGATCGCAAATTTCTCGTTATTTCATCATCATCATCAGCAGCCTATTTTAGTCCACTGCTGGACATATGCCTCTCCCAGGGCGCGCCATTGAGCCCGATCTTCGGCCCTTCTCATCCAGTCGCTGCCAGCCACCTTGCGCAGATCGTCGCTCCATCTAGCAGGAACGCCCGTCCCACACTACGTTTGCCCAAACGCGGTCTCCACTCCAGAACTCGTCTACCCCAGCGGTTGTCGGTTCTGCGACAGATGTGACCGGCCCACTGCCACTTCAGCTTGCTAATCTTATGAGCTATGTCGATAACTTTTGTTCTATGCCGGATCTCCTCATTTCGGATTCGATCCAGCAGAGATACTCCGAGCATAGCTCTTTCCATAGCACGCTGAGCGACTTTCAATTTGTGAACCAGTTGCACCGTCAGTGTCCACGTTTCGGCTCCGTAGGTCATTACTCTCGTTATTTGGATTAATTTAATTTAATTCCTCAAAGCTATAGTAAAATTGTGACGATATCATAGCATCATATGGTCATTTCAAAATAGCAGACCTAAAAAATCTGTTAAAACAGCGTGTCGCGAGTCTGAAGGAGTTTGGTGGAAATGTACTTACGTATCTACATGTTGATATTTTGCTTTATGTGCTAATTTAAAGTTTATTAAACAAAAATCTTACATAATTTATTTATAGAATAATTGTCATTGAAAGCAATATATGTAGGTTATATGTTATGTTTAAAGAGTAGCTCTCGAAGACTTTGATTTCGATGTTAACAACGTCATAAAAACCTTCTTGAAAACCTACTTTTGTTCAGAAATGCTCAATTTTATTAGTGAATTCGCAGAAAGCAGCGGCTCAAAGAAAACGGGAGAAGTACGCCGCTCTGGAGCAAAACTACGTTTTTGTCCCATTTGCGGTTGAAACGACAGGATGTTGGGGGGCGGAGGCAAAGGATTTTGTCAGGGAGGTCGGCCGTCGCCTGAGAGAGAGAAGCTGTGACCCCCGCTCCGGGTCGTTCTTGGTGCAGAGGTTGGCCGTGGCGATTCAGCGTGGCAATGCCGCGAGCGTCATGGGGACCTTTGCGCCGGGGTCGACACGGGGCGGAATTTTTGACTAAGGCTTTTCATAAGTCTTTTTAAATGTTTTTATTGACGAAATTCGCAGAAAAGGTTTTTATTTTATTGTCCATTTGAGTATTGAGTCCAAATTCAAAAAACCGCATATTTTTAATTCGATACATGCAATAAACGTAATACTTACTTGCTGTTTTAACTGTTGCTGTTATAATTTATCTCCTTTTTTAATAAGTTTACTTACAGCATATTTTATTTTTAACCTACTTCTAAATAAATTGTGTTGATTAGTGCTATGGAGAATATGTATTAGTTATTCCTTTTCTAACTATCTTTTATTTATTTAAACTAGGCAATATTTATTTATTTCATTTTAAACTCAGTATCTGTTAATAATATAATTATTTATCTATAGTGAATATTACTACGTTAAAAACTAAAATAAAATAAAAAATATATTATACCTACATTTTCCAGTGGTGGTGAAAATTACGCGAGGCAGGGTCGTTTGTTAGGGACCTGGGTCGGCGGTTAAGAGAGAGGGGCGGTGACTCCCGCTCTGGATCGTACCTCGTCCAAAGGATCTCACTGGCACAACGTGGCAATGCTGCCAGTGTAATGGGTACCTTTGGACGGGGGTCGATTCAGGATCGGGAGTAATGACTGTACATTTTTAAAACAACAACAAAAAATGTATTTACCTATTTATTTTATTATTTATAATATTTAAGTTGACTTTTGTAGATAGTTTAAGATTTTTTATAATGTGGAAATAAACGACTTATAGCTAACTAATTTTAAAGTAAAAAAATAAATAAACAAAAGTACAGTGCTTAAGTGAAAATTAAAACATATCGAGACACATGAACGGATTTCTGATATCCCGCACACAGGGAAACCTAGTTGGGAGTCAGATAGCCAGACATTGAATAAGGGTGAGTGAGTGCATATATTTTGAGCCCTGAGTCAGGTTACATCTTGAAATAACTACTCGTATTTCTTACCTGTATCTACTTATGTAAGTTTAAATAAAATAATAAATAATGAAAAATAATATAAATAATAATAAAATAGGAGGAGGTTCTCAATTCGACTGTTTTATTTTAAAATAAATACTTACGCATATTTGCGCCGTTCGGGGTGGAGACCTCGGGGCCGTGGGGTCCTGGAGCCCACTGCCTCGTAGAGACATCCCGGGACCAGAAGGCTGGCCTCTATTTCGCTCAGCGTATAAGCCTCGCTATACAGCGGGGCAACGCCGCCAGCCTCCTCGGGACACTGCCTGCAGGGAGCGACCTGGGCCACGTCTTTTACATGTAAAATAATTAGGTATTTTGTAATTTTAGCTTAAGTATGTTTTTTAATGTTAATTAAGTATTACCTTATTTTGAATAAACCTATTTACAGTACTTACTTATATATTTACCCTGATATGCCAACCGACACAGACTCCAAATACTAGGTTACTCTCCTTATGTAATAAAAAAATAATCTTAATCCTTTGGTTTGATTTCCATCACGACTCCCACTTAGGTACACCTTTTGAACGTAGCATCAATATCTGAAGGCTGCTTGCTCATGATAAATCACCTACATTAACCTACACTAAACATTTTCAGTGAACTTCTTACCCTTGTAAATAGCTGTAATAAATTGTAATGACTTGTCGTTTATTTCACCCTTAACTTGGGGTATGGTATCTTTTTCGTGAGCCTACTGTTTATGTGATTAATGTATGTTTGTGTGTTGTACGTGTGTGATACTCTGTGAAAGTGGAACCTTGTCGCAGTAAGCTTTCGTTATGATTTCTTGACATTCGTAATGAGGGATTTTCCAGCTTAAGTTTCTGCCATTCGAGATAGATGGCGCTGCATCTCACAGGAATGTCAAAGTGACAGGCTTCTGTTCTTCTCTTCTCTTCTCTTTATAGAGGTAGCTTTTTGTAAAAATATAGAAATTCATCGAATTTATCATTTCCCATTTTCCCAATGATAAAACAAGAAACTATGAACAAATAACAAAGAATTAATATCGTTGTTGTTTTTTTTTAATGCAAAAGGAACTGAGCCCATACAGTCATGTCTGATGTAAACAACTCTTTCAAGTCAAGTGGCACATTTCAAGGGTATCTGGGAGAATCTTCCACGCTTCTGCACCATCCGAACCAAAGAAGATGGCGTCCCAGACGCAGTATGGCTCTTCAAAATCCAGACAAGTACGGATCGGGCTGCAGCGTCTTATTTGACTTTTCTTCACTGTCCCATACATTATTCACACCTTGTCGAAGTTCTTCGAGCAACAAACATCATTCTTACTAGAAAAACACTACTGGAAAACAATTTGCAAGACAAAACGAAACAAAGCTGACGTGGATGCTACAAAATCGCGGAGAAATTCGAATTAATATCGACAATCAAATAATAAAAACGAAAGTTTTTTAAATTAAATTTTATGGCCTAGTTACATGCTAGGTACCCATATTTTGGCACATTTTGTCATTCCAGTATACAATCAGCGCCATTTGTTGAGTTGATTGGAAGCTTCCGGAAGATCCCTCATTGTATATATGTGTAAATTAAGTTGAAGAGACAAAGTACCAAGTAGCCTGATGTGTTGCCCACTCTACTTACCCGTACTTAGCTCGTATATAATTTTCACTGTGTTTGTACTTGTCAGCAACACACAGACCGAAAATTCGTTTGATCCCAGAAGTTCCATTGTCTGATTCACTCTGGAACTAATGGGACTTTAGTGATGTTCAGAAAACCTAGAGGTAGACTGTAGTAAGTATCTAAATCTCTTTATTACTATGGTTATCATACTCATACTCATTTATTAAAACCATCGGGATACCAGGAACTCTTGGTTACGTAATGCTTTTTACAAATTTAAAATTCAAATACAATTCATTTTAAATATAAAACTAATAAAATAACTGGACAGGAGCGAACAGACCAGCCGATTTACATTTAAAAAATTAGCTAAATAAAACCAATTATGTACATTGTCTAATTAAATTTAAAAATTAGATTTTAGCAGCTGTAAAGGGGCTTTGTCATTTACTAAATTAATATATCTTTTTTATTTTATTATAGCCTATAGACTGTCCCACTGCTGGGCAAAGGCCTCCCCTCCTCCTTTCCATTTTTCCCTATCCTCGGCGTCCTGGATTAATTAATATATCTGCAATATAAATAATAATTATAATAAATTATAGCTGCTGTAAATGGGCATTGTTAATTAATAATAACAGTTAATAATAATGAATGAATGAATGAATACTTTTTATTGCACGAAATTAGTGTGATATAATAATAAATAAATTAAAATAAAAGGTACATTAAAAATAGCTGCTGTAAAGGGACATTGTCAATTGTCACATGTCATAAAGTCTACAAAATATAGCCATAAAATAAAGTAATAATAGAATAATCAATTATGAAAAATCCGAATACATTTTAGGTTTTTAGATTAATAGTCAGTTTAAACACGATCATTAACCCGTGTCAATAACCATCATAATTCAGCAGTAAGCTCGCCTATTTATATGCTCCCTATTCCTTGAAGCTTTAGTCATCGCCACAAATATCTGCTCTACTTTGTAAACTATACGGTTACTATTGATAGTAGAGTGCCTTTCTTTATGAAGAAAGATTAAAGAAATATTTTGAATTTAAGAAATTATTCCTTTAAATATGATAAAATAATCAGATCTGATCACACTTAATAGATTATATGCTCTCAGTCACACACATACATAAACACACATACGCAATCATTATCATAAACTATTATTACATACATTACTTACTGTTAACGCCATCTTTAATAAATAAGAATAGCAATTAATTTTAGTAGGCTGTAGGGAAAAATATCCCTGTCCCTTTCCATCCCACGCACGGGGCATATACGCCTATTGTCGCTCTGACCTGTTAAGAACGGTCAAAAAATGCATAGCAACGCGGTCGAAAAGCATCCGCCGACGCGCATAGACCAATATATGGTTCCGCTGAATTTTCCCGCCGTTTGACCACCACATGGTCGCCGCCATTTGCATTCTTCGGAGTGACGCCTGGGATTGGTGACACAGTGCCGGCACTAAGTGTTTTGTGATCTGGACTGTTTTGACGGCCGCAGAAGCTGCAGAGTCCATCCAGAGACCTGGATCATGTGAGTCCCCGTGCACTGTTTCCAAAACCCAAACTTGATACCCTTTAATTTCCTTTTTCTTCATTTAACTTTGAACTAGCCCCTGCTTGATATAGCAGTTCCATAAATCTTCCGCATTTTTAATTTCATATCTATATTTTATACTTTTATATTTTTATACTTTTTACACTTTTATACTTTCCTTTAATTTTTTATATACTCGCACCCCGCCATAACACTTACCAAGATATCACTTATATGTATTATATTATATATTATCCTATTATTATTCTCCTTTCTGTCCTTCTTATGCTGTTATTTTAAGAATATTTGATATGTGGAATCTTGGATTGGCAGAACATGTACAATGTAAAAAATTTATACTTTAGATTTCCTGCAAAAAAGAAAAAAAAATGTACTCCCATTTCGTAATTAGTTCATTAAGAAACCACAACCAAAAACATAAAGAGGTTCATTCGTCATTGTCGTGTGAAAATAGTATTTTAATGAAATATTAAATAGGTAACAGTTCTCCATTGGCTTATGTAAATTTTTCATTTTTTTGTGGCACTGCATACAAATAAAAATAACTCTTTTTAAAAGCACTATATCACTATATGACTTAAGTGTCTCGTTTCATTCATTACTTACTTATATGAATATATTCTGTCAGCAAATTGTTTACTCACAACACAACTGCTTGGATCCTAATGTAAACAAATCTGACAATTCCTGTTCAAACTGCGATGCACCGGTCGAATGCCAAATGAAAACAGCTTACATAATGCGCTGGAACAGACTGCATGACTGTTAGTTTGGGCAAAGATGGCGAAAGTCAAGCTTTGATTATTCTACCTACAATGCAGGCAGCCTCTGAGAGACAGTTGAAGTGCCGAGGTAACTAACGTTCCTACTTTAGTGAAGTTCTCAAAGGAAAAATATTAATATGCAGTACTTCCTTTAGATACATTTTATAAGGGAGGGAGGGAGAGAAGGGGAAGCCTCATGGATGAATAGGAGAGAATCCTGCAATGTTTTAACACTAGAGGCACCACTAGCACAATAGTACTTAGCCAATTAACATGTAGATAGATTCCTTTCTAACAAATCTTTTCTATCCTTCAGACTCGCGCCACACTGTCTTAAGAGATTTTTTAGGTCTGCTATTTAGAAATGGCCATATGACGCTATGATATCATCACAATTTTACTATAGCTTTGAGAGATTAAATTAAATTAACCCAAATAACGAGAAATTTGTTTAATTTTCAAAAATAACGTTTCGTTTTGCGCTTCTGTTTACGGAGTGTGCTAGTGACTCCAGTAGATGGAGTCACCACTTACGCTTTGCGTTTTATGTCCTATCGTAACCCCGAACCACAAACTACTTATTCCAAACTAACATACTATGATTATCCACCATTGGACATGGGACACTCTACGCATCACAACACTCGATCCTCATATTCTCTCATCCGCCTTCGCCAGCAACCTTCTCACCCTACATTGTGCTTGCACTTGTAGTTTTTTATTTTTTCCGTGCTTGTTCGCAATTTTCACTCTAGAGCTCGTTTATTGGTGGTCGCTTCTGTGACAGATGTGGTCACTGGTCAATACCACTTCAATTTGCCCATCATACAAGTTTGGTTGTAACTCGCGTTTTGTGACGTGTCTGTTTACCATATATTCTTTGACGCACAGTGGCAAAGACTTGCGTGCGCCGACGCAGCCATCTACGGCAGCTTGCGCACTGCCGTGTAGGTCATGGGCCGGCCGTGGCTCTGCAACTGCACTGTTCCGCATTATTGCACTTTGGTGGTGGGAAACGAGCTCTTATAAAATTTTCGAGTTATTCACCTGTTTTCAAGGTTGTACACCTGTCCGACCATCGTTGGTGGTCTTCACGGTAACTGATTGATCATGCTCGCCCAGCTAATTAAGCACTACGCCTTATGTTTAAATTAACCAATTTTGAGAACATCATCACCATAACTTATGTTAAATGTAACTGAGACAAACTTTTCTCTTTCATTCATCATCATCATCATCAGCAGCCTATTCTAGTCCACTGCTGGACATAGGCCTCTCCCAGGGCGCGCCTCTGCCTCTCTCTTTCATTACATCTTTCTTTTATTTTCTCTTTTAAATATTGCTCAGGTGTAGGTGGAAGGACGATATCGACCACTTCCAAAAAGGATGGTATAAGGACGCCGAGGATAGGGAAAAATGGAAAGGAGGAGAGGAGGCCTTTGCCCAGCAGTGGGACAGTCTATAGGCTATTTAAAAAAAATGCTTTAGAAATCCAATGTATTAGCATTGGCTGGTGGACTCTTATGAAGGTGGAACTTGATATTAGCATTGATTATGATAACATAACCTACAACCTTGGGATCTTCAAGGCCAGAGTGAATAGGCATTTACTGGACCCGCATGCTTCATCGTCGACCTCATCGTCGCTTACCATCAGGCGAGATCGAGGTCAAATGCGGGTTTAGTAGGCAATAAAAAATAAAAAACTTAACATTTCTTATAAAGAAAGAAACCAAAGAAAATCTGACTGCGTATTCTAACCATAAGTAACCCTTCATGAGCAAGTGCCTTGAAACGAACTGTGGTGAAATTATGGATATACTCGCTGGCGCCGGCTACGTAAGCCGGAGTTGGGTTCAAGTCCTACCTTGATATTTTGTTTGCATTCGCTTATTTCTGATATTTGTAAAGGCAATACTATATACGTTTAATATCTAGTTCTTGGCCTAATCATACAACATACAAATAATTCTGACATAGAATTGGCTCAGGATCAGGACAACAAGAGCAAAATGTTATTTTTTTATATTCTTCTTCATTTGTATTACACTGTCACTAATCTCTTTAATGTCCAATTAACTTCAGAAATTGCCTGTATATATCGTGCTATTCATATTACTACTACATACTATTCATGTAGTTTTTACTTTTCCTGTATTTGTGTATAATAAAGTGTTTCCATCTGTCTATTCTTCTTCATTTTGTTGATTCAACTGGCAGTAAAGTAAAGTGTAAATAAATAAATAATTTAAACTGTTAGTATTATCTCTCTCAAAACCCTTGCTAATTGCCATTAGGTACGTAGATTGACCCATATGGGTAGCTACCGTGGAACCAACAACTCTAAATGATAGGCGCCAATTCAATTATCCTCTTGTACTCGTAGCTTTGCTTACTAATCAGGGTTTAATAAAAATAGCGCCATTCACTACACCTCACGGCGCAAGTGCAACGAACTGCAGTGCGCGTGCGCAATTAGTGCAGCATAGTCTGCGATGGATGAACATCGAGCACTCTGTGCCGGAGTCGCGGTTAACATCAGGGACAGAGAGGAGGATTTAGAGGGTTTGGTGCTTTCGGATTTCTTTACGTTATTTGATTAACAGAAGGTATATAGATGGACATAGATAGATCTTATTATCTTATCTTATGATAGGGGGCCGGGAATAAGTGCCGCTGGGGCACTTCGACCATTGAGGATCTTTTGTGCCTACCCCATTTTACACGCTGGTCATCTAAGTGTGCAGGTTTCCTCACGATGTTTTCCTTCACCGTTAGAGCAGTCAGTAAATGTACGTAAGTCTTTGAAAAAATCCAAAAAGCTCATTGGTACATGATATTCAGCATTGCATGGTTTCGAACCCGGTCCTCCAGCATGGGAGCCCGGCGTCCTAGCCACTAGGCCACCGACGCTTACCTATATATTTGATATAAACTAGGATATGCACCTCACACCTACCTATAGAATTGCCTAGACTTACCTATACATGAAATCTGTATTCAGATCTTTTCGAATGCATTTTGTGTCTTGCTGAGCTGAGCTGAGTGATTCTAATATATACGAAAATAAGAACTTTTACGTCATTTGATGAACAGAATTTGAGTTAAGGTAGACGAACATGAATAAAACGATCCGGTCAGTTGTGGTCTGTTATTTTCGTAATCAGAAGTTTCTGAACGCATTTTGTGTGTAGCTAAACTAAGCTGAATCAATCTATTATTCTAAATTAAGGAAAATAAGAATTAACTACAGTAACTGACAAGGAAAGAGCTTTGCTCGGAGTATATATCTCTAATGTATCGAATTCGAAATGAGTAGATTTATTTACATTTGTAGAACCAAAGCGTCACAACGCGTATTACAAACTTAAAGTTGCCACATCTGTGTTCAATTACAATCAAAAGTTGGCGTAAACCGAGCTCTTGAGTAGAGTTTGCACATGAAGTGACAACCAACCTGCTTGGTTGACAGTAAATGAGACGAAACTTGGAGTTTTGTGCAATTCTCCCGAGCCATCAGCCCAGCCAACCTAACTCCATAAAGAAAAGAAGGAACGATTTTGGCCGATACAACTTTCAGATGGTGAAAGGTTTGCGTCCGTGGTCATCTCTGACTTGTCTCGGATTTGAGAACGAAGTTGCTGGACAGTGTAGCACTAGCCCCACATCCACCGTCTCATTATCATTAAATTAACGGTGGCTGGCAGCGACTGCACGAGAAGAGCCGAAGATCGGGCTCAATAGCGCGCCCTGGGAGAGGTCTATGTCCAGCAGTGGACTGGAGTAGGCTGCTGCTGATGATGATGAAATACTTACTTAATAACAACTTGTTCAAGACTTTAGGATAAGAACATGGCAATTTCGGCTAAGAAATGCATTATCTGGTCAAGTGTCAACACGACTCACTCCTCGTGAATAGGATATGGTTAACCGCTAAATTATTTTTACCGGCTGCGTTCTTAATCGCGGGTTGATTTCCGCCGTCATCTCGCGACTCCATCATAACTGTTGGGTTCAGTTCAGGACAGCGACATAGTCTACACTAGATCATCTGGCTTTATTATGAGGAGACTGTTTATTTGTCCTACAGAAACAGACTTTATCTAGTCGAAAAGGACTGCTCTTTGTTCACTCTAAATTTTTTATAAATTGTATACCCCTTTATATTCTCCGGGTCTTGATCAGGTCCTCAAGGTTCCAAATGTGAGAATATCATCATGGTAGTCCTAAACGCTTGAGCTCGAAATATGTAAGTTCCAGATATCCAGTTCCATTTGCCGTCAAGACAGATAGAGAAACAGACATACCTACGCGTTAAACTTACTTATAACAAAGTAAAATCAAATATAATGGTGATGGCAACTCTTTCTGTATAACACTGCTGCTATCAAATACTGTACATACTGAGGTATGTAAAACCGGAATAGAAAACGTAACAAACTTTATTACCCTTGCAATACTGTAATTAATATTATATCTGTGACAGAATCTCGACATACGATAAGAAGACAGCATTCATTCCTTAATCAAAGTCTCATAATAAATTGCATTTGAGTAATGCATGTGAAATGTGTATTAAATCAAAGATTTATAAACAACTCAGGTCTTAGCTCAAACTGGTATCGCTTAGGGCTCTTAGGTATAAAGTGGGACTAAAATAGACTAACCTAGATCGCGTGAATCATGGCTCACTCGTATCCTGATTTATAATTAGAATGGCACTTGGAACTTGAAATTGTGCTTAGTAGAATTTAAATGATCTTGAACGAAGATACGTAACTTTGTTTAAGTTTATATCGAGGCGTTTGATTTTATGACCTCCGGTGTTGAATTGTGTTTTGCCGCCCGGGATAGGCCTAAATTTGCCGCCCCCTCTCCCCTATTTTCGCAATTCTGCAAAAGAATCGGGAAAATGTGATACTCTGTCATCATTTCAAAAGGATTAAATAATTTCTCGGAATGACAGGCCGCACAGCGCGTGTTTTAAAATTTCATAATTGGCCTCCCATTCTTATTTATTTAATTTATTTACACTTTATTGTACAACAATAGACTTTAAATAATAATTAAAATGAGACATTGTACAAAGGATGAACTTATTTCTAAAAGAGATTACTTCCAGCTAACAACAATTTCTTACTATGCCGCTCCTTGGAATCGGCCGCCCGGGGCCATGGTTTAATAATTCAGAAACCAGATATATGTTCTATTTTCTTGTGACCTTTTAATGTTGCATTGTTTTTTTAATTTCAAATATTTTTTAAGTTTAATAATGTAGGTATGCAATGGTAAATAAAAAAAAATCTTTCTTTCTTTCACTAATTATTTCACGTGTCTCTAGGCGACGGTGAGTACTTACCAACAGGTGGCATGTCTGCCTGTTTGTCGTAGCTAATTTATAAAAATAAAAAAAAAAATTATATTCCCTAATTCAAACAAAACCAAGCAAACACAACAAATACATACATACATTGCATCACAATCAGCACTCCAGTAAAGTTACCTAGAAATTTCGATACAAATCTTCATACCTACATACGTGTCGAATAGAATAGGAAACCACATCGTTTATACCGTCAGTTAAAAAATTCACGTGCAAGTCTTTTGGAACTTTATTTTTATTATTATTGTGTACATACAAAGTTACAGTATTTATAAATCTTCGCGCCCTGAAACCAAAAAGCTGGTTCGTCTGGGCGCAACACAAACTAAATATAAAACCAAAACATGACCGTAGGTAAAAATTGATATAATAACGTAATAACGGCGGGTAGGCATCCATCACTGGAGCGCACGGTAAGTATATCCAAGTTATGAAATAAAGCCCTTACAAACCGATTACGCAAACGCAAAATACCGAACAATACTCAAAAATTTACAGTTAGGGGCACAGAAATGACCTTATGCGGTCATGGCGCATTCCCATTGTGGTCCCATGGTAGGATCGTGACTTTCCAAACATTTTGACATGTCTGATGTGACTTGATTGCGGTCTCGTTGTGAAATGGTCACTGTGCTTCTATTGGTTCGATTGGGAACGTAGATTTGAACTTTTCTGTAAGATTAGAATAATTGAAAAAAAATATTAGTGACATATTTTTTTTGTAATGAAATTGTCACCACTACAAAAATATTTATTGAACCAGAACATTCAAATTACAATCAAGTAACAATGTAGTTAGATAATAAGTAACACATATCGGTCTCTACTACCTGCACTGGCCTCATCGGCCGTCCTGCAGCATAGTAGATAGCAACAATATAATGGCTTGGGGATACACTTCTATAAAACGTAAGTATTTATCCATTCTATTGTTGTTTCTAGTATGTTCATACCTGTTGTGAGAGGGTGTATGTGGGAGGGTGTGAGGGTAAGTGTATGCGTGTGTGAGTGTGTGTGTGTGTGTGTATGTATGTATGTATGCTCGCCCCGTGGCGACAGGGTGGAGCGACATGACGGCGCGCGGTGAGCGCAGCGTTCGTTCAATCCTTCCGCCCAATTAATTTAACTACACCTTAAGCCCGTTTAAATGTAACGGCACCAAACACCGGGGATGTAGTGACACCCCGAGCTTCTGTCCGGGCACGAGGTTCGCCTCCTGGCCCGCACCCACTCCCCCCCCCCCCCCCCCCCCTACAGGGTTCGAGTGAACGACCCGCCTCCAGACCCGCACCCACTCCCCCCAGTCAGGGTCCGAGTGGACGACCCGTTTGATTGATGTATGTATGTACCTGTTATTGTTAGTATGTCTGGCGACTTTTTAGTCTCCATGAAATTTTCAGTGTCATATTTCTGCTCTTGAATAAATATATCGGATCTCTTGGTGGATCTTTACGACATCCTAGTGAAAGATTGGTCATGGAGTCATATTACATTACCTACATACATACATACTTACACCTGATTCCCGCAGGGGTAAGCAGATACTAAAGAATTCCACCTGCAACGGTCCTGACAATGCTATAGATTATGGTATAGACCCATTAGGTATATTACTTTCACGAATTTTGTACATAACGAAGTAACTAGCTATGGTGTTTTGTCATTGCCGCCTCTATTTCACAAACGTTCATAACTGTTCTTTTTTTTCTTTTTATTATTTATTTAGTAGCCATAAATTACATGTCATTATATATCTTATTGAATGAATGAATGAATACACTATAATGCACAAAATTAGTGTCTGTATCACACTAATTTTATGCATTAAAGTGTTTTCATTTCAACAGTTATGAACTTTTGTGTTCTGTTATGAACATTCATTCATGCGTACGATTAATACAATCTAGGCGGTCTTATCGCTAAAAGCGATCTTGTCCAGCCATCTTATTATAATTCAATTAGTATTACAGTGTAAGCTTACCCATTACAGTGTAGCTACACGAAATATAAAACATAAAAATATAAACTATCATCAGCATTAAAAATGAATAAATTATTATTACGAATTAATAAACGCAATTGAAAAACATTCCATGTCAAATGTACTCGTATAGTTTCATATCAAACTTAAACTAAATATTTGAATGTGTATATGCCATCATTACTAAATCTAAGTCATGAATTTGAACCTTTCTTTGCTTTCTGCATAGCGCCATCGACACGATGACTACGACTCGATCAACTCGATCGACTCGATCAACTTTTAAACATTGTATGCTACCTAGTGTCCGACCGAAGGTCGATTTCTGGCCGAAGCCGAAGCCGATTAATCGGCTTTCGGGACAACCTTCGGCCGAAGCCGAAGGTTTAAAAGCTCTAAGAATTTTGTTCAAGATTGGGTGCAAGCTAATTTAAATGATTTGATTTTAAAACTTTAAAATTGAAGGTTTTATATCGACTGTATAATATAATATAGAAAGGTAATTTTAATCTTCTCCAGAAGTTGATCTAGTGGTGATCAAAATTACCTTGCGATTTGTGAAAAATTATAACATTACGAAATAATGTCAATTTTTTTTTTAATTAAATTAATTTAACAATCACAATCAGATCAATTAGTCTTTGGTTTTCTCGACTAGTGCGAAACTAGACTAACAAATAAAAAAGTAACAATTACGATAATTATAAATACTTAATCAAATTAGGTAATGTCTATATTACAACATTCGTAAAAGTTCGTTCGAATTCGTCGTTTGTTAGGAACCTTCGGCTTCGGTTTGGCCGAAGGTGGCCGAAGCCGAAGCCGGACACTAATGCTACCCCAGTCTCAAACCAGAATACCCACTTGACCACGCTTCGCCCATAATCATTATCATTACGCCCATTATGTCGTTATGGTGGTTCTATTACCTCGTCTGTGGGGTGTTACTTCGAACGGGGGCTAGGTGATGATCACCGGCGATATTTTTAGTCTTACTTTAATGCTACTTGAACCGGATTATTCCGGTTTTGTTATATAGGGTGGAATAAACATGTCTGATCCGAAAGAGGACTGATTAGTTCATAATTAGTTCTTACCATTTTAGCCCACAACTTTTCATATCTACATGTAGATTATCGTCGCTTGGTTTCCGACTTCCAACGGCTAAAGCAGAATTATCAGCGCCATGCTCTAGACTACTCTAGAGTATGGCATTATGCTGAGCCGAAACCTATTTGGTGCTGCAGCATGTACGCCGTCCATTATTAATTTAGTTGTATAAGACTATATATTGTATAATATATCATATACGAGTAGTACTTACCATAAGTATTAGCAGTGATCTGAATTGGTAGGGACATTGCTGTTATATACCACGTCCGTTTCTCGAAAACGGATCAACTGTTATTTTTTTGCGAAAAGGTTGAATGTTATAGCTAGTGATCGGGTCAGGAACTGAATAACTTAATCCCGACAGTCGTTGGGTTATGTCAGTAGCCTACAGGCGGCCTGAACAATTTTGGTAAGGTTGGTTACTAACTACACGGCAAAAAGAGGACGCAAAATTTATTATAAATAAATAAATAAATTATAATTCATTAATTATTATTCTATATGTTTTGTAATATTTTCCATACAAAATGATTAGAGATAGACTGAAAGCGGAAATTCAGGCATATTTTATGGGGATCAACTTTATTTACATGGTTTAATTAATTTTAACATGTAGGGTTAGTAACTTACTGTAACTTAAATACATTTAAGCTGGCTACAAGCTACAAAACAGCTATAGTTCTCGTAAACAATCAAACAAGTAATATTCATTGTAAGTACAGTTACTAATAAAAGAAAATGTTGTTCATAACTCTGAAGTTTACAAATGGAAGAATAAAATAGATATTTATGGCATACTTGTGTTTTGCTGTTTCGCAGCCAACATTACTGTGGTTAAAGTCGAGTTAAAGTTAACTGAACAAGTCATCATCATACAGGATTGTGACCACATAGATACTGCACTGGTGTCCTCAATAGCTCTGATATAGAGACCATTGCGAAGAAATTAGCATGTCGCGTAACTTCTTCTAAAGATATCGTCGGTGACACAGTGGCTAGGACACCGGACTCCCATGCGGGAGGTCCGAGTTCGAAACAGTGCAGTGCTATGTACCAATTAGATTTTCGTATTATTCAAAGACTTACGTACATTTTACCGACTGCGGTACATCTAACGGTGAAGGAAAACATCGTAAGGAAACCTGCACACTGATTATGACCAGTGTGTAAAATGGGGTAGGTAGAAAAGATCCTTAAAGGTCGAAGTGCCGCTGGGGTTATTCCCGCCCACTATCATAAGATAATATAAGGTAAAACTTCTTCTCGGGGTGCCATCTTCAATTAAGGTTAGCGATCATCAAGGCCACTTGAAACATCGACACGTCAGTTGGCTTGCAAGGCAGCTTGCAAGCCAAGTTCACTCGCCCACTGTCCCACCGGTTTACACTACTGTCCTTGCCACTTGAACAGGTGTAAACCAGCCCTAATGATCAAGTGCTCGTCCTGAACCATTGGCGTAGATTTTTAAGCCAACATGTTCTCCCCCAGTGCTTATCTACCCACTATCTTGCCTGGATTTTTGACTGTAAGATCACATTGGGGTGCACATTGACATGGCCTATAAGTCCTCCTGTTTTTTTCTTTTAATAGAATGTAGTCGTGAGAAGTAATGAAATCGAATTGATCCATAAACTTTTTTAATAGCTTTCTTTATTCCTGAGTCTTCAATTCTTCTTCAAAGGAGCGTCGGTGGCCAGTGGTTAGGACACCGGACTCATATGCGGTCCGAGTTAGAAACCATGTACCAATGAGTTTTTCCGTTTTTTTCTAAGACTTACATATATTTACTGACAGCTCTAAGGGTGAAGGAAAACATCGCGAGGAAACCTGCATGTCTGAGGAAATTAAAAGTTTTCGAAGGCGTGTGAAATCCACCAATCAGCATTGGGCCCGCTCGGTGGATCATGGCCTGTACCCCCTTGTGCAGGGGAGGCCTGTGCCCCAACAGTGGGTACATTGGCTCATGACGATGATGAGTGTTCAGTCTTCCAGTTTTTCTTCCTGTTCGATCGATATCTCGGATAGGTGATCCTGGATCGTGTCGCAACTTTTCAAGACAGTCCATTTTACTTTACCTCCTACGTTTTTGTTTTGTTTTCCAAATTGAACCATAATTAGACAACCATGTGACAGGTTTGATAATAAAACGAGCAACTCTAGCATTGATGAAAAAAGTGCCCCCCCCCCCCCCCCCGTTCCGGGCATTCCTTCCTTCATCAGCTCTACGATTGTAGTTATGTTGATCGTATATAGTGCCTATACGATCAACATAACTACAATTTATCTAAGGAAGTACAACTACTAGAAAATATAATGCGTTAGGAGAAATCATGCTGAGCTTCATAAAAGCTCAGTTCAGAAGCTTTTAGTACTAGCTTTTACAAGCGTAGAGAATAATAATTGTCTTTTGTGGTTTATAGTGTAGCCATATTTTGTGAAAGAACTTACAATGTATAATAGGTACAGTCACTTAGGCTCGGACTTCACGAGTCCAGTTTCAGCTACGGTTCGGTTCGCTGCAAGCGATCTAATGCACTCAGCCCTCCCCCCTGCACTTGAAATCAGTGCATTGTGACTGGATGTATCATACCGAACCGGAAGGAAACCGGCCTCGTGAATTCCTAGCCTAAAAGCCAACTTTAAAAAATCTCTTTTTAAATTCTGGCTACCTTACAAACTTGCGATTTGCGAGCGATTTGCGTACCTATAGACCGACGAATAAGTATGAAAATTGAATAACTTGCAAAATTAGCTACTAATTTCGCCACAGCTGTGTTAAAATTACTCTAAATGAAGAGTAGGAAATATTTAGAGGAAGCGTTTCGACATGCTTCGAGGTGACTCCTCAATTTGAGCCCTTTGATGTCATTGCTGACTGCTTTATCTGTCACCCGTGCGCTTGCGCCGCCACTGCAACTGTGAACTCTCTTCAAAATGTGAAAAATGCCAACTCCTGTCCTGTCATCTCATTTATTATTTTAATGAAGGTAATAGACTGGCAGCATAATGTACTGATGCACAGAATAGGCTGGATGTCAATTTTTGAAAAACTAGTTAATATTTGAATAAATGAATGAATTAAAATATATTTGCACACACATAGATAACACAATAATTACATTTCACTACTTAAAACAGTTACTTTTTTGTTTTGCATTCCATCTTACGGTGTATTTTTCTCAAAATATGAATATTTCAAAGAAAATCCAACATTTGTATGGTGTATTTTTTAAGCTACTGTTTGAAACTTTCATTAAATCTCTACAGTTTGGTCTCTACAGTTTGGCAGGTCGAACCGAACCTGCCAAAAAGAAAGAAACTGACGCGAAGTGACAAAAATATTGCCAGCGGATCTCCGTCTAACACCTTGCTTGTGCTTCTCAAAAGTAGACTTTACCTACCAGAAATTAGCACCACAATACCTTGGAAATATAGGTCACAGATGGGTCGTTTTCTAAAAAAGTGGACAGCAAGCTTCCTTCCCGTTCCCAGAGCCGCATTTAGAAGTGGACTAAATGAGTTAACGGCAAACAAACGACTTCTGATGAGTTCTTCTTAATCCATGTCATCTTTAGGGATAATTTTGAACGGTTGAAGTAGTTTATCGTTTATTTATTGGAGTGCCGCATCTATATTTTCTTAGAGTTTTGCTAATATTTATTTTACGTGGAACGTATTTATAAACCGTCGAAAACTATCAAAGGATCTTTTTCTAACTCTGAATATATGAAAAGTAATGTGAATTGTGCTTGAAATAAATTTGAAACATGGAGTTTTGGTCAAAAGAAATTAAGGCTAAAAAGAAAGACTTTTTTTAAACTAGTATCGTCGTCGTTGGCCTTTAACATCTTGACAGATGATTTACACAGCGATGTGTCGGCATCTACGCTCATGGCTGAATAAGCCGATGCGAGAGCGGCAAGTTCTACCGCACGTGCAGCAGGTGAACTGCGAATTTGTTGAACTAAACTAAACTATTTGTTAAACTAGTATAAGTAATCAATTATCTAAGTATAATTTGAAAGAAAGAAAGAAAGAAAAACTTATTGCCAAAAAGAAAAATAATATATTTTATTTTATCTGTTTTGCAGGAAATCTTACAGCTTAATAAATTGTACATAGTAAATGTTCTTTGAATATTTGTATGCCAAATCAGATTCCACTCATTAATATTTTTTAAATAACAGCATAAGAAGGACAGAAAGGAGAATAATAATAGGATAATATATAATATAATACATATAAGTATTTACGTATTTACTATATATATAAGTGATATCTTGGTAAGTAATGTATGTATGATAATGATTACGTATAGGTGTGTGTTTGTGTGTGTGTGTTGGTGTGTGTGTGTGACTAAGAGCATATAATCGATAAAGTATGATCAAATCTGATCAGCTACTACAAGCCAATGCGTGAAAAATAACTAATCAGATCCGAACAACTCCACTATTTGCTTCGTAAAAGAGCCCGGCCTTAAGTGAAATATGTCTATATCGGAGAACCTGGTATTGTGCGTATGAGCGCAGCGGATCATGACAGAGTTCTGAACGTAATTAGTACACGTTCTACAAATATTCAGATAAGACAATATCGTTGTAGACTCTGTGTATATCTATGTATATTTGGCAAAAAGGGGAAAAGTCAGCAAATGCTGACATACTCGGGTGCCAAATATGCAGCGCTGTTTTTCATTTCACCCCTTGTCCCAAGATGTTAGTGGGAGCGATAGTGTAGTGGGTAAAAAAATTAAAATTAAAAACTAAAAATCAAAAATATTAAATACTTTTTATGTGAAGAATTTGCCAAAACTAAATACTTAAATTGCACTAATGACCTGTGATACATATTGTATGTAATTTAAATTATTTATTATTTTATTTTAATTTATTGTATTTAATTTGTACAACCAAAATATTGCTATTACCTAATGGCGGATTACGTAGAGTCTCCTGTGGCCCTGTGTAGGAAACTATACAGGGCCAACTTGTAAGTTTGTGATTTTTATGAAATATAACAGCCATTAAATGACAAAATGACCACGGAAGATATATATATACACTGCTATCGTTCCTAATAATTAATCGCAAAATTTCAACGCTATAAATCTATAATATACTGGTCGCTATTCCTCTCACAACACACCATTTAAAATTATTTATTTCACAATTAAATTCACAAGTTTTCAATATGTCTTGCTTTACATCAAAAGACGAAGATTTCATATCTAAATTAATGTCGGAGCAATATGGAAGCAGCAGACCGAAAAATGGCACTTAGTGCTTGTAAATTAGAGATGCAAATTGAAAGATAAATCAAGCTGTCAGATGTAAGCGGTTATGTCGTAATAATGACACCTAGTTGCAACAGGGGTATAAATTGTTAGGTAACAGTTATTAATAGTTTTAGTGACGTTTGGAATGAACTTTGCGCCACAGCTGGTTGTTTTTCAGGCAATGAGTAGTGTATTCTAGGGATGTTACGGAGGTGGTTTTACCGGAACCGGAGTCGAAACCGAAGGTTTTAAATAATTTTTATATACAGTTGGTAAGTTTGAAGGTTAATATTATGGCATCATATAACCATTTCAAAATAGCAGACCTAAAAAATCCGTTAAAACAGCGTGGCGCGATTTATCGGAGTCGGAACCGGAATCGGAACCGGAATCGGAACCGGAGGCGGAGGTAGAAGACAAATGTTTAGAAGAAGTTCAAATTTTAAACCGTTTTTTTAATTTTTTTAGCTGAACTGGCCAATATTTTTTATGATGACGTTTGCTGCAATAAGACACTCCTTTATGTAGTCCTACACTATTTAATAAAATATTAAAATTTGAATATGTTTGCTCATAAATCTTCGGTATAGTCTCCGATTCAAAATTATTGGAGCCGAAGTCGGAGTCAGAGGTTTAAAATCAATCGGAAGTTCCGACCTTTCGGAGTCGGAGTCGAAGCTCCGTAACATCCCTAGTGTATTATTTATGTTCGCCCTATACCACCTATACTGTAAGAGGGTCTGGTGAACTTGACCCACAGTTGACAAGTATAAAAACATTGGCAATAAGCCCTAAACAACGTGGTTTTTACGTCGTCGTAATAATAAAGTATAAAGGGTCAAAGCTTGAAGTTATGTAGGTACTTATATTATTCTAAAATATTCAGCTTTGTTGAAATTTTATTCTCCGCTTGTCGCTGTCGCTACAGCTCACACTCCCCCCCCCCCCCCCCCCCCCCCCCCGTACAAAAGGTAGCAGAAGCAAAGGGTCCAGTTCATAAAGCCGGGAACAAGTTAAATCCTCACCAAACGTGTCTTGTAAGCTTCTCACTTTAATCCTGTTTTCATTCTAATTGCCCGTTAAAACGGTCTTAATGTCTGTTGTGTTAATAAACGTTTAAGGGGAAGTATTTATCCAAAACCTCTTATATTTTGATATTTATTTTTAATTTGTTAACTTGCTTGTTGTTAATTTGCTTTGGTAACTAAGTACGTAGTAGTAGTAACTTTTAGAAATGTTTGACAGTCTCTACTAGGGATGTTACGGAGCTTCGACTCCGACTCCGAAAGGTCGGAACTTCCGATTGATTTTACACCTCGACTCCGACTTCGGCTCCAATAATTTTGAATCGGAGGTTATACCGAAGATTTTGTGAGCAAACATATTCAAATATTAATATTTTATTAAATAGTGTAAGGACTACCTACATAAAGGAATATGTTTTATTGCCGCAAACGTCTGCCACGAGCGTTGCGTTTAGTATAATAACCTATGATCGGAGTAGGTAGGGCTGTTTTTGGTACTTGCCACATACGGTCATAATATGGATAAATATGCCCAATAATCCCGGGATTTCCGGGATTGAATAAATATATTATTTAGATTTTTAACGTTATATTTGTTTTGATACACATTTAAGATTGGTGACGAAATAATTTTTTTTAAGATTCATGGCGCTAGTGTACCTATGGTAGTGTTTTAACTTCTTCGTAAGTTCACAATTTTTTTAAAATCGTAATCCGCCGAGTAAGGGCGAGGTTTATAAAAGTAATTTACAACATTTGCTCGATAACTTAAAACGGGATCCCGAAATCATATCCATATTAATATAACCTTTGAGGACATTGACCCGAAAGAGCCCTACCTACTCCGATCAGTGTATAACTTGTGTTCTTATTTAAAAACTATAATATCCTCGTAAATACCCAAATAACAATTTTGTTGTTCAAATAGAGGATTTGTACGACCATCTTGTATGAAGAACAGTTTAGTGTTAGTGTATTGGCAGGTTCTATCAAACCATCTGCCCCTTAATCTTAACTTAACCCTGTACTTGCTCAAACCTGGATGTTGTTATAACGTTTTAACACGTTTTGTCAACATTGTCGCTACCGGGGGAGCTGATAAGCTGCCTGATAACAACTCGGTAGCAAGACTAAGTAAGATTAACGCTTGATAGGATACTGTTTAACTTGACTATGGGAAGTTGTTTCTCATGAAGGAACGAACGCCCGCCCCTAGGAAGTCCTTTTTTATTTGGCACATCATCAGATTATATATTTAGAATTATTCGAGCTTATTTATATGGTAACGTTCTAATATACAGACTGCACTCACGTAAAAATATAGGATCTAATACCACCAATTTCACAAACAAAACTTTCTATGTTATAATTTCAGTACAAATATAACACTAAAATAAATGCTTAACCTTAGGAAGGCAACTGGGGTGACCCGTCACCCCACCACCTAAGACAAAGCTTAATATCTTTTGATGCTGTTATTTCCCTTTTCTATAACTCGGTCTATTCTCTAATTAGAGTGAATGGAGTTAGTGGCACGCGTCAAGCTGTCGTGGTAAGTTGTTGTTTTGGTTATATTGAGCAACACGGGGTGACTAGTCACCCCTGTTGCTAATTACGTAAGTTTTATTTTTGTATGCTGCTAGACAAATTATTGGTTTTCTTGGTGAAAATGGCTTCATTGGCTTGCTAGGGATTGCTGGTGTTAATTCTGTTGACGAGAGTTTTTCTGAAGATGAAGATGGAGAGATTTCTGAAAATGAATATGTCTCTGTGCAGTTGGAGGAAGAGGACATCATTTTCAATAGCGGAAACAGTGACGACGATGAGGATATTCCGCTAGCACAATTACGAACAAATGAGCTCAAGCCAGCCTCCCACCCTGGCTTTACAACTGACGGAGTCGCAAATGAAGCTTCATTTGATCACGAATTTGCCGCAAAAATTAGGAACCCCCAGTGAAGTTACAGAAGCAGGCAAGATGTGTGCTGTGTCCAAGAAAACGAGACAAAAAACCCAAAGCTACTTGCATAAAATACCTATTGGCTGCATGCTCTGAACACAGCAAAGATATTTGCTTAAACTGTATTTTTTTTTTATAAATGTTAAAATAACAATAAATATAATAAGTTGCTGCTTTCATTCTTGTATTAGGATAAAATAATTGATCTCTAAATAAATACGTTCAAACTTTCACTATATTGTTGTTTTATTTCGAATTAAAGGTGATGAGGTGATGAGCCACCCCTGTTGCTATACGTAGGCAAAAAAAGTGTTGCCGAAGGTTAAGCTAAAACTACAAAATACCTAACTATTTTACAAGTAAAATACCTGGCCCAGGTCGCTCCCTGCAGGGAGTGTCCCTGTACTAATTAATATAGATAATAAAACATTTTGAATTAATAATAAATAAAAATATCTATTCTATACGAATGAGAATAATTACATATTTAAAAAAAAATACTTATTTATTATAGATAAAAATATTACAGAAACTTTTTCATCCAATGTGTTTCTAATTATAATTTTTAACTAAAATACTGTTTCGTGATGAAACGCTTTGCTTGGTAGTTAGCAAAATCGAAGCTAGGTTTTCTTACGTAGATTGACCTAAAAATATATAGGTAAGAAAGAAAGAAAGAAAAACATTTATTAACATTGCATTATGCATACATAATTAAACTTTAAAAATATATATTTGTAATTAAAAAAAACAATACAACATTAAAAGGATACAAGCTCAGCATGTGCTGCGGTAAGGCTACGAACTAGGAAGAAAGTAGCTTTTACCGTCATAAGACCTAAGTAAGAAACCAAAAATCATTACTTTGTTATTTACTTACTTTATCCAAAAATCTGGCATTCGAGAGATATTTCGCCGCCATGTTATGGAAGTGCTCAAACTTTAACCGGAGCTAAGCTAACGAGTTAACTAAAACCGCGTAAGGTTAAGGCCGCCCAAGGAACATGCGCCACAAGAGCGTCGCAGCCGCGCGGGCGATCGTCCGTAGCGCATATTACAAGGAAGCGTCGCCTGGCAAAGAACGCGTGACGTCACGTGGCTGTGGCTGTAGACCTTCTAACTGGGAGCTAGCGATCTATGTACAGTAGGTGGCATCACACTAGAGAATACACTTCCGAAAGGCAGGCACGAGTCGGGGTATATATACCGACGGGACAGAAAATAGCAATAGCGCGTTTTATGTTTTTTGTATTTAATTTAAAAATTCTATGATTAATAGTAGATTTTTTTAACCTATTACGTGTAGGATATAGTTACAAATATGATGAAAGATGTTATTGGGCAAATATTTATAATTACGATATGATTTAGTAATAATTTCTAAAAATTTTACGTCTTCACGAAGACGGTAGCGCCATCTATCGAACGAAGCTGTGAACTAACATTGCAAACAAACAAAAATTTCATAATATTTTTCAATTGTTTCAGGATATCAAACAACGAAAGAAATGAGAGTCCAGAGACGGAGGGAAGCGTTTCTCCGGAGCCGCCTGACCGGCCGCCCGGGAAGGTTAGGCAGATCCACCCTGAGGAGAAAACGCAAGTCCTCGCCTACGACTCCACCTTTCGGAAGAAGAATAAACCAAAGTCGCTGCCACTAGAAGATAACCACTACAGCCATCTAGCGAATACCAACGTAGCTATGTCGCCGGTGTACCCGCTGACGCCAAACATTTGCGTGGAAGGCGGGAAGATCGAGTTCATAAAGTCTCCGCTTGATAGCGCTCGGAACAGCATGGCGCTGGCATCGCCGCCGCAAACTCCGTTGCTAGTGAGGCGAGATTCGCGGGAGAATCGTGAAGCTCGTATATATGACGAGCCGACTGAGAAGTTCGATGGTGACAAGGTAGGTGGCACTGATTACAAAAGAGCATCCACGACACAAGTTTAGGAAGTAGACATTCACGTAAAACAATCACGAAGCAAGATTCTGATCGTACAGTCGATCACAAGCTATAGTATACCATCTGTCAAAAACCTTCGATAAAATCTCAACCTTATGCCTGCGCAATATGATACATTTCAAATTCTCAACTTTTGACGTTTTGGGTAGGTTGACGTGTAGTCGACTGTACCTACACTTTTGGGTTGGGAACCCCGTAAGTATTTACAGTTAGCCGATTGCAATTGTTTCGACACCTGCCGTTGCGGTGCCGACCGTTCTGAATAGGACGATAGTAGGGTTCCCCCTGTCAAAAGTTTTGAAGACATTTTGAGAACAAATTAAAAAGCGAATATTGTGGAAATAGATCAGTCAAGGAGTTTGAGATGGGCAGTGATTCCTGTCCCTTTGAGAAGGGAAAGGAAGTAGACATTTTGGAAATTAAGAAATAGAAATACATGTATTGTCAAATACTCATATAAATTTAAAATTTAAAATTAAATTACAAAGCACAATGTAATGTATATTTGGCAAAAGGGGGGAAAGTCAGCAAATGCTGACATACTCGGGTACCAAATATGCAGCGCTGTTTTTCATTTCAAACTAATATAAGTAGTTGCCCAAGGCCCAAACCCAGTTTGTTTTGCCTAACCGATTATAATACATACCCAAGAAATAAAAAAGATTTCTTCTTTATTCTGAAACTTTTGGTCGCATCTAATTCCAATTTCAACAGACGAAAAAAGAGAAACACTTGCGGACAAGACCCTCGTCATAAACTTTATAATTTGTTTCCACCTCTTTGATTTTTCTGACAGTTCTATTCCAACCGTTTCGTATTGGAATTAGTTTATAGGTTAGGAGAACTAAGTACGTAACAGTTAGATCTTGGAACTGATGAAATGCCACTGACACTTCGTGAAATCCTTCACAATCCCGTGTTTGCTCCATCCCGCCTGATGGTAAGTGAAGATTAGGCCGAAGATGGAGCTCACGGGGGCTTAGTAAATGAGTTTTTAATTATAGTAGCAAGTCACTATCCCATTATATACTTTTCTGACTTGGGCGCCTACTATCAATATCCTGTTTTAGGCGGCTCGTTTTCTTAAGTCGTTATTACTGTACCAACATACACACATCACACACATGTCATCTCACGCTCACCCCTCACACACACACCCTCTCACGCACACACCCCTCACACACACCCTCATACACGCATACTTAATTAACTGTTTAATTTATTGCATTACGTTTTCTTAAGTTATATTTATCGGAAGAGACTGGCCCCCACAACACAGGGTATCCTAGTGTGGGAGCCAGGGAAATATGACAAAATATAAAAGATACTGTCTGCATGAATATTTTTATTTTTATTTTATTTTTTATCTTGGTAATACAATAAGGAACTTTCTCCACTCTCTTGTTAGGTACTTTACTTACACGCTTACTTTATGTTCTGTGTGAGAGGGACTTACAATAATTGCTCAGATGCACCTTAATGCGTCTTTAGTCGCGCCCAAATTGTTTTTCAAAGCCTCCTCCGTATGGCCTTTGTGGAAAAGATTGTCTCCGAGGGGATGAGTTTTTGATAAAGTGGCTTATACGCTTTTGTTAGCAAATCAATCTTTTGTTGCTTACCTATCGGTTAGATACTGAGGGATAAAATAAAAAGTTTTAAACATAAACTCCATAGTTATCACATTAGGGTAGAGTCTTTACTGTAGACTCTGTAGAGAGTTCCTGCCAGATAAAAAATAAATTTCTCTCATTGGGAGACCATTAAAGTCTTAAGAAGTCTTTTAAATAAGTGTTTAAATTCAAAAAAAAGGCTTAATAGAAATCTTTTCTATTTCTAGCATAGAAAAAGTAAAAGCTAGAAAAAATAAAAAAGCACACTCAATGAACTTTATTTAAGAGAACAAAACATGTCACATAGATCCGGAGAATATGGTTATATGCAAAGTATAACCCAAAAGAAAAAAGAAGAAATAAGAATCAAGAAAATAAGGCTCTCAAAGCCATGAACGATTTACCTAATAAGAAATCATGTACGAGTAGATTACCGCCTAGATATGCCATAACGTCATTATAAATTATCCCTTTTTTTGCTTCGAAGTGAAAATTGATTTCAAAAAATCACACACTTTCTCTACGAAAAATCTTTATATGTATAACCACTATAATATTATTATCAAATACATTAAAGAAGTATCTGAGACACAGAATTAAAACAAACTCAAACCAAGACTGCATAGCTGCAAAGGCTATTAAATCCGACTGCAACTAAGTTCAGAAATGCAAATAAGGTGGAGGATCTAACTGAATTAATTGGTCGGATCCTGAAAGATCGGGCTTTGGGCAGAGAGCCTCATGAATTTCTAGTCTAGATAGTAGGGTAGATGTGAGCTTAAGTTGGGGTGAACAAAGGTATCTCCTATAATTTAGTATTTTTCCACCTCAATATATTCCACCCCGGGTACAGTACGTGCAAATGCCAATATCCGGTGCCAGATTCAGATTCATTTATTTATTTATCCAGAATGTAGGTACATAATTACAAGATGGTATTTTCTAAACAAAGAGCCGATACATTCTACTCAACAATGAGCATGCAAATATAAAAAATAAATAATATAACAATCAGATCAATTATAAAATATAAATGTTATATAGATTTTTGGATTGTATAGGTGGCATCATTACTGAACAACGGATGACCCGATTTGTACTCGGTTTTATTTGTTCAAATATTTAGTTTCATAGTGCCTTTCCTATATTTGGTCCTTTGAGGATCTGACGATGACCAGGAAAGCTAAGGGGATTTCTACAATGGTAAGTCGGGGGTTTTGGAGCGTAAACTAAACGTGAAAAGGACAGATCGCGTCAGGAACACGACCCTGCGCTCCAAAACACGCATTGCTGACGCAATCACCAAAGCATCTCTATTGAAGTGGGACTGGGCAGACCACGTATGCCGCATGCATCAGAAAAGGTGGGCAAAGATCGCCATGCACTGGGTGCCACAAGACGGACAGCGGCGCCGAGGCAGACCCAGGCGTAGGTGGAAGGACGATATCGACCACTTCCAAAAAGGATGGTATAACGACGCCGAGGATAGGGAGAAATGGAAAGGAAGAGGGGAGGTCCAGCAGTGGGACAGTCTACAAGCTTTTAAAAAAATAAAAAAATAAAAATTTGGGATTATCAAATCACGTTACTAGTAGACAAAACATTGGTTACGTATTTTTTTTTACTCCTCAGCAAAGCCTCTATCCTCCTGTCTTTGCCCAGCAAACATCATTAGCTGCCATAATTTCAGTTGGAGCGTAAGATGTAACTACCAAAGAACTTTACTTATCGCTTGTCAAACTGGAATACAAACTTGCAGTTCCAAGTCTCGAATGAGACGTTCGAAACGTTAATTATAAGTTTAAAGTCTTACAGACAGTTATCGGTTCCTCAGACAGAGTTGCTCTTGAAAATAAAAGCTATTTGTAAGTTATTGTCGGTCTACATGTCTTTTAAGACGTCGAAAATGTGTTAACTAAAAGAGAATTAAGGAAGTACTTAACTACACAGAAGTATTTTGAATTAATACTATTACTTGTGCGTCGGTGGTTCCCTCCCATGCGGAAGGTCCGGGTTCGAAACCATGCAATGCCATGTACCAATGAGATTTCGTTTTTTTTTCAAAGTCTTACGTACATTTACCGACTGCTGTAACGGTGAAGGAAAACATCGTGAGGAAACCTGTATGTCTGAGGAAATTAAAAGTTTCCTAAGGTGTGTGAAATCCACCAATCAGTATTGGCCTGTGCAAGGGCAGGCCCCAACAGTGGGGACATTAATAGGCTGATGATGATGACTTAAAATATATTTTTGTACCCTATGGAAATTGTATTATCATTTGATCTATTAAGCTTTATATGGGAAGCATAAAGTTTTTTTTCTCAAGCACAGATCTACAGTAAGTTTAAAACTTAGTATAAATAAACCAGTGCAAGAATTTATGCATGTCTATGTTTTTTGATGTTAATCGTGCACTAAACCCATGTATGAAATAAGTCTCTCTCCCCAAGTGGTAGGCGTTCCTACCTTCAATACTAAACCACAGTATAAAAGTCTTAGTCTATTATTCTCATACTCATACTCATACCATTTATTGCTTTTCCTGTGACAATTGGTCTTAAAAAATATATTATATGTTCATACATGAAACCCTGAGTAGGGCACCGCAATATAAAATAAGAAATTATAATATTAATAAATGCTAACGGGATAAATTACATTATAAGAATCGTACAGGTAAACAAATAAACGTTCTTAATGAAATAAGCTTAACTCAAAATATTGAGTCTTCCCTCAGATTATAGGGAGACGCTGTAAAGCTCCTTTGTTAGTCTAATATAGAGGAGATATATAGACGTAATCTAACACACGACATTACATCTGCCTCCACGGTACATTTACACAACCTATAACCCCATGACCCTAAATGACAATACATGAGGGCACAAAATAATATATGTCCCACTTAAGCTAATGCCCCCTGGATGAGACGCGGGAGAGATATCTCTGGATCTAATGGAGGATCGTCATTACCTGCGTTATGGTGAACTTACATTAAGAACTAGTGTCACACTATATCAGTGTGACACTCTAGTGTTCTGGATTAATTGTAAAACTCGTAGAGGGCTTGTAGCCTATACTTCATACAATTTGGGATGATTCTTTAAATAGATGCCATATAATGTATATGTGTCGCGTTTTGCGAATAATGTCAAAATAAGAACTTAAAATTTTGCTACCGAAAACGGTTATATATATATTTATACATAAAAATGCTGTTTTTATATTCAAATTATTATTTATTTATAGATTATTTGATTTATATCGTTTGTAATAAGATTGTTACTATGTTTTTTTCAACAACTGCGCAGTTGCTTACTACCGTCGAATAATCTAGAGATTGACTCAATGAAATCGACTAATATTGTAAAAAAATCTCCAATCGATTATTTTTCCTTGAAATTGTGATGATTAAAATAAAACTCAACAATTTCACGACAAAAAATCTGAAATAATTGGTATTAATAGAAGGTGTATTCCGGTAAAAATAAAACGACATGTAAACATTTATGATTTTTGAGAATAAAATATTAAAATGGTATTTTTTCAAAACGAAAAGTAATTCTGTTGAGAATGGAACCCTCGGTGCGCGAGTCCGACTCGCACTTGGCCAGTTTTTTTTACAAAATGGAATGAAAATTAATCAAATAATTCAAGCAGTCGTTAAGACATGCCAGAGGCCTACGGGCGGCCTGAACAACTCTGACAAATAGGTTGGCCACTAACCATACGATAAGCAAGCAAGCATAAGCTAGCGAGCAATTAATTAATCGATCTTTTAATTAAAGAATCGGATCGGTACCGATTCGAGCACTGAATAGTCATCCCTGTATGATACGTCAAACAAACTTTTAAAGGATCATCCGAAAATGAATAAGGTATAGTTACGAGCGTTGGGCGCCTTTTAGGCGTGGTCAGAAAAGGATGGGTGACCTTTAGTGGCACACTCCGTACCCGGAGAGCACATTAGGGTCTCTCTGACTGCTGCCGCGACAGCGGTCGTTAGACCGGAGCAGGACCATTTGTACCATCGGCCAGTACCATTGATGGTACAACTGGCACCGATTTGTCCCAGTTGTACCATGATAAATACAAGTGAGACGTCACCCGGGTTGGAATAATTAAAATTAAAATCATATGCTTTTTAAATTATTTTTTTATTATTCATAGAAACAAAACAATTTTTATAATTAAAAAGAGACGAAAGTTAACATTGACGTAATTTTTCGAGGAAAAGTGGAACATTTATAATGAATGACTAATAGTACTCGTGGGACAAATTGGTCCCAGTTGTACCATCAATGGTACTGGCCGATGGTACAAGTGGTCCGGAAGCGTTAGACCATGTCAGTGGCATAGACAGCCCACCTAGGCCACTCGACAAGAAGATAGTAAAACAACAAAATTGTGTTATTTTTTTAGATAGGTGTAAGTATAAGGAGATAAAACACATAAAATGAAGACCTATATGACCTCAATGATTACTTTTTTTTTTTATTTATTTATAATTTTACATAGTAAATATTCTTTAAATATTTGTAGGCCAATACAAGATTCCAAATATCAAATTTTCTTAAAATAACAGCATAGGGAAAGAAGGACAGAAAGGAGAATGATAAAAGGATAATATATACCTGAATGAGCACGGCATCCTTAATATGAGGGCGAGACGCGAACTGCACATTGCATGTCTTACGCAAAACATTATATATAGTAAGAATCCAAAGTATCTATTTGAGAAATTTACATGGATGAAAAATGTCCATCAAAGGAACACGCGATCTCAATCTAAAAACCTTCTATTTGTGCCGGTTCATCGAACGAGTGGTTATAAGGGTTGCTTCAAATATGCAGCCGCTAAAGTGTGGAACAGCCTTCCTCCACCTCTCAGAAAAAAAATCACATAGCAGATATAGTGGTAGTGCATAAGTTACTGTATAATTAGTTATAGTTATTATTATAGTTAAGTGATTGATTTGTACCTTATGGTGGGCAATAAAGTTTTCTTATTCTTATTATTCTTATTCTTATAATATAACACATAATAGCTTTAGCTGAAATGACCCAAGATCTGGCTCCTATTTGGCCCAGCGGATTAGCTTAGCTATCCAACGTGGCAACGCAGCCAGTCTCTTGGGTACACTGCCGGATGTGGGGGACTTGACCCAATTTTATTATCTTTAGTTTTTAGTTTTTTTTTTCTTAGCCTTAGTTTAGTTTTAGCTTTAGTATTATTTATATTGCTATAGAATAAAGATCTTCCATTTTTTCTTTAGCTGAAGTAAAATAAAATCTCTTTTATCTTTACAAACTTTTTAAACACTGACACTGAAAATCACACCTTGACGTCACAAACAACATTAGAAATCATACAATTTAGTTGCAAAATTTCGAATGAAAACGAATGAAAAAGTGAAAATCAAAGAAACACAAAAATTAATTTACCGGAACAATTCACAGACAAGATGAATATAGCATCGTACCTGGTATGGACCCTGGAGGCTTACTACCAGTACATTTTCATGGCACTGGTGCTGATGTTTGTGATCTACTACCTCTTGGATGTGAAGGATAAATCATTCAGAGTGGAGACGGAAGAGCCGGTGACGAAACCTTTAGAAGAACCAACTAAATCATTGACGAGTTGCACGTCGTTTATGAAGAAAAGCTGTGCGAATGTCAAGTCGGAATAAAAATCAAGCAGAAACATCGATAATCCGAAATGCTTTTATGAAGAAACTGAATTAATGTCTTATTTTGAAGACATAACTAATTTCCTTTAGATAGTGAAAATTTTTGTTCGTAATTCTTGTACATCACATAATTTGCATGTTTATATTTTCGACTTTAACCATGTCTACACCAACAACAATGTAAAATTATTGTAAATATTAAAACTCAATCTTATTAGATATTAGCATTTCACTTTCATAGACATTAGCATGTAGAAAAACCATAGTATGTCCTGTAGATTTGAAGATATCGTTACAAAAAACTGTTCTTTTATTCCAAGTATAATTTTGAATTTCAACATTATCCTGACGCTATTCCTTGGGGGTCTTAAATCAAAATTGGATGACCGCAGCAAAAGCAGTTTTCATCTGAAACTTTATGACTTGAAGCCAGTGCAGCCACTTCACATGGGTTTACTATTAACTATGCAAATAGCTTTCCGATAATGCTGTCCTCAGACCGTCTACAGATTTCTGCAGGAAGGTACCAACTGAAGAATTATCTTTCTCCATGTTGATATCAGATTTATTTTTGTTTTGATATAGGTATCTCATGATAGGGGGCCGGGAATAATCCCAGCGGCACTTCGACCCTTGAGGATCTTTTGTGCCTACGCTATTTTACACACTGGTCATCTCAGTGTTCCTTCCAGTTTCCTCAACCAGCAGTCGGTAAATGTACGTAAGTCTTCGAAAAATACGAAAATTTCATTGGTACATGGTGATATAGGTAAGAGGGGAGATGAGTATGAGTATGAGCAAACGCCCATTTCAAAATATTTCGGCCCAGCAGTGGTAACGGTTTCTTCACATGATGTGTTGCCCCATATTACTGTCTGTGCTTGAGAAAAGTAGTGATTTCTCTTTACATCATAATCGTCTTGGAAATCATCCAGAGACTTCTACGTTACATTCTGATGATCAGCTATATTTGTATTGAAGTATCAAATTATACGGTAACTACTAATTCCTAAAATTTTATCTAACTCCCTTTTTTACAGTGACCTTTGTTAAAAGACAAAACCCATTTTAAATCTACTGGTGGATCAAGTCCAATAGTATGTACATCCATGTTATCACCTCAGCCCAGTTTCCTGCCCAGGCAGAACCATAACCATCATTTCTAAGGGACCGTTTTGAACCAGCCCTTACAAAGATTCCTTTATTAATATTAATGACTAGACCCACGTTGAACACCGTCTGGACAGTTACTCCTTAAGAGGACGTGAGCGTATTTTCTTATCACTTGAAGCTAGAGTGGACGAACTTACAGAATAAACTTGTGTTTGTCGAATGCATAATAAAAGCTTTCTAATCACAGAAAACTAACTAGCCCTGTCCTCATAGGGTGAATTACTAAATCTTTGGTTCTAACCTTTGCTTTTGGCTCTAAAGTACATTTTTAGGTTTTTAATTTTTTCTTGTTTGATCAAAAGGACGGCGTGCCATTATAAGTTGGGTTTTGCTTTGTCATCTACCGCCATAAGCACGACCCTAAAAGCTACACGTATATACATACCTAATATTTTTTTAAAGAGGGTGTTGGCTTATGACCACAGGATAGAAATGAAAACAAAAAAACACGACTTAGATAATAATAAAAACGTAATTCTTGAAACGATGCACTCCTTGTTAGACAGTAAACGTGGCTGATGACAGCTGATGACGACTAGAGCCGAGTATACACGATTCAGCGTCACCGACCCGAGCGCGCTTGATGTCGAATGGAGCCGAGTATACCCGATTCAGCGTCACCGACTCGAGCGTGACGGTTCAGTTTGGTTCACTGTTCAGAAAGAGCGCAAGGTGCGCCTAAAGATTTTCACTTCAAAAAATTGTTATAACTCTATGCAGATTCAGGAGAGGGTACTGCTCTTTTACCATTTCTGCCGCTAAGCAGTAATGCTTGCATTACTGTATTCCAATTTGAAAGGTACAACTATAATAATTAATAAGCTAGCGCTATTCTCCCTTAGTCACTGAGGGGCCAGCTGAAAATCAGCGCTGTGGTTTGCCTCAGCATTATGCTGAGCTGGTGTACCCTTTTTGGTAGTGTACCACATCGGATGTTTTGTGCTGCATGTATTAATCTTTGTATAATTCTGTATTGTGTTCTAAATTATGGTGTTTACAGAGCTAAATAAACGTTTTCAATTTCTTCCTAACATTATAGAGAGGTGAGATGTCTATTGGCGATGGTGACTCTGGGTAACTCTTTTACCCGTTTGCTCATCTGCTTCCCTTATTCAATAAGAAAAAAATAATTAATCGTGGACTCTGAGCCGTAGACCTTTCGTCACTAGTTTTTAGGTCAAATTCTTCTTTAGTTTATACAATTCCTATCGACCTTATACATAGATGGTATATCATGTAGAGACTGCATGGAGAGTTGGGTTGGTCTTGGCGCAAGTCCACGACGGGGTATAAAGTGCGCTCTGCTATCAAGATTTCTATTCATTATTTGGATTTGTTGCCAGAAAGGCAGGGTCGTGGGTTTGTTTCCATTGGGTACAATATCATACACTAGGAACACTGTAGGGTAGGCTACATACTCTTTCACAGTCCAAGCAGTTAGGCTGTGGAACTCCCTCCCGTCATCTATCAGGAGGCCAAATCACTGCCAATATTTAATAATATTCTTCGTCAACATTACGAATTGCAGTGTGGACACACTGCCTAACCATTTGTTTTATAATGCAGTTTCATTTTAGCATATGATGTGTGTTATTTATTTGTTTATTATATGTTTGATTATATATTAAGTGTTATATTATAAGTATTATATCTCTATATATATTACATATAGTATTTACGTAATATTATTACTACTGCATTGCAGCTTGCAAAGGTTTGCATTCTTTATTATTGTTATTTATTTATTTGAGGGTAGTATCTATTTCATACGCCTTTTGCACTCGTATATTATGTATCATATGATTTTTCCATCACCTGAACGTTGCCTTGAAGATATCGCTTATAGCGATAAGGCCGCCTTCTGCACATTGTATTGTACCTCTCTTTATGTTGTATGTTTTGTTTTTGTCCCGGGTGTGCAATATATTTGTATTTGTATGAATAGGACTCAGAGGACTCTAGTCTTTTCCAACACTATTGACGGCTAGTCATTATTCGCCAGTTTCGGAGACCAATGGAGACAAGCCCTCTAGTTTTGGAAGTGCGATCGGAATTATAGACAGGCGTTAATTTTCCAGACTAGACCAGATTACAGACTGTTCCTAGACGGTCACGAATGCCTCTAATAACACCGTCTGACCGTATATCTATTGGTATGGGAGACATTCTAGTAAGTGTCTAGAACAATGGAGATAACGAGGCAATTGAAATATCTATGTCAATATCATCTTGTGTCAAACTAGGAAGAATTAACAACAACAAAATTCTAATCTAAATTCTAGAGAAATGATATCTTATGATAAGGAATAACCCAGCGGCACTTCGACCCTTGAGGATCTTTTGTGCCTACCCCATTTTAAACACTGGTCATCTCAGTGTGCAGGTTTCCGCACGGTGTTTTTCTTCACCGTTAGAGCACTCGGTAAATGTACGTAAGACTTCGAAAATATGAAAAACTCTTTGATACATGGTTTCGAACCCGGACCTCCGCATGGGAGTTCGGTGCCCTAGCCACTGTGCCACCGACGCTTCTAAGAGAAATTATAGAGAGAGTTTTAAACTTTTCACTTTGCTTTATGGTTAGTTGGGGGAAGATTTCAAAGTCTTCAGGCATGCATTTATTGAATAAGGCTTTGACGTATGAATACGTTATGTGAAAGGAAAGTACGTATGGACTGTGATAAATATGATAACAAGTAAATAAAGGGTTATTCTCCCTTACATTCATCATCATCATCAGCCAATTAATGTCCCCACTCTTGGGGCACAGGTCACCCCTTGTAAATACAAGGGGGTACCCGTACGGGCCATGATCCACCGAGCCGGCCCAGTGCTGATTGGTGGATTTCACACGCCTTCGGAAACTTTTAATTTCCTCAGACATGCAGGTTCCCTCACGATGTTTTCCTTCACCGTTAGAGCAGTCGGTAAAAGTACGTAAGTCTTCGAAAAAATCGGAAAAACTTATTGGTACATAGCATTGTATGGTTTCGAACCCGGACCTCCCGCATGGGAGTCCGGCGCCCTAGCCACTAGACCACCGACGCTCCTTTACATTACAGACAAGAAATAATAAAAGTCGATGTGATTATAGGTGACCAATCAATAATGGGATTACTATATGAAAATAATTTATTTCATGCCCATTTTATACCGACCTCTAACTGAACACAAATTGCTGACAATAAACTGAGAAAGAAGGGGTCATTTTATAATAGTCGATCATGAGTCATTTAGGGTAACAAAGATTTCAGGTGATAAAGTATTTTAAAATATATATTTGAGGGTAGCATCTATTTCATACGCCATTTGCACCCGTACATTATGTACCAATGTGATTTTTCCATAACGTGAAGGTTGCCTGGAAGATATCGCTTAAAGCGATAAGGCCGCCTTCTGCTCATTGTATTGTACCTCTCTTTATGTTGTATGTTTTGTTTTTGTCCCGGGTGTGCAATAGAGTATATTTGTATTTGTAAAATATTTGAACACTTACTAAATTTAAAAAATAAGTCGTTATAGAATTTTTAGGGTTTGTATAGAGTAGACTATTTCGTTTAGTTCTCTCAACCCAGTTCTACTAATAGAACTAGGTAGATCTACGGAAAAATACGCCTATTTCTATCTGTATTATAATTTTTTTTTTAAAATGACCAATAAAACTGTCTCTTTCTTTTTTTGTTGCATATTAAGCACTGGCTACAATAACTACTGGCTATTTTTTGTTGCATATTAAGCACTGGCTACAATAACTACTGGCTATTTTTTGTTGCATATTAAGCACTGGCTACAATAACTACTGGCTATTTTTTGTTGCATATTAAGCACTGGCTACAATAACTACTGGCTATTTTATTATTCTATTATCTTCGTTTAAAATGTTGTCACGTTGATGTGTGTCTCTCATGGTTTTGTTTTATATTGGAGCAGTCACAAAAAACTGCAATACATTATTAATCTCCTCTGGCCACGTACTCTGGTTTAATTTCAATATTTTATGGCCGTGAATTTTAGAATACAATACAATATAATACAAATATAGTAGTAGTCATCCCGTGGAACGGGCTACCTGACCAAGTTGTGAATGCTGAAACTATAAACCAGTTTAAAAACAGATTAGACAGCCACTTACGAAATGTGAAGAAACAGGCTAACCAGCATTAGCTGCCTGCCTGCTAATCCAATAATAATAATAAATATTCTTTATTGCACACAGGACAAAAATACAGGACAGAAGAAAAAATACAAATACAATTGGCGGAATTAGAATTAGAATTAATAACTCAAAGCTAAACGTGCAACGGTTAATTTTACAACGTCAAAGATTGGTTTTGTTTTGAAGGACGTCCCAATCAATTCTCAGAGCGTAGTCATAGCAACATATGCCATTCAATACCAATGATTTTGAAATTCACCCTACGTAGATTGCTCGCTAGATAAGTTTTGCCGCGTCTGCCAGTTGGCGCATGCGATCTGAGCATTTTCCCATATATTAGTCGGGCATTGAGTTGAGCGTCGGTGGCCTAGTGGCTAGGACACCGGACTTCCATGCGGGAGGTCCGGGTTCGATACCATGCAATGCTATGTACCAATGAGTTTTTCCGATGTTTTTCGAAGACTTACGTACATTAACCGACTGCTCTATCGTGAGGAAACCTGCACACTGAGATGACAAGTGTGTAAATGGGGTAGGCACAAAAGATCCTCAAGGGTCGAACTGCCGCTGGGGTTATTCCCGGCCCCCCATCATAAGATAAGTCAGGCATTGAAATATCAAATGTGTGGAACTATTATGTGTATTTGAACAGACATTCACTCTGTATTTCTATCCCTTTTCTCTCCAGTTTTAATTGTCATCTATTTCATCTTTAGTTATTTATTTATACTTTTAATATATTTTTTGTTTCGTCCCTGACCTGCTGTTTCGCCCGCGATGCCTTCCTCCTGGCACAGCTGAAAACCAGCGCTGTGGTTCTGCCGTACCGGTCGGACCGCAGCTGAGCATGTGTCCTTTTAATGTTGTGTTGTATTTTATTTTATAACAGGTTATTGTATAGCAAAACAATTATAACAGTACGTACTTGTTCTAAAAAGTTATAACGCCATTTACACATATATATATATATATATATATATATATATATATATATATATATATATATATATATATATATATATATATAGAAGAAATATAATAAATAATATAATATCTGGTTAAAGGCGAGTGATAGGGTGTGTTTGTGTATTTGAGGGTGTGTAAGTGTGAGGGGGGGTGTTTGTTTGTGTTGTGTGTATTTCAACCATTTTGGTTTCAAATATTTTTATGTTTAATTATGTATGCATAATGCAATGTTAAATAAATGTTTTTTTCTTTTTTTTTCTTTATTTGTCTCACATCATCATTCTAGAGGAGATGGCGCTACTAGTCCGATTTCTGTGTTGTCTGTATAGAGAGGCTGATAGATTTTTTTGCCGGCTTTTTTGCGTGCCAAGGCAATCAATCACGCAGATAACTGTCATTTAACTGATTGCCTGCCCTTGGCGTTTGCGCACTTTGTTGTTTTGTTTTGAATATGGATCTAGATTGATGCGGGTCTATCGAATGATAATGTTTCTCTTCCATTTCTATCTCTGCGCCTGATGTTTGTTTTAATTATAATCTGTACCCAAATGGGCACATCTAAATTTAAAAAATACATGAAGGAAGGAACGCCCGCCCCCTTAGGGGAGACTATTATTTTTCATTTATGCAAAAGTATGTATTGACTTTTTCAATACATACTTCTGCTCTCCGAGGCACGGAGAAGCTCAGATGAAACTGCCACTAGCGGTCGCTTAACCTGCACGATCACTTTCAGACCGTGCTCGCAACTAGGCTAGCGACTAGTGGTAAAACGGATTAAATGTTTTACTTTTGAGGTAGAGAATTATTAATAGGTATCTGACCGTTAATAAAAATAACTTTGTTTCTCAACTTATACCTGACGACATTTTGTAAATCCCTACCTACATCAATTGCCGCCATGCTATTGGAAATTTTCTGAAAAATTCGTTGCAAAATTGAACCATGATAGAGTGAGCTCTCTGTAATACAGGGTGTCTCTATAAATTGGAAAATTTCACGAGCCTGCGGGTAGTCTGCTGCGGCAGTGATAAACGCGGTACACCTGCCATCAGCGCCGTCTGTTGGTTAGTGCAGTAATTAATTCCTTTATGGTCCCATATTGGAGCGTTGCCAGGAGATTGTAAGACTATATTTTTTTGGAACATCGAATTTGTTTTCAAAAATCATCCAAAAATCGTTCAGTCTATCCAGAGTGCATCGGCGAACTGAAGCCTAATATTTTTAAACCCCGACCAAAATACCCGGTGTTATAAATTTGAACTGTCTGTCTATTTATCTGTGGCGTAACTCGACAACCGATGACACGGATTATTTTATTTAAGATAATTTTGTCAAGCAGGTTCTTAGCTATGTCTGATAAAAAAATGATCAGGGTTTTCCAAGATTGAACGATAACGGTTAGGTGTTTCGAGTTTCAAATGTTTATGACCTTCCCACATCTGAAACCCTGAGGATCTGAAGGAGACCAGGAAAAAGTAAGGGGATCTCCACAGTGGTACGTCGGGGGTTTCTTAAATTTTTAATATAGAGTTATTTTGAGTAAGCAGTACTTGTTTCAATGGATCAATACATTATACTTCACATGACCTAATATAACTAGATGGCACATAAAATCCACACCGCTTTTTTTCTAATCAGCATTAACAGTTTCCAAAGAGAAATGTGAACACACTTATCTGGTTTGATATTACATCGCTATTTACCGACGGTTCAGTGCGGGAACAGCGGGGAATGACGCTGTACCTTTGTGCTTCTACCTTCCCTTCTGGAATCGTTGGTTGGCCATAGGCACTAAGGACTGGGCCACGTGCCACTACACACGGTCTTCCCGCTTCCCTCATCCAACCATCATCAACAATCTTCTTTAGATCTTCGATCCACAGGAACTGTCTGTAAAAGAGCAAAGATAATTTTATTAAAAATCACAGTGAAAACAAGACACAAAACGTTCATGTAAATCGCGTTTGGCAGATCACACGCACTCCCAAAGTCCACGCCAGCGAACTCACGAACCCAATTTGAGTAATGGAAAAACAAATTTTGCAAATGGATGGCGCCCTTTGATGCTACCCTTGTAATCTTTGTCTGTCTGTACGTTGTAAGGGATTACACAGCGTTTTGGGTTGTAATTATTGGATGCGTGATAATGGATGGATGGTTTATGGGAAAACCTTGAACCTTGATCAAAGTTCTTGCCAGTCACATTTGTGTCACATGTTCGGTTGTCGTCGTAGGCTGTAGCGTACAAGCCTTCTACAAAGTTTACTATACCTATGAGTCATTTAAATCCAAAATTTGCCCATTGTTGGGCTACAGGCCTCCCCTTGCACAAGGGGATACCAGCCATGATCCACCAAGCGGGTCCAGTGCTGATTGGTGGATTTCACACGCCTTCGGCAACTTTTAATTTCCCCAGAAATGCAGGTTTTCTCACGATGTTTTCCTTCACGTAAATGTACGTAAGTCTTCGAAATAAATCCGAAAAAACTCAGTACATGGCATTGCATGGTTTCGAACCCGGACCTCCCGCATGGGAGTTCAACGTCCTAGCCACTAGTCCACCGACGCTCATATATACATCTCATCTAACTATAATATTCGAGGGTTTTTGATGCGCTGATAACGTCGCGGTCTTAGATAGAGTGCCTCATGTGCCGGTGATTATGCGGACACTTTTACCCTTCATACAGGCCTTCTACAAAGTTCACTGTACCCGTAGTCATTTAAATCAAAACTTTGGTCATTTTTCCGTAAAAGCTTTGAAGCTTTTTTTGGTACTTTTCAATATCATCTTGATCATCATCTGCGTGTATTCTTACTTACAGTTCCTTTCGATTCTTAATCCTCTTTAACGCCTGGCCTGTAACACAAACGAGGTAAAGGTTTAGGAATGGCTCGAGGGCCTTCATTGAGTATTTAATTCTTGTCTAGGTAGTAAAAAAACAAAATTAAACAATACTTTGTACAAACATTAGAACTGTAGGTAATTTAGAATTATAACCACTAACAACTATTAAAAAACATGTAATTTATAACTAAAAATATTTAATTAAACCTTTTTGGAAATGGTGACATACTGTGATGAGCAGCGTACCCGTGACTGTGTGGGACACAGCATACGGACACCACTGTGCAGTACTGCCCGATAACGCACACAAGGGAATAAACGTGATTCCTTGTTCTTCACACACTCACAAATATTATGCGACCGTCGACGGTCTGCCAGTGTTCTTAACAAACCTATATTGGTTTTTGTTACACTGTGAATGTAAAAAAATATATGTAATTATGTAGATTTTCAATAAATAAATACAGTTGTAGGTATTTTAGAGGATATAAGTCTGTGCGGCTGTTTAACAAGTTGCCCGTTGAATATAGGACAGACATGAGCCTCCGTACATTTAGGGTCAAATTAAAAGCGCTTCTTTTGGATAGGAGTTTGTATTCTGTTGAAGAATTATAATGTAAGTAGGCACCTGTGACGGAAATATGACTAATTAGAAAATTATAATTTATTGTGTTGTATTTGTTTTGACACTGATTTATTTTTTAAGAATGTTGTGACATGGATTTTAATTTTTTTATAACGCTTATACTGTTGCTAATATTGACACAGAAAGACATCATTGTTCTCAATGTGGTGACTGATTGATGAATGAAGAGTGATGATGATAATATTTACTTTATGTGGACCTACGAGCACATGTACCCGTTCGTGGACGAATGATGTTAACAAGCGTTTATTGAACGAGAAGAAACCGCATTGTATATCTAAATGAACATAGACTAATAGAGGACAGAGGAATTGAACATTATTAGTGGAAGTATTTTAAATACAAGCTATAAAAGGTGCCAAGAATGTTTCTCAGATACATGCAGGTTTCCTTATGATGATTTCCTTCATCGTTAGTCTATCTGTCTATCTATCTCAGCCACTTGTGGGTCCACCTTCAGACATAGGCCTCCTCCAACTTCTTCCACTTCCGACGGTCGGCGCGCGTGCGCACCCAGTTGTAGCCCGCTATTCCCCGAATATCGTCCACCCATCTCATAGAAAATTGAAAACGTTTATTTAGCACTGTAAACACCAGAATATAGAACACAATACAGAAGTATACAAAGATTAATACATGCAGCACAAAACATCCTGTGTGGTACAGTGCCAAAAAAAGCACACCAGCTCAGCATAATGCTGAGGCAAGCCACAGCGCTGATTTTCAGTTTGCCCCTCGGTGACTGCACGGACGAAGAAAGCAACAGTGAGTGCGTGTTACAAACTATGTATTATTATTGTAAGTCTTCGAAAAAAAACGATAAAATCATTGGTACATGACATTACATTGCATGATTTAGAGCCCGTATCCTGCATACGCGCCCTCTGACTTCTACAAAATATTCTGTGTAATGTAATTGACTCTCACATAACGTCTTCAGTTCATATTCAAACTTGTTGCGGATCCATCGTTTATAGTTGATATTTTAGTTTCCCGCGGGAATCCTATGTTTCCCGGGGTAAAATGTGGTTTAATGTGGTTATCGGTTCGTGAAATTCTTGAGGAAATATTGTGTTTCAATTCTTTTGACTTTACTGTTTCGGTTAAAGCGGCTAGTGTTGTGTTATTGGATGAAATGTACAACAGTTATAACTACAGTTGTGCTTACAAGAACAGTTATAATGGTAGTTTTGTCAAGGTGAGAATCTCTTTTATTGACCTTAATTTGTCTCACAGTCAATTGCATCTTCCTTACAGTGAATCTAACTTTTTCCATGCTAGTCTACAACCATAATAGTACCCCTCAAGATTAATTTTGAAGCATCGCCCATATTAGTGTCTTCCTTCCTTCTTTTTATAGATGGCCTGCAGTTTGTAATTTTTCCAATGTCACGTAGAAAAAGACTCGAAACATCGAGGAATCATTGGAGAGAATCCGTGGATCTGAATGCCTAGTGCGTTACATTCAGAGCCTAATGGAGGTTCTTGTAAAATTAGTGTAGAGAACGCTAGTGTGACTGACAGATCTTAAAGAAATGGAGGGAAAACACTGACGTCACTTGGTCCCAGAAATTTGAAACACAGTCTGAGTTCGTGCCCACCTATGCCCTGGAGACCTATAGTAACGCTCGTTGGTTGACCTAGAAAATAAAATTTCATTCTACTATGGGTTCTACCATGGTTCTATGTTAAGAGAAACAACAATAAGAAATGATTTCATTGACCTCAAACCACAATCATTTAACCTGAATAGGAGTCATTGTCGTGTAAATTATTTGATTGTGTGTTGCTGTATTGTACATTATGTTCTAGTTTTCACAAAATAACCTTAGCAAAAATCTGTTGATTGTACGAATATCATGATTAAAAGAGGCTTACTGTACCTAAGTGAAAGTTCCTGATTTAAAGAATGAAATGACTGGAAAAACGGAAGACTGGAAATGACTACTAAACCCGCATTTGACCTCGATCTCGCCTGATGGTAAGCGACGATGACGTCGACGATGGAGCATGCGGGTCCAGTAAATGCCTATTCACTCTGGCCTTGAAGATCCCAAGGTTATAGGTTTCGGGAAATACAGACGCCGGCAGGCTGTTCCATTCCTTAGCCGTTCGCATAATGAACGAAGAAGCAAATCGCTTCGTACGAACCTTGTTGAAACGTATGGGAAGGAAGGATGGACTTAAAGATCCAGATAAATCTATCTATTTTTCTGTCAACAATCTCTCCTATATCCAGCCTGAAGGCTACAACCGATATACACTACAGAATGTGTTACCAAAGTTGAAACTTCAACGAAACTTATAACGTCAATCCAATCTAACTCCACATACAGCGTGTAGACAAGAGCGAAGACGCGATTCATCTTGAACAACGTACCGGTGTACCGTTAAAGTACCGGTACAGGTGCGGCGGGACTCTAACTAATGCGGCTCCATCAAGTACAAGAACAAAACGTTGCGGTATCCATTATAGCGGAACATTGCGGAAATGTTCAAGGATATTCCGCACTTTTTGGTGGTGGTGAAACATGTGAAAAAGTAGTGAAAGTGGAGTGAAATGGATTACCAAATATTTGCAGTGTCATGAACGCGGGCCCACCCCTAACGGTGGGAGACTATTTTTTCCTTCGTGATGTGTGTAACAATCGATTTAGGAATATTTGTTCTATAGACATGTTTTTTTTTTATGTATAACTAAACCGATACGCGACGATGAGGTCGACGATGGAGCATGCGGGTCCAGTAAATGCCTAAATATTATAAATAGGTACTTTATCATACATCGGTCATAATCATCAGCCTATTAATATCCCCACTGTTGGGGCCTCCCCTTGCACAAGGGGGTACGGGCCATGATCCACCGATCGGGCCCAGTGCTAATTGGTGGATTTCACACGCCTTCGGAAACTTTTCATTTCCTCACGATGTTTTCCTTCACCTTTCATATATCGGTACTGGTATACATTTATGTCGACAGAAATTCCATTTCGCTGAACCCAACCCTAAAGTGCTTAGTAAGGGTTTCCTGAGAACTTCATCAATCAGACCCTGACACTCGCACTGCCCAAATTGAAAATAAGGGACAAAAGGACCGCTTAGAAAAAATAAATAGAACGAGAGCTGAAAAGGAACCAAGTTAGACGAAAAGCTATTGGTAAAGAGGTAGAGGGAGAAGAGAGTGGGGGGGAAAGTTTGAATATTGAAAACTTACATTCATCTGTAAAGATGTACAAAGCTAACGACTTCTACGTATATTAATTTACATACTATAAGAAAGTTGAACTATAACGTTGAAAGTAATCATCATGGAGAATTCTAGATATGATAGAATTCTTGACACCTTCAGGAGAAAACTTAAAATCTATACAATTGATTTACAAAAATCGGACACTGCTCCGTACATTCTTTAGGTGCCCTGTAACTACTGGAAGTGCTCGGTAATATTATGCCTCTACTGTGAACTACCATCCACACACATAATACCATGTAAATACACCCACCCGCACCATGCCATCACTCTCCCACACACTCAGTACCTCACATACACACTAATATCCTCATTCATACAAATAAACACATTCATACATCACAACACGCACAACATGCTTTCATCGTCCGTGCAGTCACTGAGGGGCCAGTTGAAAATCAGCGCTGTGGCTTGTCTCAGCATTATGCTGAGCTGGTGTACCCTTTTTGGCACTGTACCACACCAGATGTTCTGTGCTGCATGTATTAAACTTTGTATACTTCTGTATTCTGTATTCTGGTGTTTACAGCGCTAAATAAACGATTTCAATTTATATGTTTACCTACTTATATAAATAAAGAATTAACTGAAATCATGATTTCATATGGTTCTCCGCCATAACGTAAGTTTATAAAAAAAACAGCTCCATTCAATTAAAACAAAGTAAATTAGTTTTAATCCGCATTTAACTTCCTTATAAAGCGGAGAGAAATAAATTGCTACCACCAGCTAAACGACTTTGGCGGCGGTAAAGGAAAAAGTGTTAAGGAACAAATAAAAAAAACACAGCTACAAACTGCAGTACGAGTACGTTCCGTTAAATGGAGGAAAAATAAAACTGCAAGCTTGTATTCAACTTCGGTTTGCTTTTAAATAAATAGCAGAGATTTTGTAGAATTGAATTTTTTACATCATCGCAGTTGTAATTCTGTAGTTATATTTCTGTACCCCTGTGGGGGGGTAACCTACGACAGGTATCTGATAAGTTTTAAAACTGATGTTTTTAAAGTAGGTACCTAAACCTACAATTACTACTTTTATCTAGTATCAAAATACTTAGATTTTTTTTAGTATTATGTTCCTATATATAAATAGTAAAAATAAAACTGCAAGCTTGTATTCAACTTCGGTTTGCTTTTAAATAAATAGCAGAGATTTTGTAGAATTGAATTTTTTACATCATGGTAGTTGTAATTCTGTAGTTATAATTCTGTACCCCTGTGGGTAATCTACGACAGGTATCTGATAATTTTAAAATAGATATTTTTAAAGTACCTAAACCTGCAATTACTACTTTTATCTAGTATCCAAAGACTTGGAGTATTATGTTCCTATATATAAATAATAAAAAGGCTTTTATATAAAGATAAATTGAATTAATTTGCTGTAATTAATTTAATGTGATTTGATTTAATGACTTCATAATTACTTAATAAATATATAATAAGTTGATTCGACAATATTACACAAAATTAGTATTATTATTAATCACTTTGTTGCACAAAATTAGTGTGATACAGTGCGTACGAAACGATTAATACAATCTAGGCGGTCTTATCGCTAAAAGCGATCTCTTCCAGACAACCTTTACAACATTTACTACTATTGACATTTAATTAATTAATTGAAAATTATAATTATAACTGTACTTATCTAAAATTCTAAAATTCAGATTTATAACTTGTTATTATTTTATTATTGTAATTGGAAATGTAATTTATAATTTATAAAATGTATGTACATATAATAGTAAATTTAAATAATTTTTATTTATAATTTTTTATTATAATTATCTTAATTAATTGTTAATTAATTTTTATTTTTTTCTATAGGACTAGTGCCTGAAAATAAAGACATTTTAATTTAATTTAATAGCTCTAGATAGAGGTGACACGACTCACGAGACATAAGAAAGCATTAACATTAAGGAATAATCCTGCAATTAACGGTTAGTGCGAAATTTTAGAGACATCAATTTTTCAGTTTTCCAATAACAGAAAACAGAATTGACTTACCTAATTAATTAAATCTTCCATAAAAAATACTTTCTCCATCTTCCAATATTTTGAATACCTTTTACCATTCTACTCTTAAACTCCTTCCTCCCTTGCAGCGTCTATCAATAACAACTCTACCTATGTCTTCTCTAATGTCCGTAACAACCTTGTTCAAACAACCAACATTACTCCACATATCATACACCATAACACTGGTATCACGATCAGGGTTCAGGATGTCATAGTAATCTCCCAGGTTAATTACCATCGCGATCTCGGGCCGGTCGTCGTGATGAAGTGCCCCTACATGTCATTAGATTAGCCGTTGTCCGCTAATGATGGATGAAAGAGGGTGAACTGATGGTTTTGGGTGATGCTCAAGCAATAGGCACTAGAGCAAGCGTTTATTTTTACTTGTGCCAACAGACATTTAGGAAATCTGGGCGAAAAAGTCCTGTGACTAGTTTCGATCTATTTCGAAGGGCTTGGTCACGGAGAGTGCGAACTGCCGGCCTGGCGAGGCGAAACACTGCCGTGTCGACATGAGCTTCACACTCTCCGTGACCAAGGCCTTCGAAATATGCGAGTAGTAATAGATTTAACGTTTTCAGAGTCAAATCACTCACACGATATGTTAAAATACACAAAGGAAGTCAAGCTTCTTGTAAAAAGACGTTCAAAATCATAAATCAAAGACAAAGAGAATCTCCGACAAATGTATACCATTGTAGAGTCACGTTAGTAACTGTTATAGATGTTCTAATTTGCTAATGAAGTAAGTATATTTGTAATATTTACTTTTTTGCTCTCTATTCGCTCATATTTTAAACCCCATCTTCTGCTCCGCTAAGGTTTCACGGGGGCCCCGTTTAATTCGTCCGGGTTAATCTAGCTCATTGTCCGGGTCTCACTCGCTCTCCCCGCGTGTGGTCATGCCACTTCGGGCATTGTCAACACCAACAAATTCATCAGCAGCTGAGATATTTTAAAATTGATGAGGGTTGAGTTGTCTGGTGTTTACGCCGTTTACTTAATTAAAAAATTTTGGGTCCAATAACTGTCAAGTGTTCGTGAATTGGTCATTTTTCGTAGAGTGATCAGTTTGCTATTTCAATTTTTTTCAATAGCTGCAATAAACTAGATAATTTCACTAATTCGTCTGTTTATTATAAACATCAGTGGTGTTTGAAATCACACCATTCATTTTTCGAAAACAAAGCTTTCTATAATTAAATAATAAATCAATGGAACCTTCTAAATGGTTTCAAACAATTTCTCACGTCTTTCAATTTCTCCTTTGTTTCGTTTCCGTGAAGGTATATATACGTATTTATTGGTACATCTTTGCACCCAAAATAATTAGGGGACAATACAATAAAGCCTTCGTTCACGTAGACAAATGGATGCAAAGACAATGCGGGAACGACCCTCGATACAATTGTACAATAGGACACTTTGCCGTTGCGGGAGCAAAGGAAGCAAGACAATCCGAATCTTCCATGTACAGAGTTGGATACTTGAATAGAAACGTTACGTTTCCGTTTTACAATTTATTAATGGATGGTGCTACCAGGTGAAACGCGATTTACATAGATACCTATTTAGAAATATTTCAATCAGAAGTATTATACGGATAATTAATTTACGTATAGCTCCTTCTCTGGACTTCAATAGAATTTGAGACTCTGGTGCTGAAGTTTCAAACAATAAAATTGTCTAGATTTGATGAATATTGTCATTCATTGCTCGTACAAATTCGATTTTAGTTTTACCGTTTTCCACTTTCCCATTGTGCCCAGTTGCGAATCATATAATCTGTTAGGTTTAATTTAGAATTAATTAATAATGATATTTTTGTAGATATTGATTTATTAAAACAGACTTTAATGATTTTCAGTATATTTTCCATTATCCGGTTCGATGGAAATGGTTGCTAAAATATACCCGATTTCACACCCTTGACAATCAGCTAGTATATGAGGTACTTCCTCGTACCTGCCTACGTCATGTGACATTTCGTTCTTATTCGTCTCTAAAACTAGAAAAACCCTCTCTTGCTTTTCTTTCTTCTTCTGCCAAGTCAAATAATTCTTGGTAGAGTTGTGGTCACACATGGCGTTGTACCTACTAAACGGCCCATAAACATTAATTTGCGAAAGTTCTATCTTGCTCTGTACAAACACAGGATGAAGCGATTCTTTCGAGTTGACATCTCGACAAGGGCTCGGAACGAATTTATCGAGTGCGTGAAAAATGATACCGCGGAGCGAAGTGGAACGGAAATATTTATGAAATTCCATTGGTGACTTTTTTTACTAGATTTCTAGATCGTCTAGTATTACTTGGAAGGTTTTTTTTGCTGCGGGTACATGTGTTGTTGAACGCACACAAAAGGTATAACTGAATACAAAGAATGACTCAAAGTTTGGTGGAACAGTTAAGAGGTTTTAAGGAAGGGACATTACAGTCTCAACAATTCGTCAGTCATTAATAACCAGCTGTTATTAAATAACCAATATTCTTGTAATTGATGCGATCTTCACAGATTTTTATATAGTTTTAAAATACCATGCCAGTGATTTACAAAACAGTACAAACACCTTCCATACGTAACATTTTGTTGAAAAGAAATCCTCTATTTTCTCTAAGGTTCTCGTAGTACCAGAGATGCTATCAACTTGACAGATTGGAAAACCATTTGTCTGCGGTTTGTGGTGGCAATCTGGGATTGACAGATTTGGATGTTGCCACGATGATCAGATATTAATTCCCTACACATAGTAAAGCGCGTAACTTGATTCGAAGCTTGAAGAAAATCTGAAAGTATAGATTGTATCGTTCATCGCCATGGGTTTGATTTTCGTGATCAATGGAACGATTATGATGGTTTTCAATGTTATAGACTCTTGTAAAAGTTTGTCTATAACTAGAATCAGTAAAACAACAGATCATTATTCCGTTAACGAAATAGAGATCTGTGACTCTTTTATAGACGAACGGACGGTCAGATGGATACCTAAAGAAGAAGTAACCAGAATAATTAACATCAAGAACATTGCCAAACATTATAAGCATGTCAGTATATGGGTATCAGAATACAGCAATTCCTAGCTAGAACAATCACGTCAAAAATAAGTAAGGGATTGTAAAAGATGACAGAAGTGAGTGGAAATAGATCCTGTATATCAATTTCCTATAACGACACCCATTAATTCCCCGATCATTCCGGGAGATTTCACCCCCTCTTTACATAGATATCACATAACTATAACATATCCCATGCCTTTGGAGGCGACGGAAAGACAAAAGATAGATCAAGAAGTACTAATGATGCAACAGATTAGACAAGAGTTGTTGTTTATATGTATTGTACTTATAGTATAGTTTCAAGAAGATTTAAAAATATTATTGCTCGAAAGTTCTTAGGTTATTCTTCTTCTTCTTAGTCGCTTCCTCAATGCCGAAGGTCGTATCCTTTCTAGAGACCTGGCACACAATTGCTTATCAATAACCTCCATTGGTCACGATCTTCAGCATGTCGTAAGGCGATATTAATAGGCATCCTGGATAACTTTCTGATTTGGTGAAGGGCTTGTAGTCTTTTACATTACCATTTTGCCCACTGCCACGAATTCTTAGGTTAGCTGAGCGTAAAGCCTAAGGAAAAGATCAGATCGGCATACAGATTCGAGTAGGTCTAGTTTGTTAATAAGTGTTTAGATTTTCTGTTTGTAGTCACTATTTGGGTCACCATGTACATCCTTTTGAAAGCGTCGGTGGCGTCGTGGCTAGGACGTCGGACTCCCATGCGGAAGGTTCGAGTTCGAAACCAGGCAATGCCATGTACCAATGGGTTTTTAGGTTTTCGAATCTATCACCTTTCTCTATCCCGATGGTTAGCAGGGAGAAAACTCGAAACGAGTTAGCTACACCTTTTGTTCATTATTTTTTCCGTTAATTAAGTTGTTTTGTATTTTGTATGTGTGTACAATAAAGACTATAAGATTAAGATTGTAAATAATTTCGTATTTCATATATAAATAAATGTCTAATGCCGTACCTTGGTAATTAACGTTAATTTGCCGACAGGTGTCGCTGTGCGTTTATACCTGGCGACATCGTTTTGTTACCTCGGTTTTATATAGCATTTTTATATTTTGGAATTAATCATACTCACAGAAAGTTCGTGGCTTCCTTTTCTTTTTTGATATAGGCGAACTCTGCGTAAATATAGAGGTCCTTCGAGCCGGATATAGTGTAGATGTTCGGTGTCGGGGGGTAGTAAGTAGTAGTTTAAATAGTGAAGTTAGGCAGTGTACCATTCCAGCAGATGACAACACCGTTTGTGCTCGAGTATCAGACTCAGGCTGTCATCTTCTAAGAACTGACACAGTACGTCCGATGCGTTCTTTTTTTATATAGGTATGGGCAACCATAGTTTATCTAATCTTTGCCATGAAATTTTCTATTCACTGTAAATGAAATCGTCGCCTCTCCCATTCTTATTCGTTCAAATATCATACACGATTCTTTACATCCCCATAACCCTTATCACCATAGTAATAAAGTCTCTTTTAATTATCCAGGGTGTTTACACAATGGTTTTTCCTCCATTGTTCGTGGGATTTTGTTCGGAAACATTGGTCTTTATTAATGAGCCGTTAGACCGGAAGTATAGCTTGCGTTCGGGAATATTATTTATGATACTGTAATAAAGCATTCCAGCTCTCTATCCGGTCTAGATAAATTATTGATTTTAAATATCTATCTAAATATATACTAACTAGTACTTATAGTAAAAATGTCTCTTTTAAGACGTTCATTGTCGGAAATTCACTTTACTTTCTAAGCTTATGAAAGTGATTTTGGGTTCAATTTCTGATTGACGAAGCGTGTTTTTTACTCAAACTTGTACAATGTTTCGAGTATAGAAGTTATTTCGATAAAATTTAAGAGATTTCAAGACAAATACTATAAGAAAACTTGACCAAGATTATAATAAAATTGTTAAGAGGGTATTTTTAAAATCTGTGTTAAGTTAGTATATAGATCGCTATATTTATTTATTTAGTTATATTTGTAATTTTAATTTATTTGATTATATATTATTTGATTTATATAATTTAATATTTGTCATGATAACTTTTGATGTAGGTACTGTGTTTTCATGACTGACTACAATTCCAATATTGGATCCGTGCTGTATGACATTGTAATGCATTTTTAATAACTGAAATGAAAAAAAATGTTCACATGAAATTCTGCAACGTGCACTTTTTAAATAAATGATTATTCATGGTCCAGTTCTAATTCTGAACTCTTTCCTTCTAATAACTCTATTACATTAGCCGACGTTCATTTAAAAAGAGTAGAATGAAAAACTGGAGCTATTTAACAAGTAACTCCACCATTTAACTTGTCCCAAGTCAACATTGCGGGGAAATGACGCAATCGAGCTCAAAGACAACCGGATGTGACGTCGTTTATCCAGCGTCATTAGCCGGAAGTACCCTCCCCTGCTGCGCTGACATTTTGTATGGGAGAGAATTACTCTCCTGTGTTTTAAATTTTTCATTCACAAGCCTTCAATAATGGGTGCGAAAAAATAACTCTATTTAGGTACATACAGGTCGATTATCTAAAGCTGGCACGTTCACTGTACTCACACCAATGCAATTTTATGATACAGTGTGTAGCAATTAGTTGGGTGGGCTATGTATAAAAAAAACAATGGAATAATTGTAGAAATATTATATTTATGTTGTTACATTATTCGGAATCGCAAATTAATTGTAAATTGCGAGTGAGACAGAGAGACTTTTCATGTTGCGTATGCAGTGTGACGTCATGCCGCGTGCTTATTCACAGACACTACACAAACACAATGTGTGAATGAGTTGCAAGTGCCAGCTTTAGATAATCGACCTGTACCATTGTGGTCCCATTATTGTCTCCCTGGTAATCATCAGATCTTTCAGGTACCTGGATATTGGAATGACACCATTCCAATATCCAAGTTTGAGCTCAAATGTAAAGGATCTTTTTTTTTTTTTTTTTTTTTTTTTTTGGTAACGGGGGGGAAATCTTTGAAAGATACCCAGCCTCCTGGGGGAGAGACTGGGTTATGTGAGATTTCCACTCACTAAAACCCCCTCGATGGCCGGCCTCGTGCTTATCGGAGGGCTCCGGGATCTCCAGTGGAACGCACCGGTGCCCTCCTAGCATTTGCCTTGGGCTCCTCCTGGGAGGTGTACATTCCACCTCCCGGTTCCTCCCGTCACAGCAGCGTGCGGCCATAGCACGTTGCTGCCTTCCCCAGGGTCGCCCGCCAATGAACGGTCAAAGCCCCCACTTTGACCGCCCGCGACCCTGATCCCTCCTTTTAGTCGCCTTTTACGACAGGCAGGAGTTACCGTGGCTCTATTCTTCGCCCGAGACTACAGGGCTGACGGACCACGACGCGCGTCACCGGCGCGCCGGCGTCTCCGTCTCCGAGCGGGGTCGGCCCTCTCCCGATCCCGCTCGGCGGTCTCCTTCCTAACCATAACGGTTTCACAGAAGGAGACCACCGCCTTCCAGGCTCTGTCGTCCGCCAGCATAGCCGCTACTACTGCTGGCAGACAGAGATCCCGCCCGATGCGGTCGACCAGGACTCGCCGCTCGGAGTCCCATGCAGGGCACTCCTCGAGCGTGTGCTGTGCGTCGTCCCGGTCCCCTCCACAGTGGTGGCATTGCGCCGTCGCTTCGCGCCCGATTCGATTCAGGTACTCACCGAAACACCCGTGCCCGGTGAATACCTGAGTCAGCCGGAAGGTGACGCTTCCTCCCTCCCGCCGGAGCCAAGCTTCAAAGCTTGGCAGGATCGCGTCGATTGTGCGTTTGCGTGCATTCCGCGGCTCGTTGAGTCGCGTATGCCACAATTCGATCACATGTCGACGCGCCCTCCTCTTGAACACTTCGAGCTCTCTGTGCTGGTCGATCCCGCCTCTCTGGCGGATGGCGCGGGTCTCATGGTAGACCCTCGCGTCCATGTCCGCCAGAATGACCAAAGGCGGGAATCGCGCCAGGACAGTCGCCGCCTCAAAGGATATCGTGCGATATCCCCGTACGATCCTGATGGCCATCATGCGCTGAATAGCATTCAGCTTGGCTCTACTGCGCCGTTCACGCGCCAGTCTTTCCGCCCAGACGGGCGCCCCGTAGAGGGCCATCGATCGTACCACCCCCGCATAGAGGCGGCGGACTCCTTCCCGGGGTCCCCCGAGATTCGGCAGCAGTCTGTGCATAGCACCCGCTACCTTCTGAATTCGGGGGACCAGGCGCTCGAAGTGTTCCACGAAGCTCCAGCGACTGTCCAGAGTTAGACCCAGGTACTTAAGGTACCGACCAACCTGGACCTCCGCGTCACCCACCCGAATCGACGAGCTGGGTGGCTCCACTCCCCTTCGGAGCTTATGGAACCACAACGCCTCAGTCTTGTGAGGCGCCACCCGCAGGCCCAGCTCGTGGATTTTTGCGACGACGCAAGACACCCCTACCTCAGCGAGCTGAGTTGTCCTCTCGAAGGAGCTCCCCTCGGCCACCACTAGAGTGTCGTCTGCATAACAGACGACACTTACTCCGATGGGGAGATTGACCCGGAGGACCGCATCATAAGCTAGGTTCCACAGCAACGGGCCTAGCACAGATCCCTGTGGAACCCCGCAGCTGACCTCCCTCTCGTGAACTCTCTCGTCCCGACCCACATATTGGATGCGCCTGTTGTTCAGGTACGCTCCGACGATTCCGTGCAGGTAGGGAGGCACATTGTGATAGACCAGTGCCTCCCTGATCGCCCTCCAGGGCAAGGAGTTGAAGGCATTGACGATGTCCAGACTTATCGCCAATGCCATTCCTCCCCGCTCAATCGCCTGCCCCGTCAGAGAGCGCACTCGCAGGATTGCATCCACTGTCGACCGCTCCCGTCTGAAACCAAACTGGTTTTCCGATAAGTCGGGGCCCTCAGTCGACAGGTGTCCGCTGAGACGACGGGCGACTATTCTCTCGAACAGTTTGCCCGCTTCGTCCAGCAGACAGATGGGTCGGTACGCAGAAGGAGAGTCCGCGGGCCTTCCATCCTTCTTCAGAAGCACCAATCTGGCTTCCTTCCAGCTTGTGGGGAACACGCTTGAACGGAGGCAACTGTTAAACAGTCGCCTCAGCCTGTCCCCCAGGACAGCTAGGGCCAACACCCAGGCTCGGCCTGGAATCCCGTCCGGGCCCGGCGCAGTGTTACGGGCTCTCAGTCGCAACACCGCTAGGGCTAGCTCCGCCTCCGACACCTCTAAGCCTTCGCGCCAGCTCTGCGGGCTCGACTGGGCTGACGAGGGAGTATCCTGGACCCTCGGGAAGAGCGTATCTACCACTCTTCCCGCTAAATTGGGGTCCATGGTCTCCGTTAGTGGAGGGACCCACGGGCGGAGTTTGCCCAGTACCATTTTGTACGGGCGTCCCCATGGGTCCCTGTCCAGTCCCTCGAGGAGCTCGTTCCAGGACCGAGCCTTGGCGTCCTTAATCGCCCGTTGGAGCGCCTTGGTCGCTTCCCGGTATGCCGTGTAGGCTTCCGCTCTTTCTTCGGCTGAGACTCGCCGTCTCCGTCGGGCCCTCGTGTATTGGCGGCGCGAAATCAGGCAGATGCTGCGCAACTGCGCAATGCTGTCCGACCACCAATACGTGGCCTTTCGCTCGACAGGCCTGGCTCGGGGCATGGAAGCGTCGCAGATCGACGTCATTGTCCTCCGAAACCAGGCCGCTTCCTCTTCGGGATCGGGCGGGATCTCGCCGGTATCCGGCCAAGCCGCGACGTTGGCAGCGGCGATGAGCAAGTCTCGATCGAGCCGCTTGAGGGACCAACGTCGCGGTGGACTGCCGCCACGGCGCACGGGACCGTCGGGGGATCGGAGTGTCACATCGATAAAGATGTGACGGTGGTCGGATAGTGTGACCACCTCCTCCGCTACCCTCCAGCCCGACACGACTCGCGCGGCAGAAGGAGTCGCCCACGACAGGTCAATGATCGACTCCCCCTGCCACCGCACTAGAGTGCTAACAGACCCCCGGTTTAGCAACCGGAGATCCATTCCCGCCGCCCACTCTTGGATTGTATCTCCCCTCGGGCTGTCCAGGGCGTCTCCCCACGCTCTAGAACGTGCATTGAAGTCGCCCAGGACGAACATCGGGCGGGCTAGACTTCCACGAATGCAGATGGCTAGTCCGTCCAAGTAGGCCTCGTAAGCGGCGATGCTGCAGTTGGGGGAAACGTAGCAGCCTACTACTACAAGTGGACCCCACTCCACCACAACGTATCCTTGCCCCCTCCTCAGCAAGGAGCAAGGGGGATCCCTTTCCTTTCCCCCCCAGTATATGGCAACGGAGCCGACCTCGTCCACGAACCAGCGAGGGTGATTCGGGACACTATACGGCTCCGCTACCACCGCCAATGCAACCGACAACTCCGCGACAGTCTGCAGTAGCAGGTCCTGCGACGCGCGGCAGTGGTTGAGGTTGCCCTGGAGTATCTTTAGGCTGTTGAATGTGCCGTTTCCATTACCTCCTCGCCCAACGAGTAATCTCTCGTTCGGGATGGCGCTCTGGAGGGCTCGTCTTCGCCTGCCGTTTCCGCGGAAGCAGCCAGTGGAGGAGCCTGCTTGTCTCCTCTGCTCTTTTTCTTCCCTTTCGGGGGCGTGCATTTTTTGCCCCCTATTCTGTGATCGGTCGGCCGACCGATCTCCGCGCAAAGCGGGCACCTGGGCGCCTGTGCCGTGCACTGGCTCGCCTTGTGACCCGGCTCGCCGCAAGTGTAGCACAAGGCGCTCCGGTCAACAGCATTGGGGCACCTTAAACGTATGTGCCCCAACTCGAGGCACCGGTAGCACTGCAGAGGCCGTGCCCCCAATGCCTCGACCCTAGCAGCCACCCACCCCACTCGCACGCGCTTTGCAGCCGAAACTTTTTTAGCCGCGGTGAGCGGGCAACGAACCCACGCCGTCCCCAGCCTTTGCGAGTTGCGTCGAATTTCGGCCACCTTCACCTCAGCGGCGGAACAGCCTCCGGCCTCGGCGATAGCTGCCGCGACGTCTGCTTGAGTGATGGACTCATCTAAGTCCATCACTCGCAGTTCGCCTGTTTTAGATGGGCGAACGATTTGCACGCCCATCTCAGCGAGCGCCTGCCGCAGGCGGTCGGCCAAAACGTCAGCTTTAGCTGCATTTTCTGGGCCGGCCACCTCCAGCAATAGGCCGCCGTTTAAGGCCCTCTTTTGGCGAACTTCATCAATGCCACAGTCGGCCAGTTTAACCCTCTCTTTGGCGGCCGCCATCACTTGGGCGTAGGTGATGTCGACACCATCGGGTACTGTAACCGTTATGGCGGCAGTGTTCGGCGGCCGAGGCAACTTCGGCTTCAACTTGGCAGCACTTATAGCAGGCCGCGCAGCCGTAGGCGCAAGATTGGAGGCGTTTGCCTGCCTTTTCTTTGCCTTTCGGCCTACAACCGTGGCCCATGTGGTCGGGGGTTGCGACACCCCCGACGTCGACGGAAGCGCTGACGATGGCGGTTCCGCCCTCCCACCCATCGTGTCGAGCGGCGTGGGGTTGGGGCCCCTGGTCTTTCTTCTCGTGACCCTGGTCTTCTTAGTTGAAGGTCCTGCTGCGGGCTCTGGCCCTCTCGCCGGGTCTCCCACCTTTCGGCCGAGTGGCGGCCTAATTGCTCGATCGGGAAAGAGCTCGTCCCTGAAACGGGTCAAACTCCTCTCGATCATTGCTTCTACCCGCTGTAGTAGATCAGAGCCCACCTGGCCGCTGCGAACCGCTTCCAATGTACGCGGGGCTGCTGGTCTAGTTGGTCTAGAGGAGGTCCCGCCCGCTGGAGGTGTAGGCGCGGAGGAGGCCCCGCCGCCCCCCGCGGCCCCTCGTCTCAGCTGAGCCAACTCGGCCGTCAGCGCCTGCACCTTGGCGCTCAGGTCGGTTAGCTGAGATCGCAGCTCTGCGTTTTCCCGCTCCATCCTTTCCGCAGAGGTTCGCTGCACGATTTCAGTGCTGGCGGCCTGCACCGTTCGCACTGCGACCCTGAGGGCGCGAACAAAATCGCCCTTAAGGTTGCGGGATTTATCCGCCACCTTCTCCACCGCCTGCAGGCTGTCAAAAATGCGAGCGCCGAGGTCCGCCGTCGGCTGTTCCCGCATCTCCTCCTGCAGCTCATCCGCATTGGGCAAGCTGGTTTTTGCCCTTGTCTTTTTAGGGACATAGGACGGACTATCCTCGTCGTCCTGTCCCCTCCCACGCTTTTGTGCCCGGGAAACACTCGACGTGTTCGACATGAGAGAGTCCGTGTCGCTCACGTCATCCGGCATTTCTCCGGTCCGCTCATATGGCCGAGCGAAAATTAGGCCCTCCTCCCTATCTTTCCTATCTTTCTCCATGGCTTTGTTTTGGGTTTTTGATTTCTTCATTTCTGATCCCACGAGTACCCGGTTTTTGACGGTCGATCTCGGCAGTGACCGGTTTGCCTCGATAACCCTATACGCCTGGGGGGGCGGGAGGTACCCCAGGGTTGGCCGCTAAAAACTGGTGAACTCCCCAGCCGCTCTTCGAGCACCCCGTGTCACGTAATCGTACAACGAACCACAACTCCGGGGGTTGAGGATTTTTTATAGAGGTGATCTCCTCGCGGTCCGGCCAGTTAAGGCTAGACCCCCGTTCCCGAAGGGTTACGGTATACTCCCCACGCACCAGGCACCGCTCTAAGAATAGAGCGGGTGGTGCGACCCGCGCAGGCTCCGTGGGTTAGCACGGGAACTTGCACGGCCGTCACGTCGGGACAATTCGCTCGGCGGCCAGCAAAGTCCCACAAGGAGAAGTTACTGACCGTCGCCCAGGGTACACCGGCCCGACCCACTGCCCTTCCCAGCGGACGTATCGACTGGGAACTGCAGCGGGCGGGCACACGAGGAGGTTTCCCGACATAGTACCCCAAATGTAAAGGATCTAACCTAACCTAACCCAACCTAACCACCAATGCTTTCTATGATCAAGTGATCTTAGAATTATCACAAAGAGCCTAAATCCCAAAAAGAGATGACGCAATCATCAAAACAAGACCCAAAAATCCTGGGAAAGTAAATAAAGAATGGAAACTAAACTCAAGCCAGTACATTAAAACTGGAAATGGTCTTTCAAACCCCTAATTATAGGCGGATCGTTAATTTTACTGGAAATCAAGAAAATTCCCGTGAGTTACGACCCGCGGCGCTAAGGAAAAAATAATTAAAAAACAAAATGGCGTCTTTTAATGGCCGCTTTGAACATAAACGGACTCAATGGTGAGAGTTGTGGCGCTTTCTTTGTTTTTATTATCGCGTTTCTTTTGTAAGTATATTATTAAAATAGTAGGGAGTATGGTCGATAGATCTCAACACGGGTTAATCTCTAGTTCTATCCAGTACGTCTCTCAATTAGGACGAGCACATCATATCTCAACGTTGCCGCGTTGTATAATTATTGTTTATACTGTTGACTGTAACTTAGAAAAAAATGAAACTTTAATTCGTAGCAAATTGAAGATTCATTGTAATTTGATCATTTAAAGTTACTTAACCTCTATATTGTTGCAGGAATTGCTGGAGAAGCGAATCAAACAGCTGGAAGCACAGCTGGAGGAGGAGAAGAGACGGACTCAGCGGGAGCGGATGGCCGTCACCAAGCTACAGAACAAATTGATCAAGGTAAGGATATGATAGGATTAATGTATATTAAGAAGATAATCATCATGTGGGGTAGGTACACACGTGAGTTAAAGGCATCAAGGCTGAACTGGAGCGAAGCAAACAAGGTGGCACAAGACTGAGTGGTGTGGAGAGATTTCGTGAAGGCCCTATGCACCTCCGGGGTATTTGTCTCCGGGGTCTTTGGAATGTTCTTGTTGTTTTTGACGGCAACAATAGGAAGATAATATTGATCACTAATCAAGGCAAAGTAACAGTAGCGAATTTCACTTTAGTTCAAATATTTCAACAGAACAGAATATTAAAAAACGTGGCAGTCTCTCGAGTCACAACTCTCTTTAAACAATTCTTATAATACACTCCAATTTCCAATCCAAAGACAAGCTGACAGGTTTGATGGAATAAGTCGGTTGATTGAATATTTCGTTTACATTCCCATCTTGGGTGGAGAGGGTGGAGTCAGGAGTAATCCTGAAGCAACGTTAAATATTACCTCTGAGATTGAAACAATTACCGAGAGGCGCTTCACTCTACATTAGGATATTATTTCAATGGATACCTGCGGAAGGGTTAAGGCGAAGTCCAAAACAATGACGAAGATTTTTATTTCAATACTTGGGCCAATTAGGAGGAAATTTAACATTTTTATAACTGTATTCTGAAACTAAAACTCAAAATGTAAATTAAGCAGGATAAAATTAGTGGTCTTAAAATTATAGAACGTACAAGGAAAATACCCCAAGTGTCCGGCTCGGCATTGAAAAATTAACGACCCGTATTTTTTTTATCGACCCAAATTCATATTTAGTGGGAGAAATCGCCCTTCAAAGTTTTCGAATGTATGGGACATGGTGAAATCGGTTTGGTACATGTTCCAGAATTGACTCCTCCGATTTGATTCGTTTAAAGATATATTGCAGAGCATTGAAAAACAACTAAACCATATTTTTTGTATCAGCCCAAATTTATATTTAGTGGGGGAAATGACCCTTTAAAGTTTTCGAATTTATGGACATACTGAAATCAGTGATTTCCTCCATTAAATATTAATTTTTCAATGCTCTGCAATATATCTTAAAATGAATTAAACGGGAGCCGGACACTTGGGGTACTTTCCTTGTTAGTAAGATCTTTGCTTCGGCGTGGATGTGTTTCGGCAAGAGCCAGTACTTACTAAGTCCGTGTGCTCCATCTTCGACCTCATCGTCACTTACCACCAGGTGAGATTGAAATCAAACGCGGGTTTTGCCGTAAATAAAAAAACCTAGATAGATATATCTGCAATAGGTTTCATATGAAACATGATTGCCTACGAGTATCTATATCTTATGGGGAAGGCAAGGGAGGGGAAGGCATTAAATCTGCCACGAGAGTCATGCTATGTGATAATTTCTTAGAATGATCACGACCCTCAGCAATGAGGAATACGACTTAGAAGAAGAACCTATAGATTATTCGTTTCTGAAAAAAAACCTCTTGCAACATGTCCTTAAGCTCCCAACACTTGTCAATATTTGGCTTCTATTAATTAAAGCCTCTACCTCTCCCCAATAGGGACTATTCCAAGAATCTTCTGCTTCCCTCAATAAACAAGGAGTTAAAATCATTCAGATGCGTCAAAAATAACTCTACCTAATTTTCCAGTGCTGAAGCCTGAAGTGTTGGAAAACACAGATGACTTACAGTTTTTAATGTGATATATAATATTTTCCTAATGCCTATTACTTACTTAAGCGTGTTCACTACAATTTTCTTTTTACCCCCGTCCAAAAGGAATGGGTGTTATTAATTTGACGTGTTTATTTGTGGCATCATAACTCAAGAACCGATGATCCGATATGGGCGCTGATTTTTTATTTATTAGAGAATTTTGTACGGTGTCTGATAAAAATGGTGCCCTTCCCACATCTGCCTATTCTCCAGGCAAAAGTAGTTCAGAGTTAAGTGAAAATTGTACTAATTGTACGCATCTAAAATGTGATTATTTCGTACGGTGTCTGATAAAAATGATGCCCTTCCCACATCTGCCTATTCTCCAGGCAAAAGTAGTTCAGAGTTAAGTGAAAATTGTACTAATTGTACGCATCTAAAATGTGATTATTTCGTACGGTGTCTGATAAAAATGATGCCCTTCCCACATCTGCCTATTCTCCAGGCAAAAGTAGTTCAGAGTTAAGTGAAAATTGTACTAATTGTACGCATCTAAAATGTGATTATTTCGTACGGTGTCTGATAAAAATGATGCCCTTCCCACATCTGCCTATTCTCCAGGAAAAAGTAGTTCAGAGTTAAGTGAAAATTGTATTAATTGTACGCATCTAAAATGTGATTATTTCGTATGGTGTCTGATAAAAATTGTGCCCTTCCCACATCTGCTTATTCTCCAGGAAAAAGTAGTTCAGAGTTAAGTGAAAATTGTACTAATTGTACGCATCTAAAATGTGATTATTTCGTATGGTGTCTGATAAAAATGGTGCCCTTTCCACATCTGCCTATTCTCCAGGCAAAAGTAGTTCAGAGTTAAGTGAAAATTGTACTAATTGTACGCATCTAAAATGTGATTTATGAACATGAAAAACATATTTTTTGTACAAATAGTGATCACGCAATTAAAATGCAAAACTTCACTATTTTCTATCATTTGTTTGTTTTTTTCTATTTGTGCAATATAGTGTATTTTACTTTTACTTATAACTTAGGTATTTTGATAAATTTTCATCAATAAAAGGCGTTTCCTCGAAATTGTCTTCAAATTTGACAGTTATTTGTGACGCGTATCTCCAGCAATGAAAAAATTGACTTAAGCTTGCTTTGCTGTCCTACTTTTGCTAGATTATATACCATGTTGTTGAACGGAGCTGCCAATACTCATACTCATACCATTTATTGCTTTTCATGTTTTTATTATTTATTTATTACAAAATCTGCAGCACAAAAATTTAAAAGCAAAATGTCCATTAAAAAACATACTGCCAATTAAAGATTTCCCACTTTAAAACAACAACAATGGTAACAATTGTGTAACAATAATTGGTCTTAAAAATATATATTATGTGATCATACATGAAACCCTGAGTAGGGCACCGCAATATAAAATAAGATATTATAATAAATTATAATAGTAATAAATGCTAACGGGATACATTAAATTAAATGTCATTATAAGTTATACATAATTGATTTTATAGTTAAGTATTGGTTTTATCATCAAAAAACACCTGCACTGAATAGAAACATTCGTTAAGAAGATATAACTTTAATCTTTTATTGAATATCCATTCTTTTAATTCGTCGATGATTTGTGACATTTTGTTATATTTATTTATTTATTTATTTATTTTTTATTTATTAGGTAAACACAACAGATTACAACCATATAAATTACAGAAAGATCAATATAAAGTTATGAGCTAGGTCGTAACCCTTAACGTGTAAACACAGCATGGTTAGGAAGTGGAAAATTGATTGTTGTACAATATTGAGTTATAAAAAAAATACTATTGAAAATAAATAATAAATTACTATTATAAATTTTTTATAGACATAACGAACGGTCCAGAACTGTGTAGACTTTATTTTGATGTAGATTTATATGCCATTTTTGGTTGTATTTCCATGACGAGTCTATATTCAGTTCATATTCTTTGCCAGCCTACCGATTGTTCAATTAAAAAGGGGTATTTGGAAATTCTGCGAAATGTATACTTTTTTGGTTCACTGAGCATTCTCCGCCTTGTCGGCGTATGCGTTGATGGAATATCTGCTAAAATAACTTTGTACAATTTTATCTACGAGATAGATATGCAAAATGCCAGTGTTTAAGCGTTTGTGCAAACGAGATTCTATTTCTACTTGAACACTGCAGCGATTTTGAGGCGGAATCGAAACGACCCCATAGAAATCATGTTTTGTAGCTTCCGGACCACTTTTCCAACCCGGGTGGCATCGCACTTGTATTTATCATGGTACAACTGGGACAAATTGGTGCCAGTTGTACCATCAATGATACTGGCCGATGGTACAAGTGCGAGTAAACCCGGGTGACGACCTACTTGTATTTATCATGGTACAACTGGGACAAATTGGTGCCAGTTGTACCATCAATGGTACTGGCCGATGGTACAAGTGGTCGTGTTCCATTTTGTATATATATATTTTATACTCATCATGAACACATACTCTGCCTGCTCTAATCTATCACCTTTCTCTATCCCGATGGGAGAATACTCGAAACCAGTTATGCTATTGCATATATAATACACCATATATAATGCTAACCTTTTGTACATATTTTTTCGTTAATTACGTTGTTTTGTATTGTGTGTGTGTATAATAAAGATTATAAAACAAAATAAAATAAAATAAATTATATTTCTACTGATTCGGGCCGATTGAGTTTTAAAATCGCAAAAGTTGAGGCGTAAAAGACAAAGATCTAATAAGTAAATAGACTTGATTGACGTGATCTAAGTTTATGTTTGATTACAAAACATTCATCCATCCATTAATCCTAGACCATCATCATCACCATCATCTGCTTGTATAGATAAAGTAGATTTTTTTATAAGACGGATTAAACTGACAGGTGCTAATGTCACTTTGTAAAATAATTGTTGTTTTTCAAGGCAAAGGCAACTAAGCCCATGCAGCCATGTCTGATGTAAACAACTCTTCAATTGTTCATTAAAATGCTGGTGTGACACCAGCATTTTAATGAACAATTGAAGACATTTCAATGCTATTTAGGAGAATCTTTCACGTTTCTTCATCATCCGAACCAAAGAAGAAGGCGTCCCGGTCGCAGTATGTCTCTTCAAAATCCAGCCAAGTACAGATCGGATTGCAGCGTCTTATTTAACTTTATTTTACTGTCCCACACGTTAATCACATTTTGTAGATGTTCTTCGAATAAAAAACACCATTCTTACTTGAAAAGCACTACTGTAAAACAATTTGCAAGACAACGAAAAAAAGCTGGTGTGGACGCGACAAAAGCGCGGGAGAAACTCCCTTTGTAAAATAATATTGCCATGTTTAATGTAATAGTGATGCGTTCAGTTCACTTTTGAATCAGTTCCCTTAGTTCACCCAAACAGTGAACCAAAAAGATAACGTTAAATTATATATATAATATATTGAAAGAAGATGGATTTCCCTCCCATACAAAGTGAAGCGCAGCGATTAAACTTTTGAATTTCCAAAAAATAATCACGACATTAAAGAAAGCAAAATATACTTTGATTGGTGAACTATTGGTACAGTAAAGTAAAGTAAAATACACTTTATTGCACAGATAGAAAACAACAAACAAAAGGCCTTATCGCTAAGAGTGGTCTCTTCCAGGCAACCTTCGGGCAGAGGAAATGATTTCGAGAAAGAGGTAGTAGGTGTGCAAGCATTATGGAAAACGTTACATAAGAGAATTTTATTTACAACAACATAAATACCATGGTAATTAATTACCATACTATACTCGTACTTACTTGAACTCGATCTTTGGTCACAACACTATTTTTATTTCTTTAAAAAACTGGCAACACAGGAAACGTCAGTTTAGTCCGTCTAATAAAAAATACTACATTAGGCCTCGACTCTTTTGTGCTCTTTCCGGTATTGTGTTAATCGCAGTCACCTCTTACCTATAGCCAAGTATCATCAGTAGGTACTATCAGGCGTACGAAGATATGAGTACGTTTATAGCTCATAGTCTGGCTTCAAATAATTCTCCTGAGACCGGTTGGGATTGCCTGCGTCAAATTGATCGGTGCTCGTTTTTCATTGTTTTGTGTGCGGCCGCGGACTGGTATAAAAATAACAGTAGGTATAGATTATACATACTATTTTGTATTTTACCTATGCACTTTGAATACATTACTTTGGTACTCGTATTTGTGTTTTTAGCGTGTAAATACTTTGGATTGTCTGTCATGTGTGTGGCTGCGATTTTGTGAGAAGATGACTGAATGAGTTGTAAGTTGTTTTATCTTTGTGGTGATATGATTATTGTATTTAAGCTACTTTTAAGATACTATGCGATACATTGTATACTGTATTGTGTCAAGCATATGAATTCACAGTGTCTTAGTTTTAACTGTATTGCTGTGCAATATTTGGAATAGTAAATAGTAAATGTGAATTAATAAAAATGCCAATTCAATTTCAAGTTCACATAAGCGAGCTTAACGGTCCCACCGACAGAAGCAGTTTACACGACGAACGGCGTGTATTCTGAGTTAGGGGCGTATACAGTATCATTTCTGTACTTATTTATTTTGCAGCCCGCCTGCCCTATGTCTTTTTGTCTCCGGGTTCTATTTTGACAGTCCGTCAATAGCGATTGCTGTGCAGTAGGTACCAAGGCACCCGAGCGCTACTACAGCTTCGCTTGAGATTCTATGCTGTTCTTTCTTATATTATAGCACTGGCTCTGAAAGCGTTTGCGGGTTCCCCGCCTGATCCTTCGGGGGCATGTCTGCGATGCTAATTGAGAAATTTTAATGGATTCCATTGTTTTGCTAATTGATTGGTCGCCATTACGAGTCATTGCGTATAGCTCAAATGTGTATGAAAGGTGGTATGATTCTGTACAGCGTGGTACCCCCCTTTTACTTTTTCTGCCGCAACGCAGCAATACTTGCTTTGCTATGTTTCGGTTTGAAGGGTAAGAGCGCCAGCGTAATTACCGGCACAAGGTTAATTAATTTCATCATTTGTTTTTTCATTCATGTTTGTGTTCAGCTACTTTTGAAATTTTAGAAGATCATATCGATTGATTGCATAACTATCACGTCCAAAATCTCCGAGGGGGTAGACAGAGGAACCGCCTCCAAGGCACAAGTAGTTCCCACTTTTCGCCGTAAGATTTGGTGGTCAAACGTGAGAGGTGGCGAGACTACCGCCGGCCGTCTGCTAGGTGTTGAATAGTATCCACTAAGGTCCTTAATCGCCTCGTGCGATACCCACGGGAAGAGTTGGGGTGGTGCTATTCTTTATTATTCGTAATACTGATAACGGTGTCTTGTAATTATGTAGTTAGAAAATGTACAGCAACTTTTTAACAATGAGTGTTCAGCGACTTCTGAACAAGGAATGTTTAGCGACTTTTGTTATTCTCAAATGCTCACAATTATTTCAGCCACCCCAGGTGTGTATTTAATCTGAGCATAGGTCTCTAACCGTGAGTTGCAAGAAACGTCCTTTATGTTAAGGCTCGTGTCACCTTAGTCTAGAGTGGCGTAGAAAAGTATAGCTAGTATTATTTAATAAAAACTTTAAGGATATTTTGTGCCACTGACGGTTATATAGACAGTAGATAAGTGATTTAGTGAATATTTCCATAAATCCAAGATAGTTCATCGTCTAAGCTGAAGTCTAAACACAGACAGACAGCAAACTGTCTGAGGAAACCAGCTTGTCACTGTTTGCTGAGACTCGAGCCCTGAGGCGGTCAATCGCACCGTCGCACCAACTGTAATGAAATACAACAGTTTCGGTCTGAAACTACATTTAGCTGTCGGAAATTCTGTTAAAATGTTTTGTTTTTTGACAAGACAAAGTGTTACAATAAGATTTTTTTCTTCTTCATTCTCCTCTGCCACAATGTAATAAGCAGGTGGCTGTATTTCTTTCTATAAATACTAGTACTCGTCTTACTTTCAATTTAAGGACATGTTAGAGGCGAATGGTATGGGCGGCCTGAACAACTCTGACAATAGGTTGACTACTAACGACAGGAAAAGAAATAGAAAATCTTCGGTTTATAAGTACCTATTAATATTTATATCTATTGTATTTGTTAATCTGTTTTATATTTAGTTTGTGTTTTAATTTAGCATAGTGGAATGTGCAGCGCCCAGACAAACCAACTTTCTGGTTTCAGGGCGCGAATATTTGTAAATACTGTAACCTTGTGTGTACACAATAATAATAAATAAATAAAATAGACATGCGCGACAAACTACCCTCAAAAACTCAGGAATCTTATATCCAACTTATATGTTACTCCCGCTAATACATTATTATCGACGCGAACGCAGCATAAATCTGAACAAACTATGCTCGTGGCTGTATCTTCAACTCTTGCTGGAGCGGTAAACGCGCCAGACGAAATATGGGTACAAGTTTAAATTTTAGTCATTTGCATGAGTACGCCCTCACGTACCAAGTTGCGTTAGAGATTAAGTGCTCTACGAATTGTAATAAGTCTGTACATTTGTATTTGAATGTATTTGCTTTGCTTACCTATTGTGAGAAAAAAGGAAAATCGGAATTATTTTTTAAGTTCTCTTACAGGTGTTAAAGTAGCATGTGTATCACGTGTGCGAAGATCATATGTAGCACTCGCAATAACTCGCCTTCGATTCGTGTTGCGAACTAAGTAAACACTCGTAGCGACAATTCGGCCCTTCTGGCATTATTATTCCATCCTTGAAAACAGTTGTTACAAAAATGAAACAATAAACAAGCGACAAACTACCTTAATCAGAATAAATGAGCCAATTATAGTTTCAATAGACGTCTACAAGATACGGCATGTGGAAAGTGCTGTTTGTGAAGAAATAAAGACAAACAAACACGGTTTGTAAGTACACATTGTCCAAGACATTGCAAAGATTGTTGGCACGACCTGTAATTGACATGCGGCAGAAGTATTTGCTTTATAAATAGGTTAAATACAATCAGAGGTAGCCGCCAGATGGTAAATGGAGAAGGTAATGTAATTAATGCACATAATATCTCTACAGTAAATGAAATCGTCTCTGTATGTAATTTTTATACTTTTAACTCCCTTCAAACTGCGGAGGACTGAGTAATATGGCGCATCCTGGGAGAGGTCTATGTCCAGCAGTTGACAGACACGGGTTGATTGATAGATAGATAACTCCCTTCAAACAATTATTGGTGGCAACCTTCAAAGGCAACAAAAATATTGCAAAGCTACAGATCGAGTTCATATTTCAGCTAGATCGGTGAAAAAGAATTCTAAACACGTGAACAAAACAGTCACGGGCTAGAAGCTAGGGTAAGTTAGGGTGACATAATGTTGATAAGAATGATAGAATAGAAATTATAGATAACAACACGGCAGGTCAAACAGCGTATGTAGCAGATATGACAGGACTTCCCTACTTAATCACGATTGACAAATCTTCGAATCTTTGTATCCCTAATGAACGCTATCAATGAAATGAATAAATGAACAGAATGAGAATAGAAGGATGTCAAGGATGAGTGAGTAGATCACCAGCCTGATAGTTAGATGACATTGCCAAAACTGTGGGTCCTTCCCACAATAAACTGGACGAGATTGGCACATGACCAAATGGTCTTCTACTCTAAACAGAGAATATACTGTTTAAAGTAGAAGGAGAATAAATAAGAGACCATACCCAGCACTGGGCGGAAAAGGTACTGTTACCGAATTATTTATTTTGATAGCAATTTCTGTTTGACATTTCATTAAACGAAAGAATTTCACATGAAACCACGCACATAATTTACAATTACAGCTTCAAATTAACCTGACAGCACCCTTTCATTACACTCTTTGATAGTGGAACTAACGTCGCCAGTAACAAATCGGCAAGGAAGCTAACTAATGAATCAATCTCGTTGCTAATTAACCGCGCAGCCAGCCGGTATGCGCACGCGTTGCCTTTGAGGCGCGCGCGCTGGAATGCGCGTGACCGACGCAATTAGTTGGTCCTTCGAGCCGGATGTTTCGCGTTACTCGCTTGAATTTCCGTCCAGTGTTGAAAGATTGCAATTTTGTTTCGTCTTACAACCCTTTTGGAGTTTATAAACTATTGTTTTAGGGTTTAAATCGAACTGACAGTTTTGTAACCGTAAATTATGCAAGAGAGATATAAAATGCAAATGTAGAAGTTGGAATTTCGGTTGTAAAGTGAATGGTGGAGGGTGGAAGTTGCAGTGGAGGCTGCGAAACGCAATAAACTTGGATGATGTCCAGGATGCCATGGCTCACCTAAATATTTGCGCATGCACGTTTTGTTTGATTGCAGAGATGTAACACCTGCGTTCGTTAATCACGGTGTTTTTGATGTCATATTATGGAATACACGTCCGCTTATAATGGTTGTTATATTTTTACATCGTCCTCCTTTTGTTTTTCTATGTGTGCCTGTTTCGATTTGTAATTGTATTATTCGCCTGCGTCAAATACTGAATCAAGAATGAAAATATGGAAAAGTGTAACAGTATGTCAATATTTTGATTTTGTTATTAACACGCAATGGCTATATTCGAATTCTATGGAGTTGCTTGAAAAATCGTACAGCGATTGCCTAATCTAGCTCCCCCTAGAACCTCGTGATACCGTTCCAGAGATCCTACCCAACTGCCATCAAAGATAGTCCAAGATCAAAACCTTCATTGGTCCAATTTTTATTAGATATGGCTAAGAGAGCTTTCGACAAAATTCTGTTTTATAGAAGAAACCCATCCGTTGTTAAAATATATCTGTCTGTGGACAGCCATACGCGTCAAATTTATAGCAGGTCCTCCCTCGATCGGTCGGGGGTTAAAAATATAGCTTGGTAAATGATCTACACGGGCTAACTTCCAAACAATTAAATACGTCACACACGATGAGGATCTTGACAAAACAACAATCAAGTGTGGCAATAATCGTAACGTATCCGGACTAATCAAACTTAGGGGATTCAATTACACCCTGCGCCCTCAGATGACCCGCCGCCCTTATTACTGAGACAAGGATCTTTATGTCCGTCTGTCCCTTCCGTTTATTTCACACACTGCGGAATAAACGCTGGCGTTTTCATAACAAAGAAAACGTCAGAGAATTGCTTATCTGTTTTAAAACTTGAATAAAAGATTAATGAAAATTAAAACGTTAAAGGATCTAATTGTGAATGGTTATACCCACCATGAGAAAATGATAGTAGAAGTGTGGTCCCATCACCCAAACAACTGCTTTAATCAGCGCTGTGGCTTGCCTCAGCATTATGCTGAGCTGGTGTACCCTTTTTGGCACTGTACCACACCGGATGTTCTGTGCTACATGTATTAAACTTTGTATACTTCTGTATTCTGGTGTTTACAGCGCTAAATAAACGTTTTCAATATCAATTATATTCAAAGGTCAAAATGGCTCAGATACTTTTTTGGTTGATAAGTACTATTTAGAACTTTTTATAGCTTGTAGATTGTCCCACTGATAGGCCTTCCTTTCTCCTTTCCATTTTATATCAGCCTATTTTTATACCATTAGAACCTTTAAAAACTTTAAGACAGATGTAAATACAAATGCAGGTTTAGTAGTCAATAAAAAAAATTACCGCAATAATGTATCTGTCAATGTTTTCTTATATAGAAAAGAAAACACACACACACACCACATACACACATCACACACATACCATCTCACGCTCACCACCCTCACACCACCCTCTCACGCACACACCCCTCATACACACCCTCTCGCATACACGCATACTTAATTATTTAATTAATTGCATAACCTTATATAATAATAATAACTTTATTATGTCATCATAATTTAGATATATCGGAAGAGACTGGCCCCCACAACACAGGGTATTCTAGTGTGGGAGCCAGGGAAATATTAGAATATGTAAAAGATACTGTCTGCATATATAATTTTTTTTACAGACTTGACAAAGAATCGTCGCGTTTCTTGCGCGTTTATTTAACCCAGTGTGTCATATTTCAAGTTATCTCGTCAGTTGTAATCTTAGGCACGTTTCATCTCTTGTCTTGTAATTGTTTCTTATTTGTATTAATTAAATGGTGTTTTGGAACAACCTATACAATTATTGTTTTGGGACATAACATAGCAGGCTGTATGATTTGCAACAACTATAAATATCTAGGAGCGTCTGTGGCGTCGTGGCTAGGACGTCGGGGTCGCGGTCAGAGTTCGAAACCATGCAATGTCATGTACCAATGAGTTTTTCGGTTTTTTCGAAGACTTACGTACATTTACCGACTGCTCTGACGGTGAAGGAAAACATCGTGAAGAAACCTGCACACTGAGATAACCGTGTGTGAAATGGGGAAGGCAATATGTTATTAATTTCTTAGAATGATCACGACCCTCGGCTATGAGGAATACGACTTAGAAGATAAATGTGTGGTAAACTTTGATGTGTATGTATAATTAAGTATTTTGTACGGACCTTACGTAATTTCTAACAATTTGTGGCCTTTTATTTGGCGAACTATTGGCTTCCGTCATTATTGCACCTACTTTTTAGGCAACCAGCTCTTGAATCAGCTTGAGTTCCAAATTCAATTTCTGACTCGCTAAAGTTCAGCATTTTTTTTGAACCATATTATGTCATTAATCGACGATGAGAAGGTGAGGTTCTCAATTCGACGTATATATGCGGACTTAAAACTCGAAAACCACGAAGCCTATTTTGATAGATTTATTTGAGTGTTATCGATAGATTTGTTTTAATAAGAATTTTATTTATTTTGCATTTTTCATGCTATGAACCGCGATAGCTCAGTTGGTTGGAGCATTGCCACGGAACGGCAACGTCGCAGGTTCAAATCCTGTTCGCAGTATTTTTTCACTCTTTTTCTCATTTATTTAGAAATTTTATTAATAGACATTGATTGTTTTTTTTGTAACATTTATTAGGTCTTTTAAGGGTGTTATAGTAATGTAATGTAATAACGGGCTGGTTTCCGCAACTCGACGTCTTCAGCGCCAATTTTGCGTGTGATGGGAACTACTACTTACTCGAGCCACCCCAACCTCGCCAGAAAGTCCAGCAGTCCTTTAATGTCCTGTAGGACTCCGGGAAGTGATCCTGGGGTGCCAAGGCTTCCCGCCCGGTAAGTGGTCACCTCACTGCACTCCAAAAGCACGTGGGCGACCGTCTCCTCTGCCTCCATTCATGCTCTGCACTGCGGGTGTTATACATATCAAGATGTTGTTATTACAAGATGTTGTAATAACATATCAAGATGTTGTTATTACAACATCTTGATAATCTTCTTTCGTTACCAATTTTATCGCAACCGCAGTCTAATCAAGTCAGTCTAAAACCTAACCAAATATTTTTCCTTTCTACCACACGATCACAAACTGGGTCTCCACCGCTATTTCCACTTTCACATCAAAGTGTGACTATTTATTATTCCTATTCTTATGGTGTTGTCTTTGCCCTACGCTCAAGCCATGAATCCGTGGCGTTGTCGCCACCTGTTGGATTCTCTTTCCTGGAATACCTTTTTTTAACTATTGACGTTTGATAGATTGTAGTTACTTCAGTTTTGTGAGTTTAAATTTTTGGGTTAAATACTAAATGGCTAATAAAAACTACGAAACATTGCCATTGTTTTAGTACAACTAGTATACTACTTACTTACTACTACGTTTTACTTCTACTGATATGTAACTACTTACATTATTTATTTTATTTTTATTGTACTTATAAAGAAAACAGCGTCTGTTTTCCTTTACTTGCAAACAATTTAAATTATAACCTGTTGTAATTAAAACCTGTTTATGTTTGTCTGTTTTTTCATCACACAGATGTATTTATTTAAATTAGCTTAAAGTTAAACTTTACTCAAAGGTAAAACTTACAAGAAAAACCGACAGCTATATTTCCCACGCGAAAACAACTGCCTTTAAATGAATAGGTATTTGTATGAAATCTTTCCATAAAACTCATGTATTGGGTATTGTTTAAATAACTTCCTGAATCTACTCGTATGTGGGAAATAGCTGAAACTTGTAGTATATAGGACAACGTCTGCGAATCAAATTGCTTACAATCAAAATTCAATTCAATCAATTCAATTTTTTACTTCCTAACCACGCTGTGTTTACACGTAAAGGGTTACGACCTAGCTCATAACTTTATATTGATTTTTCTGTAATTTCTCTGGTTGTAATCTGTTGTGTTTACCTAATAAATAAATTAAAATTAAATTAAAATGTTTTTATTGTAAGTAAGTACCTTATAGTACATTTTTACAACGTCATTTTTTACTCTACCACCGCTTCGTAAGGTGCTATAGCTGAAAGGAAAGAAGCGGCGCAAGAAACTTTCAGCAGCACATCTTTTAAAATTAAAATAATATATCTTACAATAATTATGAAGAGCAAACAAAGACCGAGAGATCACTCATCCACCCGGCGCACCACTCGCTGGCCGCGCGTCTGTGCCGCTCCCGAATAGGGTTATTTAGCCACGAAAAGCGATGCCTTCGCGACGCTGCTTAAATCGTCTGCAATAGACGTATCAGGCCTATGATGATGAATTATGAATACAATGATGTGATGAATGCGATGGCGCATTTGATAATATTTTTCTATAAATTTTCGTTAATAAAATTGAATACCTAAATGGAATAATGCATAATATGCGAACATTCACTGTTTTGTTTACCATAATATTTAATCTTCCTTTCATCTTATTGTCATGTTGTCTGCGCATCTTGCAATAAACAAGAAAATGTAAACAACCACCACTATTTTCCATTTTAACAACTTATTACACAAAAACTGTAAAGTCTGGAGCGAGTGGAATCATAAACAGTCTGTTTGAATATGCGAGCGAGCTTTCAGAATAAATTCGCCAAGAAAGCTCTGGATTGCACCTCGCCGTTGCACTTAATAAATAAGTAGGTATTATTTACGCTGCTACTGCACCGGTACTAGAAAAATTGTTACATACTGTTTAAGACAGACTCGTCGAATTTTTAAATAAAAGGTAGTATTGAAACGAATGCGTTTTAGTTAATAGTATGGAATTATATATTAGGTTTGTTAATATTAGGGATTTTTTTTACGAGACGTTGTTCTTTGTAGTTTGACGGTAGGTAATAAGGTGTTTTTATTTGTGATGTAGGTTATGTGACCGTCTATTAAGTATGTAAGTAAGTATAAAAATATAATGATTATTTATAATAAAATAAGGGAGCAACATGTAACCGCCGATAAACTGCTAAGCAGTTTGGCGGTATATAATTAAGACGCTACTATATTTAAAAAAAAATGAATGTATTTCTTCTTCGATTAGCGGGACTAGGTGCCTAATGATTACAGATCAGTCTTTAAAGCAAAAGTATCTTCATAAACGAACCCTTACAAAGCCGAAGCGTGTAACAAAAACCCCCAATAGAGCCAAAAGTTCAGTATCCTTAACTGAACAACTTCCATTGGGGCAAACACTAAAATCGTGAAAAAAATCACCTGATGTTTCATACTTATATTTTGGTCGTGTAGGTATTGAGCTTTTGTACGGAACAGCTGATTTCTTTTCGCGATTTCAGAGTTGGCCCTGAAGTGAAAGTCTAAAGTAAAAATTTCTGCATACATGGTTAGCTGGTAGAAAATGCCGCAAAGCATTAAGCTCGCCTCATGTACACCTCATTTTGTGCATTAAAATGTAAATAAATAAATAAAATAAAGAACTAAAACTGTCATACTCGTAGTTTGTCTATATGCATACGAATACTGATTTATCTGCGTTTCTCACTGTCTAATGCCCTACTTTAGGTCACTTTGCCGACAGGTGTCGCTGTACGTTTATACCTGGCGGCATCGTTTGGTGACCTCAATTTTATATAGCATTTTTTGGATTTTTATTAAATTGTACTCTTCGAAAGTTCATGGCTTTCAATACCTTTTTGAAATAGGCGCCCTCTGCGCAAAAATAGTGGTCCTTGGAGCCGGATTTGAACCAGCGACCTATGGATATACAGTCCAGTGCAAAATTCTGTTAGTTTGGACTTTTTCGAGGCTAGCAGATATTGCAAAACACTTTTAATTTTTCTTCAATTTACAATAGAGGCAAGAAAAGACATCAGAAGTAATTGCGGTTGACCTCCAAATTGTTTGGCTAGGTTTGACACATTGCGTTATCGGTAATTCTGAAAGACTTGAAAGAAAGTCCGGATTTAGTTGTTCGGTGTCGGGGGGCAGTAACACTATTTTTGCGAGTTTGTGAACTTTCGAAGAGTACAATTTAATTAAAATCCAAAAAATGCTATATAAAACTGAGGTCACCAAACGATGCCGCCAGGTATAAACGTACAGCGACACCTGTCGGCAAAGTGACTTAAAGTAGGGCATTAGACACACACACTGAAAAAAATACTAACCGACAAAGTGCAAATCTTGCTTGATTGATTTTTTAAATAGTTTTTACCAAGATTATTTATGATTGATTATGTTTGATTTATAGAACCATACTTGGTTATTGACAATAAAGCCAATTTGATTACACTCTAAACAATATAAAAATATTTATTTTTATAAAACAGATACTAACGTTTATTAACGAATTAACGTTTATTGTTTAAACTAATAACCAGTGATCGGAGTAGGTAGAGCTCTTTCGGGTCAATGTCCTCAAAGGTTATATTAATATGGATATGATTTCGGGATCCCGTTTTAAGTTATCGAGCAAATGTTGTAAATTACTTTTATAAACCTCGACCTTACTCGGCGGATTACGATTTTTTTTAAATTGTGAACTTACGAAGAAGTTAAAACACTACCATAGGTATACTAGCGCCATGAATCTTAAAAAAAATTATTTCGCCACCAATCTTAAATGTGTATCAAAACAAATATAACGTTAAAAATCTAAATAATATATTTATTCAATCCCGGAAATCCCGGGATTATTGGGCATACTTAGCCTTATTATGAACGTATGTGGCAAGTACCAAAAACAGCCCTACCTACTCCGATCATAGCTAATAACTTACTTGATAGATACTATAATATGGGGTAGTACGAGTTTTAATAAGTTGATTAGTGCATTTTATCAAAAAACTTTGCTAAAATTTAAACTATTTGGTTCTGTTGTTAGCAATTAAGCTACTTCATATTCTCGTATTTCATAAAGATAGTTTGTTACAGTAAACAACACTTTGGTTATTTTGACAAGTTTTTTTTCAGTGCAGTACTCGTCCTTGAGTAGATATTATTACACGAGAAAGAAAACCATATTTTATGCTATACCATAATCACCATCACATATATGGAGCTACTCACATATAGCTAAGAGCTGGCTATCCCCACGCTGACGTATGTCCGGTTCTGACCAATAATCACGATGAAAGATGGCCGCCATTATTTTCAGGAAATGCTCTCAGACATCGCATTTATCTCGGGGTTCAAATGCAGGCACTTAAGTAGGTATGCAGGATATAATATTTGATAGGTCTTTATTATTTATGAAATTGCCGTTTTGTAAAGAATAACTGAAAGCAAGATAAATATATGATTTTTTTTATTTTGGTCAATGAAATTATTGCTGGCAGTTGAATCATTACTCTACCGTTTGTTAATGGGAAATCAATGAAAATGAGAGACAAATTCAATTATGTAAAGAAAATACATCTTCTAAGTTAACTAAGTTAAGTAACTTTTAACATATTGGGAGAAAATGCACATATCTTAAACTGTTTCGTATTCGTCTATGCACCAATTTAGAAAAAATTTCAATATTCAATTTTCTTGATTCAAAACAGATAGACAGGACATTTCTGAGCGCGCCAACTAGCAGCGCACTTAGCGGAAAAAATCCGCGACTTGAAAAAGATTGCGAGAAGAGCATGGCGCCGTCGATCCGCCCGCGCCGCTTTGATAAAATTATTCATTAAAAACCCAAAATCTCGTGCCACACGTAAATAAACTTCTCCAAAATCAACAAAAAACACTCCAGCGCCGATCTGGACAAGATTCACAACGAAACCAGCTCTTGGAAGACCATCAGAGCGCCCTCAAGGATTCTTGACTGCGGCTGCGCTGGTGAGTTTAAAAATCCACTGCTACTTGAACTGTCGAACCCTTTTCCGAACACTAACTATTAGTGATTATCCGACATATGGAATCTTGAGTATCTGATGATGATGAGCGTCGGTGGCACAGTGGCTAGGACACAGGACTCCCTTACGGGAGGTCCGGGTTCAAAACCATGCAGTGCCATGTACCAATGAGTTTTTCGTATTTTTCAAAGACTTACGTACATTTACCGACTGCTCTAACGGAAACCTGCACACTGAGATGACCAGTGTGTAAAATGGGGTAAGCGCATAAGATCATCAAGGGTCGAGGTGCCGCTGGGGTTATTTCCGGCCCCCTATCATAAGATAAGGTAAGATCTGATGATGACCGGTAAAAGTTAGCGATTCACCGATGATTTTTATGGTAAAGCAACAAATATTTGAAGTAGGTACATGAGGCGTTCTATACACAAATTCGGGCTATAATTCCTTTAAATTGTGTTCCTTAAATCTGTATGGGTTTGACAGTTAAAGCCGACCCAAACGTGCCGGTCCGAATGTGTGTACCCATAGCACACCTTAGGTATTATAAAAGGTTGTGATAAGTAGAAACAAAGGAGCCTTATAGTTGTAAATAATGCGTAAACAGTCCGCTGACACGGGTCTGACAATTCAATTCTATGGGGACCAAGACTTTGAGTTTCGTCGTCTTCGGTCCACGTCTTTTATATTTCTTTCCGGTATTTTATTTAAAGTTTTCTTTGTTTTATAATAAAAGTGACACCGCCCTTTATTTTTTAGTGCCTATATCTGCGATTGTTTGAAACGATCAGGAAAAAATCAGATATATGTTACAAAAGTTCCGGTCATCAAATGTCTTCGCTTCGGCGTCGATGTGTTTCGGCAGTGTTTATAGAAGAGCCAGTATTTACTCGTACTAAGCCCGTGTGCTGCATTTTCGGCCTCATATTTACTTACCACCAGGTAGATGGAGGTCAAGCGCAGGTTTAGGTGTAGATAAAAAAAATTAAAAACTGTCTACTTAAAAATACCTTATTAATAAACAAATGTGGAAACTGGCAGGTAATTTTTTTTTTATATATATTCTTTTGTTTTTTGAAATGTCTTCCCATTGACTTTGCTGCAGAATAAAAACGTGTTTCTACAATATCTCCAGTTTATTTGGTATTACGAGCAGTTTCAACATCTGGCGATCGTGAATAAAAAAATTAATTAAAACTACCGTATAACCATATACGAACAATGTCATTGGAAACCAAAAAACTCGCCAGGAAATCGATTCGCAGTGCTTTCTGATAGATCATTACAATTCAATTATGTAATAACTTTTACTAATTTTTATTACTGTTTATTCATGACGAGAGACTCTTAATAACGATGTAAAATCACAGCCTAAATACAAAAACAGAACATTATATAATTAATATTGCCTTTCCGTACTTTCGGCTTCCTTTGCCTATGAAAGGACAGGTTTTTCATTTACGCAACTTAGAAATACCTTTAAGACCGTGTTTATAAAGTTATTTCTATTTACATTTCGTTTTACTCTTATCTTTAAGGTAATAATTTCGTGTGTTTTGAAGGTAAGAAATAAGTTAGGAAAGGAAGGGTCGGTCGAAGCAAAATATTAGACATGTTCCGTCATTTGAAATCAAAACATTAGGAACTTTGGTAAGTCTCGGGTACACAGAAGTTTGGCGTGTCTTATAACGCTGTATTTGCCATTTTCAGGTTACATTTTAGAGCATTCTATTACAGATATAGTTGGAAGTAAAAATTGCAAAACAGGATCCTGTATACTGTTTTCATTATGTTAGGGGTTTGTACTAAATGTATGGGAATAGTTTTTTGCTATTTCTGAGATTTCTAGTACGCGAACCTCGGTTGACCCCATAGAGTCTTTTGTTCCTGACACGAAACAGAATCGATTGGCATCAAATTTTATTTTTGTGAAATATGGCATTTTTCTCGCTGACTGTAGCTTTTTTCAAAAATCTGTGAATGCAGTTATAAATAGCTCCAAAAGTTAGGGAAGGTCTCCTAAGACCATTTTCTCGTAGCTCCAACGGATCTGGTAGTTGTCTTAGGTGCCCCGCCGAAACTCTCCAACCCTGTATATCGAACTCAAGCTAATCTGATAATATCATGACCGTAAAGTTTTTAGATAAGTACTCCATTAGTTTAGTCTATAAAAAGCGATTTAGGAATTCTACATACGTACTTACTACACATTTTGGAATTCAAACGTCAAATTTCTAATTTTATATTAACTTAAGTACCTATACCGTACCTAAACGTTATTATAGACTAGTAGTAGTTAATCTCATAACTGGCAAACCACGTACCAAAATACGGATAATAAGGAAATATTCATTTAATTTCATTTATTGCTGTCATCGGTATTACAAGGTCTTAAAACGAATACAGCATCAATCATGAGCCCTGTTAGGACATAGCTATTAAATGGACCTACAACCTTGGGATCTTCAAGGCCAGAGTGAATAGGCATTTACTGGACCCGCATGCTCCATCGTCGACCTCATCGTCGCTTACTATTAGGCGAGATCAAGGTCAAATGCGGGTTTAGTAGAAAAATAATGATAAAATAAATTAAATGGATTAAATTAAAATAAATTATTAAATTACAAATTAAATATTAAAAATTAAAAGATGCCAAAAAAATAAGCGGTAAATATCGGAATTCGGAATATCTGTTGTACGGTTCTGTACATTAGAACATGTTGTTTGTAGTCCTAGTTGAAGTTACATCTGCGACGTTCCAGCCAATGAGGTGTTTGTTGCTATGCTTGTTATCACATGCATGTTTCATAAGTTTCGGTGTTCATGTATTTATCTGTATTTTTTGTCTCACTTTCATATACTCTTTTATATATGTATATAAATATATGTGTATTTTATATGTATTAGTGTCTGTGTATATGTAAGTATTCGTATTTATGTACTTAAAATTGTTATGTAGTAGCATACGTGTAGGTATATTTTTATATATTATATGAGTAGGTATTTATAGTATTCTTCTTTCTTCTTCTTTTCAGCCTAACGTAACCCATCGTTGGGTATAGGCCTCTCCATGTGCACGCCATTCTCCTCGATCTCTAGCCGTTCGCATCCACATTCTCCCCGCCGTCTTCACAATGTCGTCGGTCCACCACGCGGGCTGCCTCCTGACACTTCTGCGCCCCACTCGGGGTCGCCACTCGAGCAGTCTTCGGGGCCACCTATCGTCCTGCATTCTACACACGTGCCCTGCCCATCTATAGTATAGTAAATAATATTAATTAGTAAATCTCTTCTATTTAATGTATATGCATCCGCCTTGCAATATCTGTATGACCCAATGGTTAGCCGGTAGAAAATGCCGCAAGGCATTAAGCTCGCCTCATGTACTATTTTTGTGCATTAAAGTATTAAATAAATAATAATAATAAGTTAATTCTTGAGAGCGTAGCAGGGAAAATATCACTTTTAAATAATGTAAAACGTATAATAAAATAATAACAATTGTTATCTGTGGCGACTTCTCTCTGTCAGTTCTTACTGCACTCTAAATGAAATGTTTGAAATTAGTTACACTAGTGTGAACCGTAAATCTGTCTTTTCTAAAAAAATGTATATAAATTCGAATATATATTCGAAGGACAAGAAGCCATTCCCTTGTCTTTCTCAATCAGGAAGCTGCAGTGAACAGAACCTGTTGTTTTGACCTCAGAGGGCCTTTACAGTTACACCGAGCAATGTGTGTACTACATTCAGATACAATGTTCTACGCCTCAACACTCAAAGGAGCGAAGTATTTGCTAAGCATAATTACAAGGTAAATGAGCGTAACCGACGAAGGGTTCCGAAGGTTCCGTATAGTTCCGCAGCAGCAGAGAAAACCCCTCGATTCCTATTTACATTTATTGTTTCATATAAATTACTTTGTACGTTCGAGGCTTCTGAGATATTGGAGTGAAAGTGTACTTAAATATGCATTTGAAGTACAGAGGGTTTTTTTCCTGACTGACTAGATAACCAGTTACCAAACTTAGTAATTAATTAACACGTAACTTCCCACACTCACACACCCAATCACCCTACATATCAGATGCACACTTACATTATTACACACTCCCACACCACCTAACACACCCCCACCCTCACACACTCTTAAATATTATCTTTCCTAAATTCCTTTCGATTAACTTGTTCCAAATTCCTTTTAGGTTTAGAATATAGTTACACTAATGTAACGTTATAAATTGTCATATGCTTGCACGGAAAGTGCGACGGAGCCCCGACTTACAAGACATAGGTTTCGACCAGGTTTGTAAGTCGGAGGTCCTATTATTGTGCCTTGTAATAAGTGAATAAACTTTTTCATTTTTCATTTTAGTTAGCTACGAATAAGTCTACCGGTATAAGTAAGTCATAATAATATCCAATAAATAAAATAACACCGATATGTACAATTCCAAAAGTTTATATATGTGTCAATGTAAAAGATAATAAGTAAAACACAGGAAAGTAAAAGTAACGTAAAGATTTAAAACAGATATGTGAATAGGATAATGTATAAGTACGGTTGCAGTCAAAGTATACGCTTCTTGATATAACGAACCTATTAAGAAGATTGAAAAGGATACACCTTGCAGTGATAAGTTAGTGATTAGTGTTATCACTACACTTGTCACTCGCTTATATATCTTATATACTTATATATCTTATACACTTACACATCGCTGCAGGACAAAGACATAAGAACAAAGTGCTTCGCCTTAATAAACAGTGACTAAGACTCGAGTCAGTGGACAATTTCTTAGATTAAGTGTTTTCGTATCAATTTAAGTTAGAATTAAACTACTTATTAGTCTGTATTATAGGCTAGATTGTAGTTAGATTAATAGTTAATCGCCTGCGAACCCAGGTTGGCTGTTGCGGAGATAATCTTCACAAATTGGGTTTTTCCAGCGATCAAGTAAAGTGTGAGTGTGGTGTCTCCCCTCAAACCATGGAGCACTTGCTCTGCTCGCGCGTGTCCGACCACCTGCACGCGGGAGGACCTTTTCGAGGACAACCAGATGGATATCGATGTTGATGCCTTCTGGTCGGGAAAAAATTAATTCGGATCATCAACACGAAAGAAGAAGAATAGTTACCATTTTAGAATGACACTTTAATTAAAAGAAAAAAAATATATTGCGATGGTTGCTATGCGTACCTACTCGTATATGAAATTATCTTCTTAGGAAGCCAAGATATTAGAATGTTATCTACTTAGGAAGCCAAAATCCAAATACTTGTCACAATCTCAAGAGATTTTATAATGCCATTGACATATAGCAGATATCATAAAGCCGATAAAACTATGTGTTGCCACAAAATATAAAGGTACTCACAGAAGGACCGCTCCGGGTGTCCGCTATTTTAATCACCTACACTCGACAGGGCAGCTATAATATCCAGTTTAATAGTTAAGAGTCTTGTGAAAAATATTGTCTGGCAATGTATTTAGTTCATTTAAAAAAAATTTAAAAAGAGGGTGCGTACTTATGACCACACGATAGAAGTGAAAACTTACAAAAAAAAACACGCAAGCACTACTTAGATCTCAGTAGAGAAATAAACAATGAAACGAAACTCCTTGTTAGACAGTAAACGTGGCTGATGACAGATGATGACGACTAGAGCCGAGTATACGCGATTCAGCGTCACCGACCCGAGCGCGCTTGATGTCGAATGGAGCCGAGTATACCCGATTCAGCGTCACCGACCCGAGCGCGCTTGATGTCGAATGGAGCCGAGTATACCCGATTCAGCGTCACCGACTCGAGCGTGATGGTTCAATTTTGTACCCTGTTTAGAAAGAGCGCAAGGTGCGCCTAAATAAGTTTTCACTACAATAATGCCTACTACTCGATCGCGGCACAATGTGTGCAAATCGCGACTGAGTTCGTCTAATTCGATTTAAAATCGCTTGTACGCAGAACCCGCGTGTAGAGTGGTCCAATATCGCGCGTTTGTATTGAGCGTACAGCGTGCCTTGTATATATCATTATATTATGTGGTGATGTTTAGACGAATTGCACATTGCACCGCGTTCCGCCGCGGTGGGCAGTGGAAGCGGTCGAACTAGTAGTATTGGATTGTATGCAATCCGCTGCGACCTAACACACTGAGCGAGCGCCGCCGCCTGACCGCGCAGGGAGGCTGTTACATTGGATTATCGATCCAGTAGTTCGACCGCTTCACCGCCATTGCGGCGGTGCGCGGTGCAATGTGCGATTCGCCTTACTGTGTATCTGTCAAGAGACACTAAGCATCACAGAGGTGTTTATCGGTTTTATGATCTCTATACGTCAATGGCATTACAAAAGCACTTTAGATTGTGACAAATATTTTGATTTGTGCTGTCTAGGAAATTGCTCACTAACATAATAATTTATCGCGTGATATACACGACCATCGATAATCTAAAGGTGTCACCAAATTGAACATATATAGGGGAAACAAAAGAATTATTGGCCTCGCGAAAACTGCTTATCACTTAATAGATATGTATAGACATATTTCTCTTAAGGCCGGACTCTTTTAGGAAGCAAATAGTGGAGGTGTTCGGATCTGATTAAGTATTTTCACGCTTTGGCTTGTAGTAGCTGATCAGATTTGATAATACTTAATCGATTATATGCTCTCAATCACACAAACACACACACAAACACACACACAAACACACACTCACGCACACACACACACACACGCACACTAACACAGACACTCATGCACTTACCTATACGCAATTTTAAGAAAATGTAATGTATGCTGTAAGATTATGACATCGATTCTGCTTCACGTTTTAATCGAATAAATCCTTGCACGATGCGACATACTTATAATATAATATACCTTGTTTTGTAATGTGTCAATTTACCAGAAGTCATGGAAGAGTCTATTTGGCGACCCTTCCGTGTCTCATTTGCAAAATTAATTCCCTAGATTTAGTGACGGTATGACAACACGGCGAAATATAGCGTGTACGACCGTGTTTATTACAGGTGTGTTGATGGACGCCATGTGCCTTTATGACGACTGGACGTGCCACAGTGTGGAAATGAACAGTGTGTCAACTTTAAATAGGAGTAACTTGTGCTTAGGCGTTGTAGGTCCCTTGATGGAAGTTGTAAAGACTCTATCTATATCACACCCAAGATCACTGGTTCGGCAATGCGCACATATATCCTAGGGTCCTATTTTATTAGCGACAAATATTTCTAGGGTGACATCTATAGGTTTATAACAAACACGTAAGGGCAAAAAATTTTTTTTTACTTATTAAATTTTCGAGAAAAATGACAAAATTGTATGTTTGAAAATTCTACAAATGAATGAATTATTGCTATTCTAATACTGAAATAAAAAGTATGAATGAAACTCGTTTCATTAACAACGACATGGACGAGTTTATGCCACCAAGGCGCAAAAAAATGGGGTTTATTTTTCTTGATTATGAAAAATTTTATACAAGTAACAGGGTTATTTTTTCGTGTAAAGTGGTACAAATGACCAGCACATACCCCCTACCAAATATTTGCTACTAATAAAAAAGGACCTTATGTGTTATATAGATGCACCATGTTCACACCACTACTTACCATCGTCATCGGCGACGGTGACTACTTACCATCAGGTGGCCCGTCAGCCTGTTTGTCGTAGCCTATTTATTAAAAAAAAATTCACGCTGGCACGCGGCTACGATGGACTGGTGTAGTACACTCATATATGGACACACGCGTCTGTACGTATTCCTGTGGCATATACTACATAAGTCATATTGTCATTATATTATGACAGCTAAAGTAGCTTCTTTTAATTAGTTACTTAAATAATTATTTAACTGAAAAAAATTACTATGAGCTAAATGGTCTCGACATAAACTAATACTTCTCAGCAGAAGACTTAAAACTTAATTTTGAGATAAATTAAAATTGATGAATTAAAACTATACTTACTGTTTACTGGAGTAATTTAGTCTGTGTTGCGATATTATGATGTAGGGACAAAACGACAGGATTTGTATTGCTAAGGATTAATTATATATAAAATGTGGGTAGGTTTTGTTTTCCTACCCACATTCAACAGTAATGTTGATACAGAGTTCCGAGGGTAGTCTCTTCAGTTATTAGTACCGCGAAAGGGGAAAACGGAATCCTATTGCTCTCTCTCCTTCGTCCATCTGTCACGCGAGTCTAGCGCCTAAACGGAATAAGACACCGACTTCAAAATTTCATTTAATAATTTAAAAGTCATTGAATGTAATTTTTATGGTAAACCATGTGCAATTGTCTGGCCTGGCATCCAATAATGATCGGTTGATGGATGACGTACTCTTGTACGTGAAACGTCATGCAATCCGAATTTGTATTGCCTTTCTTCTTGTGCCATGAGCAGTGATCGGATTAGGTAGTGCAATTTAGGGTTAACCTCAAACGTTATATTAGTATGGATACGCCCACGGGATTGCGGGATTTCAGAAATGTTCTGTATATAAAATACTTTTTCTCGTAATGGGAAATCATCTCATCATCCCTTTTGCAAGAGACAGTCAAAGAGGTACCACTATTAGGACTATATTCAGGATTTATTGTTTCTTTCTCACATTCACACTTTCTCAGAACGCTCTTATCAGTCGTCGCCTTTGTTATGCCGAAACAATACATTTTCTAAGAAACAATATATAGTAATAAATTTAGACTTGTAACAATCTCATAAAAATGTTTAATAATATTTTTGAACGAACTGTCCAATGTACCCCGCTCTTAGCGAATTTGTAATCCCGGGATATCGTTACTTGTTGGGCATATCCATGTTAATATTTCGTCATGGAATCCCGCAAAATTGCACTACCTAATCTGATCACTGGCCATGAGTTACAGAAGGATTAATACATTTTCTAAGAAACAATATATAGTTATAAATTTAGACTTGTAAAAATGTCATAAGAATGTTTAATAATATTTTTGAACGAACTGTCCAATGTACCCCGCTCTTAGCGAATTTTTAATCCCGGGATATCGTTACTTGTTGGGCATGTCCATGTTATTATGTATTTCGTCATGGAATCCCGCAAAATTGCACTACCTAATCTGATCACTGGCCATGAGTTACAGAAGGATTACAGGTTACTGTTTAACATAATTATACTTTTCCCCGAAACTGGTTGACCGTGTTATAGATAAGGTTCTATATCCTTAAATAGATAAATTAAACCAGGTTAAGGCGAGGTCATACACGTGTATATCTTTTATTCAGCCAAGGGCTCCCCTGTCGATGGCTCCGCCTTAATTAAGGGGCGGCTCATGGTAATATCCACCTGTTTTAATCACGAGTTCTATGATTATACAATGCATTTCCGGATGGCTTTTGTTAGGGTTCCGTAGTGGGATTTAGAACCTTTTGAATCTTTAAAATTGCTATTATTATTAAATATTAAGATGCAGTGGAGACTAGGAATGTCAGAAAACATAAATAATATTGCTAATAAAGTGTGGCTTATAGATACTAACCATATTTTTTTTTTAATAGAATAGTAATACATTTATTGCCAAATACTCTATTTTATACAATAATACCTTCATACATACCTTCCTGTATCCTTATCCTTATGTATTTAAAAATTAAGTACCTTCCTTCGTTTCCTAATATTTTAATTATGTTTATTAATATTCTTTAATGGTATTTATAACAACTATTCAATCTATAGGTAATCGGTAGTGTATCACTAGGGAGTGATCTCTGGCACACAGGTGATGCCTGAACATCAGCGCCGCAGTGCTAAATCCGTTGCGGCAACAGGCTGACGCAGTCCCCTTTTTCCGGTACTGCACACCACCTTCATCAAACTTAATTACTTTTGTTTATTCATTTTTATAATATATTTGTTTAATATCATTTTTATCTTCTGTACCTAATTGTTTGTATGTGTGCGCTATTAGAAATAAATTCTTTCTTTCTAAAACAGCGTTTAATTATTTTTTTAAATCATCTATACTTTTTATTAGTAGGCTAAAAAATAATAATTTTATGTTTGCTACATTTTGGTTTGGTTTTCATATACAGCGCGTAAAGGGAATGTGGACATATCTTTTAACATATCCTATATCGCTCGTAAAGAACATGTTACCATGCCATTCATTAACATCTGTAACCATTGTAAAAACAAGCTGACACAGCAAAAATTAAGCTAAACCCCCAAAATTCATAATAATTTCAAATTTTGACCCGTCATGTGGTCATAATGACGGCTCCCACATCCCGAATGATAATTTTATTGATCTAAACGTTTTTATAATGCAAATTAGAGATGCACCGGATATCCGGCCTATCTGGCCGATTTTTGCTATCCGGCCGGGTACCGGACAGTAGGTACTACTTTCCGGCCGCGCCGGATATTTCATTCACAGAATAAGTTAAACAAAAAATCAAGACAGAGTTATGAATATGAGACAATATGTTTCAGATTCATATTAATTTATTTGACCAGAATGTAGGTACATAATTACAAGATAATATTTTCTAAACAAAGAGTCGATACATTCTACTCAACAATGAGCATGCAAATATAAAAATAAATAAAATGTTTGTTTATTTAATATCTCATTATGTACAATAACTTTCGTAACTTCGGGATGATATTTTTTTTAAAACAAAACATATTTTTCTATCTACCTATGCCTAAACAGTCTTTCATTACTTTTTAAGAAAAATATTTAAAAATCAACCTTAGCAGACCATTATGAGTAAACGTAAGTGTGAGCGCGTGAGCGCATGCGATTACATCACATATTTAGCGCTTTCCGCGATATTCGGTCGGATATCCGGCCAGCGTCGGCCGGATATCCGGCAAAACCTCTATCCGGTGCATCTCTAATGCAAATACCTCATAGAACGTCGCACCAGCTAAATGATGGCAACATCTGAGGTCCGGTCGATGACCGCTCAAGTATTTAGGGGTGACAGCTTTGTGACTAAAATGGCGTTTTTTGTCACACCGCGGTGGTATTTTGGAAGCCAATAGTCAGGCGGTTTTCGGCAATCCTGAAGTCATCATTTGCAAGGAACGTTCTAAGAATTTTTCCTCACTTAAAACATGATCTGACCCTTTCTTCGTCGTACTTCTAGATGTCACTACACTTTAGGTAGCGAATTTTAAGGAAGCTTCTTGCAGTTGGCCAATAGACCCTAGCCTGCTGCAGGATCAGGGTCAAATTGATCAATGTAAGTATGACAATTTAATATTACTTTAGATTGTTCAAGCAGGGGCACTGACACCTACTCGAGTTTTTCTTATCTTTTATCTGTGCGATAAAATATCACCACAAAAACTTGCCAAGTACATAAGTTTTTATAAGTTATTTTTTAAATAAGTTTATTTCAAATATACGACAAAAGCCTTAAACTAACTTACAAATAAAAATACTAATGAAATTTATGTAAAATATCTTAATCTAAATCCGAACAGAGTTAATTCAATTTCAGAAGTTAGTGTCTAGTGTTTTTAAGGCTGGGTGAAATATTTGCATTTGATACCTACAATAGGTTGCCCTGTGCTGTAGGGATCATTTGCTTCCGGTCCACCATATCGGTTTATTAAATTGCTTCTTTGTGTGTGCTGCTGTCGGTAAAGTTCTTTAGTGCTTAATATCTATAACATTATGATAGTATGGGAGGATATGTTGGGGTGTATGAGAGTGTAGTTTTATTAAAATGTGTGTGGGTTGTGTGTCAGAGAGTGTGCGTGTGTGTTTATTATGTAGGTTAGATATGCCTACTTATTTTCTTTGGTTATGGCCAGCAATGTTTCTGTTTCCTCAAAGTTCAAACCAAGGAGCCAGGTTTTTATTATACTTCTACATTTGTATTTGGAGAGATTACAATTGCTGAATCTCTTTTCCAGGACATTATACAATCGCGGTGACAGAACATCGAAAAATCTTTGTCCAAAGGTAGTGTCTTTGCATGCAACATGCAAGTTTATTATAAGTATTAGATTTTTAGATGACAGCCATAATACTTTTACTTATATACTACAATATTTTTGAGATTGTTCTATAGTAAAATTTTAATTAAGACGAATTTTAAGAAGATTTTTATTTTACGCAGTTCACCCGCGCGTGGAAAATCGTGAAATTTCGATTGTTAATTACTTCATATCTATAAATTTCCTGAAAAAAATAATTTTATGCAAACATTCATATTGACTATCCGATAAGGAATATAAAATTTCATTTCTTATTATAATTACTTTATTTTGATTTTATCCCGGGAGAAAATTTTCGATTTTACGAAAATTTACGATTTTTCACGCGCAGACTACCCTCTCAAACTTGGCGTCGGATTGGATTTCATCCACTTCGGTAAGCCAACCTTGGACGGCCATATTTTTAACATTGGGGAACAACATGGTGGCATTTAAATTTATTTGTGTCGTATCTTTGTCCTCTTGGACAGGTTTTGGCCACCAATCGGTCATGGTCCAACAGAATACCAGCGCTGTAGGCATTCTTGTCTGCAGCAATAAGCTAAGTTCTTTTCACAACAACAGCAGACCATCAGACATGATTTCAATATGTTTACCTTTGACTATATATGTACATATTTTATCATAATTATAACTGTTTCGGTCATTGCTGTATGTGAAATAAACGTATTACTTACTGTTTATACAGCTTGCCGGCGTCCGTATTTCCCGAAACCTACAACCTTGATCTTCATGGCCAGAGTGAATAGGCATTTACTGGACCCGCATGCTCCATCGTCGACCTCATTGTCGCTTACCATCAGGCGAGATCGAGGTCAAATGCGGGTTTAGTAGTAAATAAAAAAAGTCATTAGTTACTCGTACACCAATGTTTTGCTTGAAGCGCCATTTTACTACTCTGGACAGGTCCAAGTAATCCCTATATTAATTTATATCGCCCACCTCCTGCTTGCGGTCAGTTAGACCCAGGTGCGAATAATGTCGTTACAAATGACCCGACATCACTGGAATGACAAGTGAGACAGGAGACTAAGACCGCGGTGGTTGTTAGCTTCTGTTTACGCAGCGCTAGCAGGTTTAGGCGGAATTTGTACCACTGGGCGGAATCTTGTTTTTAAGTGATTCTTCTATGGCATTTTTTACGCAGCGCTTGCAGGGTTAGGCGGAATTTGTACCACTGGGCGGAATCTGGTTTTTAAGTGATTCTTCTATGGCATTTTTTACGCAGCGCATGCTTTTTTTAGGCGAAATTTGTACCACTGGGCGGAATCTGGTTTTTAAGTGACTCTTCTATGGCATTTTTTACGCAGCGCTTGCTTTTTTTAGGCGAAATTTGTACCACTGGGCGGAATCTGGTTTTTAAGTGATTCTTCTATGGCATTTTTTACGCAGCGTATGCAGGGTTAGGCGGAATTTGTACCACTGGGCGGAATCTTGTTTTTAAGTTATTCTTCTATGGCATGTTTTTTGTTTATTTAGCATTTAGCCATGCTAGGCATTATTTTTTCATGTTCGTAAATGGAAATGAACTATACAGTTTTAAGAAAAAAATACTAAATTACAAATTATTTGGTGTGTAAGGCATTTACATTACATTTAACGGACAAAGAAATAATTAGGTACAATTGTACTTAGATTTTTTTTGTGTAATGGAAATTATTACAAAACCACGGAAATTACTACTTCCATGAAATTTTGGAAAAATATTCCTGAATTACGTTATACGTATAATCATATCGGAAAACCAAGCAGACGAATTGATAGAGATGTAGAGAAAGTGGATTATTCGAGAATACTTTCTCGAATGATTCAATGTTTGCCAAATGTTCCCAAAATTATGTGTTTTGTAGCCGATCGCAAGGAGATAGAGTGAAATTTGTACAAATATAGTAATTATACTAAGTTATATATGCTTAAGTCATACTGGTCTATGGACTATGAATCCTTTGTAATCTAACCGCACAAATAAACTTATGCTTATTCCTTATTTCTACAACCAATGCAATATTAATAATACCAGGAGCGTGGGTCGACCACCAGCAAGATGGGCAGATGACATAAAAAGATCTGCTGGAGGAAACTGAATTGGTAAGGCCCAAGATCTTGGAAAATGGCCTGCATTGGAGGATACTTACATCCAGCAGTGGCTGGACACCGGTTGAAGAGAGAGAATGCAATATTATTGTGGAATCCGGTATAGCTATCACAAAATATCTTAGCTTCAGATGTAACAAAAGATACGCCTTTTATAATTTGTTAAGCAAGTCTTATTCCACAACAAAGTGAGACTGAACATTTCCATCTGAACAGAAATGAAAATACTGGTAGTATCCGTTCGCAACGGTTCCGGTCCGGAAGGGGCAACCGCACTGAAATGCGATCGCAATTTGCCTGTCGGTATGTAATTTTAATGTCTCCTACGTGCGACGTCGCGGATTTAATTTTACGTAAATTTCATGTTTCAGTTACAAGTTTAGAGCGGGTATGTCGCAGCAATCGTTGACTTAATTAGCAATATAAAGCAATTTTTATTTTTTAAGAACGTAGGTTGTGTGACTCGTGGTTCCACCTACATTGTCCCACCATTATTCGTAGTCCCACTAGCCTGAAAACGTGGTCCCATTGCATAGTGAGACAACCAGTAATAGTTGTAGGTTACGACTCGTGGTCCCACTCTATTTTTATTTCCAATTCAATTAATGGTGATATATGGAGAGGCGGGGAGTACTTCTGATTATGAGACCAAATTAGTGGGACCAAGAGCAACTGCATTACAGCTGACTGATGATCCCACTAGACAGTGGGACCACGAGCCCATTATATTGAGATACTGTACCACTAGTGGATCAAATAAGTAGGGTCACGAGTCGTAACCCGCATTTGGACATGTTGGCCGTTGGCACTTAATTAAATTAGAAAAAATGGGTGAAATTTTTTCCTGTTTGCGAAATTTTATCCCGATATTATAATTTATTTCATTACCAATAATTATAGTTGAATTCCATTTAACTTAGCTTTAACATATCTTTACGTTCTTGTTCTTATTGTATTGGTTAGTGGCCAGATTGTGAAAGAAAGAGAATAAAGAGTTAACGTGCTCTCCGAAGCACCGAGGCACGAAGGAGCCCATAATAAAATTTTCTGACCGCACCCAACGTTTCTTAACATGCACGATCACTTTCAGATCATAATCCCAACTACTACAAGTTCTTTCTAACTTAAATCTGCTACAAAGCAATCTGTAGTCTTGACTGCAAAGCTTCTAGGCTTCTAGGACGTTTTCTGAGTCATGCGGATTTCGTCACGCACGCGGATTTGCCTCGCATGTCAATGTCATTCACAATTTGCAAGATTTGTACGCACTCTGCATGCGAGTTTCACGCAAAATATTGAAATGTTGTATGAAATAATGTGATGCGTGACGCATGCGGAGTTAACCCGCGTGCGTGACGAAATACGCACGACTCTGAAAACGCCCTTATAGCGGAGAGGGATCCAGCATATTCCTGCCTCTTCTAATGATTATATGAGTAAGTGAGCGTCACAGTTTCCTTACATCATGGTGCCTTCAGTTCGTAACTTGTACCACAACTCTGAATATGTTTTAAAGCGTACATTTTCTGGTAACACAAATGTTCTTACATATCCTAATAATGGTGTAATTAGGCCCTGAAATATCTGGCTGTAACGTTTAGTGGAGCCCGTTAAATTTATATGTGCTAAACGGTAACAGTTACTTGGAAAGTTTTTGTCCTTCTCTCTCTTTTGCTATCTCATTAAATTAAGCTTAAATTAGCGCTTAGGGGGAGGATAGGGCAGTAAAATGAGCGTATGTGGGACGCCCTAACGGACGACGTCCGGTCGGACGTCCCAGATACCGCTGGCGCGATGAAGTGGAGAAGGATCTGCGGGAGCTCCGGGCGCCTGACTGGCTCGATACTGTGCAGGAGAGAGAGCCATGGTGCTCTTTAGTATCGAAGGCCAAGATCCACTTCGGGTCGCTGCGCCAACGCAGTAAATAAGTAAGCGCTAATCTATTCGTTGTGTTTACACATTTCTAAGAAAATAAATTAGAAAAATGTTGAACTTATTTCTGCAAGCAGAATTTGAAACTGCGACCGTGCTGATCCGTGTCAATGCTCTAAATGACTGAGCTATCGCGGCCCACCCCCGCTGGCGTCGAATTTGTAAATTTAATTTCTACTCTTGTTAGACTCTAATTTTAAAATCCGATTTCTGTGAAAAGGTGATACACTGAAAGAAAACTTGTTTGATTTAGAGCATATAAAGTAATTTTTATTCATTTGAACAAATTACTTGATAGATACGACTAAGATGAAGACAACAATTTCTTGCTTAAAACTAATAAACCGATTTTATATACTCATATTGAAACAAGTCCTTGTTTGAAGCAAACAAGCTTTTCTTTCAGTGTAATTACTTTACCACTTTCAGTATGTAGTAGTCGGGTCGTGTGAAAGTTCTCAGTTTCAGCATTCAGTTCTCGGCAGAGTTCCGGATTGGATTGCAAATGAGTTCCGCAGTTTCGCTCCGGTCCTTTGAGTAACTCTCTATAGAGCCTTTCAGTGGCCTTTAAACAGGAATTCCATATTTTTGATGAATATTTTAGTATTAAAATAAATGTAGACGGATTGCGAGATTTTTAAAGCGTGTTTGGTTTTTAGGGATCTCTGTGCCGCGAAGGCGAAAACGGAACTGTATAGCTGTCGCTTCATCGTCCGTGGGTCTGTCCACGCTTCTAGCTCGTAAACGGAATAAGTTACAGTAGAAATTGATCCTTATTCCTCAGACCAATCTCATTATAAGTTTCCTAAAAATATTGACTTTGGTTATGAGTTTGTTTGTAGTCTCTTTATTGTACTAATATAAAATACACAGAAAACAAAACAAAAACATTAAAATATACAAAGGCGGGCTTATCCCATAGGGATATCTTCCAGCCAACCTTTGCTTTAGAAGAGTATAGACTACTTTTATGGTGGGTAAGGTTTGGAGTACAATAAACCAGTATAAATAAATTACAATTAATATATAGTAAAGACAAGAGTCTTTAACCAGTGCGTCCTACCAGTAATGACCTACGGAGCCGAAACGTGGACACTGACGGTGCGACTGGTTCATAAATTGAAAGTCGCTCAGCGTGCTATGGAAAGAGCTATGCTCGGAGTATCTCTGCTGGATCGAATCCGAAATGAGGAGATCCGGCATAGAACAAAAGTTATCGACATAGCTCATAAGATTAGCAAGCTGAAGTGGCAGTGGGCCGGTCACATCTGTCGCAGAACCGACAACCGCTGGGGTAGACGAGTTCTGGAGTGGAGACCGCGTTTGGGCAAACGTAGTGTGGGACGCCCCCCTGCTAGATGGAGCGACGATCTGCGTAAGGTGGCTGGCAGCGACTGGATGAGAAGAGCCGAAGATCGGGCTCAATGGCGCGCCCTGGGAGAGGCCTATGTCCAGCAGTAGACTAGAATAGGCTGCTGATGATGAATATATAGTAGATAAATAAAATACATTCTCAACAATTATAATGATATATACAATTTGTTATACTTATATATATGTATTTGTATATAAGTATAACTTGTTATTGTTGTATACTATACACTATTGTATATATTATAGAGTTGTAATAAGCTAAGAATAGCTACAGCATAATAGATCGTTTAGGTCACAGTGGCTTAATGCTCTAACCTTAACTTAGTAATTCTTCTTCAGATACAAGTTAATAATTAAAAGGATTTGTCTACTTGTATTAACAATTACTCAAACTACGAAACCGGGAACTTACCCCACTCCCCCTCTTAAACCACCAATCTCTCGTCGCCCAGAGCTCGAACCGGGGGTTACAATTACAACTTGTATTGCTAAGTTGTTTCTGACCGCTCTCTGGATAGTTCAATACCAGTTTGAGAGACGGATCGATGGCTCTTTACTAATAAATTATAGGTGTTTATATTTTGAATATAGAATAATCCATAAGGTGAGAAACCAGTAATAGTAATGGATTATTAGATTGCTCCAACGATAGCTCTGCGATAATTATGAAGTGATATTAATAATATTTAAAAATGTCTTACTTGAGTTTTTATTCTAAAAAAAAGGGTGTGTGAAAACTAACAAAAAAAGAAACACGCGTCACCGACCCGAGCGCGCATGATGTGGAATGGAGCCGAGTATACCCGATTCAGCGTCACCGACCCGAGCGCGCTTGATGTCGAATGGAGCCGAGTATACGCGATTAACCGTTACCGACCCGAGCGCGCTTGATGTCGAATGGAGCCGAGTATACCCGATTCAGCGTCACCGACCCGAGCGCGCTTGATGTCGAATGGAGCCGAGTATACCCGATTCAGCGTCACCGACCCGAGCGCGCTTGATGTCGAATGGAGCCGAGTATACCCGATTCAGCGTCACCGACTCGAGCGTGACGGTTCAGTTTGGTTCACAAAGTGCGCCTAAAGAAGTTTTCACTTCAAAAACATACAGTCGAATGGATAACCTCCTCCTTTTTTTGAAGTCGGTTAAAACTAACAGGTATGGCTAAAACTTTTACAGATTGTAGATCCTGATGTGCAGGAGCGATTGGTTTGGTACCACCCTCTTACCTATTTCTGCCGCAATGCAGCAATGCTTCCATTGCTGTGTTTTGGTTCGAAGGGTAAAGAGCAAGCGTAATTACTGGCACATGAGGCACTCTATCCATGTCCTCAAGGTTAGCAGTGCATCGAAAACCCTCTAATAATACAGTGAGGTGAGATGTCTATGGGCGACGGTGACCACTTACCATCAGGTGGCCTGTTTGCTCGTCTGCTCTCCTTATTTAATAATCATTTAAAAAAAAACTTTCCTTAGTGTTTCAAGAACAGCTAATTACACAGCCAGGTGATAACTACTTTTTGAAATATATTTTTTTTAATCCAAAATTTCAAATTTCAAGTACACATGTACAAAGCCCCGAACAAACCTAAAACTTGGTACAAAACAGACACGGTATAGTACGAAACTATCATAACCCATATACCAAGGATATTAAGTGTTCCTTCGCGAAATTATCTCAATAAAAATGAATCAGGCGAGATAGGGCGGTATATCATGGGAAACAATTTAGTTCCCTTCGTAAGGGATTCTACTGAATCATAGTTCGGGGAAAAGGGCGACTCCTTTTAGATGTGTGAACGTAAATTGATAGAAAACACTCTTTGCAGCTTAATGAAATTTACCTTTTCTATGAATTTAATTTAATTATACCATTCTCTTTTTTGAACTAGTTTTGTGAATTATTTTTTTGTTTATTTTTTCAGCGGTTCTAGTTTCAAGTGATCGGTTTTTTCAAGTATGCGTATTCTCTGTTTCACTCTTATTGTCCTGGGACCCATGATATTATAGGGAGTCCTTGTTTTCTGTTTATTTTGCCTTTCAATTCTACAAGGTTTATTCAAAATAAGGTAATACTAAAATAACATTAAAATACATACTTAAGCTAAAATTACAAAATACCTAACTATTTTACAAGTAAAAGACCTGGCCCAGGTCGCTCGGCGTTGCCCCGCTGTATGGCGAGGCTTATACGTTGAGCGAAGTAGAGGCCAGCCTTCTAGCCGGATGTCTCTACTAGATGCTTGGCTTTCTGTCTTTCAATTGAAATAGAATATTAGATTTCAAAAATCTTGTTTACTGAATTTATCAGTCACTTCCCTTTTTGATTGATACCCATCCCCACTAAACCCAAAATGGCGCAACTGAGATTTTGACCACACTCAACTCGCAACATCGATGTGGCACAACCGCGTAAGTGTGACAACGTTAATTAAACCACGAATATTAATTTAACTCAACTTGTTACAAGCGGAACAAGTTCTGAACTCATTAAATGAAGTGTCATACACACGCCCCGAGCGCTCTAGTACAATGTGTTTTACTAGGAATGACAAATTTTGGTGTTATTTGCTTTTATGCGAGGGGCTTGTAACTTTATTTTGCAGAACCTCGTATTCAGGTAAATACAGAACACCTTTTCATTTTAATTCATATAAAATTGTATCGCCGAACAAACTTTATTATTAACCCAAACCTGAACTAAACACGATGTCTAAAAGATTTTTAGTTACTACCCAGCCTCCAGGAGATCGATGTTAGCATAAAATCTTACACTTCTGGCTACGAGTTCAAATGGAAAACGCTGCTACGCTGGTTATGCTACGGCGCGGCGTAGCGGGCCTACGTAGCTTACAACCATTTTAACCCACTTCAAAAAAAAGAGGTTCTCAATTCGACTGTGAGTTTTTTTTAATGTTTGTGACCTGCTATCTCTGGCATTTGTGGACGGATTTTGATGATTCTTTTTTTACTTATGAAGGAATAATGCACTTTGCAGATTGACAACGGAAGTCATCACGTCAACTGTAATTAGGGAATTATGAACCTGTCCGAAAACCCACCGAGGGGCGCGAAGCATTAACGTTTTTTTTTACAAATAACATTAAATTGATTTTTTTTTTCAAAACTAATTATTTCTTTTGAGAACGCAACTCGCATCGTTCGACTCGAACTTGTCCGGTTTTTAATTTTTTATAGCATCACAAAGTAACGCTCCGTCCACTTGGATCCACAGCTCGGATCCACATGTGGATCCACGGCCACCTTTTTTTCCTCTTCAATCCACACGTGGATCTATGGATACTTCTTATTCCTCTTCGATCCACCTGGTGGATCTGTGGATATTTTTATTCCTTGTCAATCTACCTAACTATTGTGATCTTATGTGCCACTTAGGAAGCACTTGAGCTAAAAGTCCTCAACCTGACACTTGAAAAAGTAACTGGCTGTATACTATAGTTTGTTTAAAGGTATCCGCGGATCCACATATGGATTGTGGATTCAAGTGGCATAGAAAATAATAATAATTTTTGGATCCCCTCGTTTATGGATTTAAGAGGAGAAAAAGGTGTCCGTTGTTCCACATGTGGATCCGAGCTGTGGATCCAAGTGGACGGAGCGCAAAGTAACATTCATTCTTACAAATGTCTACGTGGGTACATTTTCGAATTCAATTCATTAATTCTGGCCGCTGACAGACAGGCATTCAGTGGGAAATGAATAATTAAAGGTACAATAAATTAATACGTAACACCCCGCCCCTCTAGTTAACGAGTTTTAGTCATTGTTTATTAACAATACACGCGCAGTTACAGTAACCACGAAATAAGTACTTAACTAACAGAAATGAAGCTCCCTACTTGGCAAGAAAGTCGTGGTGTGGAGATCGAGCATAAAATATAATAGATAAGTACTTATCAGAAGAGATACTCAGTAGTTAAGAGGCAAGCGAAACTAGCGACTGTCACGAAAAACTAAATCAAATTTTCTTAATTAAGGTTTTTATAAAAAAGTGGCCAGTAGAATTGTTCCATGTTTTTAATACGGTTTGCGAGTGTGTCTCACTTTTGAAACATAGTTCTAAGGTGCAAGTTTAGTATTAATTTTGCCAATTTTACATTTGTTTAGCTTGACCAAGTCTGTTAAATGTTCATTTTCAATGACCACAGAAGAGAACTGTCCTCCGAGACACAGGAACTTAGCTAGTTCGGAGGTCAGCGTTCATTTGTTACTTTTTGATCACCATACCAGATCTGTCACTTAGTTTATATTACCTATGCTTAAGTACTTACTGGTGCCTGGAAGAGCTTCGGTGGCCTAGTGACTAGGACACCGGCCTCCCATGCGGGAGGTCCGGGTTCTAAACCGTGTAGTGCCATGTACCAATGAGTTTTTCATATTTTTCGAAGACTTACGTACATTTACCGACTGCTCTGATGGTGAAGGTAAACATCGTCAGGAAACCTGCACACTAAGATTATCAGTGTGTAAAATCGGGTAGGCACAAAAGATACTCAAGAGTCGAAGTGCCGCTGGGTTATTCCCAGCCCACTATCAAAAGATAAGATAAGATACTTGTGTCTGGATACTATTTATAAGTAATTTTATTGCAAAAATAAACTTATTCTTCTTATTCTTAAGTCCAACGCCTAGTTGATCTGCACGGCATGTGATTGTGTGCGTGCCTCACGTTAGAACGATATTACTAAGTTTCTCTTGTGCCTGGTGCGTGCGTATCAACAACCGACGAGACCTTCTTGTTGTCGTGTTTTCTATTTTGATATTCGCTACGCTCAAATAAAAAATAACACTCATTTTACAATGGCTGTAATTACGTGACAGTTGCATAAACTACTATTTTCGAATCGCCACTGTACAACTCGGTTAGTTATTTTATTATGGAAGTTACGCAGACCTAGTCAGCCAGCGCGACGCCGAGTTGACCCGAAACGCAACTTTTACGACAGATAGAGTTATGTTACGACCCAAATAATATGACATTAAACTGTTTACGCGAAGTTTAAAAGGATGTCAGGTTAAAGTGACAGTTTTCGTAACGAAATTGATATTGTAATTATTTTAGCAGGAACTGTAAACGAACATTTATATATATAAGTTATTTATCATATCAATGTAATTAATCATTTCAAGCTATGTGTTCGGAAAAGGGTTCGATAGTTCAGATAGCAGTGGATTTTTAAACTCACCAGCGCAGCCGCAGCTAAAAATCCTTGAGGGCCCTCCGATGGTCTTACAAGAGCTGATTTCGTTGTAAATCTTGTCTAGATCGGCGCAGGAGTGGTTTTTGTTGGTTTTGGGGAAGTTTATTTACGTGTGGCACGAGATTATGGGTTTTTAATGAATAATTTTATCGGACCGACGGTGCCATGCTCTTCTCGCACGGGTCGGCTGATAAGTCCCGGGCCTCACAATATATGTTGCGGATTATTTGTGCTAAGTGCGCTGCTAGTTGGCGCGCTGAGAAATGTCCAGAACTATCTGTTTTCAATCGCGAAAGTTGAATTTTGAAAAACTTTTATTAATTGGTGCAAAGACGAATACGAAACACTGTTCTATAGAACAGTTCAGTCTATACAACAGTTTCTTCTGTTATTTCATGATAATGATATAATTGGTAAGATAATAGATATGTTTTCTTCAAAAAGACCTCCTAAATGTGCAGACCTCCAGTGTAATTTATCGTTTTAATTGTTTGACATATTCATACGAATGTCAGTGAATCATAACAAAAAAGTATTACGACAGGGTTCTACGGAGTATACCTTGATGCGTCTTCCACTATATACAAATACAAATATTCTTTACTGCACACAGGACAAAATACAGAACAGAAAAAAGATACAAAAAACAATTACAATTGGCGGCCTTATAGCTTTAAGCTATTTCTTCCAGGCAACCTTTGGGTGATGAAGTTTTTGTAAAATACAACGTAAGCGGGTGCATGAACGATTGAAATAATAACAAGTAATAAAAATACAACAATTATGGGTACTTAATAAATAATAATGTTTAAAATACATAAATAGGTAGGTATACTTAGATGTGTTTAATCCTGTATGTACCTATATAGTGTTAATGTAATCTGTTTCTTTGGTACATATGATACATTCATACGAACGTCAATTCAACAGAAGCTTGACATGTCTTCCACTTTCCCGCAGACTACCAAACAATAATCTTGCCTCTGACGATTTTTTCCAAAGAAAATCAGGCCAAAGAATACATAATTGATAAGCCAAAGATATCACATCCCTACCGCTGACTAATGGTGCGGAAGAGATATGATGAAGGTGAGGGATCGTCTGCACCATATGCATCATCAATAATGTGGACCGTGATGAAACGTGCATGTTCGTTCTTCAATAGGAACAGCGAAACTTATGATTTAACTGGTAGAGATTTACAATTTTTTAACTTGTGAGTTGAAAGGAGGAGGAGTTTTTTGATGATAAAACCAATACTTAACTATAAAATCTATTCTAAATAATCTAATTTTATTATATTAATATACTATACATTTTACTATAAAATCAATTATGTATAACTTATAATGACATTTAATTTAATTTATCCCGTTAGTATTTATTTATTTGTTTTTATTTGTTTATCTCTTATTTTATATTGCGGTGCCCTACTCAGGGTTTCATGTATGATCACATAATATATATATTTTTAGACCAATTGTAACACATGAAAAGCAATAAATGGTATGAGTATAAGTATGAAAGCCAATAGCAAGCTTATATGGGACCATTTCTAATCCCATTCACAGCTGCCGTTAAAAAAGAATGTTCACCCATTGTGCTTAATACATTAATGATATTCATCCTTACAACCTACTGTATGATGTCTATCTAATTGTACATGAAACATCAGCTAAGTTTCTTTGGGTGAAATATTGATATAATTTATTAGGCACAAATTAATATAATAATGATTATATTCCGACATTATTTATTTTATATACTTACTTATTTATCTTATCTTCACGAACGATTTTTCTCCACCGCAGACATTTTCTTCCTTAGTCGCTCTCAGTTCGTCAACGAAGTCATACGTCAATTGGCCCGGTCGTAATCCTTCCTTCTCCAGTTCCACTCTCTCTCCTAAACTCACTACCATTATCCTCATCGCGCACACACAACACACATACACACACCGCTAACACTCAAACATATCGTAAACCTGTTTTATTTTCTTTATATCCGCTCTTTCATTTCGTAACTACTTGCTCAATTAATCTTTAATTAACTTTGTAACAGTTTGGTTTCATAATTGGCATGTATAGATTTTTTAATTGTTTGATTTATATGTATAATGTGATAAACTAATTGAAACTAACAAATAAATAAATCCTCCTCCTCCTCCTCGCGTCGTAATCCTCAATACTGAGGGTCGTGACCACCTTTAGGTATCACCTTCTGGCGGATGATCTTCCTCCATTTATTTCTGTCCCCGGCGGTGTGGACGGCATCGTGAATTGTAGAGTCAAGGGTGGTGTGGATTTGGTCGGACCAGCGCATCGGACTACGTCCTCGAGGCCTCTTCCCTTCCATTTTTCCGGTCACAATTAGTTTTTCGAGGTTGTCACTGTCTTTCCTGGCAATGTGACCGAAATAAATAAATAAATAATGAAATAAATAAATATAAAATATTATTTACAACTTAAAATTATTTACCTAAGTATGTTATCTCTTCAATTTTTATTTTATTTTATACCGCCCTAAATGTTTTTATATCTGTCTTTGTTTCAGGTAAGGCATCTTAACAGACGAATCCAACGCCAGATGCTTAACTTAAGTTATAAAACAGGTAACTTTGTGAGCTAAGCTAACGCGTCGAGAGCCCGATTAAGTAATTCAGCTCGCGTCGCGACGTTAAACTGTGCTTTAAGTAACGTTTAAGTTGCGCACTTAAATGTAGAGTCAGCAACAAATGATTTGATTTTAAAGTCTTGAAACTGTCTATATGTTTATAACTTGTTATGCAGATTTGATATATACTGTATTGCACACAAGAAATTTATATAGGAAAGGAAACATAGAATAAATGTACAAAGGCGGCCTTATCGCTCAGAGCGATCTCTTCCAGGCAACCTAGGTGATAGAAGAATGATTAATAGGTTACCGGCAGTATAGTGAAGAAAAGTGAAATATGAAATTTTTATTAGTTTATATACTTTTAATACATAAGTAAAGCTTGGTACCATATACCAAATACTATGGCCCTAGCCATAAAACAATACATAATATAAATTGGGAGGGACACGGTGAGAGGGGGCTTGTTTGACTGAACTGTCGATTAGATGGTTATATTTACTTGTTTATTGACTATTTAAAATAATATATTATAATTTGACATGTAATTTAATTAATATAAATACAAAATTATTGATAAGTACATAATAATATGTAAAAGTGATTATTGATAATCTCAAATGAATTATGTAAAGGTGAATATATAAATATATAAGTATACAAAATAAATAAATATATTGGCGCTGTTTAATGAGTCTAGTGTACTTAGTATTTTGAAAAAAAAAAAAAAGGTAAGTAGATTTAAGTTAGATGTGACTTGAATGTTAATGAAAATACTTACTTAATTGCATTACTGTACCTATACGATGAAAAAAAAAATAGTTTGGTTGTCAGTAGCTAAATTAATGTTTTTTGGGGGACATCTTAACCTTTAACTCCAATAGCTTAACTATTTAACTGTTTTGTCCCACAGCTTAACTCTCACAACTTACTGTTTGGTAAATGAAAGCTAAACTTTAGCTAATTATTTGCTTAAATTGAGTTAGCTGAACAGTTCTGCAAAAATATTTTTTTCAGATTAAGTTCCTACTTAATTTCAAGTTGGTACAGTAAGTTAAATAAAAACAAACCATTTAATTTTATTTTAAGTATTTGAATTACAAGCGGCCTTGTGTGGATCCTAATAAAACACTTTCCATTTAAAGTTTAGACCTAAAGCAATAAAAGTCGCGTAAATTAACATAACAACAAACATGAAAGGACAAATTGAAAGCAAGCAACGTGCATGCATATTTTATCCTTGCATATGCAAATGCGAGGAAGCATGCATGCCGCCCGCCCAAACCGCTCCTCGCTTCCGGGTCCGGCCGCCCAGGAGTAGATGCTAGAGGGCGTTCGTTGTATGTTTTTGTAACCGAAACCAAAACTGAAACAAACAAAATGTATGGTATCTTCTTATCTTATGATAGGGGCCAGTACTATTATTATGGTACTGGCCGCAGAAGCCGGAGCCGCAGTCCCAGCGGCGCAGCTCCACACACGACACGCCCTCGCTCACTAGCGATTGTAGTGTGGCCACTGATGCGCTGTACTCTCTTAGTCCTCGCCCATCTGCGACATATGGAAGCCAATAAGGACACATTCAATGAGCCTACTCCCTATCTTATCTTATGATAGGACCGGGAATAACCCCAGCAGTACTTCGACCCTTGAGGATCTTTTGTGCCTACCCCATTTTACACACTGGTCATCTCAGTGTGCAGATTTCCTCACGATGTTTTCCTTCACTGTCAGAGCAGTCAGTAAATGTACGTAAGTCTTCGAAAAATACGAATAACTCATTGGTACATGGCAAAGCACGGTTTCGAACCAGGACCACCCGCATGGTAGTCCGGTGCCCTAGCCACTAGGCCACCGACGCTCAAAATGTATAGTAAATAAAGTTAAAAGTGTGTGAAGCTTTGAAATGCATCACTATGATTAGTTCAAACATGAAGGAACAAAAGCCCGGCCCTTAGGAGGAGAATATTTTTCTCTCATCCAACTCGCCGAATGTTGCTACTCGTCCTGAACGAAGAATATAATATACGGTGTATGTAATGGTAGAAAACAATGTAGATGGTTTTATCGCTCAGAAAAATCTCTTCCAGGCAACCTTTTGTTAGATAAATTGCTAAAAGGAAGCGGTAGGTAAAGCGAAAGACTGCAAACAAGACGCCTAATTTCCATACTAAAAATAGAATGCGCTTTTGATATTTTCATATTCCTCTATATAAGAGGACTTTGTCTATTCCTATGGCTTTGCCTATTCGAGTTCTATCTATCCACTGGTGGACCATGACTCGTCTTGTAAGCTGGTCACCAGGAACATCACCGCGTCTGGTAGGAGATCTTCCCATTTCCCATTTCGTAGCGTGTCGTTTTGTGGAAATAAATTTAAAATAATAATAATATCAAGTGACATTGATGTGTCCCATCTCTAATTAGATCATATTAAATTAACTAAATAGAGATGAGATGTTTTCCATCTCTCATTAGATCATATTAATTTATCATCAAAGTCACTTCATATTAGTATGTGTGTGTGTGTGTGTGAAATTTTATTTAATTCCTTTTGAAACCGAAACCAAAACTTGAATCTACATTACTCTAATGGAGGACTTCCGTTGAATGCGAATTAAGTCGCTACTTTCTCTCGTGAATGGATTATGGATGAAAATGGGTACGTCTAGAAAGGGTATTTAGGTCTGAATGGATTGGGACTTGGGACTACAATTAGGATAATAATAGAGGAGGCTTTAGAGGAGGACGTTAATTTGAATATCATAATGTTTATACGTACATGTGTTATGTTAGTATGCTCAAATTCTAGAAATCTATAAACTATAGCCTGAAAAACTCTAAATTGAAATTTAAGAATTTCCCTACTTTATACCATTGTGAGGGCGTCGGTGGCCTAGTGGCTAGGACGTCGGACTCCCATGCGGGAGGTCCGGGTTCGGAACTATACAATGCCATGTACCAATGAGTTTTTCCGATTTTTTCGAAGACTTATTTACCGACTGCTCTAACGGTGAAGGAAAACACCGTGAGGAAACCTGCATGTCTGAGGAATTTAAAAGTTTCCGAAGGCGTGTGAAATCCACCAATCAGTACTGGGCCCGCTCGGTGGATCATGTCCCGTACCTCCTTGTACAAGGGGAGGCCTGTGCCCCAACAGTGGGGACATTAAAAGGCTGATAATGATGATACCATTGTGGAGATCCCTTTACTTTTCCTTTTCAACACCAGGTCCTCAAGGTACCAAATGTGGGAAGGGCACCATAGTCCTAGATATTTGAGCCCTTGCGTAATTTTATTTCTTCGTACAAGTTTTACGAACCTATTAAATAAATTACCATGATTTTGTAACAAGAGCGCGCCGCGTCTCGACCACAAGGTTCTGTACAAATTGTTTGACATCAAATGTATTGATGGAGGAGGTACGTCGATAACTCATAGCGTGCCACGACATCCACTCCAGGAGATTGCTCTCTGGCGCCGTTGTGGCGACTCGCGATTGTTTATATTATAACGACAGATTATATTGTGGGGTCGGTCTTGTTTTATGACCAGTTGACTGATGAACCCTAAATACTTTGTCCGAATATCTGTAAAAAAAGACTTTTCTTGTGGTGTGTAGAAACCATCGGGACACCAGGAACTCTTGGTTACGTCATGCTTTTTACAAATTTAAAATTCAAATACAATTCATGTTGAATATAAACATAACTGGACAGGAATCATCATAAGATGCAAGTTGTGGCGGGAGAAATACCCGCCTGAAGATTAAATACCGCCAATAGAAGACCTACCACCGGGATTCAAACTCCCGTGGCCAACCTGGAAAACGTTTAATCGCCTGCGAACCCAGGTTGGCTGTTGCGGAGATAATCTTCACAAATGGGGTTTTTCCAGCGATCAAGTAAAGTGTGAGTGTTGTGTCTCCCCTCAAACCATGGAGCACTTGCTGTGCTGTCCCGCGTGTCCGACCAATTGCACGCGGGACGACCTTTTTAACCAACCAGAGGGCTATCGATGTGGCTGCCTTCTGGTCGGGAAAAATTTAGTTCGGATCATTACTCGAAAGAAGAAGACTGGACAGGAGCGAACAGACCAGCCGATTTTCATTGAAAACTTCAGAAAACGTTTTTAGGCAACCTATTGTGAGAGTTGTTCAGGCCGCCCTTTGACAGGGCCAAAGGCTGCTGTCGAAGCATTACCGAAGTACGGAGCGGTCAGATGAAAATACGCCACTATAACTGTCAACCCATCTTCATTCTTACCACGTTTAAGTTGCTTAACTTGCAGAATTTTCAGGACGCTTCATGCACTAATATGATTTTTAATGAAACTGCCCTTTGATATTGTTATCTATTTATTTGATGGTAGTATCTATTTCATACGCAATTTGCACCCGTACATTATGTATCATATGATTTTTCCATCACCTGAAGGTTGCCTGGCAAATATCGCTTAAAACGATAAGGCCGCCTTTTGCACATTGTATTGTACCTTTCTTTATGTTGTATGTTTTGTTTTTGCCCTGGATGGTGTATTTGTATATATCTTTATGTAAGCTACAGTTGTTATATGTTATCTTTATACTTACTTTACTTTCATCCTACTGACTGAAACTTAAACATAATCACGACCATTACCCCTATTCACTCTGGCGCCTTCAAGTCGCCCTGACTCCAGCCATTCTTTATGCACCCTACGCCGTGCATACGTCAACGCAGTTTGATCCCACCAAATTGCAATACAAACTTGCTTTTCCCACCCCCCCTTCAGTTAAAGATTTGCAAGACCCTCGCAGAGGAAATACGGGCAGTTCCAGAGCTCATGAAATCCTGGTTAGAGAGGAACTCGTGCTAGATATGACCAAAATTCAAAGAGCTTCGCACCCTCCCTTGCCAGATGATTTGAAAAAACGGTTCGGGGACGGACAGTTCAATCTCATAGTGCAACTAATTCTGGTGGAAGTAGTCGAAGCGGAGACGAAATTGATATAAAACTGTAGAACTCGGTATGTCGAATGGAAACTTGGAAGTATTTTGATATTGCAAAAAGCAGATGTTTCGAAAAGTGTCTTTAAAACTGTATATCTCTACACATACTGTAATGGCTTGAAAACAAAATGTAGTACTCGTATGTTGATTACAGGTGATATCTTTACCTACATAAATAACCCCAAAAAACATTTCAAGTAAAAAGTAGCCAAGTATCGTGTATCTTTACTCGGAAAAAATAATGAGATCCAATGTAGAGACAAGTCCAATGTTCTTACTATTACCTCTATTACATTAATTAACAAGTCACTCCAAGTCGCTACATCTTAAGTTTCAGAACATTCTGTGACTTGGCAATTGTCGGAGGCACTACCGTGCCCCCAGAAAGGAATGACAAGAGGACAAAAGGACAATGGACTTTAATCTTGTTTTTCATGTCAAAATGCAGTTATCTGGTTGTAGTTATTTGGTACAACATTCAACTGTTTTTTATTTTTTTACGTAGATAACAGAAATCAAATATAAAATTTAAACTCCCATTACGCCATTAAGTATACCTTCAAACCGAAACAAAGCAATGCGAACATTGCTGTTTTGTGGCAGAAATACGTTAAAGGGTGATGCCTTTTTAGGCTGTTGCAGAGTCATACCACCTACAAAAAATATTTTGCAAAAGCATTTTTTTTTATCACAACAGCCACTATTCTAAAAGCCCGAACTATGACGCGAGGGCGTCACATCCGGTGGCGATGAAAAATGGCGCCGGGCGCATTTCCGGCGCACACGCCGCTGCGCGCACCGATAATGGGCTTACCTTGCATTTTATGGCGTTTTGCATCCCATTGTTTTTCGGTTTGTGCCGTTTTGCTGTCAGGCTTTCCTCGGATTATGGATTGTGGCCGTTTTACATTTCGTTTTTGTGTGAGTATAGTGGAAGCCTTTTATGGTACTAAGGTGAGTTGATAATATTTAAATAAAGAATCGTCTCCCATATCCGTTCTACCGTAAGAAGCGATAGAACCACTTAGATTAGACTGTACTGGCTAAATAGACCCCTTTAACACTAAACATGTGTGCACATGCCTGCGTAATTAAATAAACTCAAGATATTTTGATATCGGCGTTATACAACTTCGCTGATATAGGTAATATTCGGCATTTGACATTCGCGGCAATAAATTATATCCAAGGAAGTGTTCTATAAGTTCCTGTATAGGCAATGGCAAAAAAATGGCATTTTTGTCGCTGACTGTACCTTTTTTCAAACATTTGTGAATACAGTTTTAAATAGCTCCAAAAGTTATGGAAGGTCTCCTAAGACCATTTTCTCGTAGCTCCAACGGATCTGCTAGCTGCCCTGGGTGCCCCGCCGAAACTTTCCAGTCTGTATACTATTCAGCTTCATGATTATATCAAGAAATCTTCATGATTACATCAAGGAAGTTCTAAGTACCTAGATTATATCTCCTATATACCCATTTTGACGTTTGTGATTATATCCATCAATTCATGGGATGTTACAAAACAGGTTTAATTTCTAGGAAATCTAATTTTCTAGGAAAAATAAAAGCTCTCTACATAACAAATATCCTTCCTTCCTTCTAAGACGTGTTCCTCATTGCTGAGGGTCGTGATCATTCTAAGGAATTAATCACATAGAACGACTCTCGTGGCAGATTTATTGGGGTGGTTTGCCATTGACTTCCCCATTTCACACACTGGTTATCTCAGTGTGCAGGTTTCCTCACGATGTTTTCCTTCACCGTCAGAGTAATCGGTAAATGTACGTCTTTCGAAAATACCGAAAAACTCATTGGTACATGGCACTGCATGGTTTCGAACTCGGACTTCCCGCATGGGAGTCCGACGTGCTAACCACGACGCCACAGACGCTCACAACAAATATACATCCGTATATATTTAGTCTAGATACCATAAATAGCCAAAAGTGTAATTAACTTTTTTCCCATAGCCTTCAAAACAGCCAGCCCCATAGGCAAACACCCCTAACACGTCAATCATATCGTCCGAGTAGGTATAAAGTTCAAATTATACAAATCCCCCTAATGACAAGGAGCGGAAACTCTCGTTTTGACGAGGGACAGGCGGAACAGATAGAGATGTCAGATAATTTTGATGTGTCTATATTATCTATTGAAGGTGAGTGTTTGCCCAAGTGCACTCTCTGTCTTCAGGATATGACAGGCCATACGTTTTCCACCAAAAAATTCGTTCGAATCGAAATGAATCGCTATTGTAATCTCTCCAAATACAAATGTAGAAGTATAATAAAAACCTGGCTCCTTGGTTTGAACTATGAAGAAACAGAAACATTGCTGGCCATAACCAAATAAAATAAGTAGGCATATCTAACCTACATAATAAACACACACGCACACTCACTGACACACAACCCACACACATTTTAATAAAACCACACTCTCATACACCCCAACATATCCTCCCATACTATCATTATGTTATAGATATTAAGCACTAAAGAACTTTACCGACAGCAGCACACACAAAGAAACAATTTAATAAACCGATATGGTGGACCGGAAGCAAATGATCCCTACAGCACAGGGCATCCTATTGTAGGTATCAAATGCAAATATTTCACCCAGCCTTAAAAACACTAGACATTAACTTTTGAAATGGAATAAACTCTGTTCGGATTTAGATTAATATATTTTACATATTTCATTATTATTTTTATTTGTAAGTTAGTTTAAGGCTTTTGTCATATTTTGAAAATAAACTTATTATTATATAAACTTATTCTTATTATTATTATTGTCCAATTCGTTAATTTAGACAGTTGTGCCGACCAAGAAGTATTGTAACTTAACATTAGTATCCAAAAACTCGTTCATAATGTGCGTGAAAATTTATAACAAGCTTCCGGATGAATTTAAAACAATGAAAATTAATAAACTTAAATTTACTCTGAAAACATGGCTTGTGGAAAGATGTTTTTATAGCGTCAAGGAAGTTTTGGACGATAAACGATAATTTTGTGATTGTATATTTATATTTTTATAGGAATATTATGAAATAAATGATTGTATTAATATTATTCTCACAGCATTGTACATGTATTGTGCAGTGGACATTTTGTAAATTTAATATTATTGACATTGTATACATTTTAATGACACTCTCTCTTTTCTTCTCAAAATCTGTATAGACATTATTAACTTGTGAATTCGGTGTATATGCCTGTAAAGGTAAAGTTTAGTGTGACATGTTTATGCAACTATATCTGCAATATTTGTAATTCTTACCTAACCTTTTACACAATAAATCTTATCTTGTCTTAACAGATTCTTAGAACAGATCTGAGGTACCATTGTCATACCCTTATGCTAATATTTTTACGCTAATATTAATTATGCCTTTGACATTAAATTCTTCAACTCCCTTCACAACTGACGACTAGGTTTCTATACAAGTAATTTTACACATTCATGTCGTATTCGTGCAATATTTTACTGAATTATTATTACCATCAGATCGGTCAGGCTGCTGTACTGTCAATATGAAATAATAATACACTTTAGAACATTTAGTTGTATGAAAACCTTCTAGAATATAAATATAAAATGGAAAATTGAAATTAAAAACGTTTATTTAGCGCTGTAAACACCAAAATACAGTACACATATGTAAGTCTCACGTCCAAGTATATAAATTAGCTTGTACAATCCGTATCTACGTTTACGAGGCTTTACTTCTTAAAACTTGTACAATGAGTACAACACATACAATTTAGATATTTACACACACTTAAAACTTATCATATTATAGACATTTCAGACAAGTGTTTATATTTATCAGGAATAGTATTTATTTTATTTTATACAAGTAGGTAGGTTGGTGCAGATGGTCTCGCAACAAACAGGCCTAATGTTACAAAATAATCAGCAAACAAAAAGACTAGGAAAACAATATCTAATGCTTAAATTAGCGACAGATATTGTAGGTAGTTTAAACTTTCGTTTTTTGTTTCGTTCTAATATATGACATATTAATGTCCACTGAGGGTAATTTTTAACTTTGATTGCCACTCGTTGACACAGTCTCGGAAATACAGCCCTTGAGACAGTCGTTTGCGCGTGTGTCACCGAATCTGTTCATCGCCTGTGATCTATCACCTCCATGAACTTCTCGCAGTGCCGGTGCTTCAGTGACTCTAAAAACTGCTAGAATTTTGAACATTGTCGGCGCCGACGTGATCTCGGGCTGAGACGCTGGTGAGTTGTTTTTTCATTGGTATTTATTACCTGCCCTGGACATTCTCTCGTTCCCCTTCGTTTATTTAGCCCTCGAAAGATCCCTGGGGATCGCACAAAGCCTTTAAATTAAATAAATTTTAATACATTTTCGAATCAGTAATTTGAGTTTATAGGTACTAGATAGATACGGTAATAAATAGCTAAAACCAAATAATTACATTCTAGACCCTGCCGAAAATTTCCTTTACTTTCTTATACCAGGTTCAATTCTAATTGGTCTATCCGTTACACGACGATGTTTGTTTCTTGATAAAATAACCAATCTCAATACAGTATCATAAATAACGTTTTTGTGCCGTTTAGCCAGTTTTCTTTGCCGAAACAAGAAGACTGTCCCGATATGAGTTTGTCCCGCAAAGTGAAAGCAAACTGCGGCGGCGCCGGTAAGTCTGGAGATTATAGCCGGGAAAACAAAACAAATCGTTATAATCAAGGTTATGTAGTGCGTTCAACCCGTGTAGATAATAAGGCTCAATTTACATTGCCGTGGAATGGAATGGAAGCGAATTTTCGCAACGTAATTGTACATAGCATAATGAACTTTATGTCAATTGTGTAACATACAAACTAAATACGCACCTGGCTCATTGCATCTCATTACTTTTTCCGAGTAAAGGTACACGAGACATGGCTACTTTTTACATGAAATGTTTTTCTGGGATCACGCTATACTCTATGAAACTCGCAATAATTTTTTGTTATGATTCGTTGACATTCGTATGAATGTGTCATTATTAAGTTAAGCGACAAAGTACCAACGGGTATGGTATATCCTGATGTGTTGGCCTTATACACTAGGGAATTGAACTCCCAATCCAGCAAGGACACCAGCCCACACGCCTGACCTTCATCCGTTCATTCACTCACGCCCGTGGGTAGATCACGTAACACGCTTGGCAATCGGCAACATACCACTGACGCCGCTTGGTCTGCCAGTGATTGAGTGCTGCCAAACTTTCCACTCATTGTTATGTCAGAAAAACACTGTGACGTCAATCAACATCCAAAGTTTTCAGACTTTTTTGAGAGAGGGTTATTAGATAGATAGATAGAAACACTTTATTGTACACAAAATCAGGAAAAGGTAAAACTACAGGAATAATAGCACGATATGTACAAAGGCGGCCTTATCGCTTAAAGCGATATCTTCCAGACAACCTCTGAACTTAATTGGACATTAAAGAGATGAGACATTATTGAGATGTTTGGACACGTAGAAAGTACGAATGAAACGAGGATAACTAAACCGGTGTATAAGAAAAAGGAGAATGGAACCCATGTCGACCAGATTGCGGACGTTCTAAACAAAGGCCAGATTCGGTCAAACACTATGTGTATGAAGCGATTGATGAGTGAAAAAAAGCTAGAACGGTTTGTCAGGATCGTTGCCTGTTGAAATCTTATGTCTCTATCTACCCATGCGTGAGTTTATGTATAAATAGTTTCCAGAGAAAATTTCGTGATTTTGAACCATTGAACTACAAATTACTAATGGAAAAAGATAAAGAAATTCCGATAGACCCTAACTTGTGTTTAATTGTATTGAATTATAGGATGAAACTTTATATGAACATTACGAACAGTTACCTACGCTAAGTTTTTCATTAAGAGGTAGTATGATTGTGCTGGGGAGTGTTGTGCTGTCATCATCATCATCATCAGCAGCCCACTCTAGTCCACTGCTGGACATAGGCCTCTCCCAGGGCGCGCCATTGAGCCCGATATACGACTCTTCTCATCCAGTCGTTGCCAGCCACCTTGCGCAGATCATCTCTCCATCTACATCCCACACTACGTTTACCCAAACGTTGTGCTGTGATTTTACTTATTTCTGTCATAGTAGCAATGCTTGCAATACGGTGTTCCGATTCGAAGGTTAAGAGAGCCTGCGTATTACCGACAAATGAGGTAATCCATCTAAGTCATTAAGATGCGCTGCTAGCATCGAAATCCCTCTAATAAACATTATTACAGTTAGTTAAGGTGTAAGACGCCTTAATTGGACACTTTAATTTACTCCGGAAACTATTTATACATAAACTCACGTCTGTTTCCCGCATGGGTAGGCAGAGACTTAAGATTTCCACCTCCAACTATCCTGACCGTTCTAGCTTTTTTCACTTTTTTCCCTTTAGAAGGGCAGTGACCACTTTTTAACATTATTTTTTATTAAATAAGGAGAGCAGACGAGCATACGGGCCACCTGATGTGAAGTGGTCACCATCGCCCATAGACATCACACCTCACTTTATTAATATTCGAAGGTTCTTGATGCGCTGCTAACCTTGAGGACTAAGCTGCTTCTCTGCTGGTTCTCTTACCCTTCAAACCGAAACACAGAAATGCAAGCATTTCTGCTTCACGGCAGAAATAGATAAGAGGGTGGTACCACCCCAGGCGATCCTTCACATTAGGAACTACCACTACAAACATATTTACCATCAGGTTCTCCTAATACAATAAAAATTGTGTAATTGTTTTACAAAAATTGTCATGAATTCATGATAGAAGAAAGCGCCAACCAATCTGGAATTTGACCTAATAGGTGAACATTTACATATTACCAGACGTTTACTCACGAAGTACTTACCGTTCATGCCCGCATAGGCGTTATGTGGGTAGGTGTTTATTGTTGAGAGTTAATCAAAAATGTCACAGCAACTTTAACGTGGGTCTCATGTGTACCTCTGCAGATTTCACAATTTTCGCGCCATGGGCGCCGGTTTGGCGGCAAAATTATTGCCATGGAGTTAGGAAATGTATCCGTGACTTGGCAGTTTTTAATTGGAGGTTACCTTATCTAAAAATAGAAAATATCTGTTGGATCGGATAGGCTAGGTAGAGGTTGGTAATTTAGGATCAATGGACAATACCTAGGGAATTGAGTAGAGTATAAATAATAACATATCTATTTAAAAAAGTATCTGTACGTTTGGAAGATTCACAATGTTGGGCCTATCAGTATTTTTTTTAAAAAAAGACATTCCGAATTTCGATATTTACCCCTAATTTTTTGACACCTTGTAATTTTAATTTCAATTCAATTTTAATATTTAATTTACAATTTAATCTTTTATTTTATTTTAATTTAATCTATTTAAAATTGCTATGTCCTAACAGGGCTCATGATTGGTGCTGTAATTGCCTTTAAGTATCCCACCCGATAGTAGTTCACACACAGCACCTACATACCGCCCGCGCCGGCGCGGGCGGCGACCCGCTTCTGGCGCTTACACGCGCTATCGGCGCATTCTAGGCCGCTTCTCCGCGACCCCTCCCTCCCCAGCGACGTCCTAAGCCGAGGTCCGTACCCACCTGGGTGCCCTTAGGCAGTCGCTTCTTATAGTAGTTTTTAAGTCCTCCTCCAGGCTGGAGCGCACTTAGCGCTCGCCCCAAAAACCCCGGTGAAGCTGTAAAGGTCATTAGGATCAACAGCAATTATCAGTACGAAAAAAAATATGCCTTTAAGACCTTGTAATACGCATGACAGCAATAAATGAAATGAAGTAAAGTAAAGGTAAAATACACTTTATTGTACAAATATGAAATGGAATGAAACAATACCTTGCTCTAAATCATGAATAATCATTCAACGTAAACAGAGCCTACGTAGAGGCTGCTTAGCCCTTGTTATAAATAAAATTAAATATCATTCAAGGGATGTAAGGGGGGGTCACCAACATCTAGACCTCCAAATGCCAAACTCACCTGCACGTGGTGCATCCTGCCGATTAGCGAACGAGTCCCTGGCGACCGACTAGTGGCGGTATAACCACTCAAATTCTGGCTGGGTTAAAATACCACAAGCACGACGACGGGCAGCAGCGTCATCAGGGCAAGCGACCCGGCTACTGCGATCGCCAACCCGCAGGCCTAGCGTGGCGATTATGGCATTACCTCCCATGGATAGCGCGCGCAAGGTGGCTGGCAGCGACTGGATGAGAAGAGCCGAAGATCGGGCGCCCTGGGAGAGGCCTATGTCCAGCAGTGGACTAGAGTAGGCTGCTGATGACTGATGATCATTCAATCAATATTGGGTATCATTGTGTTCACAAAACATGATGTTATGTTCACGGCTTGCTATGGTATTTAAGCTATGGCATAGATAATTCGCGGGAAATATGTTATCTGCGCAAATTAATGCAATTTTTGCAGTTTCCTCTTGCTACGAACTATACGCCGTAGCTGTAGCGCAGCCTGAGTTTTCCGCTCGTAGCACACGTGGAAACCGCGAACATTCCACGTGTTTTATTCCCTAGCAACTTTAAAAAAATATGAGTTTACGGCTCTGAGTACACTTTCCTTTGAGCCATATCCATTCTATCTTGATTCCTCAAAAGTCCCCGCTTGTTAGTGCGGAAACGTTGATTGACGTGTCTCTGATAAACAAACGCGCCGCGCGGCGCCGCCCGCTTTGTTCACTTTGACACTTGAGGGGGGGAAGGGGAGGCAATACGCAGTTGTGTTGTGTGTCGGCATTTGTTTCATGTATAGGTTAAATCTCATGCTGAGTACTATTTGAAGTTATGTTTCACATTTGAAAGCTTTACGAAAGCTCTATCAGCCAGGTCTACTTTAGTAAAATAAAAAAATTGAAGTTTTGGATTTTTTGAGTGATGACTCCATACAGGCAGCTTGGGAATTACGACCCTTTTACTTATTTCTGCAGTAAAATAGCAGTGAGTGTATTGCTATGATCCAATTAAGGGCAAAAGCGTCAGCGTAACCTTTTACATGAGGCACTACATAGCCTATAAGGTTAACAGCGCTTCGAAAAGCCTCTAATAACATTATAGTCAAGTGAGATGTCTGAATTGTTACCATCATGTAGCCCGTTTGCTCGTCTGGTCTCCTTATACATGAAGACATGCATAAGACACTCCAGTTCATTTGATTGAATATGAAGCATTCATAAATTTATGAACTGTTTTTTTTCCATCTTGGAGTACATAGAAAACCCTCTAGTAATACAGTAAGGTAAATTTGATCATAAGATTGTATAGTAGTAAAATACAAGCACACAACTAAGAGTTTAGTATTTAGAGGTTGCCTGGAAGAGACCGCTCTTAGCGATATGGCCGCCCAAATTGTACTTCACTATTTCCTTTTCTATCTCATGTTTGTTGTTTTATATTTGTGCAATAAAGTGTAATTTACTTTAAAACTCATAATTATTCAAATTAATATTTTTAACTAAATCGCAAAACATTGAAACATACTTACCTCAGTGTTGTTTTCACGCCACCCTATCGGAGTTTCCGCCACATCACAAGTCACTAAATCAAACCACCCTCTGTTTTTGGCTGTGGCAGATAAAAATAACTGCCACTTTCCCAAGGAATGCTTGAAACTTCCCTTAATAATGTTGTTTTGAACGAAGTCAAAAAAGTGTAAAAGAATAGGGTACATGACTCATGTTCAATTGTTGGTATTTATTAATGAAATTAAAAACTTCATGAAAAACGAGTCAGATTCGATTTAAGAAATACTAATTATAAGTTACAGATGTTTCAGTTTGTATATTGTACTTGCTTGCTTGCTTATCGTATGGTTAGTGGCCAACCTATTTGTCAGAGTTGTTCAGGCCGCCCGTAGGCATCTGACATGGCTTAACGACTGCTGTCGAACGACAACAACCGGGACCGACTGCTTAACGTGCTCTCCGAGGCACGGAGGAGTTCAGATGTAATATGCCACTAGCGGTCACCTATCCAGGTACCGACCGCGCCAACGTCGCTTAACCTGCACGATCACTTTCGGACCGTGCTCGCAACTAGGCTACGAGCTTTTTTTTTTATTTACTTCTAAACCCGCATTTGACCTCGATCTCGCCTGATGGTAAGCGACAATGAGGTCGACGATGGAGCATGCGGGTCCAGTAAATGCCTATTCACTCTGGCCTTGAAGATCCCAAGGTTGTAGGTTTCGGGAAATACAGACGCCGCCAGGCAGTTCCATTCCTTAGCCGTTCGCATAATGAACGAAGAAGCAAATCGCTTCGTTCGAGCAGATGGAATATCAACAACATAAGGATGGAACCCCTCCCCGCGCCTGGTAGTCCGAAGGCGGAATGGAGATGCTGGAATTAGGTCGTGCAATTCCGATGCGCACTCTCCGAAATGTATCCTATAAAATACCGATAGACAGGCAGGCAACCTTGCGCCGATGTTCCAGACTTTGCAGTCTAGCTTCTACCAGCAAATGTTATGTCTACGCTGAAAAACGTAGATTTTTATCTCTTAGAGACATATTTCATCCAAAACTAACAGAATACCAATAAATCTTATACTGGAAATCAAATTAGGATCGAGTTCGTTGACTCTACTCTTAACTTTCAGATTTCAGACTGATGAATAATTTAGATAAGTAATTGAGTTTATTTGAGAACCTTTCAGACTTTTAAATAAAGTTCAATAACACCTGAAATAGTTTTTTTATTTTTCTCCGTGAAAATGCTGTTTTATGTAAGTTTTCTAGAGAGTTTCGCTATTCTATAACTATGTACGGTGGAAGACAAATAGAGATATACTCCGTGTAACATTGTCGCAATAAGTTTTTGTAACGATTTCTTGACGTTCGTATGAATGTCAAAATATGATTGCCACTACATATACTTACAAATAACCTTCGTATTTATCTATGTATATATTTAGTCTATAGGGTCCACTAGTTTTAATGTTCAGCACACCTACTATGATCCTATTTTTTTTACATTTTCAGAGCGTGCAAAACGTCAAATTCTCATGCAGATCTTGAGTGGTTTTTTTTAAACATGCCCGTAGCGTTTTTAGCAAGTCCCACGTTTTTGATGACAATTTTAAAATCATTTAGCGTAGTTATGGTTTCAAACTATATATTTAATAAAAATGTACGTGTGAAAAAAGCACACTCATACGAGTACAGGAGCGTCGGTGGTCTAGTGGCTAAGAGGTCCGGGTTCGAAACCATGCAATGCCATGTACCAATCATTTTTTCGGATTTTTTCGAAGACTTACGTACATTTACTGACTGCTCAAACGGTGATTGAAAACATCGTAAGGAAACCTGCATGTCTGAGGAAATTAAAAGTTTCCGAAGGCGTGTGAAATCCACCAATCAGCACTGGGCCCACTCGGTGGATCATGGCCCGTGCCCCCCTTGTGCATCCCGTGCGGGGTCCTTTGTATGTATTTTTTTAATTTATTAGTAAAAGATTCGTATTCTCATACATCAGATTTCTCACATAAATCTCTTCATACTTGTACTTGCATGGGTAGAAGGACATAAAAGTGCTCTGTTAGTGGACGACCGTATTTTTACTAAATATTCTGCCAAATTTAAATAATTTATACATGAGTGGAGGTCGTTTGCTCGTCTAGACGCTGATTTTTGGCAAAGTCAAGGCTACTTCACGACCGTACAGTCGTAGTAAATATCTTTAATAGGTAATAGATTTTTTAAAGAATTTGTTAAACGATTCAAATACAAACTTGATCCTTTCTACTTGCTTGCTTGATTATCGTATGGTTAGTGGCCAGCCTATTTGTCAGAGATGTTCAGGCCTCTGACATGGCTTAACGACTGCCGTCGAACGACAACAACCGAGACCGACTGCTTAACGTGCTATCCGAGGCACGGAGGAGCTCAGATGAAATATGCCACTAACGGTCACCCATCCAGGTACCGACCGCGCCCAACGTCGCTTAACCTGCTCGCAACTAGGCTACGAGCTCCTCCTCCTCCTTTCTACTAATATCCTACTTAAATTAACCTTATTTAATTGATAGAGTGCTTATAGATTAATTGACAGAGTGCTTATAGATTTTAATATTCAGAGCAGACGATACCAACGGCGAGCATGCGTGAAAAGACGAATGACTGTAGAGGTAGCAAGATAGGCGTGCCAAGACAGAGATTCGTAGAGCTCCGTTCTCTTCTGCCTACGCAAGGGATATAGCGTGAAGTTATGTATGTATGTACTTACCCTTTAAAGTAGATTTTATGAGGTCTGTTTTGGAAACAAGGAAACCGAATTACCTAAAATAATTAACTTACTTATAAGATTCTTGATTCGAATTTCATTGCTTCAAAAAAGTTTTTCATTCAACTATTTGGAGAAGACCTCGGATGAAAGAAAAAATAGTCACCCTCCCAGAGGCGAGCGCGCGTTCGTTCCTTCATAGAGAAGATTTCCTCAAATCCTACTTAAATATACCATATAACAGTTTCTGATTAGACTTAAATAATATACTGTTTCACGGTATTTTTATTATAGTTTATTAATTACCACCGGTTTCGTTTGTCTACACATCTTCAGGTATTTATACCTGTAATTATACAATAAAAATACCTTGAAACAGTATATTATTTAAGTCTAATTATTATTATTATTTATTAATGAGCTGGCAGCATTAAGCTGATGCGCCCATATCTAAGCTGGTGTATTGTTCATTCAATTATTCATAGCACTTAGTCATTGAGGTAATAGTCAATTAAGTCCACCACTACTTATGCACTGTTTAAAAACCTATTTAGTTTATTTTTGAAACTGACTGAAGATGCATCCTGCAATCATGTACTACAAGTTTCACCAAGTACCAACAACCGCAAGTATTAACCGTATAACAGTGTCTGTTACTGACTGTACCAAATAATAAAAGTGATTCTGAGCAATACTCTCTCAATGTTGGTTCATTTCCAAACAACAAATCAACATACGGATGCCTTACAGCACGTATTATAGTGAATTTGCTGATATGAATTGCGGTTTTCTTGCTTTTTATCTTGGTTTGGCACTGTTACAATTGTGAAGTAAATTTTGCATGATTTATAGACAATGTTTATAATTTTTTTATTTTTTTTATTGACTACTAAACCCGCATTTGACCTCGATCTCGCCTGTTGGTAAGCGACGATGTGGTCGACGATGAAGCATGTGGGTCCAGTAGTCCTATTCACTCTGGCCTTGAAGATCCCAAGATTGTAGGTTTCGGTAAATACAGACGCCGGCAGGCTGTTCCATTCCTTAGCCGTTCGCATAATGAACGAAGAAGCAAATAGCTTCGTACGAGCAGATGGGATATCAACAACATAATTGTTACGTCTTCTATTCAATAAGGTTTTTACCAAAGAAATTGGACTAGTAGCGCTCTCTCCTCTAGAATGATGTTGTGAGCACTGACAGCGAACCAAAGGATTTGGGCAAATGAGCTTAGTTTCATACATTTGACATTTAAATTCCCAACTAATGTATAGGAAAATGCTCATATCGCGTGCGCCAATTGCAGACGCGGTTTCCATATAAAACTTCTCTTTATTTTAAATACCGTTAGACACAGTCAGTCTAACCAAAACCAGCGCAATTAACGTAATACTAATTATATGTAAAAAAAAATGTATTTTTGTTGTGATTTATTTTTCAACCATTCTTAAATCTTGAATTAACTATCTATTAACGCATGGAGGAACGGACGCGCCAAGAAGACTATTATTTCTTTCATCCAAGTATAAACGCAAATTTATGGATATCGGAACTTTGTATATAAAATTGAATATTGGTAATAATATTGTGTAATACTTTGCCAGCGTGCTATCAAGCGTAGCATACTCAACGTGAAAAGGACGGATCGCGTCAGGAACACGACCCTGCGCTCCAAAACACGCATCGCTGATGCAATCGAGACAGACCCAGGCGTAGGTGGAAGGACGGTATCGACCACTTCCAAAAAGGATGGTAGAACGACGCCGAGGATAGGGGAAAATGGAAAGGAGGAGGGGAGGCCTCTGTCCAGCAGTGGGACAGCCTATAGGGTAAAAAAAAATAAAAAATTCTAGAGCAAAATAAGTATGCTGTGTCTGTAAAAAATAACCTAAGAACAATTAAGATTTCCCGTCTAGTGTAAGTCGTAAAGTGCTCCCGAAATGAAGAGATGTTAAATTTAACGCATACCCATAAAAGCAGGTATGCTCTTCGATTCGGCAAAGTTACGTGGTAGGTACCGGCGACACCGTAAAATCTGTTCGTACGACCCACGGGGTTTTATGGGGAATTTTATACTTTATGATAGATAACGAATTTATGGTAACACTTGCTGAGGGAGTTCATTATGACGTGAGGGTCAGGGTGTAAAAATCGACAATATTTATGTGATCGGTAGTAGTATGAGTGTAAAGTGCAGAGTCAGTCTGGGGAGGTACAGGTCAACCTACCCAAAACGTCAAAATTTGAGAATCTGAAATGTATCATATAGCGCAGGCATAACGTTTAGATTTAATCGAAGGGTTTTGACAGAGCTTGTGGGCGACTGTACAACACTTGTACCTATTTCGGCCGCAAAGTAGTACTGCTTCATTGCTGTGTTCCGGATCACCTTCGTGCCAATGGGAGATAATCCAGCAATGTTTTACCACTAGAGGCGCCACTAGCCAGTTGTACGTAGCCAATCAACATGTAGATACGTTCCTTTCTACCAAATCTTTTTTTTATCCTTTAGACTCGTGCCACGCTCTTAACAGATTTTTTAGAAGATAATAGAGTCACGTTTATTTCCAAATATATTATAACATATTTTACAAAAAAAACCATTAAAATTTAATGTAGATGCAGATACTTACTACCCCGAAGTTTTGATGCACCGCGCTTCAAACTAAAAATTATACCTGATCCAATGTTGCTACTAGATCGTGTTTAGCTAATCAACATGTAGATACGTTCCTTTCTACCAAATCTTTTTTTTATCCTTCAGACTCGCGCCACGCTGTCTTGACATATTTTTTAGAATAGAATAGAATCACATTTATTGCCAAATACTTTATAAAAAAAATAACAAAAAAAATATTAAATTTTAATGTAGATGCAGATACTTACTACCCCGAAGTTTTGATGCACCGCGCTTCAAACTAAAAATTATACCTGATCCAATGTTGCTACTAGATCGTGTTTGGTGTCATTTTCGCATAAATAAAGGATCACTAATTCATTATTGGAACAATATTTCCACCATTTCATTGAAGAAATTTGAGAAAACTAAATAAAAGTAAATGTGAAAACAAAAATTTTGATTTATTATGGATGATAACTTCAAAAATACTGTAAAATTAGTTACATAAAAATACTATTAGAAAGCCATATTATTCTAGATTATAAATCTGGAAGGACAACAGCAAACGATCTCGGACTAATTGTTTTAGTTTGCTTTTTTACGCAGTCGGGATTTTTATTTTTTTATTTTATACATATTTGAATTCGTCTCATTGAGACCTATCTTTTGATACCAATGTCGAAATATTTTAAAGAAAAAAAATATAAGGGTCATTTATTTTTTAATTTTATTTTATTTTTTAATGTTATATTATACATATTTGAAATCGTCTTATTAAGACCTCTCTTTTGATACCCATGTCGATGTCAAAAAAATAATTACAACTTCAACAATTATGACGGCTGGCAGCCGCCATATTGGATTTCTTGACACTTCATATATCCTATGTCACTCTCGGGATTTAGAGGAAAATAATGATACCTCATTCATTAAAGTTCATCTAGCCGTTTAGGCGCTACGAGGGAATAAATAAGACTCCACAAGCAAACAAACAGACAAACATACAGATACGCGCGAAAAACATAACTCTGCCCTTGCTGTTGCGCAGTTCGGATAAAAACACACAAATACGTAAACCCACGTTACACCCTTTAACCGCGGGGTGTTTCCAGCCGAGCGCATTCCGTTTAGGAAGCAACATGTAATCCTGGGATATTATTGGCCCAGGAATTAGTTCTGCCGCGGACGGCTTAATGAATCGCAAATGAATTATAGAGTATCGATTATATAGTGGGATATTTTGGTTGTGGTCGTATTTTATTTGGTGCTTTAGTATAAATTTTTTCGGACTCTATTAAGTAGTTATACTTCATCGAATCTATACCTTGTTCATTTTGGGATGATCCTATAGAAGTTTGTTTGACGTATCATATAGGGTGCTCGAATCATTACTGATTCGATTCTTTTAAAAATAGTTTAACTATTTCGATTAATTAATTTACATTCTATAAGCATAACTCTCACGTCCGTAATCTCCGAGGGGGTAGACAGAGGAACCATCTTCATCAAAGGTAGTTCCCACTTTTCGCCGTAAGATTTGGTAGACAAGCGTGATAGGTGGCGAGCGTAATGCCGTCTACAGGGTAGAATAGTATCCACAAATTTTAATGTAAATACATATTTTTTAAAATCGTACATAATATTATTTTGAGGTATTTTTCTCGACTTTTCATCGTCATGATTAAAAGAAATCGATTGGAGATTTTTACAATAATTGTCGATATCAATGAGTCAATCTCTAGACGATTCGACGTAAGTACGTAACTGCGCAGTTATTAAAAAAAATAGTATTTACCTTATTTCTAACAATATACATGAAATAGATAATGATTTGAATACAAAATTAGCATTTTTATGCTGTTTTATGTATACAATATATTTATCGCCATTTTCCGTAGCTAAATTTTAAGATCTTATTTTGGCATTATTCGCAAAACACGACAAATTTACGTTGTATGGCATCTATCTAAAGAATCATCCCAAAATGAACAAGGTATAGTCCCTTTTCTGATCTTTTACCTATGTCGTATTACCACTTACCTATTTCTTTATATTTAGATCAATGTTTTAATTATTTTTTCGAGAATAGAAATTATAAAAGTATTTTAATCTTGCCGTTATAGATACTATACTGTATTTAATACTATTATTAATTAAGTTACTATTAATAATTAGTAATTAATAATTATTAATTTTAGTTATTATTAATAATTATTTTATTATTAGAAAATAATTATTATTGTTAATTAGAACATTTGGCATGTAAATTAATTTGTGTCTACCTTTTATATATAATTGTATAATATAACTTTATTAATTTTTTTTTTTTTTTTATTAAATAAGGAGAGCAGACGAGCCAACGGGCCACCTGATGGTAAGTGGTCACCGTCGCCCATAGACATCTCACCTCACTGTATTAATATTAGAGGGTTTCTGATGCGCTGCTAACCTTGAGGACTAAGATGGAGTGCCTCATGTGCCGGAAATTACGCTGGCTCTCTTACCCTTCAAACCGAAACACAGAAATGCAAGCATTTCTGCTTCACGGCAGAAATAGATAAGAGGGTGGTACCACCCCAGGCGATCCTTCACTTTAAGATCTACCACTACGTACAATTACGGGTAGGTAATTTTTTTATTAAGTTACTATTATTTTTTCGGGAAATTATCAACTTCCTGACAAAATACGCGCTGTATCGTCTTGGATATGATAAGAAGTTATTCATTTGCCTAAATTACTTACAACTAAGCATACAATTATAAATTTGGTATCCAACACCAGACACGGAACTTAAACCCCAGCTTAGTGTTTCTGGTATTTGTCACCCCATTGTCCCCAAAACTTTCAACATCCCCGCCACAATGGATTCGACGTAAGACTTAATTCTGAATAGGTATTAATACCACTATATATCAAACAAGTTTCTTCGGCAACTGGGTTTGGATCCCCTTGCAAGTGAAGGGTTAACTGAGATTCACGTTCGAACAGATATTTAATCGTCCATGGTTTATTCATTAAATGCTGGGCGATTCTGGTGAAAATGATAAAATGGGGTAATAATTCATTTTATGTTAGCAGGTATACAGAGTGCTACATAAAAAGCACATTTCCCTTAAAAAAGGTGATAGTAAACAGGAATCCCATCAAAAATATAAATGTGTAAAAAGGTGCCAAGTTCGGTGCAAGGAACCAGTAGGCCTGTCGGCTTCGACGTTAAAAGAACGGAGATCTAACTGGAAGCCAAGTCCAATTAAAGTTCCTTCAAAGTTACCTACAAACAATTTTCAAACATAAAAATTATCGTTTGCTTAAAAGTAAGTCCCTACTTGGCAAGTTTTCAATCAAGAAAAGAGGAGTTCATGAATTTGTGTGAAAACCAAGTTAAGGATTTAGTATTAAGCAAGCGATATTTTTTATGTTTAAACAATTTCTGTAGGTAAGTTTGAAGGAACGTTAATTGAAAATTGAAATTGAAATCGTTTATTTAGCGCTGTAAACACCAGAATACAGAAGCATACAAAGTTTAATACATGCAGCACAGAACATCTGGTGTGGTACAGTGCTAAAAAGAGTACACCAGCTCAGCATAATGCTGGGGCAAGCCACAGCGCTGATTTTCAGCTTTTTTTTAAAATTGAACTTGGCATCTAGTTAGATCTTCATTCTTTTAACGGCGAAGCTGACAGGCATACTGGTTCTTTGCACCGAACTTGGACCTTTTTCACATTTATGTTTTTTTTAGTGGGAAATCAATAATTTTTGTAAAGTGACAATTACTATAATAGTGACAATGTTTATTCGGTGGTTACACAGCATTCGTTTCTTTTCATTATCACGACACGACAAGGAATATAGGAGCTTGAGGAGCTCGTAGCCTAGTTGCGAGCACGGTCCAAAAGTGATCATGCAGGTTAAGCAACGTTGGCGCGGTCGGCACCTGGATGGGTGACCGCTAGTGGCATATTTCATCTGAGCTCCTCCTTGCCGAAAGCACGTTAAGCATTTGGTCCCGGTTGCTGTCGTTTGACAGCAGTCGTTAAGCCATGTCAGAGGCCTACGGGCGGCCTGAACAACTCTGACAAATAGGTTGGCCACTAACCATACGATAAGCAAGCAAGCAAGGAATATAGCGTGAAGTTATGTATGTATATATACTTATAAAAAATTCTTGGACGATATGCGTAATCATGCTCGCATCATCGTTCCCCTCAAATGAAAGTCAGTTGATTCACTTTCCTCTAATGATGATTGATCATCACATTCCCCTAGTAATTATCACTTTATTGACTATTAAGGCCCTTCTTATATTTAAAACAGCTATTAAAATAGTTGTTTGGCTGGAGTTCGTGGCCCGGAAATGATTTATGGGGTTTTAACTCAAAAAGTTGAAAGTGTTTTTAATTTCAAACTGACGGTAGGATGCGGTTAAGTTTTTTGATTAGGTGGTTGTACTATTTTCAGATTAATAGGCCTGAACTAAAACATAGAACGATACTATCGCTCAAAAAAGTTACTGACCAGGATTTTAATTCATAGAAAATTTAGTTATCACACGATTGACTGACTGAATTAATTAGAATCGCTTCATATATCTAGGTTATTCTGCAAAAGAGGAATTCTTGCACTTTAAAATTAAAAACAAAATTAATACACAAAGGAAATTATAATATTTTCTAAGAAAATTTTAATCCTGTCCGACATGAAAAACTTATTTTCATCTCCCCACACTCTTATCACCTTATCACCATCACATAAAGTCTAGTTTCCATTACAAAGACGGTTAAAGTTATACTTGTAATTCATAATGCCGGAGCCATATGCGTGGTCACGCGCACCTCCATCAGCCCTTATCAGCCCTACCCGGACTCGAACCCAATACCCTATCGTCCCGACACAGGCTGAAAAGTCGATAACATCACGACTTATAGCGACATGTGTGTAGAATTAAAAGTGTGGGTTCCGATATCGATAAACACTGAGCTATTGGTAGCGGTGATGTTTGTTTGAAGAAAAATGTTAAAAGAAATTGAAAAGATAGAAGAAATCGGTATTTTATAGGATACACTTCGGAGAGTGCTCATCGGAATTGCACGACCTAATTCCAGCATCTCCATTCCGCCTTCGGACTACCAGGCGCGGAGAGGGGTTCCACCCTTATGTTGTTGATATCACAACTGCTCGTACGAAGCGATTTGCTTCTTCGTTCATTATGCGAACGGCTAAGGAATGGAACAGCCTGCAAGCGTCCGTATTTCCCGAAACCTACAATTTTATATACAAAGTTCCGATAAAAAATAGTCTTCTTGGCGCGTCCGTTCCTCCATGCGTTAATAGATAATTAATGCAAGATTTAAGAATGGTTGAAAAATCACAACAAAAATACATTTTTTTACATATAATTAGTATTACGTTGATTGCGCTGGTTTTGGTTCGACTGTCTGTGTCTAACGGTATTTAAAGTAAAGAGAAGTTTTATATGGAAACCGCGTCTGCAATTGGCGCATGCGATGTGAGCATTTTCCTATACATTAGTTGGGAATTTAAATGTCAAATGTATGAAACTAAGCTCATTTGTCCAAATCCTTTGGTTCGCTGTCAGTGCTCACAACATCATTCTAGAGGAGAGGGCGCTACTAGTCCAATTTCTTTGGTAAATCCTTATTGAATAGAAGACGTAACAATTATGTTGTTGATATCCCATCTGCTCGTACGAAGCGATTTGCTTCTTCGTTCATTATGCGAACGGCTAAGGAATGGAACAGCCTGCCGGCGTCTGTATTTCCCGAAACCTACAACCTTGGGATCTTCAAGGCCTGAGTGAATAGGCATTTACTGGACCCGCATGCTCCATCGTCGACCTCATCGTCGCTTACCAACAGGCGAGATCGAGGTCAAATGCGGCGGCAGTAAATAAAAAAGAAAAAAAAGAAAGAAGTACTGTCCGTGAGTTGTTAGAAGTGGATTCGGGTATCTGGTAAAATCGGCTTTTGTCACGTCTTAGTACAGTCTTAGAACATTCCCGTATCGCTATCAATAACCGTGACCGTGACCGAAGACACGAAGCCCGTTCTGAAACTCATGCTCTGTACATAGATAAGTAGTTACGAAAGATATTAATATCAATGTCAGTTAGGAGTATGTAAGATAAAGGTGAAAAAAAGTTGAGAAGTGAAACTAGTACCTAGTGACATCATCACAATTTTTTTATGGAGATTAAGTTTATTCAAAATAAAATAATACTAAAATACTTAAGCTAAAATTACAAAATACCTAACTATTTTACAAGTAAAAGACCTGGCCCAGGTCGCTCCCTGCAGGGAGTGACCCGAGGAGGCTGGCGGCGTTGCCCCGCTGTATGGCGAGGCTTATACTCTGAGCAAAGTAGAGGCCAGCCTTTTGGTCCCGGGATGACTCTACGAGGCGCTTGGCTATTTCCCGGTAGAGACAGTGGGTTCCAGGCCCCTACGGCCCCAAGGTCTCCACCCCGAACGGCGCAAATATGTAATCACCATATGTATCATCATAATTATATACTTCATCTTCCTGTGGCACTATAATTCAATATGAAAATTGACCTTCAAAATCATAATGAGAGAGTTCAAATTAATTTAGATCTACTCATTTCAATGTTACGTTTTTATATTTCCATATATACAAAATTCTCTTAGAATGGGCAATGGGCCCCTGGGATCTGGAAGCCCTTAATTTTTTTAAGGACCTTTCAGCATGTCTCTTCGAGGCTTCTGGTGACCGCAGGGCTGGCCGTTGCCTCGGTCAGCGCATTAGTCTAGCCAAACAGAGAATAAATTCTGCCAGCGTTCTGGGAACACTGCTTAACAAGTGGGACGCGCTAGAAGGACTCTTTAATTTTTATATTTTCAAATCTTATTTTAAATTTAAAATGTATAAATTTGAATGACAAATGACTTTTTGAATAGGATAACTCAAGATAATCTAAATATGGCATCAGATACCGTTGATAAGCATCGAAGTAAAGGGAAAGTAGATCCAGTGGCATGATAACTATTGCAAATATACGTCGCATTTAGTGAAGTTGCAGAATGACTGTGTTACATTCCGATGAGACTGTCACTATACGTAGAAGAATAAATAAGTTCGCTAAAAAAACGTGCAGTGTGAAAACATTGAAGAAACGTCTACCAATTTTGCAATGGCTGCCGAGGTACAGTTTCGATTATCTCATACAAGACATAATAGCTGGAATTACTGTTGGCCTGACAGCCATACCTCAAGGAATAGCTTATGCTGTCATCGCTGGATTGTCTCCAGAATATGGATTGTACGCATCTCTGACATCTGGATTCGTCTACGTCATTTTTGGAAGCTGCAAGGACGTAACGGTTGGACCCACTGCAATTTTAGCAGCAATGACAGCAAAGTACGTAACCAATTACTCACCTGACTTCGCAATTTTAGTAGCCTTCTTATCTGGAGTAGTAGAACTGACGATAGGCATACTCCATCTTGGATTCTTAGTTGAGTTCATATCACAACCAGTCATCAGTGGATTTACGACTGCTGCTGCTCTTCAAATTGCTGCTGCTCAGTTGAAGTCGACTTTCAGTTTGGCTGGATCTTCAGGCAACTACTTTGCGGAATCGGTGTACAATTTTGTGATGAATATCAAGACTGCTCAGCTTTGGGACCCTATCTTGACTTTTTCAACCATTGCCATGCTGCTGCTTCTACAAAGACTCGGTAAAGGTTGCAAGCGCACCGATGGGGTAATAAAACAACTAAGATGGTTTACCTCACTTGCTCGTAATGCTATTGTCGTAGTTATAGGTATGGTGGTCGCGTATATAATAAAAGTGATAACAGATAGTGAACCGCTAGCTTTAATTGGAGAGATTGGTAGCGGTATGCCTGCAATTCAGCCTCCGCCTTTCAGCACTACAGTTGGAAATGAAACCTACACATTCATAGATATGGTTCAAACTTTGGGAGCGCAAACTATTATATTACCGTTTGTCGCTATTCTTGAATCGGTTGCAATAGCAAAAGCTTTTGCTGGTGGAGTCCCTATTGATGCTACTCAAGAACTGATCGCTCTTGGATTGTGTAATATTATTGGGTCATTTGCATCGAGTATGCCCATTACAGGTTCTTTCACCCGTACAGCCTTGAATTATGCTTCTGGAGTCCAAACTCCGGCTGGAGGTATTACCAAATGCTTACTTCTCATTTTCGCTTTAAGCGTGATGACTTCCACATTCTACTACATACCGAAGGCATCTTTAGCTGGGTTGATACTAGTAGCCATGTTTGCTATGATTGACTACGCAATATTTAGCAGATTATGGAAAAGCAGCAAGAAAGAATTAATTTTACTTTTAGTCACAATGATAGTTTGTCTATTTTTTGGTTTGGAATACGGTATTGTAACTGGAATTATAACAGAAGCATTCATTTTGCTATACGGTACATCCAGACCTGTATTAAAAGTGAACACAGTAAATACTGATAGAGGAGAACTACTAGTTGTGCTTCTAACTGATAAAGTATCATACTGCGCTGCGGAATATCTTAGAAGAACAATAATGAAAGCATCATACCAAGCAGCACCCGATACTATAATTATCATCGATGGTACGAACCTCCAAACCATGGATTCTACTGTAGCTTCTAATCTAATGTCGATTGTTAGAGAATTAGAGAAGATATCACTGAAAATTTTGTTTTTAAATTTTAGATCAGACTCAAAAAATATGTGTTTAGTTATAGAGCCTACATTTCATTATAAATTTGTAATAGCTTCGAGTGCAGAGGATATAAAATATCAGTTTCAAAAAACGTGTGACTAGGTTATACGGATCGGCGGCGCAAGTCATAGTCTCGTCACAACTTGGTTCTACAATTATGTCAGGTGATAAGATTAAGGTATGAGGTGACTGAATCCATATTCTTGTTAGATTTTCTTATTTAACATAATAGGTATCAGAGGCAGATAAGTTCTGACTATCATAAATAATAAACAGTACATATTTGTACCTGTAGTAACTTTTCCGTTACAATAGAATTGAGCGCACTGAGATTTTTATCTAGACAATAGAATGTTTAATCTGGATAAGTGCTGTATAAGATTGAAACGACAAACAGCTGAGATTCAGTCCTAGATTAATCGCTATAAACAGTGGACGAAATAAACAGTGCCGTAGTTAAAACAATGACAGTGCAAATGAACGAATTGATGTCAAAAAGAAAACTCAGAAAAATTGCTCAAAATGCATTCAGTGCTAAAACAGTGAAGAAACGTTTACCAATACTTCAGTGGTTTCCAAGTTATAATTTAACTTGTCTCATCCAAGACCTGATAGCAGGAGTAACAGTTGGTCTGACAGCTATAGCCCAAGGAATGGCCTATGCCGTTGTTGCCGGTCTTCCTCCAGAATATGGTCTATATGCAGGCCTAATGGGAGGATTTGTCTACGTTTTTTTCGGAAGCTGCAAGAATGTGACAATAGGACCGACTGGGATCATGTCCGCTTTAGTTGCCAAATACATCTCCGATTATTCTGTAGATTTTGCCCCATTAGCAGCTTTTTTAGCTGGCCTAACGGAATTAGCAATGGGAATACTGAAACTCGGATTGTTTGTAGAATTTATTTCACAACCTGTTATTAGTGGATTTACAATAGCCGCTGCTCTACAAATAACGGCTTCGCAATTAAAAGGATTGTTTGGCCTAGCTGGATCATCGGGGAATTACTTCACTGAATCCATGTCAAATTTTGTTCAAAATATAACTACCGCTAAGCTTTGGGATAGTATTTGCGGTATTATCACTATTATCATGTTAATATGCTTACAATGGCTAGGACACGGTTGTAGCAGAACTGATGTTGTTACGAAACAAATAAGGTGGTTTATTTCTCTATCACGAAGTGCTCTAGTAATCATCATCGGTATAATACTATCATATATTTTGAAAATAACTACAGGAAGTGAGCCTTTGACTGTAATAGGAGAAATCACAAATGGTCTGCCAAAATTCAAACTACCTCCATTCAATACTGTTATTGGTAATGAAACCTTTGATTTCAGAGATATGGTAGAAGCATTAGGACCCCAGTCATTTGTGATACCATTGGTATCTGTTCTTGAAATAGCGGCAATAGCTAAAGCGTTTTCTGGAGGAATTACGATTGATGCCTCACAAGAAATGATTGCTTTAGGGTTATGTAACATACTTGGGTCATTTCTGGGTAGTATGCCGGTCACTGGAGCCTTTTCAAGAGCAGCTCTAAACCACGCTGCTGGTGCTCAAACTCCTGCCGGAGGTGTATTCGTAGGAATACTTATTATTTTATCTTTAAGTTTGTTGACTGCAACATTTTATTTCATACCAAAATCAACTTTAGCTGGACTAATTATAACAGCTATGTATTCGTTGGTCAACTTATCAATATTCAGTAGGTTATGGAATGACAGCAAAAGAGAATTAGCAGTAATGTTAATAACGATAGTCGTGTGTTTATCTCTTGGATTAGAGTATGGTATTATTACTGGGGTTGTAATAGATGCTCTTATGTTATTGTATAGTAACTCTAGACCATCAGTGGACGTTACTTCAATCAAAAGTAATAGGGCAGAATTAATCATCGTACCTCTATCTGACAACCTGTCATTTTGCTCAGCAGATCATATCCGTAGAGCAGTTTTAAAAGCATCACGCTCGGTTGAGGCAAATTCTTTAGTTATTATTGATGGTACAAATCTCAAAAGTATAGATTCAACAGTAGCTTCAAACCTGGTAACACTTTCTAAGGATTTGGAGAAAAATTCCTATCAAATTAGGTTTTTAAATTTCAATCCTGAATCGAAGAATAAATGTTTAAGTGTGAGCTCAGAATCGGCGGTAAAGTTTGTTGTGGCTGCTAATGCTACAGATTTAGTTAGTGATTTGCCTAAAAGTGTACGGATTTCATGTGTTTCTCCATAATTGTAATTATTATTTATGTAATATCTACTTATTAATAATGTTTCTAAATTATTAACATGATATATCAAACATTGTACTTACAATATGTCCAACAACGTAGAAAAAAATTATGGTAATATGAATGCCATCAAAAACATTTCTTTAAAAAGAGGTCAAGTCTCGTGTTGGCCGTTTGACCATAAAAAATAATGAGATCTCATGTATAGCCAAGTATGCGGTATTCGTTCGTATTATGGATTTGGCACTTTAATTTTAAACATAGAAAACTATATACCGTTGATGTATCAATTCCATTAGGTATTCATATCACAATTAAAATACGAGTACTATATGACTTGGCCGTTACGTCACTTTTCCATACTTTCCCCACTTTGTCCCATTTTCTCCCACTTATAGGAAACCTTAAACCTTAACCTTTTCCCGTAAACCTGAAGTCTTGAAATTTGACACGATTTGGCACGAAGGAAGGTTTCATAGCACAAGTAAAGACGAAATATCTCAAAATCATGAATTTTCTATTCGTACGGAACCCTAAAAAAGGGCGAAAATTTTAGTTTTTGTAAGTTTTTCCTTTACTTGTGTGCACAACCCTATGTCTCTGATACAAAGTTATAGGCAGATTAAAACAGGCCAGAATGCTTCCAGAAATGGGTGGTATGTTTTTTTTTTTCTGCTCGACCTCGACTGCCGTGCCCCCAGATACAGTATATACTTGGTGATTAAATCTTTGAAATGAGATTAGATAACTCTAATATTTCATGTTTATAACGTTTTGCATATTTGTTTACGTAATGAACACTAACAATTCACAAACTATCTTAATTGTTTCGTTTAGATTCTCTCCACCAAAAGTCTCATCTTTCTAATTAATGCCTTACATATACGATTCTATCAATATGGCGATTACCACGCAACAATTTATACTAGGATAGGAACTCGTTACCACTCGAGAGAACGTCATAGTGATTCTTCAAGACACCATCTTGCCATATAAAGATAAGGTTATCGCAATAATCAATTGATGATATTGATAAACTACTTATGAATTGAAGAGATTTATTCAGTTCTGTAAGTTTCTTCAGAGAAATCGAACAAAAGTGTAATTTTACTTTCGCAAACGTCGTATAATATGAAATATAGGTAGTATAATAAATTTATAACGGTCCGTTCGATAATAAAACGTGTCCACATACATATTCTTAATCCGGAATAACAGGAAAATAATAGTGAAAACTATTATACAGTAATATATTAAAGTATCTAATGGAATATATATTATTGAATTAGATTTAAAACTCAGCATAAGTGACAATGGTGGAACATCCTGAAGCATCAAGATCACTTCGCAGAAGAATAAAAAACTATAGCCACAATGTGTGCAGTGTAAAAACAGTTAAAAAGCGACTTCCAATATTGCAATGGCTACCAAACTACGACTTACCGACACTTATCCAGGACATAATCGCAGGAGTAACAGTTGGACTAACTGCTATACCACAAGGAATCGCATATGCAGTGGTCGCTGGTCTTTCTCCAGAATATGGTCTCTACGCAGGCCTGATGGGAGGCTTCGTCTACTTAATCTTCGGAAGTTGCAAGGACATAACTGTTGGACCGACTGCAGTTCTATCTGCTTTAGTTTCCAAGTACGTTGCCAATTATTCTGCTGATTTTGCCGTATTAGCAGCCTTTTTAGCTGGCTTAATAGAATTGGTCATGGGTATACTGCATCTTGGTTTTCTGGTGGACTTCATATCACAACCAGTTATAAGTGGATTCACAACGGCAGCTGCTCTACAGATCACTGCTTCACAAATGAAGTCATTGTTTGGCTTAGCTGGATCATCAGGCAATTATTTTATGGAGTCTGTCTACAATTTCATCCAAAATATTAAAACAGCTAATCTGTGGGACCCAATTCTTGGATTCTCTACTATTATTATACTGATATTTTTAAAACATTTCGGCCAAGGATGTAAACGTACTGATGGTGTTCTGAAACAAATGAGATGGTTCGTTTCATTAGCACGAAATGCAGTTGTTGTTTTCTTAGGTATTGCTATTGCCTGTATTATAAAAGTGGCCACCAATAGTGAACCTTTAACCTTAATTGGGGAAATTGGCAGTGGTTTACCTACCTTTAAAGTACCACCTTTTAGTACTGTCGTTAGAAATGAAACGTTTTACTTCGGGGATATGATGCAAGCACTAGGGCCACAATCGATTGTCCTACCTTTAGTAGCTATTCTTGAATCAGTGGCCATAGCAAAGGCATTTGCAGGAGGCATCCCAGTCGATGCAACACAAGAAATGATTGCGCTTGGATTATGTAACATCGTCGGATCGTTTGTGAGCAGTATGCCAACTACAGGATCCTTTACTAGAACTGCTTTGAATAACGCTTCAGGAGTTCAAACGCCAGCAGGTGGTGTCGTCACGGGCTTGCTCATTCTTCTAGCCTTGAGTTTGTTAACATCAACCTTTTACTTTATACCCAAAGCAACTTTAGCTGGTTTAATTATAACAGCTATGTTCTCTATGATCGACTACGAGATATTCTGTAGATTATGGAAACATAGCAAGAGAGAATTATTTGTTATACTGATTACGATAGCAGTGTGTTTATCATTTGGTTTAGAATACGGTGTAGTTACCGGAATAGTAATAGATGCTTTAATACTGATGTATGTTACGTCCAAGCCCACAGTAGAGATACAGTCTATACGAAGTGAAAAAGGAGAAGTAGTTATTATTTCACTACTGGATACTATATTTTACTGTGCGGTGGGACATGTTCGACGCTCAATATTGCAAGCATGCCGACATGCCCATAACGAGACAGTAATTGTCATCGACGGTTCAAATCTCAAAAAAATGGACTCGACGGTAGCATCAAACCTAATATCTGTAGTTAAAGATTTGGAAAAGAAAGAAATACACTTTGTCTTTTTGAATTTTAGTCCGAGTGTAAAAGAAATGTGTGTCGGTATGAATCCTAAATCATTTGATAAGTTTTTAACTGCTTCAAATGCGGTAGATTTAATGACAACGCACACTTTCAGAAAATCGTTTTGATTGATAGTATTTCAATATCAAAAAACATAATTTTCCATGAGATAGTGTGAAAATTGTAGATGTAATTATGTAATGTAAATATGCAAAATGTAAATATACGTAAACTTAGTAAAAGTTGGAACTAGGTATGTAGGTAAAAAGATGTACGACATCCAAACTAATACTAAAATAAAATTATAATTAAAAACTATGCACCTTTGATTGATAGTATTTCGGTATAGAACACATAATTTTCCATGAGATAGTGTAAAAATTGTACATGTAATTATGTAATGTAAATATGCAAAATGTAAATAAACGTAAACTTAGTAAAAGTTGGAACTAGGTATGTATGTAAAAAGATGTACGACGTCCAAATACTAGAATAAAAACTAATGAACATGTTCGGTGCTGACCCTAATCTAGTTCCGGACAATGTACTTTGTAATTATTACATTGTACAAAGATTGACATATTATATTAAGAGATATTTATAGTACCTATTGTATTAAACTGCATGTGAATGAATAATATAATAATATGACTGATATTGTAAAATAAACTGTTATTGTTGATAGCAAAACCTTGTTTCATTAATTTTCTTAGCCTTGGTGTCTCAAAACACAAAGAATGGAAGCTCATTTTCCAAAATCAGGGTTGCAGAGACAAATCCAACACGCACCCATTCTATAATCGATCCCTCCTAAGGAGCCAGGGGATAGCAGCTTATCGCAAATTTGTGATCCCCTCTACATTTCCATTGCCCCGCTGATCGCGTCAAAGCGGGGTGTCATTCAGTTTCCTGAAATTTATTAACGTGAGTCAGCACATCCGAAACTGACAGATTTATGATTTTATCGTATTACACCGTGCAATATAGATTTTCGTTTAGGGTAAAGTGGTGTTAAACTAGTGTTGAGTCTTTAGCTATTGAAAGAAAGAAAGAAAGAATTTATTTACTATTCTTATTCTTATTTCCGATACACACATACAAACAATTATGTACAGTAGATAAAATAATATTAAACAATTATATTATAAAAATAAATAAGCAAAAGTAATTAAATTTGATGAAGGTGGTGTGCAGCACCGGAAAAAGGGGACTGCCTCAGCTTGTTGCCGTAGCGCTTTTAGCACTGCGGCGCTGATTTTCAGGCATCCCCTGAGTGCCAGGGATAACTTCCTAATGATACACTACCGGAACATATAAATAAATAACGGAAATATTAATAAACAGGAACATGTTATGGATTCACTTTAGATCTTCTGCGAGCTTTAATAAAATTGCTGCGAACCAAACCTCTTAAAAACATTATCTGTCTCCAGTTTGTCAACCATGCCTACTTATCTTTATAGAAAAAGTAATTGAATTAATCGAAGTCGAATCGAAATCAGACAAACATATTATGTATCATAGAGATATTTTTTTGGAAACCCAAACTGGTAGACAACCAGCCTGAGCTAGAAGACGCTATTATAAGTAAGATAAGTAAAAACGTAAGGTAAGTAGAAGCGACAAAGTATTTTCCATTTTAAAATTGTAGCAGTAAACTGGAGGAAGTTTAAATATTTCCTCAGTCTGCATGAGTTCCGGTGTGCCAAAGGCAAGCATGTTAATCTACGTGAAGTGCTTTCCATCAGGTACTCTTATAAAAGTTATAAGAAAATCTGACACGTGAAATGAAGAAATAGTTTATAGGCAGCATGAAACTCATTGAAGGCAACAGTCAGTAGTAGAGTAACAGCGAAATGGAAATCCCTTTTTCGGAAACATTGTACGCTCTCCTTTTAACAGGCCTTGGTCGAGGATGATCACTTTTCTTAATCTCGTATCACCGCCCATTGATAACAATATTATATATGATGATAATGATAGTTATCATCAACAACTCGCAGTATCTATTGATGATATCATCAGTCGATGATGTTCCCAACTGAATGATTTTGACGATAAAGAAAGATTGACAGTTCTGTTGCGATAGGGGAGCAAGAGAAACGTTTAGTGAAGGACGGTTTTCTAAAAATCGATGGTTATATTTTAATTGATTTACAATTCAGTTAGGTAATAGACATTTTAATATACAAAATCTGTCATAAGAAACGCAAATTAGGTTTAATTTATATGACTGGAAAAATGTTACGATACGCCAGAATGGAAGGAAATACATCTTTAACTTTTATTGTGACACGCGGCGTTGTCACGAAAAGTGAAATTCTTCAAAGTATATAGTTTGATTTGATTATGATAGTAAACTAAATTCTTTTTGTGTACATAAACGGGAATTTTGAGGGAATTATAAACTTACACGAAATCATGTTTTAATTCCTAAAGTGTTTTTTAGGAATTAAAATACACAAATACACAATACTCTGCCCCTGATTATCATTTTGCCATTTTATACCATTCGATTATCCATTTAGAATTATTTCTCTTTATCTCAAACAAGTAGGCAAGTATAATAAGTACCTACATAAAAATACATTTGTTTTCGATCTTTTGACTCAATTTATTAAGTAATTTAGGGATGGGTTATTCTTTAGTTTCAAATATAACATTAAAGGATAGATACCTAAATTACCTTTATTTTCTCTATTTTATACAATAATACCGACATACATACCTTCCTGTATTCTAATGTATAATTTAAAAATTAAGTACCTTCCTTCGTTTCCTAATATTTTACTACTGTTTATTAATATGTTATTTAATGGTATTTATAACAACTATTCAATCTATAATTATTAATATGAATTTGTGTTCCGGTAGTGTATCATTAGGGAGTGATCCCTGGCACACAGGTGATGCCTGAATATCAGCGCCGCCGTGCTAAAAGCGCTGCGGCAACAGGCTGAGGCAGTCCCCTTTTTCCGGTGCTGTACACCACCTTCATCAAACTTAATTATTTTTGTTTATTTATTTTTATAATGTATTTATTTAATATTATTTTATCTTCTGTACCTAATTGTTTGTATGTGTGCGCTTTTGGAGATACAATCTTTCTTTCTTTCTAAATAGGTACATTTTATCGTCTGCATGATCATACATTATGTCTCTCAGTATTTATTACAACAAAACATTTATTTGCTACATTTTTACTCGGAGCTTAACATTCTACTATGATATTGTGATATTTTATAACTTTATCTCCCATATACGAGAGCATGGCAGTGACATATCAAATCACGCGGAAATAATGGTTGGACGAGCACCGTTGTCGCGTCAATGTCCAATCTTATTTGCTCTACCATACCCCGCTGTCTCCTACAACTTTCACCATATCCTTTGCTATTTGCATGGTCTTCAGAGGGTCTGGTTATGTTGGATAGGAGTTGAGCCGTCTCCCTGGACCTTTTTTGTGTAAAATTTCAAGCTTCTGAATAGGGAATAGTTTCCAGTTGATTACCTTTAGCGTTATGTACTGATTCGTTGGAAGGAAATACGTCATCTGTGAAAAAGGTTGCTTTGTCATGTTATACCTATTCGTACAGCATTGTACGTGTACAATAGACTATCTCCTTTAATGCCTTTCATGCTTGACGTGATTTCACACATAGATTTAATTACATTAAACGCTGTAATATTTGGTTCTAGAGATTAATGTATTTCCAAATTACGGTTGCAAGTTACAATGTCGTTTTCCATTGAAATACTTTTTTGATTTACTAAGGAATAGTTATTAAAAACAAAGTTAATATGAGTAGAGATGCATTATATGGGTTTGATTTGTGATTTAGATAACCTTCATCGTTTAATGGAGATATTTATTATTTACTTTATAATTATTGCATATATGTACTTATGTGTATATATTATATATGTATATTTATGTAGTTGTCTTCATATATTGTATTTACTTTTATTTGACGTACACAATATGTCTACCTTATATATTATAACCTATGATCGGAGTACGTAGGGCTGTTTTTGGTACTTGCCACATACGGTCATAATATGGATAAGTATGCCCAATAATCCCAGGATTACCGGGACTGAATAAATATATTATTTAGATTTTTAACGTTATATTTGTTTTGATACACATTTAAGATTGGTAGCGAAATATTTTTTTTTAAGATTCATGGCGCTAGTGTACCTATGGTAGTGTTTTAACTTCTTGGTAAGTTCACAATTTAAAAAAAATCGTAATCCGCCGAGTAAGGGCGAGGTTTATAAAAGTAATTCACAACATTTGCTCGATAACTTAAAACGGGATCCCGAAATCATATCCATTAATATAACCTTTGAGGACATTGACCCCAAACAGCCCTACCTACACCGATCAGTGATTATAACGCATCTTTCACTTTCGCGGGTTAGCTGGAAGAAATCTCTTTTAGAGATAAGTATACCCTTTGTACAATGTCTCATTTTAATTGTTTTATTAAGTCTAGTGTACAATAAAGTGTAAATAAATTCAATTAATAGGGTAAGTATTAAAACCGTTCATCAATCCTCAAATATCATTTAACATGCTGTGAAGCATCAGAACGTTAAATATATGTCAATTAATCGTACACTTAACTCTAAACGCGTATTTAATTGAGATCATATACGGAGCAAACCCCAAACGTTTTCCTATAACTTTAACTCTACCTCATACCTTATGCAATTACTCATTCTACTCTATTGACCCTTATCTCATTGACGTTACAATAGAAAGCTGCTTGCACGAACTTTGAGTTAGATCCAAATTCGAGTTAAATTCTTGATACGGCATTATGAACTCTTACCGACTTATCCTTAATGTAGAAATTAGTTTGACGTATAAAGTATAAGGTAACATAGCCTATATAAGCCTTGTAGCCTCCTTAATGGCCATCGCATATTATACCAACTCGATGCGAACATAATAACTAACTTTATATTTGAAACGTAAGGTCAAAATTCGCGTGTCACGTATCGTAGGGTAAGTTCACAGGTTTTGGGCCGGTGCCCTCGTCAAATGAGCTCAGCCCCAGACAGAGGTAATGAAATACCTAGCAAATGAGCCCAGCATAGTTGTCAATAGCAACCTTTACGTCAGTCAGCGTTTTAGAGAGATATGGGTTCTGTAATACATAAGTTTGTTTGTAGTTTGACATTGGTGTTTATTACCTAAGCTATTGATTATAGCAGTAGCAAACTGCCACACATTCTAAAAAATAGAATAGAATAGAAAATCGTTTATTTGCTGTCTGCAGCACACACGCAATTCCACTTATATATTATACAATAATATATAAGTGTATACATATACATATATAATATACAATATATTCTTAAACTAAATTAATAATAATGCACGACGTATGCTGCAGCACCAAACAGGCCTCAGCTCAGCATAATGCCATACTCTAGAGTAGTCTACAGCATGGCGCTGATATTCTGCTTCAGCCTGTCGAGGTCGGAGGCGGAAACCAAGCAACGATAATCTAGATGTAATGTAAAGTTTAAAAAAAAAATATAAATTAAAAAATTAAGAAACCCTCGACGTACCATTGTGGAGATCCACTTACTTTTTCTAAATTTCTAAAAGTAAATTTAATATTAGTGACATTGTATCAATTAAATGATATTCTCTGTTTCTATTCTGTTTTCTTCTCAAAATCTGTATAAACATTATTAACTTGTGCATTCGGTGTATATATGCCTGTAAAGGTAAAGTTTAGTGTGACATGTTTAGGCAACTATATCTGCAATATTTGTAATTCTTACCTAAACTTTTACACAATAAATCTTATCTTATTTTATCTTATCCTGGTCTTCATCAGATCCTCAAGATGTGGGAAGGTCACCATAGACAAATATTTGAGCCACACAACTTCGAACCACCTAACTGTTACCGTTCCAGAGATATCATCATACTCTAACATCCCAAGATACTCCAAGATCTTAGAACCACTGATCAAATTTTCATCTGACATGGCTAAGAACATTCAGCATATTAGACCTGCGGCACCTGAAGGCCTCGACATGGTTATCATAAAATTCCTAGCTCCACATCATTTCAATTTATTTTTTGGCCGCCATCTTTAAATATATTTTTCACTTGAAATATCTTAGGATTCCCTACGACTTTAGTCTAACTATTATTATAGTTTCGGCAGGCTGATAGTCTTCCAATTCTTCAAGTTTTATATTACGAAATTGAAGTCCACTTACTTTTTACTGATCATCATCAGATCCTCAAGGTTTTAGATGTCGGAATCGCACCATGAACCTGAATATTTGAGGTCAAATTCGAACCATCCAGCTATATACCGTTCCAGAAATCTCATCTGATAGCAAAGATACTCCAAGATCTTGAAACCACTGGTTCAATTTTTATCAGACTTAGCTACATTCTCTACAAAATTCTCTATTACATAAAAAACCAGTTCCAAATCGGATCTGTTAAGTTATGACTCCACAGACAAACACACAACACGACAGACAAACAGACAACGTGTCAAACTTATAACAGTCGGGAGTTAAAAATTAAAAAATAGAAACCGATTATCTACTACTGAAGTGGATTCTTTTGTGTTATCTTTCTTGGTCGCCGCTTTCAGTACAGTCTGTTTCTATTTTTGTAATTTTAATTTCTTTTCTCACTCTTAAAAATTAAAAATTAAATTAATCTCGTTTTTCGGGGATTTCTGTAATACACACACGTGTATGCAATTTTTATAAGTAAGCAAAATATTCTATCTTATCATAAGTAAAAGTGCAAAGTAAATACATAAAATTGTTATATGTAGGTACGTTTAGATTTCCAAAACATCAACGGGAAGATTGAGTACAATCGATGAAAAAGCAATTTAACCAAGACCAGATCGAATAAAACTGAAAGTAAAGCCTTTAGCCTCCTTAATGGCCATCGCATATTATACCAACTCGACGCGAAACCGGCACGAACTCAACTTGAAAAAAAAAACATTTATTTAACATTATTAAGCTTACAAAATATTTGTAATTAAATAAATAATACAACATTAAAAGGACACATGCTCAGCATGTGCTGCGGTCCGACCGGTACGGCAGAACCACAGCGCTGGTTTTCAGCTGTGCCAGGGCGAAGGCATCGCGGGCGAAACGACGGCAGTCAGGGACGAAAACAAAAATATATTAAAAGATCAAATAAATAAATAAATACTTAAAGATGAAATAGATAACAATTGAAACTGGAGAGAAAAAGGATAGAAATACATAGTTACTGTCATGCACATTGAAATGTGAGCTTTATATCGTAGGTTTGCCAACGCGTGTGCCACTCGTTGACAACTACTTCACTTGAATTTTGTAAACCTACAGTATGTTATACGATATAAAGCACAGATTTCAATGCTTTTCTCTGAGTTGAGTTCGCGTCGAGTTCGCGTCGAGTCGCTACAATGTGCGATGCCCTTAATGCTCCTGCCTTAATGCTCCTGCCGAACCATTAAACAGCGTTTACTAAACGCCACTTATTGTCCTATGAATATTTTAACTTAAATGTTTCTTTTTTACTTCGCAACTTCGTAAATTGTTTGGACTGATTTCTTCTGTCGAGTAACCTTCTTTTTAAGGGTATGTAATAATAATAATAATAAATAATAAAAATATTTATTGGCATCAAATGTTACAATTTATATTAAACATTACAGAGTTATTTAAATTGAGTTCTGACCTTCACACTAGGTTGCCCTGTATTGTGAGAAGTCAGTGTCCTAACAGTTTACAATTTACACATTAATAAACGTTAAAGTTTAAAGATAATTACCAATAAATTTTAAAATTGAAAATAAGAAAGTATTCATTGAAAATAAGTAAGTATTCATTCGTAATGTAACCTTCTTTTTACAAGTTCAAAGATGGATTCGATCTGGCAACGCTTGCGCCGTAGTCTCGCCTTTGAGCCATTGTCCCTTAATTCTAACAGACATCTCATCATCATCATCAGCCCATGTCGTCCCACTGCAGGGTATAAGCCTCCTCTCTTTTGTGCCACCCTATACGATCCTGTGCAAGCCGCATCCAGGTCTTCGATGCGACTTTGGTGATGTCATCCGCCCATCTAGCTGCTAGTCTGTACTAACTGTTCTACAGTTTTTTTTAACTCGGTACACATTTTTACGCTCCCGAAGTAACTTTTTCTAAAAAATCAAATTAATTTGTTGTCTGTGTCGGCTTACGAGAAAAAAACTTGGCAAGTATGAGCAGAATTTTTAATCAACTTTGATGCCTATAGCTTCCACATAGGCTTGCCAAAATATTTTTTCTTTGTTTAGTAACCATCTTTGTAGTTATGGCTTTGCGAGCTTGACAGTTTAATATTGGCTCTGTTTGTAAAGGAATTACGGCATTCTTCTAAGTTCAAAGCGTTTATTCCATGTAACAAAATACGTTACATTATACCGTCACGTTTTACAAAAGTTTCTTAAGTTTAGATTTATTATCTAAATTATTCTATTGATTCATTATAAAAATGATGTAAATTGATAGGAACCTAAAATAAATCAATCTTTTGACATCGTCATTATGTAAGGGTCGAACATTCTTTTCGGCACACTGATGTATTCGTTCTTCAAGGCCAGAGTGTATAGGCATTTACTGGACCCGCATGCTCCATCGTCGACCTCATCGTCGCTTACCATCAGGCGAGATCGAGGTCAAATGCGGGTTTAGAAGTAAATAAAAAAAAAATTAAAAAAATGTATTCGTTTATATTGTAAAATGAATTATTTTCTAAAAAAATGTTTATTATTTTAATTGTTAATTTTATTGTTATTTTGTATGAATATTATTGACGAATAAAAGTGTACAATTTGTACCAACTTGGAATAAATGAATTGAATCGAATATAATATATATAATCGAATGCACTTTATTGATCAAAAAATCTTAACCTCAACATCAATATACATTTTGGAGATTTGTAAATTTGTCAGAAAACATACACACTTGTATAAAAAAGCAGAGGACCTACAAAGTACGCCATTTAACACTCGATACCAGAAAAGGGGCAAGCGACCCGGCTACTGCGATCGCCAACCCGCAGGCCTAGCGTGGCGATTATGGCATCACCTCCTATGGACAGCGCAAAAAGAAAACGGCCCCCAGTTCCCGGCCGCCCCACTATTCCTGGTCACTGTGGCGGCCATGGTAAGCGACGATCTGCGTAAGGTGGCTGGCAGCGACTGGATGAGAAGAGCCGAAGATCGGGCTCAATGGCGCGCCCTGGGAGAGGCCTATGCCCAGCAGTGGACTAGAATAGGCTGCTGATGATGATGATGACCAGAAAAGACTTGCTCTGCCAAAATAAAAATTTAATCTACACAGTTCTGGACCGTTCGTTATGTCAATAAAAATATATAACAAAATTTCAAAATTTATCGACATCGAATTAAAAGACTCGATATTCAATAAAAGATTAAAGATGTATCTTCTTAACAAATGTTTCTATTCACTGCTGGAGGTTTTTGTTGATAAAACCAATACTTAACTATAAAATCAATTATGTATAACTTATAATGACATTTAAAGCATTTATTACTATTATAATATATTATAATCTCTTATTTAATATTGCGGGGCCCTACTCAGGGTTTTATGTATGACAGGATAATATACATTTTTAAGACCAATTGTAACACATGAAAAGCAATAAATAAAGGTGGTTTGCTCCCGTCATCATCATAATACTGTACTACCAGCTTTGGTACCACAATTTTAGTGCGTTACGTTCTACTAACTATATATAATATATAGTGTTAGTGAATAGTGTAAGAAGCGAACAGGCATCTTTTTAAGTCTTGTTCACATGTAAGTGGCAATATGTCTTTAGTGTGTATAAATATCTTTAAACCTAAACCTATATGGTATGAGTATGAGTATTATGATGAGGTCTTGAACTCCTGCGTAACAGCAAAGTCACATAGTATTTTAATTGAGATATGAATACCTAATGAAATTGATACATCAACGGTATTTAGTTTTCAATGATTAAAATTATAGTGTCAAATTCATAATACGAACTAATACCGCATACTTGGCTATACAAGAGATCTCACTACTTTTTATGGTCAAACGACTAACACGAGATTTGGCCTTTTTTACAGAAATGTTTTTGTGGGATCCTACTTTTTGGTTTAGTCGTAGTCGGGTAAATAGAATGACGAATCCTCCCTCGCGAAAGCTATAATATTCCATCTTGTTCAACCGCCAAAGGGGGTTATTCTAAAAAATGTTCGACATCAACTACAGACATTAATATTCGCCTTTGTTTACTCACTATTTTCCTTTTTTCGCCTTTTTCATAATTTATGTGGACATTTCTAACCTTTGACAAGGAGGCAAGTGCTCGTTTTGTGCCCGGATGGGTAGTAATGGAAATTTTATGATGGTTTTTATGGCGTTCCGTGGGGTCTGAAGGAAACCCTGGGCCTGTTTTGTTAAGAAAAACGCTTTGAATGAAAATTCGAGATGCGTAAGTAGGTGACGAAGATGATGTAATGTAATGAAAGAGATGCCGGTATCCGGTAAGGAAGAGTTAAGAAAAGAAGAATATATTATATAATATTACAGAAAATGGTAAGAATATTTGTTTTAGAAGGCCTGTCTTAGGTGCGAGGTATTCCAGATTTTTTTATTCCTGGGTGGGATGTGTTGCTTGTGCACAAAATTTGTGTATTTGAGCGTACGAAAATTACGAGCGTCGGTGGCCTAGTGGCTAGGACACCGAACTCCCATGCAGGAGGTCCGGTTCGAAACCATGCAATGCCATGTACCAATAAGTTTTTCCGATTTTTTCGAAGACTTACGTACATTTACCGACTGTTCTAACGGTGAAGGAAAACATCGTGAGGAAACCTGCATGTCTGAGGAAATTAAAAGTTTTCGAAGGCGTGTGAAATATTGAAATTGAAAACGTTTATTTAGCACTGTAAACACTAGAATATAGAATACAATACAGAAGTATACAAAGATTAATACATGCAGCACAACACATCCGGTGCGGTACAGTGCCAAAAAGGGTACACCAGCTCAGCATAATGCTGAGGCAAGCCACAGTGCTGATTTCCAGCTGGCCCTCAGTGACTGCACGGACGAAGAAAGCAACAGTGTGTGCGTGTGTGCATATATTGCCTATATTAATATTTTATACTAATATAATGCACTAATAGTCAATGCAACAGCCGTGGGCAACTCTGCGTATGACTGACTTCATATATTTTTTTGCGTCAATTCATTCTGACATAGATACTTCACCATGTGTTTATCACCTTTTTTTATATGCACTGGATCGAGTCTGTTATTTTTATGACGGGATTCATTGACTGGTTAAACAATAAATTAAAAATCTGGTAAATAGATTTCGTCCGAGAAAGTGACGGGTCAGACTAAACCAAATACGTGAATTAAGAATGAACACGTCATCATCATTAGCCTATTAATGTCCTCACTGTTGGGGCACAGGCCTCCCCTTGCAGAAAGGGGTACGGGCCATGATCCACCGAGCAGGCCCAGTGCTGAATGGTGGATTTCACACGCCTTCGGAAACTTTTTCATTTCGTCCGCCATGCAGGTTTCCTCACGATGTTTTCTTTCACCGTTAGAGCAGTCGGTAAATGTACGTAAGTCTTCGAAAAAATCCGAAAAGCTCATTGGTACATGGCATGGTTTCGAATCCGGACCTTCACATGGGAGTCCGGCGTCCTAGCCACTAGGCCACGGACGCTCTTGAATAGAATGAATACATGCACTTATTTGGTTGCAGCACGTCTATACTAGCAATACCTAGAGAATTTTCCATTGCAAAAGCGATAAACGAGAAAGCAATAGGCAGTAAACACATGTTAACACCAAAAAAGTGCCACTTAAGGCTCTGTTGTACTGTCGACCATAGGTTTAACTTACCCAAATCTCATTTATTAATCTGAAACATACCATAGCACGCGGACATAAGGTTGCGGTTTAACCGAAGTTTAACTTTAAGTGGGCGACTCTACGAAGCAAGTGTGTCTGTGTTGCCAGACGAAGTTAACTGGCAATTGGATATATCATATTGCTATTTCAACTGCAAAAGTGGTATTTGGGATTAAAAGTTATTTTTGTTGAATTTTTATCTAAACCTAATCTTATTATAAAATGGTGGACCAAAATACTAGTGTAGTGATGAAAATTTTTGGCTTTTCAATATGCAATGCAATAGAAGTGCTTAGCGGTGTTGCATCTGATGATGATTCATCAGCCTATTAATGTCCCCACTGTTGGGGCACAGGCCTCCCCTTGCACAAGGTGGTACGGGCCATGATCCACCGAGCGGACCTAGTGCTTCTTCTTCTTTCGTGTTGATGATCCGAATTAAATTTTTCCCGACCAGAAGGCAGCCACATCGATAGCCCTCTGGTTGGCCTCGAAAAGGTCCTCCCGCGTGCAGGTGGTCGGACACGCGGGACAGCAGAGCAAGTGCTCCATGGTTTGAGGGGAGACACCACACTCACACTTTACTTGATCGCTGGAAAAACCCCAATTGTGTAGATTATCTCCGCAACAGCCAACCTGGGTTCGCAGGCGATTAAGCGTTTTCCGGGTTGGCCACGGGAGTTTGAAACCCGGTGGTAGGTCTTCTTTTGGCGGTATGAAACCTTTGGTGACCCAATGCTGATTGGTGGATTCAACAGGCCTTCGGAATTTTTTCATTACCTCAGACATGCAGGTTTCCTCACGATGTTTTCCTTCACGGTTAGAGCTATCGGTAAATGTACGTAAGTCTTCGAAAAATACGAAAAACTCATTGGTACATGGCATGGTTTCGAACCCGAACCTGGGACGGCGTCCTAGCCACTAGTCCACCGACGCTCTCTATCTCATTTCATTATTATTATATTACTAAAGAGTTTTCGATGTACTGTTAATCTTGAGGACTTAGATATAGTGTCTTATGTGCCGGCATAGTATGCCGTAATAGGACATAAAACGCAAAGCGTTGCGGAGTTGGAGCCATTAGCACACTCCTTATAAACAAAAGCAAAACGAAACGTTATTTTTGAGATATCACAAATTTCTCGTTATTTTGGTTAATTTAATTTAATTTCTTCAGCGGTGTTTATTTTTAGTTTATTTTTATTTTTTTGCTACCTATATTTATACTTACTCGGTAACCAATTCTAGTACCTATGTCATATTAAGAGGGATGAGGTTTTCATTGAGTAATGACCCAAGTTACCATCGCCCTTAGTATGACGTACTATGGAACAGCCTATATGAAAGATAATATTTTTATTTTCAAAATGTTACAAAACATTCTAAATGTTCATTCTAACTTAAAATAATTAAGTACAAAGGTATAGTTTAAAAAAAAATATATACCTAAATTCGTATTTGACCTCAGTCTCACCTGGTGGTAAGTGACGATGAGGCCGAAGATGGGCGTAGGAAGTATACTGGTTCTTCTTTAATATTCAATAAAAGATTATAGTTATATCTTCTAACGAATGTTTCTATTCACTGCAGTAGTTTTTTGATGATAAAAACAATACCTAACAAGGCCCACAAATACAGGGACATCGGCAACCAATACAACTTTGTTGCATTTGGTGTAGAGACCCTTGGTCCTTGGGGTCCTGGAGCTTGGTCACTGTTCCGAGAGCTGTCCAAGCGTTTGTTCGATGCGACGAGGGACCCAAGGGCTGGCGGCTATCTTGCCCAAAGAATCAGCATAGCGATCCAGCGGGGTAACGCCGCCAGCATCCTTGGTACCCTACCACACGGGCCTAATCTAAGAAATTTTATAAGTTACATTTAATTATTTTTTTGTGTACATTATCAAATTAATTATTTCTACATTTCTTTTCTATTGCTCTTGTTTCTGTAATTGTTTGTGTATAAATAATTTTAAGTTGTAAATTAATATCTAAAGTCATACTTACTTACTTACTTACTTACTCCACTGGCGCAGCGACCCGAAGTGGATCTTGGCCTCCGATACCAAAGAGCGCCATCGCTCTCTCTCCTGCGCAGTCTCGAGCCAGTCAGGCGCCCGGAGCTCCCGCAGATCCTTCTCCACTTCATCGCGCCAGCGGTATCTGGGACGTCCGACCGGCAAAAGTCATACCTAACTATAAAATCAATTATGTATAACTTATAATGACATTTAATTCAATTTATCTCGTTAGAATTTATTACTATTAAAATTTATTATAATCTCTTATTTTATATTGCGGTGCCCTACTCAGGGTTTCATGAATGAACATAATAATTAATACCAATTGTTACACATGAAAAACAATAAATGGTATGAGTAAGGTGTAAGTTTTTATCAAAAAGAGGAAAAATTTTGCCCTTTTTCAGCGATGCAAATGTCTGAGAAAAATAGTACTTATTTGTTAACTATTTCTTCGTTGAAAAATACGATAATATCGCCAATAAACAGAGAACTAATATTTCTTAAACATAAATTGTCTAGCTTCCCGTATGGATGGCACAATAAAAATATTAGACGGTGTTCCTTGATAGCATCGTTGAACTCACACCTACTGCGGCGTGCTACCATTGGTTACCTTTTGACTCACTCCGTTCTCACTCGCTTCGAAATAAAACAGTCTCGGCACACATACACTTAAGCTACCTCTTTCTCGAAATCATTTCCTCTGTCCGAAGGTTGCCTGGAAGAGATCGTTCTTAGCGATAAGGCCGCCTAAATTGTGCTTCACTATTTCCTTTTCTATCTCATGTTTGTTGTTTTATATTTGTGCAATAAAGTGTATTTTAATCTACTTTTACTTTACATTCATAGGAATATCAGGGAATCATAACAATTGTACAATTGTAGGTTGTCTTCCATGTTACAAAGGGACGTGTTGAAAATCAGCGCTGTAGACTCCGTCCATAGCGTAAGTAGAACACGTTCCCTGTTGCAACGAATTAGTTTATGTACAACATTGTACGGGCAAGATATATACGTGTAATATATATTTGTGTGCAATAAGTTTTGTATTGTATTGTATTGTATATTCTGTTGCCTGCTAGACCAAGCTTACCTTAGAAGTATTATTTAACTGTATAAAACGAAAAAAAAAAAAGATAAAGTTTATCTTCTTGAACATTTTGTTTCTCGTACCTACGAGTTGCAGTGCAGACCTTAGTACGTATGCCATATCATATTATTTATTAATAAGCAATCAGAAATTGTGTTTGAATATTTACATGTCAAAAAAATAATTAAACTCTTTCAGTGTCAACCTTAGAAAAGTTCTAAAAAAGAATATTTTTTTTTATTAAAACCCATGTCATAAAAAAAAGCTGAATCTTAGAGTTATTGTCAAATCAAATACAATACAATAAACAGTCTGCTAATTAGTCATATTTCCGTCACAGGTGCCTACTTACATTATAATTCTTCTACAGAATACAAACTCCTTTCCAAAAGAAGCGCTTTCAATTTGACCCTAAATGTATGGAGGCTATAATATATGTTTAGAGAGGACTGGAATTCATTTTGGAAATCATTTTGTGATATTTTTAAATATTTTTTACAGATATTTATTATATATGGTCTATTAATAAAGGTTTTTCTATTCTATTCTATTCTGGTATCTTCTAAAAACTTTTGGAATATATAACTCAGTTAAGGACTATATTTGATTGTCTAATTAGTCTTATACGTAAGCAATTATTAAAAATGTTTCATTAATATTCTATTTACTATGACACAAATTTAGCATGTCAGATAATCACTGAATGTGCTGAATCATGTAATCTACAACAATAATAACTTTGTACAACCGCATTCAGTGCAAATAAACAATCATTTCATTTCAATAAGCACGAGTAACTAGTGAGAACTGGTCCGGTGGTATCACTTCCGTATCGAACATTAGAACGTGGTCTACAACAAATCACTGGACCAGTACTCTACACCTAGAAGTAAATAGGAATCTACAGGAACTCTCTACAATGGCGAATGTAATAAAATTTTAAACTTTAAATTAAAGTTGACCAATCTGTAGGTAGGGGATCGATCGCGCACACTAGGGCTCGCCAATCGACAAAAAAAAACATATCTGTTATATTATTAGAAATAGAAAATCCTTTATTAATAGACCATTTTTGGCTTAAAATACTACAACCATGCGAATACATTTTTTAAAATGATATGGCTTAATGATTAAACATGATCTATTAAAAAGGTTCAGCGGAGTATTACGTTATAGTAAAAAAACTACAACAAACAGGATAAGTTTTGACATTTCATTGTAAATAACAAGCAACACTGATATATATTTTTAATTTCTTGACGTCTGCTGTCGTCTATCCCTGTATCATTCATTGCTCGCTACGCACAATATACGCCGTCCACTGATTGAATACTTTGTTTTATTTCTCCCAACTATTTTTCCAAAATATCAGTTTCATCATCATCAGCAGCCTAACCTAGTCCACTGCTGGACATAGGCCTCTCCCACGGCGCGCTATTGAGCCCGATCTTCGGCTCTTCTCATCCAGTCGCTGCCAGCCACCTTGCGCAGATAGTGGGGCAGCCGGGAACTGGGGGCCGTTTTCTTTGTGCGCTATCCATGGGAGGTAATGCCATAATCGCCACGCTAGACCTGCGGGTTGGCGATCGCAGTAGCCGGGTCGCTTGCCCCGATGACGCTGCTGCCCGTCATCGTGCTTCTGGTATTTTGACCCAGCCATAATTTGAGTGGTTATACCGCCACTAGTCGGTCGCCAGGGACTCGTTCGTTAATCGGCAGGATGCACCACGTGCAGGTGACTTTGACATTTGGAGGTCTAGATGTTGGTGACCCCCCTTACATCCAAAAATATCAGTTTATTTTATTGAAAATTGAAATTGAAAACGTTTATTTAGCTCTGTAAACACCAGAATATAGAACACAATTCAGAAGTATACAAAGTTTAATACACGCAGCACAACATCTGGTGTGGTACAGTACCAAAAAGGGTACACCAGCTCAGCATAATGCTGAGGCAAGCCACAGCGTGATTACAATACAATTACAAATTACAATTATTACAATTGTCTTCTGCCAAAAATGGCCGTTTTCTGGATGAGTTTTTTTCCGACTGGCGGCGCGAGTGTGCGCGATCTAGGGTACTTATTTACTCTTTTTTTTTCTTTTTAATCGTCCATTATAGAGGATCCGCCGCAGGTTGTATAGAATATCATGAAAGCGCGGCCGTTGCCCGTCTGCGCGCGTATAATAGAAATGCTTACCGCTTTGTGAACCTACGGAACCCTTGCTCAACATTCTAGCAGGTCTAGACTTAATTGAGATTCTAGGTATTGGAATTAGTCTATGCATGATGTCTCTTAAACTTTCGCCGATTAAAGAAATACATGATTAAACTTAAAAAGACTTGAAATTCAAAACAACAATACAACGTTTAAAAGACACATGCTCAGCATGTGCTGCGGTCCGACCGGTACGGCAGAACCACAGCGCTGGTTACAGCTGTGCCAGGACGAAGGCATCGTGAGCGAAACAGCAGGTCAGGGACGAAACCAAAAATATATTAAAAGTACAAATAATTGATTGATTAGGTATGCAACTCTTCATTTCATAGAGAAAAATCCCACCTAAACTTACACTGAAAAAATGTTTTTACTTCCATTTCGTAATTTGTTTATTAAGAAACCACAATTAATAACATAAAGAGGTTCATTCGTGTTATTCCTGTGAAAATAGTGTTTTAATGAAATATTAAATAACAGTTTTCGATTGTAATATGTTAATTTTTCTTTGTTGTATGGCACTGCATACAAGAACTCTTTCGTATTAAATGTACTACATTTCACTGGCTAACTACTCGGTACTATAGCCATAAAAAAACTATACACCCGCGCCGTCGTCAAACATATCTACGGTTTCCATAGTTACCAATAACATGTTGTAGTCTCTGTAATGGTTTGTATTTTTTGTTTATATATTTCATGGTCGTAGAAAAAGTATTGTACGCAACGCACGTAATGGCGATTTTAACACTAGAACGATCTTTTATGAAACTCAGCGTTAATAAACTCGACGTTGGTAAACTGCTTTTTTCAAAACATACGCCATAACTTTCGAGTTATTTTCGGTCATTGGCCAAATTGCAGTGTAAATCACTAGCAAGGGCCATTCATTAGGGAAAAAAAGCATATTATAGGTACTGTATAGTATCTGTATTATTTGGTCTGTAGCTTCAAATTTAATAGCACAATAGCCTAGAAACCTTACCCAGCACTTCCGAATCCGGTAACACATTTAGTGGCGAAGTGCTACGCGTAAACTACTCGTAGAACAATACGAGCAGTGTTGCCACAAATGGACGGTTTGTTCAAATTGGGGTTGCCATAGGGTCGTAGAGGAGATATTATAAAAAATATATTAAATAAGATATTTCGTATGATAAAACTATAGATTTGGATGCCAACTCTTGATACGGTTTTCACTCACTATTTGATTAGTATTGTCGACAACCTTGGCTGAATATGGAATATGCATATGACTCAAATATAGGTCAAGTATTTTTTTGTAATCTTTTTTACTACAGAATACCATTTATTATTTTATTTGATCGCTTTTTAATTAAGAATTTAAATGAATAAAAGTGGGAAAATTGTGAGAGAAATTCAAAATAGTAAAACGCAACGCTATTGGTTAGAACGAAACGTGACGTCAGCGTCCATGTTGGATGGTCAACAAACAAGTAATTTCCTTTGGCTAAACTCTCCACACTGTCATGCTGTTGTGGACGATGACGTCACAGAAAGCGCGCCAAAATGGAGGCGTTGAAATCGCCCGATTTAATTGCAGTCTTAAATATATTTTTTTATAATAAATATTCATGCTTACATATTGATTGACTAATATAAATGATATATATTTTTACAGTAATAAACTAACGTAAAAAACCATTCCAAAATAATTTTAATAAAAAATAATTAACCGCCTTCAAACCTGTAGTGTGAATTGAATGCGATTTTAATTTTTTATTAAAATTAGTTCTTTTATGGTATTAGTTGGTTGGTTACGTTAGTACATTACTGTAAAAAATGTATCATTTATATAAATATGAATATTTATTATAAAAATAAATATTTAAAACTGCAATCAAATCAGGCGATTTAAACGCCTTCATTTTGGCGTGCTTTTTGTTTCGACTGTATGTTTTTTTTAAATATATATGCAGGAACATACATTAAAAAATAAACGATTTTCTAGAATTATTGCAGATTGCAATTGAGAATGTTCAGTTTAAAACATAACAACCTGGTAACATTATCTAAAACAGCTTGCCCATTCCACCTGGGTTATACCGGAGTGCTCTAAATAGTTTTACGTGTCAGACTTAGTGGTCTTGTTACTGGCACTGATTTCATTGTATTTATGTACTACTGGTTACACTTTGCTAATATGAAAGGACCGACAAATACTAAAATAAGACCACAAACTACGAATTGGGACTGGGACAACGGATTTATTTGAGTTGTTTGAAGAATTTTATGCGAATGATAAAGTTTCTCTAATTACTTATAGTACATTATTGCTCTTCTAAAGTTTGTTACTCAAGTTCCATGCAAACCGTAGTTCCTAAGTATACCTATAACGAGGTTGTACTATTCTTATGAATTCGTATTAATAGAGGTAATTAAATTATCCCTATTACACTATAGTAGTGGTAGATCCTAATGTGAAGGATCGCCTGGGGTGGTACCACCCTCTTATTTATTTCTGCCGTGAAGTAGAAATGCTTGCATTTCTGTGTTTCGGTTTGAAAGGTAAGAGAACCAGCGTAATTGCCGGCACATTAGGCAATCCATCTTAATCCTCAAAGTTAGCAGCGCTTCAAAAACCCTCTAATATTAATACAGTGAGGTGAGATGTCTATGGGCGACGGTGACCACTTCACATCAGGTGGCCCGTTTTCTCGTCTGCTCTTCTTATTTATTTATTTTTTAAACCCTAGAATCTAAATTGAAAATATATTTTCAGAATTTAAACCTACAACTGAACTGCTGGTCCTGGCTTTAATTCCTACATTTTCTTTCAAAAACATCAACTTCCTCTTGTTCTATTACTAAACACTTCCCGGAACCTGTCAAACCAGACGAGGGTGTCATGTTCAGACAGACATCTGAAACCTGGCAGCTCCCGCTGTGACTTCAAGAGTCTTACTTTAGAGTTAAGATAAAGCTTGTGAATGCTTTGGGTAGTTATGGTGACGGATTCCCAATAGGAAAGGAGTTCGATCGTAAAATCAAGCTGCTTTTTTTTTTTTCGATTTTTACTAAAGAACTTTTGTAACGGTCACATCCATATATCCATCTAAAATTCACCCTGACTGATAATCTAATAAATTTTTCTTGGCAGATTTAAAACATTGCCTTCTTCATTTCACACACTGGTTATCTCAGTGTATTCCTTTATAACCTTAAAGCAGTTGATAAATGTCGGTAAGTCTTCGAAAAAATCGAAAAACTCATTGGTACGCGACATTGCAAGGTTTTCCACTACGCCACCGACGCTGTATTTTTATTTTATTTATTTTCGCGAACTTGACAGCTTTATACTTAAAACTACACATATTTCACAAACATATACAGCCAATTATGAAGTTCGAATCCTATTACAATTTTTTGAAAACCAAGGAAAGGTAAAAGAAAAAAAAGGTAAAAGAAAAAGTCATAACAGTATGCAAATTAACCGAATCCCAGGTATCTGAATCCCAGTATAGATGTAGACTGTTCAGTGAAACATTATGCAACTAATAATGTACCAAAATCAGTAAATAATATATAGACCCGGACTACAAGACGTCGGTTCCTAGGCCGGTTCCAGTATCGGTTCCGGAACCGGTGCTTCATATAAACTCAAACAAAAATGCGCTGTGAACTACACGTACAACGGTTCCACTGGGAACCGGCCTGTTCGGTTCCTGAATCGAATAGGCGGAGCTTGAGCGCAACGCATGAGTTTGAATGCAGTCGAATGAATGAACGAATTATTTATTCGCCAGAAATATGGTACATTGGATGACAAATCTTAAATATTAGGTCTCACATATTTCGCCAGCTTTGACATGCAAATATTTTAGTGTTAACTTCATTAAATTCAAGTAGTATTTGGAATACAATCATTACATCACACATAAATTACCTATATAAATTAACATACATATCATGTCACATAGAATAAAGTAATGTCAATTCAAAAAATATGTCAACAGCAAATCAGTCAACCCCAAAAGATACAACAGTCAAATTTTGGGTGCTTTACATTGCATAAATTCTATTACAGTATAAAATCATTTGTCGATAAACCATTTAAACAACTGTTTTAAAGATAAAGATCTTGAAGAACTGAAGATTTTGGGTAATCGAATGAAGGCTCTAACGGCCATCACATAACAGCCGTCACTTTATAGACTTGATTTCATCTTTGGCAATACCAGTTTGTCTGGGAACACGACTACACGGCCGGTAGCGGTTCCTGAACCGAACCGTCGCTGGAACCATCGTCGTGTAGTCCGAGCCTTACAGTATTTTGTTAAACCCAATTGAACATCATAGTACCACAGTCTGAAGAGTGACGCGACGTCTCATCTCGAGTGACAGTGTAAAGTGAGCCGAAAGCGTCACGTGCGGTGTTTAATTAAAGTCACATCCCATGTGTTCGACATGGGATGTGACGAGTGAGGCAGTGAGACAACGGTATATTGGAGCTCATTGTCTTGTCTTTTGTCGGTATTATGTAATTTAGGAGCTTTTTGTCAGCTTTCGTTGTTTGTCAGGAAATGTTGATTGATTGAACATAATAGAATCCAATTACGATTAAATAGTGTGCTAAAGCACTTTTGACAAAAAGGGTATTTTAACGAAAAGCACTTTTGACCATATGCATACAACCTGTTTTAACAAGCTATTAAATAAGTAAAATATTTAATTAAGAAATAAACCAACTAGCGATTTATATTTATATTTATAGTTATATTATATTATATCTATAGAAAATATAATATAATATAACACTAAAATAATACTAAATCTAAAACTAAACTAAGGCTAAGAAAGCTAAAGATAAAAAAATTGGGTTAAGTCCCCCACATCCGGCAGTGTACCCAAGAGACTGGCTGCGTTGCCCCGTTGGATAGCTAAGCTAATCCGCTGCGCCAAATAGGAGCCAGATCTTGGGTATTTTGACGCGTCGACCAGGCGCTTTGCGAGGTCCTTGAAGACGCGGTGCGCTCCCGGGCCCCAGGGTCCCGATGTTTCAACCCCAAACGGCTCAAATATGTATGTTTCACCCAGAGTATATTTGCGCCGTTTGAGGGTTTCTGCAGCAGCGGCCGCAGAGCCGAAAACTACAATGTAACTACACGCAACTTATGGCAAAATACATGAAATGAATAAATAGTAACTAGCGAAAAATTATACATAATATATGTCGGAGAGTGAGGCGCTAGTGTTCCTCAAAAACGGTAATATGCAGCGCTGTAATGCGTGGAACGAAAACGCAAGTCAGTCTAGTGGCAAAGATCGAGCGGCGGCCTGTGGTTTTGAGGTTATAATATGAAGAAAACAGTCAGCTCCATCCCGGCTGGTGGTGATGGTAATTACGGCGGTTTCCCGGTGCTGATGATAATTTTCTGGTAAGGTTGTGATGTTAAAATCATGTGAAACAAGGAATACGCAGGTCGGTATGTTTTCATTGTTTTTCTGACGACGCATTCAGAATACTATAGCGGGGTGTAGGTGGACCTCCACGATTGTGTGTGGTGTCTTCCCCGTGCTCAGGGTTGAGAGATACACGGTTAGGTTTTCCTGACAAAGTTAGCTGTTATTCGTAACCTGGGTTAAACGTCCACGTATTTCAATGGCCTTCCTTACAACTGTACGATCTATTCACGCTATTTCTGGTGTTGACGCCCTGTCTCGTCTGTGGCTTCGATATATACATTTACGAACGTGTGTTAAATAGGAATTTACAATGTGATTGACATTATGGTATAATTGACATTATGGTAATTAATAATATGATTTGACATTTTGGTTTTAAAAATAGAGACTATTGTGAATGCTTTGATTTGGGTACTTAATTTAATATTCATTATATTTGATTTTATTATAATTGGGAAAAATTGTGTTGAAACCTATGTATATATTTATAAGACCTACAGTATCACCTACACGCAACTTATGGCAAAATAAATGAAATGAATAAATAGTGTACAAGTTGGTAGTACAAAATAAATAGTGTACAAGTTGGTAGTACAAAATAAATAGTGTACAAGTTGGTAGTACAAAATAAATAGTGTACAAGTTGGTAGCACAAAATAAATAGTGTACAAGTTGGTAGTACAAAATAAATAGTGTACAAGTTGGTAGTACAAAATAAATAGTGTACAAGTTGGTAGTACAAAATAAATAGTGTACAAGTTGGTAGTACAAAATAAATAGTGTACAAGTTGGTAGTACAAAATAAATAGTGTACAAGTTGGTAGTACAAAATAAATAGTGTACAAGTTGGTAGTACAAAATAAATAGTGTACAAGTTGGTAGTACAAAATAAATAGTGTACAAGTTGGTAGTACAAAATGCCCCCTAAGTGTGGACCGCCGAATGAATGACGGTCTCCAGGACGAAGACATTTATTGAAAATATGATATACTATATAAGTAATTCGAAACACCAAAACTGTAACGTGTTGTAAAATGCGACTAGCGCCATCTATCGACGGATAGGGTCAAACATTCCGCCCACCAAGAACGTCAAGTCCTTCTAACCGCCCACCAGAACCAACTGTTTACTTTTAATAGTAAGTAGATGTAAAGATAGAGAATGCTTAATGAAGAACGAAGGAATTATGTAAATGAAAGAAAGATAAAGCACTGCATTGCCACAAATAATTAAAAAAAAAACATATTTAGTTCACTCCATAATACAATTGGCAATCGAAATAAAAATGGATATGGTCAGATCAACATACAACATTCTACAAACAACACATAAAAAATCCCGGGTACAAAGGTGTAAAGAGGCCAAACACCCAAATATTCCTAGAATTTCATGGTATATTTCTTGTATTTCTCCCAACGAGTTCTTTATACTAAAAGGTATGGAGAAAGAACTCCCCGATACACGCAACCAAGCAGTGACAGTCTAGCGTTAGTGACGTCTGAATCGTTGGATCAACATTCACTGATCGCACCGATCACAAGTCACAAAGAATTATAACTTGTAACTCCGTCCCGTGGATGCCATTGTTAAGAGAGTCCAGTATAACGATACCTTCCGTTATATTAAGATTGCCTCGTTACTGTAGCGCGTCGAGCATGTGCGCCGACGCCAGGGTCCCTGAATACTTCGCGGTGCTGAGGAACAGGGTTCAAACGGGTTGCAACGTTCTGGGACTCTAAAAATGAGTTAGTGAATGACAATGACAATTTATTTGAAAATGTATTTTTAAGAGTTGGTTGCGCATGCACCGGAGTCCGAACAAAATATAACGTAATGTAGTATAATTTAGTACCTAGTTTTTTTAATTTGTTTAATTTCTTTTTTACATTTGTATTTATTAATTGTATGGGTTGCATTTTGACTGAAATAAACGATTTATTATTATTAAGCTTCCATTAAAGAATAAAAAGTCTTCATTAGATCAACACTTTACAGCAGCTAAAAATCCTGTGCTGCAATGTGACGCCAAACAGGTCTCCGATTCAGCATAATGCTAAAATTATATTAAAAACCCAGCGCCACGACAAATCCAAAGTGGTTTATTGAAGATATACTGAGTAATTAATACAAAATAAATTAATAAAAACTAAAGTGCTAATTTTCAGTGGAGACTCCAATTGCTTGCTTATCGTATGGTTAGTGGCCAACCTATTTGTCAGAGTTGTTCAGGCCGCCTGTAGGCCTCTGACATGGCTTAACGACTGCTGTCGAACGACAACAACCGGGACCGACTGCTTAACGTGCTCTCCGAAGCACGAGGTACCGACCGCGCCAACGTGGCTTAACCTGCACGATCAGTTTCGGACCGTGCTCGCAACTAGGCTACGAGCTCCAGACTCCAGTGCTGTTATCGTTATCTTTCCATACTATGAGCTCGTTGATTTCTCCGTATATTCCTTGTATTTCCGAGGCAGTAAGTCAGCCGTTTGACGGATAGACCGGTTTACGGCCGCCCGTAATGAGTCCCGTAATCGCGAAGGGTTTTATCTTGCTACTGAGATGCTTGATGGATGCAGGGGTTCCGAATGTAGTGTAGTAGTTATATAGTTGTAGAGGTCTCTTAACTTGAGCATGTAGTCATGGTTTTATGTATGAACCAGTGTCTAGGACGTAAGTAGATAGGTATTAACAGTAATATTTATAGACCCTACAGTGAGTTTTACAGCCGTTTCTTTACGGTTCAGACTGTACGTCTGTGGAACTCCCCGCCGCCGCACATTAAACATACCCAATCACTCACGATTTTTAAAAATTACTTGCGTCACCACTACGTACAGCAATCTGGTTATGTGTAATTAAATCCTATAGAATGTATTGTGTTTATCTGTTTGTTTTTTCCTTATATCATGTATACATATTATTATATATATTTATATTATAAATATCTAAGTATACCTACCTATTTATGTATTTTAAACATTATTATTTATTAAGTACCTATATTTCTTGTATTTATATTACGTTTTTGTTATATTTAATTCATGCTTGCACCCCCTTACATTGTATTTAACAAAAACTCAATCACCCAAAGGTTGTCTGAAAGAAATAGCTTAAAGTTATAAGGCCGCCAATTGTATTTGTATTTTGTATCTTTTCTTCTGTTCTGTGTTCTTTGTCCTGTGTGCAATAAAGAATATTTGTATTTGGAAAATGCATCAGGCTATCCCTTTACTACTTTGTCGCTTAATTTATGTGTCACATTTATACGAATATCAAGGAATCTTAAAAAAACTTATTGCGACAGGGTTCCACAGAGTATATCTTGATGTGTCTTCTATCGTACACGTAGAAGAATATAAAGAAGCGCACGGCAGTGGGCAGGCCAAGTTCTAGAAACACCGGGTGAGCGCACGGCCGTGAACGCTTTGAACCACTTTTCATTACCTATTTCTCTAGAAATTGTTTCATAATGTTACTTGCTCTTTAGACATCTGGTTAAAGACCCTATTACATAAAAAATGGTCCACTGGAAATACTAAACAACCATGTAGATTTAACCTCACATGATTAAAAAAATTATTTAATATTATTTAATATCAGTCTGTGCGGCTGTTTAACGAGTTGCCCGATGAATATAGGACAGACATGAGCCTCCATACATTTAGGGTCAAATTAAAAACGCTTCTTTTGGAAAGGAGTTTGTATTCTGTTAAAGAATGATAATGTAAGTAGGCACGTGTGATGGAAATATAATAAGCAAATTATAATTTATTGTGTTGTATTTGTTATGACACTGATTTATTTTATTTTTTAATATTATTTGTGACATGGATTTTAATTAAAAAAATTGTAATTGTGATTTCTTTTTTATAACGCTTATAATGTAGTTAAGATTGACACTGAAAGAGTTTAATTATTATTTTTGATTATTATTTTTTGGAATGTTAACTTTTTGGATTCAAACACAATTTTTGATTGTTTCTGAAATTACAAAGGTTTACAATTACAACTAAAACACTGTGAATTAATTTGCTTGAGGCAATGCAGTGTTTAATGTATCGTATAATGTCATAACAGAAGCTTAATATGTTTAAGCTAAAAAAATCCTATCTCTACCAAAAAACTAGTTTCAACTCATTCATTCCCCTCAAAATCAATTACATTCCTGTTATTATTACATTAGCAAGACCTATTGGACTTAAAATTCCGCCCACGGTCCGTCCCTGTGGCCCCCGTAACCTTGAGCCGTCCCTCGTCTAGACACGCGGCGGCACTAGGTAATCTAGGTATAGTCTGTTATAAATTATTCCCCTAGGGCACATTCGTTTTAGGTATTGATTGATACTTCAATTTGAGACCTAAAAGTTAGTTGGATGTACGGGTGTAACAAAAAAAAACTAAAGAGGGTTGTTCAGTATCTACAACTGAAAAACTTTCACTATGGGGCCAAATCTGAAATCGCGTAAAAAACAACAACTATTTCATACAGATTTAGTAAGATTACGTACTGGTAATCTTACTAAAAAAATATTGCAACTTTCGATCAAATATCTGGGTTCGGAGATACTTTATGAGTAATTGTCAAGATATGTTTTATGTTTCTATTGAGGTCCTCTATCGAATTATCGAGCTGGGATCGATCGCCAAGAAATCGTCATTTTTTCAAAATCACGGAAAGTAGCTGTGCCAGGTACTTTTTCCATGCACTTTTTATATGCTCTAAATCAAACAAGTTGTTGTTTCAGTGTAAGCACATAACATAACTAAAATACAAAAAAAAAGAAACTAGCGACACATGTCCTCATACACAATCATACTCGTACAGTCTCTGTACGATGCGGGGGTCCCACGCCCGTAAGTACAACAATCTATTTTCACTCGCTGCATTTTGTTCACAGCTGCTTACTTTACACTTAAACACACGCCGGTCATTCATGAAAATGTCATTAGTGAAAGAATGAATGGATGGAATGATCTAATCTTTTTTCAACCCTGCAACACTGGACGAAGAGATTGAGTGAGATGCAAGCTTGGACCTTATTTTATTTTGTTTTCACTTCCTTTCAACCATTATTATTTTTATTTAACAAGGCATTGGCAACACTGGTCATCAGCCTAAACATTAAGCGATTTAAAACAGTTTTTAGTTTTTCGGCATCAAAATGTTGTGGTGTAGACACATTTTAACACTCCTAGGACGGAAATTTCAACCGGTCTAGTCTCTGGCGAGTTCTCATGGCCCGCCGCAGAATCACAGAGTGAAACTACGCAACGAACCACTAACGAGAAGTTTATTTTAAGAGTTCAACACATTGTCACTGTTACTGAAGTTTGCTAGACAAAACTACACCGATTTTAGCTATCAAAATCACCAGACAACTATTTTTGAGCAATAAAATAAACACCGTAGAACCTTCTCTAGCGACTTTCCCGCCAAAACTCACCCTTTTTAACCAAACAGTGCATTTGACAGATCTCGCCTAGATCTCCATCTCTTATGAATGAAGGAGCAAACGTCCTAAATCGTGTGGAACAGGAGATTTAGATACTAGCGAATGTAAATCAATTGAAACAGCAGTTAGTATGAAGACATTTTTAGTGTCTAGGATAGGAATCCCACACGACTTAGGATGTTTATTCCATAATGAAAGTTCTAGGGTCTATCAAATGTACCATGTTTGGTTGCAACCGAACCATTTCGCTTCGTTTTGTGTCGCCTCCAGGGGAAGCCGTGTGTCCAACCAAATGCACCCAATATTTTTCTTTCTGTGAAGATTTGGTTTATTCCGGATTGGCCCGCAAAAATCGTGCCAAAAGTGATAAAATTAATAACTCGTACGGACTCGTGCCACTTTTAAAAGTATCCCTGATTGGTCCCAAAATTGGAACCCGGAATAAATCGGGTTTTAATTGTTCAAAGACTGCAAAATAATGTATGAGGGTTTGAATCCTCCGATCGGGACTATAGACAATTTCTTTCGTCAACATCTGCTTTGGTAATCAAATAAATGCACTGTAGAGTCTGCTGCGCTTGAAAACTAAGAGACACTATAGTTTATTTTCTTTTTTTTTACAGGTAAACTTGTGCAACAATCGTCCATAACATAATTTCGTAAGTACATAATCTAAATGTGATTTAAATCAACAAATAATAACAATGAAATTCAACCATCAACTTCAATTAGTTTTTGTATTTTTATCTATCATCTGTACATTTTATATAGAGATTGTTTGATAACGATAATTTCTGTGTGAATAAAGGTTATACTTTAAGTATACCCTACTAATGTAGTCGTACTGATTGTGATTTCATTTCATTATCAAAAGTCTTTATTAAATCTTATAATTATGATTAATTACATAAATTGACACTGTCAACACTGTAAATAACATGAAGTCTTTAAAATGAATGTTAATTATATTATAACATAAATTACAATAGCTTCTTGATTGTATACATAATGAGCAAACAGGGAAAGTTGGCAAAGTATTCCCAGATCGTCACTTTAAGTGTACATGACAGGGAATTCTATGATTGTTGTTTTTTAGGGCAAAGGGAACTGAGCCCATATAGCCATGTCTGATGTAAATAACTTTTTCAAGAATTCATTAAAGTGCTGGTGTGACACATTTCAATGCTATCTGGGAGAATCTTCCACGCTTCTGCACCATCCGAACCAAAGAAGAAGGCGTCCCGGACACAATATGGCTCTTCAAAATCCAGCTAAGTACGGATCGAGCTGTAGCGTCTTATTTGACTTTACTTCACTGTCCCACACATTATTCACATCTTGCCGAAGTTCTTCGAGCAAAAACACCATTCTTATTAGAAAAGCACTACTGTAAAACAATTTGCAAGGCAAAACGAAACAAAGCTGACGTGGATGCCACAAAAGCGCGCGAGAAACTCGGGAATTCTATGAATTGATATAGTTTTGAAAATCATAATCTATGGCAACGCACGTTCCATTCTAGACATCTAAATCAAACCAAAGGATTTAATTTAAGGAAATTTTCAGACGTTACCTCTAAAATATGTGCCATTTAGCGGGAAAATTCAATATTTAAACGGTCAGTAAAAAGCGTTATCCTTTCGATTATTTAGTGCACCATTCTATTATGTTATCGCAAAACCGTAATAATTTACCCCTCTTAGGGACACAACAAAGAGGCCAAATAAGTTGCGCCCTCTGAGCGCCGAAATAAGGGAGTGTGAGTGAGTGAGTGAGTGAGAATTCCCGAACAATCAGTAAGGGGTCGGCTCTCAGTCAGAGTGGTCGCGCGCTTGGTTGGAACGCAGCTGGAACAGCGCTGGTTGGATCGTGTGTGGAACGCTTTATAAATAAAAGAAAACAAACATTTTCAAAAATCGAACGCACATTTTGAAACTTTTTCTATAGTGATAAAGAAGTGACCTTGATGTTAGACTTTGCTAGAGGTTGATGAACTCTGTGTTTACAAATAGACCGTCTGTTTTGTTTAGAATTATCGAGGTGTCAAAGTGAAAAAAAAAGAAATATCGGTACAAACGCAACGTGTTTGTCTTATCAAATCGCGTGTGGTTTTCTTCGTAAAAAGACTGATAAAGAAGGAGTAAACATTATTTTGTATCAGTTTTTCAAGGTGATGCTTTATTTACTGTTTCATTCATCTTTACCATTTATATTTATTTTAGTATTGTTTCTTTTTTGTAATTCAGAGTTAATTAAAACATACTTTTTGCGCAACTTCGCATGTAGAGACCACCCACACTGATCGTTCACTGAATTGAAATGATAATTAAATCCATTGTAGGGTAATGAATGGCAACCATTCTCTCATACAAAATAATTATACGAGTACGTTTATTATTGCTACTGAATCCAGCATATTTAAAAAAAAACTATTCAAACTTATTTATTTAACCAAAATATAACATGATTATACACAAAGTTACCTTTACTCCAGGACATAGTTGTGTAGTAATAAATGGTACCTATAGTTAGTTAAAACCTATAAATTATTTGTTAATAGCTGAAATTAGGTTGAATTAATAGAATATTCACCTAAAATAGCTGTTAGGACTGGCGTTTGAAAATATTATTAGAACTTATTAATAAAAAATAATCTAAAAATTGAATAAAGGTTGCTTAAGTAAATAGGCTACCTAAACCCAAATAATGAGATAGAATTAGCGTTAAAAAAATTACAGCAAGTGTTATAAAAATACAGAATTTGAAATTTTATTTTTACAAATTACAGCGGATTTACATACCCAAGCTTTAGGGTATATAACCCAAGCTAATCAAATTAAAGGACATTTTCATTAAAATATGCGAGAAAAATTCTAATATTATATTCTGGACATACAAACAAACAAAATGTTTACAGAAGCACACAAGACTAAGTAGCCAAAAAAAAGCATTGTACCGCGGCAATATAAATAGCCCCAAAAAATATTTTCAGATCCGTTAGTGCCGATGTGGACAAGATTCAATAGCTGTGTTAGAAGTAAATTCTTTCTTTCTTTCTAAAAATAAATAAATAAATATTAAAAGCTTTTTTCTTCATGGCAAGTTAATTTATGTAACATATCAGAAATATCTGTGTTGGAGGGCCGCAACCCTTCTATTCATTGGGCATATTTTATAACTAACTGCCATAGATCGTATCACATGAGTAAGCTTGCTGTTTTATATCTATTTGTTTATATGGTTTTGATATTTACATATGTTATTTATTATAGAGTTAATAAACATTTCCCTACATCTTTCTGTATGAATACATTAAAAATTATCATTCAACCATAATGATTTCGTAGCTGTTTTATAATGCATCGTTACGACATTGTTTCCATATAAAAATAAAATTACACGTTCGTGTCGTACTTATGGCATATTTTCATGGAATTTTATTACTATCGGGTCAACCATGCTGTTAGGTACTTATACTGTAGTCAATATGTATAAAAATAATACACATTAGTTCTTTTAATATATGTAAATAAACCATTTGCAGTAATAATTAAAAAAGAGATATATTCAAAATTATGCGATTATTAATCACTTGTATGAAAACCGAGTCGGTACGTGTTGCACTTTAAATGTAACATATAACATTAAAATTATGAAAATAAACTAAATACCTAATACTATCGGTAATAGATTATAGTACAATGTTAAATTGACTCTCCCATCACTAAAATATGAAGTATTATATTAACTCTACATTTTCAAATGGTGATTATGACTCTTCATTGTCAGTATTTTTCCATCTACTAATATTTACGATCTTATATATATATAAAGGGCGTCCCCCGGCCATGCCACACGGAGGGAAAGTACATTAAATATTGAAGATAGGATATTTTACTGAAAGAAGACATAATTTTATTTTTAATAATAAGTAGAACTGCATTCACAGTTTTTTTTTAAATCGCTTGTCTCAGCCGGGAATCGAACCCGCCAAATAAAATGTCAGATTTCATGATCTTCCTTTTATTTAAAATGCTATGTTATTTAGGAAAAAATAATCCTTATGATTAACCCTTTCGACCGTTATCATAAAATACATGTGGGTTTTTTTTCACATTTGGCGGGTTCGATTCCCGGCTGAGACAAGCGATTTAAAAAAAATCTGTGAATGCAGTTCTACTTATTATTAAAAATAAAATGATGTATTCTTTCAGTAAAATATCCTATCTTCAATATTTAATGTACTTTCCCTCCGTTTGGCATGGCCGTGAGACGCCTTGTATATATTCATAAATCTACTATTATCAATGAATCAAAAAATCTTGAGGCATTTTTAGTAGGTATGTACATTCATTATACTAATATAAACTTTTTAGTAGGTATGTACATTCATTATACTAATATAAACTTTTTAGTAGGTATGTACATTCATTATACTAATATAAACTTTTTAGTAGGTATGTACATTCATTATACTAATATAAACTTTTTAGTAGGTATGTACATTCATTATACTGATATAAACTTTTTAGTAGGTATGTACATTCATTATACTGATATAAACTTTTTAGTAGGTATGTACATTCATTATACTAATATAAACTTTTTAGTAGGTATGTACATTCATTATACTGATATAAACTTTTTAGTAGGTATGTACATTCATTATACTAATATAAACTTTCGGCTAGTACATGGCTTCCAAAACATCGACTTTCTTTCTTTCTTCTTGTATTGTATTCGAAAAGCTACAAGTAACATTCTTACATTACTGTTATGTAATAATTATGTAGGTACCTACATGAAATAGGATTTTTTTTCTTGTGTTAAATATTCTAACATGAAGTTAAAAGCTCTAACGCCTACTAACAACATTAAAACGTGTTCAAATGCTATGGTGTTTACGATGACTCATAGGTTTTACTGACATCGCCTTTCTACCACGTTGCCCCATAGAGTAATGCTAGCTTCCTGCCCAAGCTATAGATTACACAGATAGCCGTTGTAAATTATAATTAGGGGATATGTTACTTGTTGAATCATGATTTTGGGCTTTAGATTTTAAAAAATGTCACTGCAAAAATATTTTAAAGAGGTATTCCTTTACTCCTATACACATAGTATGTGGTATGGCTCTGTCCAGAGACAGCCTTGGGAGGTAGAACCAACTCTTTTATTTTTTCTGCGGCAAAGCAGCAATAATTGCTATGATGTATTCTGGTTCCAAGATTGAGAGCTACCGTAATTACCGGCAGTTTAGGCACTCTACTAAATCCTCAAGGAGCAACATAATATAGTGAAGGTAGATTTAAAAAAAATAACGTTGCAAAATGAAATGAAATGAAATTAAATTATTTATGAAATCAGGTAAATGAGTCCATAATTATTTATAATCTTAAAAATTACATTAAATATAATAATATAAATTTCACTAAATGGGGTTTGCTGAAAGAGATCTCTCTTAGAGATAAGCCCTTTGTGCTTCACATATTTCTCTCTGAGTTTGTTATATATTATTTGTGTGTACAATAAGTTAATAATAATAAGATGACAAAAAATTCACATGACATACACAGTAAAAAAGAAAAAAAAAGTAAGAGTACAATGAACTTTTGAATTTTGACTAAACTAAAATAAATTTTACAACATTAGCAATTTATTCTAAAATTTGAATATATCCAAAAGTGGGTTGATATAGCAGCAATCAGGCTATTTATAATTCTATATATTTTTTTTTCAAAATATTCTTTTATTATTTGCAATAAAAATTATTGATTCTGACTTTGTGATAAGATGTGACGGTGACCACTTACCATCAGGCGATCAATTCTCTGGTCTGCTATCGTATAAAAATATAAAAGTGAAAACAAATGTGCCATTGATACGATTCCAATGCATTTTGATTCATTCACTGGTTCGCCCACACGAAAGACGTGGGCCGCGTGAATGGATCTCTGATGGTCCATTTTGCCCTTTCTTGGACCATTTCGTAATCCACATTGGACATAATACAATTTTGATTCGGTTTAGTCATGTTTCTATGGTTATTATTTTCAATTTCGATAAATCACTGATTCACTAAGGTCTGAGCTTATAGAAGATTCTAACAATAACTGAAAAATCGTATGATGTATCTTTACATTTTTCACATATATTTTTTTCCTTTTTTGCAGGATATATTACAGTATATATTTTTTTTACATAGTAAATGTTCGTTAAATATTTGTATGCCAATCCAAGATTCCACATATTAAATGTTCTTAAAATAACAGCACAGGGAAAGGAGGGACATATACAATACAATACAATACAAATATACTTTATTGCACACCCGGGCCAAAAACAAAACATACAACATAAAGAGAGGTACAATACAATGTGCAGAAGGCGGCCTTATCGCTTTAAGCGATATCTTCCAGGCAACCTTAAGGTGATGGAAAAATCATAAAATATATAATATACGGGTGCAAAAGGCGTATGAAATAGATACTACCCTCAAATAAATAAATAACAAAAATAATTTAAAAAATATATATATGCAAACCTTTGCAAGCTGCCAAGCAGTAGTAATAATATTACATAAATACTATAATATATACAGAAATATAATACTTAATATATAATACATATTAAATGCAAACGTCCCTGGATCGATTCTACTTTTAAACCATTATTGTGGAGAAACACTTCAAAAAGAACTTAGTCTGATTGGACATTAATAAATGTTTAAAAAACATTAATAAGGTTATTTTTTAGAGAATAATGTAGGATTTTGTTTTTTGATTCGTTGTTTAAACAACATGTTCAAAATCAGGGTTATTCTAGTGTACAATGACGTATAAATAAATAAAATAATCTTTATTAAAAACATCACAAAACTTGTAAATCGAACATTACCCTGACTCCCAAACTAGGCGAACCTGTATCTTGGGAGACAGTGCTTTTCCAAAAAGAAGGTATTCAATAAAGGTCAGCATTCATCCCATAGATAACTAGGTAGTTATCCCATAGATAACTAGGTAGTTATCCCATAGATAACTAGGTAGTTATCCCATAGATAACTAGGTAGTTATCTATGGGATAAATACCGACCCCTACTGAACAAGCGTATCCAAAACATGTTATTGGAGATTTTTGTTTCTTTTGTTTCGAATTTTCGAATTTTTATTTCCTTTTAATTTGTAAAAAAAAATCTTTTTATTTATCGAAAATGGTTCCAAAACTAAAAGTTAAAATTTTACTTTCAGCTCTTCCGAAAATTGACTGTAACAAAGTGGCTCTTATAAAAGACTTGTTTCATACATACTGTGTTCAAAATAAACGTAACATTAAGACAATTTGTGATAGTGAAGAAGAAAAACTGTTCGTATTGAACTTTGTGTGAGACAGCTCCTCGTGTGCCAAACTGAAGTTGGACTGACTTTGAACTCTATGTCTACGTATTTAATGTCGGTTGGTTAGTCCGGGAGTTGGCTGATGGCTACGAATGGGCACCAACTTGTCTAAATTGAACAAGACCAGGGTCTCCGGTGTCAATCATGTTAGTATCATTCACTTTTATTCCTACATTAACTATATTTCCATTCCAGTAACTTTGTGATGTGAGTATGTAGTTAGATTTCAGTTGTGCGTTTTTTACTCGTATGTGTAAGTATCGCTCGCTTATAGTTTTAAATAATTCTCTGTTCCAATGTTTCATCATCATCATCCTATTAATGTCCCCACTGTTGGGGCACAGGGCTTCCCTGGCATAAGAGGGTTATGGCCCATGATCCACCGAGCGGGCCCAGTGCTCATTGGTGAATTTCACACACCTTCGGAAACTTTTAATTCCCTCAGACATGCAGGTTTCCTCACGATGTTTTCCTTCACCGTTAGAGCAGTCGGTAAATGTACGTAAGTCTTCGAAAAAATCCGAAAAACTCATTGGTACTTGGCATGGTTTCAAACCCGGACCTCCCGCGTGGGAGTCCGGCGTCCTAGCCACTAGGCCACCGACGCTCCAATGTTTACCATTTTGGAATGGTTTTTGTTCCTATGATAATGTTATGATAATGGATTTCATAAAGTTTTTTTCCTATGACATAGGTGTATATCATAATTATTATGAAATTCTGTAAGGTTTTATTTTATACCCATTCCTAGATATTAATCTCGTCCATTATTATTTTCTCGTGAAAATATTTTGCCTTCATTATATTTAACTATATTATGTCAATGGGGACTTTTGGGAGGGACACGGTGTGACCGGTGGGCTTGTTTGACTGAACTGTCGATTTAGATAGTTATACTTATTTACTGACACTGAAAAAAAAACTATTATCAGATTATCACTCAGACGTTACACAAGTTCTAAGTTTTATTTTTGGTTCTTTTGCAAACAATGCTATACTATATGTCTATTTCTATTATTGTCGGCGTAATTTAAAAGACAAATTCACTTTATTACATCACAAAAAGTTGGAACACCTATGATGAAGGTGGTTCCTCTGTCTACCCCCTCGAAGATTATGAACGTGAGAGTTATGCTATGCTAAGAATGCACCACTATTTGGAAAATATTACCCCAATGTTCCTTACATAATTCAAATTAAAAAACGTACAGGAGACCAATCTCTCATAAGGTTGTTCAATAGGGGAAAATCGACTAAATCGTTCCGTCAATTATTATTTTTTATATTTATTTTTATACAGTATAGTATACAATAATGTCTTAAATATATACCGCCGAACTGCTTAGCAGTTTATCTGCGGACATGTTGCTCCCTTATTATAAATAATCATTATATTTTTATACTTATACACTGCTTTGGCTTTTGCTACGATTATGGACTACTAATACCTACTTACACTCATAAGATAGTATCACTTTTAGTTGCCTAATATTCCAATATATTATAACCCATAACGAAGCGACAATTACCATCTATAAATAGGTCCTCGTTATTATGACATGCCTATAATCCCAAAGCATATAAATCCGTTTTTTATTGCACATATTTCCGCCTTGCTGATACATGCGCCGTTAAAACCAGAGTTATGTGCGCTGCAAACAGCTTGTAAATCAGCTTTATTTGTCGGAGAAGGTTTTTTCTGTTTTCTTATTTGTTGACGAATGGAGGAAGGTTTCGGAAGGACCTCCACTAATTCTTGGTGGTAGGACCCCATGTCGTTCTAATAGAACGCGATTATCCGATTCCCGCGAACTTTGTTCGTACGAACGCACGATTCTGATGTCGAATAAGTGTCCCAATAGGGTATTTGACAAGTATCAAATATTGAATACATTTCATTAGAATAAGAAAATAGACATAAATTGATGGTCAAATGTGAAAACAGAATTAAAATCCGTTGAAAAATAAAATAGATACAGGCAATCAAAAATCAGACGGTAGAAATAGACGGCAATAGTATAATTGTGACGTCACTGTTATGTAGCGCCATACAAGCAAGTCCTTGGCTACGTAATAAGGACTGTTTTGCTAGAAAGGGACAGAGCATCCCCCCACTACTAACTTTAACCATTATCATAGCTAAGTTGTATTAAGACGACCCCATAGAGTCCATCTGGCTAGCGTAGCGACTACTATTGAAGCTGCCGCCAAATATTGAAGATATATGTACTCGTATATCGTGCAACCGTGTTTAGAAGAGTCGTTTTTCTTTCCAAGTACAGAAAAAACATATAGTCATGTAAAAATAATGGTCTAGATTCCGATTTCCTACCTAAAACTAATGAAAGTAAGTACTTATCAGATGAAGCACACTACAGAGCTACCATTTTTCCAAATTTTTCTAAATGTTATGTGATGGAAACAATGGCTTATTCATAAACGTGTAAAAATGACAAGCAAAAAGTACTAGATTAATAGATTCCTACCTACTTATAATTCAAAAGAAAAGGTTCTAGCCGCTACCACTGCTGTGTGAGAGCTTTTATCCCTCGGCCATTACAAAGACTATAACTCAGTTAGCAGCCGACGCTGGCAACACTGTCGTTATCCGCCACGCTAATCGTGTTGCCATGTTTAATGACAAAAATGGCGAGCAGATAGTAGAAGGAGAGAAAGAAAACATCTGGGCACCGGTGGAGCAAAATATCTGTGAAACATCTTTGTAATTAAGTTTTAACATAAGGGAAATTCCTGTCTGTCTTTATGTTCTACATTGTATAGTAAAATACCTGAATCAACTGATTGCTTGTCGGATGACTCGCATTGTTGATTACAAATAAGTTTTTTCAATAGGTTACGATTGGTCGATAATTTTAATGTCGATGCATCATTAGGTCGGTCATTGAGCGTCGGTGGCACAGTGGCAAGGACACCGGACTCTCATGCGGGAGGTGCTGGTTCGAAACCATGCAGTGCCATGTACCAATGAGTTTTTCGTATTTTTCTAAGAATTACGAACATATTTACCGACTGCTCTAACGGCGAAGGAAAACATCATGAAGAAACCTGCACACTGAGATGACCAGTGTGTAAAATGGGGTAGGCACAAAAGATCCTCAAGGGTCGAAGTGCCGCTGGGTTATTCCCGGCCCCCATCATAAGTTAAGATAAGATCATTAGGTCGAATTCTAAACACGGTTCGCTGAATATCGAATAGGTCGATTTATCATTAGGTCGATGCTTAACGATGAAAAAAGGTTGTTCTGTTACGATACTGATAATCACCCATCGTCAATACGTTTAGTTAAAGTTTGATAAAATTCAAGTTCCTTAGAAATAGAAAATCCTTTAGACCATATAGGTACATATGACAAAAATTATGTAAGAAATATCACAAAATGAGTAAGATCCATTATGCAACTTGCGGTAAGTATAGTAAGAAACTGGCGAAGTCGCGGAAGTTATGCGCAAGCGTTCCCGTGGCTTCGCCGCCAGGCGGTGCGCAGGAACTCCGGGGGTTTTTTGGCCGGTAAAAGTCAGGCATAACCTCTTCGTCTCCCCCTTGCGGCGAAGAGGTAAGCATGAGCGTAACCCCCCGAAAAAAAAGTATAGTAAGAAAACTAGTGCCTGACGGGGTTTCATTGGTCCGATAAACGTCATAGTAAATTATGCATCATTTAAGTTGGTATATCTCCGAAACGGACCAATGAAACCCTGGCAGGTACTAGTTTTCTTACATAACTAAAATGCGGTCAACGACCTATAATAATGCGAAAGAGGTATCAGATGACGTAGGTAATTTGCAGGCCAGCTCTTGACTAGAAGTTATTTTGTTGGGCTCACTGCCAATCCGCAGACTAATTCTTTATTTACCAAATCAATACATCTTATGCGGACCAACCACCGCAGTATCTCTTCGTTGCTTCTTGCTATTCCGAAAATTGTATTAACAATCAATTTAAACTGGACTAGATGGTTTGGCTAGCATGTTAGATATCTTCCAAACTGAAGAATAAGAATAGTTTATTTCTGCGGTAAGATTACAATGGATTCATAGTCCATACACCAGTAGGAACTTAAGCATATGTTATATTAAACTAAGTAAAATTAGTTTACAATAAACGCTGACCTCCGAACTAGGAAGTTCCTGTATCTTGGAGGACAGCTCTCTTCTGTGACCAGTGGAAATAAACATGTAACAGAACATGGGAAAACATAAAACTGACAAAATTTGGAAGAAAGAAAAAAAGAACAATAATAAATTTGAATATAAGGGGTGGTGGGAATGCAATGTGTGTGTGTGCGTGTGTGTTTGAGGGTGTGTATGTGTGTGAAGATGTAGGTATATAATATAAAACGCCCGAAACATGTGGCTAGACGAGTTATCACAGTATTAAAATTTAGCCAGAATTGAGAATTACACGGATTCTAATTCCAAGTTTAACGACCGCAATATGTCTACTATGTGAAATGTTTCAAACAAATTATAAAGTAGAAATATATTGTAGGGATATTATACTTCACTATATGGCAAATTGGCAACCCTACTTTGTCGCTGACCCCAGATCCTTACGTCATAACAAACTATCACCCTACACCAAACCAATCACGACCAGCGCATACTTTACAACCATTCATCATTGCGAATCAGGCACTCTACGGAATTACGTCATCAAGCGTCAGACGCCTCCTGGTCATGCTCAGATGTTCCCGAACATGGATCATGATCAGAATCATTTATCATGATCAATCACGCACGTGCTTCGGATTTCGTGACGCTTATTTTTGGCGACGATAAATTTTTATCAAAAGTTGATTCGTCATTGTGGTAACCAATGCTTGGTCAAATGGTTGATATTACACATCGATGTTAGAAAATTTAAACACACGAAATTGAAATTGAAATAGCGTAGATTTGAAAAAGAATTTCCAAAAGTTCAATATTTGCTTCTAGTTTTTGTCAGATACATGTTTTGCTTAAATAAATCTTAGTACTGTGGCACAAATTGTAACAATCTTTGAATCTGTGACTTTGCCGTTTTAAATCTGTGGCTTTACGTTTGTTTTGATTGAACTTTGCCAATTTCTTCTTATACTTATCTTCAAATATCACTCCGTTTTAGTTTTAGATGATTGAATAATTATGATCGCTAGTTGCTTCGCATTTATCGAAAATTCTTTCACTAGCTTACTTGCTTATCGTATGGTTAGTGGCCAACCTATTTGTCACAGTTGTTCAGGTCGCCCGTAGGCCACTGGCATGGGTTAACGACTGCTGTCGAACGACAACAACCGGGACCGCCTGCTTAACGTACTCGCCGAGGCACGGAGGAGCTCAGATGAAATATGCCACACGCGGTCACCTGTCACGGTCACCACATGCTGGTACCGACCCGCCCAACGTTGCTTAACCTGCACGATCACATTCGGACCGTGCTCGCAACTAGGCTACAAGCTCCCTTTTTCTTTCACTAACACACATTTTATGGCAAACTTCATCGAATCTCTCTTTTATTTTTCTCTATCCAAACACAGAACTAGACAACGGGTTTCCTGTGTCAGCAAATATGTTCCGCTAAGTACTCATCCGTATACAGTTAAAGAAAAATAGTTTGTTTACTCAATCTGCGAGTTACAACATAAACAAGATAAAAAGCATGGCGCCGCGACGGTCTGTCGGCCGATGGGAATGCGGTGGGGTCCCATTGTTAGCGGAGAGCGAAACGGTAGAATAAAAGGTCAACTTCACCAGCCTTTTATATATGCTATCTGTTGTTGCTGTTATTCGCCTTGTACATCTTGACAGAAGATTTACACAGCGTTGTGTCGGCTATCTGTAGTGTCACTCATATTGCTATACTTTCTACTGCTACAATCAAATGCTACGAAAGAAGAGAACGGAAACGATGACCTTATGAATTTGCTCAATATTCACAAATACTGGTTTAAATTAGCTACTTAATTTTAATTTATTTATTATAATACCCTAGAATTACTTGCTTTAGCAGTGGCATAAAACAACATTTTTAAAAGTTATTGCTGTTTTATTTTACTACCTACTATAAGTATGTACTTTTCCCAAGAGCATCGGTGGCACAGTGGCTAGGACACCGGACTCCCATGGAGGTCTGGTTTCGAAACCATGCAGTGCCATATACCAATGAGTTTTTCGTATTTTTAGAAGATTTATTTACATTTACCGCCTTCTCAACGGTGAAAGAAAACATCGTGAGGAAACCTGAACACTGAGATGACCAGTGTGTAAAATGGGGTAGGCACAAAAGATCCTCAAGGGTCGAAGTGCCGCTGGGTTATTCCCGGCCCCCATCATAAGTTAAGATAAGATCATTAGGTCGAATTCTAAACACGGTTCGCTGAATATCGAATAGGTCGATTTATCATTAGGTCGATGCTTAACGATGAAAAAAGGTTGTTCTGTTACGATACTGATAATCACCCATCGTCAATACGTTTAGTTAAAGTTTGATAAAATTCAAGTTCCTTAGAAATAGAAAATCCTTTAGACCATATAGGTACATATGACTATTATACCAATATTATTTATATCGCTTCTCGCTCGCACTTTGACCACATTCAAGGAACAGCCACAACGACTTCCGGAGTGAGCGCGGCAGAATTCAATATCCGCTCGAATACGAGATATTCGATTACCCGATTACTTGCGTCAGATCACCCCAGGCTCCCCAACCGGACTCGCTTTAAGAATGTTACATGCTGGCTTGGTTAATACATCCCTTTAAACTGGATTTAAACTTCAAACTGTTTCTGTTTCATTACTTACTGATTTTGTTTGCTGATAAAGAAATATTTAAATACTCGTTTGATTACATCATCAGCCTATATTAATGTCCCTACTGTTGGGGAACAGGCCTCCCCTTGCACAAGGGGGTACGGGCCATGATCCATCGAGCGGGCCCAGTGCTTGGTGGATTTCACACGCCTTCGGAAACTTTTAATTTCCTCAGACTTGCAGGTTTCCTCACGATGTTTTCCTTCATCGTTAGAGCAGTCGGTAAATGTACGTAAATCTTCGAAACTCGATCTCATTGGTACATGGCGTTCCATGGTTTCGAACCCGGACCTCCCGCATGGGAGTCCGGCGTCCTAGCCACTAGATCACCGACGCTCACTACTCGTATGATTAGCTGGTAGAAAATGCGGTAACACACTTCATGTAACCTGTTTGTTCCACAAAGAGTAAATAAATATTCGATTATTCTATTTACTGTTTCAAATCACCCTAGGCTCCCCAAATCGGACTCGCTTCACAAATTAGTTTATACTGACCGTGTTTATCATGGCTTCAAATTGTACTTATTTCATTACTTACTGTTATTTTCCGAATCAGAAATATCAGAATATTAGAAATATCCGATTATTCGATTTACTTGTGTCAGATCACCCCGGACTTCCCAAGACTTTTGTTTAATAAAAACATGGTTTACGAGAAACTGATTTTTTTACTTTAAATTCTAGTTTCTGTCTACTGTTTACTGCGATAGTTACTTGCTCAAATTCCAAATGTATTTTAGTGCGTGTAACTTAATAACGTTGTAGTCAAAGTGAGTAAAGTGCAGCTGCTACTAACGTTTTTGGTTTAACTAGTGTTTCAAAGATTGATTATCCTTTTAGTCTTTGATAAATATTTGTAGTGAATGAGAAACTTTTACTTTCGGTTTATATTGTGTTTTTTGCTACAAATCTTCTAGGTATACAATTATATACCTGCGTATTACTATAAAAATATGGGTATGTTTTCATCATATAATTTATTCATATATAATCATAAATTGTGTTGGCATACAAAAAAAATATGTATGCCTAAAAATAATACTTAAAAAAATGTAAAAATGAAAAAGTTTATTTACAGGGCACAAATAAAGGACCTCCGACTTACAAACTAGGTCGAAAACCTGTATCTTGGAAGTCGGGATTCCGTCGCACTTTCTGTGCAAGAAAAAAAACCATAATCAAAAATAATAATTAAACTCTTTCAGTGTCAATCTTAGCTACATTATAAGCGTTATAAAAACCAATTGAAATTACAAAAAAAATATATAAAAAAATCCATGTCACAAATAGTATTAAATTTAAAAAAATAAATCAAATACAACACAATAAATTATAATTTTCTAATTAGTCATATTTCCGTTACAGGTACCTACTTACCAGTATAGTACAGTTTTTATAGTAAAAAGCGGTTATATACGCTTTTATTTCATGTTCAATGATACAAATCTATGTCCCACAGCTCAGCGTAGAGATAAATACGAACCCAGGGCCAATACAATTATCTACTACACCGTTATGCACCGTTCGTCAAAACAAAGGATGTCATACTTCAGTCAGAGTAATACTATATCAGTCTAAATATTTAATCCGCCCATTGACTAGATTGACAGCCCTGCACTAGTGAGCACATCGGCCGCCGCATCTAATTGGTAACAGTAGACGTGACGCGGTGAGATCAAAGTCTCGCGCGTCCAATAAAATGTCACGAGCTATCACTGACGTCACTCGCGGATTAGGGGTGTCACGGACATTTTATTTTATTAGGCTGATAGTTTTTGGGGAATACAGTTATTTGTAAGCTGGTTGACGATGATTAAAGGCTAAATAATGTTAAAATACTCCTAAAACATTCATACGAATGTTTAACATGGGGTCGACAACATTCTGTCATATACGAGTATAAGGTGCTTTTTATTAGTAGCAAATATGTGGGGGAGAGGTTTATGTGCTGGTCATTTGTACCACTTTACATGAAAAAATAACCCTGTTACTTGAATGAAAATTTTCAATACTAAGGAAAAATAAACCCCATTATTTTGCACCTTGGTGGCATAATCTCATCCATGTCATTATGAATTAAACGAGAATTCATTCATTAGTAGAATTTTCAGACAAACAATTTTGTCTTTTTTCTCTCGAAAATTTAATAAATAAAAATTAAAAATTAACCCTATCTTTATTGTTATAATCCTAAATTAACCCTATCTTTATAGGTGACACCCTAGAAATATTTGCCGCTAATGAAATAGGACCCTATACTAATTACAGTACCTAATTTTCTATCTAGATAAGTTATAAGAATATTGTAGATATCGTCTACTTTACTAATATTAATCGTTACTAAAATATCGTAAAGGTGGCTCTACTATTATTTAATCTGTGGCTGTACTTTTAACTCAAATAGGTTGGTAACTATTTCGTTTATATAGTACATAGACGTGAGTGCTCATTCAGTACATTCGTAGCTCAACACAGCAGTCAATGCATCATGTATAAGCGATTGAATTGCATGTGCCAACACCGCTCAACATAAAGGGTGGGTTTGGCTGCCCAGTGCAAATATTGATTTATTTTGTTAGATTCATTGCATGCTCTCTACTACTAACATTAGCTGGGGAAGAATGGGTTGTGTAGCTTTACCTACTGTGTCTGAAAAGGGTAGATTGATAGCTTTTCCATTAATTCAATGAAATCAATAAGTTTCTTTTCCCAATTCCACTATCATGAAACATAGAACCTTATAATAGTGAGCCAGCAAATTGCTGTCGATAAAATATCTGCGTTTCTAAATAATAGTTACGTATCTAATAGTTTTTTTTCGATCTATATTCTATTATAAATATAAATAAATAATAAAATAAATAAAAATAATAATAATTAAATAGTTATCTCATAAATATCTTTTATAAATTGATGTAAATTATTTATTAGATAAGAAAATTGAACCGGCCTCCGCGATACAGGCTGTTGCCTAGTGCGGAGTCCAACGTTTAGCATAGTTTAATGTATTGTTATCATGAAAATAAAGAGATTTTTATATTTTATATTTTATGACTATGTTGAGGACTCGTGTAGCACCATCCTATGCACAATTTGCGAACGAAGAAAGAAAAGAAAAAGAAACGTCAACTTCAATTCGAACATGGCCGCGATCGATAACGCATTACACGGCTCGCTATAATTATTTTATTTAAATGTAATACACATTAAAAGTCTACAAAACTACCTATGTTCTATTGCCTGCACCCCTCAAGAAACCCTACAACTATGTCGCTCCGTATCTAATAGTTTTATAATTCTAGATATCATTATAGCAAAGTCTTTGCTGTTATCACGTTTCGAAAAGGACGAATATAATTATATATAAAAATAATTTTTATTTTGATATAATTGTCCATAACATTGTATAAGTACTTACGACCTATAAAGACCTATGTTAATAATTTATTTTACAAGTATTTTTTTTAGAACAGAAACAATACCTTAGGAACATTCTGATACTGTCTACACACGATAAACTCAGAAATTGCATAGTTTTACTTGCAACAAATTTCTTGTGACATAGAGAAAAGATGCATATTAGATAAATAAAAGATACAAATGTTGTACTCAATGGTTTAGCTATCATAATAAACCATTGTAGACAAAGTGTTTTACCACTAAAAAGATGTGTGCCATGACTTCTCCCATACTATCTTCATCACAATCGAATCAAGCTTCACAAAAAGACATCAATTCCCCTAACTTTCTCCTTTTATAACAAAAGAGTCCTCTAATAATACCATCAGGGAAAAATCGCTGTGTCCCCAAAAAGTCCAATAGATTTGACGCCATTTCGGTGTCCAGCAAGGTGCATTTTTTTATTTAATTCTGCAAATCCACCCTTGTTTTCGTGGGGTGCCATCGTACTGTCACAAGGGACTGGCAAAGAGCGAGTGATCCAAAGATAGGTACCTATTAGATAATATTTTATTTCCTACGAATTGGGAAATGTGATGTAAAAACTTTCTTCTGAGGGCTCGTGATTTCAAGAGTATTTCAGCAAAAAAGCTGTAAGATTACTGAATTCTATCCATCCAAAACTGAGCTTTCTGTCGAACATAATAAACCTCGAAAGTTCCTTTTGCATCTTCCATGATTGACTTTATTATTCACAATAATTTTATATTAATTCTTCTATCTTTTATATTTTCTTACTTTTATTCTCATTTTTACGAAAAAAACCTCACCGAATCTTTTTTTATTAGCATCTCTAAGCTCCGCTTATTTCCGTTGCTTGAACCACACTTAAATTTGAGGGTAGTGGAAATCAATACTCAACAACTGTCGGTTTGAAATGTTTACGCCAAAATTACTTAACCTATTTCATGGGGAAATAATTAAATTTGCTGCCCTTCAAGAGTATTTGTATACTTAACGAAAACAAGGTATGAACACATGTTCGTATTTATTTACGTACAGTCGACCACACGCTATAGTATACCATCTGCCAAAAAACTTCAATTAAATCTCAACCTGCGCATTATAATACATTTCAGATTCTCAAATTTTGACGTTCTGGGTAGATTGACCTGATGTCGACTGTACGTACGTACTCGTACTTACAAGTAAAACAAACCTATAACCTGGATGGGTGACCGCTAGTGGCATATTTCATCTGAGCTCCTCCGTGCCTCGGAGAGCACGTTAAGTAGTCGGTCCGGGTTGTTGTCGTTCGACAGCAGTCGTTAAGCCATGTCAGAGGCCTACCGGCGGCTTGAACAACTCTGACAAATAGGTTGGCCACTAACCATACGATAAGCAAGCAAGTATAAATAACCGGTAGTTGCTACTGGCTCTGGATCAGACCCACTTTTGTCCCACTAGTGGGTTAAATTAGTGGGACCACGAGTCTGTTACTTTATTTCCTTCTTCACTTACCTTACCTATTTCAAACTAGTAAAGGATCGTTTTTGTCATTACCTACTTAAAATCTCTGAGACATCTCAACTCTTAGCTACAAGACAGCATAAATTGTATGTATGTATGGGGTTTGCTGGAAGAGATCTCTCTTAGAGATAAGTCACGCCCTTTGTGTTTCACATATTTTTGTATAAGTTTGTATTATATTGTGTGTGTGTGTGTGTGTACAATAAAGAGTTAATAATAAATAAATATCCATAACATCAATTATCAGGTTTTGTAAGTATTCTGTTCAATGTAGAGCATATTATCAATGGAAGGCAGTGAATTCAAATCTTTTTTTTATTTTTTTTATTTACTTCTAAATCCGCATTTGACCTCGATCTCGCCTGATGGTAAGCGACGATGAGGTCGACGATGGAGCATGCGGGTCCAGTAAATGCCTATTCACTCTGGCCTTGAAGATCCCAAGGTTGTAGGTTTCGGGAAATACAGACGCTGGCAGGCTGTTCCATTCCTTAGCCGTTCGCATAATGAACGAAGAAGCAAATCGCTTCGTACGAGCAGATGGGAAATCTCTATGATAATGAAATTCGACTGTGTTGGAAGACAAAATATTATCGGTTTCCCAAAATGTTCAAAACCCGAAGCATCTACCTACTTCGCAAAAAATGATGCGAAATATTGACACTGTTTCAGCAAAATATTCAAAACGATACCGTGAATAAATGATACGTAAACAGACCGAAACGTTCTTCCTACTCGAAAGCTCGATTCGTGCACAAGTTGCTAAATTGAGCTTCCGTTTTACTTTGCGTCTTTCTTTTCTTTTGGAGCCTTGTTCTAAATAAATAAAGAAAGAAAAACATTTATTTAATATTGCATTATGCATACATAATTAAAGTTAAAAATATTTGAAATTAAAAAACAATGCAACATTAAAAGGACACATGCTCAGCATGTGCTGCGGTCCGCCTGGTACGGCAGAACCACAGCGCTGGTTTTCAGCTGTGCCAGGACGAAGGCGTCGCGGGCGAAACAGCAGGTCAGGGACGAAACCAAAAATATATTAAAAGTAAAAATAATAAAAGTACAAATAAATACCTAAAGATGAAATAGATAACAATTAAAACTGGAGAGAAAAGATAAAAAAGATATAAATATAACAAGGATGTAACTTTTTCTTTTATAGTAAGTAAGTAAGTAAGTAATACGTTTATTTCACACACAGCAACGACCGAAACAGTTATAATTATAATAAAATAATTATATAGTCAGAGGTAAACATATCTAAATCATGTCTGATGGTCTGCTGTTGTTGTGAAAAGGGCCTCAACTCAGCTTATTGCTGCAGACAAGAATGCCTCCAGTGCTGGTATTCTGTTGGACCGTGACCGATGGCTGGCCAAAACCTGTCCAAGAGGACAAAGATACGACACAAATAAATTTAATTGAAGATAAGTAGTATTGATAAGTTAAAAATATATATACCTACATTTACCATGACACATAAATATATTAAGATTTATCAATCTTTTAGAGACTTTGGTACACGACAAGGTGACTATTGTATTCTGTGACCATGTCAGCCTCGTTAAAGTCACTCAGCCTCGTTAAAGGGAAGGAATGGGAAGCTCAAGTAGGTATTATTATAGTCAATCCTTACTTTAAGAGCTAATTTGAAATGGATGTAAATATTATTTCCATCTTTAAAAGGACCTTAGATATTTTATGAATGAAACTGACAAGTAACATTTGACACGAAAAAATTAAAATTTTGGTGTTCGAATTATTTAGTTAGAGCGGTGTTAATATAAATGTGCAGTACAAACAAACTAACTATAAAGTTTAGTGGCACGAAGTTATATTTTTTAATTTTTTTTATATAAATTAGCTACGACAAACAGGCAGACGGGCCACCTGATGGTAAGTAGTCACCGTCGCCTAGAGACACGTGCAGTACCAGGGGTATTGCTTGTGTGTTGCCGGCCGTGAAGGGAGAGGACTTTTTTAACGTTCTTTTTGAAGCATCCCATGTCATAGCGCTGTGGAAAAACGTCGGGTGGAAGAGAGTTCCACATTTTGCAGGTGCGTGGCAGAAACGTTCGTGTAAAACGGGTCGTGGTAGACACCCAAGGCTTTAGAAAGTGCGGGTGAAAATGTAGCCGCCGACGTGTGGTGCGATTCAAGAAAGTAGACGACGGCACCAAGTCAAATAGTTCTGAAGAGCACTCCCCATTATAAACGCGATAGAAGACGCAGAGAGAGCCAATGTCTCTCCTTAAACTGTGAGGCTCTTTTATACTGTATTTGGGAATATAAATAAATAAATAAAAACGCGTAAAAATACCCAAGTAAGTATGTAGATTTTACACTTTATCAAGAATCTTCAAAATCAAATCTATGTTTAGGTAAAGGATTGTTTTGTTAATTTTAACTGGAAATACGTACAAAGCAACCCAAGGTTAACCTCAACATAATTGGGTAGTGTCGACTCTTATTTCTCTTCCTTTTCACAAAACTGTTAAAATACAGAATACAGAATAGTATACAGAATATGTTTATTTGCAAAAATGTAGGTTCATTGCCTGTGTAGATCTATGTAGATATTTTATCCCAGTCTAAATCTGCAATGAACTCAAATTCGTCGTGTCTATCCATACATCACGTAGATATATCGTTGACAGTTTTATGGCGGAGTTAGTATTTAGATCGCTGGCCACCCCGATGCGCGTGGCGCGAAGATTTATTCAGATGTTGACCGCTGCGCACCGCATCGCAATGGAAGGGTTGAAATTGCTTTTGGTTTAAGAAATCAAGAAATTTTCGTTCCTCGAATGAATAAACGTTACATAGAGATTGATCGCTGTAGTCTATCGACTTCTATAGGAACACTAAGTCACCTGTGTAGAAGAATTTTTTTCTTTAAATGCGAAATTGTAAGGAAAAAATATACCCTGACAGTTATTTATATGAAAATCGAAGCTGAAATGAATATTTTATACTCATACTCATTTATTTACACCAGTAACTCTTGGTTACGTCATGCTTTTTACAAATTTAAAATTCAACCACAATTCATGTTAACTATAAACATAACTGGACAGGAGCGAACAGACCAGCCGATTTACATTAAAAAATTTAGCTAAAAAATTAAGATTCTAGCAGCTGTAAGGGGCTTTGTCATTTATCTAAATTAATGAATAATAAAATTAATATATCTGCTGTACAGGGGCATTGTCGTATAAATAATAATTATAATAAATTATAGCTGCTGTAAAAGGGCATTGTCAATTGTCACATGTCATAAAGTCTATAAAAAATATCCATAAAATAAAGTTATAATACAATAATCAATTATGAAAAAGAAAATACAATGTTTATGAATAGCTAGCATACAATACAATAAAACCGATGCCTCTTTAGCTGTAGCATGGAAAATCTATAGGTACTTATAGGTCAGTCGATAAAGTCGTGAACAACGTTCAGAAACCGGGCAAGTTCTCGTAAATAGAAATGGATGAGTTTTAGAAAATGGATCGAATAAGTTTTTACCATCAATTAGATAAGACTACCTAAATAAAAGATGTCTGGCAGATTTTGTACAGGCCACCTTTAGGGATTCGTATTAAAAAAATTAAATGGGTTCGTCAAAGAAGCAGACAACCACGATTATAAAATAGTTGATGGAATAAGGCATTACTTTGTGGAAATCCATAATAAAACTATTGGAGGAAGAAGGACCCGCCAGTAACCCTCGGCTTCGCACAACAAGGATAACAAATCTGACCTGCTAAAGATATGCAAGGTGTTCCCTTTGGTTATGCATTAACTTCGACACTGTACTCTGAAAATCGAAGTAGTTATTTTCCATACTGTCACTTTTTTTTTAATTTGAATAAAAATAATAATTAATATTTTCATACAAACTAAATGCGTTGCCTTAAATTACCTAGTATGCCATACTCTTTATCCGAGCTGGCAACGTCGCATTTTAATTAATTTGAACTTAACAATCATGGCATAAGTTATTAATGAAATGTGCAAACGCAAGGCAAATAGTTTGTTATTGTTTTGTTTCAGGTTTTCTTACGGGCATAAATAAAGGCCCTTACTCATTGTAAAATTGAATTTAAAAAAACAGCAAGTATCTTGATAACGAAGCGTTTATGAGGATCAATTCTATTGTCAAATATATTATGTAAAAACTACAGAAGTGTTTGGCGAAGTTAATGCATAGACTCAGGAACACTTTGTGTAATAAGAATTGAAAGAGTGTAAAATGAATGGAACCCAAATGGAATAACAGTATTCTGCTAGAAAACGCAGATGTGATCATGTTACTAATGCACTACCGACCTGAAAAGAACTGTCTAAATCAGATGAAGCGGAAATATTCGGCTATTTTATTGTTGTCTAGGACTATTTTCCTCCGAAAAGATAGCTGTAGCCAGGTGGATCAAGGGTATCAATTACCATTTAAATGATCGTTTATCTGCTGTTTATGTAATCAAAGTGTAAATACGGACAGAAGAGCTGCATTAGTAAACGAGCAATGAAAATTATCAATTGATTGAACGGATTTGTATCAATTTTTAAAGCAACGAACAGCGTATCAATTAGTGTAACCAAACAGAAGGCTTTGTCCCAGTGCATCGGTCTCTCGTTAAAAACAACCAGTGGACCGTGAGCGTCGCAGCTTCCTTGTTTAAGTTGAGCCACTCTCAAACTTTGGATTATGTAGCGATAGCAAAAGCTTTCAGTGCTTAACTTATATTTAGAAACGTTGCCGTTGCTTACTACAGCTAGTACATATAAGGAGGAAAGATAATTATAATGATAAGTACTTTAGAGGGTGGTCTGCGCATGTAAAATCGTGAAATGTTCTCCGCCATAAAATTAAAATAAAGTAATATTAAGAATTGAAATTATATTCCTCATCGGATAGTCAATATGAATGTTTGCATAAAATTACTTTTTACAGAAAATTTATAGATATGAAGAAATTAACAATCGAAATTTCACGATTTATCTTGAAACGAAATGAAGTTAATGAAGGCCTTACTTGAGGAACCGATTCGCATGAAAGGATTCTAAGCAATTCCGAATTTGTAATTATCTAACATTCCAATATACTACTCCGCTGGCGCAGCGACCCGAAGTGGATCTTGGCCTCCGATACCAAAGAGCGCCATCGCTCTAACATTCCAATATCCTTTATAATATTTTCTGCCTCCTTGTACATTAGGTACCCTATTATTAAATAACCATAAAGATAGGATTTCTCACTGTTTTCAATTTTCTTGTCCTGTCATCACGTGTTGCCCTTATCACATTATTTACAGCCATTAAGTTGACGCCTAGGTACCTAATATTTCAATACCCCTAGCTATCTTACAACCATTATCATATCCTAACCACAAAATTATCATAAACCAAAACCCATAACCCAAACATGAAAACTGCATTATGCAACCATCAAAATGCACCATTAGCCATATTTTATTTGCCGACTGTACCTTTGTACCATCCCTTAGGGATTATAACCCTCAGGACGGAGTTAGTCTTAGTAAATAGTGTTTTTCCTCAGCTACCGTCTAAGTCCGTGGCTATTCCACTTGGAGAGGATTTAAGTTCACCAAGAGTATTTGTTAAGTAAATAAAAGAATTTGTTAGTTTGTTCACAACACAGGGTATCCTAGTGTGGGAGCCAGGGAAATCTAAAAGACACTGCCTGCTCGGAGTATCTCTGCTGGATCGAATCCGAAATGAGGAGAGCATAGAACAAAAGTTATCGGCATAGCTCATAAGATTAGCAAGCTGAAGTGGCAGTGGGCCGGTCACATCTGTCGCAGAACCGACAACCGCTGGGGTAGACGAGTTCTGGAGGGGAGACCGCGTTTGGGCACACGTAGTGTGGGACGGGCGTCCCTGCTAGATGGAGCGACGATCTGCGCAAGGTGGCTGACAGCGACTGGATGAGAAGAGCCAAAGATCGGGCTCAATGGCGCGCCCTGGGAGAGGCCTATGTCCAGCAGTAGACTAGAGTAGGCTGCTGATGATGATGTTGATTTACTTGCTGTTACCCGCGACTTCGTTCGCTTGAAAAACAATGAGCGCAAACTTTGGCCTTTTCTTACTTACATAATACCTTACAAGTAATCTGTAATAGTTTGTAAGATAATATGGCCAATGTTGTACCAAAATTTCATATTCCTTTATAATAAACTATTAATACCGTTCGTGAGACAGATCTATAATGAATGAGATAGAGATATTGTCCTCTAGAAGACTTTAGAAGACCTCTCTCTAGAAGAACTAGTCTAGTTTCTGTGGTCTTTATCCCTACATTTTCTCAGATTTCCCTGGCTCCCACACTAGGAGCCATGCCAAGCCACTTTACCTTTATGTAATGTAACTCTAAGTATCGCCGTGTCGTCCCCGCGTCGTCACCGTATCGTCCCCGTGTCGTTCCCGTGTCATTCATGTGACACTGGACACATTGTATGGCACACATTGTGACTGGACATTTTGAGACTGGACGAAATGGGACTGGACGAAATGGGACTGGACGAAATGGTACTGGACGAAATGAGACTGGACGAAATGGGACTGGACGAACTGGGACTGGACGATTTGGGAAATTGACCTAATATGGGAAATGGATTGAACCCAAACGGATTCGAAATCTTATCCCCTTTATGGCAAAGTCATGTGTCAACAGTCACCGCATGTGTATCGCATAACCATCGAATGGATATTGCAATTTTAAATATAAATTCCGTATACAAACTGGAAGTAAAGTAAAATACACTTTATCGCACAGAAACATTGAGGCGCATCAAAAACCCTCTAACCGTTATGCAACTACACACTTACCACCACAGCATGTAAGGATATCGATTTAGGAGTAAAACGGTCGTATTCGGGAGTGGTAAGATTAATTAAATTTATTACCCTATCATGGGAAGGTATGCCTTTGTAAATTAATCCACTTTTAGTACCGCTTGCTTATAGGTTTACTCGTTATAGTGATGGTGGAGTGAGATTTCATTTTGTCGATATCCAAAGATAATACAATCCCACCAAAAACGTAAATGTGAAAAAGGTGCCAAGTTCGGTGCAAGGATCCAGTAGGCCTGTCGGCTTCGCCGTTAAAAGAATTTGTGGTATGTAGGTTAAATATATTTTGAATTATAGGGGGGTCGAAAATAACTCGAAATGGTTCCTGTAATATAACACACGTCGGTGGTCGCCCTTTTTCCTTCTGAACTTGGCAGACACACCGTGTGTCTAGATTGTTAATTTAATTCAATTCGAAACGTATAATATGTAAATATTTCATTCGATTTGGATAATTGCCCTCGTCTAAAATATCACATCAGTATTTATTTATTTGTCATAGACAATAACTGGTAAAATATCTGAAGGTACTTCACAATACTACAGATAATTGAAAAATTCATAAGTAGGAACGCGCTATGTGAGGACAGGGAATGACATAATGTCAGTTGTATGAAAGGGAAAAGGGAAGATCTTCCACCAGGCGGGTGTTGTGCCTGGTGACCAGATGTCCTGGTCCAACTATGGATGTATGGAACACGTATAAATGCGAAGTCCCAGGAAAATTTCGATAGCGCGTTCTACACCGATATGAGTACTAATCGTAGTGGCGCGTAGTGCGTTGCCACATTGGTATTAGGTATAGGAACCTAAATTAAAAGATTATACTTACTGTTTGACTTTTAGAAAATAAAATATAACACGATAGATATACAAACAAGTACTCGTAGGTAGGTACTTAAAATAAAATAGGAGAACTGCAGAAAAAAATCAAAAAATTTCAGTGAACGGCATTTCATAGTCATATTTCAAATTCGAACAGTCAATTTACATTTAAAAGTCGATAAAACCCGTTTCATCGATACCACAACTTCAGTTTAAGTCCGTACCTAGATGCAGGTTCAAATTCCACGATAATTAGTCGTTCGTCTATTCAATCAAGGGTCAGAGCCTTCTCTGTGGTCTGTCCGTCCGTCGGTTCGTTCGTTCGGATAAATTGAAGCTTGGTTACACCAGTACAACCCGCTTCTAGCTTCTACCGTTTAGTTAGGAATTTCTCTAATGGATAACAGGAGCGGATTCAGTAAAAAAAATTGGGAGAGCCATCGGTTACTGAAATCGAAAATCGGTTATCTAAATTTTTGGGAAAAATAACAGTTAACTGTTTTTTCACTTCGCTGTTCATTGCTAGTTTTATGCGTTCTAGTTAAGTACAGAAAATTATCTTCCTTATCTAAGCGTCAATTTAAAGTGATGTCGATTTTTTGTATGGAAAGAAGGCTGGCGATATAGGGCCCAGCTTATAACAGGGTCCTTTGTCGCAATCCTATATAAAATAAACGAAGACCTCTTCATAAATGATATATGTCATTTTAAATATAATTTTATTCTAAGTTAATTCATACAAGTCGTACATTTTTAGAAGTCGGGAATGAAGAATTTGTAGAATGTTTTTTGGAATAAATGCACTGGGCCTCAAAATGTATGGAACGTTGCCATTGCTCTTTATATACTAGTTGGACGGTAATTTTTTGGTGTAGTGTTAAATATGACCAGCACTTGCCCTCCTAAAAATATTTGCATCTAATAAAGTAGCATCCTATATAAGGTCAGATAGGGTAAGTGCACCATGTTTTTTTAAAGTTTACTTTGATAGTAATTTTTTTTTTAATGAAAATTTGACATCCAATTAAGATAGATATTTATTTTAGAGTACAGCAAACCGGGTTTCAAAAAGATTGGATCATATTTAGGTACAAATTTGCTGCTTTTAAAAAACCTTCTCGCTAGGCGCACTTCCCCGTACAAACGGGGCAAGTGCAACACTAATAAAAAAATGCATAAAAAGAGCCAAATATTTTACCCACCGATGTGTATGCTCGGATATGCATGTTTGTTAATAATGAGAAAAATATGACGGTCTGATTAAATTATGGCTACTTTTGGCTTATTTTCGTGGTCCGGAGTGCTCAACCTTTTTCACCGTGTGTCTGCAAATTTAGAATAATAAGTTTTCATTTTAACATGATAATACTACTGAACATTTATAAAATAAATTAAAATTGAAATTGAAAACGTTTATTTAGCTCTGTAAACACCAGAATTTACAACACAACACAGCAGTATACAAATATTAACACATGCAGCACAATCCGGTGTGGTACAGTGCCAAAAAGGGTACACTAGCTCAGCATAATGCTGAGGCAAGTCACAACGCTGATTTTCAGCTGGCCCCTCAGTAACTGCACGGACGAAGAAAGCAACAGTGTTGCGTGTTGTGTTGTATGAATGAGGAAATTAGTGTGTTATAAGATACTGAGTGTGTGGGAGGGTGATATCATCTAATGCTTACCAATATATTGTTGATATATTTCAGAAATATAACAAAAGGTGATCTATCTATACCAATATTATAAAGAGGAAAGGTTTGATTTTTTGTTTGTTTGTTTGAATTGAATAGGCTCCGAAACTACTGAACAGATTTGAATAATTCTTTCACTGTTGGAAAGCTACATTTTTCCTGAGTGACATAGGCTATATTTCATTTTCAAAAAAAATGGGGATCCATACTTAAATTACGATAAAGTGTAAAAAAATATCAAAAAACTACCTTACATCGCGTACGCTGCGAAAACTATTGATGATAGAACAAAATGATATATAACATTTTTTTAGAACACACAATTATCAACAAAAAAATCAGCGGCAGCGTGTCTCTAACTATTATAGTCATGTCACAATAAGCGTTTTTTTTATTAAAAAAAAAAGAAATTAAAATACCACCGCTACAAAAAGCTCTTTATTTGTACCTTATCAAAATAAATGATTTATTATTTAAGACTGCTTCAATACCTTTATATTACTTTTTGAATTATTCGATTCTGACATTCCATTCAAAAGATATCACGAGTTTAAAACTTTGAAAAAATAAACTCCATTCGGCTACTTATGCGTTGTAGGGCGTCACTCGGGCAGGGGTACGGGAAGGGAGTTAAGATCATATTATTATTATGAATGTGTTAAAATTAACAAATCTAAATGTAATGTTTAATGCCCGTGCGAAGCCGGGACGGGCCGCTAGTAGTAAATAAAACGTAAAATTCCTGACCAACTAAAATCCTGTCCATAAGGCGTCCAATATTGGATTAAAGTAAGTAGATTACTTGGCTTTACTTGGGCCCTCACGTACATCACGGCGTAATTGTTTATTGAATTATTTATAGCAATAATCCTTAGGGTCAATGCAGACATGCAGCTCCTTACATTTCTTGCAACCCTCTGAAATAAATTGCTATGTAAAGTGGCAACCGGCCCATGCCAGAATCGGTTCGGACGTTCCGCATGCTGTGACCGCCCAGACGGTCGTTCGACGACAAAGTGTAACCGCGCCTTAAAGGTTGTTACAATTTTGTATCCGGTGGATAGTGGTAAAATATTATTCCAATTATCAAAAAGCCATGAAACAACCGTCGATTTAGCACTAAAAATTCCACGACTTTCATACTCATACTCATACCATTTATTGCTTTTAATGTGTTACAATTGGTCTTAAAAATATATATATTTGATCATACATGAAACCCTGAGTAGGGCACCGCAATATAAAATAAGAGATTATAATAAATTATAATAGTAATAAATGCTAACGAGATAAATTAAATTTAATGTCATTATAAGTTATACTTATGTACAACTTATATCATTATAAGTTGTACATAATTGATTTTATAGTTAAGTATTGGTTTTATCGTCAAAAAACTTTGTTTGACTGTAGTCGTTGAAATTGTATAAATTACCGTTTATATACAGCTATAGAAAGATATACCTCTCATGAATATGAAGCGTGAAGGACCACTTTGTGCAATTGAGCGAATACGATAGCGATGAGAGTTTTTGGTTTCGGCGGATTGACACATACAGACTGACTGACAACAACGCATACAATACAGCCGCCGTGTGTGTTCCAAGCCTAACGAGTAACGAGGGAATTTGCGAAAACTTTATTATAATAATGCGATGTTTGGTAATGCGGCGGGGGCGTAATGGATGACTCACGTTTTTTGGGGTTGCCAGGATTAAAGAGATAGTGTTGTAATTGGGATTTGGTTTGATTGATTTGGGCAGCTGGCAATGCTGTAGGAGCTAATATAGTAGAAAAAGGATAAACTAATACACTTTTTTTAAAGTTACTTTCACAGGAAATTAGGTTGATTAAGGGGCAAATAATTTGAGCCTATTTTGAGTATAATTAATTTAGAACAAGGGCTGTGACCCCCGCTCCGGGTCGTTCTTGGTGCAGAGGTTGGCCGTGGCGATTCAGCGTGGCAATGCCGCGAGCGGGGACCTTTGCGCCAGGGTCGACACGGGGCAGAATTTTTGAAAAAGGCCTTTCTTAATCGAAGTCTTTTTTATTGTCGAAATTTAGCATTTTTAACTGTGAATTATATAAAAAAATTAGAACATAGATACGGTATAGCCAATACAGTTAGCTACAATTAAATGCAAATTTTCTTCTACCCATTTCATTCGAAATTCAAAATAAAAGCGGGGCTAAAGCTCCCTCTACCTAATTTGGCGAAAAAAGAGGTGACGCGTGCCGGTCACGTGGCGTCGTTTCGACCAATCGCACGTCATTGTTTTGGCAGTGACGTCATCGAGTAGACCATAGGGCTAGTTCGTGGGAAATGATGTATTGTACGGTGTTGCAAAGGATGGGTATTAAATTTTGGGGGTGACTGTCCATTTGAAAATTAATTATGCCCCGATAGATATGATTGATCTTGAAATTTGCTTTGCTGAATATGGCTATTAAGATGTTTTTCATTTTGTATTTTTATAGGTAAAAATCTATCATAATCCTCAACCCATATCATCCACTGGGTATAAGCCTCTCTCTATTTAACCAACGAAAAAAGAAGAGGTTCTTTCGACACTCTTTTCGGTCGTATTCTAATCGCATCCAGGTCTTCGATGCGACATTGTTTACTTAAAAAAGTATCTCCCCAGGTACAGTCACTAATTATGTGCAAGGTCATTCATTATTTCCTAGGAACCTTAACTTTTTTTTAAATAAAATGTTAATTTTCCTGAGGAGTTCCTCCGGACAAAAAATTGGGAACATTTGGCAAACGCGACAAATCCCTTTGACTGATCAATATAGAGTTATAATTATATTTTTATCTAAAGACTCCACGTCTATAAACAGCCTTATGTACAGTCGAAAACAAAACAGTACACCCAACAAAACAAAACATGCAAACTAGCAAGGGCTGATTTGCAATATTCGCCAAATATTTGGCTACACTATTTATTTGTCGCCCTGCCACCCTCCGAAGGGCTTGCTCTAATACCTATCGCCTAAGTAAACGTAGATACTAACAGGAGGGCTGTCAATAAGGGATGTTTGGCTAGGAATTAGGAAGGGTGCGCTCTTTGAGAAAATTTTGTGGGTGACGTTTTAAACTTAGGTAACTTTTAACCATAGATTTTTTTACCCTATGTAGATTGCTCGCTAGAGAAGTTATATATGGAAAATGGAAACTGCGTCTGCCAGTTGGCGCATACAATACGAGCGTTTTCTCATATCTTATCATATGATAAGATATGAGAAAACGCTGGGCTGGGAATAATCCCAGCGGCACTTCGACCCTTGAGGATCTTTTGTGCCTACCCCATTTTAGACACTGGTCATCTCAGTGTGCAGGTTTTCTCACGATGTTTTCTTTCACCGTTAGAGCAGTCGTTAAATGTACGTAAGTCTTCGAAAAATACGAAAAACTCATTGGTACTTGGCACTGCACGGTTTCGAACTTAGACCTCCCGCATGGGAGTCCGGTGTCCTAGCCACTGTGCCACCGACGCTCTAGCGTTTTTGCAGAGTGAGGTAAGGAAACACCCGTATCATACAAAAGCCGGTTTATTACTGAAGTAAGGTATAATACAAACGAGCGAGCAGTGCCGCGCGGGCGCATAGGTGTGTACACATATACACCAGTTTTCCCATATATTAGTCGAGCATTTAAATGTCAAATGTATGGAACTATACGTGCATTTGTCCAAATCCTTTAGCTCGCTGTCAATGTTTACCTCATAATTCTAGAGGAGAGTCATCTCCGCTACTAGTCCGATTTCTGTGGTTTTAACCTTCAGTTTGACTAAACTTGTAGAATATTGTAAGTAGATAAGGTAAGTAAGCATCGACAGAAGTCATTGCATTCTCTCGCAACTTCTAGTTCTGTCTTTGTAGATCTCTACTTTTGTCTTTGTCAGTCTCGTTCTTAAATACATGTCAGATGTTACTTCTAAAATTACAGATTCATCCTATATTCAGTGTCGTTATAGATAAAATATTTGTAATACATCAAGTGCTCCAAAGTGTATGAGACTTCAATAATATTTAATACGCCTAAAAATTTAATAAAGCTCCTCTTTAAAGGAAAATGTTAAAAAGCCTGAAATTTTACAATTTCCTTTCCCCTAATGTCTACTTGAGTGGCTTTACAGAAAACAATATCTGTTCCAATCCAAATCGAGACGTTAGAAATAAAAAATAACGTTATGACGTTAGAAGCAACGTCGAGACGTCATCAAGTGCTTGAGAGAGTGGAAGTGACGTTGATTGATTACGCACTTCTTTGTGAGAAGAAAACTCCCATTTTTTTAATAAACATGAACAGGGTTTATTATTTAAAAATTAACTTTTTGGGGGAAGAGATTTTTATGTTTATAATTTATGAATATTGTGATGATAACTGTATTTTTGTTTTGCTTCTTCTTAGTGTATGAATACCTATATAACTAACCCTGTCCGTTCTTCTATAGGTACAAAAAAACTTTTAAGCGTGTATAAGAAAAAAAATACCGAAAAAAATTAATATTGAGCTATTGATATTTTGTCAAAAAGCAAGTCAGAAATCAAAACATAAAAATTAAAATAATTGCCAGCAAAGGTGAGTAACATAGGAGCACCCTGGTAAAGCAGCAGAAATGACCAAACAAAAAAAACCTTTTACTGTTCTGATTCTACGGGTTCTTTGCTGATGAGTTCCAGAAAAAATAAATTTCAACCATCCAATGGCTATCCATCACAGTGGCTAGGACACCGGACTCCCGTGCGGGAGGTCACAGTTCGAAACTATGCAGTGCTCTATATACCAATGAGTTTTTCGTATTTTTAGAAGACTTACGTACATTTACCGACTGATCTAATGGTGAAGGAAAACATCGTGAGGAAACCTGAGATGAGATGACCAGTGTGTAAAATGGGGTAGGCACAAAAGATCCGCAAGGAAAGAAAGAAAGATAGATTTATTTCCAATAGAGCGCACACATACAAACAATTAGGTATAGAAGATAAAAATAATATTAAACAAATATATTATTAAAATAAATAAACAAATGTAATTAAGTTTGATGAAGGTGATGTGCAGCACGGAAAAAGGGGACTGCCTCAGCCTGTTGCCGCAGCGGATTTAGCACTGCGGCGCTGATTTTCAGGCATCACCTGTCACCACCATTATCACCATCACCTTTTCATTATCATCATCACCTCAATGGTCGAAGTGCCGTTGGGATTATTCCCGGCCCCCAAATCATAAGATAACACCATAGAAATATAGATGTAATGGCCGCCACCGTCTCTGGTTACCTCATCTCTCATAGACATAACAATATCTACCTAAACCAATATGGCCAGCTAAATTCTAGCGAACCTCCGCTATTTACGTGCAAACGTATAACATCTCTATTTTGTACCGGAAGCGAGTAATTTAAAGCTCATTTCAGGCCGACGATCAATCAGCGTACGGCAGCCGCCGTGACAGTAAACGAGTCAATGTGTCTATAACTCGGCCGGCCGGGAATGAGGAAGAGCTTACCGAGCTTTCAGATGCGTGGAAAATTTCAGCGAAAGATATAATTTTTGATAATACCTAAGGGCTTGTTTAGATGACCCGCGTCGATCACGCACAGGACCCGCACACGCGTTGTGCCCGCCTTACACCCGCGCTCGCCACGCGCAAAGTCAGCGCACGCATCGCGCACGCCTCGCGCCCGCTTATACAACTAGTGGCTGCACATGTGGCATTACATGGACTCCTGTAGACCTCTTTTTAAATCTTCACAAATTTTGCCCGTACCATGTATGTACATTAAGCAGATGTGTATTTTCGTTCGACAATATCCGCAATATTTCAAAACACACTCTGATGTCTTCCCGAGGTCTACAAGATACAAGAACCGTCTCTATTTGCCAAGTTCCAGAGTAGACTTGTATAAAAATAATTCCTTCTGTATGACAATTTTAGTGTATAATAATCTGCCTAGTCGCCTTAAAAATGGTTCTGCTAGCCAATTTAAAACTAATATTTCCAAGTGGCTTCTAGACAAATGTTATTACTCCACAAAAGAGTATCTCAACGACACTTAACAAATAGCAGAAAAGGTTTGCATACCGTTGTCGGTGGAACATATGATACCTATGCTTTTTAAATCACCTGTAATTTTCACTACGGCAAATAAATTTCATTTCATTTCTAGTTCGTACCTTTCTGGCTGGCTTCCAGTTGTCACAACGTGAGATTTATGACACCAGCCGAAGCGCGGGCGCAAGGCGTATGCGGGGCGGGTGCAGCGCGTGTGCGAGGTGAGCGCGGGGTTGGCGCGATGCGGGCGCGTGGCGTGTGCGAGGCGTGTGCGGTTGGACTTCGATAAATGGAATTTGAGATTTATTGATGTGTCATAAGACTCAAATTATATGCAACAAATTTCAAAGCGAGTTAGACACGGGTGATGCGCGTGACGTGCGCTTAGCGGGCGCGTGTCGTCTGAACACGGCCTAATTGTTTTTTTGTAATGGACCAATCGGCGTATGGCGCGACTACCGCTAACTGGGTTTACAGATGAACGGAAAAGTACACTTTTTATAGAATTGCAGCGTACGACAATTTGCGCAACAGTGAACAAGTAAATGTGCTTATAACTCGGCGGGAATATAGCTAAGAGCTTAGCAAGTTTTAGTAGATAGATAACAATACAACGAATTTTCAGCGTAGGTATAGGTCACTACAGCCGCCGTGACATTTCATTCGGATAGAACGGAACTGAGAAAGAACTTAGAAAATTTTCAGATAGACGCAAAATATACCTACCTACAAGTTATGCTAGTACGGCAACCGCTAAACAAGTCAATGTAATGCTCGTGACTTTCTCGCTCATGACCATCATCAGCCTATTAATGTCCCCACTGTTGGGGCGCAGGACTCCCCTTGACCAAGAGGGTACGGGCCATGATCCGCCGAGACTGGGCCCAGTGCCGTTTGGTGGATTTCACACACCTTCGGAAACTTTTCATTTCCTCAGACGTGCATGTTTCCTCTCGATGTTTTCCTTCACCGTTAGAGCAGTCGGTAAATGTACGTAACGCTTCGAAAAAATTCGAAAAACTCATTGGTACATGGCATGGTTTCGAACCCGGACCTCCCGCATGGTAATCCGGCGTCCTACCCTCTAGGCTACCGACGCTTTTTTTGGCTCGACTTGTCAGTGGAAATGCCGTGCCCCCAGATAAAGGTGAACGTGACTTTTCGAGACCCAAAATCTCTAACATTAGTTTATTGAACAGAGAACACGTAGCACGAATGTTCGCGTATTTCGTGTTCATTGGCTGACTTAAGAGTATATTTCATACACTTTACGAAAAGTGTCCGAAATACAAGCCGAACTTCCTGCACCCTGTCAGTTCTTACCAAAGCACATACAAATATACCGAGTTAGCTCAAGGGCGTGTCACGTGTTACAACCCCAAGTTGCTGTCAAGTTGACAGCTGACAGCTTGGCAGGTGCAGAGACGAAGTGACGTTTATGGAGAGTGCTTGACGTCTTTATATTTTACGGATATTCTAATTCAAAACTGTTTACAATAAAAATAAAAATATTTACAAGTGTATGCATTAGTAACAAAGATTAAGTGTTAACCTATGAAAGAACGGAACGCCCGCCTCCTAAGACAATATTTTTATTCTTCCGTGTTTTATTTAAAGTGTAAAAGAATAAAAATGTTAAACGACCCTCAGTCAATAAAATAAGTTTTTCTACTCCCATTTCGTAATTTGTTCATTAAGAAACCACAATCAATAACATAAAGAGGTTCATTCGTCATGGTCGTCTGAAAATAGTGTTTTAATGAAATATTAAATAACAGTTTACGATTGCAATATGTAAATATTTCATATTTTTGTGGCACTGGCACTATTTCTTAATTTTACAGTGTCTCGTACTTTTACTTTTATGATAAGGTGGCGTTAGCGTAGAAATTTTAAAGTTTATCAAACAAACCACAGCAAAATTCAGCAGGAGTACTTAAGTGCTTGTTTAGTGCCAGGAACATACTCGTAACTATTCCTGAAGTTAATTTCTGGGTAAAAGTGACTAAAATAACCCATGCGGGAAGCGTGCCACTGCCGTACCGGGATTATTTCTGTTTCTGTTGACTAAAGCTCAGAATACATTAAAGTTCTTTTTGTTTCTAAACACATCCCTTTTAGAAGCCATAATCTCATGACTTTACCACTACACTTCCCGTTTGTCATAACTGCTGTGAATTTCATTTAAAAAAATAAAATAAACGAAACAATTCTTTTTTAATATTTTGTATTTGCTACAAAAATAGTAAAAAAAAAACGTATTTGTCTTGTTTATGTCTTATATAGAAAAAAACTAACAATTATTGACCAAATTTTAACTTATCGCTTAATTATAGTGCGTCAAAAAAATAGACAATAAATGAGGGAGCCACTGTCAAAACGTATTGTAAAAATCTTAGTGAAATAACTGTCTATTCTTTTTTGAGGCACTGTAAATAGTCTTCTTTTTTGGCTTATTTAATCAATTGTATCTCCAGTTTATTTCTGAAAAGTGGTTATTTCTATATCTTCGTATGTATACCTAGTCGAATAGAAAATTTTTTTAAACTTACATTTCGAGCCATTGTCTCACGATAACCTGTGTACCCGACCTAACTTTCAACATTCCATGTTGTTAATGAAGTAACAAATCTTCTTTTTGTGTTCCAAATTAAAGGTAATTGTCGCATGCATCTTCTGTTCTCGGAGTGTCTTTTCTTGTTACTTGCTAAAGACAAACAAGTGGTAATTTTTTTCAAACGGTGTTCTCACACCGGTGTCGGTCAAAGGAGGAGGGGAGGCCTTTGCCCAGCAGTGGGACAGTCTATGTCCATTTTTTTTAGAAAGCTATTTTTATATAGGTATCAGAGTTATATTCCTACCAGTCTAGTTAGGTGGTAGAGTTCTCTCTCTTAATTTTAGAGTAATTGGTGGAGTTATGGAGTATATTATGCTCTGTATCGGCGGTAAATAATTTCTTCTATTGTGGTAGATTATTTCTTCTATTATGTGGTTTTGCTTGGTGGCAGAATTTTCCTAATGTGTGGGCAGTAAAAGATTATCATCTCTTATACAGCTTCTAACTTTTTCTATTATATTTTGTCCAGTTATAGATAATGTGGTAATAATTTCTGCTATTATGTAATAAATAATTTCTTCTATTGTGTAGTTTTGCTCGGTGGCAGAATTTTCCTAATGCGCGGGCAGTAAAAGATTATCATCTCTTATACAGCTTCTAACTTTTTCTATTATATTTTGTCCAGTGATAGATAATGTGGTAATAATTTCTTCTATTATGTGGTTTTGCTCAGTGGCAGAATTTTCGTAATGCGCGGGCAGTAAAAGTTTACCATCTCTTATACAGCTTCTAACTTTTTCTATTATCTTTTGACCAGTGATATAGGTTGTACGACGCTGACCGTCTAATAGCAGATGGACAGTCTTTTTTGCTGAACTAGCACTTATCCGGATTTTATAAACAAGAAACTTTAAAAGAACCTCTTCTTTTTTGTTGTATAAAGGCCTACGATAAGTCCACAGTTCGTTTACCGGTCTACCGGGACCAAATGAACTGGAGCCAACGAGATACGGCCAGGACTAATTTTCAATTAAAACTTCATCAAACTTAGGCTAGGAACAAGCTCTTAAGATTTTGGTGCAATCTATATGCGATAACAAGTGAAAATAAATAGTAATTAATTTTTACGGTTAGATTATTAATTTGGTATTAATTGGGGAGGGTGAATTCGAGGGTGAGTGGCCGATTTTTGGGGAAACAAGAAGAAAAAAGTGGGGAAACTGGGGCAAGTAGGGTGTCATATGAAAGGCCTTTGTTTGCACATTACAAAAATATTTTTTATTTTATTTTATATGCTATAGTTTTTGATTTATGGCCAAAAATGTGCGAAAAATGACCGTTGCCCCCTTGTCTCTGAAGTTTGCAAGCCGAAAAATCTGAAATAATTCTGGCTCATATAATAAAATGAAGTTTCAAAAATATATATTTGAGAAATTAAAAAAAATGATATTTATATTTTAGAAAAGATCTAAAATAGTTAGTAGTTATAGATGGTGATGTACATATGCCGGGAAAAATAAAATGAAGTCTAAACATTTATTATTTTTGAAAGCTAAAAATATTTCATTTGAGAACGGAACCCTCGGTGCGTTGAAAAACAACCGGCCAAGTGCGAGTCAGTCCGACTCGCACTTGGCCGTTTTTTTTTAAGATAAGTTGATCGCTTGCTCCTTTGGCTCGGACCAGAAATGTAACGGACTGCTCCGGATGATAAGATCTTTCCTAAACTAACTAAAACTGTAGGTAACTTGAGAAAATAGCATTTGTGGTGGGTACATAGGTTCTACATAATACTTTGCACGTTAAAAATTAATTCCTGCTTTTAATATTTTTTACGTCATTATTTCTTGGATTATGAGCGAACTTCTGTAAACTTTTTAATAAGTTCTTAACAAATTTTTTTCAGATTACATGCCGAAATTATAGTATTTAATGTTTTCATGATATGTCAACCATTATGTCATTTTTCATCAACTTTTCAGTCTGATACTAGATCTACCGGATAGCGGGTATTATCGATATTTCCACATCAAAAGGCAACAGGCTGAGGCAGTCCCCTTTGTCCGTTGCTGCACACCACCTTCATCAAACTTAATTACTTTTGTTTATTTATTATTTTTATAATATATTTGTTTAATATTATTTTTATCTTCTGTACCTAATTGTTTGTATGTGTGCTTTCTTTCTTTCTAAAACGTATGAATACAAAATTCGCAAAAAAAATTCAAAATTAAACTGAGGCCAGGAGTCTCTTAAACTTTTATTTATTTAGAATTTATTGTACAACAATAGACTTAATAAAAACAATTGAAATGAGACACTGTACAAAGGGTGAACTTATCTCTTAAAGAGATTTCTTCCAGCAAACCTGTGAAAGTGAAAGATGCGTTATAAATATAATTTAAAGGTAGACAGGCAGCGAACGGCGGGGCTCCGCAAGCGGATCATGCGCTCGGTCAACCTCATCATCACGGCGACCAGAGAATGGGTTCCTAGCCCACTACATCGGAAATGGGCCAGTTATCATGTGCCAATTACCTGACGTCAATAATTATAATGTAATAAATTAATTTAATGTATCATAATTTGTATCATAATTTTTATTTTATTTTTCGTAATGTGTGTGTGTGTATTAGAAGACCATTTGTGCTTCTGGAAATAAATATTTTCTTTTCATAGTGTGTACGTCAATTAAAAATAAATACAATATATAAAGACAACTATAATAAAGTTGCATATATACACACATATAAGTACAGATATGCAATAACTATAAAATAAATAATAAATATCTTTAAAAATACAACACATAATATACATACATATTATACATACACGTACATACATACTCGTATATAGGTATAAATAAATATTAACAAACTAAGATGGATGACATAACAGGAATCAAAATTGAGAAAGGTAGTAGTCTTTTACTTGTTCTTCTTCTAAACTTTTCAATAAGTTCACATTTTTTGATGTAATTTTTGAAGCAATTTCCCGAGATCAAACGTCGTCACGCGACATGTGCGCGCGACAGATCTCAGATCCGTTATGTGACGTCACGAGTGGACTGCGCCGCGAAATTGGATTTTTATCCGATCTCGTGATAAAGCACGTCACGACTAGAAACTAGTAATGATGGATTCGGTATGGGTTTTAGTTGTACAGGAGATCGACTCCACTAAATACAACGTAACTAAATAGAATCTAAACTGCATCGTTATGACGTGTTTCGTATGCTGCTTCCACTAACGATACAATTTCAGTTAAGTTCCGATCGAGTCAACGATCGATCGAACAGTAACGTATTTGTACATTCTACTAAAAAGTTTAGTTTATACTGAATCGCAGTTGAACGGTAACGCTTCAACTGTCAAACATACGTTCCTCCCAAGGTACTTTTGCCCAAGCAATAGTAAATCGAAAGGTGGCAGTGGTAGAGTTATTCGTCAGCAGAATGCGATTTGGTGTCCGAATAGAATTGGAACGAAAACTAAATTGAACTTGGATAGAAATAGAACTACAAACGTAGTAATTTAGGCGAATTGGGCCCCTGGTCATGCAAGCTCTTTCATTTTGGCCGTCCCTCTTACAGCGATTTTAAAACGGAAGCTGTTAGAAACCATAGAAATCTACAAAAACTAGAAAACAGAAACATTCACTTCTATAAGTTCGGCCCGATGCCATTTTAAAAGGCCAGTGGTGAGGGAAGCGAACGCACGCGGCGGGTGAATATCCATTGCTGGCTATCACATCATTAAAACGCCAGTGAAAGAACACCATATCCAGCAATGTACGCCCCATATCGATTGATCCGCGCCGTGTTTCCTCGTACCTCGTTTGCCGCCCGCCCTCAAATGCTAAGCGTGTTGATTTTGAAAATCACCGTTATAAAACCTTAGAATTCGGTCACTATTGCGACTCTTATTCATTTAACGTCACCACCCAGCCGATCGTAGTAAGATCAAAGAAATTGTTTTGCTCCAAGAATAAGGAAATTGAAATTTTTCTGGAACTTACATTAGTTACATAGCTTCTTCGAAAGCTTTGCGTTTCATTGACGGTTGTTAGTTACTTCAGTTTTGAAAGCTCCTTCGCTGAAATAATTGATAAAAGTTTGATAGTGACTGACGGACCAATTTCCTTTCAAGTTTTTGAATAATTTGGTTCTAAATGCTTTAAAAATGTATACTTACTGAGATTTCATTTATCCTCACGTTAAGGAACTTGAATGTACAGTAAATTCGAGCCGACCGAATAGAGAAAACTCCGCAATAACGAGTTGTATACTAAACATAGCCATATAATCACCCATCCCTATTGTCCTAGCGGAGTTCTGTACCCTACTCAGATTCATCATCAGATGAGATGGTAATTACCACCCTTGAAGACATATTTTCAAGTGTTTCGTTGCAAATTTGAAACTGCAGTTAAATTTTTTTTACTAATGCGACACGTTCCGATAATTAGGCAAATCTGAGAGAGATCTTATAATTTCTTCAATTTCCCATATAGCGCCATGTCTGTCTAATTACTGCGTGTCTGTATAGAGCCATAAGGGGGGACTAGGACATCTCGAGGCTCCAGAGAATGAGGCCGTATGATCTTAACTGGTGGACATTACTAACCGTTGTATCTTTTTTGTCCACAGCGCGAGGGAGCGGCGCGCAACGATGCGGAGCGCGAAAGACGCGCACGCGGCGATTGGGAGGCGCGCGCGCGCGCAGCTGAGACCGATGCAGCGCGGCTCGCTGGCAAGCTGCACGCGGCGCAGCGTGAGATCGCCAGGTAAACTTGAGTAAAATGTGCAGTAAGACTAATAGTGGTGAAGCTAGGATTACGAATCACCATGGAGCTAGTGTTTAAAATAGGAGAGGTGCCACACAATATTAACACAGCTGATGTGCATGAGTTGCGGCTCACTGGCAAGCTGCTATAAGTTAGAATAATAAGAGCAGTTCCGGTTGGAGTGAGAAAGGTTAAGCTAAGACTAAATGTAATGGAACTCGGTCTAACAGTGATGGAGGTAAGACTGATGAATCTAGGAGTTAAGATATAAATGCAGCTAATGCTGTCGAGATACGCAGTGTGATTTCGCCTGGTGAGCCAGTTGTTATAGGACCAAGAGTAGAGGAGTCAGGAGTAAGTAAAGAGTAGAAAAATTAAGCTTACCTAATTAGAATTAATAATTACGCAAGAGAGCTAGCTATGAAAGAGGTGGTACAGACTAGCTTTAAAGTGTAAAAGTGTAAAAAACAGATTTAATGGTGAAAATTCCTGTTAAACCATATAGTTTTAAAATAAAAACCAAACATAACAATGACGATTGTGGCTGAACTCAACGAACGAGTGACGTTATTAATAAAACCGAAGTAGACGGGATCAATATAAAATATTGCCTTTTACAAACAATTGGACGGCAGAATTCGAAAATGAAATCATGGCGCAAATAACGAGTCGGAATAAGGATGGATGACCAAGCTGTACTGGAAAATGGAAGCAAAATATTTGAAAATGTTACTGAAACTGTAGGCTCAGAAATGATCATTCATATTACTAGGTACCAACTGCATAAAATTAAGACGTTTTACTTATTTTTATTTATTACAATTTTACACCTTACAAATATACTCGTAAATAACGACGATCTGCGCAAGGTGGCTGGCAGCGACTGGATGAGAAGAGCCGAAGATCGGGTTCAATGGCGCGCCCTGGGAGAGGCCTATGTCCAGCAGTGGACTAGAGTAGGCTGCTGATGATGATGATAATCCAACATCATCATTAAACATTAAACTGTTTGTCTTGATGCTGGTATTCCTCGTATACGGCTAAAGTATATTTATTAAACTACCTACAGCTTTACATACTCTGAACATCTTATATCATTCACAACATATACTCGTAATTATACGCTGTTATGGATAGATAGCTTACGAACTTAAAAATGTTATTGAAGTTATGGAATGGAAATAGAGCTATTATTATAAGATGCTGATGTGAGCAAACGTTATCTAGGTATAATGTAATATTGACACAGACTTATATCTTTCCATTTGGTTTCTACCATCAAATCTATTATCTTACTATGTTGGCGCTATTATGGTGTTTGAGGGGATTGCGGGGGCGCGCGGGGCGCATCCCACCACACATTCAATCGTCATTCTGTATTCGCAATTTGAGACGAACAGACTTAAAAAAAGGAGGAGGTTATTAATTCTGTTAGAGGTTTAAACTTGTTGTCTATGTTTATGGTGCTGTTCGGTTCGACATCGAGTGTCTTGTTGACACTATGTGAAAATAAAATATATCCATTTATCTCAACATAATCGCCTGTATATCTAACAAATTCGACTATATGTTTTTTTTAAAATGTTACCGCATATCTTCGGCATTTGTGAACCGATTATGGTGCTTCTTTCTTTACTGACAAGGGTATACCTCCAGGGTGGAGTCATAAAAATTTGGTCAAGATCTGATGGTGCGCTTTGGAGATGGACAGCTGAAGTACTCAGCCGGTGACAACAAGTTACTTGTAATAATTAGACAATTGTGAACCTTTCTGAAGGCCCAACGAGGGGCGCGAAGTGCCCCGTGTTGGGCGTAGTCCTCCTTCCCCTCCACCATCACCAGTCCCTCATCATTAACACTAAAAATTGTAAAACAAAACATTCCTCCTCCCAAGTTTCTTAGGATTATAAAGCAGCTTCCATCATTATCCAACCGTCAAAAACAGGCAAGTTATATATCTGTGGTTATATGCAGTCACATGCAACCTAGTTATCTTTCCTCATCTATTAACTCATGGGAACACATCCTAACTTGTCCGCGTAATGAGTGACCTCAGTAACAACTTCAGCTCTCTCTACCATGTTAATTAATGAAGCCATTCCATTTCCGAATTTACGTATCGATGTCGTATCGATAACGCACTATTATGCTTCAGTTTAATTTAATGAGCCGTTAAAATCACGAACTACAATCGGTTTAATGGTTGCGTAATAACATTCAGCAATTTGTTACGATGATTTTACTTGAATGCTCTGTTTATTTTGGCTTCTTGTTTATAGTAATTGCCGCGAAATTAAAGGTAATGCAAATGTGTAGTTTATCGTAAGACTGCGGTAGAAGAATATAAACCGAATGGCCAGTAAGAATCCCTTACCTCTTCTGCAAAAAAAAGTAATTCCGTAATTCCCCTAATCGCATTCGATCTTTAAAATTAGAATCGGAACTCTGCGATCCGCCGTGCGATATCGCACTTCGGTAATTAACGAAGTTCAGTTCGAATTTGGAATTTACCGTGCCGATGCCGGTGTAATCGGGCCGGTGTCATTGGATGGCGATAAGCGTCCGTCCGATTGGTCGATGGGCCGTAACTTCGTTCGAAATACGAACTTAGGGATTTACGGGCTGGAGACCGTTATGGATTTGACCCAATTTGCTCGGGTCGAATTGAAATTGGATTTTTTTCTATGGCTATTTATTTGGTAGATGTTTTAAGACTATTAATACAGAACTTTAGAACTATTAATACGGAACTTTCATTCAATATTTCATTCTTATGGGGTTCGACGGTTCACGCTCTCCGAATTTCAAGTAGAAGTATTAACATCCACATCATTGTTGGGACACAGGCCTTCCCTTGCAACCCTTGCACAAGGGATTTTTTAAAATATAAATAGGCTACGACAAACAGGCAGGCGGGCCACCTGATGGTAAGTAGTCATCGTCGCCTAGAGACACGTGCAATACCAGGGGTATTACACGTGTGTTGCCGGCCGTGGAGGGAGAAGACTTTTTAATGTTTTTTTTAAGCATCCCATGTCGTAGCGCTGCGGGAAAACGTCAGGTGGAAGAGAGTTCCGCATTTTACAGGTGCGTGGCAGAAACGTTAGTGTAAAACGGGTCGTGGTAGACACCCAAGGCTTTAGAAAGTGCGGGTGAAAATTGAGCCGCCGACGAGTGGTGCGATTCAAGAAAGTAGACGATGGCACCAAGTCAAATAGTTCTGAAGAGCATCTAGGATCTTAACCATATCCGCACATAAATCAAAGTGAAATTTTATGTCGACAGAATTTCGTCAACAAACTTTCCTCTTACAAACAATTTCCCGATACCTTTCCCACCATTTTCCGATAATTTCGTCCTGAAATTGCGATTCCTGATAACAGCATTGTTGGGCAAAATAATGTGAGCGCTCAACCAGCGAACCGCGACCGTCCAAATGGATTCAGTGTCAATCATGGACTGTTACCACCAAATAAATACCTAAGTAACAGAAAGGAAACTTACCAGCTTTCCGCCGCATGGCACTCACACAATCACACTCCTGCCACACGTGTAAGCGATGTAGAAACGACGACGACGCGCGTTTGTTTATGTAGTTGAAATGAATGTTTTGGCACAGATATTTCGACAACGTTATTGACAATGGATTTCCTTATTTTGCGAATGCGTTTGTAAGTACACTAGCAGCTGGAGTCCAAATCTATAAACCAGTAGCGGTCAAACATTGCCTGCCTTTATTTACTGATCTATTTTTTAAAACAAAGCGAATGGTGCATTAGCTTAGTTTTCATCATTGAATTATTTTTCACCCTAAGACTGTCACTTCGGAGATTCAGTATTAGATTGCGGTTGTACACGCGGCGTACGATTCTGCGCGAGTTTAAGGTTGTACTATTTTTGAATTCTCATAAGTTCTATTCTGTGTGTTATCTATTTTGTGGCGGTGGGAACCTTCCCATCTGGCGTAAGGAAGCTCAATGTTTTGATGGAGAAAGAAAAAAACAAATTCAATTCGTCAAAGTACTCCGAGGGCGAGATAAGGAGATTATTGCGGTCTAAAAAATACTGATGCTGTTTAGGGTTATTGGTGAGTTTGTTGGGAATTGGAAGAGGTTTCGGGAGTTTAAAGGGTTAAATGGGAAGTTGAGGAGAAAATGTGCTGAATTATGTAAATGGGAGGTGATTTGACAAAAATTGGGAAGTACCTAGCTTAGTTTACTATCTGTTGCTTTTCAGTAATGACATACCCATAAGGTATCCACCCTAGGGATGTTACAGAGCTTCGACTCCAAAAGGTCGGAACTTCCGATTGATTTTACACCTCCGACTCCGACTTCGGCTCCGATAATTTTGAATCGGAGGTTATACCGAAGATTTGTGAGCAAACATTCAAATATCAATATTTTTTAAATAGTGTAGGACTACGTAAAGGAATATGGTTGATTGCCGCAAACGTCATCATAAAAAATATTGGCCAGTTCAGCTATAAAAATGAAAAAAACGGTTTAAAATTTGAACATCTTCTGAGCATCGCTGTTCTACCTCCGCCTCCGAATCCGGTTCCGATTTCGATAAATCAAATTTAAAACCTTCGGTGTCGACTCTGGTTCCGGTAAAACCACCTACGTAACATCTCTAATCCACCCTCCAAAATACCTACAACTTTCCAAAGATTCTGCATCAAAGAATAACCTCACATCCTTTCAAAATATTCCACTCAAAATACAGTTTAAACTTGTAACTGATCTAATCTGACGGAAATCCCTCAGTAGTCAGGTCACGTAGCGGCTCGGAGTGCGGTAGGCTCAGGTTCGATTCCCAAGTGGGTTACTCGAAGGGCGCACCTTATTTGTATGGTGGTGACGCCGTGAGATCGATTTATAAAACTTATGCGGTTTGATATGAACGAATGAAGCTTTCTTTAGTGTTTTATCAGTTACGAGTTAATGTAATGGTAGGTCTAAAGTATCGTATGGGGTGAGAACATGAGCACGGAAATTACAGATTATAAAGGTTACAAAAATATATTTATTTTTCAAAAATTTATTTTAAAGTACATTTTAACAACGTCATGTTTCTCTCTACCACCGCTTCGTAAGGTGCTGTAGCTGAAAGGAAAGAAGTGGCGCAAGAAACTGCGCAAGACTCGACATGCACCTTACATTACTTAGTAAGATGGTGTGCCTCATGTGTCGGTATTACGCTGGCTCTCTTTACCCTTCAAACTAAAACACAGCAATATACAAGCATTGCTGCTTCGCGGCAGAAATAGATAAAGTGTGACTCTGCCATAGTGATCAGACCAGCACCGTCTCTTATCTTCAGAGACAGAAAACCAGAAATGTTGCTGATACTCTCTTCTTTATCACGATATCTATGACAGACCAAGAATTCATAGATCAAAATCAAAATCAAAATGTATTTATTTTTATTTACAAACTTATATATAGATATACATTGTTGGGGCACTCTTTTTAAGTAAAGATATACTTGTGTTAGGAGGCCCCGCTCTTCCTCCAAACATTAAATAAAGATAAAGTTGTATATAGTTAATTATTAGTTAAATATATGATTAAGGTAATTTATCATACAAAATTATAGTATTTTTTTTTAAGTTAAACGCCTGAAATTGTAAAATGTAAGTGTATTGTGTCTGTGCTATCGAAAAGCATCGATTACGTGTCGAGTTACAGGCAATCGGATCAAGCCGATCGTGCTGTACTCCAGTACTGTGTAGGTATGCATGGCACGTCCACCATCAATATTCATAAGGGCTAATCGGGAATCGATGCTCGATGCTTGGTCCCGATATCGAATGCGATTTGTTACTACTTAGTTACTTCACGTATAGTAGGAGCTTTGATTTATGTGCAGTTAGTTACATAGTGGTTTTGAAAGCTTTGTCTGATAATTATAATAAACTTGAAGGACTACTAGAGGAGACACCATAACTAGTACAGAATAAGGCCGAAACACTGCCAAAATATCATCTCCTATTCAACCATGAGCGGAACGACCTAAGCAAGTTGTGAAATCTGAAACTATAAACTAATTCAAGAGCGTCGGTGGCCTAGTGGCAATGACGCCGGACTCCCATGCGGGAGGTCCGTGTTCGAAACCATGCAAAGCCATGTACCAATGAGTTTTTTTGGATTTTTTCGAAGACTTACGTACATTTACCGACTGCTCTAACGATTTTCGAAAGCGCGTGAAATCCACCACACAGCACTGGGCCCCGCTCGGTGGATAATGGCCCGTACCCCCTTATGCAAGGGGAGGTCTGTGTCCCAACAGTGGGGACATTAATAGGCTGATGATGATAGGACAGCCACTTACGAAACCTGGTAAGCTAACCAGCATTTCTGTCTGCTTACTAACCCAATAATAATAAAACATTTCTACTACGATAATCTTCTTCTCTCAGAACAATAACTAAAGAGACTTCTTCTTGTCGAGTCGTTTAGACCGTCCATTGGTCTTTGGCATAACAGCGAAAGAACAGAAGCTGCAGTTTTCTTCGAGGCACGGAGGGGTTAAGATGAAAACGTGTTACTAGCGGTTACCCAAACCGTGTCTGACCGCGGCTATCACTTACAAATAAGGAAGACATTATTTTTCTGCATCAAACCACTTACGTAACTCAAATTTCTTTTAAAATTAGGCACGAAAGAAATACAATAGATATTTTTCCTACTCGTCTCACTAGAAACCCGTAAAATTCCACCATGTAACCATGAACTTCGATAGCAGCGCGATCCCCGACCTAATCCACGGCGTCTATTTATGGGGTTTGCCTCTCCCCGCCCCCTGTCGTAAAACTTATAAATAATAAACGGGAGGCGGTAAAAGTCGTAAGAATGGTGGGTTGCATGGCTAGATAAAGGTATGATAGCGCGCTACTATACAGCTGATATAGGACTATGATCAGAATCGTTGTAGGTGTTTTTTTAATAAAGGTATCAATATTGGATGGTATATTGATGCATACAAAATGGATAGATTCTATTTAAATTTGCTTATTATAAAGTCCAAAACGGATAGATTCAAATGAAGCATGTTGTTCAGGCCGCCCGTGCCTCTGAATGGCCCTAACGTCTGCTATCGAACGACAAGCAGGGACGAAGTACAAAAACTTTCTGACCATAGTCGCACCTTGACTAAGAGCCCCTCGAAGAAATAGAGCTGAAAATCGATCTTGAATCGACCAGCCCATTTACCGATTGTGGGTTATATACCGCCAGTTGCACGAACCGTCCTTAAAGTTAAGTCTGCAATAAAATATATGCTATCCTTTTCTGCCGTAGCTGTAGATAGAGGTGTCACAAGACTTAAGTAAGTTTTTTGCAACATACGAATAAGACTTATCCATTCAAAGGTTTGGGCCGGTAAACTTAATGCACCTGGGGTAATTCACCTGGGTGCATTAAGTCCACTACTTTGCTGACTTAATTCACCTGTCATTGAGCATACTTTGAACATTTGACAAATGGTCTTTAAAGTTAATTATAAGTACATCAACTATAACAAACATTTTTTTATAGTAACAGAAATAAGTTTTTTAACTAATAAATATTTAGGCAGCTGTCACACTCGAGCGAGGAGTTTCGGATCGTTTGTCGCGCACTCGACCAAAAATAATAAGAGATCCGATCCTATTCCCCTCCCCACTTCACACCCCTACGGATACGAAGCGGGCGCAGGAATTTAATACCGTGAAGTGGTGTAAAGATAATCATTCGATTTTAGATTTATAGGCTTCGGTGATGTGGAAATAGTGTTTTCAATTTCGAGGAGATTGAAAAAAATACATAAAATTCCTTGATCAAATTACTTTTCTTTATTTTCAAAATTAACATTAATCTAAGAAACATCGAAACTTAGCTGTTTAGTTAGGGAATGAACGATTTAAAACCGAATCTTAAACTATTACGAATGAAAGGTAATAAAATTTAATGTGTAGAAGAGGACTGGTAGCGCCCATCGGGTGAATATTAAAATCTTTGGTTACTTATAGCATATATTATATTATATCAACTTATCAGCATTGCCTCAACATGGCTTCAACACGAGTTGATCCATTTTCCTTATAAAGGAGTTCCATAGAGAAAAGAAAAACTTACCTCGTCAACACCTAGCTCAAACCACAAACGTCAAATTATAATATTTCATTATTATCTAAAATTGATCGGAAATTTTAAGTACGCCTTATGTTATGCACGGATATGACATTGCAGTTCTGATGGCTACATCCCATTTGGTAAACCTCATATTATACTATGATATTATTGTTATTTATGTACGGTACAGTCAGTGTCGATTTAAAAAAAAAACGCTTTAAAAATTTGAGATTGTAGGTATTTCAAAATGAGGAGTAGTAAAGATAAAAGTTAATAAATACTGTCTGTCAAAATACCACGTGCCGCAAAAGAAGCAGTCGGCACTGAGCGGGTTCTGGCCAATACTAGTACCAACATATTATTGTTAGAATTTAAATGTTACTTAATATTAATTATTATTTAATGTTATGTATAACATGTCAGATCTGAGGGTAAGGGCATAGATGGCCCGCTATCATTCTCCGGGTTGTCCTCACCCTGTGGTTCCATTTTTGCCTTAAAAAAACGATATTTATTATTTATTTATTCTTTTACACTTTTGTGTACAGGTGAGCATAATGCCTTGCGGCATTCTCTGCCTGATATTGACTCAATCAACTTATTTAAAGTTATTTAACAGCAATAGGCTACTGTCCTATCCCACAACGGTAACCGGTCACGGATTAATCATTTTAACCGCAACCAATAGCTTCCGGAGTAACCTTAACTTTACCCAATTACTGCTCAGCCAGCTGACAGCAACTAGTCGCAGTCCAGTCACCTCGATAGCAACCACTAGTCACCGGTTAGACATTTAATAGTAACCGGCCATACGAGAGTCCCCTGATAGCAACCAGTGACGGTTAATTATTCGGAAATGCAATATTCTCGAATAAAATATCAAGCCCGACTGCCTCGTCGACGAGTCGCAAGAGAATGATCCCACCTTTGGTCGGGCGCCCGCTTTTATAGAGGCCAGGTAGTGGCGGGCGGCATGACGTGGTATCGGCTGTTGCTGCGTGTTTGCTTCGTCGCAAGCACAGGTGGGCATTGCACGTGCACTATGACGTCACTTGTTGTTTGCGTTGACATATATGACTTGTGAATGATCTCATAATCAGCAGCCTACTCTAGTCCACTGCTGGACATAGGCATCTCCCAGCGCGCGCCTTTGAGACCGATCTTCGGCTCTTCTCATCCAGTCGCTGCCAGCCACCTTGCGCAGATCGTCGCTCCATCTAGAAGGGGGGCGTCCCACTCTACGTTTGCCCAAACGCGGTCTCCACTCCAGAACTCGTCTACCCCAGCGCTTGTCGGTTCTGCGACAGATGTGACCGGCCCACTGCCACTTCAGCTTGCTAATCTTATGAGCTATGTCGATAACTTTTGTTCTATGCCGGATCTCCTCATTTCGGATTCGATGCAGCAGAGATACTCCGAGCATAGCTCTTGCCATAGCACGCTGAGCGACTTTCAATTTGTGAACCAGTCACACCGTCAGTGTCCACATTTCGGCTCCGTAGGTCATTACTGGTAGGACGCACTGGTTAAAGACTCTTGTCTTTAGACATTGAATGATCTCATCAATAAATAATATGAATATGAATACCCTATATTACCTTCATGGTAATTATAAATATTTAACGTTTGTGGTTGCAACAACTACGTTACAACTTACTTATGTATGGGTTTGATAGAGTAGCATTTTTATCGATTCTCAACTGTCTCCAGAAATATTCACCCTCTATACTATACTCTACTTACGGTCATCGATCGATGAAATCAAATTATTTATTCAGTTCTAGGACCAGAATATAGACCTTTTTATCTTTTCTATCGTAGCTCTATACTGGGTTAATAATACATGTATCGATCGATTTAAAAGGCTCGGTGTTCGTAGATATTCCAAAAGTCCGTAGATTGATATTTCACGAAAAGATTTTAAAGAAATAAAAGAAAGAAAACACATTTATTCAACAATGCATTATACATGATTAGACTTAAAAAGACTTAACATTAAAAAAAACACAATGTTAAAAAGACACGCTCAGTATGTGCCGCGGTCTGACTATTTTGATTCTCCCTCCATACAAAATGAATACCACAATTTAACTCTTGATCCAAAGGAACGGTGTTATAAAATGACGCGTATCTTATCTTATGATAGGGGCCGGGAATAACCCAGCGTCACTTCGACCCATGAGGATCTTTTGTACCTACCCCATTCACACACTGGTCATCTCAGTGTACAGGTTTCCTCACGATGTTTTCCTTCACCGTTAGAGCAGTCGGTAAATGTACGTAAGTCTTCGAAAAATACGAAAAACTCATTGGTACATAGCACTGCACGGTTTCGAACCCGGACCTCCCGCTTGGGAGTCCGGTGTCCTAGCCACTAGGCCACCGACGCTCTCAAAAAAAATATGACGCGTATACTCGTATATGTTTGTCTGTGCTCGTTGTGGCATCATAACTCAACAACCGGTGATCCGATTTGAACGCGGATTATTTTAGTTAACAGAGAATTGTGTCAAGAGTGTTGTCTGATAAAAATTTGATCAGCAGTTTCCAAGATCTGGGAGTATCTTTGATATCAGATAGGATATCTATAGAATGGTAAAAGTTAGGTTGTTCAACTTTGAGCTCAAATGTTTAGGACCATGTTGCCCTTCCCACATCTGGAACCTTGAAGACCTGATGATGACCAGGAAAAGTAAGGGGATCTTCAAAATGATAACTATGATAAGTCAAGGGTTTCTTAAATTTTTAATTTAAATTTATTATCATAGAATTAAGTTCAAAGTTTAAACTCGATCCTTACGGATTCTAACCGAAATTCTAATGAGTAACCGTCCAAATTGAGATGTCAGTGTAATCCGATCCTAGTACGTAATGAAGGCACCCCTCGCGATGGTGTCTTGTGGTGTTTTGTAATTGTCTATTTTATTTGTAACAGGACACTAAGGAGTTGGAAGATGCCCCTTGTTATTTTTTTTCGTTTTTAATAATTTAGCTGTGATGATAGAGAGATGTATTTTTGTCCAAAATTCTGTTTTGTATGGTATAAGTGGTAGTAAAACTGTAACAGAGGACATTAAACTATTGTAGGTACTCACACAATGACGAACTTTAAATTTGTTTTTTTGCCTAACCCATGAAGGAAAGAACACGCAAAAATAAAAAATTAAGTAGATAATTTAATTATCTGTTATTTTAGAGTTTTTTTTCTGCCGAATCAGAATGTAGAATTCACCATTAATACCAAATGCAACTACATAAATTGATCACAATGTTAGGTGCATATGTCGCAGCGGATTTGTCAATCTCGTTATATTATAATAACGCTAGCTAAATTTTAAAAAACGAAATATTGTCAGTCGGACGATGTTCTCACAATATGACGAGCCAATTTTAGTTACATTATAATTTCGCTAGCCTATCCTAGAGAAGTTGTAATAACGCTTTGTCAGTAGCCAAAGAACGGCTCCGAGGTCACGAGGGCACTGATTGGTCAATTTTGCTTGATTGCCAGACAAGACTTTGACAGCTAAGTACATTTGACCAATCAGGTTTACTTTCACAATATGACTAGAAAGCTGATTTAGCAGTATTGTCAAAAATTATGACGCTTCACAATTTCCCTACGATTGACTAGCGAAATTATAATGTAACCAAAATTTGCTGTCATATTGTGAGAACAACGTAAGACTGACAATATTTCGTTTTATTATAACTTCGCTAGCGTTATTATAACAAAACGAGATTGTCAATTTTGCTGTGACACATACATAACTGTCTTTACAATTCTTTCTTTTAAACGACAGTAGTAACATTACGCAAGTCCCAAGATTTAGATAGGATAAAGGCATATTCATAAAACATGTAATGTCCCTCTGAAAATAGGTTATATGACTATGGTTATTACATCCACATAACAGTAAAAAGTCGAGATAATCTGTAAAATATAACTTAAGTACATCTTACAACACATGTTCGTTATTATATCCGCCTATAAACTTACGCGAGTAACGTACAGCCCATCACAAATTACTACCCAACTTATATATTGCTTGTACCAAAGATCATAGAGTTGAAAGTCATTTAAAAAGTGATTTGGGTGGTAGACTGTATTGAAGTGGTATTTTAACACCACATGATTACAATAATTATAAATCAGTTGCTTATTATCTTTATGGGTAACGATCGCTTATAGTGCCTTTAGCGATTAGGGAGGGGACCTGATAACAGTAATAGGTTTAGTTTGTAATATGGTATAGTATTTTGTAAAGTAATAGATTATTCAATACTAGCTATTAGCAGAGATATAGATTTTCTTTACAAATGACTTGCAACTATGTGGAATAGGCCAACGTTTTGTACAAAAATCTTTGAAAACAGCTGATCTTGATACAAATATTTAATCTAGACACACGAGAGTGTATCCGCCAAGTTTCGGAAACAAAACGGCGACGACGCACTACGTGTATTATACTACAGGAACAATTTCGAGCCATTTTCGACCCCTCCGTAACTCAAGAATCATTCAAAAGAGTTTAAGATTCAAGAGAAGAGTTTAAGAGTTTTGTGTGAAAACTTGCCAAGTTAGGGCTATAAGGCCGCCAATTGTAATTTGTATCTTTTCTTCTGTTCTGTATTTTTGTCCTGTGTGCAATAAAGAATATTTGTATTTGTAGGGATTTAGTTTTAAGCAAGCAATATTTTTTTATATTTAAACAATGTCATATATTTCTACTACCTATGAAGAAGGTGGTTCCTCTTTCTACCCCCTCGGGGATTATGGACGTGAGAGTTATACTATGCTATACATTTCTATAGGTAAGATTGAAGGAACGTTAATTGAACTTGGCATCCAGTTAGATCTCAATTCTTGTAACGGCGAAACCGAGAGGCCTATTGGTTCCTTGCACCGAACTTGGCACCTTTTTTCACATGTATGTTTTTGGATTTTTAATAACACAACTTGATACAAATACTACTACTACTAAGCCTTGGGTGTCTACCACGACCCGTTTTACACGAACGTTTCTGCCACGCACCTGCAAAATGTGGAACTCTCTTCCACCCGACGTTTTTCCACAGCGCTATGACATGGGATGCTTTAAAAAGAACGTTAAAAAAGTCCTCTCCCTCCACGGCCGGCAACACACAAGCAATACCCCTGGTATTGCACGTGTCTCTAGGCGACGGTGACTACTTACCATCAGGTGGCCCGTCTGCCTGTTAATCGTAGCTAATTTAAAAAAAAAACTATTTCTTTTTTTATCTGTTGTTTGTTGTTTTCTATTTGTGCAATAAAGTGTATTTTACTTACTTTACTTACTAATATTTAACTTACCTAGTTACGTACTTATTTCTACTTAAATCACAAACTAGAAACTTAAAATAACTTAATCGCTGTATGCTTAATCTTTATAGTACAAGCAGTTAAATCACTCCGCAGCATTCCGTCGACTCCATACAAAGTAACCATTTATTTCATACTAATACACATTTGTATGGAGTTATTTTGGACGGGATTGACTCCCCACCATTATGTACTTCATTACTGGCTGTAATTGGATGCGTTTCTTATTGGAGTTATTTGAAATGTTTGTAAATCTATTTCTGCTTCATTTTATGGTTGTAATGTGAAGTGTGAATAGATAGAACGTAAATCTATTTCTGCATAGGTAGTAATTTGTATGATTGTAATGTTAATATTAAGTGTCATCATCAGCCTATTAATGTCCCCACTGTTGGGGCACAGGCATCCCCTGCACAAGGGGTTACGGGCCATGATCCACCGAGCGGGCCCAGTGCTGATTGGTAGATTTCACACGCCTTCGGAAATTTTAATTTCCTCAGACATCCAGGTTTGCTCACGATGTTTTCCTTCACCGTTAGAACAGTCGGTAAATGTACGTAAGTCTTCGAAAAAAACCCGTAAAACTCATTGGTACATGGCTTTGCATGGTTTCGAACCCGGACCTCCTGCATAGGAGTCCGATGTCCTAGCCAGTAGTCCACCGACGCTCACATATTAAGTGTGAATTATAATATTTATATACATATATTAATAACTTCATATACAAGATTGAATATGTGTAAATATTTTTTTTTACTAACATAGCTTTAAGTAATATAATAGAATATAATATACTAACTTATATATTGTATGGACTATGTCTGATTTAAATAAATAATAATAATAAATAATTAGTAGATAAAACATATACTGAATTTAGTAAATAATAGAACAAATCAATAATGTATTTACCTATTTATTTATTTTATTATTTATAATATTTAAGTTGACATTTGTAGATAGTTAAGATTTTTTAGAAATCAATTTGTAAACCAAAACCGGGTTTCTTTCTATTCACATAAAATACGATGTGAAAATTTTCACATTCCTTGCTCAATGTGCACGATTCACATGAAACTGTGATACATCCGACGATACTAATATACAACATTTGATAAATTTTAATTTGTTGAATTTTCAATTCGCTTAAAGTTATTTTAAAAACCAAAGAATAAGGTATAGTTAGGTTGAATTTGGTTATGTTATGGTAATACAGAACTAGGATAAACCATCACCAGCGATCGTTATAAGTTATAAAACTCACCATGAAAAGAAAATTTTGTAAAATATTACACTGGACTAAATATTTCTCGAGAAAAATTAGTGACCTTTAAAATTTCATAGCATTTTTTTTATTACGAATAAACCCATTTTTGACCTCAGTCTCATATGGTGGTAATTGACGATGAGGCCGAAGATGGAGCACACAGGGTGACACGGGTTTATTAAGCATAATCAAGAAATAATAACTAGTACTACTGAAAAAATAACTCGCAAAGAAATCAAACTGAATTTGAACACAATTTCTATCTATGACGTTATGTCGGCTTGTAACGAAAGATTCAGTCCTTGATGAGACGGGTGAGAGGGTGACAGAGGGTGTGAATTATGAAGGGTGGGGGGTGATGCAAGGGGGAGGGGGAGGACAGATGTATTGCACAGCTGCAGCTCTTTTATTAACCTTGCACGAGGAGTGTTTGTACCGGCAGATTGAGATTAGGTTCTAGACAAGATTTTAATGAGTCGCGTTGAACTAGAAGCTACTCGTACAATCTATAAATCTAGAGTCTTCTATCTAGATAGCTAGAATCTATAGATTTTATAAGTATCTATATCTTGATATTTGTTAATAATAGTAATATTATAAACATTAATAGTTTGTATGCCTTTAAAATAGGCTGAATACTGTGACATGTGCATTACTATAAGACCTGTAAGATGGTGTATTCTGACAAATAAATGATTGATTGATTGATATAGGTGATGAGAATGAGAGTTTCACTCTGGTTTTAAAGAGTAGAATTTAATTCAAATATTTCTATTCTACTTTTTTAAATCAACCTATAAAAGTTAGCGAATGTTGTGGAAGATCAAATAGAATCGTAATTTAAGTAACGGAACCTTCTACCAGTTCTCATAAACGGACTTTAAAGCTTTTACCTTCGATTTCTTATTCAAGTTACATTTCTTATACTGTAACTGAGGGTAAATATTAGTTTCGTAATTGATATCCAATAAGGATAGATAGATTGAAACACGAAGAAGGATATCAAAAAGTCGTGAGTCCTGGAGCCCAATTCGCCAAAATTACAACGTTTGTAATTCTATTTCTATTCAATTTCAATTTAGTTTTCGTTCCAATTCTATTTGGACACCAAATCGTATTCTGCTGACGCATAACTCTACCACTGCCACCTTTCGATTTACTATCGATCGGGCAAAAGTACCTTGGAAGGAACTTATGTTCGATCGTTATATTTGTCAGTTGAAGCGTTTTGTTATCGTTCAACTGCGATTCAGTATAAACTAAACATTTTAGTAGTGTGCACAAATACGTTACTGTTCGTTCGATCGTTGACTCGATCGGAATTTAACTGAAATTTAATCGTTAGTGGATAGTAGATACGAAACACGTCATAACGATGCAGTTTAGATTCTATTTAGTTACGAGGAGCTCGTAGCCTAGTTGCGAGCACGGTCCGAAAGTGATCGTGCAGGTTAAGCGACGTTGGCGCGGTCGGTACCTGGATGGGTGACCGCTAGTGGCATATTTCATCTGAGCTCCTCCGTGCCCCGGAGAGCACGTTAAGCAGTCGGTCCCGGTTGTTGTCGTTCGACAGCAGTCGTTAAGCCAGGCCACTAACCATACGATAAGTAAGTTTCGTTGTATTTAGTGGAATCGATCTCCTGGTACAAGTTTTTTAACAATCAGACCAATCGGGATCTTTCACAGTTTGTACGAGTTATGTATGAAATTACAGAAAACGTCGAAGATATTAGAATTTCAGAGGAAACAACTGAAAAGACTCGAATAATGTAAACAATCTCGCGCTGGCGGCGCTTGTCAATGAAAATTAAACGGAACTCACCCCATCTTTGTCACATCCCACCCGCCCTACCACCTACCATTCTACCATCCTCTAAATACAAGACCATTGCATTTTGCATCTTCTGCGCTTAGTTATAAAGTTCATCAAAATTGTAGTAGACGTTATCTGCTCGCAAATCTTAAGTTACACTTCATACTCATGTACAAAGTTACTTCTACCGATACTAAACAGTATTGCTATTGCATTTTCACCTTCACACCTTTGTCTTAAAGTGTAATTTAAAGTCAGATGTCAGTAATGAATACTTGTGTAGCACTTTCTTTTCTCTGTTTGCCAGAACATGGATCGCAATTAGCCGAGTATGGGAATGTATGAAATGCGTTCTGTTTCACGGTTGTGAACTCTGCTTTACTAGTAGTTCTGTTAGATTCTTGAAAATAGTGTCTATGATGTGTGTTATGGGCGATTCCATTATCGCGGGTGCAACGCATTTCAAGTTTCTTACTAATAAAATAAAAACATTTTTTATGAAATTATTCTTTGATGGGCTACATTTTAACATGTTTTTTTTTAAAATTTGATTATAAGATTTTAAATTAAATGTGTGAGGTCTCCAGCGCAATCGCCCTTATATTATTTAAATGTTCTGCTAAATACTCGAAAATAATATTCTTGTAAAGTAGGATGGAGGAGGAGGGAGGTATAGTCGTGTATAGTAAGTAATTCATATTATGGTATCAAATCTGTTTCATCATCATCATCAGCAGCCTATTAATGTCCCCTTTGCTCAAGGCACGGTCCGAAAGTCGTGATCGTGCAGGTTAAGCAACGTTGGCGCGGTCTGTACCTGGATAGGTGACCGCCTGTGGCATATTTCATCTGAGCTCCTCCGTGCCTTGGAGAGCACGTTAAGCAGCCGGTCCCGGTTGTTGCCGCTCGACAGCAGTCGTTAAGCCATGTCAGAGGCCTACGGGCGGCCTGAACATCTCTGGCAAATAGATTAGCCACTAACCATACGATAAGCAAGCAAGCATAGCTGTGTTGGCCACTGTACAATCGCCAAAAAATATACTGCCCACTTTTGAACACTATACAATAAGATCAAAAAGTGGTCATAGGGCATCGACATTTGTACAATTTCAATTGAATAAAACTAATGCTATTAGAAGAACGTTAACTTGTTAGAAGTAATAAAATTTTAAACACCTAACTTTTACTGCCTCGGCAGGGTGCTGCAAATGCCCCGAGGCGTGGCCAGATAAATCCCGTAGACGCGGGTGCATCTTCATCCAGTTCTACTAGTGGAATTCGATTGGAACTCGTAAAACGTATTGTTCTAACCAGAAAATAAGTACCACGATAGACTTTAACTGGTTTACGGTCCTGGCTAAAAGAGGAAATGGAGGAAGAGAGAAACATCTAGAATTCTAAAAAATTGGAACTCTTGAAAGTTATGAAGTCATAGACATACTCAATTATGTTACAAATTTACTGAAATACTCGTAAAAGAAAATTTAACAAGCAATAATCATTAGCAATTTAAGTTCTATATTACTACACTTGAAAAGATGTATTATTTTATTTCCTAATTAATTACGTGAGGTGTTCAAGGGGGGAGGGGGTCAAGCTAAATCTTACTCAATCTCACCTGGGGGGAGGTTTCGAAAATATCACGTAATTTTTCCATGGACTGAAGTAGAATTTTTGTTAAAATATTTATTATTTAATTTTATCACAGTGAATGTAAGTAACGGTAATAATCTCAACTACTAGTCTTTGCTGGTCTTAAATAAAGATAATAGAATAAATTGTGTTCTTGTTTTTTTATTTTTTTTATAATCCAACGCGTTCATAATCAAAACACAAATTTTAAAAAATCTCACGTTTGATTAGGAGAGGGGGGAGGGAGTTGAGGAAAATCTCACAAAATCTCACCAGGGGGGAAAGGGGGTTACAAAATCCTAAAAAGTGCGTCACGTAATTAATGGACACCCCCTTATAAATTTTTCTTCTTTCTACTTCTTTTTCAGCCGATTTCAGCCCACTGCTGGGTATAGGCCTCTTCCTTCAAGCGCCATTCCATATGGTCCTGTGTTAATGTCATTCACAATTTTTCCTCCGTTTTGGCGGTACATAAAAGTAGATAGAAAATAGATAGAAGATAGGTAGCTACCTATTATGTCCGCTCAGTGAGTATATCACTAATAACTTGAACCAGCGAAGCTTGTGCGACAGCTGTTCGTTCCTTATGAACTAATCTGACTCTCTCTTGGAGGAGCTCTCTCTAGATATCAATGTTCAGTTCAGTACAAGTAGAATATAATAGAACCAACTTAATAAGGATGGAAATGTATCTTGATAATAAGCAGTGTTTAATTAAATATCAAAGTAGACGAAATGTTTATAATTTTCCTAAGTAAACTTATGTATGAAAATTAGTTACAATTATTTAACTGGTGGCTATCTCGCCCAAAGGATCAACATAGCGATCCAGCGGGGCAACGCCGCCAGCATCCTCGGTACCCTACCACACGGGCCTAATCTAAGAAATTTTATAAGGTACATTTAATTTTTTTTTTTTTTGTACATTATTAAATTAATATTTTCTACATTTATTTTATATTGCTCTTCCTTCTGTAATTGTTTGTGTATACATAATTTTAAGTTGTAAATAAATGAAATTTTAATTATTTAATAAATAATAATATGAAATATTATAATAAATTAATATTATAATATTATTATAAAATAATATTTATTCATTCACACATTAAAATAAAAAAGGTACAACATTATTATTTTATTCTAATTTTTAACCTATAAACAAAATGTATTGCCCTATGGAAATATTTCGTCTTAGACAAGGTTATGTGCTCGAAATGTTTAATGTTTTCAACCGACGATAAAAAGATGAGGGTCTTAATTCGACGCTAGCTATGGTATTTTACTGGTTTTGATCTACTTACAAAAATTTTTTTTTTTTCCCATAAGTATCTCTTCCAGCCAACCTTTGATTTAGCAGAGTTTAGACTACTACTAATATTACTACTACTACTACTATTACTTTACTTGATATACATAACTTAGACTGTATGTGAAAGTTTTCATCGAACTAATAATCAATTGATTTAAAGAATACCTAGAATAGATGAATAGATCATGATCACTGTTATTCCTTTGGCCCTAGTCTTCCACGTCTGTTTAGTTTTAGTTTAATTAAATCATCGTTAATTTCAAACTACAATATAATAAACAAAAATCTAGCATTCCGTTTCTTAACTTGGGATATATATCTAGTAAAGTATTATTCTCAAACACCACTGTGTATACAAAACTTAGAACGAAAGCATTCGAAGGTCAACAAACAAAAATCCCATGAAACTGAATGATACACCACGATCGATGGCGTATAATATAAACAGCGTAGGTCGCGGGCGGCGTGCACGGAATAGAAATCAGGTGGGGCAGGCGGCTGCCGGCGATATATCAGTCTGAACATGTCCGGGTTCACTTTCGACGCAACCTTTGGGGCACATTGCACTCTTTTTTTTACTATGGTGTATATTTATATCTACGTAAAAGGCAGTGATATTGAAAAGAAGGTTGAGTTACGGAGTATTAGTAAAATTTTATTTTGTCAATAAATTAACATTATATGTTCCTGATAGGCGAGTAGATATGTGTGCTTTTTTTAATTTTAACGGCTATGGATGGAGTTGTAGCCCCGCCATAGCTTGGTATAGCTTTCAACTCGGTCAGTCACTCTGTGGGCTTGTAATTTTTAATTGAGTGGTAAATTATACAATTTAAAAACATAAACCCTTAAATTAATCATAGTATATCGAGAGCTTTCGTTTAAGCTACGTTCCTGAAGTGGCCAAGGACTTTGGTCTTGGACCAATAGTGCCCATATTCCTTTTATTTTCCTCGATCCGTGTTCTTTTAATTGCATCAGTCCTCAGCGCTATTTACTTTTCAGAGAACAACGGTATCGTCGGGGATGAAACAATTTTTTTTTTGTTAAACTTTGTCGTTTGTCTATCATTCTAAACATTGTAGAATATTTCCAGAAGTTTTACATTGTTTGTCAATCTGACAGTCTGTTCATTTCAACGTGATTTTAAACAGACTTAACTAAAATTGTCCTCGTAAAAATGTCTCTCCAAGAGAAACAGGGTGTTGCTAGTCAGACACTTCAAGGGGCACTGCAATCCGCGCTGAGACGTCGCTCGCAATTTCTGCACACGCTTGTTATGAGCTGAGAGCAAAGTGCCAGTGCAACTAGTGCATGTGCATGACTTTTTCAGATTTCTGACTGTTCACCTGTCTACAAACTTTATGGTACGATATACAAGCGTCGGTGACGTCGTGGCTAGAACTAGGCTAAAGGTCCGATTTCGAAACCAGGCAATGCCATGTACCAATGTACAATGTTGTCTGGAAGAGATCGTTTTTCCCCTAGATTGTATTAATCGTTTCGTACGCACTGTATCACGCTAATTTTTAAAGTGTATTGATTCATTCAATGAGTTTTTCGGTTTTTTCGAAAGACTTACGTACATTTATCGACTGCTCTGACGGTGAAGGAAAACACCGTGAGGAAATCTGCACACTGAGATAACCAGTGTGTGAAATGGGGAAGGCATTGGCAAACCACCCTATTAAATCTGCCACGAGAGTCGTTCTATGTGATTAATTCGTTAGAATGATCACGACCCTCAGCAATGAGGAACACGACTTAGAAGAAGATACAAAAAGCCTATTTATTTATTTTTAATTTAAAACGAACTCGTAGTTGACTTTAAGCAAATTACTTTTTGTAAGGATTTTATTTTAATTTCCATTTTTGTTAAATGACCAAATTATTATATCTATAAGTTTTTTTTTTTTTCATTTATGTCATTTATTTTATAATCTTAAAATATAATCTTAGAATATAATATAAACATATTATATGGGTCAAAATCCTTAATCTAATAAACAGCCCCGAGTCGCACCCGGCGGGAAGGTGCCCATCACGCTGGCAGCGTTTCCACGCTGAATAGCCAGCGAGATGCGCTGCACCAGGTATCTATAAGTAATTTTCCTATTCCACACTCTAGTTTATCTTCAAAACGTATAAATCGTTCACCTTTTTTCGTTTCCCTGATGCCCATAAGCCAGGAAGTCTGACTTCCGTATTGAGCTTAGTTTTCCACTAAACACCAATAATTTCTAAATACCCACCGCGTGGTAGTCTAGGAATATATTTATAAATTACTCTAAAATTTATAAAAGGCCCCTTGTAAACCCTTTCACGTAGCTTTTGATAGTTGCTCTTATGTTAATGCCCCGTCTAGACTCTCCCTGTATAGTCGTTGCAACAAATCTGAATTCTGAGACATTTTCCTGCAGAAAGTGCATGACAGATTGAAATTATACTATTTAAATAAAATTATTTTATTCACGGTATGTATTATGTGCCTACTTATTATACATTGTTTTAGTATTAAAAATATTAAAATACATATCGTCAGGGCAAAGGGAACAATGCTAAAGCACTTTAGCTCGTGGTTGACTAAAAAACTATTAAAAAACTAAACTTAACTATTAAATTATTTAAATTGCATTTCCTTTTATCATTCCTACTAAATCATCAATCATACCTATCTCTTAAAGCTCTAAATAGAAGCTTTTGATTCTATTGAAGCTCGTCTCTCCATATTTCAATTAAATGAAACCAAAACTCAGCAACATCGGCAACAAAGCTCGACTCGTCACAATGTCTCTTATCTCGACGAGTGAATGGTTGAATGAGTGAATGAATGATAATGAGACAGAAGAACGACGCAAGGAAACGACACTGAACTAGAGAGGAGCAAAATTAATCTTGACCGAGTCCCCATTTGGAGCTGTAAAGTTCTGAAACTCAGTTTAAAAATGGGAACATTAGGGCGGGGCGCGCTAAAAGGGGGCCTTTTTGATTAAGCACTTGAGTTCTTCTCATGTAATGACAATATTTTAGATTCTTAGAATTGACTAAAGATAATTATTTATTTTAAGAATAGAATAGAATAGAAAAACCTTTATTAATAGACCATATATAAAAAATATGTACAAAATATCACAAAATGAGTCGGATTATAAATTGACCATATTTTACATTCTGATAAGTGATATGATCATGATATGATCTATTAAAAGGGCCAAGTTCAGCTGAGTGTCGCTAGATGCATAGATACCTATACATCTAGCGACACTGGTTTTCAACTTGACCCTTTCCAACTTATAGCCATAGAGAGCAACAATGTCGTTCGGTTTGTCTGTCGTATTGGCTCATCTCCTTACACGTCACACAATTATTTTCCGATACTCGACCAGTATCAAAAATTTGGGATTCAGTCATAAACAAACAAAAACAGTGAGTTAGGACTGAAGGGACCTCAAAATTATTGTGTTATTATAAAATATTATGTACGACAATCTTTATTAATGGATTTAATTTAAATATATGTGTTCTCGCTTTCTTGATCTTCTTATCTAATAAAAAAACACTATAGTAGTTTAGTATATACCTAGCATGAGATATGCATATCAAATAAATTTAATAAGTTTTAAAAATTGTTAAAATTATGTTGTCAAGGTAGCACAGACTGTATTTCGGTTTAGATTCAAAGAGTCAAATAAGTTAAGTCAAATATTTACTATTACTTATTTACTCACTGATTTTGTAAATATTTTGTTAGTACCTAAGTGTTATTGTTGATACGATACGTCGGGAAATGCAATTATTTCTATCAACATTAAATGCTGTTTCTTTCCCGGATTTGGAGTCCTGTACGTGTTATAACGATGAAGCTACAAAATAACTGTTGGCCAGTACCAAGTTACAAGTTCAAAACCCTTTACATAAAGTCATGATAAGTTAGTGGTCTTAAAGGGAAGTCCTTACTTATTGTAGATAGCTGATGATAATTAACAATTAGTAAAAGCGAAACTGGAACTCTGGAACACGTAAAAGTACACATTAAGAATAATTGTCACAGCTGAAAGAAATAATAAGAAATCATATTTCTTAGGGTCGCCCTATCTAACGTTTTCTCGTAGGTCTCTCTGTGCATTGGTCTGGTATTTCGCTCATCTCTAGCAAGGAATGAAAGGCACGGGAGTTAAGAATAATATTGTGACGGGCCGCGTGCCAGCGAGGCTTTTTACATGACTTTCTGCGGAATGAGTTCAACAGCTATGTGTAATGTTAATGTTATGAAATCCTGCATTTTTTCTTTAATTAATAACGTTTCATGAGATATTGAAATCTCACCCACAGGGAAACCTAGTTGGGAGTCAGATAGCCCGACATTAAATAAGGGTGAGTGAGAGTAAATACCTCTTACCTGTACCTACTTATGTAAGTGTAAATAAAAATAAATTGAAATTGAAATATTAAACATTAATTGAACACTGAAATTATTGTTCAACTTTCGACAGCTTACGTACTTCCATAAAACGAGTTATTTTAGTTTTCCAAGTAGGTATTTTCAATTAGGCCCGCTTGCGCGAAAATTTAACCCTAGATTAACTCGCGAATTGTCTATGATGTTCATACAAAATTGACATCGGGTTACAGTTAACCCGAGAGTTAACGGTTCGTGCAAGACGGCCTTAGGGTCATATTTAAGTTACACTTAACAAAATATTTCGTTATATGTAACCACAGATTACTTGGTGTGTATGTACGTACATGTAACGTGAAAATTGTGACGGCAACATACTACAGAAATAGTTCTGAAAAGTTGAAAGCTATAGTAGCTATGACGAGGCCACTTTAACTCCCATCAACAGCCGCCAACGATTTAAAAAGCTTGCCACTCGCCCTTAGAAGGGCGAGTTACTAATAGTAGTAACATTTTATCCACTGTTTGACGTTAGGTAGATATTTAGTCCACTCATAAACCTCGGTTTATGTTTTTCCAGCTTATCTTATTATTTAAAGCACAAGTGTATTTCTAGACGGGATTTTTAAATTGTTGGCGGCTGTGGATGGGAGTTAAAGTGGCCTCATCATAGCTTACTATACTTATAAATACCCATTGTTTACAGCATCGCATAAAGCACTCCAACAAACCTGACGTAACAGAATGCACCCTCCGCACCCTCAAGAAATCAGGGTGCATACCCCTGCCTCCTCAAAGATATATGATTTTAATAATCGCCAAGATTACTCCGAAGAGGGCATATCCTCAGTGTCCCTTGGATAGTCCTGTCTGTCTTGAGAAATTGTCCCGGAGCTATTTCATTTGTGAGGACCACTTGATATATGCCAGCGCTTTTTTGTATTCAAAGGGACCTTTTTTGCTGAAGGAATTTCTTTTATTTGATGTAAGATTGCAGTTGCTTGTTTCTTGCTTGTTGTAAGATTTTTTGTTAGGAATAAAGATTGTCAATAAACTTATTTAATTATTTACACTTTAATGCACAAAAAAAGGTGTACATCGGTCATGGTTCAACAGAATACCAGCGCTGTAGGCATTCTTGTCTGCAGCAATAAGCTGAGTTGAGGCCCTTTTCACAACAACAGCAGACCATCAGACATGATTTCAATATGTTTACCTTTGACTACATAATTATTTTATCATAATTATAACTGTTTCGGTCATTGCTGTGTGTGAAATAAACGTATTACATGAGGCGAGCTTAATGCCTTGCGGCATTTTCTACTAGCTAACCATGGGGTTATACAGAAATATTTAGTTAGGTGCATATACAATGGAAGTTGTTTTATATTAGGTTACATAAACTTATATAAGTAAAGATATATAAATAGTTATTCATAATACATATTAAAATTACATATACATAAGTCTTAAAAAATGCATACATAATATGTAAACATATAAATACTAATATATTATGATATGCAAATAAATATATATACTCGATAGCCTAACAGATAAATACGTAAACTCTATTGTATTGTATGTTATGTATCTTATGATTTTTCCATCACCTGAAGGTTGCCTGGAAGATATTGCTTAAAGCGATAAGCCCGCCTTCTGCACATTGTATTGTACCTCTCTTTATGTTGTATGTTTTGTTTTTGTCCCAGGTGTGCAATAAAGTACATTTGTATTTAACAGTGAACTAGCACTTTAATACCTTATTGATTTGGATCAATTCATAGATGTTCTAAGACCAGGGTTTTGAACTGGAACTTGTTGGGGGCCCTCCTGATGTCCTCAGGCAGACTATTCCACAAACGGACAGCTTGAGCAGTAAACGAATCGGAGAAGATGTCGGAACTTTATATGTATAAACTTCATTTCTACATATGTATATGTAGAAATGTAAAGTTTCTTACGAGTATACTCACTCCATAATTATCGCGGTGGTTTCTCTGACGTTTCAGTCTACCTACCCAGGAGATCTTTTTCAGGAGGAAGAAGCAAGAAGTGTGCCAAACGCGGTGAGTTCACACCCGGATTAATTAAAAATGTCTCACCTGAGTTTTAGTTCTAAAATTCAGTTCTATTCATTTCATATAAATACATTAAATCATGCTATAGTACATGTTTGAAAATATAATTAACTTTCCGAAACAGATATAACCTAAATAAATAAATCATGTGTATTAGAAGCAGATGTTCGTTCATATTAAAAGTGTTCGCTTCAAAATGTCAAGCGATGACGTCACACAATTAATATAACGCGTTAATCGTATGACGTCATCTTTCAAGATGGCGTCAAAACCACATGAGTGACATGGCGATATTGATAGTGCAACTGCTGTAGGTTTGATAATAAACGACGCCGGGCTGGAGATATTAGTTATCGCAGGTGTCGCGATGAATATTAATTTGTAATGTGGGTATTCATCAATATAACAAACCTACCTAGAATAGAATAGAATATCCACCAGAATAAAATATAGACCATTTTTGGCTTAAAATACTGAATAATTTTTTTAAATGATATGGTTTAATTAAAGTAGTAATAAAATAAGTAGTAATATATGATCTATTAAAAAGGGCGAAGTTCAGCTAAGTGTCGTTAGATGTGCTACAATCTGCCCTCTAGGTGCCGGCTAGCTGGGTTCTAGGACAGTGTGCAGATGAAGTAATAGAATAGAAGAACTTGGTTAATAGATATTATATTTTTAAGGAACAGAACAACACAGAAAATAGTAAATGTAGAAAATAGGTAGTAGTAAGAGACTAAAATAAAACAGAGGAACGTCCGTTCAGGACAAAACACAGAGAGAGCAAAATACAAAGAAAACAATGAACTTAATGGAATAATGGAATTAAGAAATGGAATGGGAATATGACCTTATCGCTTTAAGCGATATCCTTCAGGTCATGGAAAAATCGTAAGATACATAATATATGGGTGCAAAAGGCGTATGAAATACTACCCTCAAATAAATAAATAACAATAATAAAGAATGCAAAACTTTGCACGCTGCAATGCAGTATTAATAATATTACGTAAATACTATAATATATACAGAAATAAAGTAAACATATGATCTATTAAAAGGACCAAGTTCAGCTAAGTGTCGTTAAATGTATAGATACGTATACCTCTACCGACGCTGGTTTTCAACTTGACCCTTTCCAACTTATAACTATAGAGAGCAACAATGTCGTTCTGTCTGTTCGTGTGTCGTATTGGCTTATCTCCGTTACTTAATTTCTAATGTCTAACTACCTTTATTACGCTGCGTAACGTAATACTTCGGAAATAATAGATGGACATTCATTCCTTCAGGACTTTCCGGTACGTACGTCGTACCTACTTTTTTACGACTATTCAATACGATACCTACGTATATTCGTACATCTATGAAACAGTTGATTTTTTCTCACTGCTCCATAAATATGAAATCCAAATGCTTGAAAAAGAAAAATTGCAATAAAAAAACCGTAAAACATTATTTATATTCCAACAGCGTCTCCGTGCGTGTATTTATCACGAAAATTACATTAAATTAAATTGCCCCAGCAGCCTGGCGTTGCAGGCTTTCTTTTTGCAAGTTACACTTTGCAGCTTGAAGCTTGGCACAAAACAGACAGTGCGACAACTCTAATTAAATGTCGTCTAGCTGTACTAAGGCATTAATTTTAGCTTCTACACACTGTTTACTAGCTGTCTGGACAGGGTGTTGGTAATAATTCCCATAATTACTTGTATCTTGCATGCGTTGAAGAAATAATTTTCCTTTCATTAACAAAAAATTGTCGGAATATTCTTACTACATTTTACAGATGGTAATCCTGATGTGCAAACCACCCCATTATATCTGCCACAAGAGTCGTTCTATGTGATTAATTCCTTAGAATGATCACGACTGACTTCAACAATGAGGAACACGACTTAGAAGAAGAAGAATCCTGATGTGTAAGATCGCCTGGGTTGGTACCACCCTCTTACCTATTTCTGCTGTAAAGCAATGCTTGCATTACTGTGTTTCGGTTGGAAGGGTAAGAGAGCCATCGTAATTAGTTCTCAAGGTAAGCGCGAATCGAAAACCCTTTAATAACATTATAGTAGGGCTTTGGTACAATACACTTAATTACATACTATCCTGGGCTCCATGGTTTGACTGTGTCAGCCTCGGTAGGGAGCTACTTGTCTTGGCTTTTAGATTACGCTCGGGTCACATTCCGTTAAATTAGTTTTTGGCATTTGGTGAGAAGAGCTGCATCACCGTTTTGTACCAACTGCAACAAAATAGAAGACCTCACTCACCTCCTAATTGAGTGTGACCTGGTGAAAATTGAGAGGAAGAAATTTGGCCTCAATAGGCTCCAAAATGGGAGGCTTAATATTATTTTGAGTCAGCCCTTATCTGATAATATGAAACACTTACTGTTATTTGCTAAGTTGGATCTCAAAGTGAGGGCTGACTCTAATAATACTTGAGATTCCCTTCCCTTTTCTTAGTGACCCTGACGAGGCTGACATGGTCACCTTGTCATGTACAAAAGCCTCTAATCTGAGAGCAAAAAAAACATAGTGAGGTGAGATGTCAATGTTGGACGTTGACCACTTTCCATCATTTGCTCCTCTCTCCTTATACAATAAAAAAAAATTCTTTTACGTTTCACTTTTGGTCATTCTCTAGTTTACAATGGCCACCCCAGAGTTGTCATGGCAGGAAACACGCTCCTTGTTATTTATTTGAAATTACGGCGGTGTTCTGGCGTTAGAACAAAGCCATACAGGGTGTTATGAAGTTGTAGGTAGTATACATTGTGTGATGAAATTAGTGCGCTGAGACAGGCGGATAAATTAATTTTGCGACGTCTGCTCTCCGAGTTATAGTTTTATTGTTGGCGAAATGGGGTAGTGAAACAATGGAATATAGTTTTAACCAGGTTCAATCAAATCAAATGAACGATAGAAAATTTATTCATCTTGTGTGCATGGACTTTCAACCCATTCCTTTATATTATTTATGACTTCTTTTACATTTACGCATGTGACGTCATGAATCTTATGACTCGTCTTGTCACACGATGTCACACTTTGTTGACTTGATCCCCTCCCACCCCCTTAACGCGTGACGAAAATTATGGATGGCCCCTTGGAGGTATTCAAGGACAAAGTTCATAGACTATAGACGATTTAGGCGTAAAAGTATCGACACGTAACTATAATGCTGTGAATATAGCAGCGCACACCTCTTCGCGCATGTTACAGTCAGAAAAAGTAATTTATTGACTATCTATTTTTTTCAACTGCGCACCCACTCTATGCAGCTTCATAGCATTTTAATTGTGTGCCGATATCTGTACGAGTATAATGTTCAATTATACGCATAAGTTCAATACTTATGTGAAAATGTATTTCAAAAGTAGAAACTTTACTCGGTTATTTCAGAATAGTGGTTTATGCAACGGCCACGTAATGATAGCGATTATAACATGAGAACTGTTTATGAAACGAAGCGTATCTGAGTTCGAGTGTTAAAATCGCCATTACGTGCAGTTACATACACTACTTTTTTCTTCGACCTTGAAATACCTTAATAAATAATAACACCCTACAAAACAGTACCCTTTTTTAATGTATAATGATTAATGACTGTGTATTCCCTACAAAGTAATTTTCACTGTTCAAATACTGTTTTATACAAGTTCATTAAAAAGACACTTACTTAAAAGGGCGATATAATGTCCAAAATGTCCAATGTCCAAATGACCAGTGTCCAAATGGCCAATGACCAATGACCAAATGACCAATGTCCAAATGACCTATCTCCAAATTTCCAGTGTCTAATGTTTAATGTATATAAACAGCTCTATATTAGGTTATAGGTATACAGCAGCTATACTTTAATGAAAAACAGTGTTATAATATTCCATAACAAATAACACTGCCATGAAGAATGAACCCTTTATGTTGATTTTGATTCCTTATTGAACAAATTACGCAATGGGAGTAAAAAAATGTTAGGTGAACAGTTCTTGTCACTTTTAAAATCATCCATAACGCATTCCAATTTATATTTTGTACCTCTTTCAATTCTAAATGACTCCCATTTAGCATTCATTATAACCAGCCATCCATTTCGTCACACTCGCCAATAAACCACACAATACAGTAACTCAGTTACATGTTTATTTTCCACCGCAAATGCCCTTTATTGTGCCACAAAAACTGGCATCGGCGCAAACTAAATTTGTTAACCCTAGACCGGCCAGCCCGGGGCGGTATCGAACGTAAAAACTGCATAGGGTGGGATAATTTGTCACATAAGAGCGCTGGGGGTTGGTTTGATACAGGGAAATAATTGCGAGTGCTCGCTTTGATATGGCATACATTACTGGTTTAGTAATCTGATCTGATTATGTCAGTCGGATCATGGTGTCTAATTATATTTTACACTGCGAAAGTTAATATACTTGTTGCAAATTATTATAATCAGAGAGTCGGTAAATGTACGTAAGTCTTTCGAAAGAAAAAAAATTGCACTGACGGTGAAGGAAAACATCGTGAGGAAACCTGCACACTGAGATGACCAGTGTGTAAAATGGGGTAGGCACAAAAGATCCTCAAGGGTCGAAGTGTCGCTGGGGTTATTTCCGGCACCCTATTATAAGATAAGAAAGAAGATGATAATTATTTGTTTTAGGTCCTATAATTTTGTAAGGCTGTTAGGAATTCCATCATTATACATCATTTTAGAGATCAAAAAACATCTAAAACATCAATCACTAACATCAAAAAAGATCTTGGATACTACGGAAACAATTTTGATAAGATAATTATGTTTAAAAACAATGAATTATAATAAGACATGGCTAGAACCATCTCGACAAAATACGTTTCATAAAATAACCGCATCCAAATCGGACCATTGTTGATATAGAAGCCACAGACAAACAGACACGCGTCAAATTTATAACACCCCTTCGTCTTGATCGGAGGTTAAAAGTAATATTTGTTATTTTAGAGTACTAAAAAGCATCAATTTGCTGTGTAGTCTCAATACCAATTGGCGTTTGCAACATAGAATTGGATACGTTTCAAAAAATGTGTACAATTTACTGTGCTGTACTGTGTGTACTACTTTCTTTTGACCAATACCTAACCATCAATGTAACCCATCCATAACAAAATAGCCTTCAAAACCATAGACTTTCAATCGTGGCAGAACCGGAAACTGCGTGGGACAAGTGCAAGCGGAACCGCGCCCTCCAGCGGTTTGTTTTAATGCAATTGTGATGCAAATTCGCAGAATTAATACCACCCGTTTAGAGACAAAGTTGTGCGCGGTTTACGATCTTTATAACCGCGCATAACTGCAATTAAATTAAAATATTACTTTCATTGTAAGGCTCGACTCGGAAACTGACAATGGAGATTAATGAAATCTCGTATATACAGCCTTTTGTTCCAGTTATTTAAAATGTGGTTTTGTCTCAGTCTAAGAGAGTCTTTTGAAAGAAAGATTGAAGACAAAAAGAGACGAAAAATAGGAGCAGCAAAGAAGCTTTTATCTTTTTCTGAAAATACATTCATAGTGGCTACAAAAGTAAGTAAATATAAGTATCCTACCTACTACACAGATTTCAAATCTCTGTCCAAAGAAAAGAACTCGCAACTGAAAAGATTATACCAAAACTAGGGATGTTACGTAGGTGGTTTTACCGGAACCGAAGGTTTTGAATTTGATTTATCGAAATCGGAACCGGAGTCGGAGGCGGAAGAGATGTTCAGAAGAAGTTCAAATTGTAAACCGTTTTTTAATTTTTATAGTTGAACTAAAATATTGGCAAGTATTTCTTATGATGATGTGAGCAAACAGCTCACAAATCTTCACTATAACCTCCGATTCAAAATTATCGGAGCTGAAGTCGGAGTCGGAGGTGTTGATTTTACACTTCCGACTCCGACTTCGGCTCGGACGTCCAGGATCGGAAGTTCCGACCTTTCGGAGTCGAAGTTCCGTAACATCCCTAAAAACAAACTATTAAAACAAATCTATTGAAATTTTTAAAACCCCATCGCTGTTCTATAGCAACGCAATTAACATGATACATTTATGGAAACTAACATATAATAGAGTGGTGCCGCAAGCAATGCGTAATTGCAAAATTCATGAAAGGGATGCGTAATATTGCATAATGCCGCCCCGAGCTACATTTGTATTTGCAAAAGGATTTTAAAAAGTTTGATCCAATTAAGCGTTCTTTTTTTTCCAAACTTTTTTAATACCTAATGCTAGTCCCTCCGAGTTTGATTAACAGTCAAATTAATCATAGAGGGTAGTCGCTAAATTACAATTGTAATAGAGTTTCGACCTAAGTTACTAAGTCCTGATATACTAACTATAGGCATAATAGTACATATTACTAAGTATTACATATATTGAATAGGGTAAAAACGGAAGATAATCCGGACACCGATGACTTATGTACATAAATAATTATTGAAAATTGTATAGACATAAGATAGATATAAGAAAGCATGTAAAAAGAAAAACTGCAATAAAGGTAATAACAATAATAAAATATATTATTATTATTATTATAGGGTAAGGTATTATTATTATCATTACAAGTCTTTCAACGAATGGCTGTTTATTTCTTGTCAGTTTTCTGGACACGAAGTTGCAAAATTTTTTTCATTGCTAGGTTCTGAAACAACGTGTTTTATAGATAAATACGAAACATGAGGCAAACATCTATATTTAAGACTAAGAATAGATAATAGGGTAAAAACGGTAAAAACACAATCACTTGCAGGTAGAGTTATATATCATTACAAGTCTTTCAACGAATGGCTGTTGACTTCTTGTCAGTTTTCTGGAGACGCGGTTGCAAAAAAAAATTCTTTGCTAGGTTCTGAAACAACGTGTATTTGTAAATAAATACGGAATATGAGGTAAAGACCTATATTTGTATTACAATACGTTTGATTTCGACATAGTTTGTAATAATTAATACCTAGATTCTCTACTCGGTTCTGTGCTACGATACATAGACGTTCAAATAGACGTGGGACTGTGCAAATGTGTACAATTATTATTGAAATGTTGTCGGAATGGTAATGAGCTTTTCGCACCCGTGATTCTGAAAGCATTAAAAGCTTTATTCGCATGAGAGCTTTTACAATACATTGCTACTGTAATACAGAAATCGAAACGGTATCATTTTTTGTTTTGAATAATTATTTCTATAGATTTCGTGTAATATTCTACATTCTAGGTTGATATACTGCTGTTCATGAGATTAGGAATTTTCCTAACTAGTTTACTTATTCCTATATTTTCTGATTTCAAAGTGGTGGTTGCGATTGGTTAAAAACAGCTTTAATTAAAATATTTGATCAAAATGAGTTAGAGTGATTTTGATTTCTTGCCTTCAGCAAGTTCCTTCCTTCTTTTAATAAATGGCCCCTGCAGTTAGGCAAAAGTTACTTTGAAAATTGAACTAACTAACTATTAAGTTAAAGTGGAATGGGTTACTATTGCATCCAATAAAACTTAATAACCATTTTAACAAACTTATAAAAACACAATTTCAAAAGATTCCATCTAAATTCAAATACCTACCTCATTTTCCATCTACTAATTCACATCCAAGCAAATCCGATAGGGTGACCATACCGCGTCAGGTGTTGCCAACAGCGGGGCTCGCCTATTGCTGTTTATTACCGTAATATTTCAGAACCCCTGAAAAAGACGGGCCCCACTTGATTTGCATCTGACAACGACTCACGTAATAACCGAAGGAACCCCGATTTTAGGAAGCGAACGGAATTATAGGAAATGTAGGTGCATTATTTGTTTGATGGGAATTTTTACTTTTTTGTTGGCACGTTCTTGATTTATGGAATTGGGTACACGCGTTGTAATAACAGTTTCAGAAGTTTTGTTATTAGATTTTTCAAAATATTACGTTGTAGTAATCAATCAGCCAGTATCGGAAGATATATATTAAGTGAAAGACTCATTTTGCTTTCAATTTTACAAATTCGCAATTTTTTTTACATTATTTTAACATCAACAGTCGGCTAAGAGCAACGCTACACCAAACCGTCGCTCCATTATAACTTCCTGTCTCGTTAAGGGTCTATCAGACAGAATTGTACGCGGACAATTTTCTGTCAATGAGGACCACCCGCGGACCAATTGGCCACTTAAACGCTCGTTGGGTGATCGGCCATCCCTTCCCCTTAACCGATGTTTCCTGTGCTAGAAATTATCGGTTATTGTAGTAGGTAGTGGGTGGCCTAGTGGTTAAGATATATTACAGCTACGGGTTCCAATCCCGCAGGCTCTTGCGGGATCTCGGTATAGGCGGGATCTAATTTTTTCAATGGTGCGAGATCTCGGTATAACGGGATCCCACATTTTTCGCAAAAATAAAGCACGTTTAAAGTTTGAAATATTTGAACCAGTACAAAAAAATTAAAGAAACCGGCAGAAGAGAACGCCGGCTCAGCTTCTACGCTTGTAGGTACTACAGACTTTAGGACACGCGCGAAAGTACGCGCGCGCCAGTATATATTTTCAATCCCGCAAATCCCGCGGATTCCGCACTTATAATCCCGCAGTGAGCGGGACTGAAAAATCATGCGGGATCTCGGAATTTTGGGATCTCGGTATACCTAGATTGGAAGCCCTACTTACAGCCATAAGGGAGATCCGTATTTGATTACCGGGTCTGTATATATTAGAATTGAAATTTTTTAAATACGGATTTCTCACTGCGTAGCGAACCACCGCCGCCGTGTCGACATACGCTTTGCACTCCATGACCAAGGCCATCAAAATAAGCCAAAACTAATGAGAAGACTTCTGTGACTTCCATCAGTGATTGATCCGTATTAACACCGGTATTTTACTAACCGGTAATTCTGCTTACGAATTTTTTTCAACTTTTTTTAGATTACTGAACACCCCTTTTTCGGTTTCTAATGTTGTTTTAAAGTAACCTAAATATCAATTAATATAGGTATTTGTAATTATTACCCTAACAACCTGAAATTTTAATTAAAACTTCCAATCAGTATGAAATTCAATACACAACAAGTTATTTAGCAAAATTCGCAGCTTTTGAACGAACAGCCTTTGACGGGACTAGCTTTGGGGCATTTTAACACAACACATTAAATGGCTTTACCACAGAACCAGATGAATATGAATTTACACGTGACGGAATAGAATTCAAATTGAGTAAGGGAATGAGTAAAATTGTTAAAACATATTCGTAATGACACCTTTGTGGTGTGAGCTTAATGAAACTTAATACATACATTCATCGTACTCTTCATACATAATTTATTAGGTAATGAGAATCCTATATCGATGGTGTTTATAGATAATATTCAGAAAAGGAATGAATATATCGTTCTGAATTGGAACTTTAGTTACCGTTTTTATAGTCATAAGCACTGATCGGAGTAGGTAGGGCTCTTTCGGGTCAATGTCCTCAAAGGTTATATTAATATGGCTATGATTTCGGGATCCCGTTTTAAGTTATCGAGCAAATGTTGTAAATTACTTTTATAAACCTCGCCCTTACTCGACGTATTACGATTTATTAAAAATTGTGAACTTACGAAGAAGTTAAAACACTACCATAGGTACACTAGCGCCATGAATCTTAAAAAAAATTATTTCGCCACCAATCTTAAACGTGTATCAAAACAAATATAACGTTAAAAATCTAAATAATATATTTATTCAATCCCGGAAATCCCGGGATTATTAGGCATACTTATCCATATTATGACCGTATGTGGCAAGTACCAAAAACAGCCCTACCTACTCCGATCATAGGTCATAAGTTTTACTTTCGTGGACTATCAGGTGATCTCGAATTTAATTTAATTTCATATTTTTATAATTGATAATTTAATATAAGTAATTTAAATTAATTACAGTCTTATATTGGTTATAATTATTTATAACCAATCAAAACAATTGTAAAATAATACCTATTGGGACGCGTGCTTGAATAAAGAATTTATTTATTTACGTATATACGAGTACCTTTTAAAAACACGTTGTAATAAGCGATTGGTTTTCTAAAACAAGTTACATTACACTGAGAAAAATGTTTCGTTATTATGTAACCCCTCTTAGTCTATATTTGTATGTAACCAAAGCCACATTTAGTAAACCACTTTTGGTTACAGTTGTATGTAACCAAAGCCACATTTAGTAAACCACTTTTGGTTACATTTGTATGTAACCAAAGCCACATTTAGTAAACCACTTTTGGTTACAGTTGTATGTAACCAAAGCCATATTTAGTAAACTACTTTTGGTTACATTTGTATGTAACCAAAGCCACATTTAGTAAACCACTTTTGGTTACAGTTGTATGTAACCAAAGCCACATTTAGTAAACCACTTTTGGTTACATTTGTATGTAACCAAAGCCACATTTAGTAAACCACTTTTGGTTACAGTTGTATGTAACCAAAGCCATATTTAGTAAACTACTTTTGGTTACATTTGTATGTAACCAAAGCCACATTTAGTAAACCACTTTTGCTAATTTCATTGAGCTTTGGTAATGAATGACTTGAAGATGTTTTGTTATTTCTGAAATGACCGAAGTTAACTGTGTGCTAATTGTCATATTCTTTTATTTTCAGGTAAATACAACAGTTTCTAGAAAAACAATTAAATGGTAACGTACGTATTTAAGCTTACTTTCAGCCTGTTTCATTTTCTAACTTGTGTTTTTGAATATTTAACATTGACCTCGCTCCGGGTCGTTCCTGGTGCAAAGGCAGGAACGACCAGCGCCAGCGATCATAGCCTGATCATAGATCGCTACGATCCAGCGCGGTAACGCCGCAAGCGTTATGGGCACTTTTGCATCGGGAGCGGCAAGGGGGCAGGTTTATATATAATTATTTATTAGTTAAGTTGACATTATTTGTAATGGAAATAAATTACTATTAAATCACGGTAGGGACGAATTAGAATTATTAATTAGTTCCTACCTATACCGATACCATACGAGGCTTCAGCGGTATAATATGTTTCTAAACCAGTGTGCTTCATCTTCGGCGTCATCGTCACTTACCATCAGATATGATTGAGGTCAAATGCGGGTTTGATCATGAATAAATAAGAATAGATTTTTTCCGTGCAGTAAGCTGTGTTGATTTTCCAGGTATTTTCTAAAAGCTACAAATTTTCTAACTATTATTCACAACAAGACTTGTAATATTTTATTTCATTTTTAAGACTTGTTTAAGAAATAACAAGGAGACTTCAAAACTTTTCAGCAACAGTCTTCTCCCTTCGAGTCTAGACTTCAGGTGACTCCCTGAAACTTTCACTCGTTAAAAGATCCGCCATATTGTCCGCACCCGTATAAACTGATCGTTTGGGACACCCTGTTTATTGCTCTTTCAATATTGTTTAAATGTAAATTAGATACGAAGTTGCGAAGTTAAATACAATTGTATTTACATAGGTACGTCTAAATATTATTGTTTTCTCGTGGTTAGTTAAATTGTTTCGTGTTAAGTTGAGTGAAATTGTATTATTAATTAAGACAGGTGCTGTTTGTTTCAAATTTTGTTATAAAGCATGACTGAAAGCCCTGAATTATTATTGTTTCTTTTAATTATTGATTAGACTTAAATAATATACTGTTTCACAGGTTTTTACTGTATTTTATTAATTACGACCGGTTTCGTTTACACATCTTCAGGTATTTGTTTATAATTATTTTCTTAACTGCATGTAGGTAGATAAATACAACTTGGAACGTAACTTGACGTTTTATTAGTAATTTGCAAAAACAAAACGCAAAGTTGTATTTATCTACCTACATGTAGTACATGTAGTAGTGGTAGATTCTAAAGTGAAGGATCGCCTAGGGTGGTACCACCCTCTTATCTATTTCTGCCGTGAAGCAGAGATGCTTGCATTTCTGTGTTTCGGTTTGAATGGTAAGAGAGCCAGCGTAATTTCCGGCACATGAGGCAATCCATCTTAGTCCTCGAGATTAGCAGCGCATCAAAACCCCTCTAATATTAATAAAGTGAGGTGAGATGTCTATGGGCGACGGTGACCACTTACCATCAGGTGGCCCGTTTGCTCGTCTGCTCTCCTTATATAATAAAAAAAATTAATGTAGTTAAGAAAATAATTATAATCAAACACCTGAAGATGTGTAAACGAAACCGGTCGTAATTAATAAAATACAGTAAAAACCCGTGAAACAGTATATTATTTAAGTCTAATCATGTACTACAAGTTTCACCAAGTACCAACAACCGCAAGTATTAACCATTTTAATTATTAATTAGCAGCCAAATATTTTCATCAAAAGTGTTTTTGCATTGTGGGTAAAGTTTGCTAGAAAAACAATACTATAAATTTATAATTTAAGAAACCCCGACTTGCCATGGCCATCTCCTAACTTTTTCTTGGTCATCATCAGAGACTCAAGATTCCAGCTTAAACCACCTAGCTGTTACCGTTCCACAAATTGCATCTGAAATCAAAGATTCTCCAAGATCTTGAAAAGCTCTGATCATAATTTTGTGAGACACTGCTACAAGTTGAGAAAATCTCTGTTAAAAAAATCAGCATTCAGATCGGATATCCGTTGTTGAATTATAATGCCACAGACAAACAAACATACGCGTCAAACTTATAACACCCTTTCCTTTTGGTCGTGAATTAAAACAGGACAAGTGTGAAATATTTTTAGATCAATTGTAGAAATACTAAAATTTTATCTCAGTCACACTAAAAGAATTCACAAAACCCAAGAACAAAAGCAAAACTTTCCAAAAACGTAAATCACGTAGAAATGATGATTTACGCCTGCAAACGCACAAATTTTAATGAAAACAGACGAAACCCTGCAAATTGCAGAATGCACCTCGCACCCTTCCGTTGTTTCGAGTCACTAAAACGCACCCCTACTAATGAAAACCTGAGGGAAAATTCGGGAAAACTCATAATAATGGGGGGGTGTCGACCGGAAGTAACACAGGGTGATTTGAAAATCCACTAAAAATTAAATTCAAACGTAGAAGGTTACTTTCTCTCCTTTTACTACCGCAAAGCAGCAATGCTTGCATTACTGTGTTTCGGTTTGAAGGATAAGAAAGTCAGCGTCATTACTGGCACATGAGGCACTCCATCTAAGTCCAAGGTTAGCAGGGCATTAAAAACCCTCTAATAACATTATAGTGAGGTGTGATGTCTATCGGCGACGGTCACCACTTACCATCAGGTGGCCCGTTTGCTCGTTCTGCTCACAATAAAAAAAATATTTTTCGATTTTTAGGGTTTCAACTAAATTCGTCGAAAAAGTTGGATTTCTAAATAAATAAAGACCTACAGAGACTCAACAGCCCAATCTATGTATTCAAATAAGCTCAGCAGACTTACCAAAACCGGAACGGTTCCGGCATAACTTGGTACAAGTAAAAATCGACCCCGATTCATTCACAATAGGTTAATCTGAATTGATTGTAAATGTCAGTTTTCGAAATCTAAAATGAAACTGGATGCAGCATCTTATATAGAAGTTGTGAGTAATAAATTTTATGCAGCACGGACTGCAATGCGATCACATTTGCCGCAACCGTCTGCGGATTCCAATCAAAGAGATGCACAAGAAAAAGTATCACTCTTTCATACATATTTTTCCCGAACTGTGATTGAAAAGCTTGAGATTTATCCACTCATTCAAATCATTTATTAATTTTCAAACAACATTTTGCTTCCCAGTTAATAAATAATTTTTCAGCTAAGTTTGAGAAATTGCATGAGAATTAATTATTTGTTTTTAGGCTTTTCTGTTCAGGAATTATAAGATCATTTGCAGGCAGTCAAATTAGAACTTCTTTGTTTTTTACCAACTGTACTTCGCTTTGGTGGATAAATGGGTTGGACACCGTTAGGAAGTAACTTGAATACTTACGTACATTTACCGACTGCTCTAACGGTGAAGGAAAACATCGTGAGTAAACCTGCAAGTCTGAAATGAAAAGTTTCCGAAGGTATGTGAAATCCATAAATCAGCATTGGGCCCGCTCGTTGGATCATGGTCCGTACCCCCTTGTGTAAGGGGTGGTCTGTGCCCCAACAGTGGGGACATTAATAGGCTGCAGAAAAAAAGGCAGTAACAGTTATTTCGCTACACTCTGTACACAGCGTTAAAAGATATAAATTCAAAGGGCCGGTGGTGTTTCAAATTGGGCGAAATCCAAACTTATGCAGATGCAGGACAGATGTCGCTTTGGCACCCTCTCCCTTCGATTATCGTATGCAGATTAAGTGGAAAACCCTCCCGTTCAGCTGGTAGGTAATACAGTTAAGCATCCACCTGTAGTCTGCAACGATTTTGAGGAAATTGGTTTAGTGTTGACAAAAAGCAGGATAAGTGGGTAGTTATTTTCCTATATCAGTTGTAAATATAGGCAGGTATCATTACATTTACTTCTTTCACGATCGACAAACAAACACTAAAATGAAGGTGAATTTGCATTACTACCAAAATGTTTCTCGAAATCAAACTTGGAGAGATTGATACTATAATGTACTGTTTTTTAATTCCCCAGTTTGCCATGTAGATTCTGGTAAATGTGTCATTATCTTATCTTATGATTGAAGGCCGGGAATAACCCCAGCGGCACTTCGACCCTTGAGGATCTTTTGTGCCTACCCCATTTTACACACTGGTTATCTCAGTGTGTAGGTTTCCTCACGATGTTTTCCATCACCGTTAGAGCCGTCGGTAAATGTACGTAAATCTTCGAAAAATACGAAAACCTCATTGGTACATGGCACTGCATGGTTTCGAACCCTGATCTCCCGCACGGGAGTCCGGTGTCCTAGCCACTAGGCCACCAACGCTCTCGTTAGTTGAACAGTGACTCAAACAAAGCTGTGATAGATAATTAACCGTGAGTTGCAAGAGTCGTCCTTAATATTAAGGCTTCCAGTCTCATTCCATCTCTATCTAGACCTATGGCGTAGAAAGGTAGTATCGCCACCTTTGGACCTACCTACCTATTAATAAACAAACAGGTATTTTGAATATGCCTGTACATTCTAAACACATATTTCCCCATATCATCGTACAAAGTTTACAACCTCGGGCGAAACCATGAATAAGTAAGGGATGATCTCCCATCTTACAACTTACCTACCTGGTAAGTTTACTCATCATTTATTTACGCGTGCGTAAAAGTCCCTCCCCTAATTTGGGTACCTAATTATTTGGCAAGGGAATACGCTATTCAAATATTGAAGGTGCCTTTGAAGTTATAAAGTTGGGAGAAAATAATGATTTGTAAGCGGATGCAGATGGGTCTGTCGTTTCTGTTTTTGGAAAGTTTTCAATTAACCAGATCTACCTGTAGATCTGTAATCAAAAATACCAGACACCAGAGGTACAAATTATTTCAAAATAGTCCAAGCAAACAATCTGTTTCAAATAAAGAGTATTCATTCATTCATTCAAATAACTCATTAGATAACTCCAATTTGAGCTTTCTTAGCTTTGTCGTACTTTACTCATTTTTATACTCTTTACTCATTTATTAAACCGTATGGAACATTACTAATGTTGTATACATAAATTGCTAATGTTGTAAAATTTATTTTAGTTTAGTCAAAATTCAAAAGTTATTTATTCATTGTACTCTTACTTTTTTCAACTGTGTATTGTCATTTGAATTTTTTTGTCATATTATTATATTTGATATATTTTTTTAGGTTATAAATAATTATGGACTGATTTGTCTGATTTAATAAATAATTTTATTTTAATTACAGATCATTAGGTTAAAATCAGTTTTTAACGTAATAATAATATTAATCACTAAACTATCACGTTTTATGATTACGAAAGAAAAGTGCAAGAAATGCACAACTGTACTGTCTATCTTATAGTAATAAATGAAATATTAATTATTACTATAGCTGCTGTAAAGAAGCATTCATTGTCAATAATTAGTAAGAAATAAAAATATTTGTAGGTGCTCTAAAGAGACAGGATGTAGCGGAGGTTACGTTATTCTATGTATTTTTGAAAGTTTTGAAGGTAGTATGATGACGCTGTGCAGAGTCAGCGTGGGGAAGTACCACCCCTTTACCAATTTCTGCCGTAAAGCAGCAATGCAATAATATAATAATATTTTTTATTGTGCTTAAGAAGATAACATGCGAATAGAAGGAGTGCGCCAGCATCTGAACTAGGCAAGCCTGTCTTATAGATACCAGCGCCCCCTCTCTGACAACAATACTTGAAAATTTGGATCTATAAGCGCCAATTTCCAATTTTCATGAGTGAAGGATTTCGGTTTCTTTCTGTCAAAAAGTTCATTAACCCCTCAAAGCAGCAGGTAAAGGCGACCCGAATTTCCATTTCAATGCCATCTCGCGTGCCACTTCAAACATTTAATGTGTCCACGCATGTTAGGTTCAAAATAAACAAACTTAACCCTTTAATACGCGCGGGGACGAAATGGGCCACCGATTTTACGCCCCTGTGAAGTCAAGTAATTGATTTTGATGGCAGTTGAAAGAATATTAGGGTTTGTTAAGATGGAAAGAATTGAGATTCAAAGGAGGAATAAAGGAGCGTAGGTGGCGTAATGGTTAGGACGTCGGATCCCGAAACCAAAACTATGCAATGCCATATTAGCATTGGGTTTTAAAAAGAATTACGTGCATTTAACGGTGAAGTAAACCAAAAAACTTGAGGAAAACTGCACACCGAGATAACCGTGTGTGAAATGGAGAAGGCAATGGCAACAAACCACCCCATTAAATCTGCCAACAGAGTTGTTCTAAACGTGGTTAACTCCATAGAATGATCACGACCCTCATCGAAATCAGGGAATTAGACTAAGAAGAAGAAGAAGTAAGTAATCGGTAACGTGTAATAAAATAGGTGCTCTAGACTCTTGTAGGGTGACTCTGCTGTATCGTTACTGAACAAGCAAAATTGGGAAATAAAGGAAAATATTCTCCATACATCGATCAACTGTTCGATGTGAATGGATTTAAGCTTTACTGGCCCAAAATAAACTTCACCATCACCAATATTTATGCAAGAACCCTCACCTATATAACCTTAATCTCTACTCCATAACGCGAGCCTGAACAAACGAAAGCTATCGCTCGAGAATTGGCCGCATTGTGCTCTTTGTTAAAACCATCAAGTCTATGGGACCCTATTAACATTTAAGGGTTATCGCCTTTTGTAGGCCTTAACTTAATCGGTTTGTGGCCGTGGCGCGAATGAATTGAACCCACGTGCTCTTCGATACGTTTTGTAACTTCTCAGGTAGAGTTCAAAATACGAGCGACAGCGGAATATAGAAATTCAACTGTACCTACCATTTGACTGACTATATATAGCACTGACTCGAAAGAAGAATAGAAATGAAGGAGCTACTTATTGGAAATCTCGTTACTATAGATTACTTTACTACTACTATAGATTAGGGCACGTCTAGTCCGATTTCTGTGCTAATTGATTGAGCCAGGGGCTCGCGCGGGATAGCGGTTGTATGAAAAATTGCTAATTAAAAAATGCAATACCTATGTGCCTTTTGCGTAGTCAGGCTAGGAATTAGAAAATAGAATAAGCTCTGGAACACAAGAAAATATGACTTATTCTTAGGATACGCACTGACCTGTGGACACCCGGCGCGGCAGTCGTCTAGGCTTCGTTTACAGCTCTTCCTGCAGGAACTTTCACGGGCAATGTCCAGGCACCACACATAGTCTTAGCACACAGATTTCATCGTGTTTCAGATGTTAAATAGCGAAAAATGAAGTAATTAGCGAGAGCGGTTACAGATCATGCGATTAAATCAGCTGTCGAAGTCCAACTGGTCGGTTAACGACCAATAGTTAAAGCCGGACGCGGTGACGTCACATCAGGCGATAACGTGCGTATGAAGGTATAGGTAAGATGACAGGGAGAATGACCACGTTTTGGCCGGTAGGTATGCATTTATAAAAATGAAGCGCTTGGCGCGACCACTAGTAACAGTTTTCATTTTAAAACAATGAAATATCTATGATCTTTGCAAGAAAGAATTCTCTAATTGACTTATCGCTTTTACCTAGTGTCAACCAGTGTGTGAAATCTCTCACGGCCATAAATCCCCGAGGGGGTAGACAGGAACCACTTTCAAACACATACTTTTCGCTGTAAGATTTGGTGAACAAACGTGATAGGTGGGCGAGCCTATCGCCGTCTACTAGGTGTAGAATAGTATCCACCAATAATAGATAATATAAATAAATAGATATAGATTTAATTTATTCTTGTAATGTATTTATTTCATGCAGTTTCAATGCAAGTATATATAATATACCTAGAACCGAGAGAATAATAAATATTTAAGATCTCTCAGGAGGTTAGACCTGATAGCGGCTTATCTTACAGCCATTGTTTTCTGATGTGTTTATCAAATTATTTAATCTTTCAATTCAATCGATTGCGAGGATTTAGGATATCATATTTTCCATATTCGGTATCCTTAAACTGTTATTTTGTGTTGGGCTGCAATAGATTGAAAGATTGAAGAAGTTAATAAACACACACATCATGAAAAGAGGTTGTAATACTATACCCGTAGGTAGTAACTTAGGCACGGGATTCTTACCATGGTTTGGGATTGTTTTGAACTCCCGATATGTGGTAAGAATCACGTATTCTACTTATACTAACAGTAACCACGAAAGCTTATAAAGTTATAAAGAGATTGTAAGTATCGCTGAATGCTAACATCTCAAAGACAACAAAACATGTATTTTATTACTGGAAACAGAGTTTCTGGAACAATAAGGCGACCACTATGTATTAAAGTTATAGTGATGAGTTTGGTTAAAAGATGAGTCGCTATGGGCTATTGTTCGTTTGTATGACTTTTGTTCGTTTTACAGCTTTACGGCGCTTTTGCAGCAGATATCCACCATTGCAGTTACATTTATTTAAAGACTTTTATACCCATTTTGGTGAAGTCCAATGTCCAGTGTACCATAGTAACAACTTGGATTGTTTTGTAGAGCCCATTTCCACTGTTTTACGACGTTTGACATTTTTTCCAATTAAGTAGTGATTTTGTTTTCGTATCGATTCAACTTTAACTACAAATCGTATTCTACACACACACACACACACACACACACACACACACACACACACACACACACACACACTCACCTATACGTAATCATTATCATACATACTTACCAAGATATCACTTATATATATTTATTTATTTTTCTGTAAATTTCCTTTATTAGTAAATACTTATATGTATTATACGAGTATTATATATTATCCTATTATTATTCTCCTTTCTGTCCTTCTTATCCTGTTATTTTAATAAAATAAATAAAATAAAATAAATATTTACCTACGGACCCGAAACGTGGACACTGACGGTACGACTGGTTCACAAATTAAAAGTCGCTCAGCGTGCTATGGAAAGAGCTATGCTCGGAGTATCTCTGCTGGAATCCGAAATGAGGAGATCCGGCATAGAACAAAAGTTATCGACATAGCTCATAAGATTAGCAAGCTGAAGTGGCAGTGGGTCGGTCACATCTGTCGCAGAACCGACAACCGCTGGGGTAGACGAGTTCTGGAGTGGACACCGCGTTTGGGCAAACGTAGTGTGGGACGCCCCCTGCTAGATGGAGCGACGATCTGCGCAAGGTGACTGGCAGTGAATGTATGAGAAGAGCCGAAGATCGGGCTCAATGGCGCGCCCTGGGAGAGGCCTATGTCCAGCAGTGGACTAGAGTAGGCTGCTTGATGGTGATGATGACATATTTATGATCTGAGAGATCGATCGTTGACGTGACCGAATCGTAGTGGCACAGCTAGTGTCATATGAAAAATGTCAAGCCGCTGCAATTTAGTTTATTGTTAATTGTCATGATTCTTTGACTGTCAATTTTGTAGACCTAATCTCATTCAGTCCGTTTCACAGCTGTAACTCTCCGGGTCCAATCCCTATACATAAATTCAAGTACCTAACCCTAAACGCGCTTTTGTTTATTGCAAATTAAAACAACAGTACAGGATGAGGGCAGGTGTCAACTTTGTGTCCCAGGGGCGCTCAATCATGGGCCCCTACCAATAAATCCAGCATCAGGTGTTCTCAACGCGACCCGCAAAGACAATGCGTTTGCGAACGCATGTTTTCTTGTTTCGCTTTTTATATGGAGTGATTTCGGGAACTATTGCTTTGGGACGGATTTGCTATGATGGAATTGAGTCAGACATTGTCTGCTGTTTTGATTATATGCGACTTTTATAAGGCTTGGATGAATCGATGATTGATTTAAATTAAACGATTCGTGACGAAATGTCGAACAAGATAATGAATCCGTTGTGATGGTAATCAATCAATCATTTATTTGTCAGAATACACCATCTTACAGGTCATATAGTAATGCACATGTCACAGTATTCAGCCTATTTAAAAGGCATACAAAATATTAATGTTTACAATATTAACTTCATAACAAATATCACGAACATATCGATAATAATAGTAATGTCAGGATTCAGAAATAATAATAATTAATAGTCAAATATAACAATACCTTGCTTGCTTGCTTATCGTATGGTTAGTGGCCAACCTATTTGTTAGAGTTGTTCAGGCCGCCCGTAGGCCTCTGACATGGCTTAACGACTGCTGTCGAACGACAACCACCGGGACCGACTGCTTAACGTGCTCTCCGAGGTGTTTTCTGTTATTTGTACATGGCAATAGAATCGGCTATTCAAGAATTGACACTATATTGAGACATTACTTACTTACTGAAACGCCGTCGTGTTGACAGGCGCTTCGCACTCTTCACGATCGAGGCCTTCGAAATAGTCCGAAACTAGTCGGAGGACTTCCGAGTTTTATCAGTGTGAGTAATCCATTTCTAGAATCTTCTAAAGTTATTATATATGGTGAGTATCAGCTCTTTAGTTTCCAGAAATCAGAGCGAAATCTCCAAAAATTCCCTTCGGCCTCATGCTGCCGGGTGCCATGTTTGTTCGCTCTATTCCTGGCGGCATAAAATCTAACTTGGGCCGTGTTAATGGGCGCGGTGAAGTCTGGAGGGTTCCAGGATTTATGTCTGCCTCTAAATGCGGTGGAGGATGCGAGAGATAGCGGAAGCGGATAGCGGGGATGATTCTTCAAGAAGGTTATTAATCTTGGTCTTGAAGTAGCACTTTAGCACTAGCGAATCGCTGGTGGAAGCTAGGCTGCAAAGTCTGGAACATCGGCGCAAGGTTGCCAGTCTATCGGTATTTTATAGGATACATTTCGGAGAGTGCGCATCGGAACTGCACGACCTAATTCCAGCGTCTCCATTCCGCCTTCGGACTACCATTTCCATGTATTAGAAGGGTGGTTAGTGGCCTTATTTCAGCCCAACCTCGCACTTTGGCATACTGGGTTGAGATCTGATACGATAGTCGTACACACCCACACCTGTACCCGTACTAAATTGCAACCCAGTACGCCAAAATGCAATGTAAACTCAGGTAACCGCCCCGTACTATATCGTCAGTCCATCTTGCTGATCGTTGCTGCTTTTCTATTTTCATTCCATTTCTCACTTGTTCCTCAGGACATTCCTCTTTCACTTGCACCACACGCCAGCAATGTTAGGGTTCCTTTGGCGGCAGTATAAAATGCACCTGTTATAGTGGGCGAGTGTGATTGCTCCGTATAATTGAATTACATGCTGAAGGATATACGGTTTCATTAAGTCCGCTGACATTATAGCTTGGACATGTGTGGTCTGATAGATAAATTTGTAAAAAAATAAAAAAATAATTATGTATCCAATTCATCGAAAACATGCGTCAAAAATCTATTAAAAATGTTACTAACAGTACCAATTTTCAAATCTAAATACAACGCATTACTGACGACAAAATAACCACACTCACAAAATGTATGTAAGATTATTAAACTGAAGAGGCAGTGGTCCTTTCGCAGAATCTTGAAAGAAAGTTGGGTAGATGAGTTCTGGAATGGAGCCGTAGTGCCCCCTACTAGATGGAACCACGAGCAAGATTACTGGAAGCTACTGGATGAGAAGATCCGAAGATCAAGCTCATTGTTGCACCCTCGGAAAGGCCTCTGTCCTAACAGCAGCAACTAGAGTGGGCGGCTGATGATAATTGAGTGGTTGCAGAATAAGAATAACTTTAACGTAACGAATATCTTTATTGTAACTTTATTGGAAGTCGGGCTAAACTGCACAAAAGAGTAAGTGCGTTGTTTCATAATCATAGCAGTATGTCCCAACGAAATATGGTAACTAAATTAGTTCAGATACGGATTTAACCGTATTAATACCTCGCAGCTAACTCTAAAGTTAGTCGTTAAAAATTTCAAACAGTGTTAACAAGACCTCGAGCCAATTATTCCTCCGACTCTCGAAGGGTTAATTTTAATGAGCTTCAAGCACCCACCTTCTAATGCGGAAGGCAAACATTTGTCCAAAATTCAGCAGAAATCCAGCCCTATTAGACACTTTTAAATAGGAAAATAGAGATGGTGGAGGGTTCAAGAAATTTTGGTCGAATTTTATGGTGTAGTTGGCTCATTGTCGCTTGAATAAATATTGAGATTTGCTTTGAAAGGGGAGTTAGAACTGAGATTACTCAGGTAGGTTGGAATATTGATTCTGTGTTTGAATCAACGGAGTTTCCTATATTGAGGCTGTCTTCCGTAGTTATAATGTTTGACTGATTTTACCTTTAGAGAAAGAGAGCTATTCATTTTTTTATCGGTCGGTTTTTTCTCGCCCGCTTTTGGATACAAGTAAGTTATTGTAAGATATAATCACCTAGATTGTCGCTCTAACTAGCTGGGGGCAATACTACGCTTGCCAAATCGCGGTCTCCACTCCAGGACTCGTCTTCCCCTACGGTTGTCCACTGCTACTTCAGCCTGATAATCTTTCATTTCATTCATTCAGCCTCAATTTTGACATGTCATCTGGCCATCGGGTTGGTCGTCTGATCCATTGGCTGATTAATGATTACCCATCTTATCTTATGATAGGGGGCCGGGAATAACCCAGCGGCACTGATACACTGGTCATCTCAGTGTGCAGGTTTCCTCACGATGTTTTCCTTCACCGTTAGAGCAGTCGGTAAATGTACGTAAGTCTTCGAAAAATACAAAAAACTCATTGGTACATGGCACTGCACGGTTTCGAACCCAAACCTCCCGCATGGGTGTCCTGTGTCCTAGCCACTGTGCCACCGACGCTCACTAACAGATTTCTAGGTCAGCGACTTTAACAGTAGAGACATGAATCAACTACCATTAAAAATCCAACAGTGCATTGACCATTTGGGTCAATAATTTGGTTGACCAAAATGAAAAATTCTCCTCCTACAAAATGGTCATGAAAATATGGTATATACGTACAGTCGTCCACACATATTACTTTCGAGGTTAACTGTCAACGCAGTCCCGAACCAAACCCAGACGTTCTAACAAGCGAACTCGGCAAATTGGCCACCAGGACGTTGTTACGCGAATTTAGCACTAATTGTGTTTGGCAGACCGTGTCGTGCGGGTGCATTGTCGCGTGCACTGCTACTGCATTCTTGGAATATTTGCAAGTATTTCTGTAGCTGGTTCAAGGCGGAAATAGCTTCCGTCGAGTTAAATTCTGGGTTGTTCTTACTATCCAAATTGATATTTTCCATGGCGCAAATCAAGTGAAGGAGCTCATAGCCTAGTTGGGAGCACGGTCCGAAAGTGATCGTGCAGGTTAAGCGACGTTGGCGCGGTCGGTACCTGGATAGGTGACCGCTAGTAGTATATTTTATCTGAGCTCCTTCGTGCCTCGGAAAGCACGTTAAGCAGTCGGTCCCGGTTGTTGTCGTTCGACAGCAGTCGCTACGCCATGTCAGAGGCCTACGGGCGGCCTGAACAACTCTGACAAATAGTTTGGCCACTAACCATACGATAAGCAAGCAAGCAAGTGATCGAAGAAAGCAGTGGACAATTATTTATATCCACTTTAAAAAAACATAATAATTTTGAAATTTTCCCTTGTCTAAAACTCCTAACTTAATTAAAAACTAAAGAAATTAAAAATCAATTTTCACCTCTATTCTCAAAACATTAGTATTCGAAGCGCTTGTTTAAAAAAACATTCAGAAAAACAAAAAAGAATCAGTTTCCCGCAAAAAACATTGTGTTGCCGTATCTCTCGTCTCGTTTCCCACTTCCCATTTCCCCTCTAGTTCCCCTTTAGTTTCCCTACTTGGTATTCCTGTCACGGCGGCGGAGTGCCGCGATTTCGGCCGGCGAGTAAATAACACTTCCGCGAACAACCACTTACGGACAGATTTCAATTGTTTACCGAAACTTATACCGGTTATTCGGGACACCGGAAAATGTACTACCTTGGATAGTTCGGTGAAGTGCGTCATGTGCCCCTAATAATGCTGGTTCTCTTACCTTTAACACAGCAAAGGTAAGAGTAATACGTGGTACATTCCCAGACAGTGGTTAGTGTCTGACCTAACTGTCAGAGTAGTTCAGGCCACCCGTAGACCTCTGACGTGTCCTAACGATTGCTGCTGCAACCTTGCTCGCAAATAGGCTATGAGCTGAGCCCATGAATGGAAAAATTCAATGTTAATTTAATATTTTATTGCCTTTGCTTGTTTGCTTGTGTCTATTATTTTAATTTCGTCTCTATTTGGTTATCATTGGGAAGGGAGAATCCGAGGGCGAGTAGCGGGTCCTTCTTCCTCCAATAATTTTAATAATCGAAATAATATTTTCCATCCAGTGGATAGCCCATCTTATCTTATGATAGGGGGCCGGGAATAACCCAGCGGCACTTCGACCCTTGAGGATCTTTTGTGCCTACCCCATTTTACACACTGGTCATCTCAGTATGCAGGTTTCCTCACGATGTTTTCCTTCACCGTTAGAGCAGTCGGTAAATGTACGTAAGTCTTCGGAAAATACGAAAAACTCATTGGTACATAGCACTGCATGGTTTCGTGGATAGCCCATAGTCTCTGATACTCCAATATTTACCAATTCCATATCAGTCTCTAGCTTACCATCTTAAATCCCTCCCGGAAACACTTAGGCACGAACTCTAAACACTAACAGAGTTTAGCCTGCCACCTGTCTATCTAGTCTAGACTAGAATGGACAAGGCTCGCGGCATCTCACGACTGCTATAGGATTACCAAGTCATGTCAAGTTGTTCTTGATCCCTTGAGGAGACCGGAGACTGTAATTGAAGGCAAAACAAGGATTTTCTATGTAATTTGAACAGTGATTGAAGCGAGTTTATACCGGTTGATTTTTTGCCCGTGTTTATACATACGAAGTACAGACGAACGTTTATGGTTTATACTGGATGTTTTGTTCTTCGATAAGATAATTGGAGATTATAACTGCAGCATTGCGAGGCAACGCAGCCAGTAAGGCAACGGATACTCACTGTTGAAAGTCGAAATTACTCCTCTATGTACTCTCTGTGACTCAGCCGATACTAATCGGAGGATTTCCTGTCTTCAGTGAGATCCGTGTTTAATTTAGATTTTTATAAAAAATCGACGTGCCTTCCTTGTGAAAAAGATTTATAGTTTGTGAATATCGTCTCTTCAACCAACCTTTTAATATTTCTTGTCACATTTTTTCCCGAGTGATAAAAAATCTTTTTGCGCTATCCATAGGAGGTGATGCCATAAAGACTGACATGCAAGACTAAGGTCATGTTCAATGACCATGTCGTTCCGGGACCGACTATCGTCGATGGTACGGCCCTCGAAGTTGTGCAACAATACGTCTACCTCGGGCAGACTGTGCAATTGGGTAGAAACAACTTCGAGAAAGAAGCCGACAGAAGAATTCAGCTGGGTTGGGCAGCATTTCGGAAGTTACGTCACATCTTCTCGTCGCCCATACCTCAATGTCTAAAGACAAGAGTCTTTAACCAGTGCATCCTACCTACGGAGCCGAAACGTGGACGTGCGACTGGTTCACAAATTGAAAGTCGCTGAGCGTGCTATGGAAAGAGCTATGCTCGGAGTATCTCTGCTGGATCGAATCCGAAATGAGGAGATCCGGCATAGAACAAAAGTTATCGACATAGCTCATAAGATTAGCAAGCTGAAGTGGCAGTGGGCCGGTCACATCTGTCGCAGAACCGACAACCGCTGGGGTAGACGAGTTCTGGAGTGGAGACCGCGTTTGGGCAAACGTAGTGTGGGACGCCCCCCTTCTAGGTGGAGCGACGATCTGCGCAAGGTGGCTGGCAGCGACTGGATGAGAAGAGCCGAAGATCGGGCTCAATGGCGCGCCCTGGGAGAGGCCTATGTCCAGCAGTGGACTAGAGTAGGCTGCTGATGATGATGATAAAAAACATCCTGTGACTATTAATTAGTTCGATAAACACGTTTTGCTCTACCACATTACTTAGTTTAGTTACTTACCTAAGTTTATAAGTTCATTAACATGATAGTTAACTCCCGTTGTATATCAAACCGGGACAGTTATGGCTTTTGGGGGAAAGTAGCTTTTCAGAGACCATTACTGGGAATCGAACCCACGATCTAAATTAGGTGCCGGTAATTAATGTTGGAAAAACACGTTCCGATGGGGTGTTGTGATTAATTGCACAGGAAGTGATTAAAGTTCGTCTTTAAATCTTAGTTAAATATGTGATTTTTTTTAAGGTTCCATTACTTAGTAGCTTTTGCCCGCTGCTACGCCAGAGTATTTTGCAATGGCAAAAGTTGTATGAAAGGGAAAAGGGAAGATCTTCCACCAGGCGGGGTGTTGTGTCTGGTGACCAGATGTCCTGGTTCAACTATGGATGTTTGAAACTCGTATATATACGAAAAACCAGGAAAATTTCGATTGCGCGTTCTACACCGATGTAAGTAGGTACTAATCGTAATGGCGCGTCCTGCATCGCCACAATTATGAAGTCGTCCATAACAAAGAACTTAACTCTCCCCTAAATACTCCTCTACATCCGTGGACACAAGTTTTCGACAGTGGCAAATTAAATGCGCATCCGTGCGTACTGCATACTTCAAATCCGACCTCGCTCGCATGGGTATCCGTATCAACAATCTCTTGCGCACGTGACTCGTGGTACGTATGTGGGTGTGCAAGTGACAGTTTACCTTTATCTCGGAAAACAGAGATATGAGATTTCGATAGTGGATGACGCAAGTTGGAGAGTTGGGTTTTTCTAATAAAATGAATGTAGGAGTAACATAGATTAAATAAACAAAAATAAAATAATCTTTATTGAAAACGTCACAAATTAGTAAATCGAACAATACCCTGACTCCCAAACTAGACGAACCTGTATCTTGGGTGTGCTTTCCCAAAAAGAAGGTATTCAATAAAGGTCAGCATTCATCCCATAGACAACTAGGTAGTTATTTATGGGATAAATACCGCCCCCTACTGAACACGAAGCAATAATATTTAAATTGAAACACAAATATCTTATTTCTACTATTTATACAATAAAAAAATAACGTGATACTATAAGAAGAAGAGATGAGCTGGTGGTGAGGAGTCACCATCGTCCATAGCTTCTTTCCTTTCAGCTATAGCCCCTTACGAAGCGGTGGTAGAGTTAAAAAGAACGACGTTGTAAAAATGTACTATAAGGTACTTACTTACAATAAATGGAAAAAGCTATGCTCGGAGTATCTCTGCTGGATCGAATCCGAAATGAGGAGATCCGGCATAGAGCAAAAGTTATCGACATAGCTCATAAGATTAGCAATGAAGTGGCAGTGGGCCGGTCACGTCTGTCGCAGAACCGACAACCGCTGGGGTAGACGAGTTCTGGAGTGGAGACCGCGTTTGGGCAAACGTAGTGTGGGACGCCCCCCTGCTAGATGGAGCCACGATCTGCGCAAGGTGGCTGGCAGCGACTGCATGAGAAGAGCCGAAGATCGGGCTCAATGGCGCGCCCTGGGAGAGGCCTATGTCCAGCAGTGGACTAGAGTAGGCTGCTGATGACTTACAATAAAAAACATTTTAATTGCTTTTTGATAAGCCCCTGCCCCCGTTGTCATAAAAAATAAGCAAAGTTACCCCCCCACCCTGATGCTTAGTTAATACTTGAACGGCCCCAAACTTGCAATTATCTAACTTAAATACGTAGTATAAGTAACTATTAAGTAATCTGTAGTTAAACTCATAAGTATACGCCCAAAAGACCCATCATTCTTAATCTTTGTTCATAAGGGCCCCCTCACACGACGCATCGCGTGACAATATTAATAAAAGCAGTTCAAATAACGGGTGCGTTCAAATCTATGAGACGATATATCATGGTTTGTTTATCATTCGTGTCTACCATCATATTTGATGACGTGAAAACTGCTAAGAAATCACTCTGTTTGAATTAAAATTATAATTCCATTATTATAATTGGTAAATGTGTAAAATTGATTTGTTACTTTTAACTTAACGAAACGATCGATGCCTTGATGCTTGCTTCTTGTTAATTTAAATTGTCACCTTTGTGATGTGTGGACTCTACTGAGATGTAACATCGAATGGGCATTTGTGTAAAGTAAAGTAAAGTAAAAGTAAAATACACCTTATTGCACAAATAGAAAACAACAGATAACAAATAGAGAACAAACAGATCACAAAGCACCATGTATATTTGGCAAAAGGGGGGAAAGTCAGCAAAAGCTGACATACTCGGGTACCAAATATGCAGCGCTGTTTTTCATTTCACCCCTTATCCCAAGATGTTAGTGGGAGCGATAGTGATAGTGGGTAAAAAAATTAAAATTAAAATTAAAAACATAAATAAATAAATTGCACTAATGACCTGTGATACATATTGTGTTTGTGTGTATGTGTGTGTGTGTGTTTGTTTGTAATACTTTCTTACTTATTTATACGGTTTGTGTTTTGGTGACCTTTTTAGCTACAACATTTATAAATATTGGTTTACGTCTTGCAATCTTTAACATGGTTCAAATGTCACCGGATAGTTTTTAATTACTGCGCTAAAATTGTACACAAATTTGAAGGTTTTACTGTAGTTTTAAGTTTATCTATCTATTTAGAACTATTGCGATCATCCTAATCGTCAGTTAGACTTAAATTGAGGTCACATAGAAGCCGAGTCTCGAATATAAAAAATTAAAACATTATATTTATTTATTCCTGACTAAATAAATCCAATTACACTATCGTAATGATAACTGACGAGCTCAGAAGGAGTAGGCGTCGCCGCCGTCGCCGTCGCGCCCCGCACATTACTACGTCTAGACGCCCATTATTGACATTTATTAACCGTTCAGTCTGTCGGGACCATTAGAGAAAAATGGATTCACATAACCTTTGATTAAATTTTAATATCGTGTAGTTAAATAACTGAATAGGGAGATGTACTGTATTAAATGTTAGATCCACTTAAGTTATCTTAAAAAGGGTTTGATTTTTTTTATTATAAATCTCTACACAGTTAAGAATTATATAGCAAGTCATTGAACGATCATTAAACGCTACAATTCTGAAAAAAGGGAAAGTTAACCTTAAAAGTTTTACTGAATTAATTCAAGAAATCATTGTGAACTAGGATTAAAAAATTGTTGTTTTAACTATTCATAGTTTCACCCTTAGCCGGTTGTGCCACTGCTGGACAAAGGTATCCCCAAAGATTCCTGATTCTTTTTATAATGGTGGCCATACAAGATCCAGCCTATCGTTCAATTTGCACGAGGCTTGAGACTTGATCAAGTAAAATGGACCGTGGTGTGTGGGTATCAATTTGCATGACAAGTACGAGTATACTTGAAGACACAATAATCCATTTTCGATCCTAACGATTGGATCATGCATACTTGAACGTGTGTATATGCGTGCGCGCCGTCAGTTCGTCAGTTCAGTCAGCTTTTTGTAGGCGGCAGACGTGGCGCGCGCGGCGCTCATATATGACTAGTACATGCCGATACCGTGAAGTGCTCGGAGAATTTATTAAAAAACTAATGAATTAATTATTATTTTTAATTTAAAATTTTATTAAATATTTAATTAAACTATTTTTTTCGTTCTTCATGAAGAGTAAAATGCCCACGATAGGTAACGCATCGTCGTCCATCTCTGGTGACGCATATAAAAGTATGTGGAAATCTCAATGAAACTACGGTAGTTGGGCGATGACTGATTTTTATTAATCGAGCTACAATAACAACCCATTGTAGGTAGCTATATTTGCTTATCGTATGGTTAGTGGCCAACCTGTTTGTCAGAGTTGTTCAGGCCGCCCGTAGGCATCTGACATGGCTTAACGACTGCTGTCGAACGACAACAACCGGGACCGACTGCTTAACGTGCTTTCCGAGGCACGGAGGAGCTCAGATTAAATATGCCACTAGCGGTCACCCATCCTGCTACCAACCGCGTCAACGTCGCTTATCCTGCACGATCACTTTCGGACCGTGCTCGCAACTAGACTACGAGCTCCTCAACCTCAACCTCCTCAATGGTTAGAACTGACAACGTCTCATGCCAATTGGACCGTGTGTGGTGTATATGAACGAACGGCATATTTGATCAAACCTCAAACCTCATGCAATTGGACTATAGGCTTGACCGTGTATGGCCACCTTAAGAGCCTAGCTTGATTTCTCTTTTGTCGGTAATCCAATATGTCGCCCAACACGCCTTAATCTCGGAGTGGCACGAGTCAATTAGTTACAGAGATTTGGGCGTCGAGGAAAAGTCTTAGTAGAATTCTTACTTGTACCAATTACTGAAAGACGAGGATTTTATGTAATGTTCACTATTGTACAGAGAAATGTTAAAAAATCATTAAAATCGCAGTTTTTGAACAATAACAATTTTGTTAAACTGCTGTGGGTGCTGCTGTGTGTGTGCTGGACTCACGACGCGCCACTACAAAAAAACAAATGAAAGACAGTGCTGCATAATTGGTACCCGATTATGTCAGCATTTGCTGATTTCCCCCCCTTTTGCGAAATATGCATAGATTGCGTGATAAGTATCTGAATCTACATTAAATTTTAATGTTTTTTTTGTAAATATTTTATAATGTATTTGGCAATAAATGTGATTCTATTCTATTCTATTCAATTATTAATAGTTCATTCAACTCGCCAACAGATGTCGCTATTCGTCTGTAGCACCATACAAACATGGAACGCCTATACGAGTTCCAAATATCCATTGATGGACCAAGACATCTGGTCACCAGCCACAACACGCCACGACAAGAGCACTATGTCGCAAGCGTCACCGGATCGAGTCCACCTTTGAACCATTACGGTGGATCACAGGTGGCCTAGTTAACGTGGATAATGAAAATTATTGATAATGTGTAAAACTTACCATTTTTTAAATTTAAATAAAGTATCTTATCTTATGTGACATATATTAATTGTTTACAACATTGTTGTGACTTAATTTGCGCATAAATAATATAATAGTATTGCATTTGATCTACTTTTACAAAAACAACGTCTTGTTTGTCATAAAAGATATTAAATAAGTAACTAGTACAAAATATGATAATTAATGCCTATAAAAATTTATACAATATTTAAAAAAGTGTGTTTAGATTCAAATCATATCATTTGAGATAATAAAATAATAATTAAGTATTTATTTTGGAATACTGATGCCTAGCAGCATGGTGGTAGGAGGGGGTGCTTGAAATGCTATATAAGAATGAAATCGAGAATCACGGGCCAGTCGTTCATCGGTCTTCTGAGAAGTCGTTTCTCTGCCAGACCACTGTCGCTTATATTATCCTAAATATCACTAAGTTCGGCCGTGTTAAATACTTAGTGCTACAATGTAAAAATCAGTGAGTGTTTGTGTAAAAATTGAGTTAAGTGTTCATTTATAGTGCGCGTTAATAAAAGTTTGTTAATTTGGTGAAATCAATTGTTTCATTACTATTCGAGCCCTGGCTGTTATTTACAATTATGATAGGGGGCCGGGAATAACCCAGCGGCACTTCGACCCTTGAGGATCTTTTGTGCCAACCCCATTTTACACACTAGTCATCTCAGTGTGCAGGTTTCCTGACGATGTTTTCCTTCACCGATAGAACAGTCGGTAAATGTACGTAAGTCTTCGAAAAATACGAAAAACTCATTGGTACATGGCACTGCGTGGTTTCGAACCCGGACCTTCCGCATGAGAGTTCGGTGCCCCAGCCACTGTGCCAACGACGCTCTTTAAATAAATAAATACTGAAAGGTTATTCTTAGTTAATTCGCCGCACATTAAAACCGGCATGATATCATTTCTGACCCAGCTGAGCCAGTCGGATTAACATGTCAATTCCCTGTCGCCTTACATAATAACGGCTGACCTGAATCCTCACACACTTCGAGCTTTCACACGTAGGTTACTGAATTTTAATTAAATGGCTTATTAAGGACTTTTTTAACATTATTTTCAAGCACCCCATCCTTACAGAAGACCGAATGAAACTGGATACCCAATCGAATTAATTTCAAAATAACACACCGCAACATCGAACAAGATTTACGATGGAGCAAATGCACTCGGGTTACCTTCTCTTGTGTGTTGTAAAACAATGCCTGAATATGGTACCACCTGGCCATATTTCATTTTAAATGACATGAAACCATATTGTTGGATTGAACTGACTGAACCAAACAAATAAAGGTGAAACTGCACTCTCAATAGTTCCGTCAATTCTTTAACAAAAAATAAACATATAGAACTTACAATAAAACCAAATTCGGAAATAAGGTTCAGTGAGGGCACTATTCCGGTTCAGAATCGAAAGCCTCCAGCATCACAGACAACCCCCTGTGCAGAGCTTGCATGGAGGCAGAGGAGACGGTCGCCCACGTGCTTTTGGAGTGCAGTGAGGTGACCACCTACCGGGCGGGAAGCCTAGGCACCCCAGGATCACTTCCCGAAGTCCTACAGGACATTAAAGGACTGCTGAACTTTCTGGCGAGGTTGGGGTGGCTCGAGTAAGTATTAGTTTCCACCACACGCAAAATAGGCGCTGAAGACATCGAGTTGCGGAAACCAGCCCGTTATTACATTACATTGCATTACAAGCCTCCAGCATCTCAGAATGTTTAAGAGCTACAGGCATTTGCACAATAACTGTTTTTCATCATATCAACTAACTCCTGCCAATCACAGAATTTGTCAGAAGAGCTATCAACATTTTTAAATTAACTTGTCAAAGGCAACTAGCGCTAACTGTTTCTAACTAGCTAAATCCAGTTAAAACCGGGCGGATCACCGGGTGTCGGACATCGAAACCTTGTTTGAACTGAGTTTAACTCAGTCCGACAGTTCACGTGTCCACGGTGTTTCAATTTGTACCCGACTGTGATAAAAAAGTTAAAAAAAATTAGGATCAATTTAGTTAGCACCTGTAAAATGTGGAACTCTCTTCCACCCGACGTTTTTCCACAGCGCTACGACATGGGATGCTTCAAAAAGAACGTTAGAAAAGTCCTCTCCCTCCACGGCCGGCAACACACAAGCAATACCCCTGGTATTGCACGTGTCTCTAGGCGACGGTGACTACTTACCTTCAGGTGGTCCGTCTGCCTGTTTGTCGTAGCCTATTAATAAAAAATTAAAAAAAGTTAGGTACTAAATGAATTCTTTTGGAAATGTCCAAACCCGAAACCCGTAGAGCGCATCGGGATCAACACATAAGCAACTTTCTTATCCAAGATAATAAACAACATCGTGAACTCATCTTATCTACTTAGTAAGATTTCGTTTAATTGCCCTGGTAGAAGTCTTCGTGTTAATAAACTGTTTGCAGATCCATATTGTAGGAGTAACTATGCTAAAAACCGCTTTCTTGTGTGAGCATGTGATAATTATAATAAAAAATTCAGTCAAAAGCGTTAAACTGTGCACCTTTGATGTGGTTATTAATACGTAAATTAAAATACAATTTAATATAGTATTTACGCGAGTGATATCACATTATTAACTATTTTTAGTACTTTCAGTGAAAACTTCACTGGCTTTTGTGTTATCTATATTGTCTATTATTATGTACTACTTTAGCTGTTTGCTTTTCTTAATAAAAATAATTAAAAAAAATGACGCTAAAAGTGCTTTAAAATGGATGAAATGTGTAAATAATAGTAATTGTTACTACGTACGATTTATAAGTTATTAGTTATTTTATTACACAGAAAGAAAAGAAGGCCTCACTATGACAATTGAGCAAAATTACATATTGTACTGTTGTCGATTAATAATATTTTGTAACCTTAAAATGAAATTAAATGATTGTTTAAAACAAGGAAAATACTTATATAAATCTTGGTTAACTTAACAGAAGACTTAAAAGATGATATGGACATTGACAGGGAGCGCAGGGCTTTGGCGGTGAGAAGTAATATGTTAGTCTGAAAGTTTGCTCGTTTTACTAATTCAAGTTAAAATGTGGCTGCCTTCTGGTCGGGAAAAATTTAATTCGGATCATCAACACGAAAGAAGAAGTTAAAATCACGCTTTTTAAAGCATATTGTCAATCATTTTACACGAGCAGCCTTTGGACGCACTACACCCAGAGAATCCAGTATAACAATGCCTTCAGAATGCTATTGAGGCTGCCTCGCTTCTGCAGCGCCTCCGGAATGTTTGCGGAGGCGCGCACCGACGGCTTCCATGCGATCGTGCGCAAGAAGACCGCCTCCTTGCTGCACAGAGTGGAGGGCGGCAGCAATGGCATTCTGAAGATGATAGCGGGCAAGTTTGATTGTCCTATAATCAGACCCTGGGTTCGTGTGTTGACCGGGTGCGGGTAGGTACCACATACCTATCTAAAATGTTCTTTATAAATAATTACTAACATAGTCTTAATGCATTGCATGCATTGTTACTAACAAAATTTGAACCCTGTTGTTCCGAGGAATAAATTGATTATTATTAAAAAGATTGCTCACGAAAGAAATTGCCAACTCAAAAGACACCTTCCCATCCCATTGCTGAGTGCTGAACCATCAAAAGCCTATAAAATCAATAGCCAACACTCACTTTATGCCCCGTCACACACCGAGGTTCATAAATTCTGACATAAACTCGCTGCGGAGCGCGATATCCCTGATTTATGCGTATTGACATCCGTAAAACTATGGCCTTATTGCCTTACGAGGCTTGTCTGTTTGTTCGATTGCGCACGCATTAAGATTCGTATGCACGAATAGAAATCGATGTAAAACACGACCATTATTTTACCGTTAATTCCTTGTATTAAGACTTATATGAAGTTCGTGTCTGTGAATTAATCTGATGGGATTCGTGACTATAAATAGGTTAAGACACATTTCGTAAACCAAGTCCATTGTCCACTAAATACCGAATCGTAAAATTTACACAAAATTTGTGTGTTCCCAGTTGTTCAATTACTCGTTTCAGTTCAATTAATTGAACTACTGGGATTTTTTTGTCTCTTTACCTGTTTCAATTACCAAAACACTGACTTTGTAAAAACCATTGAACTATTCAGATCCTTCATAATTCGTTTTACTGTTTCGAAGAATTCGTATACTGATAAAAATATTGTTATTGTTTTAGGTAAGCAAAAATCGGAGGAGACTTCGACAAAGCTGTTATTTGGTGAGTTTTATCTATGTCGTCACAAACCAAGTTATGAGTATCATCCTGCATCCTTAATGAAGAATATTCTTCATTAGCCACTCCAACTAGGTTAAAATGTCTGCTTGGTCCACCACAATGGTCCACAGGTGAATTCGATCTGGCGACGCTTGCCACAGTCTCGTGCTAACCTTTCAGCCATTGTGGTTTCAAAATCTTTGTGTGAAAAAAACTATTGACAGATGCTAAGAAATTAAAAGTAGAAAAATAAAACCGTCATGTCTATCATATCATGTCATGGTTACCGTACACTTAGTTGAAAGTATTTTGAGGGTGCAACAATGTTATGTTACACATCATCAGCAGCCTACCCTAGTCCACTGCTGGACATAGGTCTCTCCCACGGCGCGCTATTGAGCCCGATCTTCGGCTCTTCTCATCCAGTCGCTGCCAGCCACCTTGCGCAGATAGTGGGGCAGCCGGGAACTGGGGGCCGTTTTCTTTGTGCGCTATCCATGGGAGGTAATGCCATAATCGCCACGCTAGGCCTGCGGGTTGGCGATCGCAGTAGCCGGGTAGCTTGCCGCGATGACGCTGCTGCCCGTCATCGTTCTTCTGGTATTTTGACCCAGCCAGAATTTGAGTAGTTATACCGCCACTAGTCGGTCGCCAGGGACTCGTTCGTTAATCGGCAGGATGCACCACGTGCGTTTGACATTCGGAGGTCTAGATCTTGGTGACCCCCCTTACATCCCTTACATGTTACACATAACATTATCAATGTTCAAAAAAACAAAGGATTCTTTCATAGATCAAAATACCGAAAAAGAATTGTACAGTTTAAATAAAACCAAAAAAACCATTGTAGATTATTATGCACTTTCTTCTAAAACCATCACATATTCTGGTGTCTATTCTGTTTTTCCACAACGTCATCTACAATCAAAATTTCGTCACTTATATGTATACTTAATGTGTTATCGTATATGCCAGAAAAACATGATAGTTTATGTATTATTACCATCTCTAAGTTATATTTTCCAAGTTCTGCAGTTAGTTGTATACAACTGTCAGTTGTCAAGCGCCACCGGTATGGCACTCAGTAAAGATTAATGCCCCCATTACTGGCGGGGCAAAATAAATATTTGATGGAATGCCCCAGACCCCGAGGAATGCTCGTTTGACATATTGCTGAAATATGGACATTGGGAATAGAAGATGAAGGAGATTTTGTGAACGAAGTTCGGGAATAGAAGCAATAGTTATATGTTTTAGAATTTTTTGGGTATTAAAATTGAGTGTGTGTTCGTATGCATGCCTTATTAATACAAACTGATATACTCAGTTTTTTTATTACAATTTTTTATTTTTATTTTGAAAAGTCTTTATTTTAATAATCTACAATATATAAGTAGTGGTACATCCTAAAGTGAAGGATCGCCTGGGGTGGTACCACCCTCTTATCTATTTCTGCCGTGAAGCAGAAATGCTTGCATTTCTGTGTTTCGGTCTGAAGGGTAAGAGAGCCAGCGTAATTTCCGGCACATGAGGCAATCCATCTTAGTCCTCAAGGTTAGCAGCGCATCAAAAACCCTCTAATATTAATAAAGTGAGGTGATATGTCTATGGGCGACTGTGACCACTTACCATCAGGTGGCCCGTTTGCTCGTCTGCTCTCCTTATATAATAATAATAAACATGTTAATTAACTAGTTAACAAATATCATATAAAAATAATTATTTTTTAAGACTAATTACGTCTTTATCAAATATTAATAAAACATGATTAAGTGATTTACCATGATGACAAGGATTTAAAATTGAATAAGATATTTAAGTATGTGAGACTTGCATGCCTACATAATTAATATAATTATTAAACAAAAGAGAATATTAATAACAAGATAATCCGTTATTACAATCGAGTTTAGATTACTTATGTCCATCAAAATCAAATGATTATAATCACTAAAAACAAGTACAATCTACTCCTGTGATTTCACACTAATGCAATACACACACACATAGCACGATATACGGTCACTTGCCGACGTCATTCGCATCCGAGTACATGCACTAATTGATCATAATTTACTGAGAAGGTGAGGCCGATGTACAATGAAATAATGAAATAATTATCCAAAACGTTAGGAGATCCATTTCATGATTATGAATAATTTTACACAAAAAAGAATCCGGACGGGGTGCGAAACAGTTTTCGACTTCTCATTCAGGGTTGGTTCAAAAGTTATTCGTATGTAGAGCACAAGGCTAGTAGAGCCAGATTCCAATTTTTGTTTTTCATGAAAAGTTGTAGGTATGACTAAAGATTTTGAAAGGAGAGTGTTAAATCAAAACATTCTAAAAACCTGCAAGCAAAAATGTGGGAAACTATTACTTACTTACTTACTTACTCCGCTGGCGCAGCGACCCGAAGAGGATCTTGGCCTCCGATACCAAAGAGCGCCATCGCTCTCTCTCCTGCGCAGTCTCGAGCCAGTCAGGCGCCCGGAGCTCCCGCAGATCCTTCTCCACTTCATCGCGCCAGCGGTATCTGGGACGTCCGACCGGACATCGTCCGTTAGGGCGTCCCACATACGCTCGTTTAACTGCCCGATCCTCCCCCATCCTAGTGATGTGTCCGAGCCATCGGAGTCGAGCCGCTTTCGTCTCTCTATAATGTTCGGCTCGTTCACCATCTCTTCTATCTCCCTATTCTTTCTCATCCTCCACCCTCCATCTTCCTTCTTGGCTGGTCCCAGAATCTTCCTCAATATCCTCCTCTCGGTCACCAAGAGTCTGTTTTCTTCCTTTAAGGTTAGTGCCCAAATCTCGCATCCATACATCAAGATCGGTCTGATGACAGTTTTGTAGATCCGGATCTTGGTATTTCTGCTCAGTAACTTGGACACCAGAGCCTTGTGCAGGGCTGCGGCGCATCTTAAGGCGTTTTGAGTTCGGATATTGATTTTCTCTTCTCTTGTGTTGGTATCGGTTACAATACATCCAAGGTATTTGAATTTCTCCACACCTTTATATGTCGTCTCTCCCAACACTAGGTCTTTCACTAGGGAAACTATTAAGAAGACTAATATAATAGAGCAGCTGCTGATAATATTGATTTAGTTTTACCCTTTGAGAATATGAAAAGCACATTTTAAATAAAATGTAAGCACATAAAATTTTTGATTTCACGGAGCAAACTCACTGAAAATCTTCTTATTAATGTAAGAGTAAGTAACGTCTGTATAAAGAACCGTTTTCTTCCAGACTGAGAGTGTTTTCTTGGCTTTTTTTTCAATCGCTTTCTTTATATTTCCATTTCAATTTATAGCACCGCCATTAATAAATGTTGTCTGGTATAGTCTGTTCACATTTATTTTACTTCAGACTATTAAAAGTTTAATTTCAATGTTGATCATAATTGTCTAGCAACTAAACATACACTTTGCTCATGCAACGTCCTTAAAGTTAAGTCTTCATTAAATAACCTGCTATCCCTTTCCTCGCTATACTATAGATAGATATGACAAATAATTAAATCTTAACCTGATGTCTTAACGGTTCGGTTAACAAATAAAAGTTACTGAATCAGTCACTGTTGCTAAATATGTTTTTATACAATTTTCATCTCTACTGCTTTAAAATACAGAGGAAATTACTGTTGTGTTTGTTGTCGGTTAATATCAGGAAAGTATAACACAGTTGATTGAAAATCCAGTAACTCAATTCAACAACAACAACCTTGGGATCTTCAAGGCCAGAGTGAAAAGCCATTTACTGGACCCGCATGCTCCATCGTCGACCTCATCGTCGCTTACCATCAGGCGAGATAGATGTCAAATGCAGGTTTAGTAGTAAATAAAAATAAATTAAAAAAAACTCATCCTTTATTATTCATTTTAAGGTGTTAATGTAAACAGTACTTTAAGGGGGAAAGTCTCTCTCTATTATTCTCATTACACCGCTGAGGAATTTCGGGCTAGTAAAAGATGTCTCCATGTTTCACTTTCTTGCGCTTACTTACTTACTTTCTTCGCTGGCGCAGCGACCCGAAGTGGATCTTGGCCTCCGATACCAAAGAGCGCCATCGCTCTCTCTCGTGCACAGTTTCGAGCCAGTCAGGCCCTGGAGCTTACGCGGATCTTACTCCAATTCATCGCGCCAGCGGTATCTGGGACGTCCGACCGGACGTCGTCCGTGAGGGCGTCCCACATACGCTCGTTTAACTGCCCGATCCTCCCCCATCCTAGTGACGTGTCCGAGCCGTTAGAGTTGAGCTGCTTTCGTTTCTCCGATAATGTTCAGCTCGTTCACCATCTCTTCAATCTCCCTATTCTTTCTTATCCTCCACCCACACACTCCACACTCTCTTGCGCTAGGTCGTGATATTTGTCCTGGTTATTCCCATATCTGCACCTCCATCAACACACAGCGTTTCCAAGTATGTCTTGCATTTCTCGGGCCAGTCCTATGCCACCTTAGGGCCATGGTCACTGGTTCTCCCCAATCTATGCCTAATCCAAGGGAGAAAGTACTTACCCATAATAAATATGCACAATTTTATATAGCAGGAAATAGTGTTAAATCGTTAATTTAAACTTAACCTTCATTGTCCACGTAAATAAATCTCAGACCCCCATTTCTGGTGTGACGACGCACGACACGCGCGCCACTACGATAGTACCTACTCACATCGGTGTAGAACGCGCTATCTAAATTTTCAAGGGACTTCGCATATATACGAGTTCCAAACATCCATAGTTGGACCAGGACATCTTGTCACTAGGAACAACACCCGCTTGGTTGTAGATCTTCCCTTTTCCCTTTCATACAACTGACTTTACGTCATCCATGTCCTCACATAGCGCGTTTCTACACTGGCTATAACCAGGGGGTTTATCTCTGTATACTCTATGCTTTAGTTAATAGTGATCTCTATTTATTGAATATCATCAATTATGCTTGCGATCTAGGTTACTGTTTAAAACCAGTCTACTGCGAAAACTGTGATACGGAGTCATTGTCGACGGTGAAAATTTAAATCAGTTTAGCCGAGTTTCGGATTATGACGGTGTGAAGCCCCCGGGCCGACGTTTGGCGCCATCTCCATGCAAATGGGAGGCTCGGCTTGTGTACTGGCTGAATATTTTGTTCGAAATTTAAAAATGTTTATACGCGGACGTTCTAAATCCAAATTGAAATCTTTTTCGCGCTTTGGATTTAAAAAGCTGAGCCGTGTTTTGTTTTTCTATACAATTTAGGCTTTCTGCATTTGATTTCAGTCAATGACTTAGTCGAGTAATTAGACAGGCTTCTATAAATCGGAGACAAACCGTACTGAATGTATTCATTCAGACTGAATTCAGTCAAGTCTAATAAGCCCAGTCGTTGCGATCTTCTTCTGAGATTTCAATATCTTTCTGAGGTTTCACCTATATTCTAGACACATTCTAGACATTTTGTAATTTAAATGTTTTGCTGTTTTTATTTTAGAAATAGTACTTCCATTTTTGGTGTGACCAGTTGTTACATGAATCGCATTTTCAAGTTAGACTCAAGTGAGGGTTTGTTTTTGTACCAATGTTTTTAAACAGCTCTGATTTTATTTACTTGACATTTTTACTTTTTTTTATTATAACTCGAGTTAGTTTACTTGTGTAAGTGTCACCAGCAGCCAGTAAACAGTGCTAAAGGCTGAATAAACATATTCCTTTGCCTCCCTCTATCCCGTTATTTATTTTTAATGTGCTTCCGCCGCCGACGTGGATTTATACCGAAATCTTTGCTGTCACGACCAGAATCGGATGGATTAATGTTTTTTTCTCAACTGTAGAATCTTTTATGAGTTTTTAATTTGATTTTAAGTTTCTTTGAATAAGATTTTGATATTTTTTTTTAAATTGTGTTCAATATTAAATTCTTTGTCTTATATGTACTTACTTAACTAAAAAATACTTAATTCACTTAAATACATAAAGTGAACTTTAAGTCATCCATATTCTCCTAGATGTATTAAATATAGTCATTCGAAACAAAATGACAAACGTGTAATTTTCATCAAATAAATAATCCACGAAACCAATAGATCCTATTAAACCATAGTGCTTATTTTATACGAATATATTACACGCGTCGATTACACGCACCTACCAAAGTTCATCCTACTGGGAAAAAAATAAGCATTCAAACTTACGCCCATAAATAATAAAGAAGAAAAAGTATGAAGGAACTCTATGGCAACTGTAATGGGGAACTTAACTGTCCGCAAGAAAAGTTAAGTGTAGTCTGTTTTATGTTAACCACTGTTCCCGGAATCACTGAGACTTCAGGAACAGTATTAAATTGCCGCAAAGCAGCAATGGTAAGAGAGTCAGTATATACTTATTTGTATTAATGGAAATATCGAGTTTGTTCTGTCGGCTTGTAGGTATTTGTTTTTTTCATTTCCATCAGCCATTGCCACATAAGCATTTTGTCTATGACTGGATTTTTTTTTCGATATTTTTTGTCTACTACTACTACCTTACTACCTTAAACATGATAATTACACGAAGTTATTAATTAATGAACACAGCGTTTGGCCGAACACGAACACGGTACGCGCCAATAAACGCATTATGTGCCGACAGCCCCTGTTTACACTGTCGACACGTTGGTACGTCGGTACACCACTGCATAAATTGTGTTTATTGTGTACACTGCTTTATAGAATCTATGATGCTTTTGATATTTACTTTACTTTGCGCAAAACCTTGTCAATAAATACTATTCTAACTGCCTACCTTGAATCTAGAGTCATAGAAATGTATATTTGAGGGTCGTGATCATTCCAAGAAATTAATCACATAGAACGACTCCATTGGCAGATTTAATAAGGTGGTTTGCCATTGCTTGCTTGCTTATCGTATTTGTCAGAGTTGTTCAGGCCGCCCCGAAGGCATCTGACATGGCTTAACGACTGCTGTCGAACGACAACAACCGGGACCGACTGCTTAACGTGTTCTGTGAGACACGGAGGATCTCAGATGAAATATGCCACTAGCGGTCACCCATCCAAGTACCGACCGCGCCGACGTCGCTTAACCTGCACGATCACTTTCGGACCGTGCTCGCAACTAGGCTACGATCTCCTAGGCTACGAGAGCCATTGCTTTCTCCATATGTAAACGGTTACTTATTGCTAAATTACGATTAGTACGTGGTGGTTGCTCGTGCTTCTAATTAAGCTGGGAACGCCAACATTCAATTACTATGTGGATGTCAGTCAATAGTCTGGACAAACAGTGTCCGGGAGATAATCATCGTGTCTAATCAGCTGTAGTGGACCTGCCAGTAGCAAGACCGGTGGTACTGACCATAAGATAGGAACCCTGAAAGGTATTGTTGTGTATTACTATGTCTAAACTAGGGATGTTACGGAGCTTCGACGAAGTTCGAAGGTCGGAACTTCCGATTGCTTTTACACCTCCAACTCTGATTTCGGCTCCGATAATTTTGAATCGGAGGCTGTAACGAAGACTTGTGAGCAAATATATTCACATTTCAATATTTTGTACAATACGCCGCCAGCCTTCTGGGCACTCTGTCTGTTGGTAGGAGCCTGGGAGAAATCTTTTATTTGTAAATATTAGTCAGATTAGGTTAGATTAATTAGTTTAGTTTAGGTGTAGTTTCTATATTTATTTATTACGTACTAATTAGGTTTGTAATAAAGTGAACAATTATATATTTATATGTTGATATCATTTTATTACATGTACAATACAAAAGCTTAGCATTGACAATGAATGAGGATAGTTAGAGGAACATTGAACTCACAACAACAAGTAGATCTGTAGGTTTCGCATGGTTTCGTATGGGTGATAAAATAATTGAGATATTTTATTAAATAGTGTAGGACTACATAAAGGAATGTTTTATTGCCACAAACGTCATCATAAAAAATATTGGCCAATTCAGCTATAAAAATTAAAAATGGTTTAAAATTTGAAATTCTTCTGAACATTTCTCTTCTACCTCCGACTCCGGTTCGGGATAAATCAAATTGTTCCGGTAAAACCACCTTCGTAACATCCCTAGTCTAAACAATAACTCTATTTAGTAATATACACATCTTCTAGGAATCAACAAATCTTTTAAGCTGCAATAGACCTGCAAGTATCAAGACCAGTAGTAATTGACCATTTAGATGGTATTGTAGCTTAGATAGGACCTCTGAAAGCTACTGTTGACTATGTCCAAACAACATCTCTATTTAGTAATAGAAACATTTTTAGGAGTCAACGAACCCAATCAGCTGTAGTGGATCTGCCAGTAGCAAGACCGGTGAATTGACCACCCAGATGTAATTGATCTTTAGTATATTTTGTTTATTTTTTTTTATTTACTTCTAAACCCGCATTTGACCTCGATCTCGCCTGATGGTAAGCGACGATGAGGTCGACGATGGAGCATGCGGGTCCAGTAAATGCCTATTCACTCTGGCCTTGAAGATCCCAAGGTTGTAGGTTTCGGGAAATACAGACGCTGGCAGGCAGTTCCATTCCTTAGTCGTTTGCATAATGAATGAAGAAGCAAATCGCTTCGTATGAGCAGATGGGATATCAACAACATAAGGATGGAACCCATCCCCGCGCCTGGTAGTCCGAAGGCGGAATGGAGATGCTGGAATTAGGTCGTACAATTCCGATGCGTACTCTCCGAAATGTATCCTATAAAATACCGATAGACAGGCAACCTTGCGCCGATGTTCCCGACTTTGCAGTCTAGCTTCCACCAGCGATTCGTCACCAGTATCTAACAGTTTGTATTCATCTACAAATACAAATATACTTTTTGCACACCCGGGACAATAACAAAACATACACCATAAAGAGAGGTATAATACAATGACATCTACTTTAGACAGGCAATTTCCAAAGCCTACATTACTTAATATTCCACTTTTCTCACCCAGCCATCGCTGGAACCATAGTGAAATAGAGCTGGAACTTTGTTTAAGATATCGGTCGATCACCCAGTTACATACCGTTGTCGGCGAGACCACTCTGACTTTTGAAGTTATTGACGAGTGACTGAAAAAGTGTTGTTGACTTAATAGTCAACCTTAAGAAGGAAAGAAAGAAAGACAATACACTTTATTGCTACAAAAAACATATTTAGTTCGCTCCTTAATAGGTATTGTTGTTATATATCCATCTCAACGACTCCTCTGTTGTTAAAGTTTCTTTCCCAAAAAAACTAAGTTTTTTTAAACAAAGAGGAAGAATTTGACGGTCAAAACGATTTTCTTTCTCATGTTTATCAATTAATTACGTTACATAGGTACTTACTTACTTACTTACTCCGCTGGCGCAGCGACCCGAAGTGGATCTTGGCCTCCGATACCAAAGAGCGCCATCGCTCTCTCTCCTGCGCAGTCTCGAACCAGTCAGGCGCCCGGAGCTCCCGCAGATCCTTCTCCACTTCATCGCGCCAGCGGTATCTGGGACGTCCGACCGGACGTCGTTCGTTAGGGCGTCCCACATACGCTCGTTTAACTGCCCGATCCTCCCCCATCCTAGTGATGTGTCCGAGCCATCGGAGTCGAGCCGCTTTCGTCTCTCCTATAATGTTCGGCTCGTTCACCATCGTTACATAGGTACTGTAATTACAATATTTTTCCACCTGTCTACAGGAGAAAACAGATTGATAGAGACATTATAAGTACAATCACTGTCTCTTGAAGTTAATAAGGCAGTTGAAACGTAATCTATGTATACATATATAAGCAAGTAAATGTGTAGGTAAAAGTACCTACTAAGCCTTAAATCTGAGATAACCATGGCGTCGAGGCGTTCACGTATCAGCTGCTTTCATTACCGCTACCTTGTCTGTTTATGGGTAACAAGTTATAAACTGATTACCAAAAATATTTGTTAAGAAAACAGAACATACAGACTTTATACGAACTGTTTCGTCACTGTAGTATAGCAACTCATGGAGGTTATATAGGTATGGTTAATGTCCATTTTACAAATGTGGGAAAAACATACAGCATATTATAGTACAGTAAATTTTGGCCTTTTTCTAATATACGGTCGGGTTGTAAATAGTACGGAAGACCGTATATACCAGGCGAAATAAACATTAATCTCAAAAAAATATGTAAAGCTAATTTTTAGCACAAGTGTTCCTTAGGACCCTAGAAGACCGTCGGTGGCCTAGTGGCTAGAACACCGGACTCCCATGCGGGAGCTCCGGGTTCGAAACCGTGCAATGACATAGCATTGAGAATGAGTTTTTCGTATTTTTCAAAGATTTAGGTACATTTACCGACTGCTCTAACGGCGAAGGAAAGCATCGCGAGGAAACTTACACACTGAGATAACCAGTGTGTAAAATGGGGTAGGCACAAAAGATCCTCAAGGGTCGAAGTGCCGCTGGGTTATTCCCGGCCCCCTATCACAACATACTATATTTAAATTAAAAAATATTAAGTTTTACACATTATCAATAATCTTCATTATGCACTCCAACTATGCCACCTGTGATCCACCGTAATGGTTCAAAGGTGGACTCGATCCGGCGACGCTTGAGCCGTAGTGCTATAGTCGTGGCGTGTTGTGCCTGGTGACCAGTTATTGTAACCAGTGTGTAAAATGGGGTAGGCACAAAAGATCCTCAAGGGTCGAAATGCCGCTGCGTTATTCTCGGCCCCCTATCGTAAGATAAGAAAAATAATCCTCCTATTTTGTAATAATGTGTTATTTGATGATCGACTCGATGTGTCTTATTTAATAGAATAGAATAGAATAGAAAAACGTACATGCTGCAGCACCAAATAGGCCTCAGCTCAGCATAATGCCATACTCTAGAGTAGTCTTGAGCATGGCGCTGATATTCTGCTTCAGCCTGTCGAGGTCGGAGGCGGAAACCAAGCAACGATAATCTAGATGTAATGTAAAGTTGTGTGCCGAAATGGTAATGAAATGAGATTATATATACGAATAAGTAAATAGATGATAAATAAATATAATGGATGCTATTATACTTTTCTCGCTGTCTCTTCTAGACCTCCACCGCACAGTAACCTATTTTACTTGAAGGAAGTAGGTCGCGGCGCTCTGTTATCATGGCTGTCATTAGATGTACTACATGAGCCTCGCAATTTCCATACATACTCATACGTACAATCTTTGTTTACTCAGTATATTTACCCACAGGCATTGGTACATTTTACTCATCACCGAGGTATAGAGATTAAATGTTAAGTTGTTGATTAAAAATAGTACTTACAGTTTTAAAGACTGGGCTAAGTCGTGTACCTTTTAGTCTTAAATATAGTTGCTTTGTTCTTCAAAGCCAACACTTTGGCTGATTCGATATTTTCTGAAAGTTGAGTCTAATATACTACGAGTACCACAGCTTTTCATAGAAGCATTCATTTCGGGAAGCTAATATTTTTGGTAGTACAACTAGGTAATTGACATTCATTTTTACACGCACAAACACACCCTCCCACTATTCAGCACGAACACACACTCACCCTAACACACCACACATCCTCAAATACAACCCCAAGCACATGTACACGTCACTCACGCTGGTTGATAATGATGCCGCTATATAGAGGATCACTGACCCCTTAGGCACAGGTTCCACCAAGTTTAGAGGTCAGGCGCTCGAAACAAATCACGCTGTACAACCATTGTGTACTAAAGATTTTATTATTATTATTATTTATTTTGGATCATGGCTATTTTGAGAAGTAAGCACTCTGGTCAATTTTGTTAAAACTAACGCTTTTAACAAAATCTGTCTAAATTGATGATCTGATAGTTAGGTATTTAGAGATTATGTATTTACCTACTTAGAGATCAGCATCTTCTTGTACCTACTTGAGAACCTTTCCGGAGCTTTTTAACCGTTAATTAGTTTAAACAGTTAATTACTATTACAACGTACAAGCTGAACACAAACGACGGTCCTTTACAAATACTAGACCCAATGCCAAAAACCTCCACGAAACCTCTTCGCCAGCAAAACTCATCGCCGGTTTACACTTGGTCAAGTGGGTAAGTACAGTGAGTAATGCCTAGGTTACACAGTGCGAGCTAGCACAGCTACTGGCACTGTGTGCCCGTATCATACGAGTTACTGTCATGTGCGAGTCGGTCAGTAGCTCGCATCCGAGTTACTATATAAAAAATGTTTTCACTCGCTACTTGCCTTCCCCCACCACGTCACAACGCACACTCGCACGATTTTGCGGAAGGTTAGTAGCTCGTATGCTCGGGCGCATATACTTTGTTGCGACATCATGGAGATGACTGCTGTCTAGGACAGTGACGGTGGTTACTCGCAATATCAGCTACTCTCATTGTTTGACTGGTCGAGGCGAGTCGGGCTACTGTCATGCCAGTACACAGTGGCAGTAGCTGTCTAATGTCATGTCAGCAGCTCTTATTGTGTAACCAAGCGGCGGGCGAGTCAACTTGGCTTTCAAGCTGCCTTGCCAGTGGATCCCCGAGATTTTGATCAAGTGACACCCTCACGCGACCGCTCAGCCTCTCTTCCGCGCAGCATTTGACTCGCCACTGTCTATAGTGTTAAAAAATCAATGGACAGGCGCGCGCTACTCGCCATTCTACTCGCCACTGTACTTGTACTTGACCAAATGTAAACCGGCCTTTAGGGACCCAAATAAACAGAAAGGAAGCTCGTCAGCCGGTATTATCTGCAGTTTTGCAGGTATGTACCTATTCGCAAAAATGAGGACGCCGCTTAATCGCCCGAGGGACGTGACTTCGCATGGATTGTTAAAAATTTCTAACTCGTGCAAATTCCTGGTAATTATTTCGTCAGCTTTTGAATTTTCAGCAAATAACTTTTCAACCTTTTTCAAATTGTAATCTAATTGAAATGCTTTGGGGAATGTTTCTGAACGGACAAAAGATAAATAATTGGATTTTCTAAAAGGGGAATTTCAACAAAAGATTCATTGGTATACTTGAAATATTTTACTGTAAACCCCGTCAGCACTACGCGTGTACGTGTGTATGAATAAAATTATATTTAATGCACGCTTTTATAATGAACACTTTTCATCTCTCATTGAGATAAATTATCAAGATCAGTAGAAAAAAAATTAAGTTGGCGGTCAATAAATAAATGTAAATGATGTGGAGCTAGGAATTTTAAGATAGCCATGACGAGGCCGAAGGCCGAGCTTCGCGTAGGGCGTAGCCCGGAGCCATGTCAGATAAAAATTGGATCAGTGGTATTATGATCTTGGAGTATCTTGGCATGTTGATGGGATCTCTGGATTTTTTAATTTAGATTTATCAAAAGGTTTTCGTCTCAAATAAATTAACGTATTGACCGCAATGATTTTGGTCAGCATATGCTCCAAAGGCAATCACATTTTCTTTTTCAAACGGATGACTAACGTATCGTAGCCATTAATTAATGACTGATATCCCATATTTACGATTAAAACGACCCCCCTTCACCCGGACCCCTAAACTGTACCACCATAACATAACACTTCACAAACATCGACTCATAACTTCCCCATGCACTGGCTCAGCATAAAAAACGTCGCCAAGAAATTTTTCTCCATCCAATAACCATAAACACAATTTTCCTCACTCCTGCCGAGCGAGCGAGGAGGACAGGAAATAGGAATCTCGCAGGAGAGAGAAAGAAAGGTGATACGGAGTCATAATTTTGTACCAAGTCGACACCACTCGAGTGAGGGTATTAAATGTGACCTTCGTGGTCTCGCGTTATTTATTGCGGTGGTTTTAATTTTTATTTTTTTTCAACGTAAATACTGCTCCCTTGAAAGTTTTGGTTTACATACGTTTAATATATTTCCGAATTACGAAACTGTATAGCCTATATATTTGGGAGCAAAATTTGAAAATGATCGTTCCGGTTAAGGAACGTTGGGCGCAATCAAAACTAAGATGGATGACCGCTATTTGCACATTTTGATCGGAGCTCCTCCGTGTCTCGATCCCGACTGCGTCGTCCGACGGCAGCCTATGGGCGGCCTGAACAACTGTGTTATGTTATGTTAGCTACTAACTATACGACAAGAAGAAGAAGACTATAACGTCATAACACCTAACTTTATAACGTCGAAAAATAAGTCTATGGTATCGATTTTGGGCGTCACTCACTAAATCGACGTCAAATGCGGGTTTAGAGGTCCAAAAAAAATTTTAAAAAAACTCACCATCGCCCATAGACACACTACTAAATAGTACAGGAGAAATTTCGACCCGATTCTAACCTTGAAGACTTAATATGGACTGCCTCATATAACCTTAAATAATATTACCTTAGTTTAGACTGTCTCTCTTATTCTGGACCCACACTAACGTCTAATGCCATTAATTGATTGATTTTGACATTTCTTTATTGTAACATCTTCTTCTTCTCTTCCTGTCAACCCCTGCTAGGGTATAGGGCTCGAACAATTGATGTCCACTTTTTGCGATCTTGCGCGGCCTCTTCGAGTTCCTGCCATTACATTTGGATTGTGGCTGCCTCGTTTTCAACTGACCGGCGCCATGTGGATTTCGGACGACCAAGCCTGCGTTTACCTGATGGGTACCATTTGAGGGCCATTTTTGAGGGATGATCGTCCGCCCTCCTGAGCACATGACCTAGCCACAGCCACTTGCGATTATTGTAACATAAAACACATAATAATTAGTAATACCAATAACACAGTCATTGTATACCAAAACATAAAATATTTTCAACTTCGCATTCGTTGCATCATATATTACATCACACCCGCCAATATTGTCAACACATTTCATCGGACATTAATTGACATGAGCTGTCAATTCAAACAACAATGGTTTCAACAGCTGTTCAGCCGTCCATCCGTCAGATACACGCATTTATTCATGGGCTAATGAGGTTTTAGATATTCATGCCCGGTTGTTTGTTCGGGGTAGGTTCGGGGTGAATGGGAAAACAATTGGGGTGCTTGTAATGAGGTGATTAAATTAATATTTTAACCTCATACCTAATTGTTTAATTGGCGTCAATTAATGGAGTTCGCAGAGTAAAAGGTAGTTGAAAAGACGTACAACAGTATTTATTACTTCCATGGACAAGACACGTTCAAAAAACAAGAACCATGAAGGAACGAATAGCGATAATGCGCACACACGAGGAGAAACTTAAAAATAAGATTTGCTTAAAAATTCGGTAAGAACAAGAGGATCAGGTCAGGACAGCATCGACCATTTGATTTTCCGGGAAATGTAAGTAACCCCATGTAATGATACGATACTAATGATCTGTAAATTTCTTAATTGGCCTTCTATGTTTTAATTTCATTATTTTAATATTGTATGTACGAGTATGTGCTGTGAAATTTACATGTAAAAATAAAACATAAATAAAATAAAACATGAATATAGAGGTAGACCCATGAATAATTTTAAAAATCGGAGTCGCTAAGAATTGTTTAATATCAAATTTAGAAACGGTTCAAAAGAAATGTTTCTTAGTTAAAAGAAACCCTTTTACAAAAGATATATTTCCTTAGGAAGATATTTCATCAAAATGGAAAACGAATTCCCGAAACAAAGAGAAAAGGAGCCTGAAATGCTAAGTAACAATCACTTGCGAGAAAAAAGTGCCGAATTCCATTACTTGGAATAAAGTCGGCGTTTTATTCATCGGCACCGAAGGCGTGGACAATAAAATTGGAATCATCGAATTACGGAGGGCCGAGGCCGATAAGCCGACTCGTAAATTCGGCATTCGGCTTTCGGCCGGCGACGGCTCGCGGCACATTGTTCTGGAAATGTCGCCAATTGCACTGCATGTGTCGGCATTGTCTTTTCAAATTACCGTGTCATAAAATGATGACTGGTATTGGTCAAGGTTCATTAGAGGATTCAGTGAGACTAAAAATGCTAAAAGAATTTCATGGTAAGCCTTTTAGGCGGGGAACCTCTACCTATTCAATCTCTTATATTTCAGCACACGCTTATTTGGATGTCAGTAAAAGGCTGAGAAGATTATCCATCCGTTCCCAATGGAACGGATGGATAATCTTCTCAATAGTTGACAAAGTTCTGCTGTTCAAAACCAGACATATTTATCTTTACTGACGAAAAGGGTAATAAGACTTATTACTTATCCCTCACATAAGTAATAAGTTCTGTTAGGGATAACCAAATTACTTCAATTACTTCATTTAAGATTAGCATTTGCTTTCTCGTGTCATTTAACTTTTCGCCACATTAGCGGTTTTTGTTACCAATAGTTTTGAAGTCATTGTTTTCACGTTACAGACAAGACAAAGCTTTGGCCACATAATAAAGAAACACTTCTCTGAATATCTCCCTAAAAAGAAGAGGTAAAATCACTCCTTTTCTTTCGATTAAAAAAAGAAATAACTTCCTTCCTAAGTATTTACCAAATCCTTTACAAAAGCGAGCACATAGTTCCTGCGGTCGGTGCCTGTCTAGCAGACGGAGCCAGAAAGTTACCAAATCGATGGCGCTTCAATCCTATAGCTTAGCAGTCTGCTTTAGAGCTGGTATCCGCAGCCGAGAGCAACAGTTCCAGTCCACTGACTTGCAATACTTTGTGCTGTCAGGCCTCGAAATTAACGGGTATTAGAAATAGAAAAACGTTTAGTTAACTGCAGCACATATGCAATTCCACTTATGGTAATTATTATATGATATATTATACAATATATATTCTTACAACGGGGTAACGCTGCCAGCATCCTGGGAACTTCACCGCATGGGAGCGCCCGACGGCGTATTCGCTTTGTAAATATAGGTAGGGATAAGTAGTTGAATATTGTAAATAGCGAATTGTCTTTATATTGAATATTTTATTTTATTTTAACATACTCTGTACTGTATAGCTACCGGAGTTACCTTACCTTTAACCAGTTACTGCTCAGCCAGCTGACAGCAACTAGTCGCAGTCCAGTCACCCAATAGCAACCACTAGTCACCGGTTAGACATTCAATAGTAACCGGCCATATGAGAGTCCCCTCATAGCAACCAGTTACTAATTAGGTAAGTGTATATTGCAAACAAAATAATATGTGGACAGCGTACATGCTGCAGCACCAAATACAGTAGGTATTAGCTCAGCATAATGCCGTACTCTAGACCATGGCGCTGATAATTCTGCTTTAGCCGTTCGAGGTCGGAGGCAGAAACCAAGCGACGATAATCTACATGTAGATATGTAAAGCTGTGCTGAAATACCATGGTATTGAAATAAAATTGTTTAGATGAATAAGTAAATAGATAACAGCTAACTAAAATAAAAGGTAAAACGAACGGGATATAGAACGAAATCAATTTGTACAGCGACTGTTTTGAGGCGACAATGACTCAATAACTAGGCTCTAGACAAACCTGGATCTATCTCATCCTTGAACGATATATTTCGCGTTATGTCACCTCACTGGATTGATTCGTTCTGTATTGAAATTTCTGATTTGTGCGACTAAGTAAGTAAGGATAATAAAACATAGTTCCTGCACAATCAAAACTTTGTAGTTGACAAAAGCTTTGAAAAACTATGTCCTCTTTTCATTAATGAAGCAGATTTAAAGTTCAAACGCATTAGTGAAGTCCGTGTTCCGCTAACCGCTCTGACAACGCTGATGCTCATAGTTCAGTCGCAAGTTTATTGGCCTAACCGCAGTGCTAGACTTTTCGTCGGTCGACTCAGATAAGGGTGTTTCTGCGTACCGCTCAAAGCTGAATAGGAACGTGGTCAGAGGTTTTTGAGTGTCTGACCATACAATACAACCGTTGAAATGGTTTTACGAAAGCTTTATAGAAGCAGTAGAGTGCTGTGTTCCTAAACACGCTCTTTTTTAACATGTCGAAGAACTAAGTAAGTACATGGATTTCGGGGAATTGGACAATGTCGGTGGCCTAATGGCTAGGACACCGGACTCCCATGCGGGAAGCCTGGGTTCAAAACCATTTCATGTACCAATGAGTTTTTCGGATTGTTTTAAAGACCCACATTTACCGACTGTTCTAGCGGTGAAGGAAAATATCGCGAGGAAACTTGCATGTCTGAGGAAATGAAAAAGTTTCCGAAGGTGTGTGAAATCCACCAATCAGCACTGAGCCCGCTCTCGATGGATCATGGCCCGTACCCCCTTGTGCAAGGAGGCCTTTGCCCCAACAGTGGGGACATTAATAGGGTGATGATGATGATGGACATTCAGGTAATTGAAAATTCAAGTAATTGGAAATTCAATGAGTTGGACGTTCGAGGAATTGGACATTCGGGTTATTGGATATTCAGGAAATAGATTTCACTGACTAGATCTTCGGGGAATTGGTCGTAACGTCCAAGATCCTTTTCATTGCTTACTAATGCCTATTTTATTAAAATATTACACGAATACGACATGAAAAGCTGAAAACCTGCGCTGTAGTTCTGCCGTACTGGTCGGACCGCAGCACATGTCTTTTTAACATTGTGTTGTTTTTTTAATGTTAAGTCTTTTTAAGTTTAATCATGTATAATGCAATGTTGAATAGATCTGTTTTCTTTCTTTCTTTCATGAATGTATAAAATTAATTGTAAAACGAGTCGTCTACAGACATTACGCTAATCGTAAGTTGTAATTTTTCCAACTGGTTGCACTTCAATACGTTTGTTCCTATGTGTGAACTCTAAAAGCTATAGTCCCGCCAGAACTGAAATCGCGATCCGACTGCCTTTGTGTCCGACAAATAAACCACAGCGAAAAGCCTTTAAAAATGAAATGTTCCGCCGGAGATGGAACTGAAAATTATCGCAAGAGAAACGAACAAATTGAGAATTCTTTCGGATTTTACCGAAGCTGTTTCCGAGATAAAGGATTGAATAAAAAGTGCAGATGATAGGTTGACTGACTTTTAGATGTTACTTCAGCTATGTAGGTATGTAGTGAGCTTTTAGTTGCAAGTAAGTAATAACTTTGAAAGAAAAACAATGTTCCTAGAAAATGCCCTCTTACCTTATGATTGACTGATTTAACCTTTGGAGAAAGAAAGCTGTTCATTTTAGCTAGTGTCGCCCCCAAGCTAACTAGCTGGGGGCGACACTACGCTTGCCAAATCGCGGTCTCCACTCCAGAACTCGTCTTCCCCTACGGTTGTCCACTGCTACTTCATTCTGATAATCTTTCTTTCATTCAGCCTCGATTTTGACTTGTCATCTGGCCATCGGGCTGGTCGTCTGACCCATTGACTGATTAATGATTACCCATCTTATCTTATCTTATCTTATGATAGGGGTCCGGGAATAACCCCAGCGGCACTTCGACCCTTGAGGATCTTTTGTGCCTACCCCATTTTACACACTTGTCATCACAGTGTGTAGGTTTCCTCACGATGTTTTCCTTCACCGTTAGAGCAGTCGGTAAATATGTACGTAAGTCTTTGAAAAATACGAAAAACTCATTGGTACATTGCACTGTACGGTTTCGAACCCGGACCTCCCGCATGGGAGTCTGGTGTCCTAGCCACTGTGCCATCGACGCTCACTAACCGATTTCTAGGTCAGCGACTTTAACAGTAGAGACATGAATCAACTACCATTAAAAATCCAACAGTGCATTGACCATATGGATCAATAATTTGGTTGACCAAAATAAAAAATCCTTATAAAATTTTTGCTTTCAATTGAGCGGCAACTTCATAGGTAAGTAATTTATTATTTACTTCGAAATGCCCATTTCTATTGTCAATTAATTGAGCTGTGAATGAAAGCTTTCGAAAGATACGAGAGTTAATACGTTACATGAGTACAATCGTATTGTAATAGATAATAACATGTCATAAAAAAATTGGTAATTAAAAAAACTATTAACAAGATTTCTATGTGGTATACCTTTTCTGAATCAGGTCAAAAATTTGCAGAATTTTCCAATCAGTCTGCTTCATATAGATAGCAATATTCATCAGAAGATACATACATTATTATAGGTATAATATATTTACTTATATTTAAAAGTAAATCTTTAAGAAAATATTTAAAAGTAAATCCTGGAAGAAATACAAGTAACCACAAGGAACATTAAGCAATATATTGTATTAAATTATAACGAAATATTTAAGAATCATTTACCTACAATGAAATATTTAAATATGTTATTAAAAATGTACAATCACATCATTAAAAATAAGGCAATATAATTATAATGAAATATTTAACAATGATGTATTTACAATGAAATAATTAAATGTTACGTGTAAACTGCTGTTTATAAATAAAATATATAAATATTAAAAATTATTGTTAGATATAGGATAAAGATAGATACTGATACTAGCAAGTCCAGTATTATCCAAATTAAACACCAATATCAGTGATCACTATCATGATATCCTGTCGGTATCAATTAATGACACCTATTGTCTGAGCCCCAACACCGTGATGATGTTTACACCACCTACTGATGGTAGGTCCACAGATAATGCAACACGTCGGTCCCCAGACTGCTTTGTGTCGGTAATTACACTTGTGTGCGCCGGTGTACCTTGTAGGCTGTACACATGTTCGTATTCAGGTTGTCTACCTCAATGTGCCGACACATAAATATTGACTGTCAGATACACACGGGCTACGTGATCACGGAATAAATACTCGTACTGTGTACCGTCATTTTACATAAAGTTTTATACCCGGTGGAGAATCAGTGATCTTAAAAAGCTTATTAGCTGGATGACAACAGCAGAAGTTAGAGTGAGTGATAGAGCACCTTAGATGAGGCCTATGAAGCCTTAAATTATATCCAATACCATGTGATTGACAGTTTACGTTATCGGAATAGGCATTGATGATGGAGAGTCTTGATCATCATAATAAATGGTATCTACTAGGCTAAAGATCCCTGATACATTTTCTAATTAAAACTGAAACAGTATTCTGTACTTTACAATCTTACACATCATCATGTTTTTCCACTTCGCACATTTCAACCATGACTTCTGAATTGAGGTTTTATTTGCTTAGGAAGAAGAGCACTGTTTGTACCTTCAAATTAATGTTCAATGCCAATGCCACTTCAAGTATTCGTACCTAAGTAGTTTCGAAGTTCGGTATCCATACAACCTATAAACGTGTTGTCCGTATGTCAACCGTCACAGCCCACAACACCGGCGGAGGGCAGAGCTGCAAATTCTGGTAACCGCGTCTCGGTAAACAGAGAAACGTTCGCACTATACAACGCTCGCACTACATAACTGGAGCGGGAGCTCACGTGTAAACTTTAAATCAGAGGACTATGAGTTCATCCTCTATCCACTTGAATTGAAGCCACCAATCGTTTTTGTTATAGCTCTAATATCTAGTTTTGTATAGCTCTCTGTAAATCAAAGCCGCGCGTAAGAACAAAGATATTTTTTGTAGGCTTACTGTCGAATATATACGCCTTTTGCACCCGTATATTATGTATCTTATGATTTCCATCACCTGAAGGTTGTCTGGAAGATATCTCTTAAAGCGATAAGGCCGCCTTCTGCACATTGTATTGTACCTCTCTTTATGTTGTATCTTTTGTTTTAGTCTCGGGTATGCAATAAAGTATATTTGTATTGTATATATAGTAATTGTACAGCGCCTCCTAGTGAAGGTTTTAGTTTACTACATAGCTAGGTACACTTGATCTATAGAATCTAAGATGGTAGTAGAGTCCGTCTAAAAGTCAGTTTACTTGAGGTTTTTAGTAGAATTAATAAACTTATATTTAGCAACTCTGAAATTAGCTGTAAAATACGAGTATGTCTATTGCTTTTCTACTTCCAAAAATATTTGACAGCTAAATTCAGTATTGCTAAGTATAAAGTTTTTTTTTTAATTTTACTAAAACCTCCCAGTAAACTGACTTTTTAGACAGACTCTATGAGTAGTTTAAACTAAACGGTGCTTTTTCTAGTTATACTAGGATCGCCCTAGGTGGCGTTGCGTTAACACTCTCAAACGGTTACTATTGGTCTCAAATGGTTTTAGTTGGTTTTTTTTTAAATATTAGACGGACCTTTGTCTTACAAAACTAATCATCATGATAATCATAATGTGGGTGGGTAAGTAAAGTACCCGCGAGCGAGTTATGCTCGGAGTCTCCCGAAGAGACTAAATACGAAACGAAGACCTCCGGCTGCGCACAAAGGTCACAGATGTAGCTAAACGAATAGCGACTCTGAAATGGCGATGGGCGGGACATGTGGCTAGGCGAACCGACAACAGATGGACCCACAGAGTACTTACGTGAAGACCAGAAGCAAGCAAGACAAGCAGCAGAAGTGTGCGACGTCCGGCATCGAAGTGGTCAGACGACATCAAGGCTAGAGCTGGAGTGACTTGGCTCAAAAGCACTACAAATCGGGCTACATGAAAATGTATAGGAGAGGGCTATATCCAGAAGTGGATGAATAAAGCCTGAAGTTAAGTTAAGTACTAACCTTAGAATATAGTTAATTCTTCTATGGTACTAACATTGAATTTCATAAAGTCCCCGGTCTAGGATCTCCATGGCTGGCTAATAAGTTACTATGACTACCGATCCTTCCTCTATGAACATGCTCATCGTTAGATCGAGCTCCCGATCCATACGTTCGTATAACACGAAGTTCGCACCAAGTGTTTGCTCTTGAACACCGTAGTTATGCTAACCACAGATTATGTTTGTGGTTGGTAAGATATATACAGGGTGTAACATTAAGAACGGTCAGTATGGGAAAGTCTGAAACTATAAGACATACGAACATCTGTTCTTAGGAACCATGTCATCAATTTTTGTAACAAGAAAAACTGTATTCATACATTTTTTTAAAAACCTGTACTCAGCCTGGGAATCGAACCCGGTTGTTTTGAAAAAAAAATCCAACACTATTTCTATTTGGATATCGACTGTGTAGGTGTTAAGGAATAAATGTTAGTATGAAACGTGATGTTTAAAATTAATAAAACGCATTGTTTCCATATCTTTTAATTTATTTTAGACTAGACTATTCTTTACTATCTTTTAATTTATTTTAGACTAGACTATTTCTTGTGGGGTTACGTTAAGGATGAAGTGTACAAAACAAGCTACGACACAATTGAAGACCTAAAAGCAGCCATAGAGACAATTTTAACGCAAATTCACCACCTGAAGATACAAAATTCAATAGTAAGATCGTTACCTAAACGAGTTGAATGTTGTATTTTACAAAATGGTAGTCATTTCGAACACCTACTAAAATAAATTAAAAGATATGGAAACAATGCGTTTTATTAATTTTAAACATCACGTTTCATACTAACATTTATTCCTTAACACCTACACAGTCGATATCTAAACAGAAATAGTGTTGGATTTTTTTTCAAAACAACCGGGTTCGATTCCCAGGATGAGTACAGGTTTTTAAAAAAATGTATGAATACAGTTTTTTTTGTTACTAAAATTGATGACATGGTTCCTAAGAACAGATCTTCGTATGTCTTATAGTTTCAGACTTTCCCATACTGACCGTTCTTAATGTTACACCCTGTATACATATAATATGTCTCATACTGCTATTTCTAAGTAAAACACTTTTGATTTCTTGGAGATAGCAAGAAGTTTGATATAGGTAAATAAATACAACAAAATATATATTCTGACAACATTTTTAAAACAGTGTGTTTACAGTGTAGTAGTATAATATGGCACCATTAAGGAAATAATATAGCCGGCTGCACGCAAAGTTCCTTACTCCAAGGCAGCTAAGCGAAGGAATGTCAGATAAGATGGAAGATGTGATTGATGGATGATAGGCGGCTAGAGTCTATACTTTCTATCTAGGTACTGAAGAGGTCTATGTATGTTAATAGAATGTCAGATTCAAATATTTTAAAAAAAATCCTAACAATTCCAAGAACGATAATTTCAAAGGCCTTCCCTTTAGGCGGAAAGCGCACTATACCACTAACACTATACCTACCGTTTTAGAATCGAACAAAGCCCACATTCAACAAACCAGTGACAAAATTGCGGGCTCGCTCGTGTCCATGCCATGCCAGTAAATCCCGCGTATCTGGCCACAGATAAGAAATCCCGCCCAATGCGCCCGCACCGTGTGAGCTCGTGCGTGATTCCAACCAGTGTTCCGGAGACAGACATTGAAAAAAAAAACAATTTGAAATTCGAACATTGTTTTGGCATAGACTGGCAGAGCGTGAAAAATCCGTGACATCCTCTATTTTTTTGTTGTTGCGTGGATTCTCGCGTTTTGATTATAAACAATAGATGAGTGGACGAGTTTCTCCCGCGCTTTTGTCACGTCCTCACCAGCTTTTTTTCGTTATCTTTCAAATTGTTTTACAGTAGTGCTTTTCAAATAAGAATGATGTTTTTTACTCGAAGAACGTCTACAAAATGTGATTAATGTGTGGGACAGGAAAATAAAGTTAAATAAGACGCTGCAACTCGATCCGTACTTGGCCGGTTTTTGAAGAGCCATACTGCGTCCAGGACGTCTTTTTCTTTGGTTCGTATGATGTAGAAGCGTGGAAGATTCTCCTAGATAACATTGAAATGTGTCACATCACCATTTTAATGAAGAATTGAAGAGTTGTTTACATCAGACATGGCTGTATGGGCTCAGTTCCCTTTGCCTTAAAAAAACAACAACAATAGATTTGTGGGTATACACTCAACGGTTTCATAACGCAGATTGTATGTAAGTATTAAGTAACTGAAATTAGGTATCGGATCTGTCTCTACATTCTCTGATTTGAAATTAACAACCATCGAACAAACAGAAATTGCTGAAATTATTATTATTATTTTGCCCTAAATCTCAACTCCTCGCAAGTTCGCAAAGAACCTCGACCGTTAGTTAACGAGAGATCAGGGATCCCTGGGCAGATTAGCGCATTCCCCTCGGGAGGTTCCGAACGATCGCGCCGCTTATCGGATACCTACCCGCCTCAGCAAGGATTGTATCAGGAAGAGATTTTTGTGAATATCAGAAAGTGTTAGAACATAAAATTTATCAGGTATCAATGCTGATCATTATTTGCAGAACATACTCGTACGATACGAAATGTTGTCAATCTGACTTTAGAAATATCATCTACGGCTAAATCCGCTACGGCAACAGGCTGAGGCAGTCCCCTTTTCCCGGTGCTGCACACCACCTTCATCAAACTTAATTACCTTTGTTTATTTATTTTTATAATATATTTGTTTAATATTATTTTTATCTTCTGTACATAATTGTTTGTATGTGTGCGCTATTGGAGATGAATTCTTTCTTTCTTTTGTTTTACTAGCTTTAAAAGCGGGTGCAATACTTCGCCTTTAGTATTTACGTCAGCAACCCGTGTGACTCCGTCCGTCCCGGGTACACCGCGACGATGCAGCCACGCAGTCAGACGCCTCTTAGTAGAGTTTCACCGACTATCAAAACGATGACGCTGACGGTGACGGTGTAGTCACCGGGAGAGGGCGGCGTCCACGCCTGGAGAACTGGCAGCACTTCCCGCACCTACCGGTTCCAAAAATGGTCGGCTATGCGTAGAGCCTTGCGCCAATCAATTCGTCGTACCAAATCCACATCGTCGAGCTCATCTAAAAAGTTGGAATGTCTCTGACGTCCTATTAAAAATGATTAGGTGTGAGTGCCTCTTCTTCATCCGAGCTGACTGATATGCTACAGTCTGTCCTCTAGGTGCCGGCTAGCAGGGTTCTAGGACAGTGTGCAGATGAAGTAATAGAAGAACTTGGTAATAAATATTATATTTTAAGGAACAGAACACAAAAAAATAGTAAACGTGGAAAATAGGTAGTAGTATTAGATATAAATGAACGGAGAATAAAAATGAACGGAGAAACGTCCGTTCAAGACAAAATACAGAGAGAAAGTGTAAATACAAAGAAAACAATGAAATTAATGGAATAATGAAATTTAGAAATGGAATGGGAATATGATTTGAATTTAAATGAAGAAATGAAAATGCCAACACGAAATGAGGTGAGATAAACGCTACCGATGAGGTTGAAGTTGATGGCAAGGAGGTTGATATGGACGATGAAGTCGACATCGTTCCAGGTATATCCGTGAGAGGCCTTATTATAAACAAACTGGAACATTGAAAGTAGTATGACTCTGTGCAGTCAGCTTGTTGTGGTTGCTTTGCTGTGTTTCAGTTTGAAGTGTAGGATATCCAGCGTAATTAGCGGCACATGAGGTATTTCATCTAAGTCCTCAAGGTAGCAGCGCCTAAATCCCTCTTAATAACATCATAGTGAAGTGAGATGTCCATGGGCGGCCATAACCACTTACTATCAGGTGACCTGTGTGCTCATCTCCTCTCCTTATATAATAATAAAAAAGAAACCCTAACTAAAATTAACTTAAACATTTGCATTGTATATCAGATCAATGCTGTTCTTGAAAACTTAGGCAAATGTGTAAAGGCATTTGACACAATAAACACGCAAACTTTGAAGAAATCATGTCAATGGCATTTGAAAGTAATGGAAATTTTACGCCTCATCGAGCGCAAGGAGTTATGGAAACCAGACGGCTGTGCTCCGATAACGTGTTGCTTCCAGATAGCGTCAGCAGAACCGAATTTTTGCTAAGATAAGGTATTTTTTTTCAGGTGCATATTTTGTTTTCTGTTGACGAAGCGAAAGATAGAGATTCGTGTCCATTATGCTTATGGATACGAAGAGCGTCGGTGGCACAGTGACTAGGACACCGGATTCCCAAGCGGGAGCTGCGGGTTAGAAACCGTGCAATGTACCAATGAGTTTTTCGTATTTTTCGAAGACTTACGTACATTTACCGACTGCTCTAACGGCGAAGGAAAACACCGTAAGGAAACCTGCACACTGATGATGACCAGTATAAGATAAATGCGGTAGGCACAAAATATCCTCATGGGTCGAAGTGCCGCTGGGTTATTCCCGGCCCCCTACCATTAGATAAGATAATATATATGGATAGGTAATAATGAGTAATGGGTAACGGCGTCAAAAAGATATTTACTGAGTAAATACTATGACTTTCAGTATTTACTGAGTATAATTATCCATTTCTATCTCTTCCTATCCCGCGAAGGACATAACATGAAGATATGTACTTATTTTTTTTTTAATTACTCAATCCTTAAATTATATCTGAAACCTTAAGGCTCTAAAGATGACCAGAAGGGTAGTAAGTGAATCTAGTAACGTTAAAGTAAAGCAGGAAAGTGTTCAGTTTTCAATAACATCCATATACTGACCTAATATTATTGATTTGATCTACTTAGGAGGTCAGCATGTATTGTTGGTCAGGAAAGGAGTTCTAGAACTAGGTTAAAACTTTTGTGATGTATTTTAGGTGTCATTTATTTAGGTACCCACTCTGAGTACAACCACTGTAGGTGCTGTGAATCCAAGATACTAGTAGGTGATTATTAAAGAGCGGATTTGAAGTAGCTTTTATTGGATTTATATGAATATGACCAGTGCAATTTGTTATTCAAGTAACAAACAATAATAAATTGAAAAAGAAAATGGAGATCCTGTAGTGGTCTTTCGGCTGAAATAATGATGATGATGATGATTAAAACAAAATAACGTTTATATTCCTTTTTTATTTCACTGGTCATATCCATATAAATACAATAATAGCTTCTACAAATACGCTCTTTAGTGATTATAATTATTTATATATAAGTATCTTTATATATTTACAGTTTATTGTACAACACAAAGTTAATAAAATTCAATAAATGAAACATAGTACAATGGGTGAACTTCTCTGTGAAAGAGATTTCTTCTTTTGTGTATTCAAGGGCAAACTGACTCATAAATATATATGTTTTTTCTCACACTGTACCTCCTCGTAGTCTAGTCTGGCAGACATCGTAATTTCCTCAGCCAGCATTCAGCCTGAATCCTGTCGAGATTGCTTCCTATCTAAATCAGTTACCATGTACTAAACCTATCTCTTTCAAAAATACATTAGTAGTTTATCGAAACTAATTTCTCAGAAACGATAGTTTTGAAACTTCGTTTTATGTTACCTGCAAAATGTAGATGTTTATCTATGATTCTGAATTATATTATTGTTATTTCTGAATCTCTTTTAGAGATAAGTTCACCCTTGTACAATGTCTCATTTTAATTGTTTTTATTAAGTCTATTGTTGTATAATAAAGTGTAAATAAATAAATAAATAATTTCAGATTTTTCTACTCATAACCTTCACAAACGGTATTTTTGCACCTAGGGTAGATGCGGAGAACCAATTCCTACAACTGTACCTTTCAAGTCGATAGTATTAGGTAGTAGTTAGTTATGATTGTAAGTAAAACAGCCGTGACATACGACAGACGGATACCGAAATCTCACCATAAGGGTTCCTTTCTTACCGTTTGGACGAGGAACCTTAAGAATAAGAATAAGTTTATTTGTTCGGTAAGATGACAAAGTATTCATAGTCCATACCACCAGAGGAACTTAAGCATAGGTTATATTAAACTAAATATAATTAGTGAGCAACAAGTTAGTTTACAATAGACGCTGACCTCCGAACTAGGTAGTTCCTGTATCTCGGAGGAAGGATTTCTTCTGTGACCAGTGGAAATGAACATGTAATAGAACATGGGAAAATATAAAACTGTCAAAATTTTAAAAAAAGATAAGAAAGCACAATTATAAAGGAGTGTTTGTGTGTGTGTGTGTGTGTGTTTGATGGTGTGTGTTTGTGAGAGAGAGAGGGAGGGTGTGTGTATGTGTTTTTTATATTATTGTGTTACCATTAAAAGTTTCTCCGTGCCCTCGTAATCAAGAACAATCAAAAGAATTAAAAGAGAAATGATTTAAAAAATCTTCGTTTGTTTATCTCTTAATTTTTTTTTACGATATCGGTCAGTGTATCATTTTACCCAACTTCTTCGACCCACTTAGGGCCAACCCCACAACAATATGTATATCAGTGGTACAATAAAAATACGCAAGAACGCCCCGCACCGCTCGTCTACTTCGTTTATGGCGCAACTTTTTATTGAGCTCGTTTGAGACGGACTATAAAGTTGGCAGGCCCGTAAATCAGGCTTTCCTGCGAGACTGATGGACGAATCTTGGCGAATTGCTTCAAAAAAGCGATCGACGCGTGATGTAGTCTGATGCGTACCTAATTCTTTTTGGCCATAGAGAATGATCATGATCATAGAAAGTGCTGGTTTTTCTAAACAGTGTCGAAACTCAGAATAAGACTGAAGCGATGATGTTTGCTGTTATGATGATATTCCACAAATCATGAATCCTGACAAAATCATCACTCATCACTTAGTTTAGAAAATTTTCTTACCGTTTTGACTAACTGAAGTTTAAAGTTAAAGAAAGACCCTTTTTACACATACGCCATTGTACTATATAATATTTTGTTTAATTACATTTAATGATATGCTAAATTTCGTCAATAAAAAAAAAAAGACTTATGAAAAGCCTTAGTCAAAAATTCCGCCCCGTGTCGACCCCGGCGCAAAGGTCCCCATGACGCTCGCGGCTTGTCACGCTGCGCCACGGCCAACCTCTGCACAAGAACGACCCGGAGCGGGGGTCACAGCCCCTCTCTCTCAGGCGACGGCCGACCTCCCTGACAAAATCCTTTGCCTCCGCCTATAATATAATTGAATATTTAATAATAATTTTGAATTTTTAACTCTACTTTAGTAAAGAATATTTATTTTTGTAATTCTAAAGGACAAACCTAGTGTCAACTAAGTACCCACATAATATTAAGACCACAATGATATGTAGAATACAAACTTGACGAAAATTTTTTTGCGATAATACCTGCCATGTTATAAAACATTGTATGTCTTAGAACAAACATGTAAATAAATGATTAAACTAATAAATGATAAAAATAAAAAATGATTTATTTTATTTTTATTACTCGTTCTGTCTTACCAATTTTAACTCCCGTTAACAAAGGTTGTCTTTATCTGGAAGAGATCGCTCTTAGCGATAAGACCGCCAACATATTGTATCATCATAATTATATGTAACGCACTATTGTTTATTGAGTTTTTATGCAATTAAGTGTGTTTTACTCGTAGGTCTGTTGTTTGTGAACAAATCAACTTCATCGTTCAACAGCACCTAACTAATATAAACCTAGTTGTTCACCGGCGTATTGATGATAACAAAATTTTACAATACTAAATACTTTATTGGTACAAAATATAGTACTACATCAATATGGTAGACTTATACTCCTGTACTATTAGGTATTAATGTTCTTTGGTCCTCAAGCTAGGTCTAACCTGTATATGGCTCTCAGCCAATTTTACAATAATTAAAAAAAACTATTAAGTACTATTTTAAACCTTCATCTCTCACTTAGTTCAGAAAATTCTCGAACCAATTGAAGTGTAACAGCAACACAGATCGCGTGGTGTCCATGCAGCGCCAATGTATTCATTGCACCAACGAAATAAAGCCAGCTGTTCACCAGCGGACGTCACGTAGCCGCGCGTGCCGCCCCTTCGCTGCTTCCGACACAGGGGAGAATCAGGGCAGAGTTTCTAATAAAGGGGTCACTGAAATGTATGAATAGGCGCCATGTTACTGACAGTATTTATAATTTTCGGTGAAGCTCTGTTCAATACATGATTCTTTGCAACATTTTCCATTATCTTTTCAGCTTGTATATTTCTTGTATTCAATTATAGGCCTCCACAGGTGCATGTGTCAAGTTTCTCTATCTCTTACCTCCATTATGTAGAAAAAAAAAACGATCGAGATAACCTAAAAAATTGAGGTCAAGGAAAATTATTTCTCAGGTACCAAAATATTGGGCATCGATTCTGGGGTATCACTCGCTAAATTCGGTAGTTTCCAAGTAACAAATATTAAATGCATTTCTTAAAAATAAAGAAATAGACATAAATTAATGGTCAAATGTGAGAACAGAATTGAAATTCGTTGAAAAATAAAATAGCTACATGCAATCAAAAATCAGACGATAGATAGAAACGGCAATATTACATTATGACGTCACTGTGTAATAGAACCATACAAGCAAATTCTGTTTTGCTAAAAAGGGACAGAGCATCCCTCCAGTACTAAATTAAATCATTAATATCTCTGATGTTAGTTGAGATATCGAAAAACGAATTTTAGATTCTTCTCCAGGATGTCCATGTAAGTTGATTGATGGAATATTTTTTTATAGGGAAACTATAAAAAAATTACCCTCTTAAACTTTACCCTCACTTTTACACAATCTAGCGAGACAGTTTCATTTAGTTTTAGTTTTAGATTTTACCACCCCAGAATTGATTTCATGTTCTTCATCTACAGTTGTATATTTTGTTGTTGCATGACGGTGACCTGTCGATCAAATGTGTTATCAGGGGTTCAAACATGCGCATAGTTTCTACGGAGAGGTCACGACCCCCTCGACTGCCTCTCTGTCCACACCCCGTGTCCCGAGGAAATGAATTAATTCGCACGCCGCCGCCACTGATTTATACGACGCGTGTGATACGATTGCGAGTTACGCGGTTTTATTGGTTTTTTGTTTAATGCGCGGGAAAGTGGTTTTTTGTTGTGGTCGCCGGTGTGTATTTTTCCTTACTTTTGTGGTTTCTTTTAATTAAGCTTTTAATAGATATTTTCACACGCAAAACAGGCACTGTAGACGTCGAGTTGCGGAAACCAGCCAATTAATGCAATGTAGTATTGCATTAATAGACATGTGGCGACGCACGACGCGCCATTGCGATTAGTACCTACTTACATCGGTGTAGAACGCGCTATCGAAATTTTCCTGGGATTTCGTATAAATACGAGTTCCAAACATCCATAGTTGGACCAGGACATCTGGTCACCAGGTACAACACCCCGCTTGGTGGAAGATCTTCCCTTTTCCCTTTTATACAACAGACGTTACGTCATTTATGTCCTCCATAGCGCGTTCCTACAGATATATGAGACTTTTTGTCTGTCTTCAGTGTTTTGCTGTTGATTTTGTCTGCATAACACTGAAATTGAACGTTTTTTGTGACACCACCATTCTATGGAGTCTGTCGCCAAATAATTTGACCTGTTTAGAAGAGCCGTTCCCATGCATGCAGGAGTTTTTGATGATAAAAACAATACCTAACTATAAAATCAATTATGTATAACTAAGCATTTATTACTATTATAATTTTTTATAATCTCTTATTTAATACTGCGGTGCCCTACTCAGGGTTTCATGTATGATCATATAATAAATATATTTTAGACCAATTGTTAAACATGAAAAGCATTAAATGGTATGAGTAGGAGTTTGAAACATAGAATGCGACAAACAAACAGTAAAACATACATACTCGAGACAAAATTAACTGTTTACGCGATGAACTCGTACCTTACTAATTGGTTGCTGCAGTCAGTCTGGACTCCATTGCATGTATGTTGTAATTGTTTCAAACGTCGCTTTGAAATTTTAAGGGTTGAACTTAGGACTCGAACCGAGCAAACCTACCACTCTCGAAAAATTATCATTTAAAGAAAGAGAGAAAGAATTTTCATCCAGAACATACATAACAATTACAAAAAATAAAATGACAAATTAAGGCTTTTATCAAAAATGTGTACAGTATAGAATTAGGCCTTTTTACAGGACAAACAAACGTGGGCTATTTAATTAATACTGTACTTTGTTTTGTTTATTTGATAAATAAACAAATATTTATCAAATAAACAAAACATACTCACTATTTAGTGTACATTATTATCCTAAGTGTAGTTTTTTTTTTAATTTTTTTTAATTTATTAAATAAGGAGAGCAGACGAGCAAACGGGCCACCTGATGTTAAATGGTCTTTGATGCGCTGCTAACCTTGAGGACTAAGATGGATTGCCTCATTTACCGGATATTACGCTGGCTCTCTTAGCCTTCAAACCGAAACACAGAAATGCAAGCTTTTCTGCTTCACGGTAGAAATAGATAAGAGGGTGGTACCACCCCAGGCGATCCATCACATTAGGATGTACTACTACTAGATGTAACATAATTTTAAAAAAAGTTTCTTATGTAAAAACCCTACTATAAACTTTAGTGCATGATAATAATAATAAAAAATACATATGTAAATTATTCTGCACATTAACACTAACATAGTTTGTTTGTAGATTGAGCTATGCGATAGAAATCCGTATGTATACGAGTACAGTTTTGCAAAAAGAAATGTAAACTGGTTGCTATCACAAAAAGGCCATTATTTTTCTATGTTTTGTAGGCAACCCTGCTAGCTCTCATGTTTCATACAGATGGAAATTAACCTCCACTTAGATGCGTCGGCGTATATTACAAATTTCGCACCACTTATTTTGCGATCATCATGTAAAACAGTTTCAGAACATAACTACAGCGGAATTTCAGCTTCCTGCGTTTCGAGCGCTCGAAAATAAATGTAGTTTCCATTTACGAAATGTTACTAAGGGTTATTTAATAAGCGCACATAGAGACCGGAAGTTGCATTTTCAGTTGTAGGTACATTTATTTTTTTGCATTAATTATGCCTTTAGTGCCCTTTTAATAGACTTCATGAAAACAAGGAGGTTCTCAATTCGACTGTATATTTTTTATGGATATTACCGCATATCTTCAGCATTTGTGAACAGATTTTGACGATTATTTTTTAGTTAGAAGGGTATATATCTACAGTGTGGTCCCATAAAATTTTGGTCAAGATCTGATGATGCACTTCGGAAATGAAAAAGGAAGTCAATTAAAGTTGATAACCGGAATTAAATGATGATCTATATTTCTACAATGTTTCCTCCTCCTCGCGTCGTAATCCTCAATGCTGAGGGTCGTGACCACCTTTAGGTATCACCTTCTGGCGGATGATCTTCCTCCATTTATTTCTGTCCCCGGCGGTGTGGATGGCATCGTGAATTGTAGAGTCAAGGGTGGTGCGGACAATGTTTCCACCCACTAATTAAAATATCGCACAATATCCAGCCAGATTAATAACAAGTTAATTAAGTAAATTATTATCAATTATTTATAATACATAAGCTAAAATTACAGAATACCTAACTATTATACAAATACCTTATAATACCTTGTCTAGGTCGCTCCCTGCAGGGAGTGTCCCGAGGAGGCTGGCGGCGTTGCCCCGCTGTACAGCGACGCTTATTTTATTTAGTATTATTACTTTATTTATTTTATTAAACTATTAATCATACATAAGTATCTACAATCAATTCGAAAACAGATATTCATTTCAGATACACAAAGCAGATATTCAACCAACTCAGCAAAACCAACCATTAAAGCAACATGATTTCACGAATTCCTTTCCCCATCCTCTTATTGATAGAATCCATTTAAATTAACGGCAAATGCATTACACAAACATGACTAATTAATTACCTTCCTCAGATTCTATTCTGGCAGACCAAAATTCCACCAAAATCGGCTTAGAAGGCTCCACCATCATTCAAGCATACTAATGCTACTTATTTATTGACGGTAATCCATTACACCATATCCACGAAACAAGACCTCCTTACAGCACCAGACTCCTCACCAATAGATCTCAATTTTAATTGGACCGATGAGTTTCAGTAACCAGTAAAAAAGACACTGCTACACCTTTGACTGTAGCAAGAACAGAGACCTTGATTAAGTGGTTGGTACTTGAGCTTCAAATAAGGCCTGCTGAAGTGGTCATGTCTCCCAATCTCACCAGTTAAGCGTGATCTACCTCGCCGCTCTCGATTGATTAATTAACATAGTGTAGAAGGGGTGTTGTTAGTTGGGGTTGGGTCAGGTTTGAGTGGATAGGAGTGAAGAGCTTTCAAGAAAGGGGGCGTCCTGACCGCAGCTTCGCTCAGCGTCTTAGCAGTTTCTACTTCACTTGTATTGAACACACATACGAGTACAATCAAGTTTAAATTAAACTTTGCACTTAAAAACGAAGTCTAAGGACTATTTTAATATAACTGATATAGTTTATGGATTTAGTTATTGTATGAGTTATCGACATATTCATTATTTTATTGGCATATGTTTTTTATTTCAAATAATCAATATTATTTTTTAAAAAACGCCTACACATCACTAAAAGTTATAACAATGTAAACTTAGGTATCTTATCTTATTTTAGAACGTCGGTGGCACAGTGGCTAGGACGCCGGACTCCCATGCGAGAGGTCCGGGTTCGAAATCATGCAGTGCCATGTACCAATGAGTTTTTCGTATTTTTCGAAGACTTACGTACATTTACCGACTGCTCTAACGGTGAAGGAAAACATTAATTGGAAATCTGCACACTGAGATGACTAGTGTGTAAAATGGGGTAGGCACAAAAGATCCTCAAGGGTCGAAGTGCCGCTGAGTTATTCCCGGCCCCCTATTATAAGATAAGAAAACTTAGGTAAGTATATAATTATTTGGAGTCGGTCCTAACCACACGGAACCCCTTGCCATATTAATAACTATGTATTTAATAATTCGGTAGTTTCTAAATAACAAACATTAAATGCATATCTTAAAAATTAAGAAAACGAATCGATGGTCAAAATGTGAGAACAGAATTAAAATTCGTTGAAAAATAAAATAGCTACATGCAATCAAAAATCAGATGATAGAAAGAAACAGCAATAAAACATCGTGACGTCACGTAATAGCGCCATACAAGCAGGTCCTTGGCTGCATATAAGAGACTGTTTTGCTAGAAAGGGACAGAGCATTAGCACAACTAACTTTAACCATCAATATCTCCGATGTTAGTTGAGATATCGAAAAATGAATTTTAGATCCTTCTTCCGGATATCCATGTACTCCTAATTTGATTGATGGAATAAAAAAAATTAGTCAAATACCCAATTATGTATATTTTATGCGGTTGCACTTCGCAGCGCACGAACGAGCACGCCCATACAAAAGTCAAGAAATCACTTATAAAACTTCAGACAAGTTTCCACAATGTGCCTTCCACTTTATATACAGAATGCTTCAGACAACTCTCAAATGGACCACAGTACAAAAACAACTATCCACCAAACAGTGGAGTAACTAAGACAAACATAAAAGCCTTACCACAATTTTTCCCCTCTATAAAGCCGAAATACCCCGCCCTTTCCATGTCCAGTACCCCGTGAAATGCTGCATGTACTTAATGCCATACCGGATGATCTCCGAGGGCATTAGATAGACAGAAATGCCTTAAGAGCCTCTTAAGGCCGGCCACTTAAGTCTTAAGACAGGGGTCATTAAAGTAGGCGAAGGTTTTGTATGTAAGAGGTTTTTCAAGTAAGTACTTGAATACAGCTTGAATGGAGTTTTACGGGGAAATGGGATGTTTTTGGTGGTATTGTTTATGTGGAAATATTTTATCCTTGCAGCTAAATGTTAGACTTGATCGTAATCTTAAGTTTGGGGCTATTTATTTTATAAAATAACGGATTATCGACGATTACCAAAGGCTAAATTAATAGAAAAATACTGTAGAAATTTTTCTTCTTCGAAGATTAGGGCTGGTACATCCTACTCTCAAGTAACACGGACTTTATTCTGTCGTTTTTCTGATCTGGACAGTATATTTCTGATTCGAAGCAAATTGTTGTTAATCAAAAACGACTTAAAAAAGTCCGTGTTACTTGAGAGTAGGATGTTCATCATCATCAGCAGCCTACTCTAGTCCACTGCTGGACATAGGCCTCTCCCAGGGCGCGCCATTGAGCCCGATCTTCGGCTCTTCTCATCCAGTCGCTGCCAGACATCTTACGCAGATCGTACCATGGCCGCTACCGTGACCAGGAATAGTGGGGCGGCCGGGAACTGGGGGCCGTTTTCTTTTTGTGCTATCCATGGGAGGAAATGCCATAATCGCCACGCTAGGCCTGCGGGTTTTCGATCGCAGTAGCCGGGTCGCTTGCCCCGATGACGCTGCTGCCCGTCACCGTGCTTCTGGTATTTTGACCCAGCCAGAATTTGAGTGGTTATACCGCCACTAGTCGGTCGCCAGGGACTCGTTCGTTAATCGGCAGGATGCACCACGTGCAGGTGAGTAGGATGTACCAGCCCTAATCTTCGAAGAAAAAAATATTATCTACAGTATTTTTCTATAAAACTAGCCTTTGGCAATCGTCGATTTGGCCTAACTTCGTTATATTGAGAAAATTAAATAATGCTACACAACTTCAAAATTTAATATTCTTAAAATATTTGTCACTCACATCATAAAATATGCCTTTTCGCGCCGAATGAAAGCGCCCATTTCACGTACGAGCGCAGAATTAACCGTATTCAGTTCAAAAATAGAATTAAAAATAAAAGGTCTTTTAACGTAGCACCGGGGAGGATCAAATTAGGTTTTTTACCCTCGCCTTGTCGAGTACATATGTCGTCCGGAAACAATGCTGTAATCCAGTTGGACAAATTAAATCTTCTCCGTGAAGTGTTCCGTTGATGCAATTTAGTATCTAGCTTCAGCTTGTGTGAACTCAGTTTTAGTAAAAAAAGAAAGTTTTGTTCAATATTTTCTGCGACTGTCGACTTTCTGCTGGGATTCTTTTATCGAAATATTTCAAATATTGTATCATTGAAATACTTTTTCATCTGATCATTTATCGATCTGTAATTACCATACCTACCATTGAATTAATTAAAACTGAGACGTTACTTTTTGCGTGATGCTGTATACGAGTACCTAACTCTAAGTACATTGTTTTTAATTTATTTTTATTGACTACTAAACCTGCATTTGACCTCGATCTCGCCTGATGGTAAGCGACGATGAGGTCGACGATGGAGCATGCGGGTCCAGTAAATGCCTATTCACTCTGGCCTTGAAGATCCCAAGGTTGAAGAAAAACAGACGGGAAATACAGACGCCGGCAGGCTGTTCCATTCCTTAGCCGTTCGCATAATGAACGAAGAAGCAAATCGCTTCGTACGAACAGATGGGATATCAACAACATAAGGATGGAACCCCTCCCTGCGCCATTCTACACTGTAGCATCATTAGTGGATTAAAAATAGCATATTGTATTCTCAGATAAGAAGGTCTACTCAGGATATATCTTAATATGCCCATATATATATAATAACCCAAAAATAATTGCTATTATTGTATGATCTGTAAGCGCAACCGAACCTCGAACAGTACTAAGTAGATAAGTACTTCTTACCGACTTCACTACTACATATTTACCTCATTTAAGCAATAAATATGTTAAGGGTCTTTTATTATGACCGATCCCCAATTACATCGACTTACATGCCCATCCTCCTCCAATCACTCTCACATAAGAGGGCCGATGAGGAAAGATCCTCATTGAATTTGCCAATAACAAGGGACGTTTAACATATTATAGATATAATACGAAACTTAGGATTGTTTCCTATTTACGTAGGTACTTACATTCTTACCTATTAACTTATTTGATTGGTTATTCTAGCTAAAGAGCTTCGGTTGCCTGGTGGCTAGGACGGGCTCCCATGCGGGAGATTCGGGTTCGAAACCATGCAAAGCTGAATGCCATGTACCATTGAGTTTTATTCAATTTTTTCGGAGACTTACGTACATTTACCGACTGCTCTAACGGTGAAAGAAAACATCGTGGGGAAACCTGCATGTCTGAGGAAATTAAAAGTTTCCGAAGGCATGTGAGTTTCACCAATCAGCACTGGGCCCCACTGGCTCGGTGGATCATGGCCCGTACCCCCGCTTTTGCAAGGGGAGGCCTGTGTCCCAATAGTGGGGACATTAATAGGCTGCTGATGTGATGATTCTAGCTAGTGCATGAAGTCACATATATTATTTCTAGCTCTGCATCTATACTCGTGTCTGCGTCTATTTGTGAAAGAAATTAGTATTTTTTAAGATAGGATAAGATTTTTGTGTAAAAGTTTAGGTAAGAATTACAAATATTGCAGATATAGTTACATAAACATGTCACACTAAACTTTACCTTTACAGGCATATACACCAAATTCACAAGTTAATAATGTTTATACAGATTTTGAGAAAAAAACAGAAAAGAAAAACAGAATGTCATTAAAATTAATACAATGTCAATAATATTAAATTTACAAAATGTCCACTAATTTTTGCTGTTTTTCAATACTGTAGTTAGATACGGCATAATATGAGGCGCGCACCGACGGCTTCCATGCGCTCGTGCGCAAGAAGACCGCCTCCTTGCTGCACAGAGTGGAGGGCGGCAACAATGGCATTCTGAAGACGATAGCGGGCAAGTTTGACTGTCCTATAATCAGACACTGGGTTCGTGTGTTGACCGGGTTCGGGTAGGTCCCGGTGAACGCACGAACTCTCTGTCCCACATGTCTGCCTTTAAGTTTATTTTGTAAATAATTACTAACATAGTCTTAAGTACCTGCATTGTTACTAACAAAAATTGAACCTCTGTTGTTCCGATAATAAATAAATTGATTGATTGATTGATTGATAATATCGAAATCTCAAAATATCCCCAACCCGTGGTAAGGATCCCGCATCTAACTACGTCAGTGTTGACAATAGCAATGAAAGCTTGAAAAGTTATAATTCTTTTCAGTAATGCCTCTAAATTTAGTTTTGTTCAAAATATATGTTATTACTCAACCTGAGCGGCGTGAACTATTATACTACAATCAAATAAATGAAAGAGATGGTCAAAATTACTGTTTATTTTACTTTGTATTTATTATTATTTACTAGTTTTCTTTCTTAGAAATTGTTGGAATTTTGTAACAAATTACTTTCCGGGCAACAAAATTAATTATAGCTGGTGTTATTATGTCCGAACATGAAGATATATTAAAAAATCTGAGTCTGACTAAAAGAAAAATGAATTAGTTTACGAAAAAACGGTAGCTTTTGTATATTTCTGATATAGTTATTTTGACGTTTCTGAAGAGGATATTTGTTGATTATTATGTATTTATTATAGAGTATATTATGTAAATACTTTCTCGTATATTAGGTAATTACATAGTCCTACTCTTATCTTGTTACGAAAGACCAAATATGAAGCAGCTTTCGGCCGGTTACACTGTTACTCCAGTGCTAAAATACTTCCGCCATGGCGCTACATTAATTATTCCCAGTTCCATGTTACGAGTACGTCTGTTCCAGACACGGTTTTTGCGGTTTGCTGTTCGCTCTTGGGAGTGTAAAAACAGAGGGATTACTTTTGAAAAATAACTAATTTCAAGACCCGTTGGGGTTTTCTTCGAAAAAAATGCTAAAGTGCCAAAATTGAGGTTTAGGGAAATATTTTTTTTACTAAATACTCTAATAATGTATGTAATCTCTCAGTCACATACAAATCCACACACTCACACACCTACCTATACGCAATCATTATCATAAACTATTATTACATACATTACTTACCAAGATATCACTTATATGTATTATATTATACATTATCCTATTATTATTCTCCTTTCTGTCCTTATGCTGTTATTATAAGAAAATTTGATATGTGTAATCTTGGATTGGCATACAAATATTTACAGTTGTAAATGACTGCTCTAACGGTAAGGGAAAACATCGTGAGGAATCCTGCACACTGAGATGACCAGTGTGTAAAATGGGGTAGGCACAAAAGATCCTCAAGGGTCGAAGTGCCGCTGGGTTTATTCCCGGCCTCCTATCATAAGATAAGATAAAATAATTAACAATTCTAGGTACGTACGAGTACATTTGGTTAAAACACGCTGCTTTTCAAGTTTTGACTTTGAAACATCTTATCTTGTCTTATGATAGGGGGCCGGGAATAACCCAGTGGTACTTCGATCCTTGAGGATCTTTTGTGCCTACCCCATTTTACACACTGGTCATCTCAGTGTGCAGGTTTCGTCACGATGTTTTCCTTCACCGTTAGAGCAGTCGGTAAATGTACGTAACTTGTCCTTAAAGGTACTCGTACTTTTCCAAAATTCAGAGATTATTGACTCTTGTCTACAAGTATTTATACCTTGCCTATATCTGTAACAATTTTAATATCAAAAACAAGTAAACATCGGTATCCCCTTCCGAGCACATTGTTATATCAAGTTATTCACTAAAAGGCTCCGTCTAGCTCTGAAGAATTTCATGTAAAACATTAAAAAAAATCTACCAACTTTGTAACTTACTGCTTGCTTAGTTTAACATTTGTGATTCAGGTATTAAGGCTCATTTTGCGTTGACAATGTTGGAAATAAGTGGTTGTACGCTATAGTTTTTCATCGTCTGAATGTTGGCAGATGCGGAGATGTGAATATCTTATTTTAGTTGTCTATTGTTATTATTATACGTATTATGTACATCATCATCTTCCTGTGAAAACATAATTTCCATACAAACGCATAAATATGCGTTTTCTATCTCGAAAATTTCCCGCGCCCCAGGCAAAAGCTCCCCTTCAGTCGAAGAAAACTGAAGGATTCAGCGGAAAAGCCGACTTGGGAACAAAAATACCCCATAAAAGTGCGTATCTGAGAAGTTTGACATGTAACGCATATTATGGGAATTAGATAACTGTAATATTGTGCAGCCTCGCATATTTGCCTGGAGGCTCTGTGCCGTGCCTTTTTGAAGCGATTTTTTTGCCTTTTTAATACTTGTTTTTTAAAACAGGAATCGCCTGGGGTATTTACTCGTTAAGAATTTGTTGAAAGACAAAAAATGAGCTTTTATAATGTTTGGAATTATGACTTTTACCAATCGTATTGTTGAAAAGTGAAAAGCATAATCTTTTAGTATGTACAGTTTTCATGTTAGTGGACTTTTTAATTTTTTTAATTAATTTTCTACTTCTTCTTTCGTGTTGATGATCCGAATTAAATTTTTCCCGACCAGAAGGCAGCCACATCGATAGCCCTCTGGTTGTCCTCGAAAAGGTCCTCCTGCGTGCAGGTGGTCGGACACGCGGGACAGCAGAGCAAGTGCTCCATGGTTTGAGGGGAGATACCACACTCACGCTTTACTTGATCGCTGGAAAACCCCCAATTATGAAGATCTCCGCATATTTTCTACTTAATAAACTTTTATTCCTGGTTCTGAGATATTTGTAGTGATATTGTAAACGCTCTTTCCGAGTCTAGGCGTTGCTTGTGTGCCTAGTAAGGGTCATTAAGTGCGTTGCATCTATCTGAATTATAATTCTTTAATTTCTTAAATTTTAATTATTGTTATCTCTATTATTTACCATAATAAATACTTCTATATATTTTCAACAACAACAAAAACAATTTACAACATAAAGTATACCTCCAGAGTACGTGCGGCGGCTGATGCGGCTGAGGGCCGTAAGGCCCACAAATACAGGGACATCGGCAACCAATACAACTTTGTGGCATTTGGTGTAGAGACCCTTGGTCCTTGGGGCCCTGGAGCTTGGTCACTGTTCCGAGAGCTGTCCAAGCGTCGAGGGATCCAATGGCTGGCGACTATTTCGCCCAAAGGATCAGCATATCGATCCAGAGCGGGGCAACGCCGCCAGCATCCTTGGTAACAAGTAACAAGTAATTTTTATTTGTGTACATTTTCTTTTCTTCTATAACTTTAATTCAATAAATCACTTAATTAACGTTATATTTTCGCTTTGTTTCAGGTAACAAAATGGCTTTAATCAAAACCCGTACAATACAATCAGTAAGTGACAAAACGCGTGAGATAACTTCCCTTTCGATTCATTAGGTATTTCCCGCCTTCCGTCCGCGTGCACTTCGCGCCAATTGCACTTTAGCGGCTATCCTGTCTCTGCGCCATCATCTATGGTTATCAGTAGGGTTGGCACCATAATGAAAAACTCTTCGAATGTTTGTAACACATTTGTTGGAAAACTTTTCTATATACTCTTTTAACTTTACCACCGCTTTTACCTGCGCTTTACCGCTTTATATATATAACCTAGAATCTACTACAACTTTTCTCATAATACTAGCCCGCTCCGGCTTCAATGAACCCATTTAAAGATAGAAGACGAAGACGACCGTTATCAGGAATCAATACGTTGCCCGCGTATTCTAGAGTTTGTCGTAGGTGGCTCAAGGTGTAACGATGTCGACTTCATCGTCCATATCCACCTCCTTGCCATCAATTTCAACCTCATCGTTAGCGTCTATCTCACCTCATTTCGTGTTGGCATCTGGCATCATCATATTCCCATTCCATTTCTAAATTCCATTATCCCATTAATTTCATTGTTTTCTATGTATTTTGGACTATCTCTCTGTATTTTGTCCTGAACGGACGTTTCTCTGTTTTATTTTGTCTCCTACTACTACCTATTTTCTACATTTACTATTTTCTGTGTTGTTCTGTACCTTCAAAATATAATATCTATTACCAAGTTCTTCTATTACTTCATCTGCACACTGTCCTAGAACCCTGCTAGCCGGCACCTAGAGGACAGACTGTAGCAAAGGTACGAGGAAAACCCCTTAAAATCACCAGAAATGTAATTTTAGCCTTTTTAGGGATCTGTACCAAAATGGTAAAAAAGGAACACTTATGGTAAAAATCTTTATTTACATTGTCACATTACAATTACACAAAAACGTTGGCGGCAGCCTGTATTTGTGAGACTTCAGTATCCGTCCGTTCGTCCGTGTATGTCACAGCTGTTCCGTTTCTGACAGTTGTCACCCCTGATCGCGGTACCGCCATTCGGTTATCGCCATTCCGCGCGGTTGGCGCCGCCGATAGCCCGTCTGATGTCTTTATTGGGCAATTTTTGTTTATGTCTCTCCGTTTTTATTGGTATCCGCGAATTTATAGTTAGTGCGTGCGGTGCGGTATTTCCAATTCAAATGTAATACACGCCTTATACAAAAATCTTGTGTGTAAATAGTCTTGTCCAAAATATTTCTTGTTACTCTGCTTTGCAAGAAGTTTATACCTACTACACTTTGCAAGAAGTTTATACTTACTACACTTTGCAAGAAGTTTATACTTACTACACTTTGCAAGAAGTTTATACTTACTACACTTTGCAAGAAGTTTATACTTACTACACTTTGCAAGAAGTTTATACCTCCTACACTTTGCAAGAAGTTTATACTTACTACACTTTGCAAGAAGTTTATACTTACTACACTTTGCAAGAAGTTTATACCTACTACACTTTGCAAGAAGTTTATACTTACTACACTTTGCAAGAAGTTTATACCTCCTACACTTTGCAAGAAGTTTGTACCTACTACACTTTGCAAGTTGTTTATACCTATTATCGTTAGTTTAGTGTATGTATTATTATAGTATAAGTATTATATATGTTCATATGAATGTATTCAAGTAATTTTGTTTAGCTTATTTTTTGAGAATTTATTAGTATCTGCATTTTTCCCCCCTATTGTTTTACATAATTTGTGCACGTATGTATGTCTACTTATCATTCTAAATTTCTCTATGTTAAATATCTAGCTGGAAGAAATCTCTATTTTAGAGATAAGCTTTGCCTGTGTACGTCAAATTTCTTGTTGTTGTTTCTTTTGTAATTTATTTGTGTGCATATAAAATAAAATAAAGTATAAAGTACACATTGAGAAGTTCCAGCGATAGATAAAATTTTTTTTAACAAAACTAATTAATCCATTTACTACCGATCAACAAATCGTAAAACAGATTCAGTGTATGCTAATCGCGGCGTTAACGTTTTAATAGCAGGTTTTACTATCGGATCTCGAACTTGGTGTAATTAGAGTGCGCAGTGCGTAAGTTGCGCAGTAAAATACTTTCTTCATCAAGCGCTGATTCGCACACTGCTCGTAACAGTTTTGTCCTCTTTTCTGGCCAGTCACGGTGTCATTGCGAGGTTTTATTTCTGGAATACGGATGTTTTTATATACCGGGTGTTAGGTAAAAGATAAGCCATTGTATCAAGTCTTATACCTAACAGCGATCTACTCATCACAAAATACTCTGGAAATCTTCTGTCGGTCTTCTATCTCTTCTCTTTGATGACTCTTGTGTGAAAACTTGCCAAGTTAAGGGTTTACTTTTAATTTTTAAAGAATTTAAATAATGTTACCTAATATTTCTGAATAGGTAAGTTAACTGAGCGTCGGTGGCCTAGTGGCTAGCACGTCGGGCTCCCATACGGGAGGTCCGGGTTCGTAACCATGCAATGTCATGTACCAATGAGTTTTTCCGATTTTTTCGAAGACTTACGTACATTTCCGACTACTCTAACGGTGAAGGAAAACATCGTGAGGAAACCTGCATGTCTCAGGAAATCAAAAGTTTTTGAAGGTGTGTGAAATCCAATCCACCAATTAGCGCTGGGCCCGCACGGTGGATCATGGCCCGTACCCCCTTGTACAAGGGGAGGCCTGTGCCCCAACAGTGAGGACATTAATAGGCTGATGATGATGGTGAAGTTAACTGAACTGGGCACCCGCTTATACTCGTATCTCAATTCTTTTATCAACTAAGCCGACAAACTCACTTGTTTTTTGCACCGAACCTGGCCCCTTTTTCTCTTATATGTTTTTGGATTATTGTTTTCTATTTCCAAACACACAATAAACCAAAGATTCCAATAACCGTTCCAATAATTTCCCGTGGAATCGCAAAGATTATGGAATACGTGGCAAGAAGTGCCGTGGCGGTGACATCACATTTATTTAAGGGGAAGCCAACCGCGACAATCGGGCCATTATCTGCACGCGGAGGGTAATGGAGCAGACCGGACCTGTTCCGATAGCACGGGGGGAGGTTTGTCTTAAGTGATCCTACGAGGAGGAAGTAACGTGCGAGAAAAATGCAACGTAGTACACTACTGAAGTTAGTGTGATGTAGAAAAATAATGTACAGTGGAAGACAGGTATTTATATATACTCTGTGGAATCCTTTCGCAATGAGAGGTTTTTTTTTAGTTCGCACGTAGGGGCGACCTGTCACTGTCAGTTAATAACAATTCACGCGTCACGCGTTCAAATTGTATTCATCAGCAGCCTACTCTAGTCCACTGCTGGACATAGGCCTCTCCCAGGGCGCGCCATTGAGCCCGATCTTCGGCTCTTCTCATCCAGTCGCTGCCAGCCATCTTGCGCAGATCGTCGCTCCATCTAGCAGGGGGGCGTCCCACACTACGTTTGCCCAAACGCGGTCTCCACTCCAGAACTCGTCTACCCCAGCGGTTGTCGGTTCTGCGACAGATGTGACCGGCCCACTGCCACTTCAGCTTGCTAATCTTATGAGCTATGTCGATAACTTTTGTTCTATGCCGAATCTCCTCATTTCGGATTCGATCCAGCAGAGATACTCCGAGCATAGCTCTTTCCATAGCACGCTGAGCGACTTTCAAATTGTATTAAAATGAAATAAATGCATTGATAAAAACGGATAAAACATAATTTGCTGTAGCGTGATCTCACTTCCACATCTAAAGGCTCTCGTGGAAGTTCGATAAACAAACTGCAACACTAAACGTTGGCAGTTTTACGGCAATGGCTACCAGCCTTTTTGACATTAAAAAAATGGCCCCTTCATAGAGCGCCATCTATAGCGAGCGTCTTGGAACAAACCTCTCATAGGTTTTTGTTACGATTTCTTGACATTCTTATGAATGTGTCTAATAACTTAAAGGGACAAAGTACCAAAGGGTTATATGTACCTGGGTTGTGCCTGATGATGTGTTGGCTATACCTTTTTTTTTTCGGTGGGAAACCGCTCATGCTTACCTCTTCGCCGCATGGCGGAGACGAAGAGGTTATGCCGGACTTTTACCGGCCAAAAACCCCCCAGTGTTCCTGCGCACCGCCTGACGGCGAAGCCACGGGGACGCTTGCGCATAACTTCCGCGACTTCGCCAGCGGGTGTCCGTATTACGGACCCAACTCTGGGGACTCACGTCCCCATTCGGCTTGTGGTGGCGTGCCGGAACACGGGCACGCCAGACCAACTTGAGGACCTGTTATCAGGCAATGGACTCCCCGTGTCCACTGCCCGGAGGCCCTCTTTAAGGGGGAAGGTGGCGAGCGTGAGCCAGCCGCCTTCGCCCGGTTCTCCTACGGCGGATCGGGTCGGACGAAGGGTCGTCCTCCCTGATCCGCTCCTCGCCTTCCTTCTGCGCCATTACTTGTTCGCAGAAGGCCACCAATACGTCCCACGCCCTCTCGCTGCCGACCATAGCCTTGACTATGTTCGGCAGCGACAGGTTGGAATGTGTTGGCTATACCTGGATTATGCCTACTTATATTATGTGTTGGCTAAGTACTTAGGCCAATCCATGACGATGATTTTAGGATGCATTGAATAATTAATTGAATCTCATTTGGAAGCTATTTTGAAAATCTATGAGCTATAAGCATTTATAGTGAAACCGCGTAACAGGCGGATCGCTCGCGACGTTAGAGGGGCGCGGGGCGGGACGACAAAGGGTGAGCAGGGTGCCACCTCCCGCACGCCGCATGCTCGCCTCGCGCCCCTCTTACGTCGCGGGCGATCCGCCTGTTACGCGGTTTCATTATAGGTAATACTATTTTTACAGGAATTTGACCCAAACCCAGCCCAGCACCATTCATCAAAATATAACCATGACAAAATATCCGCCCAATACGGCACGCGACTGGCGCTACAGAGCCAGCAAGGTATTTAATTCCGGCTGTAACTGCAGCACAACCTGCAATTCGCGCGCGATGCCACTCCCGGGACTAATTCACGTCGTATCTATGCTAATACTCGTGGCACACTAAAATAATTAGTTTACTTGCGTGCTGTGACATAATACTGGCCGCTACAGGTGGAACGGAGCAGCTAGTTAAAAGTTTTTTTTTTTTTTTTTTTTTTTTTTTTTTTTTATTAAATAAGGAGAGCAGACGAGCCAACGGGCCACCTGATGGTAAGTGGTCACCGTCGCCCATAGACATCTCACCTCACTGTATTAATATTAGAGGGTTTTTGATGCGCTGCTAACCTTGAGGACTAAGATGGAGTGCCTCATGTGCCGGAAATTACGCTGGCTCTCTTACCCTTCAAACCGAAACACAGAGATGCAAGCATTTCTGCTTCACGGCAGAAATAGATAAGAGGGTGGTACCACTCCAGGCGATCCTTCACTTTAGGATCTACCACTACCAAAGTGGAATTGAAGTATTGAATTTGTGAAACTGGAACCGCGCTGTTAAAGTCTGCAACACGAGTCGTTTTTAAGGTAATTAAAGAGCGCCGGTGGCACAGTGGCTAGGACTCCTGACTCCCATGCGGGAGATCCGGGTTCGAATGAGTTTTTCGTATTTTTCGAAGACTTACGTACATTTACTGACTACTCTAACGGTGAAGGAAAACATCGTGAGGGAACATGCACACTGACCAGTGTGTAGAATGGGGTAGGCACAAAAGATCCTCAAGGGTCGAAGTGCCGCTGGGATTATTCCCGGTCTCCTATCATAAGATAAGATAAAATAATTAACAATTCTAGGTACGTACGAGTACATTTGGTTAAAACACGCTGCTTTTCAAGTTTTGACTTTGAAACATCTTATCTTGTCTTGGGCCGGGAATAACACTAGCGGCACTTCGACCCTTGAGGATCTTTTGTGCCTACCCCATTTTACACACTGGTCAAGATGACCAGTGTGCAGGTTTCCTCACGATGTTTTCCTTCACCGTTAGAGCAGTCGGTAAATGTACGTAAGTCTTCGAAAAATACGAAAAACTCATTGGTACATGGTATTGCGTGGTTTCGAACACTTTGAAACATAAACTGCTTCAAAAAGAATGGTGCATTTTCCCCACTCTTCACATGACTCCGCCATGAAACTTGAATGGATATAAAACGCAAAGCGTTGCGTAGATGGAGCTACGAGCACACTCCGTTTCCGTTAACAGAAAAGCAAAACGAAACGTTATTTTTGAAGATATCACAATTTTCTCGTTATTTGGGTTAATTTAATTTAATTTCTCAAAGGTATAGTGTAAAGTGTGATGATGTCATGGCATCATATGGCCATTTCAAAAAAGCAAACCTAAAAAATCTTTTAAGACATCGTGGCGCGAGACTAGAGGGTAAAAAAAAATTTGGTGAAAAGGAACGTATCTACATATTGATTAGCTACGTACATTGTACATGTGGCGCCTCTAGTACTAAAACATTACGGGATTATCTCCTATTGAAAGCACAGCAAAACAGAATAGAAATAAAAAGTCGACAAAACATTTCCCGCCAATACCGTTCAAAAACTATAACCAAACGGAAAGCAATGTGAGAGAAAATCACTTTACCTGTACGCACCGCACACGTCGCACGTTATTTCCGGACGACCGCGCCGCCAGCCCGCGCGCGCCATTCGTTTCCGGAAGACAATGGCCGACCCGCCCGTTTCCGATGCCCGATTTCCGAACGTCCTTTCCACAGATTTGAATATATAATGTTATTTGGAGTTCCGAAATTGACGGTAAGTGGAGCCAGAAAATATAAGCTCTATGGTAGAGCCCCGAAGGTCGAGTGACTCGGTGTAGAATCAGTCTGGGGTGGTACCATCCTTTTTAAAGTCATCATCATCAGCCTATTAATGTCCCCACTGTTGGGGCACAGGCCTCCCCTTGACCAAGGGGATATGGACCATGATCCACCGAGAGCGGGCCCATTGTTGATTGGTGGATTTCACACACCTTCGGAAACTTTTCATTTCCTCAGACATGCAGGTTTCCTCACGATGTTTTCCTTCACCGTTAGAGCAGTCTGTAAATGTACGTAAGTCTTCGAAAAAAACCGAAATACTCTTTGGTACATGGCATGGTATCGTACCCGGACCTCCTGCATGGGTTCTAGCTACTAGGCCACTGACGCTTTTTAAAGTGTTACGAGTAAATACTGATTAATGTATCTATTATTGAAATGAAAATTTCTATAGGCGCACCTTGCGCTCCTTCTGAACGGTGAACCAAACTGAGCCGTCACGCTCGAGTCGGTGACGCTGAATCGGGTATACTCGGCTCCATTCGACATCAAGCGCGCTTGGGTCGGTGACGCTGAATCGCGTATACTCGGCTCTAGTCGTCATCAGCTGTCATCAGCCACGTTTACTGTCTGACAAGGAGTGCATCGTTTCAAGAATTACGTTTTTATTATTATCTAAGTCGTGCTTTGCGTGTTTTTTTAAAGTTTTCACTTCTATCGTGTGGTCATAAGCACATACTCTCTTTTTTATTAGTGTGTTTCTGGCTAAATAAACTATTTTGTATAGGTATTTTGCATATTTCTGCGGCAAAACAGCAATTCTTGCATTTGATTTGAAGGCTAAGAGAGTCATCATAATTACCGTTACAAATGAGGCACGCCATCTAACTCCTCAAAGTTAGCCAGCGCATCGAAAACACACTAATGACATTATAGTGAGGTTAGATGTAATATGGACGACGGTGGTGTAGAAAGCGTTGTACTTACTCATACCACACCTTAATGCACAACTTAAACCTTCACATTTAAATTTTAAAACTTCAAACTAGTGTTGCCAACTTTGTCCGCGTGTAGGAATGCCACCACAAAATGGAATTTAAAAGAGAATTGGACCCGAAATGACACTCGGTTCGATACTCGAGGGTAAAGTTTTAGCCGTAAAAAGCCATTTTCTTACTACTTGTGAAATATTTCGTAGATAATACCGTCCGATTTTTGAACGTTAGGACTAAGTTTCAAGTTTCCAATTGTCAAGAAACTGTTTCTACGTTCTATATCCTATAGAATATTTTTATAATTTCTTGACATATTTGACATTATTTTATTGAAAGAAAGATAGAATTTATTTACACACGTACAAACAATTAGATACAGAAGATAAAAATAATATTAAACAAATATATTATAAAAATAAATAAGCATAGAGGACTGCCTCAGCCTGTTGCCGCAGCGGATTTAGCACTGCGGCGCTGATGTTCAGGCATCCCCTGAGTGCCAGGGATCACTCCCTAATGATACCCTACCGGAACATATAAATAAATATCGGAAATATTACTAAACAGAAGTAAAATATTAGGAAACAAAGGAAGGTACTTAATTTATAAATTATACATTAGAATACAGGAAGGTATGTATGTAGGTATTATTGTATAAAATAGAGAAAAAATAAATAAAATTAAAGCAAGAAATGAAGATGAAACTGAAGGAAGGATAGATGCTACTGTTCGATGTAAGGCAACGACTTTTGTATTTCAAGCAGATAAAGTTTAGTTTTTTTTTAAATTGTACCCTTAGTTTTGGAATCCCTCACCGTGGGCAGGTTGTTCCAGCATTTCGTTGCCAGATACCTATTGGAATATGTCTTCAAAATATCTGATGGCAAAGGATTAAACCCGCCAACACAGTAGCTACTTCCCAATATTTAATTAAATCTAACTAAATAAATATTCTTCTTTCTTAAACGTTGCCGAGTCTTATGTTAATTCCTTTCGGCAACTAACTTTTACATTATTTCTTACTAAAGCCAAACTTGGCATAAAACAATAAAAACGCCAATAATATCGTGCCAAGCAGTCGTACTGCCATTTGATTACGGTTAACCCCACGATACGATGCCACGCTCTCCGATGCCAAGGGCCAGAACCACTCATGCTAAATTCTCCAGCCATTACGTCTCATTCCTAATTCGTACATAGGTAATATATTTATACAATAAAAACACGATAATGATAACGTCGAAAGAAATTTAAAACAAGTCTTAATCTTATAATATTTATTATACACACATACAAAATAACTTAACGAAAAAAAAATGTACTAAAGGTGTAGCATAACTCGTTTTGAGGTTTCTCCCTGCTAACCATCGGAATAGAGAAAGGTGATAGATTCTAGCAGGCAGAGTGTGTACATGACGAATATAAAAATATATATACAAGTCTTGGTGATATTTTTTATCTGCAGTAAAATTCTGAATGACCCGGGTTTTGTTTTGATGTGGAACGGTTACAATTACGGGTGGCCTTTTATAAACCCCGACCAGGATTTTAATAGAGTTGTCAAGAACGTGTCACGGTACCTTTTTTATAATTTGCGTTATGCAAATGGCTATGACAAAATAGTTCACATAAAATACCGCGACATAGTGCACTATAAAGTAATTTGTTGTTTATTCAAAATAAAGTAATACTAAAATAACCCTAAAATACATACTTATGCTGAAATTACAAAATACCTAACTATTTTACAAGTAAAAGACCTGGCCCTGGTCGCTCCCTGCAGGGAGTGTCCCGAGGAGGCTGGCGGCGTTGCCCCGCTGTATAGCGAGGCTTATACGCTGAGCGAAGTAGAGGCCAGCCTTCTGGTCCCGGGATGTCTCTACGAGGCGCTTGGCTATTTCCCGGTACAGGCAGTGGGCTCCAGGTCCCCACGCCCCCAAAGTCTCCACCCCTATAAATTTAAACTACAAATAAATGTATAATTTATTAATTACTTCCAACTTCACCCTATTTTCAAACAGGTAAAAATTTCACTATGCCTCACAAATCAACAGTTCGTTGAAGAATGAAACATCATCCAAAATCAGCTCTAAACCTTTTGCCGCATCCCCCCAACCCTCACTACCCCCTCCACCGCCCACTATCGCAGAAGTTCGCACAGAACAGACAAATTTATGTGCATACTGAATCGCTATTAAGAAAGTTCACTGTTCGCCTCAATTGAGGAATCCAATTGAATTTTTTTTATCTTTCACATTCCTTTTCGGCTCTATTGATTCCTTAGTTTTTGCGGCTTTTAAATTCAAATAAAGTTAAAAGGCAAGTGTCAAAGATCATTTACTTTAATTTAAGAGTTCTTTAAAGTCATTGACTAGCATTATTGAGGGTTCTTTGTACTGCCATTGAATCCGCTCTTATCTTATCTTAGTAAATATAACATTCATACTCATTAATTATAAATATCTATTCAGAGCATATACTCGTATAGACAAATATTTTAATGGGCTATGATGTACCAAGACGTACAAGAGCATTGTAAAATAATTTCTCGACGCATTCTTAAAGATATCAAAGTTTTCAGATATGGAGAATAGGACCTATCAGAGTAACTTTTTTTTCTTTTCTTAATTGTCTACGACAAACAGGCAGGCGGGCCACCTGATGGTAAGTAGTCACCGTCGCCTAGAGACACGTGCAATACCAGGGATATTGCTTGTGTGTTGCCGGCCGTGGAGGGAGAGGACTTTTTAACGTTCTTTTTGAAGCATCCCATGTCGTAGCGCTGCGGGAAAACGTCGGGTGGAAGAGAGTTCCACATTTTACAGATGCGTGGCAGAAACGTTCGTGTACTGTAGACATTCCGGTAATTAGACTTAATTAACTTAAGCGAGTAAAATGAGACATGGAGAAGTAGAGTGTCGGTTGGCTAGTGGTTAGGACGCCGGACTCCCATGCGGGAGGTCCGGGTTCGAAACCATGTAATGCCATGTACCAATAAGTTTTTCAGATTTTTTCGAAGAGCTACGTACTTTTACCCACTGCTCTAACGGTGAAGAAAAACATCGTGAGGAAACCTGCATGTCTGAGGAAATTAAAAGTTTTCGAAGGCGTGTGAAATCCACCACTGGGCCCGCTCGGTGGATCATGGCCCGTACCCCCTTGTCGGGTCCCCAAGGGGAGGCCTGTGCCCCAACAGTGGGGACATTAATAGGCTGATGATGAGTAAAACAAAGAACTCTTGAAATATCATGTAAACAAGTGAATGTAGTAAAAACAAGTAAACAAAAAAAACCACTCTTACTACATTAAATGCCTAAATAAAAAATATAACGCCCAAACCTACGCAGTAGTTTGAACATGAATAGTAGTGTAGGATATGGCTACATTTATTTTAGTGAAACGAATTAAAAATTCCTTTTAAATTAATTATTTAGTTTTTATTACACAACTGTGCACTGTTCCCTACGATGATCACAAAAAACAGAGAGCGATGCCTTGTTTGTATATGCCAGAACGAGAGGGAAGATTTGACGTGTGCGTTTAGTTTAACCATAATATTTATAGTCTATGCTGCGTTTCGCACAAGTAGCAAATTCCGAACATAGTAGCCAACTAGTATCGGACTAAGATCTCGGATTGCGCAGCAATTTAAGTTGGATTCCCGCAGCTCACTGCGGATGGACCGGGTCGCGTTCTTGAACTTGCAATGGAACCATTGTATGAAACGAGAAGTTTTAGCACAAGCATTTGAGTGCCTTGCGATCGAGCCAGTTTCAAATTCTCTACATAGCTGCAATTGATGCGGATGTTACGTTTCATCGGATAACATGCTAAGAAATTAAATTGATTGATTTAAAAATATTGTTGATTACTAATCGACGGTTAGTTGATAGGCAGGGTAAAATTTTATTATTTCCTTTGGAAACATTGAAACCGATTTGCTTACTAGATTTTCGACTTCCTAACCATGCTGTGTTTACACGTAAAGGGTTACGACCTAGCTCATAACTTTATATTGATTTTTATGTAATTTCTCTGGTTGTAATCTGTTGTGTTTACCTAATAAATAAATAAAATTAAATTTTGTAAATATACTTACTCATAAGGAACCGCGAAGTTGTGTGTCCTCAAATGAGAACAGAGGTCTGATTCAGAAACAGTAACGACCACCGATTCGCCGGTTCAAAATCGTAGAACCTTTTTTGTAACCAAATTGTATTATATTTTGTGAATTTCAACTGGCATCTTCATTATGATAAGGCTGATGATGAGTTTATTTCTAGCCAAGAATATAGAAATAAGAAAAAATATTGAACACCATTTGCCAACAACAATGGGGTTTGCTGGAAAAGATCTCTCTTAGAGTTATGTTACGCCCTTTGTGCGTTACATATTTTTGTCTAAGTTTGTAATATATTATATATATGTACAATATAGAGTTAATAAATAAATAAACAATTGTTACAGTCAACAGCTGTTAGTAAAAATATTATACAACTCCCATTTTTCTATACGAAACCACACATATCTTCCAAAGACACGAATCTTTTTCTTTTTGGCACGAATAATATACGTGTAATCCTACCCCCAAATAATAATTGCCTATTCCACAATAGATAGAACTATCCTGTTTCAATAGTTCTACCGCAAACTTGCTCATTGCTTAGATGCTTCGGAAAGCGAGCTTGCTACTTATTAGTTCTTAGTTCAAGTCGGATTGTACTTGCATAGTTAGTCGGTCCCATAATAGCGCTCTCTTGGCATTCTGGTTATCCTTTGGCAAACATTCCGGGATCCAATAATCTGGCCCGGAATTTATATTCTTGTAGCATGTATGTAGTCTCTTTATTGTTTGTTGGGGAGTTTAAGAGACTGGTTTGCAATGGGATTGTTTTAAAATAACGCGTCAGTAAAAAAGTCAGTTGAATGAAAAATTACCCGGCTCAATGTCTGAACAGTCAGCACAGTTAAACTTTTATAAGGAACTGTAATATTGAAGAACACATAACAAACCAAGTAGGAAAAGAAAACAGATAAAACGAACGACTTTTCTATGTTAAAATAACTTAACGTTTTTTGAACTTTAAAACGGGACTCACAATGAGCTAACATAATCAATGCAGGTACATTTTGCTGCTTGATTTCTAATTACAGCAATCACAGCTACAAAATAAGAATAAGTTTATTTGTTCGGTAAGATGACAAAGTATCCACAGTCCATACACCAGTAGGAACTTAAGTATAGGTTATATTAAACTAAGTAAAATTAGTGAGCAACAAGTTAGTTTACAATAAACGCTGACCTCCGAACTAGGAAGTTCCTGTATCTCGGAGGACAGATCTCTTCTGTGACCAGTGCAAATGAACATGTAACAGACGTTGGCCAAGCCAAGAAAATATAAAACTGGCAAAATTTGAAAGAAAAACAAAAAAGAACAATAATAAAGGTTAATAAGGGGTGTTGGGAATGCATTGTGTGTGTGTGTGGAATAAATAAAATATAAAATAAATAAATCAAAGTAAAACCTCCCTAATTTCCTCATCTAAAACCCAACAACCAGACCCAGTCACTTAGAGAATAAATTGCGAAAGTGCCTGAGCACTACTTACGCAAGCAAACTGCGACTCTCCCACATTATTCATTTGCTCGAAAACATTCCCCGGAATCCTGCCCCGTCTGCCGACGACCCAGAAAAATGTCACCACTACCTGACCCAATTCAGTAGAGCAATGACCCCCCACATTTTCAAGCAAGCATTATTTTAAGGCGCGCCCGAGTTTTCGCTGAAAACTGTGTCATATTCCGAAACGCGTACGAGACAGTATTGCTTGCGTAACAGAATTTAATTTACGAATTTATCTAGTGAATGATCGTGCGAGTGTAAAGTTTATAGAGTGAACGAGTTTTGGGCGCAGGGCTGTCGGATTAGGGAGGCTTGATTGTGGCACTGCGTCTGATAGATAAACATGCATTACGTAATCTTCGTGCTGTAATCTCTCATGAGGCAAAACATACTCTTGTCATTGTCTATGTGACAACCCTAGACAGAGATTAGAATTTTAAGGAAGTCTAAGAATCTTTTGCTGCTACTACTTTACTGAGGAGCTCGTAGCCTACGAGTAGTTGCGAGCACGGTCCGAAATCGTGCAGGTTAAGCGACGTTGGCGCGGTCGGTACCTGGATGGGTGACCGCTAGTGGCATATTTCATCTGAGCTCTTCAGTGCCTCGGAGAGCACGTTAAGCAGCCGGTTCTGGTTGTTGACGTTCGACAGCAGTCGTTAAGCCATGTCAGATGCCTACGGGCGGCCTGACCAACTCTGACAAATAGGTTGGCCACTAACCATACGATAAGCAAGGCAAGCAACTACTTTACTTCTGCTTAAGTTTTCTCTTGGATTCTTTGACACTCTTTTACTTCTTTCTTTCCCCAAACTTCATTAACAATTTCATCTTCTTTTACTTGTCGAGTCAATGGCATCACAATTTCTTTATCGTAGCTTCCACTGCCTATTTAGCAAAACTGCTGCTTTCTCATAGTGACAAGTCCTATCTCATAGTGACAAGACGGTTCGTAACGCTCGACTTTTGTATGTCGAACTCTGCGAAAATTAGCTTCCTGTCTTTAAAATCTATAGTGTACACCTCTAAAGGGCACATTATAGGTTAAGTTTAAACTTAAGGTTATATCTTCAAGAGTATGGGCACCTCATGACCTAGACAAGTCACTGCCAACCCTTAAGTTTACTTGCGACTTTATAGCGCCCGACAATAAACAGCGGATTATAACGTAGTGCAGCTGTTTGTTCCGGCGTCGTTAAACCGTGTTGCATTTTTGATTAACTCTTTCCTCAGATCTAGTCTAAATGTGACCCGGTTACGTTAAAAGTCAATACAAATGTCAGGCAACATGGAAATCCTTTCTTTGCTCTGTTGAACTCCATTGTCGAAAAATAGTACTTTTTAACCGGAGCTTTTTTTTATAAATCGTGTGTCAACCAACTTGAAATTATGTCATGATAGTCCTTATGATATTATGTATCTACTGTCCATTACAAATTTGTAATTTAACACTATTTTGCTAACTATTTTTATAACTTATACATTTTTTACACTTTAAACTTTTGTGTACAGGTGAGCTCAATGCCTTGCGGCATTCTCTGTCAACTGACCTTTGGGCATGCAGATATATTATGCCGGTGCAGTGGCAATAACAATCACGAAAAAACTTACTTGATAATATGTGAAATTTATATATTAAAATAACAATAAACTTACATAGTATACTAATATACAATACTAGTAAAAATATACAATATAATTTACTTATATACATAAATACAATATAATAAAAAATATGCATTTTTTCACCATTTTTAAAAATTAGTAAAAGTTACCCTTTGTCCAGCAGTGGGACAGTAAAAAAAAAGTTACCCATAATCTTTATTCCGAACCTAACCTAATCTACTTACCCAGATTCAACTAAAACAGCAACCGAAAAGCAACTAACAATCCACGGCTTCCACAATTCTACAAAAGAGACAAACATTCTCAACCTGCACAACGTAAAGATTCCCAAACTGGGACAGGGAACAGACAAAAGAACGTCGTAAATATAAGGAAAACGCGACGTCGGACAGAGGCGAAGTAAAAAATCGCCTCTCTAAGTGAATATAGGTCCGCGTTTAGTCTCGTTTAATGAGAGCCGCCAGAATTAGACGTCGTCAGCGCCCGTCATAAATTGTCGCCGTTCCCGCTCCCCCGCTCGCGCCCGATTCGGTGTTACAATTACAGAAGGGGAGGGAATGGCCGACGTAGAAGTTAGCACAATGCTGCCCGTAGAGACAACTCACGTAATATAGTGGAAACTGGCACCGCACGCACATCGCTAATTATCAGAATTAGTAAACATCATTACTTCACAGCACCTGTGACGGCTCAGAAAAGTACCAACTTGCTGCCCTTGACTCAGTGGAGAAACGCGCTAAGCGCCTAATAGGTGACGAATCGCTGGTGGAAGCTAGACTGGCCTGCCTGCCTAAAGCCTGGAACATCGGCGCAAGGTTGCCTGTATATCGGTATTTTATAGGATACATTTCGGAGATTGCGCATCGGAATTGCACGACCTAATTCCAGCATCTCCATTCCGCCTTCGGACTACCAGGCGCGGGGAGGGGTTCCATCCTCATGTTGTTAATATCCCATCTGTTCGTACGAAGCGATTTGCGAACGGCTAACGAATGGAACAGTCTGCCGGCGTCTGTATTTCCCAAAACCTATAATCATGGGATCTTCAAGGCCAGAGTGAATAGACATTTACTGGACCCGCATGCTCCATCGTCGACCTCATCGTCGCTTACCATCAGGCAAGATCGAGGTCAAATGCGGGTTTAGTAGTCAATAAAAATAAATGAAAAAAATCTAGGACGCATTTACATTGTGCTGGTGTGTAGTGATCGCTTAGGCCGCCATCGAAACCATAGTTTCGTAAACCAGTTTCGAACGAGACTCGGGCCAAATGGCGATGTCGCTCCGCCAACTTTTTGTAATCTTTCTGTCAGATTTCAACAGAATTTTCGCCTATAATGGAGGTTGAGCTGTCTCTAGATAGTGATTTGTGGTAATTATTTGATATTTATAGGACTTTTCAGTTTCATGGAGTTACTCACTTTTTGCAATCTAAGATGTAGGAGAGCAGAGTGATCACAAATTATCATCTTGAACACCACAAGCGTTCATATTTTTTTCTGTTTCACTACTGTACAGCATTTACCTTACAAAGGGTCCAGTAAAAAGTCGTCTGGAACTCGCAACGAGGTTTAAAGGCGCATCGATGCTTCTTTAGCCGATTCCTTTGATTGCGAATCCCCGGGAATCGGGCCCAAAGTATTCCTTGCCGGGAATTGGTCCCAATCGTTTGTTTACGGATTATGTGTCGAGCTGCTTCTCTTTAACAGATTTTTATTGATCAAGTTTGTTTTTAATGGTGTTTGTAAAAGAAACTGAGCGCTGTAAAGTTTATGGTTTTGGAGTTTTAAGTAACGGGGGTTATTCAAGTGCAGTTTAATGTTTATTTGAGAATTAACAAAACTTTTTTTGTGTTTTTCTTTTCTACGACAGAATTTTTAAGTATAGGCTAATTTTAATTGTTATCTATTACATCTTTAGGTATTTATTTATTTATTTGTACTTTTAATATACTATAATGTATTTTTGTTTTCGTCTCTGACCTGCTGTTTCGCCCGCGATGCTTTCGCCCTGGCACAGCTGAAAACCAGCGCTGTGATTCTGCCGTACCGGTCGTGTCCTTTTAATGTTGTGTTGTTTTTTTAATTTCAGAAATTTTATGTTTAATTATGTATGCATAATGCAATGTTAAATTAATGTTTTTCTTTCTTTCTTCTCTTTTAAGTATCTTAACCACTAAATTGATTGATGTGGTTAACGCTGTAAGATTACCTGCAAAAAAGATAAATAAACAAGTATTTTGTAACAATAGGCCTGTTGATGCGAGACCATCTGCACAACCTACCTACTAGCATAAAATAAAATAAATACTATTCCTGTTAAGTATGAATAAGTACTTATCTGAAATGTCTATAATATTTTAAAGTTATGTTTTAAGTGTGTGTAAATATCTAAATACTCATTGTATAAGTTTTAAAAGGTATAGCCTCGTAAACGTAGGTACTTTATGTTTTGTGATACCATGACTGTGTTACTGGTACTACTATTTATTATATGTTTTATGGTAAATAAAGAACTTTCAAAATCAAATCAAATCATCTTCATAAGTATACGATTCATATAACATCACAGATGATATAACATTATAGACAGAGTCTACCAAAATAAATTATTAAACCAAATCAAATGATTCATTGCATTACTCACCCAACTGGTATTGTTTACATCAAAGTGCGTTCTCAATTCACAAACACGTCTTACCTTACAATTCCTATTATAGCAACGTTTCCATTATCATTATTTACATCAAATCTCTATTATTTCAACGAAACAAAACCGGGAATTTGCGAGGAAAAGCATAGGGATTCCCCAGTTTTCTGTGATGCAAACTTTGTGAACAAAAACCAATATTCGCGAATGAATATTCATTTATAGTGATGGACAAATTCAAGACCAAGACCAAGTAAAAGTGGACTTTACGGAAATGTGGACATGGGAAGTGGATTTTTAGGGAAAGTTTAGACCAAATGAACCTAAACGATTGGAACTAGTATCTCTTTTTGTAGAAACCCCGAGACCCGAAGCTTTTAAAAAAAATCTCCCACTTTGTTACTCTCTTTTTGGTTCAAAGAACTTATATTATAACTTGTAGGAACGCGCTATGTGAGGACATGGATGACGTAATGTCAGTTGTATGAAAGGGAAAAGGGAAGATCTTACACCAGGCGGGGTGATGTGCCTGGTGACTAGATGTCCTGGTCCAACTATGGATGTTTGGAACTCGTATATATACGAAGTCCCAGGAAAATTTCGATAGCGCGTTCTACACCGATGTGAGTAGGTACTCATCGTAATGGCGCGTCGTGCGTCGCCACAAACTTGTATGGTCTTAGTCAAGTTCAACTCAGTCCATCCCTATTACTGAAATAATAAAAGAGATTTATTGTGTTATGAACGTAGCCATGATAGAAATCCTATCGTTATTAATTTTGTTTTGTTGATTGAATACACGCGCGGCTAATATTGAGATTTCATCGTTTCACATCGGTTAACCATGCATTGTTGGAATAAAATGTTAATGGAAATTATGAATTAATTCTGCATGACAGCTTTGAATCGTAATCCACAGATAAGCCACAGTTCGCTGGTTCGTCAGCTAGGAAATAAATTAATTCAAAATTAATTAAAATATTTCGATACGAAAGTCGTTGCCATAGACAAAGCAAATACAAATTTCACTACAGTGAACAGTAGTACCTAGTAGTAGGTACCTACTCTAATCCTTCCTTCAGTTTAATCTTCATTGTTTGCTTTATTTTCTCTTTTTTATACAATAATACTTACATACATACCTTCCTGTATTTCTAGCAGGCTCCATCCCACACTACGTTTGCCCAAACGCGGTCTCCACTTCAGAACTCGTCTCCCCCAGCGGTTGTCGGTTCTGCGACAGACGTGACCGGCCCACTGCCACTTCAGCTTGCTAATCTTATGAGCTATGTCGATAACTTTTGTTCTATGCCGGATCTCCTCATGACAGCAGTTTACATACTAATAATACCTAACTTATACGTTATATCGGTGTTACACACATCACAATAACACCGTAAACAATAGAAACGACTCGAAACAGAGCATCACTCGGCCCTCGAGGTCCTTTCATCTGGATATTTAAATCAGCAGCAATAACCGCCACAGCCAAATCCTGCCCTGACCCATTTCCGCTCAATCCGCCTAATGCGGCCCAACGTACTTCCGGGAAGGTAGGGCTTCATTGCTAGCGGGGTATTTCAAATATTTATCGAGTCATAAATAGCATGTACGTTTAAGATACAATAACAAAATGTTATCTTGTCTTATGATAGGGGGCCGGGAATAACCCCAGCGGCACTTCGACCCTTGAGAATCTTTTGTGCCTACCCCATTTTACATACTGGTCATCTCAGTGTGCAGGTTTCCTCACGATGTTTTCCTTCACCGCCAGAGCAGTCGGCAATTGGTATATGGCACTGCATGGTTTCGAACCCGGACCTCCCGCACGGGAGTCCGGTGTCCTAGCCGCTATGCCACCGACACTCTAACAAAATGTTAAATTTTACTATTAGTGTATCAATACGTGTATCAAAACAATGTATTAAAATTTACAGTTGTATGATGCTCCCTTGAACTTGCCACTACATCCCGTTCTAGTGCAGCCTAAGGAACTGCTTTCTTCCTAGCAATCGTATGGAGAAACGAGGTGGCGTACAACGACCGAGCGAACCCATAATTTCAACTCTGATAAAGGGAAACCGCTTCACATTTGATCCTGATCGACAATGAAGAACCTTTTTTGCACGACAATACTTATTAAAAAACCCAACACCGACCGCTTGATCGGACTGAATTGGTAATTTTCAAATAAGTATTAAAAGGAAGTTTCGTTAGTTTCCCAAAGTCATAATGGTTTATCAGTAGACCCTGCCGATCTTTACATCTATTTATTCGGCGCCAAAAGTCGTTCAGCGAAATCGCTAATCGCTGAAACTCGCTCCAAACCCCACCCGACTCACATCCGCCCGCCTCAGTTTCCGCACTGAAAAAATAATAATAACACTTTGCATAAGCATTTTTTCGTCGGCTCCAAACGAGCACTTTTTACATTCAGATGCTGAACAGAAATAGGTGACGTTTTCACCAAAAAATAGGTTAAGTGAATGCATGCATTATGAAGTGGATTGGAGGGCTTTGAAGTGTTTTTCGCTTGTTTACGCTTATGGGACTTGGAGGTTACAAAGTTCGCATGGAAAAGTATTTATCTCAAATTTTTAAATCTCCAACACTTTCTACAGGATCTGCTTAGAAAATAGTTCATCTTCAAATTTGACTCGCTGGCTGAAAAGCGTATGAGTCTTCTGGGGGTTGCCTACCCGAAACCAGAGGACTATAGGCTCCTTCCTGTAAGCTGTATAGCGTCCTTGATGCAAGGCATCTTTAAGGTACAGGAAGGAGACAGGAAGGTAAGCGGTGAGCACAAAAGATCCCTGAGGGTCCAAGTGCCGCTGGGGTTATCCTTACACCCCCCCCCCCCCCCCCCCCCATAACATAAGATACACAGGATCTGTTTACAAAATAATTCATTGATAGTTGATGTTCAAACTTTACTACCTATACGATTTGGACGTCACCTCTTACCACCTATCTTCTTTTTAGTCGTATTCCTCATTGTTGACTCTTATAAGTTGGTATTGGAACTTTCTAAGAATAAAATAATTCGAATAATTTGCCGTCACCAGTAGCACAAAATAATTGTTTTGTACATGATTAGACTTAAATAATATACTGTTTCACGGGTTTTTTACTGTATTTTATTAATTACGACCGGTTTCGTTTACACATCTTCAGGTATTAGTTTATAATACCTGAAGATGTGTAAACGTTACCGGTCGTAAACATATCGAACTATCAGGAATCGAATCGGGAAGAATTTTTCGGTACAGAGGTCAGAATTGTTTCAAAACAAAATTGATGAATTGTTGTTTGTTTGTTTTGTTTGAAACATTTGTATGTTTATCAAACCTAAAACTGCCAGGAATTCCTCAAAGAAAAACTCCTCATCCTCACACATTGCGGGCGGCGCGAGTAAACAAAGATTCGCTTTCGCTAGATGAGCAATTTCATGAATAAACATAATAAAACGGTGGAAGGTCGCTCGGCGCTTGCCAGCACTGATTTACTGCGCCGCACGCTTCGGTGCCGCTGTGGGGCAAGTTAGAAGAGCTTGTATGCAGACAATCCTCGGAACAGGTAATAATTGCTGCCTCCATCTACATCGCAGTTACTGAGTTGATCTGTCAAATCAAATAACACTAAATTAAAAACTTCTATTCATCATCAGGTCTTTAAGACTCCAGATGTGGAAATAGCAATATGATCCTAAACATTTGAACACAAACTCGAAGCACCTAACTACTATAATTCCTGAGACCCCTCTAACATCAAAGATACTCCAAGATCTTGGAAATATTGATCCAATTTTATCTGATTAGGCTTCTTAGCCGACGAGAAGGTCGGGAGTGTTCTTACACTCTCGACAGAATTGTCTTTTAAACATAATAGTAGTTTATTCATAAAAGATCATTCGAGTGTTAAAATCGCCATTACGTGCAGTTGCATACAGTAATGTATGCGACCATGAAATACCATAATAAAAAATAACACCCTACAAAGTAATTTTCACTGTTCAAACTGTTTTATACAAGTTCATTAAAGAGACACTTACTGAAGGGCGCTATAATGTCCAAATGTCCAATGTCCGAATGACCAATGTCCACATGACCAAATGTCCAAATGTCCACTGTCTTATAAGAGTCCAATTCCATAAACAGCTCCATATTATACAGCAGCTGTACTTAAATTAAAATATTTCATAATAACACTGCCATGAAGAATGAACCCCTTTATGATGTTCCTAATGAACAAATTACGCAATGGGAGTAGAGAAAAATTATTATAGACTAGCACTACCTATGTGTATGTATTAACAGAGGAATAATAATTTATTCATTTTTAATGCTGTAATTGTGATGATAGTTCATATTTTTATATTTTGTATTTCGTGAAGCTACACCCTAATGGGTAAAATTACATTGTAACACTAATTGTATTATAATAAGGCCTATAATGACATGTAATTTATGGCTACTAAATAAATTAAATAGACTATAATGTAGCCCACTCATCTCTACTACCTAACTTTGATTTATTGCGGGATTCGTCTCAAAATACCATCCGAATTCCAACTTTTCGGATTTGTCCGGAAAAGTGTTCCGGATTGTGCATAGTGTCATCATTAGCCTATTAATGTCCTCACTGTTGGGGCACAGTACTCCCCTTGGGGAGGCTTGTACGGGCCATGAGCCACCGAGCTGGCCCAGTGCTGATTGGTGGATTTCACACGCCTTCGAGGTTTCCTCATGATGTTTTCCTTCACCGTTAGAGCAGTCGGTAAATGTACGTAAGTCTTCGCAAAAATCCGAAAAACTCGTTGGTACATGGCATTGCATGGTTTCGGTTTGGACCTCCCGCACGGGAGTCCGGCGTCCTAGCCACTAGACCACCGACGCTTCCGAAATTCGTATTTAGGTACCCAAATTCTGTTCGCTCCAATCTTGTAACTTAATCGTAACCAAACCTAAGTCTACGTATACGTACTCGTACAGTGAGTGCAATTCCTCCTGAGCTCATTGTTCAAATAGTAATGGGTCCCATAGAAGAAGTAGGCCAAATCCGCGCGCTCGCGTTCGAGATACTTAAAGCCTACGCTCTTAGACAACGGCACAGAAATGAAACTAACGTGAGTTGCAAGAAACGACCTTAATGTTACGCCTTCCTTAAGTCTCGTGTCATCTCTATTTAGAATAGAATAGACAATATTTATTAACGCTGCTTAAATCGTCTGCAATAGACGTATCAGGCCTATGATGATTCATTCATTCATTCAAAGTAAAGATTTTTTTAATAGTTGGTGCTGTGGCGTAGAAAGGGATAGCATATATTTTAATAAAGAGATTTAACTTTAAGGACGTTTCGTGCAACTGACGGTTAGAAAGTAGATTGTAGATTTTGGTAAATATAGACGATAGTGACATTTGTCACTTGTCACTGTCACTTATCACATGCTAGTGTCACTGTCACTTATCACTGTCACTTGTCCCTTGTCACTGTCACTTGTCACTGTCACTGTCACGTATCACCGTCACTTGTCACACGTTTGGAAATAACTGTTAGTGTTGTTATGAAATATGTAAATAAACAAACAAATAAAATAAATAAATAAACAAATAAATAGTCCCTTGTAACTTGTTACCGTCACTTGTCACTTGTTACCGTCACTTGTCACTTGTTTCCGGTACTTGTCACTGTTACTTGCCACTTGTCAGTTGCCACTTGTCTTTCAAATATTTCCTAATCATCATTTTGATATATCATGTAGCTGAGAGGGGTTACCAAAATATGTATAGAGTCAGCAATTGAATAACTAAGGTCCAAAACACCTCTAATTTGAATCAAATCCGGCTAACTCGTGACGTCGCTCTGGAGCCACATTCGCTTTCTAATTGAATCTGAGCGTCTTATAAAATATTCATGTGATATGATAATCCGTCTGCCCGCTCCCCTGCGCCTCTTGCTACTAGGGATGGGACTTTAACCGGCTTACTGACCTGTTTCCACCAAATCTTACGGCGAAAAGTGGAAACTACCTATGATGAAGGTGGTTCCTCTGTCTACCCACCCCCTCGGGGATTACGTGGACGTGAAAGTTATACTATGCTATAATGACCTGTTTTTATCGATAAACTGACTAAAACCTACGAATTACGATACACGTTCGCTACGACTACCGTCTACGCCGTAGCTTGACCAGCGTAGCCTGCTACGCCTTACGTAGTAAGTAAAAACTGCAGATACATTTTCATGATAGGTACAGGGAGATCGTAGCGTTCTGCAATTTTCTGCAAATTTTTTCTTGGATTATTAAATAAAGGAGGAGGGGAGGCCTTTGCCCAGCAGTGGGACAGCCTATAGGCTATTATAAAAATTAAATAAATCATTTTATCTTTACATGGCTAGACCATGACTTCATAAAACGATATTAATTTATCTCTTACTTTTAACATTACGTTGTATCATAGATATCTATTTATCGAATAAATAATCTATCTAACTATACAATTTTTTTATATTTAGATTTTTAATTCTTTTACTTTTTAAATATTCTTTTTTTCTTAAGTATAATTGGTTAAGTATCGTGCTATTGCAATGTAATAATAATAATAAATTTATTTTTCAATTATAACAAAAAGTCTTAACTAAGTTACATTTATGAAATTTATCTTAAATATTTTAATTTAAATCCGAACAGAGTTTATTGAATTTCAAAAAGTTAACCGTGTCTAGTGATTTTTAGGCTGGGAGAAACTAGAGAACTACCTATTACAGTTCGCGATACAGTGCGATTTTACCCAGAATGAACTCGATTAAAGTTGTCACCAAGTCTGTAAGTGAACGGTACATCACTACTGCCTATCCATGCTTCACAATATCAACTTATGGTTCTACTATCAGATTATGGTTCACTGAATCATAGTTTAGGCAAATTGTAAAGTTTAGTGAATATGAGCAATAATAGTCTATGGGGAGGCTGGAGGACCTAAGATTTGCATTTGAAATGTAATTGAAATAACCTATGTACCTATTTACTTATAATAAACTAGTAACACGCCCTGACTTCGCACGGGATCATTTAAGGTTTAAAAAAACCCGAAGCACGATTCTGATCGTGCCAACACTTTTGGGCAGGGAACCCTGTGTGTATTTTAAGGATATAGTATCGGTTACAGTTGGTCGATTGCAATGATTTTAGTGTCATTAGAAACGAGCAACCTTGCTCTCGCGATAGACACTTTCAGCACTGAGCTCGGCTTAGTAGTGACTGAGCTAGAGACGCGCGAATATTGTTACATTTTGGTGTCGGTGTCGATTGGCGATCTTAGCGTACCGCCCATTCTGAATAGAAAGACAGGGTTCCCTGTCAAAAACATTCTCTAGAACCCTGTCTATACCTATCTATCTAACCAATAACCAACAACACTTTTGGGCAGGGAACCCTGTGTGTATTTTAAGGCAATAGTATCGGTTACAGTTGGTCGATTGCAATGGTTTTAGTGTCATTCGAAGCGAGCAATCTTGCTCTCACGATAGACACTCACAGCACTGAGCTCGGCTTAATAATGACTGAGCTAGAGACGCGCGAAAATTGTTACATTTTGGTGTAAGTGTTGGTTGGCAATCTTGGCGTACCGCCCATACTGAATAGAAAGACCGGGTTCCCTGTCAAAAACATTCTCTGGAACCCTGTCTATACCTATCTATCTAACCAATAACCAACAACTTTGGTTTCTAGTTATATTTTAATATTATGTATATATGTATGTGCGTGTATATGTAGATATTTTATGTATAAGTATATATAAATATATTTATTTGTATACAATACAATATATATAAATATGTAATATGTATATACAGGGTGGATTTTTGAGACGGGACAGTAAGGGCAGGTATCTTAACCGTTATAGTTACAGGAAAACGTTCCTAGGAGACCATCCATAACTTTTTGAGATATTCTGAACTGCATTCAAAGATTTTCGAAACAATGTACAGTCAGCGAAAAAAATGCTAAAACAACAAAAAAAAAATGTTTATGCCAATCAATCCTAATTCGTGTAGGGATCAAAAGACTCTATCGGGCCAACAGAGGTTTGAGTACTAGAAATGATAGAAATCGCCAAAAACTTGTCCAATACATTTCGGTAAGAGAGTCGAACTTCTATGGGCAAACTTTTTGTTCTGGGTAGACTATCTGCTATAAAAAAGACTGGCTAAAAAAGTAAGTAAAAAAATAATTTTAACTTTCAAATTTCGAATTCGGTTTGAATATCTTCAGGTCATTCTTTTGTTTGCGACGAGAAAATTCTGGATTGTTACAATTTATGAACATCTCGTTAAAAAATGTCTTCAAATAGCGAACGTTTGGACTTAATTGAAGCGTAGTGAAATCATAGTCGGATCGATAATCTTCTACAGCATTAGAACTAAAACAAATGAATACAAAATAAAATTTAATCATTTAAAACATGAATTTTTAAACACAAACGTAAATAGGTAATATTCTGGTGATCTATGAAATAAATTGCTCAAAATGACCGCCGTTTTCACGGATACATAAGTTTACTCGTTTTTGTACTGAGCAAGTTGCAATCGATCCTTTTTCAAAAGTACCTAACTAAGTAGAAACTTAGTTAGGTACTTTTGAAAAAGGATCGATTGGTAACAAAGAATAATTTCGAGTTCACTAAGTAATCGTTTTTCCGTACAAAATGTATTGGAAAAGTTTATGGCGATTTCTATCATTTCTAGTACTCAAACCTCTGTTGGCCCGATAGAGTCTTTTGATCCCTACACGAAATAGGATTGATTGGCATAAACATTTTGTTTTTTTTGTTTTAGCATTTTTTTCGCTGACTGTACATTTTTTCGAAAATCTTTGAATGCAGTTCAGAATATCTCAAAAAGTTATGGATGGTCTCCTAGGAACGTTTTCCTGTAACTATAACGGTTAAGATACCTGCCCTTACTGTCCCGTCTCAAAAATCCACCCTGTATATGTAAACGGTGCACAACCTACCTTTTCCACCAAAATTACTCCACCAAAAGCTTGTCTGGAAGAGATCGCTTTTAGCGATAAGACCGCCTAGATTGTAATAATCGTTTTGTACGCATTGTATCATACTAAATTTGTGCAATAAAGAGTATTCATTCATTCAATAAATATTTCATATTTCACTCTTCTGCACTATACTGCCGGTAACCTATTAATAATTCTTCTATCGCCTACGTTGCCTGGAAGAGATCGCTCTGAGCGATAAGGCCGCCTTTGTACACTTATTCTATGTTTCCTTTCCTATGTAAATTTCTTGTGTGCAATAAAGTATTAATAAGTATTATTAATACTTAACGTGGACACTGACGGTGCGACTGGTTCACAAATTGAAAGTCGCTCAGCGTGCTATGCAAAGAGCTATGCTCGGAGTATCTCTGCTGGATCGAATCCGAAATGAGGAGATCCGGCATAGAACAAAAGTTATCGACATAGCTCATAAGATTAGCAAGCTGAAGTGGCAGAGGGCCGGTCACATCAGTCGCAGTACCGACAACCGCTGGGGTAGACGAGTTCTGGAGTGGAGACCGCGTTTGGGCAAACGTAGTGTGGGACGCCCCCCTGATAGATGGAGCGACGATCTGCGTAAGGTGGCTGGCAGCCACTGGATGAGAAGAGCCGAAGATCGGGCTCAATGGCGCGCCCTGGGAGAGGCCTATGTCCAGCAGTGGACTAGAATAGGCTGCTGATGATGATGAAGTATTATTGTATTATTATTATCTATACGTAAGTGAAAAACGGAAAAAAAACCATGTCCAGTTGTTTCAGAAATTAGCCTTCGAGACACAGATGGACGTGCCGGACAACTTTATTTTATACTATATAGTGATCTCACTTCTGGCAGAGAATATTCCAGTGAACAAACGGGAAAAGGCATTTTAATAACAAAACAAATATTCCAAGTCAATATTTTCCTCCTATTTGAGTTAAGATCAATCCAAATTTAATAACTTCCAAAATAAAAGATGTTAAGTAGCTCACCCTCTTAAAGAATCCATTGCAAACAAAAAAGTTTATTTCATCAAAATTTTTTTGCGGGTGGAAAAACGACAAGTTAAAACTTTTAGTATGAGTTTTGACAGTTAATGTTCACCAACAGCGCCACCTTAGACTGCTAATAAAACTTTGCATAAAACGTACGAATTCGTTCTTATTCGTTATCCTTCAATTTCGTGCCCATAAAATGTAATCTTGTTAGAAAAAAACTTATTTCATAAAGTCGGCGGAACTGGGGTAGAAATTAAAAGAAAAGAGGAATTTCGGAGGGAACGAAAAATTATTAATGTTCTTTGTAGTAATGGAGCTCTCGATGTAACTGCTTTGTAGGTTTAACAATTATTTCTTGCTTTTATGTTGCGAAGTTTCCGGTTTCAAAGTTGAAAACTTTCTTTGTTTCGTTCTTAGAAGGTTTTTTATTATTTTTGATGAAACCTGTTCTATCTACCATCGTTATTCTTAAGGAAGTTCTTGATGCCTTAGACAGAGGATCTGAACTAGAGTTGTAAATTCTGGAATATTTCTGAAAATTTCCTGAGATTTTGGAATACTTCCGGAAGGTTTCCTGAAAACTTCCAGAACTTTGAAAGTTTCAAAAATGTTTTACTTGTTTTAATTTACAGTCTCGGGCCCTTAGTGCAGTGTAAATTTTATTTTATCTAAGACAATGATTCTTGCTCTTGTCTTTCCCTAGACCGAATAATTGAATAATAAACATTATAAATTGAAAGAAAATTATTTATTATGAAATTAAATAAAAATAGGACACGTAGATTAAAACATCGTTCATCAGACTGATGCCTTTTACTTTTTAGCGCCATCTAGTGTCATAGCAGATACATTTTGCAAAAATTAAAACATTTTAAAAACTTCCAAAGTTCCGGAAGTTTTGGAAGTTTACAGGAAATCTTCATGAGAAAAGGAAAACTTCCTGACAATTTTCATCTCTAATCTGGACACACGGCAGAGTGTGTTCGCCAAGTTCGCAAAAAAAATGGTAACGCACTGATTGTATATATATTTACGAACCATTTCGAGCTACATTTGACCCGCCAATAACACGAAAAGTATTTGCCCTTTTTTTCATGTTTTTGGTGAGATTCATATTTTATGGACCAATATTTGACACTCTTGCTAATCAAATCCAATCGACTTTTCTATAGAGAAGAATAGTCATACTAGGTCCTACATCTAGACAATCTAATACTTTGTAGCAACATACATTAGAAAAAAATTCCGGCTCTTTCATGGCGTCACTTAAATTCAAGCATTATTGAATAATAGGAATTTGTATTTTTCGCAGCGAACTGCTGCCGACCCGAAACCTTTATATCTTTACAAACAACCTACTGCCAAATGCAGTTCAGTCAGAACCCCGCTGTGCTCTCGAAAACAAATTTAATAACATCTCAAGATGGTAGGCATAATCGAATCTTATGCCCCGCGATCTTGTTCGAGAAAATTAAAAAAATATGGCTCCGCCGTCGGCGGCCGAACGTCAACGCAATTTTTGTTTTAATCTGTATTATGAAGAAACCGACTTGGCCACGCCTCGACGTAATAACGTTTTCGGCTTGACGTATAAAGTGGAATGCATTTTGAAATTTCTTTAAAACATATTTTCGCTTCCAGTCTGTGAAGTTCTTTGAGATGTTAACGAAAGTCTGCACTTTCTTTTTGCCAATATTCCAGTAGATTCTCGTATTATAATAAAACGAAAAGTGTCAGAAGACCTAGAAGTTTGAATCTATAAAATACTTACATGGAATTACTAAGTACTATAGGACTAACTAGGTTCATGATAAAATATAACTTAACCAACCTACACTGTATATTTTGTTTGATAGTAATAAAATACATAAAATTACTAAATAAGTAAATACTATAATACTTATTACCTTAATGATAAGTTATAACTTAACCAACGTACACTGTAATCATGTATCATGGCCCGTACCCCCTTGTACAAGGGGAGTCCTGTGCCCCAACAGTGGGGACATTAATAGGCTGATGATGATGCTACAAGTGAGCCAAGTTGGTCATTACCTACACTCGAGGCTGGATTGCATCCCGAGCCGAAGCCGAGGTTATAAAGGAGCCGAGAGTGTAATGAATGACCAATACTCGTCCGTTTCATATATTTTTCTGCACACTTGCGAGGAAAGATAACTTTCGACCATAGAGCCATTATGTAGAGCCGTAGACCGTAACCTACGTCAAACGGAGCGTAGTGTATGTTTTCTCAGATGTTATACAAGCACGCACAGACGCGCTTCTGTTTGCTAGAGTTAATTATATTATTCATAGAATATTAATTTTTAGTTAAGCCGTCTTTACTTATCACTAATGAACTGTAGATATAAAATACTCACTGAACAGTTTAAAGGATAAATCTCAATAATTCGTCGTCGACCAACTGCCACAGAGGAGCTTAAAACCACGTAGAACGGAACGTCGTGTATGTTTTTACAAGCCCGCTTGGACGCGCTGCTGTTTGCATAGGGTCACAGGATATTGCTCGCCTGCAGCCGGATAAAGGGTTTGTCCACGAAGCTATGTGGAAACGAACAAATACGGGTAAAAGTTACGTGTCTGCGAAATTAGCCGTGAAAATTGTGTTTCTTTCGCCGAAAGTTGTTTTATATAGTGCTTTTCTTAATTTGTACCTCTGCTAAGAATTAATATACCAAGAATTTAACATCATTATTGGTTATCAAGTCCTTCCACTTTTTTGAATGAATGAATTAAAATTTATTTTAACACATATACATAACATGTTAAATTTACACGATTATAAAAATATATATCATATTAATGATGAAATCGGGAAGATAATTAGGATAACTGTCTCAATATTTATGATAGTTGATTTAAGGCTCCAATTCTTTATTCAAAAACGTAAAATTAATCACGGTTTCAATCGTTTAAATTAAAACAAATGCATTTTTGGAGAGAAAACACCTTACTTTGTCCTCTACTTTTCTTTTCTCCTATTCTCTAGCTTTATCATTATGTAAGTTGTTACCGTACTTACCTATTAAAATATATTTAATAAATCTATGTTTAAATAAATTAAATATTATTTTCCTCTTTTCAATCCCCTTTCAATATTTAGACGATCAACACTCGTAAAACATGCCATTCCGGAGAGGAAATTAAAAACATTCCTCCAATATTTTGACGGTCACTTCCCATCAACGGCACAAATACAAAGATGCAGAAGGTCCGCTCCTGGCGTCTGCAATTTTTATCACCTACACTAGACCGTGGTGCTAGGGATACAGTTCCCAGTTTAAAAGAGAGAGCCTCGTGAAAAATATGTATGGCTATGTATCTCATTTATTTTAAGTACAAAAATTATATCCACCTCTCGATCGCCCCACAGAGCGTGCTTTTCGCAACTGAATTCATCTGATTCGATTCGAGATCACTTATACGTAGAGCTCGTTTCTTTTCTCTTTGTATCGGTTTCGTAACCCCCAAAATTCTGGAGGACGCAGAAACGCAGAGCTCCACTTCGGGTCGCTGCGCCAGCGGAGTAAGTGAGTAAGTACACGCAGAGCTCGTGTGTGCGTGGGACAAAATCGCGCGTTTGTATTTAGAAGACCTTCTGTATTTATCTATATAATTTTGTGGTGCCAGTATATGAAAGGCCCATTGAACTCCAACGTAAACAAGTACCGGAAGTCATTTGCGCTTGCCGCTATACTCGTATTGACCCGGTCGGTGTTTGCAGATATTTACATTTTTGTATTTGTTTATTTCAGAAACATGAAGTGTAAATACACTTAAAGTACAGTAAGTAAATACTTACTGCTTCGCGAATTTAATTTTATAACATTTGTAATATGTAAGTAAGGACTTACATTACACAAAATGAAATTATCAAAAAAAATTAATCAATGTATGTAATGTATGTAATCTTTTTTTGCAATAAAGTGTATTTTACTTTACTTTACCTTATCATATTAGTTGATATTCTTCAGAAAACCCACTATAGGTACAGCCGAAAGTATGTATGTTGTATGGAACCGCAGATTTTTTTTCGCGATTTCAGAGTTATTAATTTATTATTATTCTTTTACACTTTTGTGAGAGTTGTCCCTATTGAGAAATTGTTCAGATATGGTTATTGAACACCATCACCCCTTACGGCTCTATATGGGGTTTTTGTTACAGCCTCTATAATATGGGATCTACAGCGTCAACGTAGGGTCATCTTCGGAACTTTTACAATTACATGGTATTAGTTTACGAATAACGAATCGAAATCCACGTACCTTCAATAACCACAACCATCCATAGCTCATAGCAAAGTAAATATTTCCTCACCAGACGAATCTACCCGTAAAATCAGATCTTTCCGAATATAAAAGGCATTCTGTCTGTATCAAAAGGATCCTAAGCACATACAGTAGCTCCTACGAGCCATTTAATTGGGTCCGTCTGTTTGTTTGTTTGCTCCCTAACTCAGACGTAGGATTATTATCGTTCTGCTATTTGCTCGACCCTTGTAAGTTTAGGATCGTACTTGGGTATCAATAAGTTAGATTGGTAAATGATGTCGTAGATATATTTAGGGAAGACTTTAAATGTTAATTACTGAATGACCTCATGCAGGGTGATTTGGTAATACAAGAAAAGTCAAGAAATCATTCGCTCAGCTATCAATCGTAAAACAATTTTTGGTTCAGCCTTGGGTCAAATAAAAGCTTCTTTTACAATCATCGCAGCTATGTTTATAATTAAAGCTATGCTTTTCGGGGAACTTATTTGAAAAGAGCCTCGACCGAAAGCTATGCGGACTTCTCGTAAACTTTGACCTTTTAGCTTCTCCAGAGCAACGAGAAAAGCTTTTATTTTTAGTATACCTAAATGCAATCGATTTAAGCCTAGGCTATTTTTTGGCTTTAAGAATGTCAAGTTTACAAATCTTTTAATCTAAATCTGTATTTCCGCATTGGAAGTGAGGAATTAATATTATTATAATTAATACAATACATTACTGAATTCTGTATTAAGTATAATCATGATCTTAACTCAATTCATTGAATCAAATTGAATAAATAAATTGAATTAATAAGCTTCTAAGTATGCCGTAAAGATCAATTGTCAATACGAAAACTTTTTAAATCAATTAAGCTGTAAAGAGGCCTTCAAACGAAAGCTTGTTTGTTTGAAAGTCCCCCAATAAGCAAGGACAGAAAATATGGGAAATAATTAGCTTATAAGTACCTCCTTATAAGTATGAAGTTATACACTTATAGGGGGCTGCCGTCTATTCAATTCCCTAAATACTTAGAGAACCCCGACTGTATTTGCTGTCTCAATTTTAGATCTATTCATAAAAACCGAGTATAAATTATACGAGATGGAGATTTTCAATTTGTGGCATTTTTAAAGCCGCTTCTTTATTTTTTTCTTCAGTTAGTTTCTTCGGTTAGTTATTACTCGTATTAAATATCATTGAATTCTCAATTGTTTTAAACTACAAGTATATAAGTACAAAATTATATTCTTGAAATTAAAGGTGTTTTGATTAGTTAAAACTGTCCTGAAATCTACGGGCGCTTTAATTCAAGTAATTTTGACAATTCTTTTTCAAAGTCATATTCTCGTTGATGAGGCGTTATCATTATATGGAAATAACCACATAGAACGATTTTCTTAACAGATTTCAATGGGGTGGTTTGCCATTGCCTTACTCATTTCATCTGTGTACAGGTTTCATCACGGTGTTTTTCTTCGCCGTTAGAGCAGTCGGTTAACGGAAAACTAGCGACATACAATGTCGCTAGTTTTCGGTTCGAGCCCGAGTCGAGTCCGGTTTCGAGCCCGGACCTCCATGCACGGGAGTCCGGCGTCCTACCGATGATCTCAATTTACGATTATTTGCCGTGATATATACATACTACATGAATATATTTAAATCCTTCATTATAATTCTATCATAGCGAATATCCTCCGATCAATCGGAACAGATTCTCTCTAACGAAGTTTGTAACAGTATTGCGGAACACAGCGCAGCTGCGTTACTGCTGCTGCAGTCTCTCAATAGATGCAATCAATGAATAATGCCTTTTTCTGCTTTGATGAATAAGACGGATAGATTCTAAAGATATGTAAGTATTTACTTACTTACTTACGGTTTATTTGTGAATAAAGAAACGGCAAAGTCTAAAGACAAGAGTCTGTCAGTAATGACCTGCGGAGCCGAAACGTGGACTTAAGGCAGCCGGGCGCTCTCACACTAGTTTTATTCCCGGATCCACGCAAGGGTCCCCGGCTACCTGAAGTCCATGAGCGGCGAGACTTACTATTAAAATACCGTTACTCTATGTTAGTAACAATGGTACTTACGCTAGGTTAATATTACATCTATCTTAACCTAGGTATGTACAGTAACGTGGGGCCGTCGCGCTCCGTAACAATAATAATATATATTTTTATGAGAGTCACGTTGCATACTTAATTAATTAATGCGATACCCGCAAGGGCAGTAATTGTGACAGACAGACCATCAGAAAGGGTTGTGCTAATTGCATTCTAAACGTCACTCATCAGGTTAACTAATTAAATATTACGTCATTCTTTATAATGTGGGAGTGTGCGGAATAACTTATATTGCTTTTTGATGTGATGTCTATTGCCTCAGACAGGTCCTTGTTTTGAGAAATTACAATCAAGTCCCTGCTCCTCAGCGGTGGTACTAATGTACTATGTTACTAGAACCTTAAAATGATCTAGTTCAGGAATGTAACTCGGTCAAATTTTTATTTAAAAATAATTCAACAGTTTTCAAGGATTTACTTAGGAATCCATACATTATAAAATTTAAAACCCTAAGGCCGTCTTGCACGAACTGATAACTCTCGGTTTAACTCTAATCCGATATTAAAGCATAGACAATTCGCGAGTTAACCCAGGGTTAAATTTTCGTGTAAGCTAGCCTTAGCATGCCTGTGTTCTATTAGAACAATCGATTTTTTTTATTTTTATTTTTTTATAATAGCCTATAGGCTGTCCCACTGCTGGGCAAAGGCCTCCCCTCCTCCTTTCCATTTTTCCCTATCCTCGGCGTCCTTATACCATCCTTTTTGGAAGTGGTCGATATCGTCCTTCCACCTACGCCTGGGCCTGCCTCGGCGCCGATGTCCGTCTTGTGGCATCCAGACACCCAGTGCATGGCGATCTTTGCCCACCTTTCCGGATGCATGCGGCACACGTGGCCTGCCCAGCCCCATTTCAATAGAGATGCTTTAGTTATTATCGATTATATTATGTGATTTTTATTTCTATTTTGTACATAAGTCCCAATTCGCAAAATAAATGATTAAGTATCCTCATCATAAGTCAACACAAAGTAAGTACTTAAATAAGAGTGCTTTGTAGATTAATTTAACACTTCGCTAAGCACTTTGTAACCCGATTACAATTAATTTAGGCCTTCAATCTCGCATAGTTTAAAACTTTCCGTACAATCTTTACTCGTAGATCCGACCGCGTAAACAAAACAGACCATGAATATTGGAAGAGGATTAAATGAGCTACTGATCTCTTGGGGAGCTACTAATGTAGAGGCATAAGTCATGAGTGGAAACGTATTTTATAAATTTTACGCTTTCTTCTTACACCTATTTGTAATCACAATATCCACTGACCAATGGGTAATGTTCAGAACATATTTTTCATAAAACTTAGACTAACTATTAATAATTTTTCTATCACCTAGGTTGCTTGGAAAAGATCGCTCTGAGCGATAAGGCCGCCTTTGTAAACTTATTCTGTTTCCTTTCCTATGTAATTTTTTTGTGTGCAATAAAGTATTAATCTATCTACCTATCTATTAATGACGTTTATTTTATAAACACACAAAGGGTGCATCTTGATTTCAAACAGTAGAATTTATATAATTGGTGATAATGGCAATTATTGAAATCTATAATAGTTTTAGATGTATTTATGTATGTATATGCTAAAATCGCTTAGAACGCCATACTTTCCCGCAGTCGCATGTAAAGTTGCACCGCCCAGCAACGAATCAAAAACTCCTTTAAATATTCAACAATCTTAATATTTATCCGAAATGCAAAATGTATATCTCTTCAAATAGCTTAATGGCAAAATAAACTGAATTTTAAGACGAACAAACTTGGGCGCAGGCAAATTATTTTCCCATGAGGCTCTTAGTAAGGGATGGTAATTTTTTCGGCGGAAAGGCCGCATCTTTGCAAAATTTAATAAGGATGCTTTTCGATACTTTATTAAGTTTAAATGGATGAAATGGTTCGTTAAACGGGCTGTAGGGAAATGAGTGCTTTAGGCTTCTGTTGCTGTATGAAAAATTACCTAATCAGTCGTCTATTTTATATTATATTTGGGAAATTATTACAAAAAATACTTGTTTGGAAAACAATCTTTTTAAACTATGTAGGTACTTATTTTGTCATATGATGTACTATATGGTACTAATAAATTTGCTGTATGCAGCAAAGTCTCTGTTAGCTGACCTCAGTGAATGGTATAGACACTCTCTCAGACCCATAAACCAAATTGTTATCATCACAAGGAAGCTAAAGCCAGCTACATATTGTCATCCATTTTAATATAAAATTATAACGGAGATTTGACCACATAATCGTTTTGTGTCCCGCAACCAGCGCTCCATCTAGCATGTTAGGCGAGACCTGAAAACCAGCGTGTCGCTGAGGTCTCGACCATTTCATTCTACACATAGGTCAATGCGTGTTATATATATATATATATATATATATATATATATATATATATATATATATATATATATATATTGTACCTTTTAACTCATGTGTGAATGAATACATACTCTTTTATTTTATTTTATTTTATTTATATTTACTTATTTTATATATTATTTCAAACGTGATTCTTTTTGACATTTGGAAAGATATGTTTGTCTATTCCAACTAACTATATCGCTTCTTGTTGAACGTACTGGTTTGAATCGATGATCACTTTTTTTAAATCACTCTTTTCCACAGTGGTAATTTTGGTTCAATGGACATTATGGAAGTCATCTATCAGGCAGGCCAAATCACTACCAATATTTAAAAATCTCCTTCGTCAACATTACGACTTGCAGTGTGGATACACTGTCTAATTGTTCTAATGCAGTTTAGTTTTAGCATATGATGTGTGTTATTTATTTATTTATTATATTTTTGATTATATATTAAGTATTATATTTCTGTATATATTATAGTATTTATGTAATATTATTACTACTGCTTTGCAGCTTGCAAAGGTTTGCATATTTTTTATTATTGTTATTTATTTATTTGAGGGTAGTATCTATTTCATTCGCCTTTTGCACCCGTATATTATGTATCTTATGACTTTTCCATCACCTGAAGGTTGCCTGGAAGATATAGCTTAAACCGATAAGGCCACCTTCTGCACATTGTATTGTACCTCTCTTTATGTTGTATGTTTTGTTTTTGTCCCGGGTGTGCTATAAAGTATATTTGTATTTTTACTTGAATCTTAAGTGTTTCTGATATGCAGGCTATGAATGGGCGAGCTTTTTAATCTTTATCAGGTGTGGATGGGAGATGGAATGGCCCCGCTATAGCTTGCTTTGACTTTTAACTCGTTTATAAACAAAAGTTATTTGGGACCATTACGTCTTACTCTTACTGCCTATACCTATTTTAGTTTCCAAGTAATCAATTTCAGATTGATTTAAATAAAAGTAATGGGTATGTAACCACTTACTTTATGAAATTTTAAACTTACACGATTTGTATTCATTTCTTAACTACGACAACTTAATCATTCAACATCATCAGCCTATTAATGTCCCCACTGTTGGGGCATAGGCCTCCCCCCTTGCACAAGAGGGTACCGGGCTATGATCCACCGAGCGGGCCCAATGCTGATTGGTGGATTTCACGTCTTCGAAAACTTTCAATTTCCTCAGACATGCAGGTTTCCTCACACCGTTAGAGCAGTCGGTAAATGTACGTAAGACTTCGAAAAAATCGGAAAAACTTATTGGTACATGGCACTGCACGGTCCCGCATGGGAGTCCGGCGTCCTAGCTACTAGGCCACCGACGTTCTCTTAATCAACGGCTTAATAATTAAATACCAACGCGATTAGTAAGTGCTGTTGTCGTATAGTTAAAAAAAATATTTATCTGAAAATCGATCATAATTTATAGATCTTCCAAATGAAACTTCATATGACATCTACAAGTGTCATTTACACTCATTACATCATCAGTTATTATATTTATCGTATTAGCCCCTCGACTTCGCCCGAATGAATAATTTTCTATTCAGAACCAATCAGAATGGATGGAAAGGTCAGGAAATTAAATTCTTTGAAGTGTCACGTTTTAACTTCGATATCCGAAAAGTTATTGAAAAGGGCCTTAATATAGAATCCAGTGATTGTGAATTCTGATGTCTGATTTGAATGTTTGTTTGTTTCAGGTACGTTGGAGTAAACTAAAAATTTAACGGTATCCGCTGAGCTGTGATCATGAAGCGAAATACGCCAGTAAGATATTTGTTCTACCTCATAAGTCTTACAGTGAAATATTTTTTTCTTATTCATAAGATTCGTTCCGTCATATTCGCAAGAGGTCAGACGGTCCGTAAAATGTATCCAGGAAAGGATTGTAGTCCCACTAGTGTTTTTCTGCTCGCCAATACATTTTAAAAAAAATTGTAACCAAAGTGGTACTTAACTTAACTTTGATAATATAAAATTTCTTTGGTGCTTTGAATGTTTTTGTACTCATATTCAGAACATTCTAAAATCTTTATAATTTTAGATTAAAACCCAAAGTTTTATAAGGACGCCAAAAATATCCCTAGGCCTACTGATTTATTTTTGGTAGTGGGTACTCTGTGTTTCTGGTAACAACACTGCCTCATTTATTGAATTACATATTGCTTTAAAAACTCGAGTTAATTTTTTTAAATTATATCAATAACACGTCAGTTATACTTCAATTGAAAAGTTTACTATTCAAATTCAGAGTAAAATTCAATTACATACCACATAACCCTTCAAACGTCTCCTTACAAGTTTACTATAGTTTATTACCAGTATAAAATAATTTAATACCAGCCCTGCTCAACAGAGCCGGATTTATCGGCCTTCTCACGGACCTCATGATTAAATACCCTCGCCCCCTCACCCCCTTCCAACCCCCTCAAATAGGCTGTAAGAAATTATCTCCCCCAGCGTTGTACTACACTTGTATAATCTTGTATACCCGCTAGAAGTCTTGTAATTTAACTTGGGACTTCTGGGACCCGTTGAGGAAATTTAGAGAATTTCCAACTTTACTACTATTCTAGAGTTGGGACAAAAGTGTTCCGTTGTAGCAATGCTTTGTTTTGTGTTGCCTTTGTTCTGTTCTTGGTTTCTCGCTTTTAAACAGTCGTTGTAGTGAGCGAAGCGTTTTTACGCTTTTAAACAATAGTTACCAGTAAGTGAGGCTTTTCTATTGTTCTTTTGAAAGATTTAAACAGTGTTGATTTATGTAATAGATAGCATGCTGTAACTAGATCTTTACAATGTTGTGAACAATATTTAAAGAAATGGCCTTAATTAATGTACGTAAGTAAAGTAAAATACAAGAAAGAAAAGGAAATAGTGAATTACAATTTAGGCAGCCTTATCGCTAAGAGCGATCTCTTCCAGGCAACCTTCAGACGACAGGAAATGAAAAATTACCTGGTTAAATTTATTTTTCGTCCTTTTTGGAATTCCTTAAGGCCTTTTAATTTGATCTAAAAATCTTTAACCAATATAACAAATAATAGCCAAGTCGCACCAAACATCACGTCCAAAAATCCGCCAGAAAAAGACAAAACCAATTAATATTTAACGTTATACCCTCAAAGAACATCAATTTCGACCCCTTTTGAGCCATTAAATCCTTTTTTTTAACCCCTTCGGCCGTCAGTCGCAAATCTTGCCCTCCACGACAAAATTAAAAATAATACCGCCCTGGAGTACCTTAAGGCACTTCCCTAGGTCCTTTATGCAGTTAATCAGTTGAAATATTTAATTACTGAGGCTTCGTTGTGGCTGGTGTGGACCAACCCTTAAGATGCATTCTAAAGAACAAGCGGAAGCGTGAATTTTGCATGTGAATGGGCCTGGAAACATCTAACTCTACTTTTATTTCAACGTGGGCTTTAAGAAACTATGCTTACATTATTTTAGGTATTGACTAATTACTGAACATACTTGTCAGTTGCGCTTACTTACTTACTTACTCCGCTGGCGCAGCGACCCGAAGTGGATTTTGGCCTCCGATACCAAAGAGCGCCATCGCTCTCTCTCCTGCGCAGTCTCGAGCCAGTCAGGCGCCCGGAGCTCCCGCAGATCCTTCTCCACTTCATCGCGCCAGCGGTATCTGGGACGTCCGACCGGACGTCGTCCGTTAGGGCGTCCCACATACGCTCGTTTAACTGCTCGATCCTCCGCCATCCTAGTGATGTGCCCGAGCCAGCGGAGTCGAGCCGCTTTCGTCTCTCCTATGATGTTCGGCTCGTTCACCATCTCTTCCATCTCCCTATTCTTTCTAACAGTTGCACTTTACAATAAGGTAATGCTAGGTAAGTTTCTATTATGTTACCGATGTAGAAATAATATTTCGATAATCATTCATTCACAAATAACAAAATCTTATAAGTACTTAATTAAGTATGCCATTTTCATTTTACTAATAACTCTTTCATAACTTGACAAAAATGTCTTACAATATACACGTCCTTTCCGAATAATTATATCGTCGCTTTTCTGACGAAGGGGCGTAACTAAATTTTGCAAAAAATAAAAACGTAACAAGTCACATATACTCTGATGTGACTTGTATACGTTTTTATGTTTTGCCAAATTCAGTTACGCTCCTTCGTCAGAAAAGCGACAATATGAGGCACGTTTTAAGATCGCTTCTGAAATTGTAATTAAAGTTCAAAGAATCGTGCTTTGACCTATATTACTCGCTTGTAGCTTGTTATTTGCACCGCACCATAACTCTTAGATGCCTCAATATTTCATCTAACACCGGAAGCGCCTGAATCCGGCCCATTCCTGTTTATTAAACGTACCAATTTAAATACGACTTTTTTTATTAAATCCTTGCCATTCTGCACACTTAGACTATTAGGGTGGCAATATTAATTTAATCTCGATTTTTAAATTGAATCTCGAATCAATTTCGAGTTTTATTATAACTGAAGGGATTGGATTCGATTAGAATTATTGGATAAAATTAAATTATCATATTATCATATATCTTATATTCATTATTGTCCCTAAGAGAAGAAGTGTGGACTGGATATTTTCTGTCGATCTACAGGTACCTAAACTAAATACAAACTTTGCCACTAACCACATAATATTATTAAAGGAATCTATTCTAGTACTACATTGTTTGTTTGTAATCTTTTTATTATACTAATATAAAACACACAGAAAAAATATATTAAAATATGAACTAAGGCGGGCGGGTTTTGTTAGTAGAATGATCTGTCTATACTGACCAGAGATAAGGTAATCACTATGTTTTAATACTGTCCACTCGTGCGTATTGGAAACATAAATTAGTGCGTACATGGAAAAAAGTAAAGTCTATACAATAGCTTACATATTCATAAGATAACGTAAAATTAGTACCTACTTAACTTTGACACATCTCAAGAGTGTAATGAGCAATTATTAATTATGTAAATTACTTTAAAAGGTGTCTAGTTAGCCTGTTGAAGTTAACAAAATCATATGTAATTGTATAACTTAAGTTAGTTATGCATTTGTTTATAAGTTTGCTTAATAAAGAATTTAATAAAAACAAAAAAGAACTCGTGCATATTGGCTGTTACAAAATTCTGTATTCAAATAAGTAACTTTCAATATCACATGTTATATTCTTCGTTACAATTAGTTAACAAAATGTCGTCTGAGGAACCTTAACTCAACCTCACAGAATGGTTTAACTTAAGTCCTCTAACTCTCTAAATGAATTACATCAAAGACTATAAAGTCAGAGAGTAAAGTCTCGAGTCTTGTCTCGTCTAGTCGTGTCTCGTCGAGTCTTGTCTTGTCGAGTCTTGACTAGCTCTTGACATATTGCGTTAATTAGTATGCCGGAGCGACGCAATTTTTCCTCTTTCCTTTGATAGCTTATCTGGAAGCTCGTGTAAATCGCCGTCGCCTCTGAATAATGGTTAGTTCCTGGGATGAGGTTTTCATACTAATTGGGAATCACGTAGTTAAATTCGCATTTACATTTTTTTATAAATAATTTTCGATAGTTTGGTTTAGACTAGATGACATTTCTAGCCTGAATAGAGTCTGTCTAAAAAATCAGTTGACTTGGGATTTATAGAAGAATTAAAAAAACATAAGTTTATTTTACAAAACTGATATTAGCTGTTAAATATGTCTATATTTTTTGAATTCTACTAAAAATCCCAAGTCAACTGATTTTTTAGACTGACTCTACAAAGAAATTATTTCTATGTGACTTGGATTTTTAATGATATTTTAAGACTTTACTATCTTTGAATTTTTGTAGGTGTGTCATGCTATTTTCCATCACCGGAGTCGATCTATGTCAATTTTATTCCCTATTTTACACTAAAATAACCATAAATCTACACTGCTTTATTTTATGACACCATATGTTAACCGAATAACTTCATTACTTAACACAAAGTAGAAAAATCAAATAACTTTGCCGCTGAACATAACAATAGATTTGCATCAAGTTCAAAGGAAAATTTGTCAATATGTGGAGGTAGCGTGTCGATTGGCCTTTACAGAGGGCATTATTCAACCGAGGAACCATCAGGACCCAAACGAGTTTTATGGGTTAATCACTGCTTTGAACTTTGACGGATGGGGAATATTTTATTGGTTCCCTCACGATATACGGTACCCTAAAAGTAAGGGGTGGCAGCAACTGTTCTGAAACTATTTTTAAACTCAAATTACTATTAAATGTAATTTAAGACCTTTATTCCGAATTGCAAATATAAATTACTTATATAATATAAGTAGGGAAGAAGTGCGATTTAAAAATATATATATAATTGAATTTTTAATATTATTGTCGTTTAAATTTAGATTGTAGCTAATAGGTATTCCATTGCAAACTACAGCTCATCCGAAAATATTTTTTTTATTTACTACTAAACCCGCATTTGACCTCGATCTCGTCTGATGGTAAGCGACGATGAGGTCGACGATGGAGCTTGCGGGTCCAGTAAATGCCTATTCACTCTGGCCTTGAATATCCCAAGGTTGTAGGTTTCGGGAAATACAGACGCCGGCAGGCTGTTCCATTCCTTAGCCGTTCGCATAATGAATGAAGAAGCAAATCGCAATGATCACTGTCAAGCGTTTTTTAAAGTTACGACTAGTACTTATAAAACACATGTGTAAGTTTTATGTAACACGAAGATACATATGGAAATTACAATAGGCGGACCCTCCATGTCTTTCACTCGACCAACCCTGCCATGGTTAAGTGAAACACTGTATAAGTAACTTATTTTCTCGTAAAATTCAATGCGACACCAAACGTTGCGTTCCGGTTTACGATCCGAGCTGATCGCCCAAAAATAGTTGATTTAGATGCCGTGACTGTAGATGGAGCGACATAAAAACGGAACGCATAATAACATCAAACGTAGCTCACCGGATTGACTCATAAAGCCTTTACATAAATATCAATGTAAGAATAAGGGTTACCTATTTATGTATTGAGAATCTGTGTTCACGTCGGTGTTTTAGGGCCTTTCAAAAGAACTTTTCTCCTAAATTACTTAATTCTTTTGCAACATAACATATTTCTCTTAAATTTGCATATGTCGCTTAATGTATCACATAAACCGTGAATCACATATAAAATGTTTTACTGCCGAGCTTTCAGCTAGCTTATTTTTGTATGCCAAAGCTCCCGGATCTAAAGTAAACTCTTTTGCGGTGATAATACGGTTGGTTGTCGACAAAAATGTGAAGAACCCACTGATTTATATAGGGCACAGGCTTGATAACGATGGGGTATATGACGTCATCAAAACGTTTAAACCTGTGACATTGTCTTTCTCTCGTATTTTGCTCACGAAAAGGGGCTGTTTGTTGTAAAATCGATATTCAACTCTATATTCTTTCTATTACGGAATTTATTACAAAAACTATGTATAATTGTTGAGAATTGTCTAGTCGCATTTAAAATTGAATTACTGCTGAAGGTTTTTTATTAAAGGTCAGATCTTACAACATTACAGCATGAGCGTTGAACTTTTGTCTTGTGCAGGAATTCAACAAACGATTCTACAAACTTAATTTGGTTTAATAAATTAGAAAACTGAAATTATGGACATTTTTTCTCCAATGCATCTTCTGTAAAAAGCTTATTTTATAACATAGAATAAACGCAAATATCAATAAAAATAATATTTTTTTTACAAATACTCGTAAGTAGCATTTAAGTGCGCACATCAAATTCGAAGCTTATTCAAACCGCTTTTCACAAAATACACATCTACCTGTATACCTCTGAACATGTCTATTTTCGTCGCTCGACGAACAAGTTCCACGTCAAAATAATTTATTGCCTTGGAAATAAACGTCTCACCTGACGTGAGGGAGCTTTTATACAATTTTGCGCGTTCCGACGCTGAAAACGTATGCTTCGGGGTATGGATGTTCTAATTTGTGGACGTGGTAGTCTGAAAAAGAGCACCAAATCGCTCCTGCGAAAAATAAAGTACTCAATTGTTAAAATGTTTATGCAGACATGTAATGACATCCATTTTAACACGATTGCTAGTTGTGAACCAAAGCGCATAGCGTTGGCGAGTTTCACAAGAGACAGCCCGAGTGATAAAATGGTTATTACGTGCAATAAAATGGGCATATTATTGTATTGTGAGAGAATTAACGCGTGAGTGACCTAGATTAATTATCTGTTATTATTATTGATGTATACTTATGAATTTATTTGTATGATTGTCATCAGCAGCCTATTAATGTCCCCACTGTTGGGACACAGGGCTCCCCTTGCACAAGGGGGTTATGGGCCATGATCAACCGAGCGGGCCCAATGCTGGATTGGATTTCACACGCCTTTGGATTTTATTTTTATTTTCTCAGACATGCAGGTTTCCTCACGCTGTTTTCCTTCACCATTAGAGGAGTCGATAAATGTACATAAGTGTTCGAAAAAATCCAAAAAACTCATTGGTACATGGCATGGTTTCGAACCCGGACCTCCGCACGGGAGTCCGGTGTCCTAGCCACTAGGCCACCGACGCTCTTTGTATGATTGTAATGTTTCTTAATTCTAATTAATATGACAAATGTGACGCATTGGATTATTGTCTGTAAGCCACAAGCGACACACTTGCCGAAATTACGCGACGGATCTTTCGGCCCAGTAACACTCACAATGCTTTTTAGGTTATCCAATGCGTCACATTTGTTACATTAATTAGAATTAAGAAACATTACAATCATACAAATAAATTCATAAGTATATATGAATAATAATTACAGATAATGTGTCTCTACACTTATGTTGCATTTTTTGACTAATAAATAAATAATATTAAATAAAATATAATATTCTTATCTTATCTTATCTTATGACGGGGGGGCGGGGATAACCCCAGCGGCAGTTAGACCCTCAGGGATCTTTTGTGATCACCCCTTAGTCACCACCACCTTAGTCTCCTTCCTGTTTCTTAAAGATGCTTTGCATCAAGGACGCTATACAGCTTACAGGTATAGGCTTCCTATAGTCCTCTGGTTTCGGGTAGGCGACCTCCAGAAGACTCATACGCTTTCTAGCTAACGAGTCACATTCGCACAGCAAGTGTTCCATTGACTCAACGGTCTCACCACAGGATCTGCAGGTGGGATTGTCTGCCAGTCTCATCTTGTGTAGGAGGCTCTTAGTGCCAAAATGGCATGTGAATGCCCCTACAATGAGACGGATGAGACTCCTGCTATGGTTGTAGATTTTTCTACACCCAGTTGTGTCACCATTTCCAATGAACCTCTTAGAGTGTTTTAAGTTGGTTTTTGACCACTCCACCATATGCAGGTCATTGGCTTTAGCCTTAATGGCTGTTTTGATGGTACTCATTGAGAGTCCAACAAAAGGCTCAGGCCCCGTAAAAGTGGTTTTTGAGCCCTTTTTAGCCAGCTCATCAGCACACTCATTTCCCTGCACCCCTACATGGCCTGGTACCCAGACTAGCCTCACCTTGTTGCGCAAATATAATATTACTTTTTTTACGACCATGAAGTACCTAAAAATAGAATAACACGTAAGTATGAACTTATTTTCACTGTCCATGCACTGTTTTATGCAAATAATTCATGCAACTTGATCATCATATTCACTTTACTATGCCACCTCCAACAATGAGGTCACACATCGACTCCATGCCCCGAACCTATAGAAGGCAGTGATGTATTATAACACTGAAACGAAGCAGAGGGGCGAACAGAGTGATCGGCAGATGTTCACAGACACAGTAATGATTGACGCTTATTGGGCGATCCACGAGAAATTATGAGTGTACTGATGTCTGTACTATGTCTCCCTATACTGTGTAGTTGAGGAAAGTTCTAGAAAAAAAACATTTGCCCGAAGCACGATTCTGATCGTGTCTACACTTTGGGGCACGGAACCCTCTATGTACGGGCGGCTCTTTAATTATAAAATTTTACTACTTAGATAGTATATAGATTTGAATTGTTTTTGGTACTGCTCGGCATGTCGTTCGGCCTGTTGGCGTACCTCCCCTTTTGAAAAGGAAGACAGGGTTCCCTGTCAAAAAAATTGTGGAACACGCGTAGGCGTTAGTGCTACGGGCACGTAGAAGTACGCCTACGGAATGCGTAGGCTGCTACGAATATAGAACACTGTTTACGCGTATTTAAATTAAAGTGGTTTTGTTTATTGGTTTAGTTAGTAACTCATTTTTTAAATAGGTATTGAATGTAAATACATCCATAGATATGTCTGACTATGTAGAGCGACGATTTACACAAGATGGCTGACAATGAATGTATGAATTTCCTAATTTTTGCAAACCTTTTATAGGGCAAGTGTGTTTCTGAAAACCTGGGCGGGCGAGCGAGTGTGTGGACGAGCTTTTTATTTTCAACGACTGTGGATGGGTGTTAAAATGGCCCCGCTGTAGCTCTATGGCTTTTAACTTGTTAACTAATAATATCCTGAGATCATTAAATGAAACAAGTAGCTAGTCACGCACAAACACCTAACAACTTTACTGCATACATAAATTTTTAGAAGTTACGACTTAAAACTAACATCAGTCAAACCATCAGTTTTTTATTTTTTATTTTCTACTAAACCCGCATTTGACCTCGATCTCGCCTGATGGTAAGCGACGATGAGGTCGACGATGGAGCATGCGGGTCCAGTAAATGTCTATTCACTCTGGCCTTGAAAATCCCAAGTTGCACGAAAGGTCCTTAAAGTTAAGTCTCCATTACAGTACCCATCCTTTTTATGCCCTAGCTCTAGACAGAGATGACACGAGTCATACGGAAGCCCGTTTCTTGCGACTCACGTAGTTACGAAAAGCCAAAGATGATTATAACCGTATTACAACCCCATCACTCATTACATTAGATCACTACGAACAGTAAATGAATCCCGACAGGCCATTAGCCCTCATTTATGTAAATTGCACCCCTCCACCCCTTACCCCAACCCCCCTTTGTCTGGGAACCACCCCCTTTCTTGGAAGTTGGAAGCCGTCATCTATCATCAGCTGTCCATCAAGATGTCTCGATACTCGATGCGGTTCGCAGTATCTGCTGTATGGCAAAGTTTTGATTTTGATTTATGTGCTTCGTATGTGTAGTTTTATATAAAGGTGAAAATTTGCTATTTATTATAAATCTAAGTAATATACTTAAAGTTATTATGTATATTAATCCCACGCCCATCCGTGGACTTTTGTTGGAAGCCTGGTTGTGGTTAGCTGTGGTATGAATCTCGCCCGTCCAATCTATTTTTGTTTCATGCACGAATTTTAGATTTCAACATTTTTATCACTACGTAGTTTACATAAAATAGCCACCCGCGCGTCTGTTTGTCTGTGTGTTTATGAAGACTGATCTCGGAAACAGCTGAACGGTTTTTTTTACAGTTGTCTCGGATATACACCTAAATGATTACTAACCCTTAACTCATGTGAAAACGGCACGGTAAATTGTTTTCTCACGACCCCGTTTTTGCGCGCATACTGACTTACGGTTATTTGTCAAAATGCGGTAACACGGTATACTTATAGCTATAACTCTTCTCAAAACGATGTAATAATATAGTTGCTTGTTTGCTTATCGTATGGTTAGTGGCCAACCTATTTGTCAGAGTTGTTCAGGCCGCCCGTAGGCCTCTGACATGACCTAACGACTGCTGTCGAACGACAACAACCGGGACCGACTGCTTTACGTGCTTTCCGAGGCACGGAGGAGCTCAGATGAAATATGCCACTAGCAGTCATCCAGGTACCGACCGCGCCAATATCGCTTAACCTGCACGATAACTTACGGACCGTGCTCGCAACTAGGCTACGAGCTCCTCAATAATATCGTGCAATGGTGAGATAACCTCAATATACCTCAAAACCTCAATACCATATCTCAAAGTCTAAAGACAAGAGTGTTTAACCAGTGCGTCCTACCAGTAATGACCTACGGAGCCGAAACGTAGACACTGACGGTGCGACTGGTTCTCAAATTAAAAGTCGCTCAGCGGATCGGAGTATCTCTGCTGGATCGAATCCGAAATGAGGAGATCCGGCATAGAATAAAAGTTATCGACATAGCTCATAAGATTAGCAAGCTGAAGTGGCAGTGGGCCGGTCACATCTGTCGCAGAAACGACAACCGCTGGGGTAGACGAGTTCTGGAGTGGAGACCGCGTTTGGGCAAACGTAGTGTGAGACGAGCGTCCCCGTTAGATGGAGCGACGATCTGCGCAAGGTGGCTGGCATTGACTGGATGAGAAGAGCCGAAGATCGGGCTCAATGGCGCGCCCTGGGAGAGGCCTATGTCCAGCAGTGGACTAGAGTGGGCTGCTGATGATAATGGTGAGATAAACAGAAACAGTGCTATACGAGTTAGCATTTTTCTATTTATCACGCCATCTCATATCATTTCACCATTTAAGAATAGTAATAGCTGCCCAAAAGCCCCTAAACCTAATACCACCGATAATAAACGGTAATAAAAAAATAATAAACTCCTTATCGATACCTAAAACTAAAAGTCATTGCCTAAAACCCTGTTTCACATGGTACGGAACATCTATCTTGATAAACTAGGTCAAATCCTCATAACTAAACATTTTTGCTTGCGATTTTCAAGTATCAGAAAATACAAAGGCGATATTACACTTGCCGCTTCAATGATCTCTTCATCAGCCTTCAATGTCTTCTTTTATTTTGTGTAATAAAGGCAACTATAACTTCTATCACGACAATGGATCGAGGTCAAAAGGTTTTATAGAGGCTTTCTGAAGATCCGGGACATTGTCCGCCGGACGCTTCGGCTTCGAGTGGCGCGCTACGAAAAACCTTATAGTGAAAGTTACTTTATTAGTTCCTTATTGGATATGGAGAATTTACTAGCGTAAGGACATGACAGAAAGTAGGAAGGAAAGGAAGTTCTAAGTAATAGTGCCTAATTCTCTAATCTGTTACATTTTTTGATTGACACAACTGTCATAATTCAAGCATTGGACTTCAGTCACTATTGTATTTCAATGTTTTTCATTCAGAATATACCTGGGGTTAGTCCTAATCGGAGAGTTAGCACAAGGTGGCACAAGGCGATCGTATAGTAATGATTTAAAGATGCGATTTGGCGCACTAAATTTTTTATTTAAATAAATAAGTTACGACAAACAGGTAGACGCTAGAGACACGTGCAATATTGTGGAGATGATGTGAAAAAAAAATCCCGAAGTTATATTTCCTGGTCAATATATCTGTAGGCTGACACAAAATAAGAGCCAAAAACATTATAAAATCGACTTCCAAATAAAACAACACACATTCATCTTAATCTGCACTCAAGCTACACTCGTCAACTTTGATCATTAAGTTACGACTTAAATTCCTTCTGTCCTTACTTACGTCACCAGATTACTCTTGCCGTGTTCTTATTAAATTTTGAAGCACGTACCTTCGTCTAATATGTTTTATTGCCGAGTTATTTAGCCGGAATTAAAATGGAGCCGCCATCTTGCCTCGCGGAAAGTTCTCGAAGGATTTCCTCTAATGAGCGCTCGACTTGTAATGTTTGAACGTTACGCTAAACGCGAATTACAAAGTAAATTTCCTCGCATTAGTCACCATGCGTTTGAAATGGATCTTTTGAGATTTGGAATGAAGTTATTTGGGCCTTGACTAATGAAAACGTTGCGACATTTAAGGTGTCTTAAGAAGACACTTGTCACCAAGACAGTGTCACCTTATCTTATGTTATGATAGGGGGCCGGGAATAATCCCAGCGGCACTTCGACCCTTGAGGATCTTTTGTGCCTACCCCATTTTACACACTGGTCATCTCAGTGTGCAGGTTTCCTCACGATGTTTTCCTTTCACCGTTATAACAGTCGGTAAGTGTACGTAAATGTACGTAAGTCTTCGAAAAATACGAAAACTCATTGGTACATGGCACAGAAAGGTTACAGAAAGTTTTGGTGAATCATTGGGTTTTTTGGCACAGCTATAAATGGGTATTATAATCTTCTGTATCACTTTTACCACAATTAGTTTGATCTAAGAACTTCATAAGCTTTTGTTACACGATTTTTTAAATATTACCAACGTCCCATTATAAAGTTACTCAAAACTCCTTGAGTTAAATTCTCAAGGCGCTTTGAGTAACTTTATAATGGGCCTCTAATCTAAGTACGTCAGAACTCTACTAATAAATGTCACTAGAACTGAATATCAATAGCCAGAATATAAGAATATTTGATACAGTAAACCGTCGTCGCCTATAGTTAATACTACCTATACTTTGTTAGATAGCAAAGGCCAAAACACTCCCAAAACATCGTCTCCTATTCAACCGGGTAGTCATCCCGCGGAACGGCCTACCTGACCAAGTTGTGAATGCTGAAACTATAAACCAGTTTAAGAACAGATTAGACAGCCACTTACGAAATGTGAAGAAACAGGCTAACCAGCATTAGCTGCCTGCCTGCTAATCCAATAATAATAATAATAAAGGTCTCCATTTTCAATCATTTACTTTTGATTATCATATTCATATATTTTTTATTTATAAACAGCAGTTTACACGTCACACTTAAATATTTCATTGTAAGTACATTATTGTTTAATATTTCTTTATAATTTCATATATATTGCCTTGTTTTCAATTATTTGATTTTACATTATTAATAACATACATAAATATTTCATTGTATGAAATGTCAAATGTTTGAAACTACATGTGCATTTTCCCAAACCATTAGCTCGCTGTCAGTGCTCACATCATCTTCTAGAAGAGAGGGCGTCACTTGAACATTTTGTTTTTTACTGGTTATAAGCTATCATGTCATTGTCACTGTAGGTACATTATTGTTAAATATTTCATTATAATTTAATATAATATATTGCATTATTTATAATTATTACATTTTACATTATTAATAAATTATAATTTGAATGTTTTTATGTCAATTTTATTATACTTATGACCAGTGATCGGAGTAGGTAGAGCTGTTTTTGGTACTTGCCACATACGGTCATAATATGGATAAGTATGCCCAATAATCCCGGGATATCCGGGATTGAATAAATATATTATTTAGATTTTTAACGTTATATTTGTTTTGATACACATTTAAGATTGGTGGCGAAATAATTTTTTTTAAGATTCATGGCGCTAGTGTACCTATGGTAGTGTTTTAACTTCTTCGTAAGTTCACAATTTTTAAAAAATCGTAATCCGCCGAGTAAGGGCGAGGTTTATAAAAGTAATTTACAACATTTGCTCGATAACTTAAAACGGGATCCCGAAATCATATCCATATTAATATAACCTTTGAGGACATTGACCCGAAAGAGCCCTACCTACTCCGATCACTGGTTATGACAATTTTATTATATTTATCAATCAAGTTTAGTCTACAACTAAAGTCTAAAGTGAAGCCTACTCCAAAGCTAGTCTTTAAGTAAAGTAATTCGCTAAAGCTAACAAAACCTTAAACTAAACAAATATTTCCCACAAAGCTATGGGAAAGTAAACCGGAAGCGCTGGCGACGCGGTTGCGAGTCATCGCTGCTTCCGGATGTGACGTCTACGCCAAGCCGGCGCCTGAGTATACAGCCTTGAGCTTGTGTCTTGGTGTTGAAATTGTTTCTTTTTTAGACGCAAATGTATAAAAAAAATCCGGCTAAGTGCGAGTCGGACTCGCGCACCGAGGGATCCGTTCTCAAAAGATATATTAAGTTATTTTAGTTTTAAAAATATAGTTTTTTTTCTCTCAAATATTATAAATATTTAGACTTTTTTTTCCGGAATACATATTATAATACCTTCTATCAGTACTAATTATTTAAGATTTATTGCCGATAAAAAAAATATGTCTCAAAAATTATAATTTTATGAAACTTCGTTTTTTTTTCTGTGAACTATCCGGGATTATCTATTAGTCTTAATTATTTCAGAATTTTTCGACTATTTTTTGCACATTTTTGGCCATAAGTAAAAAACAATAGCACATAAAATAAAATAAAAAACAGATTTATAATGCACAAATAAAGCCCTTTCATATGATTCCCCACTTTGCCCAGTTGCCCCACTTTCAGATTTCGACCCCCCATTTCGGACCCCATTTTCAATTAAAATTATTTATTTATTTATCGTTCGGTCGTCAGCATCACACAATCAATCAATCAATCAATCAATCAATGTTTATTTGCAAGAATACGTGCGGTTTGAAACAGTATTCAACCTGCAAGCAGGCGTGCAAATATTTAACAGAATAATGTTATACCTATTCATTCCTTAAACTAAAAATTTATATAATTCTAATGTGCATGCAATTTGTCTAAATATTCACTAATGTTATAAAAACAGTTCTCTAAAAGCCACTTTGTTAAATTAGACTTAAATTGTGACCCATGTTGTAACTTGATTTTATCTGGCAGGTTGTTATACAGCAGCACACACATGTTATAAACATTTACTTTATAAATATATTTCTTACAAGGAGGCTGATACAGTAAGTTTATATATTGACTTCTGGTTCGTTTTGGATATACTTCGGTATATTTTTTAAAATAATCTGGATGTGATTTTACAAACCAACAAACATCTCTAATGTAAAGACACGGCAGCGGGAGAATGTTATATTTTTCAATCACACCATTATTTTACAAAGGCAAAATATTCTTCAGCCATGCTATGGCTACGTCGTCCAGCAAGTGCAATCTGTCGATTCCTCCTGGTATGGCCCATATTTCGCAGTCCTCCTTTAGGTGGCTCTAGGAGTACGCGGGGTTAGCTCTAAAGCCCCATTTGTGCATGAGTTCACCACATCGTCCCTGTCCGACCCTCAGGTGGTTCAGTTTCGACCACAGTGATCTGATTCAATTAAAATAAACTTATTATTTCCAATTTTTATTTACCTGAGATAGATGCGGGCACCCGAAAAACACTTATACAAAATTATCTTGATCCACTAGCTCTCACACTATACCCTGTGTTGTGGAAGTTTCTTGTTCTACAGCAGTATCAATTAAATGTGGTAATACCGGTAATCGATACCGGTTTTTTTGAGTATTTAACAAAAATATGTACTGTAGATTCTACCTTATCCGCATGCATTTTGTTTTCAGTTTTGCATGTGTTGCTAAGTAGGTTTCAGGTTGTCCTATCAGACCCAGCTTGTAAGACCACATCAAATTAATTTCTAAAATGCAGCAGCCATATTTTTTTATTTTACTTTTACATTGCACTTTTGGATTCAACAATAATTTTGCCAATAATTAACTGACCTAAATATGTTTATTAATTCAAACCTTCTGTAGGATTTATTGTTAATTTGATTAATGCTAATTCCCATCGCCTGACGTTCACACAGCCATTAAGGGGTATTTACATCTTGTTTATTGTTTTTGGCGTTACGTGCGTGTTATCTGAAGGTCACTTTAGTAGTGCTAATAAACCTTTGATTAATTGTAATTACTTGGTATATAAGAACCTTTGTTGATTCGTTAATTATTTAATTAAAACGGAAAGGTCATCTAGAAATATTTGAAACAAATTATTGTCTTAGATGTAAGTGCGTCGGTGGCCTAGTGGCTATAGGACGCCGGTCTCCCGTGCGGGAGGTCCGGGTTCGAAACCATGCAATGCTTATTGCCAGTACCAATGAGTTTTTCGGATTTTTTCGAAGACTCACGTACATTTACCGACTGCTCTAACGATGAAGGAAAACATCGTGAGGAAACCAGAGGAAATGAAAAGTTTCCGAAGGTACGTGAAATCTACCAATCAGCACTGGGTCCGCTCGGTGGATCATGGCCCGTATCCCCTTGTGCAAGGGGAGGCCTGTGCCTCAACAGTGGGAACATTAATAGGCTGCTGATACAGGATACTTCAAAAAGATGTGGTACAGATGTGACACGAACTAGGAAACTTTCGAATTTGAATTGTACGCAAACGCATATAAAGTTCACTATTCATTGACCAGCGAAAGCACGTTCACGCTTCTTCTGCTCTCGCGCTACATGGCTTCTAAACGCTTTGTGGCACCAATCAATCAATAGTGAACTTTATAAGAGTTTGTATACCGTTCAACTTCAACGTTCAATTCGAACTATGTAGCGTCCGCGCCTCGTCTTTTTGATGTGGAGGAACAAGGTTAAAAAACTGTTTATATTCTCAAAAATATGAACGAAGGCACGCGAGTCTACCCCTAAATGGACTATAATTATTGCAAGCTTAAAAACTAACCTACTATAGTACCACACTTCAGTCTACGATACAGTTTAACCTATTCTCCAACTGTTAGCACTTACTCGGCTAAATTGAATCAGGGGCCGATAAATCAGCCGACCTCGTTGACCAGCCCCATAACTCAATGGCGGTTATGGAAATGGCAGCATTGAGTGGAATGCCGTGTATTGAGCCGCGGTGCCGGAATGTGCCGCCAGTGCCGGAATGTGCCGACTAATCGCGCCGATAAGATGCCAGGTAAAGTTTTTTGACCTTGTTTGATTTGAGCCACGCAAAGATTAGGAAAAGTTTTCAAGAAGTACTTACCCGTTACAAATAAGCAAATGAAGTAATTCTTCCTAATAGAAAGACACGGGGGGCTATTTGAGTGAAATTATATTATATAATTGTAATTTTTATTGACATTCAATTTATTTTACATTTAATCATTATGTCTGACTATGTGGTCAAGAAAATTAGCTCTACGCTTTCCTATAGAAAGATAAACCAACATATTTGACAGAAGTAGAAAAAAGAAATTAAAATTGCAAATTTATTTTATCTTACATTTAGTGTGAAAAAATAAATTTGTGAATGTACATAGTAATATAATTTTTTGTCATTTCTGATATTTCTAGCATAAAACTTTAGTTTTAGTTGATCTGGTCATCATCATCATCAGCAGGCTACTCTAGTCCACTGCTGGACAAAGGCCTCTCCCAGGGCGCGCCATTGAGCCCGATCTTCGGCTCTTCTCATCCAGTCACTGCCAGCCAGCTTGCGCAGATCGTCGCTCCATCTAGCAGGGGGCGTCCCACACTACGTTTGCCCAAACGCGGTCTCCACTCCAGAACTCGTCTACCCCAGCGGTTGTCGGTTCTGCGACAGATGTGACCGGCCCACTGCCACTTCAGCTTGCTAATCTTATGAGCTATGTCGATGACTTTTGTTCTATGCCGGATCTCCTCATTTCGGATTCGATCCAGCAGAGATACTCCGAGCATAGCTCTTTCCATAGCATAGTTCATCTGGTAAATAAAGTAATTTGTACGAAATATAATCGAAAAGTGCTAAGTCAGGCTGATTGAAAAATCAAAAATTTGGATCTTTCGCACTAGATAATATAGTAGCAATATCAGTTGAAATATTATTTTTGAATACATAGACGAAATATTCGCCTGTAAACCCCATAGTTGTTCCACCCTGTTCCATACTATAAATACTTATTCTATCACCTTCCTTATCTTTCCTACCATTTAGTTTACTTGTGGTTTATGATTGATGATTCAAATATTTAGTGTAAGAAATTGTTTGATATGTTTGATTATGAAACTATAAATTTGACATGGAAGTGACTATAAGTTTTTCAGTTACGTTTAATAATTAAAGATCATAATTTATTAATTTTTTGTGATGTTTGTTTATATTTTTATTTCGTGAAGCTACACCCTAATGGGTAAAATTACATTGTAACACAAATTGTATTATAATAAGACCTATAATGACATGTAATTTAGGGCTACTAAATAAATGCAATAACTGAAAATGACGATGCTATATTTAGATATAGACTTGCCATAAATACCTATCCGATCCAATCTAATGCCAAGACGTTAGCAAGAAATTATGACACCAATCAAGATTTCCATCACAATCCCTCTACCCGGTAAATTAGCTACGATTCCATAGATCTGGCTATTTACGTCCACGGGGCTATTACTCGGGCTATTTGGGCTATTACTCGACTAATCGGGGCTATTCGCCCTCCTCGGACTGCCGTAGTGACCGTTAGCACAAAATAAATAATAACAGAATTGAATTTCAGCACTGTTGAAACGACAATGGCTCAAAGGTTAAGGCATGAGACTGCGGCGGCACATGTCGCCGGATCAAGTCTATCTCTGGACCATTGTGGTGAACCACTCCTGGCACATGAATTTTAGTTTAGTTGGAGTGGTTAATGAAAAATATTTGTGGATGTGTAAAACATTACCAGTGGTTTTTTTTGCGAGGCACTCACATAACGCTCCGTTGGTTACACAAAATAAATAAAGCGTTTATTTGCTCAAAATACATAGCTTGTTTTATCATAATTTGCAGTAGGTACAATTTATTTTTTCTGATAGTTAGACGTGTAGATATCAGGAACGATAGCACCCGTACTAGTTTTGTAAAAAAAACCTGTATGGCATCTGTCATAGCATCTGCTAACGCCTTCCATCGGGATACAATGAATAAATATAATTAATGCCAGTAATCGTTAAGTTAAGTTACACAAAATAAAAATAAAATATTTATTTAAATAATACGTATAGATAGATACAAATTAATAAAATAGTTTATTAACTATCTGTTTTCAAAACTAGTAGCTCCTGACACGTGCACTAGCCTGCAGGCGTGGCTATCTTGCACCATGCTGCACACGGGCAGGAAAATCTTAATCGGTCCAGCCAAAAAGGCCGCGGGGCGCGCGGTATACGGCACGCGGTATACGGCACGCGGTGGCGTATGATTACTAAGTTTCCCTTCTTACTTACTTTATTTATTTTGTGGCCGAAGTGACCGTTAGTCACCGATATTGGCTCGGTTTGGACCAGGTGCTGCTAATGGGGTTACCGGTGCAAAGCTACGGTTATCTGGATTATTGTTTTATGGGTTTCGGATCTGTTCTCGAAGCCTCTAAGCACTGTTGTCACCTCTGTTGGACTGTTTTACAAGGTCTTGCAATGGCTTAGATTGCAACAGATAAGTGTTGATGATATACTCGAGCATAATTGTACAGTTTTAGAATTTAGGTACATCACATTAGGTTATATTCGCATTTTGATACTAGCCTGGTTGAAAATAAGAAACCCAAAAAATGAGTAAAGGTCATTTATTTGCTAAGTTTGTTTATTTCAATCACTTTCATTATTTTGAGACATAAACCAATTAAACGCACTGCGTGAAGTTAGTTCGCACTTGCAACTCACTTCACACGGCAAACGAGCCAATCGCGAGATCGCAATGACACTCCCCCAGTCTTTCCGCAGCGCTAAAGAGATCCAAAATCGTTTTCGGCACAAACTTTCAACGTCGCTCTTTAACCGTGCCGGGGTTGGATGAAAGAAAAAATAGTTTTCCCTCCCCTAATGGATAGGTAATGAATGTTATTTTGTAGTAGGACCTTCACAAAATTGTATTGACCAAACTTCAAACTGTGGTGACTCGAGATGATAAACATTAGCTCTCCATAGGGGCGGTTCGTTCCTTCATGGTACCGGGCATCTGTACTAGAAATTAGGACTGTAACTTTCTTAAACTTTTAAGGAACTTTTCCACTGTAACATTAGTGCGTTCCTGAAATTCTCAACACAAAGCTCTTTCAACCCGTCAATCCATCTAGGTATTAAATGTCATTGTTAGACTTTAATTGAACCTTAAGAACTCACCAATTTTCGAAGAGCTCACCCGGCTCGTGCGTTATTAAGAATTCTCTTTGGTAAATTCGAAAGGCAATGAAGTGTCGGAGACCAAGTGCGGCTGGTCGGCACGCTTGGTCGGATACTTTGGCCACCGATAAAGGCACTATAAGTTACTTTACTTGAGTCGACGACGGAAAACGACTTCGTGGGATTAGTTTAAAGAGAATTTTATTAGGTACCTGAAAAGGTTCTTATTTTCTAAGTTAATCCAGTTTATTATTACGTAGAAGCTAGGCAGGTATTTCTTTAGATTTTTTTATTGTAATTCATAATTCATTTATTCATGCATAATCATGAGTTACATACAGATCTTACTATGTACAATTATTTAGTCCTAACATGATGAACCTTGTCGGTATAGCAAGTTTGTAAGAGTAGTTCTTTTAGTATAATAATTTATAAATATTTATCTTCAAAATATTCCCGAACTGAATAGTAGCTTTTGGAGGGTAATAAGTCCCTTAGATACTTTTGAAATTGCTTTTCAGTTTGGACTTTTTTCAAGTTTTCAGGAAGGTAGTTGTAGACTTTTACTGCCATGAATTAAGTGCTGTCCATTTGCATTTTTAATCTTATTATCGGGTGATATAATTTGTTCTTATTACGCGTATAAGTAGAGCAGACGTGCAAATGGCTGAATTGTGAGCAGTTGGTAATGGAAAGTGGTCACATAAGGTTTTTGATCCGTCCACCCGTATTAGCCTAGGTCTTCACATGTCCGGTTCCAGTCCCGGTTCGGTTCGCTGCAACCAATTACATGCGCTCCGTCCTTTCCTCACTTAAAATCTGCGCTTTGATTAAACGAACCGAAATGGAATGAACCGGCGTCGTGTAGTCAGAGGCATAAACAATTAAAGGGACTCTAATTTTTTTCTTCATCCAATCTTCAATGTTCTTACTTACATACACATACATTTACTATTTTAATTGTGATAAACATTATTATAATAAAAGTTATCAGATTGAATATCCGGTGGAACTTGAAAACTAACCTATAAAACACTCAGTGTCGCCTCGCGCACGCCGACTCAGCAGCGAGGAGTGGGTTAAAGGTTATGTATCGACTGACAGCGAACTATCATAAGCGCATTATAAACTGCAGCGGATATTCGAACTAGACGAAGCGAAACTACTGAAGCTTCTACGAAAATAAACTAAAATAAGCGTAACCGTGTGCGTCTGCCCTCTACGCCGTAGCTTGATTGTTCAGCGTAGCATTACGAACAACTCAAACACAGAATATTAATCTAGTTTGAAAAAAATTAATCATATTCAGGCTCCAAATTTTTTTTAATGTTTGTGGTCATTCATAGGACCTATCAATAATATTTTTTTAAATACTAAATATTGAATATTTTGTTGATCGATTAAATACGATCCTCTTGCTACGGCTAAATGCTACACGTGCTATACTTGCTACGGTACAAACTGTTTTTACAACAATATCTACGAATATCTCTGTTAAACTGATTTTACAGCATTATCTACGAATATCTCTGTTATCTCTGTTCTCTGTCTCTGTTGTTCTCTGTCTAATCATGTATAATGCATTGTTGAATAAATGTGTTTTCTCTTTCTTTATTTGTTCATTTCGTAGCATATAGGGCTCGTGCTGACTGTCAGATCCTCTTGCTTGCTTGCTTATCGTATGGTCAGTGGCTAACCTATTTGTCAGAGTTGTTCAGGCCGCCCGTAGACCTCTGACTAGGCTTAACGACTGCTATCGAACGACAACAACCGAAACCGACTGCTTAACGTGCTTTCCGAGGCACGGAGGAGCTCAGATGAAATATGCCACTAGCGGTCACCGGTACCGACCGCGCCAACGTCGCCTAACCTGCACGATCACTTTCGGACCGTGCTCGCAACTAGGCTACGAGCTCCTTGTCAGATCCTATTAGGAAGTTCATAATGTTTCAAATTTGTATCTTTCCTACGGTCTCTCAAGACTTTTACTCGTAACCCGTTCTCATTCTAACTGTACCCTAAAAACTCAGTGTATTCGAGTTGGAGAGCTCGCAGCACATGGCCGACTAAAAGCGTCCTCCACTAGCGGACTTACAGCCCATTGTGCAGCCTGGCCCATTGTTCTCGTCCAGGCGTTTATCGACCTCTTGTAGCCTCCGAGAATGCCAAACTATGCAGGGAGGTGTATCTATTGCTTTTTAAGTCATTGATTAATAGGTTTAAGTCATATAAAAGTCACTTCTTGTTGTATCAATTAAAACTTAGAATAACGGTGACTTGGAGGAAACGTCCTTAATGTTAAGGCTTCCTTAATTCTCGTGTTATCTTTATCTAGAGCTAATGCGTAGAAAAGGATAGCATGTAGTTTAATGAAAACTTAACTTTAAAAACGTATCGTGCAACTCAACAAGATCTGTATTCTGTCATGTAATAAATATAATTTACAGGTTGAAAGCTATGGGCGGCCATTTTAGCACCCATCCACAGCTGATATAATAAAAGAGGGAATAACTAAGTAAAAAAGAAGATCCGCCATACGTCCACCTTTTTTTTTGTTGACGGGGGGTGGGGGGGGGGGGGGGGGGGGGGGGTGGGGGGGGCGGTGAAATCTTCATAAGATACCTGGTCTCCTGGGGGAGAGACCGGGTTATGTGCGATTTTTACGCATTAAAACCCCTTCGATGGCCGATCCCATGTATGTCGGAGGACTCCGGGATCTCCAGTGGAACGCAACGGTGCCAACGGTAGCACTTCGCACGCGACCATGGCACGCTACTGCCTTCCCCCAGGGTCGCCAGCCTATGGACGGCCAAAGCCCCCACTTTGCCAACCCACGACCCTGATAACCACTTTTAGTCGCCTTTTACGACAGGCAGGGGCTACCGTAGCTCTATTTTTCGCCAGAGACATACGGCCACCTACCATCACTTTGCAATTTTTGTGGACTTTTTATGAATGAAGCTTACATTTTACAATACCGACGTAACAATTCTAATATTTTCAGAAATCATAAACATTTTTCAGATTCATATTAATTTATTTGTCCAGAATGTAGGTACATAATTACAAGATGGTATTTTCGAAACAAAGAGCCGATACATTCTACTCAACTGCACATGCAAATATAAAAAATAAATAAAATAATAGTCAGATAAATTATAAAATATAAATGTCATTTATATCGTAATCATAATCTTTTTTATTAAACAAAGCCTACAAAAAATATCTATTATTCTTATAAATAATTATTAAAAGTTTCATGAACTGAATACAAACATTTATCCAGTAACCATTCAAATAATCTTCCTTTAAAACTCTTAGGGGTAAGTCGACAAACTAGCGTGGTAATTTATTATATATGCGTAGTGCTATTACATAGACATTCCATACTTAGCTTATTCATGAACCACACATTGGGTCTAATTACGACATCGTTATGCAATATGAAGTATTCCGGGTGTTGTATTACAAAAATAAAATAAATGACAAATGTACATGGACGGCACTGGCAATATGCGGAGCTTCTTAAACAAAGGTCTACAACTGTCCATATAATGCGCACCACATATTGCTCTCATACATTTTTTCTGGACTATAAACGCCCTTTCAACATCAACTGAGTTTCCCGATATAATTAAAAATAGAAAATAGAAATAGAATATCCTTTATTAAAAGACAATATATAAAAATATCTGAAAAAATATCACAAAATGAGTAAGATTCTAAATTGACCATATTTTCCATTCTAACAAAAGATATGATCTATTAAATGGGTCAAGTTCAGCTGATAATAGAAGGCCTTAGTTAAAATTACCCTACATCTATTGATTTAAATAAACTAACTAACATATACTTTACTTAAATAACTAACTAAACAGTTGCTTACGTGAAGGTATTACCTAAAGCTAGCCTAATTTAGCCTCACGTAACATTGGCTCTAGGCACGATATGTACTTAGGCCTTGTATTTATAAATAAGCCTCGACAAGGTTACGGCCTCGGTGAAATATACCACGGTTAAACGTCGTGTTTGTTATTAATTTATCATGCATGTAATAACTTAGGAAGTTATATGAAGCTTTTTCTCTATGCAGAGTTAGCCTGGGGAGGTACCACCCTTTTACCTATTTCTGAAATTACTCGTAAATGTCATTTATTCGCAAGAAATACGGTACAGTATTTTGATTAAATAAAATGATATTTATTTTTTATTTATTCTTTTACACTTTTGTGTACAGGTGAGCTTAATGCCTTGCGGCATTCTCTGCCAGCTGACCTTTGGGCATGCAGATATGTTATGACGGTGCAGTGGCAATAAAAATCCCAAAAAAATTACTTAATAATATGTGAAATTTATATATTAAAATAACAATATACTTACATAGTATATTAATATACAATACTAATACAAATATACAATATAATTTACTTATATACATAAATACAATACAATTAAAATTTAAGGATTTCAAGTGTTCAGTGATTTTCACCAATAGTTTGGCATGCAAAATTAATAAATTCTGTCCAAAACAACAATGCTTGCATTACTGAGATTCAGCGTAATTATCGGTAGACTTCATTTCGCCTCCTCAACCTCAAGGTTCGCAGCGCATCGAAAACACTTTATTTGCCAGCTATTTTAATATGTCCATTTCCGTACTAAAATTACTTTTACGAATGTGGAAAGATTTAAGTATAGGAAAGTGGTTTAAGGAAAAAAAGCGTTGTCATTTTGAAATCTTACAGAGATTTTTTTCTAAAATCGGTCTTATAATCTCTTCAATACACTGTACGTGAGAGTATCGTATAATCCGAGTCCCTCTGCCCTCTGACCTCTCGTTATCGCCCGGCCGGTGGGTCTATGCCCTAATTGGGTGCCGAGGTAACTACTCGTGCCACGTAGTTCCACAATCTGTGGAATTTGCCCAATTTTGGAACATTTGATACATTTTGCTGATATCGTTTTAGAGGTAAACGAATTACAGTTACCTGCTGACTTCTGACGATGAAGGAAAACGTAGTGAGGAAACTTGCACGTTAAAAAATAACCTTTAATATTACTGTAGGTATCTATGTATGTATGCTTAAACCATGATATATTACCAATGAGTTTTTTTAAGACTTACGTACATTTACCGTCTGCTCTAACGGTGAAGGAAAACATCGTGAGGAAACCTGCATACTTAGAAAATCTGCAGTATACCAAATTCTTTAAAGATAGATAAATTCTTTATTACATACAATAAATTTATATAGAAAAGGAAAAAAAAAACAAAGGCGGCCTTATTGCTCAGAGCGATCTCTTCCAGGCAACACAGGTTTTTTTTTAAAGCCCCAAAACTCTTGTGAAGCTTTTTTGTAAGCATCTAAAAAACGTAAGTCAATTTCTTAAAGTGCCAACACTACTTAAACCTACCCTCAAACCTGAAAATACCTTTCCACAACGACAAAACTCCCGAATCTACGTGTAACGAGCATCCCGCCGCAGGTGTGCCCTGACCCAGTTACCAGATATTATTAAAAATGTATCTCCGCCGGTCTACTAAGGCTCAGCGCCCACCTACCGAGGCGTATCATAGCGAATTTTGTTGCTGATAATAATGAATTTTATCTACGTTCACATAGTTCAGAACTCGAAAAAATTTAGTATTTCAAATTTCGGCCGCGCCTCCGCGCAACAAGCGTCTGTCGACCACGGTTGTACTTTGAAATTTTCCACACATTTTCAATTGCTGTCTCTAAACATATTCATCCGCCTCACATTCAAGTGACGACGTTTAACACACATTTCGATTTAAGACCCTAATCTTCGACTTGAGAAGTGTTGCCAACTTTGTTCGAGTCCATGTGGCATTTGAATGGGCAGTGCACACGCACTACTTGGAACCGTCTGGAATCCGATCTTTCACACATAAATTTTTTTTATTTCGTTTTTTGGTACTTACAGCACACATAAACATGTCAGTTAGTACTTAAAATTTATAGTGTAGCTATACAAACTAATATCTGGCTCGTTAGCACAATGCACCAGGAGCACCACAGTCAGTATAAAATTAATCCTATAAGTACCTATCTAATAATTAAAAATAATAAATAAAATAAAAAAAAAAAAAAAAAAAATTATTTTCCTTAAAAAGCTATAACATTTTTATATCCGTGATCGAGGCCTCCTTTTAAGCAAATAATGCTTGTGCCAGGAGGCCCCGCTCTTCCATATCCAAACATAACAATAATTTAGTGTGTGAGTGTATGTAGGAGTATGTAATTGTTGTGTGTGTGTGTGTGTGTGTGTGTATGTGTGTGTGTATGTGTGAGTACATTTCTATGGTAGTTGTTCATTTATATGTGAATGTAGATCTTACAATTCACAATTTGAGTACAGAATTATACTCACATTGTGAACTGTAAGAGTGCCTCCGTCTGTTCATATGTTAGTGTCTTTAGCCAATCTATTATATCTTTTTTACAGTCATGAGAATTTTTGTTATATATATATATCTCTTTATTTATTTTATTATACAGGGAAGCTGAACGTTTATTTAACTGTACACTAGCAAAAGTTGTTTTGACCTTAGGTACTTGTGCAACTATATCTTTTCGTCTTTTAGTTGTTAAATTTATGTCATATTGCAAGGTTTTATGTTTTATGTTATAGCTGCTGTAAAGGGGCATTGTCAATACACGACATACACGCCAATACGCTACGTATAAGTGAAAGATCCGATTCCGAACGTTAAAATTCCGTGTAGTGCACACTTGCCCTATCTGTTGACTTCGCACTTCACTGTGTCTGCACAACGGCGCTGGGCCTAAGTCGGACTACCCGTATCTCAGAATTAACCACCGAACGCGGTTGAATTATGCTTTACGAACCCGTTTATAGGTGCTGTGAGGCGCTGTGAAATATTAGGTGTGTTTTATCTGCGATTTTATAAACAGGCAGTTTATAAGGCTCGGTCGGTAAAGCAGTTGATTAGAGATTATTAAAGTATGAACATGGTGCAACACATTTTGTAAACTCGTAGTAGATTTTTGATTTTAACTAGCGTATTTTCCTTTATGTCGTCAAACTTCACATACGTTCAAAAACTTTATTAAACACCAAAATGCTGGTTTCTTCACGGTATTTCCATGACCATTACATAGAGATTTAAGACTTCGAAAACACCGAAAAACTTAAAGGTATTCAAATAATTTATTAATTCAATCATCATCAGCATCCCGCTCTAGTCCACTGCTGAACATAGGCCTCTACCAAGGCGTACCGTAGATACCAATCTTCAGCTCTTCTCATCCAGTTGCTGCCAGCCACATGGTCGCCACTCCAGAACTCGTCTACTCCAATTGTTAATTCTACCTAATTGAAAACTACTCGAGGTAGATTGTTTTATTAAGAGTACATGCTACTGGTAAAACTGACAATTTTTGGGCAAAACTTTACTGCATATAAACTTAATATCTTCAGATATTATAAGCGAATAATTTGCCACACATATTTTAAAACCATTATGGTTGCGTACCCCTTTGCCCAAAATAAAAAAATTAAAAAGTATCAGACGAGCACCCGTTGCTAACTCGCATATAATACTGCGAGTAATCATTTGACAATTAAGGCTCTACACACGTTCACATTGGACACAATGAGCCCGAACAGGTGCGGCTTGCATCAAGCCAGGGTTAGACCCGGTTTAGGCTAATGCATTGATGTAGAGTCGGTTGGGGTACAAATAAAAGATGAAAGCGGAAAAAATACTTAAAAAGTAGGTACTGCTTCGCTGCGACTCTTCCAATTATTCTAAAATCCGTCTGTTTATTTATTCGAAATGTAATTAATTGGTCTCACAGTGATAGGTCTCAATCTGAAAGATCTTATAGAATCAATACAGATCAGAATAATGGGCAAAGTCGCAAAATTACAGACCATTACTTTAAATTTTAAGTTCGGTGGCCTAGTGGTTAGGACGCCGGACTCCCATGCGGGAGGTCCGGTTCGAAACCATGTAATGCCATGTACGAATGAATTTTTCCGATTTTTTCGTAGACTTCCGTACATTTACCGACTGTTCTAACGGAGAAGGAAATCATCGTGAGGAAAGCTGCATGTCTGAGGAAATTAAATATTTTCGGAGGCGTGTGAAATCCACCAATCAGCACTGGGCCCGCTCGGTGGATCATGGCCGTACCTCCGCTTGTTCAAAGGGAGGCATGTGTCCCAACAGTGGAGACATAATAGGCTGATGATGATGACTTTAAATTTTATCTTTCTATTAAAGCTAAAAGAGCTGACTCTGTGATGCTCGTCTTTTTTAAACTCGTTGATACATTCTTTGTTGAGCGTAGCACGGGTTCTACGCTCGTAGCGCGTGATAAGAGCACCCATAACTCACAACCACTCTGTTATACAGAAATAACGGACTCTAAATAACTCTACATCATCTCTTTACTTAGGCCTCTCTACACGCACGGGCGCAGGTTTTAATAGATAAGATTTACGAGCTCATCTGGTCAAGGGTTCGATGCCATGCGGTAATTTGCTGCGACAGGCGACGGAGGGGGAGGGAAAGGTTCGAAGGGAGAGCTGGATATGGGATGTGAATGCTGTTTTGCTGGCTGGAAAAAATCCTCACGTGTTTTTTAATACCTACGATATCTAGGTAAAAAGAAATTTAAAAAATGACGCTGGCTGGTTGTGAATATAATAAAATAGAAAAAGCCAGAAAATAAATAGAATAAATGTCTATGTAAAAGGACAGTACGCGGAACTGTGGAACTGTACCTTTTGCTTTTCAGATTGGTGGTGAAAAACAGCGCTAAAAATATCATTTAAATGGATGGGTTTAAATAGATGAATAGGTGAACTAATGTTTACATAGGGAGATCGCTAATTATAACAGTATAACGCAAATTATTAAAGTAGGTACTATGGCACCCTATTGACAATTCTGGTCGGATTTTACCGCCTATGCCAAGTGGTTGTATTGAATAATAGCGTTTCTTCTATGTCTATGTTTATTACATAAAAAATAGAAACAGAAAGCTCCTACACCACCCATGGAGTCTAGTCCGGTCGATACATTGCCGTGACTTGCAGCAGTAAAAACGCAGCCTTTACGAAAAAAAAGCTCCGCTCCGTAGGAAAAAACAAAACATTAAATTATACCGTAATAAGCCCGGCGAAAGTTCGGGTGATCGACCCCTGGTAATAACAAATTTTTCCTACATTTTCCACGTGGGAAATTCGCAGAAAATGCCCAATTGTTTCACTGAAATTAATGAGCAAGCGGGTGATTCGTTGTTTATCGTTGAATGGGTTTATAATTGCCTTTTTTTGGGAAATTAGCGAAAATATTGAGGTTCTAAATTAGTTTTATTACCTACACTTTATTCATCATCATGATTAATTTATTAGCCTACACATAGATTTAGAATGTACAGATGAATAGTCAGTTAGGTATGTACTAACAGCGAGACCAAAAAATGCACGTCAAATGACGTAATTATAAAAATCTACAGTACAGTAGCCCATGACCGAGATTGACTGATACTTGTCAAAAAAATGTAACAGCAGACTAACCATCACATAGTTCTACGTCAATTTATTAGTGTCTTCTTTTCTCACGTGTCGTTTGTATATATAATAATAATAATATTGTCGTATTGTGAGAAGTCATTGTCCTCACAGTTTACAATTTATACATTAATAAACGTTAAAGTTCAAAGATAAAACCGATAATTTTTAAAATTGAAAAAATAAAGTAATCCAAATATATTAATTTAAGATTAAATTACATCCGAGGATGTATGAGGATAAATGTGTGTGTGTGTGTGTGTGTGTGTGTGTGTGTGTGTGTGTGTGTGTGTGTGTGTGTGTGTGTGTGTGTGTTTTAATGTAAAGTATAGTGTATTGTGTAAATGTCGTGTCGATGTTGGTATGTGTATGTGTGTGGTTAGCCCTACGACTACAACAGGAGTCTTGAGTGCGGACGATTTTGTTCAGCCACTAACCACATACCAATTACCGCATACCCATTACCAATTCTCCTTTAATGAGCCTTTTTTAATCCTTAGATAGAATACCATTTAAAAAATCTCCAGAACTTCGTGGTAGCGATTACCGTGACGAATTCCTTATCCGAATTAATTAATTCTACTCTAATCTTCCAAGATTTCACAGATCTGAAACCTTAATTACTTTAATTTGTTCCGTCAGAAATACGAGTAGACCGGCTAAATATTTATATTTCTGCTCAAATATCCCATTACGTTTCCTTAATACTATAATCTCGACCCTCAATGGTGTACTAATAATTAAAGAGGGTAGAATCATTCTCTAAGGGTTTTTGTTCTAAGAATTATACTCTAAGCTGATTTAAACGGAGTCCAGCTTTGCTTCGCTAAGTATTATGCAGTTCTCTAAGTAAATTGAGAATTAAAATTGCAAATACTTCTCTGATTAAGTTGGATTCGTTTTCAGTCCAGTTCTATGCTATTTAGCTAGTTGGTTTAATTACTTTTGAAACTTTAAGTTCCGTTGGACACCTCGGGGTATCTTAAGAAACTATCTTCAGTCTTCACAGATCGGAACTAAATTTTGTAATTTAAAATATTTAAATATTTTTTATTGCATAGGAGACCGTGGTGGTTTCCGTCGCCAACAGACATCGCACTCACTTCACTAACAGAGGGTTTCGTATGCGCTGCTAATCTTGGGTATTAAATGGAATCCCTGATGAATAGAATGGAATATAATTATTTATTTCATGCTACACAATTTGATATACACACGTCAAAATTGTCTTATTTGTAGAATGATCGTCAAATTATTAATGAGTAAATTAGATTAAGATATTGTCATAAGTCATGTGCTTAATAAAATAAAATAATGCAATAAATTATTAAAATAAATTGCTAGGTAACTACGTAACTACCCACACATAATGTCAATAATCGTGTAAACCATTTAAAAGTCAAATAAATAATTGAACATTAAATAATTAAACAACATTAATTAAAGAATAATAATAGTGTATTTTATTTTTACAATTTCAGTTAAAGCTAATTACATTTCACTAATTTAGTATACAAAGGTCAACTTAAATATTATAAATAATAAAATAAATAGGTAAATACATTTTTTTTTAAATTTACAGTCATTACTCCCGATCCGGAATCGACCCCCATCCAAAGGTACCCATTACACTGGCAGCATTACCACGTTGAATTATATAATATTAAATTCATATTTTCATGTCCATGCCGGTGCCGGTAATTGCGCTGGCTCTCTTACCCCTCAAAGTAAAACACAGCAATGTAAGCATTGCTGCTTAGCGGCAAAAATAGATTAAACATGATGATGATAGATCTATTTATTTATTTAACTGGTATAGGTACCTATAGATAGTTTAGTTAGGATTTCTCAAAACGTTTAATCCGTCTGAAAATCTCTCGCGATTTCTGAATTTCAGAACAATTTCAGCATGGCTACACCCAGTCGCGAACGAAAAGTCGCACGGTAATGAAGTGGCGACGTATATACATGCATTTCCCCTCTTCCCTTCCTTTCCTACTTTATAGGACACGTTTCCCGTCTTTGTCTCGCGTAGGGTATGCAAATATCTGTCTAGAGATTATGCTCAGTTGGCGAGTTTGATCCATCTGCGTAATGAAGTGCAGCGGAAGACGCGCCCGTCTTTTGTTTTTACTAGTGTTGCCAGCACGTTGTAGGAACGGAACAGTTTTTGTAGAAATAGTATCAGATTCATTTGCACGATACATATATTCTTTTGTTCCCTGAATAAGCTCAGCTATTAAAACAGTCTGAACAATGGAAACAAATCCAGGAATATTTTTACTTTCTAAGACAAAGTTTTTCTTTTTTTTATCGTTCAAAATAGGTTGATCAAGGTCTGCACCAGCCCTAAGCCCCTAAATGTAGGGAAAATCCTCATCGCTCGCTATAATGTCACCAAATTGCGAAGTAAGTGAAACCAGCACTTAAAGGCTGTCTCTATGCAGGACACGCGCAGACTCCGCAACTTGGCAGACTTGAGGTTAAGTGATGGCTTAAGTTACATTAAAGAAGTTATACTTGCCTGTTAGCTCGTATGAGCGACCAAATAGTACGAGTACCCATAATATTAGCATAGCACAACTCTCACGTCCATAATAAGTATACAGGGTGGAACAGTTAAGTGTTTACAGGTTTTTATTTCGTCACTGATAAAGATATTCAAAATATTTCAACTGATATTGCTACTATATGGTAATTTCTAGATAAGAAAAAGCGAATTACGCGCAGAACTTCGTATTTATCCATCAAATAATTTTTTTTTCTTTACTGAATGGCCCCTGATAGTGATTTACATTGCAATTTGGCCAATGACCGTGTTAGAATCTTGAAATTAATTCGAACGTTTTGGCGTCTGTTTTGAAAAAAAAACTGTTTACCAACGTCGAGATTAAAGTATAGTCGTGTGCAATAGGAATGCCTAGTGTCTTGCATTCCAAGTGCAATTGGAGGTTAGGTTGCCGGATCCACACCAACATCTGTAGTATTTCACTCCCATTTCACTGTCTTATATAACGTTCACTTAACACGGACGATTTTTAGTGAAAATACACTAGTTTCACGAAAAAAATAACCACTGTAAACCGTTTTTAAATAATAAAATAGGACGAACACGCCATGACTGCATGAACGCACCAACATAATCCCCCGTCAAAAATTTCATTACATCGTTTGTCCGCACAAAAAGTAACAATTTAAGAAGCTAGAGTCGAGCTCAATGAATCTTGTTCCTAATGTAAACAAACCACCATATTGGCGATGTCGATGGTTTGATGAAATGTCCAAGTTTGATTAATATTTCATCGTATAATGTAGTTTAGGATACGAAAAAAGTGAAGTCCAAGTGAATGTAAACTATGGTTGATCGTCTAATGTGATAAATCCAGAACAGGTTTTTTTTATAGTTTCTCCCCAGGGTTATATCCGCCCTGCGGGGGAGTGTATTAATTATTAAGTGCAGTGTCTTTTGCTACCGGTATACGTCCGACAATTATATAATGTTTAATGATTATAAAATAATGAGTAAGTAAGGGATGGAACATGATTACAGTTAAAACTAATTACAGAACAAATAAAATAACAAGAAGGTATAAATTAAAGTTCAAAATTGTAAGACCATGTTGTTGCATAAAGAAAGCTCAAGAATAGATTTGTTTACATTATGAACAAATTCCAGTCAACAAATTACAGTTTACTTACATTGTTAGTCAAATATTCGACCACGTTACTCGGGTCATCTGTAGTATGATTTAACGTTTGAAAGTATAATATTTCAAGTATTTAAAACAAATATTCATTAGTTACAGTCAAAACACAAATAAATTAGATAAAAATAATTAATTTTAAAACCTTAAACTATAATATAAACATATTATATGTGTCATATTATATAAACATATTAATCTAATAAACAGCCCCGAGTCGCACCCGGCGGGAAGGTGCCCATCACGCTGGCAGCGTTTCCACGCTGAATAGCCAGCGAGATGCTCTGCACCAGGTACGACCCGGCGCGGGGGTCACCTGAGCGCTCTCTCAGTCGTCGGCCCAAACCTCGGACAAAATCCTTGGCCTCCGTGCACCATACTCCCGTGGTCTCCACAGCGAGTGGAACGAAAATATAAGCCGTTTCGAGCCCAGCGTACTTGACATGTTTTAAAACAAATATACGTTGGTAGCCATGGTACTCAATCGAATTATTGCCAAAGGTATCTTTGGTTATGTATAATTAAGCGATTGCATTGTATTGTTTCAGGATGGAGGAGACGGTGCGATCGCTGCTGCAGTACAAGACCCGTGTGGAGACTCTGAAGCAGGAGAAAGCCTCACTGTCTTCGGCCCTGGAGGTAAGACCATATAACTTATATACCGTAGAGTATTACGGAGTAACAATAGGTCCCTCGCCAGGATGAAACAAAAAATAGTATCCCTAGGGGCGTGTGTGCGTTCTTTCCTTGTATCCGTTGCATTACTTTGGAAATGCATTACGTCTAAATTATTAAATGGAAATCTAGGCAAAGTATCGAATATAAGCTGACAACACTATGGCCGAGGAGAGAAGGCTGGCTCAAAAGGGCTGGAACCCAGAGCCGTAAAACTAAATATTAAAAGAAAAGAGGAGAGAAGGTTGTGTTATAGTGCGCGCTGTACTAAAAATAAGATAATAATTTTGTAAACAGGATAGAGATAATTAAAAAATTGATACAGATGTACTGGATTAGTTGAACTGAACTACTTTTTATTATTTAAATAATTAAGAGGGACCGAAAGCTATTACCTGAATTTATTTTGCAAATCATGCAAAATTGAACACAATGAAATTATTTTGGTGAAATACCGGTAACCGACACCGTTTTAGCTATAAGTTTGTGTATTCGTTTGTGTTTATCTTTCTAAAGGGCTCGGGTATTTAGTTTGCAAATTATTTAAACAAGTATGTAGATATTTTAATAGAAATTACGTGAAACCAGGAAAATTCCTCGCAACCCAAATAGCTGTCCCAGTGTAGGTACTTTCCCTAATTCCTAAATCTACAAGGCACTCATAAAAAAGTTTAAGCAAAGAGCCGTCCGTCCACATCATACAATATTAAGTCGCAAATTGCTCCCCAAATATTCTGTAAGCTGCCAAATTAAAAATTCACAGAGAACCCTACTTTGCGAACAATTTGGACTTGCCAGTGTAATATTATACTTCATTCCTTCGACATTCTTTACATTTCAAAGGTTTTTTAAAATTGAAGACTGATTGTATAGAATTTAAATAAGTACCTACATAAATCAAAATGTTTCATTGAACTGTCGGGTTGTCCTACTTTCATCAGCAGCCCACTAGTCTAGTCCACTGCTTTACATAGGCCTCTCCCAGGGCGCGCCATTGAGCCCGATCTTCTGCTCTTCTCATCCAGTCGGTGCCAGCCACCTTGCGCAGATCGTCGCTCCATCTAGCAGGGGGGCGTCCCACACTACGTTTCCTACTTTATCCTAGTCCTACTTTAGTTTAGTCCTACTTTATACGTACTTAATTATTATAAAAATATTTTAATTTTTTGTTAAAAATATCATATTAATATTATATCATATTTGATGAATGACTGTGATTCTTCAATTTTCTAAAATCCACAAAAAAATTTTTTTTTTCAAAATGACCCGCTCCAAACGCTGAGCTATTTGTATGAAAAACTTCAACCTGTTTAGTTATAGAGAATATATATACGATAAAATATTCAAAAGGGTCCATCGCATTTCGTATCTTTGCGCATTTGGTCATTGATAATAGATACACCTTTCGCTAGCTATCTCTGGCTCCCCTCGCAGCCGTCACCGCTATCTTCAGAACTGAATGGCGGACGTGAATTTTGATTTTTCCATTTCCTTCACTTTTTGAATGATATTCGCATCTTACGAGTACCTGCGTTCTATTGTGCGGGGCGCCCCTATTTTAATATCTTTTAACATTTTTATGTTGTCAGCCGCTTCGAGAGAGTTTTATTATGTGCCCGGATATTTCTTTCAACTTCCTGCAGCAGTTGGACGTTTTGCGGGCGTGTCGCTGTCAGGCTTATTTATTTCGTTTGTAGCTTCGTTTGTAACAAAAACAAAGTATTTTATGGTTTTTGTAGAATTTTTATTAACTTTCGTAAAACAACCACCAGAAATACAATTACGTAGTGTTTATAACACTTGCTTAATTTTGAAATAAACGGTGAATGTTCAAAATTTATCTAACCGCAGGAAAAAAGTGATAGGTATACTAAATTCTACCAACTAGGAACCAACCATTTTCCTTCTACGAATAAGTAAAAAAAAGTATAATACACTATTGCACAAATATATATAATAACAAACATGAGATAGAAAATGAAATAGGAAAATATATATATAAAAAAATATAATTAATAAATATAAAAATAAATAAATTTCAGGATTTTTTTAAATATAAATTGGCTACGACAAACGGGCAGACGGGCCACCTGATGGTAAGTAGTCACCGTCGCCTAGAGACACGTGCAATACCAGGGGTATTAAAGGTAGGTGGGATAGTTATCCATCGATTTGTTGTCAAAAGCCATGACGAGTCATTTTACTGGCATAATTTGAAAAATACTTACCGAGAAATACACATAATCCTACTTACCACACGCAATGCCTCTGGCAGAGATTTCTGTCACCGAACAACACTTATTATATTCCACAAGAAGAAAGCCCATTACGCCACTAATTACGCAAAAACAGCGCCTCCCCTTTCAAACACACTCCGCCGTCCGTAATCCCTCAAAGAACGTCCAGTTATGACCAGCCCAGACTACCCGGATCCCTCGAACCCCGCTAATATAAACTATTTATGATGAAATATTGGAAATGACAGGGATCTAGGCATAGTGGTTTGGGACTTGTGCTTTCGCAAATTAATTCCTCTATCTGCCGGGGCAGCCATAATCCAAAAATGATCGCCTTGTCCCCCTCCGCTCGATAAATGCTCTTTAATGTCGCTTAATGGCCGGACAAATCGGGAGCAGACCTAGTTTATGTCGATGACATTTGGAAATCTCGAACAATGTTGTCATTAACTAAATGGCAAAGTATGAATGAATGAATGAATGAATTAAAATTTATTTGCACACATATACATAACACGATTACATTTCATTAGGTACTTAAAAGAGCTACTTATATGCTTTATCATATTTCTTTCAGTGCCGTTCACGCTACAAATGGTTGAATGTTATTGAACTCTGGAATTAAATTTGTGTTAGATACTGTAAAACAATCTAGAAATAATCTAGGTAGATCCTTCTTTTGGACCCATTCCCATTTCACGCTTTCCACCAATAATCTAAACGGCAATAAGCTAAAGGATTACGAGACTTAAGAGCAAATTTCTTCTGTTGCATTTCAACTTTTAGGTGGACGAGCGAGTGGATAGGCTAGCCTTTTTTATGTTTAACTGTTGTGGATGGGAATTGAAGTGGCCAATGCCCGTGGTTTTCATGCAACTTGTCTCGCAATAAAAGAAATAATCAGTTAAATATTTATATATTTTTAACAATAGGGGTACATTTGGTTCTCTGACCACAAGAAATAAGCGTTATAATGCGAACACAACATTAAAATTTATTTAGTCAGAATTGGGGTACGAGTGAATGTTACCTACCTTTCAAACGAGGACGTCAAATAAGACGGTGATGTGGGACCCCGGCGGTAACTGCCTCCTTCGCCCTCCTAATAACTCCTAAATGACGAACTGACAGCCCGGAGATAGTATAATATGCTATGAAAATATATCACCATGTATAATTATATCCAGTTACCATGTTAAGTTGTAATATAATTAGCTATGAGCTTATATACAGACGCTATGCCACTACAAACGATACGTATTTTTTTAAACAATCTATGATTTTTTCCATACCGACTTATCATTTTCGTGGATTCGTACCCCAAAGGGGAAAACGGATTGCTGTCGCTACTCCGTTCTAAAATCATTGTAAACTTTGTACGAGAAGATTTTAGCTCAGAAAATTGGAATAGAATAAGGGTTTGATGTGGCCCTAAACGCGAAAATACCACATAAGATTATCCGACGAAATCAAATCCCAACCTAGAACAATTCCTTCCAAGAATTTCCCACATCTAAGTCTAGCATTTGGGGTTGGACATATGCCAAGGGGAAATTCTTTAGAGTGAATAGTTACATACTTTGACCCTTAAGAGTCCTCTCTTTGCTATAAGTAATTCAAAGTCCATTAATACAAAATCCGAACAATAAGCAATTTAAAACACGCTACTTTTCCCGCAAAAGATCATCCAACCCTTCCACCTCAATATGACTACTCGAGATACCCTTCTAACTACCCTACCTGACAACAATACGAAAAATTCTCGGAACTGTAATAAAAGCTGTATAAAAGCTGTACGAGCGTCCACAAAAGCACACATATGCGACTGCAGGCGTATAGCGATACAATGAAAAATTTAAAGGTTGGTCTGTGTTATAAGCACTGATCGGTGTAGGTGTTTGGGGTCAAAGACCTCAAAAGCTAGATTAGTTCTAGGTTAGTATGGACATCTGTAGACGTCAGAGTGAAGCGAATTTATAATTCAATAGAATTTCGTCGTCTATTTCATTTCTTTCAAGTATGTCTAAATCCGGGTTTCTTTAGTAGTCTTCTAGTCTTCTTTTAAATTCCGAAAATCCCGGGATTTTTTAATTATTTTTTTTAATGGCATGTCCATAGTATGATGATCGCAGGTTGGAATTACCAAAAGTAGCTCTACCTACAGCGATTTTTTCAATTCCGGAAATCCCGGGATTATCCAAATATGGTTTATAAGAAAGCCGTATCAATATCATGACCACAGCTTGCAAGTACCAAAAACAGCCCTACCTACTCCGATCGCTAGTTATAAGATTCTATAGCATAAAATATATGCTAGAATGTTATAACTATAACTTATAGACTTGTAATTTAAACAGGAGAAACCTATCAGATCGAAACTAACTTGCAGAACGTCTTGGTATACAGGATGCCTTAAGCTCAAAATCATACTTACTTCAATTATTAGCAATTAATCTATCTATGTAGATAATAATCTACAAACTTTAGAAATGCGATCAATTTACTTTGCTATAGATACTATTCACTATAGCTGATGGTATCTTATCTTATGATAGGGGGCCGGGAATAACCTCAGCGGCATTTCGACCCTTAAGGATCTTTAGCCTACCCCATTTTACACGCTGGTCATCTCAGTGTGCAGGTTTCCTCACAATGTTTTCCTTCACCGTTAGAGCAGTCGGTAAATGCACGTAAGTCTTCGAAGCATACGAAAAACTGCACGGTTTCGAACCCGGACCATGGGAGTCCGGTGTCCTAGCCACTGTGCCACCGACGACGCTGTAGCTGATAGTAAGAGACAAAATAAATGTTGGTACTTTGTCGCTTTAACTCAATGAATCATAACAAAAAATCTTATTGCCTTAGGATTGAAAAAAAAAAATTAAAAAAATGAAAAAGTATGATGATTATTGATGTATGATTCCACGAAGTATCTTCACTGTACATTTGTATCAAGTGCATTGCTGCTACGAACATCCTCTATGCCGTAGCATGACCAGAGTAGTTATAAGTTTTGTAGTTTATTTAACTCGTAGCACCTAATTTAATCTTCTCAAACTCCTAAAATAATCCGAAAATTGTAACGAACCCTGTTTTAAACTTACGTTGTGAAATAGTTGTGTACGTGGTTAAAGTTTCTAAAATTCCTACCTACGCTTATGATGAAAACTCAACCGCATCTGCTACTCCCTTACTCCAAGCACCGTAACCCACACATCCTCAAAAACATGGCCGATGTAAGGACATTAAAATGGCGGAAAGCGGGAAATCGGCTATGCACAATGGCTGGGGTTTCCCGGTTTAAAAGCCGCCCCCGCGTCCCTCTAAACAATAATTCAGCTTCACCCTTCCGAAGTGCAAGGGCGCCGTTAGCGAGGGCAGGTTCTAGGGCTGCGGGGAGGGAATCGATTAGGTATCGATTTTTTGGAATTGAGAATGCAACATTAGTATGAAATCAGTACCCACCAAAAACATATATGTAAAAAAAGGGGCCAAATTCGGTAAAAAGTACAAGTGGGTCTGTCGGCGTCGCCTATACAAGAATTTAGATGTAGGTGCCAAGTTCAATTAACTTCCAACTTGGCTACAGAATTAACTAAACATTGTTTAAATTGTTTACAAAAAGAAGAAAATATTTATTACTTAAAACTAAATCCACCAAGTATCAATTATCAAGTTATCACACCTATAACATGCAAAACATATGATTCTTAAGTAAGAACTTATAGACGACCAGATGCGCCGGTCGTTACTCTAGATCTAGATTTTCCATGCGTTCCAGATGCTTGCTTGCTTATATAAAAAATGAATGAATTAAAATTCATTCGTTTTATCGTATGGTTAGTGGCCAACCTATTTGTCAGACTTGTTCAGGCCGCCCGTAGGCATCATTAGCGACTGCTGTCGAACGACAACAACCGGGACCGACTGCTTTACGTGCTCTCGTGGAGGAGCTCAGATTAAATATGCCACTAGCGGTCACCCATCCAGGTACCGACCGCGCCAACGTCGCTTAACCTGCACGATCACTTTCGGACCGTGCTCGCAACTAGGCTACGAGCTCCTCGAGTCCCAGGTTATATCGATAAACTTGTGCAATTCACATCCCTAACGCTCCGGTCACGACTCAGGCTAGGCAAGGGTGCATCGTTTTATCTGCCTGCACCCCGCTGGGCTGGGCGAGCACCGCGCATGTCAAATTTACACTCGCACACTAATTGTGTTGCCTGATACTCGGTTATCCTATTTGGAAACTGTTATTTAGGGTTTCTGATAATTTAAAGGGAAAAGGAGAAGATTTACTGTGTGTTATAGATACTTTTATAATAAATGACGCGTAATGAGTTACAAAAGAACACAGAATTTCTGGCCCCTAAGGCATAGGTTTTTTACTTAGTGTAGACGCTAGGCGTTCGCAACATTGTACAACCATATTATACTATAATAAAATAAATTAGCCGTTTATTTCTCATCATATTAGATATAACAATAACACTTAATTCTCCTAGTATTCATTAAATTAATTTAGACATTATTATTATTAAAAAATAGGATAAAATTGATTAATTGAGATAAAAATAGCGGCGAAAATTCAAGGTCAGTTGCATTAATTAAAATTATTAAGAAATATTTTTGTTAATTTTTTTAGATGACCCGTCTTATATTATAGTAAGTATGTACATAATTATATTTCGACTGAAACAGGTAAAAGGGTGCTAACTGGTACCTGGTAAGGTAAAAGGCTGACTCCGCACAGAGTCATACCACCTTCAAAAAGTCTTTCTACTTGTTATTTACGTAGTTTCTACTGGCACAAACCCCTTATAAATCTTTAAAAAAAGCGCATGAGAAAGTTTTTATTAATACCACACGACATACTCGTACTTATCCTATATTATTATCTCTAGCCTATAACCCTAACATATATAACTAATAATGTATTTATTCAATTAAGAAATGAGAATTAAGAATTGGATCTTATCTAATTAAAAAATGACTAATTAGTCAGTTTTGAATTAGATAAGATCCAATTTCCAGATTAGCCTTCCATTTTCTCTTTATTTCATATTATCTCTAGCCTATTAACCTCACATTAGTTATTTATGTTACGGTTATAACCATAATTAGTCAGTTTTAAATTAGATAAGATCCAATTCCAGATTAGCCTTCCATTGTCTCTTTGTTTCATAGTATCCATAGCTCCAGCAACTTATACAGGTAAATGTATTTTTAATTTAACAAAACTTATATTAAACCTTGATAACAAAACCACTCTTGCCGCAGCGCAACGAAATAGTTAAGCCGCAATCTGAGTGCCCCAACAAACTAGTCGAACCGAAACTCAGTGCATTTTAAACTGCAAGCTGGAGAGTTATTCATTACGCTTCCCTGGGGAACAGGGCAGGTGTAAGTGCAGCCTCAGACTCTTAAAAGGAGCGTCGGTGGCACAGTGGCTAGGACACCGGACTCCCATGTCCAGTCATGGCAGGTCCGGGTACGAAATCGTGCAGTGCCATGAACCAATGAGTTTTTCGTATTTCTCGAAGACTTACGTACATTTACCGACTGCTCTAACGGTGAAGGAAAACATCGTGCGGAAACCTGCACACTGAGATTACCAGTGTGTAAATGGGGTAGGCACAAAAGATCTCAAGGCTCGAAGTGCCGCTGGGTTATTCCCTCCCCCTATCATAAGATAAGATAAGTGCAGCCTCGTACAGGGTCGAAAGTGGACGGAAAACCGCAAAATCTCTTGTCTCCAAATTCTCAATTCAAAAAGGTTCAATGCTAAAAGGTCCTCCTCCTTCTCACATCTCCTCCTGCATCGTCCATGTTTTTAGTCTCATTACCGGTAGTGAAATGATGTCTCAAATTATCCTAATCTACCACCTGTGATGAAAAAATACGCCAAAGTGTTCCATTTTACCAACACACTGAAAAAAACACCTTGTTTGATTTAGAGCATATATAGAAACTTTATTCAGTTGAACGCACTACTTGAAATAGATTTGATTAAGATGTTGATTGAAGTGTACAATTTCTTGGTTGAATGTGAATAAGCCGACTTTATATGCTCATATTGAAACAAGTGCCTATTTAAAGTACACAATATTTCAGTGTAGTTGAGAAATGATACTCAAAGTGTCCCAATTGACCCCATGTCTATACCTCTAGCGATATTTCACCAATATTTTCAAATGTCCCTCCACGTCAACACTGGGTCCCATTTCTCCATCCCGCAACGGACCCTGTCGAGGGCCAGTGAGCGCGGAGCGGATCTTCATAATTGCGTTACCGCATTTGCCTCCGCGCCGCCGCCTAGTTGTGCACTAACGAAACCAATTAGCTTGTGTACATAGTTACATGCGATACGATTTTTACCTAAATAATATATTTGCAAACAAGTAAATGGTCTACACGCCTAATTCGCCTAAATTACAACGTTTGTAGTTCTATTTCTGTCCAATTTTAATTTAGTTTTCATTCCAATTCTGTTTGGACACCAAATCGCATTCTGCTGACGCATAACTCTACCACTGCCACCTTTCGATTTACTATCGATCGGGAAAAAGTACCTCGGGAGGAACTCATGTTCGATCGTTATATTTGACAGTTAAAGCGTTTTGTTACCGTTCAACTGCAATTCAGTACAAACTAAAAGTTTTAGTTGAATGTACAAATACGTTACTGTTCGATCGATCGTTGACTCGATCGGAACTTAACTGAAAATGGTTCGTTAGTGGATAGTAGCATACGAAACACGTCATAACGATGCAGTTTAGATTATATTTAGTTACGTTGTATTTAGTGGAATCGTTCTCCCGATGATAAATGGGCATCGTCGCCAAAGTTTAACCCTCGATTAACTCGTGATTTTTCTATGCTTTTCATACAAAATTGACTTCGGGTTAGAGTTAAACGAAACAAAAGAATCAGTGGGTGCGAAACGGTCGGTGGAGTATATCTATGTGTCAGTAATTACGCTGGCGCTCTAACCCTTCAAAGCCAAACTCAGCCATGGAACTATTACTGGTTTACGGAAGAAGTAGGTATAAGAGTAGTACCTAACCTACCCAGGCTGAATCTGCATAGAGTTATACATAAACCTAGGTAGACTGAATCATACACCGATACAAAATACAGTCGGTGCCACTAACTAAAGTATACCATCTGTCAAAATTGAAGTCTATGCATAGCGAATGCATTTAGGTTAATTTCAGATTTTAGAAATGTGACGGATGGTATGTATACTAGAGGCCGTCTGTACCCGCAGTCCGTGTAACAATGGAACTCCGCTCTCGGTAGCGGTTATTGCTTCTCTCGATCCCAATCTCAGACATGCGATTGGATAATATACCGCTAAATTGGAAGACGCGTCTCACTTTCAACTGTTTCCAGCTCAACGATGCTGTATTATGGATCGGGTAATCATACCTAATCATACAGATCGTCGGTGGCGTCGTGGCTAGGACGTCGGACTCCCATGCGGGAGGTCCGAGTTAGTAGTCTTTCGAAAAAACTGAAGAAATCATGCCATGTCATTGGTACATGACATGGCATGATTTCTTCAGTTTTTTCAAAGACTTAGGTACATTTACCGACTGCTCTGACGGTGAAGGAAAACATCGTGAGGAAACCTGCACACTGAGATAAACAGTGTGTGAAATTAGGAAGGCAATAGCAAACTACCCCATTAAATATGTCACGAGAGTCGTTCTATGTGATTCCTTAGAATGATCTCGACCCTCAGCAATGCATGAGGAATACGACTTAGAAGAAGAATCATACTTGAACCTTGCCATTACCCATATATGAAAAAAAATAGGGCCGGGCGTTTCTTATTTCATGCCTATACCTGAATCACGGGCAGGCCGGACTGCATACAAAATAGTGAGCTTTTAGATGGCACCAAATGAAACAAAACAAATAATACTCGAGAAAATACCTACAGTCCTTGAGCTCTTAGAAGGGGATTCGGGTATCGAGTAAAATCGGTCTCTGTTTCTATATTTACAGTCTTAGTACATTCGCGTTATTCGCGTTTCGCTATCAAATACCGAAATCTCAAGTCCCGAAGCTTTCCAAGGACTCACGCACTGTACTTCGGTACAAAAATTCCTAAATGTAAACCTAACGTATACCCCCGCGATTTTGACGCGTGACCGAACAAAGCTAATGATGTCTACACTGCAGGCCATGATTAATGGTGCACCGACCGCCGACCGCGGCCCGCGCGCCCGCGCCGGCCCGCGCGTTTAATTCCAGTTATTGCCGTAAATGTAATCACTCTGGCGTTGGGCCGAATTTTCGGCTTCGGTACCCAAACACTATGGTTCAACAAGAGCTCTATAACTAATTGAAATTGTATGATAGAAAATTTAAGTAAAAAATACTAAAAGATTCGGCTGTCCTCTATGCCGTAGTTCGACTAGTGTAGCAATAATTGATGGCTTGGTCTCTAACGACTGCGATAATAGAATTGTGTTAGTTTGTGCGGCCTTTTTTAACCCCCGAGCGATCGAAGGATGTTATAAGTTTAACACGTGTCTGAGTGTTTCGAGTTGAGTTCAAATGTTTATGACCATGGTGACCTTCCCACATCTGCAACCATGAGAACCTGATGATGACCAGGAAAGTAAGGGGATCTCCACAATGGTATGGGGGTTACTTAAATTTTTAATTTAGAGTTATTTTCGAATAATGAAATAAAAATACATTTATTTGTCCGATTTTTGGTTATATAATAAATTAGGTGTTACGTATGACATTTTAGGGCCATGCAAAAAATGATATTTCTAGCGTACAAATATTTAAGTAATCCTTAACAATTAATATTTGGTATCTTATTATTAATTTATGATAATTGTAAATGTCAAAATAATAAAAGCACTGCTACACTGTAGAGAGCAGCCTCTACGCCGTAGCCGGACCAGCGTAGCAGTTATTTTCTGCAGAATGCCCCGCTCATATCCACAGGTATTTCCAACGGGTAGTATAAGTAAATTGACAACTTATAACCAGCGATTTCAATCGAATAAGAAAGGAAACCAACCTTTGGTTTCAGCCTCAAAATTAACTCCACGTCCTGCGTTCATACAATAAATGTAATCACTCCCCTGAAGGGCGCTGTTGGCGCTCTTGTATCAAACAGTGTTGCCCGGGCTAATCTAGTCAAGGTTGACTTACCATTTGAATCAAGCAACAATCATTAATCTTATGAAAATGCAACTTTTGTGATGAAATTTACGATGAACTTTCTAGTTATCGCCTATTCAAAGGGTATTAAAATATATCTTACGATTTATGTAGAAACCTACCGGACTCAGTTATAAAATATAACTGCACCCTAAACAAAAAAAAACTCAAATAAAAAACTCGATGACAAATCGATGTAGGCCACTGGGGTTGTGATTATACAAAAACTTGGTGAATGTCATTATTATAGCGTTAAAATATAACTATTATGTGTATTATGTTGTTTAATATGCCTTTTGCCTACTCGTACACGTATTTTTTAGTCTGGTCACTGATATCGTGAATCAAAAATAGGGTTTTTAAATGAAGTTGCAATAAATTTAACTTTCGCACTTGGAATACAGAATTCATATGTACAAGATAAAATACCGCATTAATATTTAAATACGTACTCGTAAAGTTACTTTAGGAAAACTTATAATTGGCATATGTCTAGTTTATTAAGTTTGGATGATTTGTTTTAATATAGCTGTTGGTTTTCTAAATAAATTAAATAAATAAGATGCTGATTTTACTAGTGCCTGTATGGATGAAGAAAAAAAACTAGTTTCTCTCCCCAAGTTCCTTCCTTCATGGGTACCTGGACGTCTATTTTTCCGACCGACCAATGTCAATTTTTCTATTCTATTTCATAAACTTACCTCTGGTTTTGTGGTTAGATACGATATATTAGGAACTAGATTTTATGAATCCACTACCACTTTCAAAATGACTTGTATTATATGAAATAAAGACAAACCCCTAAAATAAATAACAAATCTAATATTTTAATGTAATAAGTACCTACTTGTTGCAACTTATTGTAAATGGTAAGACTCTGTATAGAGTCAACCTGGAGTGGTACACCACTTTTACCTATTTCTTCCGGAAATCAGCATTGCCGCGTTTGGGTTTGAAGGGTAAGAGAGCCAGCATAATTACCGGTACATAGGTACATTTAAGTCCTCAAGGTTAGCAGCGTCGAAAACCCTCTAATAACATTATAGTGAGGTGAAGAGCGTCGGACGGGAGGTCCGGGTTCGAAACCATGCAGTGCCAGGTACCAATGAGTTTTTTGTATTTTTCGAAGACTTACGTACATTTACCGACTGCTCTGACGGTGAAGGAAAACATCGTGAGGAAACCTGCACACTGAGATGACCAGTGTGTAAAATGGGGTAGGCACAAAAGATCCTCAAAGGTCGAAGTGCCGCTTGGTGAAATGAAAGGTGAAATGTCTATGGGCGAAGGTGATCACTTATCATCAGATGGCTCGTTTGCTAGTCAGCTGTCTTTATACAATAAATAAAGTTGTTTTATTTTGATAAGTATTGCAGCTATGGATATTGTATTAGGCATATAAACCCTGACTGGGGACCATTTGATAAGTTGCTGCATTAAACTAATTTCACGTTGGTTTCGTTTGATAGAAAAGCAATCCTATTCCCACTCAGTTTAATTACCTGCCCGCGAACAGCTGCGGTACGAAATATAAATTAAATTTGCCGAATTAACTCAGACCGGGAAATAGCTCGCCTGTAGAATGTCAGGGTTTTGTTAATAATTTTAATTATATCATTTTCACTTCTGTGGTTGTGCATTTCATCAATGTTGTGTACGTAGTTGTTTTCCCCTTCTTATTCAAACACAATATAGTTTGATATTTACCTAATTATTAATAAATAATATAATAATAAAAGAGTATTTATTAATTCACACATTAGTAAAAAGGTACAATATTGTTATTTTATTCTAATTCTTAACCTATAAACAATATATATATATATATATATATATATATATATATATATATATATATATATATATATATATATATATATATATATATATATATATATATATATATATATATATATATATAACACGCATTGACCTATGTGTAGAATGAAATGGTCGAGACCTCAGCGACACGCTGTGTTGTTGTCTCGCCTAACATGCTAGATGGAGCGCTGGACACAACACGATTATGTGGTCAAATCTCCGTTATAAATTTTATATTAAAATGGATGACAATATGTAGCTGGCTTTAGCTTCCTTGTGATGATAACAATTGGGTTTCTGGGTCTGAGAGAGTGTCTATACCATTCACTGAGGTCAGCTAACAGAGACGTTGCTGCATACAGCAAATTTTTTAGGTACATATATCTAGTAAATTATCCTAAAATAACCCCTATCGGTGAAATAGAACTTATTTACTAAACTTGACCATGATACTTATAAAATCCTATCATACATATCAATTAAAATTAATAACTTTTCTAAAACTTAAAAAAAGTCTCGACTAAAACAGTCGCCCCAGATAACTAATTTGTATGTTTACAAAGAATTTAGTTAAGGCTCTAAGTTAAGGTCTAGAATTCTAAGATAAGTAATAAGTGCCGGTATTGCCGTAGCGCGCTTTTGATTAACAAGTGCCGGTATTGCCGTAGCGCGCTTTTGATTAACAAGTGCCGGTATTGCCGTAGCGCCCTTTTGATTAACAAGTGCCGGTATTGCCGTAGCGCCCTTTTGATTAACAAGTGTCGGTATTGCCGTAGCGCCCTTTTGATTAACAAGTGTCGGTATTGCCGTAGCGCCCTTTTGATTAACAAGTGCCGGTATTGCCGTAGCGCCCTTTTGATTAACAAATGTCGGTATTGCCGTAGCGCCCTTTTGATTAACAAGTGTCGGTATTGCCGTAGCGCCCTTTTGATTAACAAGTGTCGGTATTGCCGTAGCGCCCTTTTGATTAACAAGTGCCGGTATTGCCGTAGCGCCCTTTTGATTAACAAGTGTCGGTATTGCCGTAGCGCCCTTTTGATTAAAATGCAACCTTTTCTTTCTTAACCGAATGTTTCTTCTTTATATTTACTTCAATATGACATCCAAAAGTTTCATGTCAGTTGACTGCTAAAGTTACACGTTATACACCCAAAGCCGAACGCAAATTTTGAAAGTGTTTTCCGTTCCTATGAAATAAACGAGTGTATTGAGGCATTTAACTCAAAAGAGGTAAATATAAACCTATACTTATCATCATCAGCAGCCTACTCTAGTCCACTGCTGGACATAGGCCTCTCCCAAGGCGCGCCATTGAGCCCGATCTTCGGCTCTTCTTCTTTTTGCGCTATCCATGGGAGGTAATGCCATAATCGCCACGCTGGCCTGCGGCTTGGCGATCGCAGTAGCCGGGTCGCTTGCCCTGATGACGCTGCTGCCCGTCATCGTGCTTCTGGTATTTTGACCCAGCCAGAATTTGAGTGGTTATACCGCCACTAGTCGTTAAACCTATACTCAGTTTAGGTAAATTAATAAGTTATTGATAATTTTCGTGCATTTCGTGTTATTCAAAATAATTCTTGGTGAGAAAGATGATTTTTCTCGGATTCCCTGTGCGCTGTATCTATCGAATAAAGATTTATTGACATACGTTTGCCTGAAAAATAATGAAATTGGTCGAAACCTTAACAGGATAGTCGATTGAGAGTGAATTTGTATGTATGTATGTTGTTGTCTGTGAATTCTGTGATCCGTACTGACACAAGCATTCCTACAACTATGCTTTCGTTGTTACTGTTGTGAAAGCAATGTCGAAATTAAACAAGTGTAACCTCACCTCACCCATTGAAAGCACACCCCTTTGACGCCGTATCAGCCTCTTGTTGTTTCAGACAGATGTACAGACAAACAGACAAACAGCGCTTTATGTCTCACCCGCACCACTCTTGATGACTAATGAAAACCTTTACGCAAACTTAACAATTACATTCCCGCGATGCTGCAAACCTATAAACTTTACAGGCGGATTTGGTTTTACAAACGGCAGTTTGAAATTGGTCGGGGTTAACATCTTTCTCTAGACCTCTAGCAATGAATGTGGAGCCCCTATTTCTCGCACCTAAATAGAGAAACACGCGGGGCGAGGCAGATCGTGTTATGTTGGTTTGTTTATTTTTCCTACTGACTGTGGGCGGTCGCTTAATTAAGAGTGCGAATGATGGGCCCTTTTTAGGGAGTTTTTTAAATACGAAAGCGGGTTTGATGGCTGGAGTGGGGGTGTCACACGCCGATGTGATGAATGAATCGGAAGAAATACGGTGACAGATAGGGCGTAAAAATGAGGATCTAATTAACTGTAGAACAAAACACACAAGAGTTAAACAAATTAACTTGTAAAATAACTAAAGCAGCTTCCAAATTCTAAAATGTATTCAAGAGGACTGATATTGTCTGACTTATGACTTAGGCCTGGACTACATGCGCCGGTTTCAGCGCCGGTTCGTTTCGCTGCATCCAATCACGAAGCGCTGACTTCAAGTAGGGGAAGGGCGGAACGCATGTGTTTGGTTGCAGCGAACCGAACCAGGGCTGGAACCGGTCCCGTGTAGTCCGTGCCTTATTCTAGGGACGCCTGCCGGGTCACCAGGCAGATGATCAGTTCTGTGTAGAGCTATTTTACTAGAGATACACTTACATGTAGTGATATTGTCTGAGTTCAAAGTTGTATTCAGGAATAGTGAACTAGATTAGGTACAATTACGAATTTTAAATTATAGTATACTATACTATAGTATAGTATAACTCTCACTAATCTTCGAGGAGGCAGACAGACAGAATTTTAAATTAATTTTCGTGAAACCTGTCAAACTAATTAAATCTGAATCAATAGCAAATTTAAATTATCTACCTATTCTTATATTCTTTCACGTCGCTTCTGTTTCCTTTCCGAACCAACTGACCTGTCAATCCTTTCAGCTACATTTATATTCCCCGTTCCTTTCCAGGCGTCAGCAGCGCACTACCAAAGCCAGCTGTCAACGTTGAGCGCTGACAACGAGCGGCTGCGCGGGCAGCTGTCTGCCCTGACCGCGGGGGTGGGGGGCGGCGACCAGGAGCGGCGGCTCGACGATGTGGCGCAGCAGGTTGTGCGCGCGCTGCTGTCGCAGAAGGTGAGCAGCAGACATTTGTCTGCTTGTGTCGCAAACGTCTGATCAGTCAGTCAGCGGTGGGGGTGGCAGGAGCGACTCGATGATGTGGAGCAGGTACGCGTACGCGCTGCTCTCGCAAGTGAACTTCAGGTATTTTTTTTCTTTATGGCCCCTGCTAGTGTACACACTACAATTTGGCCAATGAACGTGTTAGAATCTTGAAAATCGCTCGGAATGTTTTGGCGTCTGTTTTGAAAAAAAAACAGTTTACCAACGTCGAGATTAGTTTATTTTGGAAAACGTTGGGAAATGCACAGAACCAAAACAACTCCTTTGACAGCCGAGACGGAAGTGTTTTATTGGCTTACCCACACTACAAATATAAAAATATACTACACACCTCCACCACAAATCTATAATAAATTTAAAGACAATAGAATATACGAACGGTACGTACATATACAATGATGACAATATAACAACTTATTATAACTACGTTTAAGAAAACTTAATCTATCTCTAAATCTAGGCCAAATCTTTGGACTGGCTTTCGTACACGTTTGGGCTCCACTGGCACGGACACGTCACGGACGGGAGGAGGCGGTGGTGGTTCAGCGTAAATATCTGAACTAGAACATTTGGTTGGCGAACTCGACTCAGTATCCACCACATCCGTCACCCCCCTATCCGTAGACGCCCCTGCGCCCTCCGCGCTGCCCGCCTCGCCCGCGCCGACGGCCCCCGCAGCCGGCCGCTCGGACCGAGGAGACGCGAACTCTTTCGCGCCCTGCCCGACCACGTCACCAGTGCTAGTGTCGCTATTTGCCTGATCGGTGAATACGCACGAACTCCTCGACCGCCGTTTTAACTGGTCGATATGACGATGAGTGGCAGACCCGTCACAAGCCTTAACCGTATAATTGCTCTTACCCCGTCGCTCAAGCACCTGTCCTTGCGACCATTTAGATCCCTGCCCGAAGTTCCTATACCACACGGAGTCACCCGGGCATAAATCTCTAGACTTCGACGCGATCGTGGTTACCGATCTATCCCTCTGTGGTCTCAATGAAGTATCGGGCTTGAGGGCGTCTAAACGTGTCCTCAATTTCCGACCCTGTAGCATGCGAGCCGGTGTTTCGCCGGTTGTACAATGAGGAGTATTATGATACACCAACAGGAACCTCAAAATTGCCAGTTCTACATCTACGCGCTCACGACGAGCCTTTTTAACAACGTTTTTAATAATTTTTACAGCGTTTTCTGCTGCGCCATTGGACGATGGATGGTACGGGGCTGAGAACATTTGGCTGATTCCGTTAAGCATCAGAAAATCACCGAACTCCTTACTTGCAAACGGCGGCCCGTTATCTGAAACCACTTGCCTAGGCAGGCCCCATCGCGACCAAGACTCTCGTAACTTTCTGATTGTAGCTTCTGCAGTCGTTCGAGACATCTTAAATACCTCGATCCACTTTGACCTCGCGTCCACCGTTATTAAATAAGTATTACCATCAATAGGGCCCAGAAAATCGATGTGTACCCTATCATATGGTCGCTGAGGCCAATGCCACGGCACAGGCGGAGCGGCAGGCGGAGCGGACGTGAGAGCAGCGCACGTTTCGCATGCACGACAACACGTTTCCACCGCTTCGTCTATACCAGGCCACCACACGTAACTACGAGCATGCGCCTTAGTTTTCACAATGCCCATGTGAGGATCGTGCAACTCTCTCAGCACCCATGGCCTGCATGACTCTGGCACTACCAGCCTGTGTCCCCACATGACGCACCCAAGTTCGATGTAAAGCTCACCCCTTCTATTGTAGTAAGGTTCAAGCTGTTTCACATCCACACCCTCCGGCCATCCACTCTCAACGTACCCGTACACACGGCTCAATAAAGGATCGCGCGCGGTTTCCTTTTTTATTTTATTTCCATCGAGTAACATTGCGTTTGTGGCGAAATGTAAATATGTTTGTTCCGGAGGCTCGTAACCGTCATCTTTACCGACTGGTAAACGAGATAAAATATCTGCTCCGTTGCTAGCGGATCTGACATATTCGATGTCGAAGTCGTACGCCGACACAATTAGGGCCCATCTTTGCATCCGGCTGGCAGCCATAGTGGGAATTCCTGTATACGGCCCAAAAATACTAACCAGAGGCTTGTGATCTGTTTTTAACTTAAATCGCCGCCCATATAAATATTGATGGAATTTCTTTATACAGTAAACGATAGCCAACGCCTCCCGATGTATTTGAGAATAGCCTTGTTCTGCTTTGGTGAGCTTGCGTGAAATATACGCGACGGCCCTCTCCTCGCCCCGCGCGTCGCACTGTGACAGCACCCCGCCAACGCCGCGTGAACTAGCATCGCATGTTAATATTAAATCTTTTCTACTGTCAAAATGGTCCAACGCCTTACTGCTTAACAGTAACCGTTTGACGCGCTCAAACGCGTCTGCGCGAGATTTGTCCCATGACCAGTGCCTACCTTTGCTAAGTAACTCATGAAGAGGGTGAAGAACGTTGCTGAGGTTCGGTACAAACCTTGCATAAAAATTCACCATACCCAGAAACGATTTCAGTTCCGACACGTTTTCTGGTGCAGGCATTTCCCTTATGGCCTTTAACTTTTCCGGATCAGGTCGAATACCACTTTTGTCTACTATGAATCCTAAGTACTTTATTTCCTTCGCTAGGAAGGAGCATTTGCTTTTTTTAACCTTCAAGCCGACGCTTTCTAACTTTTGGAATAGAGCCTCTAACGATTTCAGGTGCTCACCTCTGTCTTTCGCTGTGACAATGACGTCATCACAGAAACACTGCACATTAGGAATATCTTTGACGATATTACACATGATTCGTTGGAAAATCCCACTACTGGAAGCGAGGCCGTAGACTAACCTATTGTATCTGAACAAACCTCGATGCGTATTAATGACGGTGAACATTTTCGAGTCCTCCGTTAAAACAACCTGGTTGTAGGCCTGTGACAGGTCAATTTTTGAAAATTCCTCCCCCCCTGCTAAGTTGGCGAGCAAGTCGTCCACTCTCGGTAACGGATACCTATCGACCAGCAGCACGGGATTGAGTGTTACCTTGAAGTCCGCGCAGAGGCGCAGCGCGCCGTCGCTTTTGTTTACCAGCACGAGTGGCGTGGCCCAGTCCGAGCAGTCGACCGGCTCGACGACGCCGTCGCGCAGCATGGCGTCCAGCTCGGCGTCGATGCGCTCGCGCAGCGCGTACGGCACGGGGCGCGCGCGGCAAAACACGGGTGCCGCACCCGGCCGCACGCGCAACGCAGCCAGCCCGCCCGTGTACCTCCCCAGTCCGCCGCTCAGCACGCTCTTATGTCTGTCGAGAATGTTACATAACTCTCTACAACCTTCTTCTATTTTATAATTGGAAGATTTCAAAATAGGTATTTGAATATTCAACTCTGCTAGCCACTGTCTCCCGATTAGTGATGTGACACCTTTATCTACGACATACAGATCTAACGACTTTCTACGGCCTTTGTATTGTACCACTGCTCTTAAAACACCAAGCGGCGTGACCTTTGAGCCATCATAAAATTTAAAAACTAAATCACTTTTTTCTAATTTTACACGTCTAAAAAGAGATTCATATGTGCTACGATTTATACACGAACAAGCGGTACCCGTGTCTATTTCCATCGTCAGTTCTCTTCCATTCACTAATAAAGTCAGACTCACCGGCCTATAGTCACTCATATTCATCTGAAAAATCGGTTCCTCCTGCTCCGGATCCGAACCTTCTCCGACGACATCCGCCTGGCAAGCATAGTGCGCCTCCTGGTCGCGACTCCGCTGACCTTTCCGCCCCGAGCGCGTCGATCCCTCTGGATTTTTGTAAGGACACACCTTACGTAGGTGTCCTTTGTTCTTACAAACATTGCACACGAAGTTCCTGTATCTGCATCCCTCCGTCTGGTGCGGGCCGCCGCACGCCTCACAGGAGCCGCTGCCGGCGGCCTGGCGCTGCGTGCCGACGCCGGCGGCGGAAACGCGGCTGCGCGGCTCGCGCGCCTTCCCCGCGCCGATCGCGTGCACAGCGCTCGATCTCCCCGGAACAGAAGAGTCCACCGCCGCCGCGTCCCTCTCGGCAGCCTCCAAGGCCGTCGCGAGCGCCACCGCTCTGACAAAAGTTAATGTCGACTCCGAAAATAGGCGTTGGCGGATTAAATCACTGTTCACACCGCAAACGAACTGGTCACGTAAATTATCCATCAATTGCCCGTCGAATTCGCAATCCTTTGACAATTTCTTCAAGGCCGCCACGTACTGCATGATGCTTTCGCCGGTTTCTTGGCGCCTCTGACGAAAACGAAACCGCTCTGCCCATACTGACGGCTTGGGCTGCAGATGGCCACGAACGAGTTCCACGAGTTCAGTGTACGTCAATTCTGTAGGCCTTTTCGGACTAGCGAGGTTCACCATGAGTTCGTAAACACTGTCACCAACCAACGATATGAACGTAGGTAACTGAAGCTCAGCTTTGATAGCATTCGCTTTAAAATACATCTCCACACGCTCACAGTACAAAGTCCAGTTTCCCGTGTCCATATCGAACTCCTTTAATTTACCGATAGACATGTTTGTTTACAAACTGTATCGAGACTATAACACGTAAACACGCTGAAACACTTATTTTTTGGTAATTTAGCTCGTCGCCAATAGTTTATTTTGGAAAACGTTGGGAAATGCACAGAACCAAAACAACTCCTTTGACAGCCGAGACGGAAGTGTTTTATTGGCTTACCCACACTACAAATATAAAAATATACTACAGAGATTATAGTAGAGTCGTGTGCATCAGGAATGCCTAGTGCCTTGCAGTCCAAGTGCAATTGGATGTCAGGTTGCCGAATAATATACTACTGTCTTATATAACGTTCACTTATCACGGACTATTTTTAGGTTAAATACACTAGTTTTATGAGAAAATGACCACTGTTAACAGTTTTTAAACAATTAAATAGGCCGAATACGCCATGACAGCATGAACGCTTAACATAACCCCCCTTCGTATTTTTTTTCCAATTTCAATTTATTTTTATTTAAACTTATATAAGTAGGTACAGGTAAGAGATACGAGTAGTTATTTCAAGATGTAACCTGACCCAGGGCTCAAAATATATGCACTCACTCACCCTTATTCAATGTCTGGCTATCTGACTCCCAACTAGGTTTCCCTGTGTGCGGGATATCAGAAATCCGTTCATGTGTCTCACTCGATACGTTTTAATTTACACTCAAGCACTGCACTTTTGTTTATTTTTTTTACTTCAAAATTACTTTTAATTTTCACCACCACCGGAAAAAGATAAACTTCTAATTGACTACTTGTGTCACAAATGTCTGTCATTTATCTGCCTAACCGCAGAGTGTGGACTGTATGAGCGATACGACGATGTGACGCAGTAGGTTGCGCTTGCGCTGCTCTAGCAGAACATGAGCCTCAGACAGCTATCTGGAGTTCACGTGATGTCGTGGAGAGCGGCAGACGGTTTTACAACGTGACAGCAGATTGTGCGCACGCTGTTCTCCCTGAAGGTGAACTCCAAGTATCAGCATCAACGTTTTGCAATCAGGCAATTAACAACACCTCGTGTAACTCACATAAGTACAAATGTCCTTTACGACATGGTTATTATATGACGCTGCTGCCATAATTCACATAATGATCCTGTAGTGGATGATGAATATATTGGTATCTAATTGCAATTGTACCTTTTTCGCCTCTCCTTTAAGTATGTATGTATGTATATGTTATTGCATAATATTAAGATTTACTCGCCGAAAAGTATAGTTGCAAAATATCAGATTAATATAAATCTTTCCCGAAATCCTTCGGAATTCTGTGTCTCTCTAATCCGGCAGCATTAAGATGCATCCCAGAAATTGTTTTCTCATAATTATAGCCCAGTTGTCCCGCGGCCGCGGATTATGCGGGCTACATTCGCGCATAAATCGCCCAAAATGGGACACTTCGGCCTTAGCCGGCACCGTAATAATTCCCGGTGCCCTGGCCCACTATAATCTGGGCATAATCTGGCCGATAATGCGATCGTTTGCGTTTAAATCCAGTTCCACAATTCGGACGCCATGTTGTTTCGGTTTTGGCGCGAAGTCTCCAGATAAAAATGGCGTCATTTTGTTAGAATATGTATGAGTATGACGGAAACTATTATCGTTTGTGTTTCTGAACTGTTCTTTTTATTTTCTACCATGAAAGGAAATGACTGGCTTCAGCGCAATATAACTTACTAGGTAAATGTCATAAAGGCTTGTCCTGTATTCACTCTTTCCACGTGCTACGAGTTACCGTGGCCCGTGGCGCAAGGTTGTAACTATAGTACATACATACCTATAACCAAATACTTTCTATTATTATGAAAGCTCATTTATAATAACCCACTTCTACACATATTCTCAGCTTTCTAATAACGTAACATTAACGGGAGTTAACCATCACAAATTACCCCATGATGGATTACATTACATGGCAAACGTCACTCGACAAAATTACCATATTATAACCTAATAATCTCACACAGGGTGGTCTTTATTGACAGGAGCATCCTGTAGCGTCTCTAATTACTCAAGATAATTCCATGTAATCATACGTACACGTGGCTATATTCAATATGGGGATGAACATCTATCAAGTAAAGTCTGAGAGATGACGTTAATTGGGTACATTATGATATTCTGTTCAAGCGCTTACTCGTATACCTATATGTAAGTTTTGTCTAATCTCTTAGTAAATAATTAGATTATTAATTTGCCTATAGTTGACTTGGATGGGTACTTATGGGAAGGTATAGGGAATAACATAAAAAAATAAAAATGATCTGATTATATTTGCCATGAAAATTAAAATAAGACAATGGTAATAATTAATTATGTCTGGAACATCGGCGCAAGGTTGCCTGTCTATCGGTATTTTATAGGATACATTTCGGAGAGTGCGCATCGGAATTGCACGACCTAATTCCAGCATCTCCATTCCGCCTTCGGACTACCAGGCGCGGGGAGGGTTTCCATCCTTATGTTGTTGATATTCCATCTGCTCGTACGAAGCGATTTGCTTCTTCGTTCATTATGCGAACGGCTAAGGAATGAAACAGCCTGCCGGCGTCTGTATTTCCCGAAACCTACAACCTTGGGATCTTCAAGGCCAGTGTGAATAGGCATTTACTGGACCCGCATGCTCCATCGTCGACCTCATCGTCGCTTACCATCAGGCGAGATCGAGGTCAAATGCGGGTTTAGTTACAAATAAAAAAAAATAAAAAATAAAAAATTATGATAATTATTATTTTCTTTTACATATTACGACTCTTACCTTAATTTTACTACAGTCGCTTTCTATAACATATAGTTGTCAAGACTAAATAAAATCTTAAAAAAACTGTTTCATTTGTGACTATTTTTTTATTTATTCCATCAATAAACTTAAATGGACATCCTGAAGAAGGATCTTAAATTCGTTTCTTGATATCTCAACTAACATCAACTATATTAATGGTTAAAGTTAGTAGTGGAGAGATGCTCTGCCCTTTTTTAGCAGAACAGTCCTTAATATGTAGCCAGGGACCTGCTTGTATGGCGCTACTGAGCATTGACGTCACTCTTCTCTATTGCCATCTTTTTCTACCGTCTAATTTCTGATTGCCTATAGCTATTTTATAATTTAACGAATTTCGATTCTGTTTTCACATTTGACCATCAATTTATGTCTATTTCTTGGTTTTTAAGAAATGCATTTAATATAAACTACCCTATTCAGATTCTGTACTTTTACAACTCACAATGCAAAGACAATTTAAGTCTAAGTCTAGGTTAAATTAAATATTTTCATTGAAAATGGTCTCAACTAACGTGTGATCAGTCAGACCTAAAAAAATCAGTAAAAAGTTTACGCAAAGTACCTAAGTACCAAATTAAGTTAACCGCAACGCTACACCAAAAAACACTTAAAACAATCTTAATTAATTATATTTACGGTTAATTAAGTTTAAAATTAATTCCGCAGAGTTGGCAGAAACCTTTTAATAAGCAAACTCTGGCTGTCGTCGCCATATCTTAAATATTAAAAGTTGGTAACATCACGGTGTTGCCATCCTATCTGCATCTCCCCTTGTAATCACCAGCCGTCAATTACCGTACTTGAATTTAATTTAACTAATGAAAACGTAGGTAATTAAAATACACGCCGTTTATTTGAAGATCTGACGAGAGTCTTATTATACCCGGGTAACTTCTATGTAAATGTGTCTTATTTATTAGAAACTTCGGAGCTGAATAACTATTGACTAAATACTGAAAAACTGTTTTTAACATTTGGAAATTCTTAAAACTAATAAAATTTTACGGGAAATCCATGCCGTAGAATTTCACCGAAATACGAACACTTATGCATAGAAAATCTATACTTTAGGCAATTTTAGCTTATTGGTGATATACTACGTATAACCTACACCTCAAATTATGAGCAGGTTATCCACATTAGGTATAAGAACCTATTTTAGAAAATATTCTGAATTGATGTCGATCTTTCTATCCGTAGAATCTTCATTAGCTTGTTCTAGATGCTATGTTTTTAATATTTCCAATAATTAAAAAAGTTAAGTTCCAAATTCAAATCGTTCCAGAGCGCCCGTGAGGAGCTGGGATGCGCGCGCGCCCGTGTGCGCGAGCTTGAAGCGCAGAACCGCGCGCTGAGCGCTCTTCTGGTGCGGCAGCTGCGCCCGCAGCCGCGCCCATCGCCCGCCACGCCGCACACGCCGCTCACCCCGCACACGCCCCGCGACCTGCAAGGTCAGTGACCTTGTCTTTATAGAACGCGCTAACGAGATGATGGAATGACAAAGTGTCAATTGATGTGAAGAGGGAACAGGGATGATCTTCCACAATAAGTAATTCTGGACCAGACCATCTTCGACCAGTCCTGCTGGTCCACTAATGGATGTTTGGAACTCGTATATTATAGCGAAGTCCGTTGAAAATATCGATAGCGGGTTCCATGTTTACGTAAGTCCCGAGTGGAAACTACGTGCTAACACCGCTCTGTCGAGGCGTAGGTCGGTAGATGACATCCAACCATAGGAAGGACTGATTGTGGATTGCTTAAGATTGTCGGAAATGGAGGAGAGGGGAAGAGGTCTTTACCTAAAGCTGGATGGAAGATAGGCTGACACTTGACATGATGATGATGATGAAGGGAGCGCTCAGGTGCGCAAGCTGAAACAATACTGACTTCGTAACTTAGGCGCCTGGCTGGACCAGAAGATGGCTCATACTACTCCCAAATGTCATGTTTGGCAGGATAAATTGAGATTCACTCCTCTACCCACCGTTTACTTCACACAGGCTCATCATTTACCCCCAAAGGCATAAACCAAAACATTTAAATTTGATTTAAAAAGTGCTTATTCTGTTTTCCAGTTCACCTAGTGGACGTGGGCTCCTGCGGGTCGCTGGTCTCGTTCAGAGACTCGCCGCCACCCGCGCCGCCCGCGCCACATCCTCACCCCCTCAGCCAGGACGACAAGCGACGACACCAGATCCTGTCTGATATTTGGACTGAACTGAAGGTACAACCATATCACCTTGAAAATTTGTGTGAACACACATCACTGTCCGAACTGGGATACCCTGTGCTCAGCAGAGAGAGCAAATAATTTGGTGTTCCTGATTACTATCAAGCCCAGAACCCTTAGTACTCGTACATACAACTCGTACTTACGACTGCAAGTCGACAAAACTTAGATCTGATAAATGCTGAACTGTTTTACCCAATATTTCTCAGGGTTTGGAGGTGACGCCAGCAAATCTAGCACGTGCACTGTCAGCAGTGGATCCAACTCTGTGGGCAGCTCCTGCACGCCCCGCCACACTCAGCCTCAGCATGCCGCAGCCTTGCGCTGACCCTGTACGGGGTAAGTTGACCATGCCTTTGCCAATCTGTGAAACTAGCAGGAAAGAAAATCTAATTCATGCCTTCTACTTTCCAGGGACAAACGATGCGAAAGTAATGGAAGAGGAAAGCGGCGAGGCAGGTGAAGTAGGCGCAGAGTCCCCTGAAAGCGGCGCTAAAGACGAGGGCTACTCCACCATGTCCAGCGACGTGCAAGCAGACGCGTCCCGGCAGAGCGACCACGCGGCCGACCGCGCCCTGCCCGACCTCAACGAGGCCTCCGATGAGACAGACAACCAAACTATCGTCTCCATCAACCCTCGCGAGTCCCGGCGACATGCAAGATTACTAACATCGGACTCAGATTATATTTACTTTCCAATTGGAGTAGCATTCGCTGGCGTCAGAGGCAGTTACCCTCCATCACGACCCGTCCTACCATTTCAACATGTCGTTAGAAGCTTTTCAGATTCACATCTCTGTCTGAAACTAATAGCAGGCACGACGTGTCCAAGCAGCTGCCTAGACAGCCCGACGCCTAGCTCGGGAGTTTTAGTTCTAGATCTGAAACCGGCACCCGAAAGACCTTTGAGAAGACCAGCAATAGCTTCAACAACGAGTTCAGAAAGAGTCTCATGGGGAAGTACAGTAGACGAACGCGCCGACGGATCTCAGTACGATGTAGATTACGTTCAACATTGGCTTGAATTAGACGACGCAAGATCAGCTCTACAGCAGCGACACCGAGATATAGCCGACTTAGAATACGATAGAGCTGAACTAGAAGACTGGAGCTTATCTCTCTCGTGCGAAGATCTCAGGGACAGGCAATCTCCTTTTGCTGAAATCACGACACCAGGTCAAATATCTCTGTCAACTTTACCAAGTATTAGAGAAGACGACGCATTAGAATTAGAAGAGATTGGTGATTGTTTATGGAATGACTGTGGATTTGCGACCGTAGAGATAGATGAGTGTAGAATAGATGATCCAGATACTTCTGATAAACGATGGGAATGTTCCGGGACGCAATCTCCAGGAGGTTCGTGGTCGAGCGCTTCAGACGTACCAGACAAAAGATCTAGTACAGCTCTCAGCGAAGACGGTGAGTGCGCTAATGTAGGTCTCGATTTTACACGGGACTTTTATCGCCTCGTCAAATATGAAAGCACAAAAAGTTTAGCATCTAATTCGTCCCGAGGGATACCAACCCAGGATGCAAGCAATCATTTAAGAATACATGACGTCCAGGCTATGGCGCTTCAAGACCGCGAGCAAGCGTTACAAAATGTTCTCAACTTCATTGCTGAGCAGCAAAAGTATTGTCGTGATAGAGAAGAGTCAGACTCGGTACCTTCACGGCCCGTGTCTGAAATTAGAGAGTTGCCGCCTCCTTATGCCTCTGCGGATTTCGACGACGATTCTGTCGGCCCAAGGAGCGAAATGTCAGAAGATAGACAGCGGCCAGATTCCTTTGGCAGTTTTTCTGAAAATGATTCGTGCGACGTCATGCATGCTGAACGACTTCGAGTTCCATACTGTGATAGTGTATCCGAGCCAAGATCGACTCCGAGATTCATCGAACGTGAAGACCCTTACGCCGAATCCGAAGATTATTACGATGAATTTTCGCAGATAGACAATGCAGAAAATGAAGTAGATGATCATCTCCTGAAGGTACAGAGGAAGAATGAAATTAATAAAAGTATCGATATAACACATTTATCTCACCTGGAAGAACTGCCAGTAACTCATACGAAAGACGACAGGCCGTGTGATATTGCATCTAGTCGAAGCCTAGAAAACAATTCACCTCTAAAAGAGAACACAGTAAATATAATGTTGAACAAACAAGTGCTCGGTGAAGTCGAGCCTTGTATGACAAAATCATCGAGCTTCCCTTATACCAGCGGTGAGACAGAGATGTCCCTCGTTGAAGAGGTGCTAAGTGCTTGCAGAAGAAGCACGGGAGCTTTAGTTACCGTCCCAGAAGAGGAAGAAAGCTCGTCGCCAGAAACGAGCTCCCCTCAAATGACTGAATCGAACACGACAAGCACTTCTACTGCTGAAACTGTGATAGTAAGTAATAAGAATGAAGTGTCACATAAAGACGTTAGGACTAGAAATGAAAAGAGTCGCATACCTACTCTGATGGGGGGCAAGAGGCCTCCGTCGTCGCCGTGTCGGAACAGGTCGAAGATACCGGTGGCGGACAGGAATAGACCGGGGACGACACAGCCTGCGCCGGCGCCTGGACCGATCATTGTGAAGCAGGAGCATACGTTAAGTTTCCATGAAGCAGCTACTTCTAAAGATGTAATTGAAGAGCTCAATAGGTAAGATTATCTCCAATGCTATAGAATTTTAGATAGAAATAAATACTAAATGTTTTTCGTGATCTTTGCAGGATGATCCGACAAAGCGAGGGTACGACGACGGGAGTTGAAGCCAAGAACGAAGAGCGGGCAGAAAAAACACACGGTCATAAGGACAGCGCGCTATGGGCGCCCACGGGATGGGTGCATGTTGAGAAAGATATTGACTTTAGTGACCCTAAAGTAAGTTCTGGATTTCATTTCAGAATGCAAACTGCTAATATTGAGGCAAGTTAACAAAGAGGTTTTTACAGAACCTTCATTTTGTCAGATGAATTAGACAATTTAACAGAGAATGTTCATCATGAGATCTTTTCTTTTCTATACAGGTTAAAACTAAAATATTGACAGCCCAGTAAATGGTCATCAACGCCTTTCCGAGGGTCACATGCTTTCCGAGGGTCATAGCACTTGTCCATAGATCTTTTTTACCTTCGTACTACACGGGTTCTACGTGTGCCACAAATCACATGCGCTCCGCTCTCCTCCACTTGAAATCAGCGCTTCCTGATTGGATGCAGCGAGCCGGAACGGGGCTAGAATCAAACCTAACCTAAAACTCGTTTTTCCGCTTCCAGGCCCGAGCGAACCTCCTAGACGTGATGCTGGCGTCGTCAGACTCGTCCCCCTCCTCGTGCGGGTCGTCCCCCGCGGAACCCCCGCCCCCCTACTCGCGCCTGCATCGCCTGCACCGCTCCAGGAGGCAGAAGACCGGTAAACTAACTTCTGGGAACTGAGTTGAAAGCTTAAATATCCCGCGCGAAAGTCGTCCACCGCGCCTTAGGTTGTGACGGGAGTTGTAAGAGTGCAGGAAGACTCGCTTCTCACTGTGCCGCTACCTAAGTCTAGGACTTCACAGGTCCGGTATCAGCCACGGTGATTGGTTGCTACGAACCTAATATACCATAGCTGAAACCGGACCCGTAAAGTCCCAGACTAAGACGCGGCCAACGTCCAGGGACGTTCTGGGAATTTGACATTCTGGAACAGATTCATCGTACAGGGCATAACTCCCACTAGCCCCCCTGGATCTAGTTACCTAAGACGCGGGGAAATTCTGAATTCGAATATTATTAACTCAATATGGTATTCAAGTTTGAGCCCCAATGTTTCAACTCAGGTTTCAGAGTCATCTTACTAAAAAGTTGGCACAGTACCTTGGGAAAATATTCCGGACCCCTTCAAGGTGCAACGTTATGTATGACTCAGTTTCCATACAAATTATTTTCCACATTCTTACCGTACTTGTGGAATAGGTATTTTACTGGAATATTAGATCAATCATACTGGTGTACTATCGGACTGTCGCCAATATAAAAATCAACATTTAATATTAGTATGAAAACCTTCAAGTGCATAAAATAGTAACACTGAATAGTACTACCTTTTGAATTGGCGACATTATAACAGCATGATTGGACTTGATGGTAATAATATTTCAGTAAAATATTGTATTGCACGTATATGGCATGAATGTGTAAAATTACTTGCATGGAAATGGAAACAGGAGATCTATTCCACTAAATACAACGTAACTAAATAGAATCTAAACTGCATCGTTATGACGCGTTTCATAGGCTACTATCCACTAACGATCAAATTTCAGTTATGTTCCGTTCGAGTCAACGATCGATCGAACAGTAACGTATTTGTGTAATCTAATAAAACGTTTTGTTTATACTGAATCGCAGTTGAACGGTAACAAAACGCTTCAACTGTCAAATATAACGATCGAACAAGTAAGTAAGTTCCTCACAAAGTACTTTTGCCCGATGGCAGTGGTAGAGTTATGCGTCAGCAGAATGCGATTTGGTGTCCAAACAGAATTGGAACGATAACTAAATTGAAATTGGATAGAAATAGAACTACAAATGTTGTAATTTAGGCGAATTGGGCCCCAGAGTCGTAAGTTGCACCTTCAATCGTGTTTAACAACATAAGTACCTACTCAAGATTTTGTAGGAAAGCTTTTTATGCCCAAGGCTCTTTAAAACTCTACTACACAAACCAAAATAAGTTTAGTTGTAATGGGATTTAATTGTTGGATTGGTTACGGACATTTGCAAAACGTGGTTTTAAATATACCTACGCTACGCCTTAACAAAACTCATGTCCGTGGAGACGATAGAACTCATTAGTCACTCGGCTTTTGCAAATGGCCGCTTACAAATCTCTGGCTTAAAGTATGGCTTACATAGTGCAACATTGGACGTGACCATAAGTATGTGGTGACACCTAGGAATAAGCGTGAGTTGCAAGTAACGTCCTTAATGTCAGTAACATTAAGTTTCGTATCATCTCTATCTAGAACGCAGACATAAAAAAGATAGCATGTAATTTAAATTCTTTATTTAATCCTAGTGACTTCAATGTTGCACTGTTCGAAGCGTTATATATAACTATCTGTGGTGTGGTAGTTTGTCGTGGTTAAGTTAGTTTTAAGTTGGTTTATAGTTTTGTTTTGCTCATTTTCTAAGTTTTAAATTAAGACGGATGGAAATAAGTTGAAAAATGTTCATATTTTCCGTTAATGTACCTATTTAAATACGAAGTTGCGTGAAATTGTTTCAACTTATGTCATATCCAATAATTTCATTCTCGTTTTGCTTATTCTCGTTGGAGCGTGAAATGTCGTTTATGTTAAGAATACAAACTAAGTTATAAAATAAAACGATTTTAAATAGCAAAGCTTATTAATAATGTATTTTGCTGAATAATATCATTATGTAAACCTACTATGCAATAAATGTGAGTTTCCAAGTTTATAGGGAGGGTCCATATTATATCTGGTTGTCGCTTACGCTTTTTCAATAATTGTCGTAAGCGATAACCAAACCGAATATTGGTTATTTTTCTGTCATGACATTTCTCGCTCGCCTCGTCATCTTAATCTGGTTGTCATTTGTCATGTCATGTAATGTTCTGTCTTTGTCACACGTCCAGCCACGTCACTCGTTTCCGCTCTCACTCACTCGCACCATCTCACTCTCTCGCCTCATCTTGGGTAGTTGGTCATTTTTGGACACACCGCTCCGCAAAAAATTTGAAACAATTTTAAGACTACGAGTACCCACCGTTTTATAACGCAGTTTCGAACAAAAATAACTTTGATTCTCTTCAGAATTTATTCTAAATATGGCACCAAAAACACGTTTGCAAAAGAAAAAACAAGTTTATGCAATAAAGATCTAGGCTTTTAATTATTTGTTCTTTTTCTGACGTATGATATAAATTTATTCCAAGTAATCCGTGTTGCCTGGTAAATGTTGACTTGGACCGGTTAAAGCGGAGCGGTGTGGTGTGGCGTAGAAGCGCGTGGGTGCGCGTGCGGCGAGGGCGCGTGGCGCGGCGCGTGCTCACGCGTGTTGTCTCGTCCAGAGGGCGCCTAGTAGCGCGACGTCGGTAACGTGGGTTGCCCTATTGCCAGCCGCCGCCCTGCGGTCCCGCGGGCTGGCCGTGCTGCGCTTCCCGCGCGCGCGCCGCCCCTCCATCCTCGGCCGCGACGGCTTCTTCGTCCGCTACGGCGACCGCGAGCGCGCCGCCGTCGCCAACTTCGACTTCCTCGACGACTTCTCCGGCGGCTCCTCCCCGGAGGCCACCAAAGACTGTACCTAAATTAGAAATAAACGCGCCCCTAAATGATTATATTTTTCTATTTGTGATAGTGGAGTGACAATCGGAACTGACTGGTCTTATAGTGTTGTCTCGCTTTCGCGTAGCCTGTAAATTGACGGTAAGCCAAATAGTTTTATTTTAGGACGTGCTCCTTTTGACGATGATTGCTATTTTTTCGTTGTCTTTGATTGTATGAATTTGTGGCTCGGAAACGGCTTGAAAATAGCAATTATACAGACGAAACGAACACGAGCTTATTAGTAGTGTAGCGTTGTAATAACGATGGCTGCACGATCTGCAAGGCTGCAGCTTTTTCAACTCTTTTAGACCGCTTCTAACGGCCTCTTTCGATTAGGTCCCGTAGGTGTCGTAGTCGTTTTCTCTCTTAAAATCTTATAAAAAACTAAGACGAAGCACCTAGTCTGTAATCTTCCTAGATTACCAATAGAATTTATTAGGAAGTGGACAAAACAAAAAAGGCATCGATGTGTTGTTTTGTATAATTTGATAAACGGAATCATTTTTATCTGCATTTTTATTTTTTCTAACCGATGGCAAATAATTTGCTTGGTTTACTATGGCATGACATATACCTATAACAGGTTTGATTGAAGATTTGCTTGAAACTGAGCTATTGCCAAAGACAGCTTCAAAACGAACGGCTAAGCAATAAGGATGGTTGACTTAATTTACTTATCGCAGTGTTAGCTTCAGCTTCGAACCACAACCGACAACTTAGGTAAGAAGACGAATTAAGTAATTAATAAGTAAATGAAAGCTGCGGCCTCGAAGTAATGTGATATTTTTGTATATACTGTAAGTCCCACTTATTTTCATATACATTTAAATGGATTCCTTTCTAACCGATCGAAGCATTATTGTTGGATATAGAGTGAAGTTTTTGTGTTCTCAAGATACAGGTCAATCGGTATTCTCACTCGTTCTTTCTCATACAAACTCTCATTGAGTGATTGAGAAAGATGATGTGAGATGATTTACGATCGTAGATCTATTAAATACATAGATCGAAATATATTATTGACAAAAGAAATCAAAAATAACCGCCACAGAACAAAAAGAAATGTTTTAGATAAGCGACATTTTTTCACAGCGGTTACCTTAGATCGATTCATGTTAATACTATGTTGATGATGGATCTACGTTCACGATTGCAGCCTACTAATCGTATGTCATAAGTACTTATGTAAATATTGATTATGTCGATTTACGTATCGAACTAGTTACTACACCTATATAAAGAATAGTCATCATAACGGTCGATAACCTTATAAAGATCCATTAAATCGAAGGGTACTAAAGTATGTTAAGTGTATATAACTATTATGACGTCATTAAATGCTATTTATTGATTTGTATTATTTGCGATTTGTCGATCATTTGTTTATACTTAGGTACATATCATGAAGTGTTTCCTAATGTAAAGGCTCTAATGTTTGTATTAAGCGCCTTGGTACAGGTAACAAAGGACTTATTTCAAAGAAAAAACCACAGATAAGTCAAAACTGTCATCTCTTTAGTGCGGTTGTTCAAGGCACTCGCGGAAAAATCGTTTCTCCTGAATCAAAAGTGGATAGTAAAGTTTTTTTAAATTAAATAAGAAGAGCAGACGAGCAAACGGGCCACCTGATGTTAATATCTCACCTCAATATTAGAGGGTTTTTGATGCGCTGCTAAGCTTAAGAACTAAGATGGATTGCCTCATGAGCCGGAAATTACGCTGGCTCTCTTACCCTTCAAACCAAAACACAGAAATGTAAACATCTCTGCTTCACGGCAGAAATAGATAAGAGGGTGGTACCACCCCAGGCGATCCTTCTCATTAGAATCTACCACTACTACAACCTTGGAATCTTCAAGGCCAGAGTGAATAGGCATTTACTGGACCCGCATGCTCCATCGTCGACCTCATCGTCGCTTACCAACAGGCGAGATCGAGGTCAAATGCGGGTTTAGTAGTCGATAAAAACGAATGTTAAAGTTCCATGAATTATTATTTTTATTTTTTTTTATTTTATTAAATAAGTAGAGCAGACGAGCAAACGGCCCACCTGATGGTAAGTGGTCACCGTCGCCCATAGACATCTCACCTCACTGTATTGATATTAGAGGGTTTTTGATGCGCTGCTAACCCTGAGGATTAAGATGGAGTGCCTCATGTGCCGGAAATTACGCTGGCTCTCTTACCCTTCAAACCGAAACACAGAAATGCAATCATTTCTGCTTCACGGCAGAAATAGATAAGAGGGTGGTACCACTCCAGGCGATCCTTCACTTTAGGATCTACCACTACCAAAATGATTGTTTAATAATGTTTTAGAATTCTCATAGTGAAACAATATGTAGGAAGCTATAGTGCCTAATATTGGCTACGTTTGACACATTCGCTATTGAAACGGTAAGAAATAGAACTTGGTTTCTACGGCTACCAAAACATTATTAAAAAATGTATTATTATAACTCCGTGGAACAATTCTACTGGTCACTTTTTTGATATCTTAATTTAGGAGAAATTTTTCTTCGGGAGTGCGCTAGTTTCGCTCGAGTTAACATATCTAGTTTACAAAAATAATTAACCATATAAAATAAAACGATCGCTGCGTCGCCTGGGACGTATTTAATACCACCTGTCACGCCATGTGTACATACAACATTTTAATTTTCACGCACTCGTAACCGCCTTTTATGTTTTATGTTATTACCTGTGATCGGAGTAGGTAGAGCTCTTTCGGGTCAATGTTCTCAAAGGTTATATTAATATGGATATGATTTCGGGATCCCGTTTTAAGTTATCGAGCAAATGTTGTAAATTACTTTTATAAACCTCGCCCTTACTCGGCGGATTACGATTTTTTAAAAATTGTGAACTTACGAAGAAGTTAAAACACTACCATAGGTACACTAGCGCCATGAAACTTAAAAAAAATTATTTTGCCACCAATCTTAAATGTGTATTAAAACAAATATAACGTTAAAAATCTAAATAATATATTTATTCAATCCCGGAAATCCCGGGATTATTGGGCATACTTATCCATATTATGACCGTATGTGGCAAGTACCAAAAACAGCCCTACCTACTCCGATCAGTGGTTATTACTACTTATTAACTAAGTCCCTTTTCACTTATACCAAGACGCCAGCCTCTTACCTTAGGTATTATCGAATAATATATTTTGATTCGCCACGGTTGTAAACCTTAACAAAAGAAATATGACGTTTCGTTATTTTGTTTGATATGCGGAACCAATGTAATTTTACACAAAACACCACTTTGCCACCACTTGTTAGCTGCTACACTGTTGAATAAGGGTTCTTTTTGCGGCTATTTTTCAGTTTGGGAACTTGTAACAAGATTAATAATAAATATACCTATAAATATTAGCGATGTTACGGAGCTACGACTCCGACTCCGAAAGGTCGGTCTTCCGATTGATTTTACACCTCCGACTCCGACTTCGGCTCCGATAATTTTGAATCGGAGGTTATACCGAAGATTTGTGAGCAAACATATTCAAATATCTATATTTTATTAAATAGTGTAGGACAACATAAAGGAATATGTTTTATTGCCGCAAACGTCATCATAAAAAATATTGGCCAGTTCAGCTATAAAAAATAAAAAACGGTTTATAATTTGAACTTCTTTTGAACATCTCTCTTCTACCTCCGCCTCCGATAAATCAAATTTAAAACCTTCGGTTTCGACTCCGGTTCCAATAAAACCAGCTCCGTAACATCCCTAATAAATATTAATAAAGAAAGCCATAGCTATGGCCGAGCCATGTCAATTGTCACGGCCGTTAAAAATTACATAAGCTCCGCTCTTTATATAATACCATATATTGAACCTGTGACCTCATCATACGAGTATTCACTGGGTGCGAAGTATTAGGTGGGAGTAATGTAACCGATCGCAGCGCTCTCAGTGGCCAAAAACAGAAATTATGTGGGCTCTGTACAGAAACCGATTTTCGCATTATTCCGCTAACAAAAATGGGTCACAATAGTTGTTGTGTTGTAAATTACAAGAATACTGGAAGAATTTAATTCTTCTACATCCCGGACATGTTCAGCAGATACCAACAATTTGCCTTTGGATACAGTTTGTGGTTGGAATATTATATTGTGAGTGACACTCACAAACCCGGTCTTTATGATTATACTCATTTCGGGCTGAAAAAGATATTTAATTTATTACAGGAACAATTATATATTTATCATTTTCTAATGAAACATTTACATAGCCTTATTTTTCTTGTTTTAAAACAAAACTACAAATAAACATGAAGTAAACAAACCCTGATGTATCCAAAATAAAACACACTTTTAATAAACTTATTTCATTTAATTTTACTGAACGGAAACGGTTTCACAAGTCTTTGTCTACACAAATTAGAGCAATACTGTGTTTAATATAATTTTCAATTTTCCTGTGTTATTACAATATTTTGACAGAAACGTCAGAGCCCACAAAGTTGCGAACGCTAGGAGGCGCTGACGACGTGCACCTAGCGAATAGTCTGGAAAATCAGGAATTATTTTTTATGTCTTTAGCGCGATCTCTGACATATCTAGCTTTTTTTCCTTAGCCATGGTTATTCCTCCCACTGCTAGGCAGACTCTTATTATCTCATGTTCGACAATTTAAAAAATCTAATTGCTAATTCCCAAACTGAAAACAAGCCCATTTAATTTTAACCTTAGATTGCCGCCCGATATTGTCGAATTGTTTTGACCCCAGCTTTGCTTGTATGTGAAGATTGAAGACAATAAAGGAAGATTTATACCTATAAATAATGAATATAACGAAGCGACTCGATCGACGATATCTAAAATATAACTTTGTTAGAGTAGGCTATGTCTGCGGTATATTCGGAACTTTGTAAAAACGTCCCCTTCATTAATGTCATGTTCGAATATTTGAGCTGAATTTTTTACAACTGGTAATAAAATATACCTAATGCTGCATGAATTCAAAGAATTACTTTCGATTTGTTAATTATCATCCGTCCAAATCTTTCTCCTTTCAATCTAGGTATTGTTAAAAAAAAATAACTAATGCAGGTGATAACTAGGTGTAAACTATATATATATAAAAATGAAAGTTTCTTTATTATCTGTGTTCCTTTACCATTAATCCGAATGCGATGAAACTATGGTAACGCTTTTTTCAACAACAAAGATAAATCATAAGCGTAGTCGCTTATGAAATTCAAAACCGCTTATGTTTAGCACCTTGAATTAGCTGTTCTACAGGTACCATTGAGATGGTACAGTATGGTGAACTCTGAAACTATAAGAGATCGACTATCGTCGTCGATTTTAGAGTTAAGAAAAACTGCATTCATAGATTTACAAAAAAACTCATACCACGACCCGAGAATCGAACCCGGTCATTTTCAGAAAAAAACGTATGTTATTTTATTAAGAAAATTGATAGTGTAGGTTGTAAGAAATAAATGGTACACCTGTATATGAAAACTTTTAATTGGTTTTTGTTCTTTTACAACGTGTATTAAATGTTCAACGGTCCAACCCGCGTAATACTTTCATAGACACGTTGTATAAGTTTATATTTGGTTAATTAAGTACCTAGGTAAAGTCTATCCGTTTAGTTAGTGATCGCCTTTATAATATGCCGACAGACGCGTGCCGGCAAACTTCAAAGGGGCCGCCATCGGCGTACACCCGCCCGCGGAATTTGTCAATTAATATTGACGCTTTACAGTGAATGTTTGAGTTTTAGTTTATGTTTGTGTATTAGAAAATGTTTTTTCGCCCGTGGACAAAGATATGTCTCGACAAGAAATTCTAAAACCCAATGAACCTAAGAACAAGACAAGACAAAAACAAGACAAAAACCTTTAAGCAAATTATTGTGAATGTTCATTGGAACTGTGTTGGTTAAATTCTTGAAGGAAAGATACTGCCACCCGCCCTCCGTTGAAAGGGATAACGATTTTAATTGGACGGATAAGCCTGCTACAATTGAAGAAACTTCAATAATAGTGGGGATAATGTTTTGTTTTGTCTAATTATTTTATTCCCTCTGTTTGCTTCTTCGTTCATTATGCGAAGGCCAAGGAATGTAACAGCCTGCAGGCGTCTGTATTTCCCGAAACCTACAACCTTGGGATCTTCAAGGCTAGAGTGAATAGGCATTTAATGGACCCGCATGCTCCATCGTCGCTTACCATCAGGCGAGATCGAGGTCAAATACGGGTTTAGGAGTACTTAAAAAAAATATAGTTTACACATAAAACCTTTAGTCACAGAAAACGTTTACAGATAATTTAATAGGGGCAGACTGGTTGCTATACCACAAATATGTTTGGCTGTACGATTACTAAGTAAACGGATAGACTTTAGATATTTGTTTTCCGATATATTAAAGTAAATAAAAATACCAGTAAATAATTATAAATAACAATCAGCTCAAGTACTCGAACATACTTAAAATAAGTTAAAAAATACATTTCCTGGATCTACGGTAATCATATTTTAAAACTTAATTCTGTTCACTCCTGGTCCTGTCGTAGGAGGTATTTTAATGTATTTACATAATACATAACGAAGAGAATTGGCATGTTATTGTTTCTCATTAAAACTCGTAAACTAATCCATTGTATTCATTATAAATAAAAATAATCGTAGGATCCAAATGGTACTGTGACTGGTAGCTACCACAACAATTGGAGATAATAAATAAAGTTTTAAAAGGGTTATTTAAGCTGCGGACAAATTAAGGGTGCCTTTCCACTAAAGCTGTGCGAGGAAGCGAGGCGGTGAGCGAGGAAAAAATCCACAAATAGGATCGCGCCATTATCCCGTCATATCACGTGACGATTAAAATGCAGCGATCCTATTGGCAGATTTTTTCCTCGCTCACCGCCTCGCTTCCTCGCACAGCTTTGGTGGACAGGCAGCCTAAAGGTTGGCTTCCGAGGATCGCGGCCGACGGCTGATTGTCAGATGACATCTACCGCCTATGAAAAAAAAACTTAAATACGGGGTTATTTTGAAAACTACTAAATACTTTTTTGTGGCCACTTTTATCTGTCTAGAGGAAAAAGAATAAAAAATACTACAACCAAATATTTTGAATTTAACCCGTTTTTTATGTACCTCGTCTGCCAGTTGGCGCATGCGATGTAAGCATTTTCCTAGACATTAGTCGGGCATTGAAATGTATGAAAATATATGCCATTGATCAAACCCATGGCTCGCTGTCAGTGCTCACGTCATTGGTGTAGAGGGGAGTGCGCTAATATAGTCCGAGATACTGTAACTAGGTACAACTATGGTTCTGAAAAGTCACTTGACGTAAAGACCTAGTTTTTCAAAATAACCCTGTTGTACAAAAAAAAACATTTCAAGAGTAGGTTCTTAGCGCCATTTTGTTTCCTGTTAAAAGCCGCATCGACCCTTGACCATAACTCGATTGCTATTGGACGCATTTGATAGTACATTCTAAGTACATTGAGATAGGTAGGTACTTCGATCAGTACAAAATGTGTAGAGTAACACTATAATTTAATTATCTACTATTACAGATGGGTTCAATAAACGATTCCGTTCCCAAATTATATTTTGTTTCATTTAATTGTCCTACCCTCCCTATACGAGTGCCGTGTCGTGCCGGCCCGAAAGAATAGCACCACCCCAACTCTTTCTGTTCCGTACGACGCGACAAGGGTCTTAGTGGATAAATACTATTCTACACATAGTAGACGGCGATAGACTCGCCACCTATCACGTTTGTCCGTCAAATCTTACGGCGAAAAGTGGGAACTATATGATGAAGGTGATTCCTCTGTCTACCTCCTAGGGGATTATGGACGTGAGAGTTATTCTATGCCATAACCGTACATATATGGATTCAGAGAACCATATCAATAAAAACGTTTAACTCAACTCTTTAAAACTATACATGTCATGGACCAAGTGATTAATGGTGACACTATTTATAATACCCGGGCAGTATGAATAATGACAAGTCGAATTGGGCAATATGTCACAGATACCTAGTGGATGCGCAACCGACTCGGATATTGTAAGTTATGTTTGGTTGCATTATGACAACCACGCAACGAGCCCCCCTTCGACTTATCTTTGTGCCCTCTTAACGACAATGACCAGCCATAGCCATTATTGCCAACTCATTTTGGGCATTATTCAAACTGGACATTATAAATAATATCCTATTAATCATTTGGTCTATAACACATACACCGCTAACATTAATGAGGATTTCCTTTTTTATAATATTTGTTTCAGTAATCTAATCAATTCACCAAAGTTAAAATAACACCTAATGGATACGGTTTATTTGATTTCATACTTACCCAATATGTTCATGCATCATTAACGCCCCCACTATTGGTATTGGGGCACAGACATCCCCTTGCAGAGGATTCGGGTCATGATCTGCCTGCATGATGCCTGTAGAAAACTTTTCCTCAGCCAAGCAGATTTCCTCGCGATGTTTTCCTTCATCATTACAGCGGTCGGAAAATATACGTAGGTAGGAAAAAACTCAGTGGTATATGGCATTACACGGCTTCGAACCCGGACCTCCCAGCACGCACCATAAGTAGGTATCCTATGTTACTTAATATGTATATTCATGTAAAAACTGGCTAATTAGCATGTTTTAAAACCATACATAATCCACCCACCAGAACGCCCTTGCTTTGTTATCTCGCTAAACAGTGCCCGTGTTATTTTGCGACGCGTATCGGATTTCCAACAGAGAGATACGACCGCTGAATAATGATTAGGTAATGTCAGATCAGAACTAACAGAATAACTGGTGATTTCCTGTTAAAGACTAACAAATACCTTTTTTTTATTAATTAAGGAGAGCAGACGAGCAAACGGGCCACCTGATGGTAAGTCACCGCCGCCCATAGACACATCACCTCACTGTATTATTATTAGAGGGTTTTTGATGCGCTGCTAACCTTGAGGACTAAGATGGTTTGTCTCATGTGCGGAAATTACGCTGGCTCTCTTACCCTTCAAACCGAAACAGAAACGTAAGCATTTCTGCTTCACGGCAGAAATAGATAAGAGGGTGGTACCACCCCAGGCGATCCTTCACATTAGGATCTACCACTACACTACCTTTTTTATTGTATAAAAAGAGCAGACAAGCGAGCGAGCTACGTGATGGTAAGTGGTCACCATCACCGATGGACATCTCACCTCACCTCACTTTAATATTATTAGAGGGTTTTCGTAGCAGGCCTGCGATGCTACTAATCTTGAGGATTAGTAGAGGAAAGTCAGCGTAATTATTGGCATATGGAGTCCCTCATGTGCCAATAATTACTCTGACTCTCTTACCCTTCAGACTGAAACACAGCTATGCAAGCGTTGCTGCTTAGCAGCAGAAATAAGTAAGGGGTTGGTACCTCGGATACCACCCCAGGCGATCCTGCACCTCAGGATCTACCACCTTCAACCCACATCAGGAGCCAGACGATTCTAGACATCGGGATCGACCAACTTCTTCTGCTTGCACTTTGGGAGAGGCTCGCGGGCACAGCTGTTTATCTGTACGAGCTTCAAAATAGGTACCTACTTTACTTTTATACTTATTTAGGTTATTTATTACGCCATAAACATAATTATGTACAAACACACTAACAACATAAATAAAATCTACCTAAACTATGAGACGAACACGTTGTCTAGGTCTCCGGAGTGTGGCATTGTCCCCAGGACACTGGCTGTGTTACCTCGCTATATGGCACGACTGAGTCAGTCAGAAGAGGTCAGGACCAGCCGGGTGGACAAATCTTTTATTTAGGGCATCGTGAAGGAACAAATTAACTTCTGAAATATATATAAGTGCCTACGAGTATGTAATATTGTGTAAGTGTATACATTAAGCCAGATCTTTAGCAGTACATAACATCGAAGAGGATCGAGCAACACGAGAACTAATGATGACACGCTTTGAGAAATATCTTCCCTTAAGCAGTGAAAGTGGCGACATATAGGTAGCGAGGCGTATGAATTAATGGTGAATCTGTGTACGCCAGACAAATCCTCTGGAAAAACATTTGATGCACTAGTAACCGTTATGAAAAATCATTTACAACCACGACCAAGTTTATTAGCAGAACGGTTCAAGTTTAAACAACGGACACAAAAAACAAATGAAGGTGTGGCAGAATACCTAGCGGAACTGTAGAGGCTTACAAAAGGTTGTCGTTTCGACGCGAAAGGTTTGACGGAAAATCTTCGCGACCAATTTTGTGTGCGGATTATTGAGCGACAATAAAAGGCCTGGCTACTAGAGACACGTCTATTTGAAGACTGACTTGAACTAATTTAATAACTACCTACAAACTAATACTATCATCATCATCAGCAGCCTACTCTAGTCCACTGCTGGACATAGGCCTCTCCCAGGGCGCGCCATTGAGCCCGATCTTCGGCTCTTCTCATCCAGCCGCTGCCAGCCACCTTGCGCAGATCGTCGCTCCATCAAGCAGGGGGGCGTCCCACACTACGTTTGCCCAAACGCGGTCTCCACTCCAGAACTCGTCTACCCCAGCGGTTGTCGGTTCAGCGACAGATGTGACCGGCCCACTGCCATTTCAGCTTGCTAATCTTATGAGCTATGTCGATAACTTTTGTTATATACTACAAACTAATAATATAATAATAAACTACCCCATACATTACGCATTTCTAGGATACCAACATCAGCTGTACCATACTTTGATTGATCAGTCTAAAACAGACAATAGCATTAACAACCACGTGTACCCATAACATTGGTCATCAAGCCCCGTTATCATGACTACGTGCGGTGGCCCACGCTAGCCCTGCAGTCTGCACAAACAGGTACTGCGCACAAAGAGTCATCAAAGCAATGACGCATTTCGAGAGCGTGAGCAATGGATTGATAGGAAAATAGGAAACAGACTGAGGAAAGAACAGAACTAGAGGGAGATTTTCGCTTAGTTTGTAACGATGTCGGCTTGAGCAATGCTTATCTATTGATTAATCGGACCCTTATCTTTGACAAAAAGACCTTTTTACCAAAAAGATCATATTTAATTTTTATAAACTGGAAAATGGACTACCGATGCAAATGCTGCATTAAAGCACTTGTTTCTACTCCAATATTAGCTTGTCCGGATTTTACCAAGTAAAAAATCTTTCAGATTTTTTTTGGATTTGACTGAAGAATTAGCTCAGGCAAATATTACAGTTAACTTCCCTAAATGTGCATTTTTTCCGGGGCTTTCCCCAGGTCCACCTATTTAGTTCACCTGGTGGACCACGGGCAAAAATATTCTTCCGTGGTCCACCAGGTGGACTAAGGTGAACCATAGGAAATTATCGTACTGTATTAAAGATACCTCTTTATATAAATTATTTTTGGCTTACCACTTTTAAATTCTAATTATAAATACACTTTACGGTACATTAACTCATTTTTCGACATCGTTACATGTTCGACCATCGTTCGACATGCAAAAGTCATCGCTATGGATGTCTTGTCACTCTCACAAACGAGATAGGATCGAATTCGACAGCAAAACCTTCTGATATACGAGTACCCTACGTAGGTACTCGTATGTATCAAAACTGGTGAGCGATTGAATTACATGCTCTATAACATAAATAACGTCAGAAACACAATTTAAAATAGTATCTAAGTACCTATACTTTATTATAATTATAAGCATAAAAAACCACCTAATATGGCTCTTACAAGAGGCGTGCGCACGGCGCGTAGTCGTCGTCGACATCGATGTACGTTGCTGGTTATCGTGTTCTTTCGCTGACATTTTAACGTGTTAAACCAGCAATGGGATATTCACGTGTCACAAGCACACTCCTCGTACGTTGGCACTAATTCTCAAGGAACTAAATTCAGGATCTACAGCTACTAGGGGCGGATCTAGAAAAAAATGGGGTAGGGGGGCATGCATCGGTTACTGAAATTGGAAAATAGATTCTATCAGTTATGGCATCCATTTTAGTAAAAGAAAATAAGAATCGACAGTAATCAGTATTACCTATAATAATCATGAAAGAGGAGATTATTTTTTCTTTCATCCGAGAAGCATGGGGCATGGCCCCTCTATTCCCCCCTAGTTCCACCACTGACACCTACCTATATCACAACTCGGTTACATTACAATACAACTCAATTTGACTTTCGTTAGGTAAATTCAGCTTACTACCAGACTATGTTCACGCGATGCTAGGTACTACGGCATATGCGGGAACAGCCAGTTTATCTTCGTGAGACCTGAAATTCATTAACTGAGCTTAAAAACCACTTTTTAATGACACCTATATCAGTTGATAAGGAAACACAAATGCATTATTTAATCATTAGTTCATTACATTAATGTTAGTAACGGCAAACGCAAACCGCGATTTTACATCATTAGCTATATATAATCTATTACGTATAATATGTAAATACCTACTTGTTAATGACAACACACCCAATTTTCCTCTACCATTAAAATGGAGAATAAAAGATAAAAATACAGTTAAAACATTTATTTAAAATAAAAAATAAATAATTTTGTCATGATTACAATTAGACCTCAAAAATCACAGACCACAATTTATTTTATTAACATCAAAATATACATAAACTTATTGAAATTTAAATAATTCCTTTAAGATAGATTTTGCTTCGCAGTTTAAAATTCGTACAAAATCTGTTATGCATGAGCAATTGACCAATAACATCGACCAGGATACAGGGGTAGATAGGGATACACTGAAGACTGGGTTTTTATTTTCCTGGACAGGGTGTAAATCATTTTGAAGATGATTTATACCCTGTCCAGGAAAATAAAAACCCTGTCTTCAGTGCGCCACTGGTACTGTTATAATCTGTTATGGAGATCACAATGGAACAAATAGTTTCATGTAATTGCGCAATACGGCGACGGTTTTTATATTTCTGGTCAAGTTTTAAATGTTCTCTAAACATTTCACTCAAATTCTTCTTTCCCTATACATTTCAATTATAAATAAATTAAGAAACAGCTGTAAAACAAATATAGGAGTACCCATATTTAATTTTAATGTATTTCTTCTACCATACACCATGTACGAATCGACGAACTATGTAGGTGTATTAAATTAAACTCTCAGTAAATATAAATTCTCAAGTCGTAAAAAGACCATAAAACGACCCATTTTCCAAAATCGTTACAAAAACAATCAAAATCAATCAACTTTGATTGAGCGCCTCGATAAGGTAAGTAATAAATATAGGCGTAAAGGTATAAATTATATGGAATGATAGAGTGCGAAGAATTATTAAATTTTCTATTCTCCCCTTTACAGTTAGATCTTAAAAATAAAAATAATTAGTTTTAGGTACTTCGCCTATGTCGTCAACGTTGTACCTTAGGTACCTACTACATTTAACGGACTTATCACTCAAACAATTTGTGACGCTGTTAAGATAGAGAGACTAAACAAAAACAAGAACAAAACGACATTGATACGGATAAAATCATATTAAACAGTAATAGCTAATAAAATATACAAAATAATCTATCAAAAAGTGTTATAAGAACACTTAAAAATAATAAAAAATATGGGATTAAAAAAAACAAAAATAAAATAAAAGGAACTACTTACACAAAACTTGAAACAGATTTTGTGACTTTTGATGATGCAACATCTAGTAAGTAATACTCAAAATGATTGATCATTTTAGCAATGTACTGAATACTAAAATGATTTTTATATGAGATCTGGTAGATTTACCAAATTAACGTGCAGTTATGTAAGTTACGCTTGCCACAATTTCTTTTAAAAATGAATTTATAAATACGATTGATGATTTTGTTTTGGACTAAAGCCAGTTTGACACACAATGTCAACCTTGAAATTGAAAAAAAAAACGATGAGCAGAAAGATGAGCCAAACGATGATACATAATTACATTGTAGGTAATTTTCCTAACAATTATCTGTAATTTGTACAAACAAAACACATACAGATAGATTTTAAAATTCATTAAAAAAGAACAGAGGTATAGAATTAGAGGTATAGAGGTATATCTATTGCACAATTTGCACAAAGTGACTAGGAAAGAAATTGAAAACAGAGGGAAACTAAAATCATCCACATTTCAATCATTATTTGCAATAATTGAAGTAATAAAAAAGTAAATCACTTTCATGAATGAATATTGGTACTACCACGGCACATATGCAATTGCACAATATTCATGAATATTACTTAATATTTATCTAGTCATATATTAAATTGACAGTGTCTTAGGATAGGACATTTTCTGGTTCACACAAAGTAGAATACTGGGTTAAAACGGCCACAAAGACATTCCAAAATATCACCTACTGTGACTCAAAATACTAAACTTACTTTTCATAAATAAGAATCTAGGTCCATACTTAATTAATTTACTTTAAACACTTATAATCTTAATCTAGTTAAAATTTAAGATAAAGCCAAACATTGACACAATAGAGTAAATTATCATTTGGATGTCAGACAAAATTAATGGCAATCATTTTAATGTGTCCACTGTCCACAACCAAACATCTGTGATCTTTGTTCTATTTTATTTGCACAACCTGCTGGATTGTTCAGAGAAATCAAAAATGTAAAGTACATATTGACATATGTGCATGATATCATTTGAGCCTTAATTTTGTATTCAACATAACTTCAGTTACACTTCAACAAAGTTATACAACAACTGAAGGCTTTATATTGAATGACAAACGAAATACATAGCCGTTTATATTAGTAGAAATCTGTGTATGGCTCACATCAAATAAATTACTATTGATATAGTATTTATAAGGCCTAGGAAAACAGCATCAGTTAGAAACATAATAATCGAAAAAATAAACTGTCAATCTTTAGCTTTACCTTTTGAAAATTAAGGTCAACACTTCACTGGAATTCAATAAATTAATATATTTAAGTCTTGTGATGATTTAATAGGTTTCTTTCTAAAGTTCCAATAAATTAGATCAGGCATGTCAAACAAGTCCACCAGTGTCAAGCTGAGTTTGACATGTCCGTGTCAGACTAAACGACCATTTTTATTAAATGAATGTGTCATCTCATTATTTATTTTACTGGTTAGTCTCTAGTAGAGTCAGTTGTACTGTGAAAGAAACCTTTTACTGCCAATTGAGGCGTAAAGAGATGTAATTCGCGCTCTTTCGGAGCAATAAATTAAACTTGAAATTGTACTGTTTCGCTTAGTTTCTATGTACGCCAATAAAAATGTGTCTAAATACTTAGTAATTCCTCATTTAAACTTTTAACTCCATATAGTTGGTTTGCTGCTGCCTGATGAACAGTGTTCCTTGGGTTTGTTACCAGTTCTTGTATCCTGGACTCCCCTGAATATGTTTTGCTGCGTGTTTGTCACTTTATGTGAGCTGTGTGTAGAAATAGTAATTTTGTATTATTATATAATATTATGTTGAGTTAAGACATCAGTAAATTATAGGATTTTATTTACATTAGTGGGATTATCTATCCTGATAAATCTGATAATTGGAATTGGGTATGGGGAATCCCAAAGGGATAACTAATTAAATATTAAATAACTTCGTATGATAGCGGTATTAAATTTTTTATCAGCTTATCAATGGAATTAAAGAATCAGTCTTATCAATAGCAAAAATGCATTTTACTTTATAATTTTCTCGTTTATAACTCGGATTTGGCAACAGCATGAAATAAAACAATGCTCGATTAAATATATAGTAACTACTCGCAAATATTACTCTATTAAATTCTTTATTCTTTAGTAAACACACGTCACAATTTTAGCTTCTACCAATGTATGGTATCCAAGTGTTTTATTTTCTACCAATGGATGTTAAGCACATAAGCGAGTATATCTGATTCAAACTCTGTATCTCTTGACTCAAGTGATGACGTCACGACACCTACACACACGCCAACGTGATTTAAGAATCGTCTTTGATTAGAGACAAACATTGGTTGAAATGACGTATGCAATAGGATCAACAAATTCATGAATGAATACACTTTATACAGCACTGCAGCCTTTCCCAACATATTTAACTGTAGAGCCTTAAGAGATCATAGATTATTGGGGGTGGACCCCTTCAAAATATAACGAGTTGAAAAAAAATGTTTCATGTAAATAGACACATGGCAAATTAGGTAGTGTCTGTTTCTCTGAATCTGGTCTAGCACACGCCGAATGACTAGATTTAGGGTTTTATTTTTCTACATTTTTATTCTGTGGTTCGCGGACTCCTCGGGACATACTCACGGAACCCAGGTTGGGACAGGCTGTTTGAATAAAATATCAGAAATTAAAGTAAAGGGTACTAAAATTGCGGGGGAGGTTTCTGTCTTCTGAAAATGTATAGGTACCTTAACTATATCTACTGAAAAGAGTTGAGAGGTTTTGAAACCTTACCTACAGGGGAGTGTTAATTAAATAGAGCTTAAATTTAAAAGGGAAATTACTACTAATCAAAGCAAATTAATAACTTTTGGACATTGGTAATGTAATTTGTCTGTTTTTTTTTAATACAAAGTTCTTTAATTTGAATGGAAATTAGTAAGTTGTAAAAATAGGTATTGAAATAAATATTGTTGCCAATTTTTTTGAATATTGGTTATAGTTTTCAGTGGAAGAATGATGATATCTTTAATTGACCACTAACTATGACATTAATGTGTTATATGATATGTGGTATTCTGTGTAGTAAATATCTTCTTCATTTAAAATATTTCTTACTAAACCCTTCACCTATCCAATTTCACAGAGTATCGATGCAATGTTTGTTAAAATAACTGTTGTAACAATTATTATTGACATGACCAAACACCGTGCCAACCCTTCCCATTAGACAATAGACATACTATTACGCAAACCTCAAAATATTTTGGTATTCGACAATATGACTGTGGAAAACAATAATATTTAGAAAGTTAGTCATAACATTAGTTTTAAATCAGTACTTTCACTTGCTATTACTAATTGTAACTATGACTATTCCAAAATGTTACATTTACTAGGTCTAATATACTAGGTTCATGTCTATGTGAACAGGTAATTATGTCATATATGCCACTATCAAAATACTTTGGTCATACCACTGGTTACCCATTACCCAATACTGACTGGCATTGTGAAATGATATGTAGTACAGTACATATAGGCAGACTTTATCACTTTACAGGAAAACTCAAATTTAAAGGAAAAGGTTCTTACCTGAGCATAATTCTGAAGTTTTCCAGCTCCCTTATGCTATTTGATAATCTTGCAAATGCATTGAAAAGTGCCACAATTTCTGTTCTCTGCAGCCGTTGGGCTTTGTGCCTCAACGGCAGCCGCCCCTGCTCAGGGTCTCCTTTGGGGCTATCCCATGTTGCTGAAAATAATATTTTCAAGGCTGTCCCTAGCCCTTGGGTTTGCAGCTTGCCCCATAACTTACATTTATCGCACCCAACACAATCCATTATTCTAGAAATGTTCCAGAAATGCTCACGGAACTCATTTTTGAGTTTAGCAGTCTGATGTCCATTATTGAACATTGTGGACTCATTGAAATGATCTGGGAAGGAATAGATCACACTGAGCATGTTACGTATCGCTAGGCGAGTCTCCTCGTCTTCTGTAGGGTTACCAGTGAAATATTCTTCACGTTCTAAATAAGGGCCAGCTTTAACTAGTGCTCTCATTTCGAGTAAATATACAAAATACAAATTTTTCAGCCAATTAGGACTCTCTCCCATTGTCTGAGATGGGTCGAAACGGCGCTGGAACTCCTCTAGGTTAGGACCCCACTCTCCTTCAGGAGGAGCGGCAAATCCAACACTTTTTTCTGACAGTAAATATTTAGAACATAAGTGGATATTTATACTAGTATGCATGCCTGAAACAGCTCTATAAAACACCCTCTTCTCCAAACACATGTTACTTAAATCAGAGCTCAGAACATAAGGAAATGATTCATATGGATTCAGTTTGGGCCGGAAGCAGTTCTCCTGATATATGCTCCTCCAAATCCTGTGGGCTGATGGACCTTTGTAGCCTGTATAGCGTTCAGGGTTCAGGGACAAGTCTATGTACTCAGCTTCTACATCTTTATCATCACATTCACAGAAATTTTCAAGTGCATCATCATGAGCCTTCCATTTGGCAATCTCATATTGACTGGCCGCACTAATGGTCATATTCAAGTATCCCAGATCTGGATTATGATCAGAATCTCTATTACAAGGGGACTGAGTCTCTTTAGTATACTTCATAGCTGGAGGCTCATCTTTATGCTCGGTTTCATACCCATTGGCGTACCCAGGCACACTTTCTTTAGAGCAGGTTTTTATATGGCAGTATTTCATAGCGCACCTGCTGTCGTCTGCCCAGAAAGGGCATTCTTTTTTTAAATTGACCTTGTAGAAACGAAAATAGTCTTTGCTTACAAGGCTCTGGATGCGGGGGAAAATCTTCACGTTGTTGAAGTAGTCGATGGTGTCCACACTGCACGAGCAGTCCCCGAGGGCTCCGTGCAGCTCGTCGAAGCAAGCGGCGCTGTCGCAAGGCTTTGTATCATAAAGTTCTGTGTCGTAACCCACGGCTTGAACTATCGCTAAAGCGAAAATTATAAACACCGCACAATAATTTTTGTGTGTCATTTCGGAGACGACTGCAGTCATGGCATGAATGTCACACAGTAAATACTGATGTCTGACGAGCAGTCTCACTACACATTTAGCGTGACTCAAGTTAACTTCATAAAGTGAAAGTGAATTTTATATCGGGAAAAACGAATCGGACTACGTGCATCTGCGAACGTTCCTCAACATCGACTTTTTCTAACTGACAGTGACAGCCAGCTGACAGCAGGTAAAAGTCACAAAACTCAATGTAATTTTTTTTAAATTTATTTAAGGCATTGGATAGACCATCAGTCCAAACCAAAAGTATTTGTCAATCATCCATCTGTATTGCCATTTTTAAAAATATTTCCCGAATTCAGGCAACTAATTAGTTTAAAAAAATCATAATATTGGTGTTGATTCTTACATGTCAGAAAACTACGTTACTTTCCATCCACCCGGCGGAGAGGGGATCGGGTCAAGCAAGACAAATGATTCAACGGAGGCCCAAATTTATCTACGTGGTTTATGGACTCTCCCTTATAATCTGTGATATGGAGATCGCTGTGAAAATAGTACCATTCAATTCCGCAATAGGCGAAAGATTTATACGTTTTCAAGGGAAACCATATGGACGCTGGCAACAATGATCACCAATTGCCATTAAAAAAAACGCAATATGTGATTGGTTGCAGCGAACCGAACCGGGGCTGTAAGGCCCATATTACACTATCATTTATCTTGGATCATAGATCTATGAGTCAATGATATTGGATAATGTAATATAGGAATATGATTCATTTTCTCCTTGATCATAGATTTTTGACATTTGCTGAGAGATTGGATCCAATACGGTCATAGAAACAAGTGCTGCCAGTTATTTTTATTTTTTTCCATTTGGTATTTAAAAGCAAATATAAAAAAAGAGTTTTTTATTTCTTGTTCGTTAATATGTTTCAAATAATGTAATGTAGTTCTTTTTCTAATTACATACTTGCATAATCTTGCTGAAATAACAAAAATCAAGCCATACTAAACATGACGATGTCTTTTGGTAAATCGGATTCTCTGAGATCTGGTAACCCTGACGTAATAATAGTAGCGCACACCACCGACGCTTCCTCCATTGCAACCACATATGACGTAAAATAGGATCAAAGAACTTTGATAGTGTAATACACAGATATGACTCAAATAGTCAATTATCTTGGATAAAATATATGATCATTTAAATGATCCAAGATAAATGATAGTGTAATATGTGCCTAACCCGTGAAATCCTGGCGTTACATTTAACTGAATTCAGTCTGACGGAATGAGTCAGTTGACTGATACAGTTAAATGTAATCAGAAGCTTTCTAATTGTCGACTAAATCGTATAAACAAAACGTAATTAATTGTACTTTTTCGATCAAGCCACAAAGTGTAATAAGCGCTTTAGATACCAAACTTTAATAGGGAAAAGGGAAATGAAAAAGAGATTGTAGTAGAAAATTTATTTATCGCCATACGATTTGTATAATATCATCCACAAAAAGCAGATCATCGGAAATGCACACGAGATTCATGATACAGAAACAGACATCGCTCCAGATTATAACGAACCATAATGTAGCTATTTACAGTATATAGTACTGAAAAGTAAAACACATTCTTAAAAAATGCACAATAAAAATTTTAACACGATGCTCTAAATGTAAATTGTAAAATGGACGTACAACCATTACAACATCGAATTTATGAAAATACTTTTTATATAATTTCTAGAGTTTTGTAACATACAAATAGTCGCTAAACTAACTTAACATTACAGAGATTTATCAATAAAAATGTGTTGTAACAAAAAATGTAACTTATCAACTTATTATAAAACGGTAGTAGGTACAGCGCGTCTTTTGTATATTTACGCGTGACATAAACATTGTTGAGCTCTAAAAATTATAGTGCATGTAGGTACCTTAAAATACGTAATAAGTTTATTTAGAGATAAAAAACGAAACAAAACTTTCTTAATAAGTAAATAGGTAGGTACAATCATCAAAGACATTGTTTGACCACTACTAGAGCCTGGATCGCGTACTACAGGCAAACGACTGCAAAATATAGTGAAGAAATTGATCAGTTATTTTGCTGTACATACAATTCCTAGTTTACACAAAATCAGATAACATCAGTTCTGTTACTTGCGGTATAACTAGCTAGCTAAATTAGAATAGCATAAATAAGCCCACATTACCAAGATATCAGTATTAAAAATGGCTTTAAAACTTAGTAACTTCAAAAGGTGGGGGGTTTTGCGCGAGACCAAACTATTCTTAACTTATATATAACTTGTACATACATAATAAAGTGATGTTATGTCGTTGAATATCTTCTATTGTTCTTATTCGAATGTATATTTCGTGGCGACTTCGTTTTAGGCGTACCTGAAATTGTAGACAATAAAATTAATATTTAGTCTTGAAAATTAGGTTTAGAAAGAAAATCAGCAGAAAGTGATAGCTACTCAATACTGGTACCATTAAGAAATAACTACAAAACAATAATTAATGTTACATAGAACACCTAGTTAATCATATTTTTGGGTTACATGCAAAATTATAGAACATAAATACAAAATGTACTACCTATCAAACAAAAATCACATCGATTTTAGTATCAGAAAGGCAATGATTTTAGTATCAGAAAGGCAATGATTTTAGTATCAGAAAGGCAATGATTTTAGTATCAGAAAGGCAATGATTTCTTCTTACTCTTTATGATATATTTTTGTATGTTTTTTAATAGTAGTATTTCAATAAATCGATGTGAGTTCTGTTGTATAATATTTTTAACAAAATCCTACAAATACATTCAACTAAGTATTACAAACTTTCATGCATGTTAGTAAACGATTTACAAAAAACTGACTTACCTAAACACATATTACCGTTCGTTTGAATCTGTTTTACTAGATTTTTACCTCTGCATGCCAAAGTAAATCTACATAATATAAAGGAGAATTGTTTAAAAAAACAACATTTGTTACAACACTTCCTTTATTGGTTTCAAGTTGCAATGTATGTCAATCAAGGAAAGGCACCAAAGCTTACAATAATTATGCCTTGTATTAATATTCAGATAAGATGAGCATGTTCACCTTTTGGCACTTAAAATTTAACTTTAGCTTACAGGGTGTTAAAAATTAACCATTCAAATGCAAAACACACTTCGCATTTTACTTTTTAGTAATTTAACAATTTATAATCATGGCAGTAACGTGTAGGCAGGCTCTATTTAAAATTCAATGAAATATTTAATCGACAGTGTTAATTAACATTAGGTACATTCATAAATTTTCAAAGCAAAATTTAGTAGACTTAACACTAGACATGTACGCGTGTAGATATTTCAAGAAATATAATAATTTTTATCACAACATCAAGAGACTTCTATAAAAATAGTTAAGAGATTCGTTTAGTTAAGCAATTGTTATTTTAACAGCAAAGCGTTCATATTATTTTATGTTAATATTACATGTCAAATACAAGGATTGTTAATACCTACTTTAGTATTAAGTGGTGTCTATAACAATATCTAATACACCTACCAACATCTAATTTTGTAAAATAATATAATTATTGTTTCTATTCGAATAAATCGAATATAGATGTTGAACCAACTTTTTGGGTGACTATACTTAACTACCGTCATTATAATAATAATTTTCAATGCCTAAGTCTTAATTCCGGCAGTAGATAACAACAATGGATGGTAAAGTACAGACAATGTCAACATGTCATGTTTTTAGATACTTAATAATAAGTAGCAGTACAAATAGATTTCTACTAAAAATGGAGTTCCAAAAAGTATTGGCAAATAGGCCTCTAGTTCCGTTTTAATAAACGCAATACGTATACTTAGATACATTTCGATTTAGTTAGTTAATTAATTCGTAAAATTTAGTTTCGGTACACAAATTTGCAAGTCATCACCCAAAATAAACATCTTCCTAACTCTATTATAAAACTCGAAAAATGGTCAGATACTTTTTTGGACGATTGTACAAAATACTGTATAGGTAATTGAGTCGTATTTTAAGACAAATAACATGTGTAACAATTAGTAATACAGCCATATAAGTAACGCCACTTATATTTAATTAGCAATAACAAAAAATGAAGATTTATTGAAGGTTTTCTTGTCTCAGAGCAGCCTAAGAAGAAGACAATACAGCACTCTAGAATTCGGCATTAAAGCGTGTACGCGCTTACGAACACGAACATCGCGAACACGAATAGCGATCACTCTCATGTATGTACACTAGGACAGTGTTCAATGTTCATTAGTGGTAGTCAAATGGTATTTATTACAGGGCCAACATAATATCGATACTATTATGTATGTTCGAGATGATCTCAAAAACTATTGGATAAATTCTAAAAATTCTTTTACTAGCATTAATTTTAACACGTTCGCGCGCGGTACTTTTTATTTTGGCAGTACCAATCTTCTGCATAAAATTAATGTAAGTAAGTTATTGCTTACCATCAGTAAGTAACTGCTGGTGCCGTAATACGATACATAGAATAGCTGTCATGTCCGTACTGTCAATGTGTAAGTACCTGTGTATGTTGAGTCATGTCCAAAAAGGAACACCAATAAATCCCGCATTTTTTCAGTAGAAACAAAATGCACTATTTGCAGAATGGCAGTGGGAGGGGCCTACGTGCCGAGTTCATAGAAAATCGTCACCTATAACCGTAGTGCTATTAAGAAGGTTTAAAGTATTTGCCGGCGATGACCGTACTGTAATTTTTAAAACTCAATTTAACGGCATTAGCCGTTACCGCGCGCGAACGAGTTAATGTATGTAACTTACTTACTTAGTTACTCCGCTGGCACAGCGACCCCAAGTGGATCTTGGCCTCCGATACTATAGAGCGGTACTAAATCTATGTAACAGTGAAGGAATTTTATAAATCGGTTCAGCCAATGGTATACTATACTTCTAAGAAAATCTGAATTATAAAGTAGCTCCTGTATACGTAACTAACTTTGTTCGAAAATGCGTACACGCCTTTAGAATCACAAAGGCCATGGAACCTTATTGGCACACCAACTTTCCGCCATATCGAAAAAAATGACTATTTCTTGGCTCGATCCTTAATAATTCGATAGAGGACATCAAAAGAAACATAAAACATTTCTTCATAAATACTCCTAAAGTATATCTGAACCCAGTAATCTTACTAAAAAAATAATGCAACTTTCAACTCAAATATCTAGGTTCAGAGATACTTTAGGAGTTTCTGTCAAGTTATGTTTTATGTTTCTATTGATGTCTTCTTTCGAATTATCGGGCTGGGATCGATCGCCAAGAAAATGTAATTTCTTTCAAAATCACGGAAGGTAGCTGTGCCAGTCTCCATACTTAAATAGCCTTTAAAAAAGATTTGAAATTTTAAGAACTGACACTATTGTAGGTACCATACTATAAAAACCTTAAGTATAAATCCTACCTACCTATAATGGCGCACAGAAATGTTAGTAAAGCTTTACTCCATACAAAAGCATTAATAGCTAAGAACAGTTTACCAATTCGAAATGTTCAACTTGATCACTGACTATAGTTATATCGATCTAAATCTTCAATCACCACGACAAATATCAATCAAAATACACGAAAATAGTTACAGAAGCTTTACACGAGTACTCACTTATTAGACACATACAAAAATATAATTATAATGAATTTGAAACCCACTTGGTTTTCGAACCATTTCCATTAGAGAGGCTCGAAGTGAGATGCCATACAAAAACGAATTTTCCATAGATTTTTCGTCCAACTTTTTAATAGGGAAAACATTTGGTGACGGTGAGGAATAGAGGGTAAACCACAAGGTATAATGTAAAAGGAATACAGAGAGGAATTAATGCTACCAGCGTTCTGGGAACACTGCCTGGGTGCGACACGCTGGAGGGATTTTTTTCTTTAATATTTCAAATCTTATTTTAATATAAATGTTAATTAATATTTCAAAATCTAACTTGTAAATACACATCGGAATAGAGTGACCCAACAACATGTTTGATAAGGAGAAATTAAACCAATATAGTCGCCGCCACTGTTTAGATAGATTCATACCATAGTATAGAAACAAAAGACATTCGGGTAGCTCAGGGTAGCTATTACCGTTCTCAAAACGAAGAGACATTATTACATTAGATGGCGCGCTAAACAGAGACAGCGCTATAGCAAAGCGATAGCATTGTCTCTGTCTACCACCGCCATCTCATAATTTCATTTCATCGTCTTGAGAAGACTACCCATCTGACTAATCCATGGGAGCGGTAAAGATTATGTTTCACCTTACAAACCTAATGGCATCCTACGACAAATCAAGTGGCTTCCAAAAAACAGGTGACCCAAACAAAAATGAAATCAACCAGCCATGCAGTGGAGTGAACACAGCCCGCGCAAAGTCAAAGAACCAAAAATATGTGTTCATAGGTACCAGTTTACTGTACAAAATATTAGTAGCGAGACCTTCTGTCCATGTTTCTAATGGAGTTGGCGAGGCACAGCGCGAACAGGGCTCCGACCACCTGCGAATAAAGATAAAACACAGGTTAGAACAGTAAATAATAGTTAAGGGCTTATTACACTTGACTGAATTCAGTCTGATTGAATGAGTCAATCAACTGATTCAATCAAGTGTTTCAATCAGCGACGCCGGCGATGGTCTTGTTCCACTTCTGGTACAAGCCTGCAATGCACTGGCTGCAGTCGATTTAGCTTCGGCGTAGGTTTAAAAGCTGCAGACTTCTAGTTATTGTTTCTATATAAATGGGAGCATACCATGACTTATATATTACTAGAGCATACCTCAATACAGGCGACTCCGATAGCGACGCCGGCGATGGTCTTGTTCCACTTCTGGTACAAGTCGGCAATGCGCTGGCTGCAGCCGTGGCTGTTTGCGGAGATCAGGGTGCATTGTCCGATTATTTGGTCGGTGTGTTTACGTTGCGTGCAGCATGAGTCCGGCAGGTTGCCTTGGTGAAATATTCCGTAGTCGGATGGACCGTTCTTGCCACAGCATTCGAACTGGAAAGAGTTTTGTTGACGATTAATTGTCGTAAAATCAGGTGATTACTGATCAATTAATATCTAATGAAATAAACGAACCCAACGTGACAAACACTAGTACGAGTAATTAGTAATAACACCTATAAAACGAAATTATTAGCTCTGACCACAAATGACCCCAGTGCAATGCCCATGCTCTTACGCAGGTATTTACAGGGTGTAATCAATCAAAGATTTATCGCTTTTTACCTAAAAGAACCTTAATTTACGACCCACCACATAGAATGACTTTGACGGCAATCAAAAGAGATCTAATACTAGCGTTAATCTAGTATTGACTATGACAAGGTTGTTCGAAGTGTAAAAAGTGGGTCCTAAATTAAGGTTCGCGACCATATATTTATTTATTTATTTACTATTACAAAAATTGCACAGCTTACAGTTAAAACTAAGACACTGTGAATTTTTTTTTATTTACTTCTAAACCCGCATTTGACCTCGATCTCGCCTGATGGTAAGCGAATAGGCGAGAGAACGGTAGTTGGGCAAGGGGCTGCACAGCTCACCCAGCGGCGCATGCGGGGTCGCCACACGTATGGTAGCCTCATCTAGAGACTGCGGGGACGCCCGAACCCCCCACGGAAATGCCCACCGACTCCTCCAATCCGGTCGCCAACCGTCACGGTGGAGCATTCCGGGATTTTTCGCGAGGCGGCGGGGCAGACTTTCATAGGTGGCTGGCCTACTACTTGGTTCCCCTACAACCTGCGGTCGGCCAGCGGAGAACCGTGCTTCGGATCCCGCTACCCTCCACGATGAGGCGCCCGGCGCGGCAACACGTCGCAGCTCCGAAACCGGTGCGCATGTGCAGTATAGCTGCCCAGACCCGTTCTCTTGGTAGCTACTCCGGACATCATGCCGAAACACGACTAGGTCGCTTGGCGGCATGTCTTTGTCCGGAGGGTGGTGACAAGCCGCGGTCAGCCTGGACCTACCACCAGTAGGCTGCTCGTTTATGGCTTGTGGTAGAATCTACGGATGCGAGCAGCGGAACCGTATTCCCACATATCCCTTAGTCGACTTTTACGACACCCACGGGAAGATATGGGGTAGTCCTATTCTGAACCGGGAACTACACGGTTAATTCATATGCTTGACACAATACAGTACACAATGTATCGTAGTATCTTAAAAATAGCTTAAATACAATAATCATATCATTCACCCTTTCACAAAATCGCAGACACTGGAAACATATTCTGCTCCCAAACGGATATTAGATGACAATCTACTGCACTAACCCTATTATTTTGAGTCAGCCCATATCTGATAATATGAAACACTTACTGTTGTTTGCTAAGTTAGCTCTCAAAGTGAGGGCTGACTCTAATAATACTTGAGCTTCCCTTTCCCTTTTCTTAGTGATCCTAACGAGGCTGACATGGTCACCTTGTCGTGTACCAAAGCCTCTAAACTGAGATTTAAAAAAAAAAAACCTACTAGCCAATATTTTTTTCTTGACGGATTAATTTTCCACTAGAGTGTTGCCTATTATGCGCCAATGACTTACCGAAGTCTCGAGGTTGCTGAACACAGCGTCTGCTGTCTTGCGCTCTGCGTCGCTCTGGCTGGCGCGCTGGTCGAACAGTCCGTCAACGGACTTCACCAAGGCTTGCTGGATGTTGTTCGCGTAAGTGAACATCAGCACCGCCAGGATAACTTGCACGATGATGATGACAAGCAGGAAGATCGCGTACTGCACACAAAATACAACTGGTTGTTCATATGGACACAATAGAAATATAGAGATCAAAGAATTATATTCCATTCTATAAAATAGTACTAAAAAATGATCAAGGGGGAGTCGAATCTCGCTCGCACCCTAATAGGTCTTATAGATATTGGGGTACATATCTGTCAATGGACAGTTGAACCATGTCGCGAAGACGGGAGACAAAAGAGGTGGTTATGTTGTTGCGTTCATGCTGTCATGGCGTGTTCGTCCTATTTTATTGTTTAAAAAAGTTTTACAGTGGTTTTTTTTCCGTAAAACTAGTGTATTTTACCTAAATATCGTCCGTGTTAAGTGAACGTTGTATAAGTGAAATTAGTATTTCACTCCCATTTCACTGTCTTATATGTCTCAGATGGTGTGGATCCGGCAACCTAACCTCCAATTTCACTTGGAATGCAAGACATTATGACATTATACATAGATTATGCGAACGGCTAAGGAATGGAACAGCCTGCCGGCGTCTGTATTTCCCGAAACCTACAACCTTGGGATCTTCAAGGCCAGAGTGAATAGGCATTTACTGGACCCGCATGTTCCATCATCGACGTCATCGTCGCTTACCAACTTACGAAGTCAAATGCGGGTTTAGTAGTAAATAATAATAAAAAATAAAAAAACACGGTCATTGGCCAAATAGCAGTGTAAATCACTAGTAGAGGCCATTCTCTAGTAGAGACCTTTTTTTTTGTTGGGGGGGGGGGGGGGGGGGGATCTTCAAAAGATACCCAGCCTCCTGGGGGACAAAAATCGGACACTGCTCCGTCTGTAAGTGCTCGGTAATCTTATGCCTCTACTGTGAACTACCATCCACACACATAATACCATGTAAATACACCCGCACCATGCCATCACCCTCCCACACACTCAGTACCTCACATACACACTAATATCCTCATTCATACAAACAAACACATTCATACATCACAACACGCACACACTTGCTTTCTTCGTCCGTGCAGTCACTGAGGGGCAGCTGAAAATCAGCGCTGTGGCTTGCCTCAGCATTATGCTGAGCTGGTGTACCCTTTTTGGCACTGTACCACACCAGATGTTCTGTGCTGCATGTATAAAACTTTGTATACTTCTGTATTCTGTATTCTGGTGTTTACAGCGCTAAATAAACGATTTCAATTCATTCGTCCTATTTCGTTAGGTCAACATAGGGAAGAAAACAGACATTCGTACGTCAAATAAAGCGTATGGATTTTTCAACATGTAAAGAAAATAGGCAGTGTATGATGAATGATGATGGATGATCTAATAACCAAACGGATCGTATGATCGTATCGTGCAAAACGTTTATTCTGTCAATGTTGACCGACATTTTTCCCGGAATGTGTGGGTATTATGATTTACATATCAATTAGTGCTGTTCAATCGAGTCCGTGTTTTAGAGAAGCGATTAAATAAATGAGTTCCTGCTGAAATAATGGTTCCCAAATAGGGGCATTATTATCGCACTGGAATAGATTAGGTACTTAATGAAATAGGTAGGTAACTAGTAGTTAATTAGGTACCTAATTAATTCCAGTGCGACATTAATACCTATTTAGAATAACAACGAGACGCCTATACGCTGTTCTGATAGTCGAAGTTGACACAGGATATACTAAATTAGTTTTTCAAACACGTTCGTCAAGCCAGGCCCGTAACGTTTGTGCAGTTAAGAATAAAAACAATTACATAAAAGTACTTCCTGTACTCCATAAACAGGTCTTAAACTTTGAAATGTCTGTCTGTTTGTGTGTATGAATCATTATGAAAAAGTTATATGTGGAGAATGTACCAAGATTTTGGATTATTTTCGATATCAAGAACTGATAGTAGTAATTAGTTGGCCCCAACTCTGAATACGGCACTAGATCGAACGTGGCGGCTACATCCCATTAGGCAAACTTCCCATTTGGTGAACCACATATTATATCTACTAAAAAGTTGCGTTTGTTAAACATTTTGTTAATTCATACATTTAGTTCCGTTAGGTAAATCATGATATTATTGTTATTTTTGTACGGTACAGTCAGTGTCAATTTTATAGCGAAATCAGCGAAAGGTTTTTTGTAAAAGTGTTCAGTACCGATAACTGAACAATTTTTACTATGGTACCTTATTTATTACGGCAAAAAAACAGACTCCCCATATAAAGGTTCAAGAGCAATACGACCTAAATGTATGAAGCAGCTGATTTTTTTTCGCGATAACTATTACGGTAGCACAGTGAAAGTTATTCAGTTATGGGTACTGACCCCCCCCCCCCCCCCCCCACCGGGAATATTGATCATTCTGTTCCACCCTGTATTTTCTCTCTTCTTCTAAGTCGTGTGCCTCATTGCTGGGGGTCGTGATCATTCTAAGGAATTAATCACATAGAACGACTCTCGTGGCAGATTTAATGGGGTGGTTTGCCATTGCCTTCCCCATTTTACACACTGGTCATCTCAGTGTGCAGGTTTCCTCACGATGTTTTCCTTCACCGTCAGAGCAGTCGGTAAATGTACGCAAGTCTTACGAAAAAACCGAAAAACTCATTGGTACATGACATTGCACGGTTTCGAACCCGGACCTCCCGCATGGGAGTCCGGCGTCCTAGCCACTGTGCCACCGACCATGTATTTTAATAAATAGTCAAATCGGACTGTGATTTTTCTAAAGAAACTTAATTGTTTAGTAGTTATCCTGTGATTAAAAATATATAACTAATTATCTATTCACGTGTTTTCTTTTTTTGTACCCATTTCAACTGAAAGTTTACCAAACGGGAAACAAAACATGTAATTACTCAAAAGTTTAACAAACGGTACTAAAAGTATGAATTAACAAATGTTTACCAAACGCAACTTTTTAGTACCTAGGTATAATATGAGGTTTACCAAATGGGATGTAGCCAACGCGGCACGGTTAGAAGCCTGACTTAAAACCTACGTGGAAGTGGGATGAAAGCAACTTTCGTTCGTTTAGAGTACTTTAGAGAGCGGCCCTGGGTTTGTTTGCACACAATTGGAATTCATACAGCGACTTGTTTCCACGACGGTGTGAGTTGCAACCATTGTAACAATTGCCATATCGCTTCATTCCTTTATACCATTGATAAGAAGCTAGAGGAGTTTTACGATACCTTTTTTTTATTACCTATTAGAAGCGACTGCCTAAGGGCACCCAGGTGGGTACGGACCTCGGCTTAGGACGTCGCTGGGGAGGGAGAGGTCGGGGAGAAGCGGCCTGGAATACGCCGATAGCGCGTGTAAGCGCCAGAAGCGGTATGTAGGTGCTGTGTGTGAACTACTATCGGGTGGGTTTTACGATACCACGAGACTGGTTTGGTTTGAAATTGCTATTGTAACACTCGGTCAAGGAAAAATTGATTTGGCAATAAATAAAGTTGCATGATATTTTACTTTACCGCTGAGCTAATTTCAATTAGGTAGATCTTTATTTTATTATCTATCACACACAATGAACAATTGGCTAGTTTGTAGCCAACCTCAAACTATAAGGAAAAATTAGTGTCCTCTAAAGGGGGCCGGGCAAGTTCCGAGGCTGTTTGGAAGAGATCGCTCTTAGCGATAAGACCGCCTAGATTGTATTAAGTGCATTCATTCATTCCTTTCTTCATGACACCAACTAAATGAAATATAGGTACGACCATGCAATGATCACAGTCAAGTCGATTAAAGAAAGTTGATGTTAACGGCTATGATCCCGGCTCTGATGATGAAGAGTGCAACAAGTCCTCATTGCCCTCAAGTCAGCCTGGGGTGATTGGGTTTTACCTATTTCTGCCGCAAGGCAGCAATGCTTGCTTAGCTGTGCCAGCGTAATTACCGACACATGAGGCCACTCTATCTAAACCCTCAAAGTCAGCCGCAGCCTATGGGCGACGGATGCCACTTACCATCAGGTTGCTCGTTTGCTTGTCTACTCTCCTTATACAATAAAAAAAAATACATACCGTGACGACCATGCAGTGGCTCTCCCTAATAGCCCCGCAGCAGCCGAAGAAGGCGATGACGAACATGACAGCGCCGATGATGATGAAGACCCATGGTGCCACTGACAGGTGTCCGTGCTTCTGCAGCTCCTGGGTGATGGGGGTCCAGTTCATCAGCACCGCCACGCCGATGCCAATGACGGCTAGGGCGAACAGCTGGAAAAAACAAGAATAAAGTTTAGGAAAAGGATGTCATTTATCAGAAACTGGTTGGAGGTCAAACGTGATTCTTTTTGACATTTGGAAAGATATGTTTGTCTATTCCAACTAACTATATCCCTTCTTGTTGAACGTACTGGTTTGAATCGATGATCACTTTTTTTAAATTATAGACGATTTGCTTCTGACTGTATTCCACAGTGGTAATTTTGGTTCAATGGACATTATGGAAGTCATCTATCAGGCAGGCCAAATCACTACCAATATTTAAAAATCTCCTTCGTCAACATTACGACTTGCAGTGTGGATACACTGCCTAATTGTTCTAATGCAGTTTAGTTTTAGCATATGTGTGTTATTTATTTATTTATTATATTTTTGATTATATATTAAGTATTATATTTCTGTATATATTATAGTATTTATGTAATATTATTACTACTGCTTTGCAGCTTGCAAAGGATTGCATTTTTTTTATTATTGTTATTTATTTATTTGAGGGTAGTATCTATTTCATACGCCTTTTGCACCCGTATATTATGTATCTTATGATTTTTTGCTGAAGGTTGCCTGGAAGATATCGCTTAAAGCGATAAGGCCGCCTTCTGCACATTATATTGTACTTTGTACCTCTCTTTATGTTGTATGTTTTGTTTTTGTCCCGGGTGTGCAATAAAGTATATTTGTATTGTATTGTATTGTATTGTATGCCTAGCGGACTACCTAATACAAAGAACATTTTGCTTTGAAAACTATCCGATCCTTAATCGTTTTCGTTAAGTAGGTACCTACCTACCTACAACACAACACGAATAAAGTATTAGGAAAGGGTTAAATCAAAACACTGATTTTTTATCCACCCGATTTTTTATTATCCCTTGTTTTACCATCTAAAACAGTGAACAAAAGCTATGAAGAAATCACGGGACATACCCTCTGGTGCTAAATTTAACACCGAGTGAAGGAGTTGTGTCGACAGGTGGGCGGATCTGTTGAAACTTCACTATTTTTGTGGGAACCGGCGGTGTCTACCTATTCTATTTGTTTACATGTGCTCTATGGTATTTGTAAGGTATTGAGTTCAATCCAGCTATAGAGAATACATATTTTTCAAGGAGAAAGCTAAATTAGTAGCCCGGACGCTTCTCACTGGAATGCGTCCGGTGAAAAGGGCTTCGGTTGCCGCGTATTGGGTGATTGTTAAAGACGCCGAGGCAGATCCCATACAAGATGGCGGTATGACCCTCGACATTAAAACCTGGATAGAGGTGGCGCTGATTCTGGATGTGGACAGGCAAGGACACTAGACAGTTAGTTCACATCACCTAATGGAAAGTAAGGGGCATCTCATCAGCCCAACACTGTTGTAGGTGACGTGCTGCCGGTTCTGAAAGAGGATTTACTCCTTAACCCTTTGAATAGAAGAATGCCGAAAAGAAGATATTTATTTAGTGACACAGGAATTATGGTGTCAGCAGTTCTAGATGAAGTAGTGATTACCTTCTCTCTGGGTGAAGTTTTAACCGAACACAATCCGGCCATCTATAAAGAATAGCACCACCCCAACTCTACCCGTGGGTGTCGTACGAGGCGCCTAAGTGTCTTTGTGGTAACTATTTTACACCTAGTAGACGGCGATGGGCCACCAAATTTACGGCGAAAAGTGGGAACTATCTATGATGGGGTGGTTCCTCTGTCTACCCCCTCGGGGATTGTGGACGTAAGAGTTATACATACATACATATACAATCGTTAACGGTTGATTGCCCGTATGGTTTCCGACCGGTCTTTTAGGTAATTTCCTCAAGTAAGTTGAAGAAACATATCAAACCTATGAGTGGTCTGAGAATTCCTGACTAAATTCGAGACGATACAAACGACTCAATTAGATAAGTTTATAGTCTGTAATTATCTAGGCACTCCATTTCACAAAGGCATTTACAGCCACTACAACTTACTGATACATTCGTCTCTCTCTTTATTTCCCACCATTGGTTGATTTGATTTAAATGTCGGTTTATAGTTTATTTGTCCATCAAAGGTACGCGTCAGTTGCTTCGTCATCGCATTGTACGATGCGAACGGATTTGTTGCTTTGTATTGTTTATAGAACAGCGTTCCCTAAATCGGTAAATCCGGGCCGGACGTCAGCATTTTGACCAAGATCTGCCGAAACCCGTTCTAAAAACTTTACGACTGTGACTACCAGGAAGGTAAACAAAAAAATCTGTTTTGTAAGGTCTTTGCTACCAAGGTAAGACAATAAAATACTTTTTCGATCTTTTTTTACATGCACAAAGTTGTTAATTTCTTGCATAATATTCTCCGAAGATAGGTCTCAACTAATAATTAATTACTTTCTCTTTGCTCAGAGTATAAGCCTTGCTATACAGCGGGGCAACGCCGCCAGCCTCCTCGGGACACTCCCTGCAGGGAGCAACATGGACCAGGTCTTTTACTTGTAAAACAGTTGGATATTTTGTAATTTTAGCTTAAGTATTTATTTTATTGTTATTTTAGTATTATTTTATTTTGAATAAACAATTAAAATCTACCATTAATTTCTTGCATGATATTCTCCAAAGATTTGTCTTTTTATATTTATTTTATGCACCCACATTTTCCGCTTCCTTTCTTCTTTTTCCTTCGCCAACAAACAACCAATAATGACAATATCCTCGTCAGTATCCTCCATAGTGCACGTCGTCGATGTCAATAAATGGTATGAAAATGCCGATGCATGATACGATCATCGTACGATGCGATGACGGTGCAGTGGACGCGCACCTCAAGTCTCACGCATGACCTCAATAACGGGCGATTTGTTGTACAAACTATGTCTTGCATTCAGCTAGCCGTTGTTCTCACACGTAGCAAGAGTTGGTCAAGTGTTTATTATTACATCCCGGAGGTGAGCTGTTATCGACCCTCGCTGCAGCCCGCGTTGAGGAATTCAATCATCTTTCTAGGATTATCTGAGGTTCAGCCTGCCATAATCTTCTTTAATTCCTTCTTTCTTTTCTTCTTTCTTCAATTTTAATTTATTTAATTTGTATTGTATTGTATTAGAAGACATTACTGATAATTTATTGCATCTGTAATGCTTCTGAAAAATAAAATATTTCATTTCATTTTAATTTTCCAGTCATTTGCATATACTCAGCAATGCTTGCGTGCTGTTCCGCTCACACGGTTCGGAGAGTCAGCGTAATTACCGACCCATGAGGCACTCCATCTAAACCCTCAAGAATAGCAGTGCATCGAAAAAAATCCTCTAATACATAAATAACACCATGGTGAGGTGAGATGTCTATGGGCGATAGTGATCATCCATCCATCCACCATACCATCAGGTGGTCCGTTTGCTCATCTGCTCTCCTTATAGATTTTTTTTCTGAACCAGTAGGCAGTTGGCATTTATTTTGCTAAGGAACTGAACAGCACAATCCAATCCGGAACATCGCCGTATGAAAACAGGTCCAGCCGACTAAAGGTAGGATAGGATGTACCACCAGACGACAAAAAAATATGACACCACTTTTTGAATAGAATTCATAGTGCGTTTTTATACGATAGTCAAAGAAATTAATATATTACCTACTATTGTAATTCGATGGACGATGCACTCCATCGACATTGCGGTAGGACATCGTCTAAGGTTCAAATATGGTTTACTAAAGCAGTAACTAAAGTTGGTGTTTAAGCTATGTGGTACCGTGTTACGTATGTATAATAGTAGCGTTGCATAATACTGACAGATGGCTGCGTATCGAGGTCAAGCCGTGAACGTATGTTTGTCTGTGTGCGGTTGGAAACGTCTGTCCTCTCTCAATTGAACATTGTTTTATTAATACTATTAATTTTTGAAATATCTCACTACAATTACCTACGCGTATGAATCATCATCAGCCTATTAAAGTCCTCACTGTTGGGGCACAGGCCTCCTCTAGAACAAGGGGTACGGGCCATGATCCACCGAGCGGGCCCAGTGTTGATTGGTGGATTTCACACGCCTTCGGAAACTTTTTTCCTCAGACATGAAGGTTTCCTCGCGATGTTTTCCCTCAGTCGGTAAATGTACGTAAGTCTTCGAAAAATACGAAAAACTCATTGGTACATGGCACTGCACGGTTTCGAACACGGACCTCCCGCATGGGAGTCCGGCGTCCTAACCACTAGGCCACCGAATGCCGGTATGAATGTCTGATATGAATAGGTATGTACCGGTAGGTAGATGAAAAAGTTAAAGTGTTTTTGTTTCTCGTTATTTTAAGTGCCGTTCAATCTTTACAGCCCTACCTAACTGCAGTAAAAATCTCAAACGGTATAATCAGGTTAGTAAGTAAACTAGTGCGAATTCTGGTTTTCAGAACTCATTCTGTTAGATTAAGCTGTCTAACAGAAATAATTTTTTTCCGCATTGTTAGATCAATCGAACTAACAGTCTAACTAAATGAATCTGACGAAATTAAAAGAGAGTGGAATAGACGAGTTGCTTTAACATGACACGTAAATCCAGGCATTCTAGACACAGATGGAGCTAGGTCTTCTACTTTTGAAGTAGAAGACCTTGCTCCATGTTCAGGAACAGTTCACAATGTTCAGGAAGCAATTGAAACAGTGGCATAATTATTGAGGACATAACACTGAACGGTGAAAATAATAGAGAATGTAGAATGAATCTCTGAAGACTGATTCGTTGCCAAAGTCAATATGTATTTTGAAAGTGGGGTTGGGTATTTTATCCCGTTTCTATACTAAGTGAAGTACTTAAACGACCAATGTAGACCATTTTATTTGCATAAAGCCAACTTGATAATTGCCAGTGTGCACGGAAATGTACGTAGAAGGCAAATTGAAGACTCACATTTTTGACACAGAAACACCAAAATACCTCTTCGCACCTTGCAGTAACTTAGTTTCATAACTGTACCAGAACAATCTCTACTAATGGCCTATATTCGATAATTTGGTAAAATATTTATGGTGTCTAACCTGCCTGTGTCTAACTCTAAGCCGATAGACAGATAGAAACTCTTTATTACAGGAAAAGTAGCACTATATGATAGGTATGTACAAAGGCGGTCTTATCGCTTAGAGCGATATCTTCCAGACTAGACATTAAAGATATTAGCAACAACGTGGAGGAAATGCACAATACTCTAAACTATAATCAGTCGCTCCGATAAGTCTTTTTGTTTTAATTGTAATTTATTTATTAGGTAAACACAACATATTACAACCAGAGAAATTACAGAAAAATCAATATAAAGTTATGAGCTAAGTCGTAACCGTTAACGTGTAAACACAGCATGGTTAGGAAGTAGAAAATTAGTTGTTGTACAAAATTGAGTTGGGAAAGCAAAAAATACTAGTGAATGTAATGACAAAAAATAACAATAATACCTACTGAAAAATAAATATTATAAAGTAGGTGCGTGGATATATCACTTGAGGACATCCTTAACCGGTCTTTAAAAAACTAATGGCCTAGGATCGACTAATGGCCTAGGATCTTTTGTTTGTCTTGAAAAATAAGAATTTTACAAGTTTTCAGACCAATTTCACAGCGGTCTTTCAGCCAACCTTGACTGTATTCAGATTTCCACCCACCTTGAATTATTTTTAAATCACCTAATTCGATGGATGAGTAACGAATAAATGCGCTTCGCGTTCCATTTGATCTGACATTCCAAAACGACGCAAACTCTCTCACACTCACCCGACCCTTCCTTCTAACTAAACGAAAACAGGTAGCAACCCCGATACGACCAAGGGTAAGTTCCGTGACACGACTCCGTTGTCGTCAAGGCCAAAATAAAACCGGCCAAGAGCGTGTCGTTTAACTTTATCGCGTTCTATTTCACGGGGCGGACCCCGTACCAAAGTTGCGTCGTGAAATAGAACGCGATATAGTTAAACGACACGATGTGTGTAGTACTTTTGATGAAACTTATAGAATAGAATAGAAAAACGTTTATTTGCTGTCTGCAGCACACACACAATTCCACTTATATATTATACAATAATATATAAGTGTATACATATATACTATACAATATAATCTTAAACTAAATTAATAATAATGCACGGCGTATGCTGCAGCACCAAATAGGCCTCAGCTCAGCATAATGCCATACTCTAGAGTAGTCTAGAGCAGCGGTCGGCAACAGGCGGACCGCGGTCCGCATCCGGACCGCAAAAGGTCGAAACCTGGACCGCGAAAGGTCGAAACCTTGTCCGCGAAATGTCAAAACCTGGACCGCGAAAGGTCGAAACCTAGACCGCAAAAAATTTAACTTATTTTCAATTTGAAAAAAATATTCTTATATATTATATTATATACGTTTGAGCGGTAGCCTCATCAATGTTTCTTATATTTTACAAGAAATAGCGCAATTATTTTGATTTTTTAATACTTAGTAGGTAGATACATAGTTGCTATGCTGTGAAGCGCAAAAGAGTGCGTAGAAGCGCGGGCTCGGCTTTTTTTCTCTGGACCCGGATAAAAAAATTCAAAAGTATTCGGACCCCACTTAAAATTACTTGCCGACCCCTGGTCTAGAGCATGGCGCTGATATTCTGCTTCAGCCTGTCGAGGTCGGAGGCGGATACCGAGCGACGATAATCTACCTACATGTAATGTAAAGTTGTGTGCTGTAATGGTAATGAAATGTGAGTATATATACGAATAAGTAAATAGATGATAACTAAATAAACTAAAAGGTAAGACGAGCGGGACATACAATTAAAAAATTAATAGATGTTAGAGAAGATAATGAGTCGAAAATATATATAAAGGCAGTAGTCGCTACGGTATATACCAAGCTTTTGCTTATCAAGTAATACGGCTTTGAATTGTTTTTTAAATGTAAATTTAGAGATAGTGGTGCAACGAATCGGAGGTGGGAGATTACTCCAGCACTTTGTTGCTAAGTAGCGAAAACTGCCATTGAAAGCCACAGTTTTGTGCAATTTAGTGACGAGTAGGTATTTAGAGGCCCTTGTGTTGTGTCTGTTCCGTGAAGCGGACCATTTAAGCTTGCTGTAAAGATACTCAGGCTTCTGAAATATTTATATTTGTTTATTTTATATCTGAAATATTTATATTATAACGGATTATAAGTTAGATCAAAAGTACTCACTACCAGGTATCACATCAGATTTTTGCAACTATATTTCAAAAGTACATCCCGTGTGACTTACAGACAGACAGAGGGAAAAAGGGATCTTCCAAAGGAGAGACAGAGGGGAGATGCGTGTACTTTATTTATCTACGTATTACATCATCCTTCCCCTCACTTGGCCCATAAATTATAAAATTGGCAGCCTTATTTATATCCAACTGAGCTTGCCGACATTTGACCTTCTCATCACTGGTAGGTCATACGATACCCCTATTTGTAAAGGGGGAACGCAGATTATTTATGTCCCACTTAGATACGAGAACTGGGGTATTCGCATGTCATTTATTTAGGAACGCAAGTGAAGGAATTAGGAAAGTATAGACGCCTCACTATATAATTAATACTCAAGTTATATTACGATAATATTTTATATATTTATTGAAACTGAATTGACACTAATAAACAAAAGAATAACTAATTTTCCTATCCACACTGTCACTGTCTTCTTTTTAATATAGTCTTTGTGCTGGACCTCTAAGGAGGCCTGCTATACCACCCCCCTTTCGTGAATCCCACGCGGCGAGCGCTGTGAGATACTGGAGTAGTTTGACGATTTTCAGTCAATTCGTCGTCATCTGCTGATATATCTTCAGCAATCATGAAAGCCGGTTTCAGTCTGTCTATAGATATTTTTTCTTCTCTCGATTTAATTCTCAGAATAAAATATTTGTCTTCTCTCGTAATTATTTCGAATGGTCCTTCATATGCCGAATCTAACGGCTTTTTGACTCTGTCCACTCTCACGAATACGTGGGTACACGATGACAACGCTTTGTGTACAAATATATTTCTTGTTGTCTTGTGAGGGGTTGGCACTGGCTTCAATTTTTGCATTTGATTTTGTAGTTCTTTAACAAAGCTTTCTGATAATTGTTCAGTTGAAGGTTTATCAAAGAAATCGCCAGGTAGTCGAATTGTTTTTCCATAGACCATTTGAGAGATAGAATGATTTGTGTCTTCTCTAATGGACGCACGCATTCCCAATAGTATAGTTGGTATGACGTCAGTCCATTGTCGTGACTTGTGAGATTTGATTGCGGCTTTCAGCGTTCTGTGCAGGCGTTCAATTTTGCCGTTACATTGGGGATGATAAGCTGTTGTATGACATAATTTGATTCCACATTTGTTGGATAAACATTTGAATAGTTCCGAAGTAAATTGGGTGCCTCTGTCGGTAATTAATTGTTGAGGAGTACCAAATCGTGTTATCCAATTGTTGTAGAAAGCTTTTGCGACAGTTTCTGCAGTTATATTTGGGATAGGTATGACTTCCATCCAGTTAGTATATCTGTCAATGCAAGTGAGACAATAATGTTTTTCGTCCGATGGAGGAAGCGGGCCAATGAGGTCAATATGGACAACACTGAATCTGTCGTCTGGTTGCTGAAATTCTGTTAATTCAGATTTAGTATGCTTTGTCACTTTATTTCGTTGGCATTCCAGACAAGTTCTTGACCAAAGCTTAATGTCATTTCTAATATTTTTCCAAATGTATCTAGATGTGGCCTGTTTAACACTTGCTTTCACACCTGGATGATGCAAATTATGTATGCAGTTAAATATCAATTTTCGAAATTTAAAAGGTATATAAGGTCTGATATTTTGTGTTGATGTATCACACCAAAGGTTTCGACCAGAAGGTAATGTGTATTTCTTCAATTTAAGAGATGTATTTGTCATCAGTGTTTTGAGTTCTTCGTCTTTGTCTTGTTCTACAGCTATCTCATCATAGTCAATTAAACGAACTTCTTCAATACGTGACAGAGTATCTGCAACGATATTGTCTTTTCCACTAATATGCTGTATATTTGAAGAAAATTGTGAAATAAATTGAAGTTGTCTTTGTTGCCTTGGAGATGCTTTATCGTTTTTTTGCTTTAATGAAAATGTTAATGGTTTGTGATCTGTGAAAATGATAAAGTCTCTTCCTTCTAAAAAGTGCTTAAAATGTTTTATGGACATGTATATTCCTAGTAGCTCTCGGTCGTAAGCACTATATACTTTTTGTGCTTCATTAAGTTTTTTTGAATAAAATGCAATCGGTTTCCAGCTTTTATCTTCATACTGCTGTAACACCGATCCCACTGCTGTATTAGAAGCGTCTGTAAATAATGCTATTGGTAAATCTGAGTTGGGGAATGTTAATAATGCAGCATTTGCTAAGTCGTTTTTGCATTTGTTAAACATTTCTATCGCTTCATCTGTCCATGGTACTTTTCGCTTGTCTTTTTTCTTAGCACCTTTTAGGTAATCGTGTAGTATCGCTTGAGTATTAGCTGCATCTTTAAGATGACGTCTATAAAAATTCACAAGACCTAAGAATGTACGTAGATCTTGCAAGGTCTCTGGTAGCTTGTAGTCAAGAATGACTTGCACTTTGTGTTTAAGTGGTTCAATTCCATTTGGAATTATTTTGCATCCCAGAAATTCTACTTCATTTACACCAAAAGTTGACTTTGCTACGTTAATTCTAAGTCCGAATTTATCAAGTCGTTCGAATAATTGTTTGAGGTTATGTTCGTGACTTTCTGCGTCTTTAGAAGCTACTAAAATGTCATCAATATAAGGAAATACAAAATCTAGGCCTCTGACGACTTCGTTGATGAATCTTTGAAATGTTGAAGGTGCATTTCGCAGACCAAAACTCATGACGTTAAATTCGTATAAGCCAAATGGCGTAATTACTGCAGTTTTGTGTTTATCCTCTTCCGCCATTGGTATTTGGTAGTAGGCTTTAATGAGATCAATTTTGGAAAATATTGTTTTATCCTTAAGGATAAAATGAGCATCTTCAATTCGTGGCAATGGGTATCGATCTGGTACAGTTCTTTCGTTTAATCTGCGATAGTCTCCACAAGGTCGAAAAGTTCCGTCCTTTTTGCTCACCATGTGTAATGGACTTGCCCATTGCGATTTAGATGGTTGTATTATTCCGTTATCCAACATAAATTGAAATTCTTGTTTTGCAGTTTCTAGCTTTTTTCCATCAAGCTGTCTAGCTCTTGAATGAACAGGATCACCTGTAGTTTCGATACGGTGTCTGGTATCATGTTTAACATTGCCAAGAAGGAAGTTTGGTTTCGTGATATCAGGATATGGGGCTAGTAATTTGTGGTATCTTGATGCTTCATTCTTTGAGCTTATTATCTCGTTTATTTCGATAGACGCTACGTCGCCTTTGATGCTAAGCTGAGTAACGCCATCGGTAAGTTTTCTAGCATGCAAGTTTATTGTTAAATTAAAATGTTCAAGAAAATCTGCTCCTAGTATGCCTCTTGTGACTTTAGCAACTATAAATGGCCATTGGAATTTTCGTCTCAGCCCTAGGTCTATTGTCAATAATTTAGTACCATAGGTTTGAATTTCAGTGTTATTAGCTGCGAAGAGCTTATATGAGCTTTCAGTGCAATTTTGAATATTTAAGGCAGGTATTATTGAGACATCGGCGCCACTATCGATTAAGAATCGCAGACCAGTACATTTGTCTTTAACGAATAATCGTGATCTGCGGCACGTTTCATTAATGGCAGACGTTTGAGCCGCTATTTCGTCTGCCGGCTGGCGTTTCCCTGATTGTAGCTACATGGTTGTTGGCATTTTTCTGGCTTACATCGTTTACCAAATCGGAAATGGTAGAAACAATACTTTCCTTTAGGATTAAATCGATCGCGACTGCGACTGCGTGAGCGGCTACGAGATCTAGTTTCAGCGTTACTTTTGGAGCGTCTGACAGTTAAGGATTCGATCTTTTTTTCCAGTTCCTCGATTTTTGTAAGCAAATTGAAACTTGTTGACGGTATTGGCTGCTCACTTGTTGAATAAATAGTCGGAGTTGAAGATATTTCAATAATTTTATCAGCCATGATAGCTAATTTATCTAAGTTTTCATCGCTGACTACTATTATATTTTTTACCGCATTAGGAAGTTTGTCTATCCAAATAGTTTTAAGGGCTTTACTGGATATTTCTGTTCCTGCCAATCCTTGAAGCCGACGTAGGAATTGGCTAGGTTTTGCATCTCCTAACTCGACTTGAGTCAACAGTCTTTTGATCTTTTTTTCTTCACTCTCCTTGTATATGTCTAGTAATCTATTTTTTGCCAATGTATATTTTGTTGTGCTCTCTGACAATATAATATCGTAAAGATTTTCTAATATTGATGGATCTAATTGTGATAATATATAGTTGAATTTAGTTTCTTCTGTAGTAATTTTACTGATTTTGAATAATGCTTCAACTTGGTAAAACCATATATCTGGCCTGTCTTTCAAAAAAAATTGGTATTTTAATACTGACCGCGTGTTCTTCAGCGGGGAGTGGCACTTCCACTTCAGGATCAGACATTGTATATAAACATCCTGTATATCCATGTACTTACGATTACACCGTGTATATTTTTTATGTTTGAAAAATCGAAATTTTTATGGAATTTTTGTTAGTTTTTCGCCGAAATTTTTTACACACACACTTTATAATATTATTATCACGTCGGGGTCACCAGTTATAGACGCCTCACTATATAATTAATACTCAAGTTATATTACGATAATATTTTATATATTTATTGAAACTGAATTGACACTAATAAACAAAAGAATAACTAATTTTCCTATCCACACTGTCACTGTCTTCTTTTTAATATAGTCTTTGTGCTGGACCTCTAAGGAGGCCTGCTATAAAAGTGATACTCCTTGTAACGAAAGTAAAGGATGAGTTGACTTTGAGGGTAGATTCACAGAAATAGGACTGAAGAAAAAACGTTTTAATTCACAGATTTTCGTATATATTTCTTGCCTTTGCAAGGATTGCAAAGATTGTGTGAAAATCGTTTACAACTGGACCTAATAATCGACATACACGATGTCCCAGGAAGTAAGGATCAAATAAAACAGGGTGATGGATGAGATCATTACCAATCAATTTAACCCCACATATGGTTATCCGATTTTGAATGATAAAAAAGTTATTTAATTTTTTGGAATTTTACCAAAAATGGCCTAGTGAACCCACAAAAAAATTATTTTAAAAAAAACTAGAGATTTAGCAGTCACAAGAATTCAGGATGAAATACAGTAGTTTTTCCAATAGTTGGTCAACTTTTTCTGCAGTACATTTTTTTCGGTGACAGTCATTTAAATAAGGCGTTCAGTTATTGGTGGTTTAAAAAAAGATATATAAAATCATGAAATATATTTAATACCTACATGATAGGATTATTTTTTTAATGCTTACTGAGGAAAAGCTGATCCCTGAGGAGCATAATACAAAAAGAAAATCTGCCAAATATCTGCTAGTGTTTTTAGACTAGGCAATTTTTGATAAAATTAAAAAAAAATTAAATTAATTTTTTTTCATGAAGAATCGGATGACCATATATGGGGTGGGGTTATATAGATTGGTAATGACCTCAAGCATCACCCTGTTTCGTTTGATCCATTCTTTCTAGGATACCCTGTAGATACTGCTATAGTCTTTCTCATATATGAAGGCACATCGAACTTTTATAAAAACCCAAATAAAAAACGGATTCTCACTGATGAAGTCACCTCTGTGTACTCTCTGTAACTCAGCCGATACTAATCGGAAGATTTCAAACTTCTATCAGTGATAATTTTATTTAGATTTCTATATAAAATATCGACGTGCCTTTCCACTAACGCGAATCGGGTCCTGTGCGAATCTAACGTAATCATCATCATCGTCAGCCCTGCTGAGTCCAGTATTTGACAAGCCTACCCTCTTTGTCGTCATCGAGTTCTGCTGGTGGTATCACGACTCCACTGTTTCCCGGCTGCTTTCTAACATACACACTCACACCCACATACACACACACACGCACACACACACACTTTTTGGCAAATTCTTACCTAAATTCTTCCCATAAGTATTTAATCTTTTTGATGTTTTATTTTAATTTTTTGACCCACTATCACTATCGCTCCCACTAACATCTTGGGATAAGGTGTGAAATGAAAAACAGCGCTGCATATTTGGTACCCTAGTATGTCTGCATTTGCTGACTTTCCCCCCTTTTGCCAAATATACATAGTGCTTTGTGATCTGTTTATTCTCTATTTGTTATCTGTTGTTTTCTATTTTCTATTGTCTGAATGTCACCATCGCGACCATCTAACGTAATCAACTAAATCGTAAGTGCTAGGGACATTACGATGTTCTCTCAATTTAAGAAAATTCCAACATTTTTAGCTACACAAACGCCATCTTAAATTTTCATCGGCAGCATGTTTCATGTTTCACCCGACGCTCGAGTCTAAACAATCGCTTGCTTTTACATAAATATTTCACACTTATCATATGCTCGTGTTCCCCCATTGCCACAGCCATTACTAAGACTTCGCTAGTTTCATCTAATAGCGGAGCTGACGTCGGGTGAACGCACCAAGATATATTTAAATCCGGTACTTGTCTACGCGAAACATAAATAGGTAACACAGTAGCATTGGCAGCCTTGCTGGAGCCACGGCTATCGATCTGTTGATCTGGGAAGAAAATATGTGTTTGTCAAGATTCTTTTGCTTCCATTCCGATGCGAAATCGTCCGACGCCACGCCTAGATCAAAATCATAATGTTTATGTCACAGAGAACAGAGTTTATACTTAGCAGACAGCATAGCAATTATCGTTCGTAAAAGGTGATGAATATGGGAGGGGGAGAGAGGAGGATCAGGACGTGATGGAGAACTGGTTGAATGCAAATGCAATAAAGTGCACGGTTTAAAATTAATCTGTTTTGAGGTAAGTTGCTTGGAGATGTTAGCAAGGAGTTTCAGTTGAAAAAGAGTTTGTGTACTGCTCCAATCCGGAATTTTCCGCAGGAAATACTTCCATCTGATTGGTAATTTATCTTTCCCAATGTGGCCGGATTCCGAATTACGGATCTGACGCAATTGAAGATGCTGATGATGAAGAAATTCAAAGTAAATATTCAAGTGATTGCTGAAGCTGGTTCTCTTGCCACAAGGTCCCAAATAAATATGCAGTAAGTTCAGAGGCTTGGCTACATATACAAAGTTCAAATATAAATATACCTATCATAGGTATGTTTTAGGCGAGACGTCTAGCCTAAAGTCTAGTCACAGACTAGACGCAGTTTTCGTACACATCAGGTAACCTGGATGCGTATTCACATATTCGAATGTAGCATGCAATTTCTTCCAATATCTATCAGTAACTATATTTAGAAAACTAACCTTGCACGAAACATGCTTCTTGAGTCTTCGATAAAATACAAGCTATCCTTATACGCCATTGCTCCAGTTAAAGATGACGAGACTTACGAATTAGACGTTTGAAACTTACGTTAAGGAAGTTTCAAAAACTGTAGAACCTGTCACTCAAATCTACTATCTTACTCTATCGCTTTTTTGCTCTAGAAATGTACTTGTAAGTCATTAGATGTAATGGTTCATCCATTTAAGGCCGCTTTGTGCAACCAGCCGTAAACATTGTATAATTCAATGCAATTAAAAAACTATTATTAACCTCCGACCAACCGAGGAATCCAGTGTTGTAAGTTTCACACGTTTATCTGTTTGTGTGTTTGTCTGTGGCATCATAACTTAACAACGGATGATCAGATTTGGACCCGGTTTTATAGAGAATTTTGTCTAGAGTGTTCTTAGCTAGTGCTGATAAAAATTGGACCAATGGTTTCCAAGATCTTGGGATATCTTTGATGTCATAAGGGATCTCTGGACCGGTAAAAGCTAGATGGTTCGAATTTTAGCTCAAATGTTCAGGTTCATGGTGCGTTTCTGACATCTGAAACCTTGAATATCTGATGATGACCAGAAAAAAGTAAGAGAACTTCAATTTTACAATATGAAACTGCAAGAATTGGAAGATTATCAGCCCGCCGAAACTATAATAGTTAGATGAGGTATTCTCGAACTAAAGTTGTAGGGAATCCTGAGAAATTACAGAAGAAAAAAATAACTAAAAATGCCGCCAAAAAATAAATGAAAATGATGTGGAGCTAGGAATTTTAAGATAGCCATAGCGAGGCCGAAGGCCGAGCTCCGCGTAGAGCAAAGTCCGAAGCGTTCAGGCGCCGCAGGTCTAACCTGTTGAATGTTCTTAGCTATGTCAGATGAAAAATGGATAAGTGGTTCTAAGATCTTGAAGTGTCTTGGGATGTTAGAGTATGATGGGATCTCTGGAACGGTAACAGTTAGGTGGTTCGAATTTGAGCTCAAATGTTTATGACTATGGTGACCTGCCCACATCTGGAACCTGAGGACCTGATGATGACCAGGAACAAGTAAGGGAATCTCCACAATGATACGTCGGGGATTTCTTTTTTAATTCAGAGTTATTCTGAAGTCCAACCGCATCCGGTTCTTGTATCATTAAAAGTGTATCAGCGCGCACATTTGACCGTCTTTCACCTCTACCACTAATTCCAAGCAATGAAGCCTAATTGATTACATCTTCCTCCTAATTGACCTCTTAAAGATGCCTTTATAGAACTACATTAAGTTTGTGGTGTATCTACTCGTTTTTAAACACTTCAAGCTGACTTGAAATGAGTTAGAAAACACAGAAGGGATTGTCTTTCCCTACGAGTAGTATATTTTCATTTCTGGTACTTTGTGAGGATAAGAATTAAGAAGCAGTTAAGACTCTCTAAGCCCAAGTGACTTATCTCTCTTCACAATATTTTAAATGTTTTGCTTACTTCTCCTTTGAACACGATGGGACTACCATGGATTTTGAACTCTACATCTTGGTTCCAACCAGGAATCCGATGTTCCAATCGGGAATCAAACCCACAAACAATCGCTACCAGTCATCCATCACATCCCACGAACAAACACGTGTTTTATTTAACTACACGGTCACACCTCACTAATTAAAAGGTAAACGCCCCAGTCGCCGACCCCGTTTCATTATCGCGAACTTACGATACCGATACTGGTTTTAAACGTTCAAGCGTATGTTAGATGAATCTCACAGTGCCCCGCACACCGCAGCGGGATGCGTGGCTGCGTTTTTAGCGTTGCTTGTAAGTACCAAAGTTTGTATGAAAATACGCATGGTATGGTACACTGACAACGCAGCCTGCGCTCCCGGACGGGGCTGCGTCTTGAACCGCAGGATATGACACACCGAGCCCCGCAGTGCTGTGCGTTTTTTATGGATTTCGACATAGACAATTTCATTTTTGAAATCGAAATACGTGTAATTAAAAAAAAATATCTTCATATTTTCTTTAAATCTTCGTAAAACAATACATAAGATCCATTTATCGATCTGGATCGTAAGAGATCTATCTAATATCTTCTTTGGACGCGACGTTTTATAATTTGACTATACAAAAACCACATTAATAGTATCACCGCAGCCTCCTGAATGAGTTCAGTATTATTGAACATTTTCCTATCCTATCATGTTGTGAACTCGATAACTTATTTCGTGCGGCGCCGTCACGAACCGTAACACCGGACGGAGCTGCGGAGCAAACCGTACGGAGGTGCGTGATCTACATCACCGTCGCGTCGCTGCGTTTTACGCTGACCGATGCAGGATGCGTCGGCAGTGTGAAATCCACCTTAGAGTTAAGCTGTATGGAATTGACGCTTAAGCGCACAGTGGCCGAGATATTTTACAGGCGGGCGGCTGCGTTTGCACAACTATACTTGCATGCAGGTAAGTACGCAGTTGAGCTAAGTAATCCTGCGCACACGTCGTTGTTTAATACTGAAATCGCGACGACATTGTATCACGTCTTGAGCATGAAAATCTCAATAAATTACATGAATAGCAAAACAACTAATAAACAAGTTATTACTAATAACTTAATGAGGATAAGAATGAGGCACTTGTAGCTACGTTTACGATATGTACGAATCATTAGGAACTTACCAACTCATTTTAATTGACATGAGTCAATTGAACCACTAGGAAGGATATCAAAGACCGAGCAAAGAGGAGGTTCTATAGGAAAGCTGGCCCTGGACAACAGGACGCAGGGATAATGCTAGAGTAATAGATGAAAGAAGAGGTGGAAGCATGAAGAAAGAAAACGTAGATTAAACATAGGATTATCGAAATTGGTGTGAAAGCAGAGATTACACCGAATAATATTCAATAAAACACATTTGTGACGTAACAAATCTAAAATTCTGGTGCTGACGTAAGTAGAAGTAGGACAATAATTATTCTCAGTTTGAAATTATACTCCAACAATCAAACACTGGAAAGTGAAAACTAAGTGCTGCTCTATTATTGTCGAGTCTATTATCGATCTGACCTCAGTGGACTCGACATGCTCAATTATCAGTCCTCACAATCTTACAAAAACATAATGACACAAAAAGTGGTCCGACAGTTTTTTATGATACAAAACTTGATTTGATATCGAGGACGGCAGCTTTGGTCATTCAATCTGAGAGGTTACTTTAGTCAATTTTGCAATAAACACAATAAAATCCGTCAACCCGTAGGCCACTTAACGTACGGACGCATCGCCAGTGCAACCAATTACTCACTTCTCGAGCATTTCCACCGGTTCTCAAACTACAAGTATGAATACGTCCGCGTGTGTTGTGTGCCCCAAGTGACTTACACTTGGGGCAGCGCCACATCTGCCGCCTGTCTCCTAACTCCGGCACGCCTACCGCAACGACGCCGACACCGCAGGATGCCAACAAGACCGACCCGCTGTCGCTTCTCAGTACTCCGTCTCATCAGGTAAAAAACACTTAAGACGTCACTGTCATGATGTGTATCATCATTGATACCTCGGCAGCGCCTATTACAGCGGCACCAGCTGGGACTGAATCGGACTCCTCCATCTTGCACGACATCAGGTCCAGGCTGGCTCCACTTCAGTGGCTAACTGAAGAAGTACAGGCATTTAGGACGGAATTCTTCGCGTTGAAGACATCTGTCACGGAATCAAACAATTCCGTAAAGGTATTTCAGGCGAAGTTTGTGAAGATCGAGAAGAGACTTGCCCAGGTGGAGAAAGTACAGAAGCAGGTTAACTTGATTGAAACTAGGCTGGACAAATTGAAATGGGACTCTAATAATAAGGACCAATGGTCACAACAATAATATAGAAATAAAGGGAGTCACCCAGACTCAAACCCACCCAGAATTTCAAAGGGTCAGTTAAACTTTATCACCCGGGTCCGAGATGCTGATCAGGACAAGCCTATAATAGTCTGCTTCAACAACCGTTACGTGAAGGAAGATTACATTGCGGCTGCCAGGGCTGCTAACAAGAAGACAGCCTTGACACTTGCGGATGGACCTAAAAGGGAGTCAGAAGAAGATCTTCGTCAACGACCACTTAACCCCTCGAAATAAAGATTTACCGACAAAGGCTAAGAAGGTCGCTAAAGAACGGGGTTTTCGTTACATCTGGGTGAAGCTTGCGAAGATCCACGTGAGGAAGGAAGACACATCTCCGATTCTTTATGTGAAATCCGAAAAGGACATTGCAAAATTAGTTGAAAAAGTTTTCTACTTATATTGCATTTCATATTTACCATTTTATTAATTTACATTTGTGAGGTGTCGTACAGTTTGGGAATCTTAGGTCCATGTTGTGAACATGTCGTTATCCAACTAGTTTTGTGTCGGTTATCTGGTGAAAGTAACATATTATCAGTCGACTGCGTGCAAGTGCGTATCACATTACATACTAATTGCGACCTTAGTGCTTCTACAATGCTTCAAGCTCTAAGCTGTCTTTTCGATACGAACCATGGGTGGTTACGTTTAACATGATTCGACCGGATTTATCTCAACGTTGCATCGAACCTATTGTGCCTGTATTGTCAGGTGACTCGGTAACGTGCGTCAGTGATCACTGTGTATCACTGTGTTTGCTGCATTTATGCCAGATGAATTATCTGTTCTACCTTTCCGTTTTGAATCATTTCATCATTGTGTGCTTTAATTGCTTATTATTTATTTGGCGCATTTATAGCTACAATCGGCTTGTCAGCTTATATTGCATTGATATAGTGATGCACAGTCGTGGCTTGCGCTCGAAGACCAGTCATTTATTTAGAAACGTATGTTTTAAGTGCTTACGACGTTATCTCTATAACTTGGCTGGTAGATAGTATTACAGTCAGTGAAATGTTCGATAGCAGATACCTCGTCTGGAGGCGTGATCGGGACTACGCTAGGACGGGTCAAACTAGGGGAGGCGGTGTACTGCTGGCCGTGAGGCCTGATGACCTGTCCGTCATCGAGTGACCTTAATCGAGTGATCTGATTACCAACATCACTGTAAACGTTACCACTTTCTGCCACTAGATGCTAGACGAAACATTAATGATATCTGTTATTTAATGAACATTGCTAATGGGACAGTCGATAGTCCCGAACTGCTCACAAAACTAAACCTTCGCACAAATCAACTTGGCCTTAGACAGCGTCCTGTATTGGAGGTACCAACTGCCAATACCAACTATAGACGAAACGCGTTCTTGCCCCGCAGTTGCATCAACTTTAATAAAATATGTATCAAATATAACCTGGACTTGTTCTGCACCAGCACCACTACAGTTAGACGAATCCTGACACAGAATTACTTTAAGGATGACTAGTTTCCCACACTCTCTGTCATGTTTAATTCTTTTTTATATTTTTAATATTGTATTCTTTATTTATTTTACAACCGGCCTGTTTCTGTAATCTACTTTTTTTTATAAGTGACATAATTATTTCTTCTTTTTAAAGTACTATATTTATACTGTTATTTACAAGTGGAAATTTATTATTGGCATATTTTTATTTATATATTCTATTCTGTTGTATTTGTCTGTAAATTTCCCTAAGAGAAAATAAATAAATAACTTTGTAGAACGCCGCTGTTTCGGTCTATTCTCAATCCAAGTTTCCACGAACTCATCTATATGACACCGCCCATATACTTACATAACTCACGTCATACGGAATTCCCAAGCATACTGTCTTTTGCATTCAATTTTAAAACATTTCCACGGTGTTGTTGCTTGTTATTTTTTCATACGAACACAAATCTCTGGTTGCACGACGTTTAATCATACGGTACACTTTTTGCCGCAGCTGCAATATAGGTACTTACGTTACGAACCTAGGTCATTATATCTAATCACACACTCTTAATAGTGCTCCTACATAAACTATTGTAGGTATAGCGAATGTCGGCGGTCGCCAATCTTTATGAAACAACCTAACTGATCCTAAACGAAGTTAATGAAGTTCGCATCTTAGAGTTAACAAATTTGAGAAGCAATGAACCTTATAAACGATGTTCTAATAAATTGAATAGAATGAACTTGTTTATAGCTGGCATGGAACAAAGAGCTTAAAGAAATCCAGCCACGGTGAGAAACGTTACGATATATACTCGTAATTACGATTGAGCTGTTGGTGCCATCATTCTGGCAACTGATCGTTTTATCTTTACGGTCATTTTTGTGTGTCACCAAGACAACTTACTCATTGATGATGAAGTCCCTTTGAACTTTATTATCAACTGTGCAGAGAAATATCCAAGCTAAATAAGTAATTGGTAATTATATTAGATGACGTCCTTACACATAACCTACACCTAAACCTACATCTGATCCGTAATCTCATTTTAAATAGAGACGGAATTGTAATCACAAGGGCAACAATGTTGTTAGTGAAGTCATCACATCAATCATTCACGTGACGTTAATTTCACGGCTATGGCAAAGAATGACGTACAGAGTGCAACGTTTCTAGTAGCTTAGTAGCTAAGAACAGTTATGCAATAGTTGACCCGCCCAAACTCCAGGTGTCCTACAGCAGTGTTGCACAAGTCCAGGTCGACGACCTCAGGCGAGGGGGCGGACACGTGACGGACGGGGGAAGGCGGGGGGACCATAGACAAAGAACACGGGAACTATGGTTATCCACGCGAGCTTTTTTCATGGCATTCTTTGCTTGCTGTTGGGTTTGTGAACTGGAAAATTGATGATTTCGAAGAATGTTGAGTTTTTTGTGGCATTGTGGTATTTATCCTTCTGCCATATAGCTTTGGGCAGCTGCCCTTTGTCCCCGATGAAACTGAATTCATATGTTAGTGAAATTGAAATTCACTTGAAAATCCCTCTAGAGATATTGCGTAATAGTAGAACAAGCGGAGAGCAAAACAAACACTGTCGTTTTTATATAATTTTATTATTAGACGAAGTGTCCGCCCACCCAGTATAGATTTATACTCCTCAGTTGTTTTTACAACTGAGTTTGATAGTGATATCACGACTTTCACTTTTTTCTTCAAATAACACATTCAATGGTAGTTTAGATAGATAGATAGAAACACTTTATAGTAGTAGTGGTAGTTTTCTACATTTGTACCTCTGCGGGCTGCTATTGAACTGTGTGGCGGAAGTAAATGTAATTAAAATCCATATCACGTTCACCATTCGTAGCTTCACAGTTCTTTGTTTCTGTCTAAGTAGTAAGCACGTCAGAAACTTGTTCCGTATTCTAGAAAATCTATAAATACAATGAAGCTCGGTAGAGAATTCCAAAATTAGAATGTCCATAAAGACTTCCATTTAGGTAAATTAGATTATTATTCTCACCTACCTAGTAAAAAAATCGAGGTTCTTTAAAGTCTCTGAGGGCTTATTCCGTAGAATTCAGTTTGACGGGTCACGAAACGAAATAAAAAAATTTAATAACGGGTCTCGAAAACGAAGTTCCATATACAAAAGCGCCACCAATAGTCCGATTGTAATAGAATTTCAAGCTAGTATGCAGAGCAGAACACACACACAATGGATGGAGTGCATACAATGGATGGAGGATTGGACAAGCAAGTTTTCAAATTAAATAATTGTACATAACAATTAGTAATTTTATTTTTTCACAATAAGCATTTTGTAGGAAAAAGTATGGGAAAGGTTTATCGCGATTTCTGACTTTTCTAATACTCTAACCTGAGTTTGTCCTATGGTCTTTTCATCCTTATAAGAAACAGGATTGATTGCCACCATAAAAAGAACATGTGAGAACTGCCCATTTTCTCGCGGAGTATACATTTTTTTTTTCAAAATCTGTGATTGCTGTTCTTTGTAGATAACTCCAAAAGTTAGGGAATTTATCGTTCTTTCGTTCGTTTCGTTACCACTTAAAATCGACTCATGAAAGTGCGAAATAAGGAAAAAAGGAAGATGCATCTCAAAAAACTGCCGACTGACTACCGAAGACCGGCGGAGATGTCTGGTAAACGGTTTCGTGATGGTTTCCGTACGAGCTCGAGCAAAAATACCACACAACTCTGTAGGCAATCAGAAAATTTCGAATAAATCTATCGTTCTCTATTACACAGGTGTCAGATTCATTAGAGAGCTGTGGAATTATGGCAATGCCTCTCAAAAACTTCCGGAGATGACCGGAAATGTTTGGTAAATGGTTTTGTGGTGGTTTACGTATCCTAGACGATACAGACGAAGCGATAAGAAAGACTAGCCTTGAATAGACAATATTTCGCAGACCTCGTTTTTAGTTCCGTAATTGTAAAAAAAATCCTACGGGATAAGCCCTAAGATCTAGACGTCGAGTCTTTTTATACACGGATTCAAGGCTAATTCACGAAAAAGCTTCAACTAAGCGTAATTTAATCCACAGTAATGAAATGATTAACGTACAATTTAACAGTAGTAGGCAGCCGGGAGTAATAGATTACGTGAAGCTATGGGGGATGTCTACACAAATGCGGTCAACCGAATGGAAAGGAAGGACCTATTTGGGGTGCCGCCGACAGGGCGCCTGTTATATACGCGTACGTTTAAATACTGGTGACTTCATTTGGTTAGGGGAGATGTGTGTTATTGCTAGATGTTGTGGTATATCGATTAACTATGTCTTCACTTTATTTGCTTATTCTGATATTCATTGTTAGAAGAATCATACTGCTATCTAAACCTCTTGAATAATGATGAATGGCCCTCTATTTCATCCCCGTTTCTCTCATGTGGAAGTGTTTGCGTTCTCTCTCAGCTTGTTTATCTCTCACATACTCGGTAGGCTTGTAAACGGTCTTTTAAGAATTAGTAATAAAACGCTACTTACCTAGTTTATCAACTTACAAATAAAGTGAAACGCAAAGATTGCTAATACTAAAAGCGAGGTCGTCCCATATGCAACATCCGCGGCTAGATTTCAAACAGTTAAAAAAAGAAGTTTTGTAGGTATTGCATTAGTCATGGCTATTAGCAAAACAGTCGGATTGGAAACTGGTTCCCGACTAGCAGTTACTTGTTATAACTAATCTAGATGGAACACATTTGATTCTAAAGGCCTTAAAGCTTTGACTACATCTAGGTCAAAACTTTTTAATTCTCTTAAGAATGATTAATGGTGTCTTATCTAGGAATTAGTAACAGGTTCCAAAGGATCCTTAAGTGTTCGTAGGGGGCGCCAGCGAGGCACCAAAGGCTGTAAAGTAAAGTGATGATGTCACCTCCTGAGTCAGGTCACGTGTGCGATGCTTGAACAACTTGAATCGTAAAGGCTTTAGCTGTCAGTGGGCATCCGCGTATCCGCGCAACGGGTTTTTGTCCCTCTCTGTTATGCGTGTGCTCTAGCGTGTTTGAGATAGCACCACCTTTTCGGTTTGCTCCCCACGCCACATTCTTGTGTTCGAGGAATCCACAACGATAACTTCCTTGGCTTTGTCTCCATTCGTTGTGATTCTTCGAAAAATTGTTTACATAATTGTTTATAGTCGGACTTAATTAGCAGTAAGTCCAAAGTGACCTTTTCAATCCTTATTCAGACAGAATGGCGTCACAAGGATAAAGTTGCGGAAAAATCGTGGCCTTGAGTCATCTCACGTCTCGGGCTGTTTTCCTTCGAGCTCTAAGGATTTTTCCTTGACCCACTTCCATATCTACCCCCAGACATCGATATTACGAATTATGTATACCAGAGAATAAATGGGAGTTAGGGACTTTTACGGCACAAACAGCCTCGGATTTTATGAGAGAGCAACCCATAACTTCTATTATGACCTTGCTAGCATGGTCGTTTAAATTAATTGCTGCAATAAGCGTAATGTGCTATTTGTCACGCTGTTAAAATGGGCCATCACCAATTTATAGTAATTCGAGTAGGTACTTTTATATTCCCTCAAAGTTTCATGGTTATAATACCATGATAAATGAAGCAACCACGGTATGAAGCAAGGACCAAGACTTGGTTCGATGTATGAAGTCATATCCACGAACCGTGACGATGACATGCGTCTTTTCAGGTATTGTGTCCACAAAGTTAGTCATAAACTATGACCAGTGTAACGTAGTGACTACTACACAACGTGAATCATTAATTATTCAATAATGACACCTGTTGGGCATAACGCCGAGGGTGATGACTGCAGGGGAATAGGGCCTTTTGACACGCAAGCCTACGTCGACCTAGTTTGTTGGAGAAAATTGTTTGAACTGTCCCCGAATTCACAACTTCTATTGTAGTTTTCATTTCAAGAAGGTGCTAGAAGTGCTATTTGCTAGGTAAGTAGGCATGATAATAAACAGGATTTTCGCATTAGGAGGACCATATTATACCCCTCTTATTATGCCCTATGGTAAAATAAGGATAAATTAGTAGGGTTGTTTAAGTACGAAGTCCGTAACAATAAACCATCGTTAGACTTATTATATCCTAGGCCATTAGTTTTTAAAAGACGGGTTAAGGATGTCCTCAAGTAAGCTATCCACGCACCTACTTTATTATTTTTATTTTTCAGTAGGTATTATTGTTATTTTTTGTCACTACATTCAATAGTATTTTTTGCTTTCTCAACTCATATTTGTACAACAACCAATTTTCCACTTTCTAACCATGCTGTGTTTACACGTTAAGGGTTACGACCTAGCTCATAACTTTATATTGATTTTTCTGTAATTTCTCTGGTTGTATTCTGTTTTTTTTTTACCTAATAAATAAATTAAATAAAATTAATCGGAAGATTTCCAACTTCTATCAAAGATAGAAAGAAAAGAAAGAGTTTATTTCCAATAGCGCACACATACAAACAATTAGATACAGAAAATAAAAATAATATTAAACAAATATATTATAAAAATAAATAAACAAAAGTAATTAAGTTTGATGAAGGTGGTGTGCAGCACCGGAAAAGGGGACTGCCTCAGCCTGTTGCCGCAGCGGATTTACCACTGCGGCGCTGATGGTCAGTGAGAATCCATATTTTATTTAGGTGTTTATAATAGTTCGATGTGCCTTCCCATGTGAAAAGAAACGCTAGTAAGCAGTGAGCAATGTAGTCCGTCTGACAGATAGATTAAACTTAATTAAAATTAAGTGAGCCAAATGTCGCCTGACGTGACCACTTGGCCACGGGCGGATCCATAAAAAGATTTGGACGAACATCGCTGAAATAGTAAAATAGTACTAAAGTAATAAAATAAAATCAACGCTGCAATTTTAAAGCTCAACCCCAAGCGAAAGTGGCACCACTCCAGAAAAAAAACATGTCTCCTGAATTAAGACATTTATTTAAAATTGGACATTCTGATATGATCTTATGATTGGGGGCTGGGAATAATCCCAGCGGCACTTCAACCCTTGAGGATCTTTTGTGTCTACCCCATTTTACACACTGGTCATCTCAGTGTGCAGGTTTCCTCACGATGTTTTCCTTCACAGTTATAGCAGTCGGTAGATGTATGTAAGTCTTCGAAAAACGCGAAAAACTCATTGGTACATGGCACTGCATGGTTTCGAACTCGGACCTCCCGCATGGGAGTCCAGTGTCCTAGCCACGGCGCCACCGACGCTGTAAAGTGGACATTAGAATTGTTCCACAGATGAAGAAGAATTTATTAATAATGGTTTTGTATTCTCATAGTGAAACAATCAGAAGTAGAAAGGGAATGTGTCAAAAGTGGCCACTTTTAGCACTTTCGCTTTATACTTCTTACTGTTTTAATATGAGGTTGAATGGTTCTTCATCTGTGGAACAATTCTGTTGTCCACATTTTTAATAAATGTTTTTTTTCTGAAGTGGCGCCACTTTCGCTAGAGGTATCCCCTTAAGAAAAGTGTTTAAAAAAAGCGTTTCGAAATATACCATGGAAATTACATAAGAATGTACGACCTCGTCCAGGTTACAGGTTTTGGGGGCCATGATCCCTCCCCCCTGGATCCGCCACTGGACGTGGCCATTGACATTCGGAGGCTGAAGTTTAGAGCAGCTAGGTAGGTACGTGACTCTTTGCATTTAGATAAAATGAGACTCACGTAGTCATCAACACGGTGCCTTCATGAGTTCATGACGATGTGCAGAAAAATGCGGTAGTGGAATCATTGGTAGGTCACGTGACACATTTTACGTGCATATTACGCATTTTATTACCGATCAGATTCCATTGGGTTTAAATATTCTATCAATAACTTATGATGAAACTATAGGAATCATTGTTATGTATTTTTTTAATAAAGACATTTCAGTAAAAAATGATGTTTTTATTTTGTTACCATCAATTTATTAATTGAAAAAAAAATTGCACGCATTCGGGCAGAATATGGTGATACTGAAACACAATGTAACATCTGCATTACCCATATTAACAAATAAATGATATTTTTATTTTTGAGAAACATACTTCCTTTTCAATTTAATGTCGCTAAAGTATCAGAAACTGGAATTGATGCAAAAAGTGCAAAAATGGAGCAGTAGAGCTGTTCTCATGCAAGGCTAAAGACAGGCAATTTGAAGCCGTGAATATGCAGTCAGCCTGGAGTGGCCACCCTTTTACCTGCTTCAGCCGCAAAGCAGCAATGCTAGGTATGTTTCGTTTCGAAGGGTAAGAGAGCCAGCGTAACCGGCACATGTGACACGCCATTAGCAGTGCATCGAAAACCCTCCAATAACATTATAGTGAGGTGAAATGTCTATGGGCGACGGTGACCTCCTGGTCACAAGTGGTGATAAGTGGTCCTCCACTTATTTAATTTTTATTAAATAAGGAGATCAGACGAGCAAACGGGCCACCTGATGGTAAGTCACCGCCGCCCATAGACATCTCACCACACTGTAATAATATTAGAGGGTTTTTGATGCGCTGCTAACCTTGAGGACTAAGATGGATTGCCTCATGTGCCGGAAATTACGCTGGCTCTCTTACCCTTCAAAACGAAACACAGAAATGCAAGCATCTCTGCTTCACGGCTGAAATAGATAAGAGGATGGAACCACCCCAGGCGATCCTTCCACATTAGGATCTACCACTACAGATTACCGTTTTATTACCACTATTTACTTACTGTCAGGTGCCCCGTTTGCTAGACGGATCTAGTTATTACAATACCTAAATAATTTAAGATTGGAAGACATCTCGGAGTGACATTGACACACTACGTTTAAATCCATGATGTCATCTTCTATGAGGACTGATGATGATATTACGTGGGTATTATAGTACAGCAGATGCGCATTTTTTTAAACAATACACAAGTCTGTGTTATGGCATGTTTGTAGAGCTTTGGAGTGGAGTAGGTAACAATCTCGAAATAACGCGGTATGTATTATGAATTGATGATCGAACATCTCAGACTGTAGTATTCTGATGAGTATTTTAACTAATCTAAACCCATGGCAATGCGCAGCCAAGTTCTCAGCAGTCTATTAATGTCTGTCCCCACTGTTGGGGCACAGGTCTTCCCTTGCACAACGGGTACGGACCATGATCCACCGAGCGGGCCTAGTGTTGATTTGTGGATGCCTTGAAATGCCACATGAAAAAAATTTCCTCAGACATGCAGGTTTCCTTGCGACGTTTTCTTTCACCGTTCGGTAAATGTACCTACGTAATAAGTCTTCGAAAAAATCCAAAAACTCAGTGGTTTTGAACCCGGATCTCCTCGGCGCCCGGCGGAATCCTAGCCACTAGGCAAAAAAACATTTTAAAAAAGTCACCGACGCGACGCTTAGACCAAGTTCAGATATTTTTATACACAGACCGAGTTTTCTGTGATTTTAAATTTTAACTTCAATTTTATCAATCGGTAATAAGGATATAATTATATACTTACCAAAATCTGTGTTCGGTATTCAATTCAAATCATCTAGTGTGAACAAAATTGTAGATAATAGTTACCGCACAAATTCCAGGGTAGGTACTATTACTAGGTACTACTACGGTACTATTCTACGCACAAACGTACGACAAAAAGGGTGTGTCCTTCTCCCTCACTCGTGCAATTACGTTGCGAAGTAGGAGTAGGACCAAACAAAACAACACCGAAAGAAAACTTACTCTCAAATTGTAAAGAAAGAAACCTTTTTAATTTTGTACGTAACAGTTGTTGAATTTTATTACTAACTACTTCGCTACAAAACTGCACGTGTTGTTTACATACTTATTTGGAATAAACAGGCAAGGCAATTTAATTTTTTTTTATTCACAGGTGCGAAGAGCAACCATGGGCAGCCCTGTCCATGGGTTTCACTGTCCAATGGCCATAGCAGCCGACCACCGGAACAAAACCAAAACCGGTTCCTCCCGCCCTTTAATTCCCAACTCACCGCGACTATGAGGTTGAAGAAAAACAGCACATATTTCACAAAACTCGTTCCACACCCCATTTTGAGCACGTTTTCCTCGAGTCACACACAAAACTTCACAAGCTGAGGTCACTCACGGGTTATTTTGTTTACACGGCGAACGGCACAGCACGACCTACCCAAAGAGAGACCGAACACGACTGAAGAAACCGAACGAACGAGATCGCGATGGCGGCGGTTGGCCCCCCGCAACCCTCTGCTCATGAATCGTAACCCCTCATTCACCTATGCCCCATCTCGCTCGAACTTTAGACTGGTTACGAACAGGGACATGCGCTATCTCTGTCGGAATTCTCATCTCGACAGGGCTTTTGGTTGACTCAAGTGAAGTGGAGTAGTTTTGTTCCGTGGATTTTGATGATGAGGTTTACGATGACGGTATTAAATACTGGAAAATCTGACTTTTCCCTAGCTATGATTCGAGATGGATCCGGCGATCAACAGATAGCAGCTAAGCTAGGTCCTAGCTACGTAAAAACTAGTACCTACATCTCAGTTACTCTGAAATTGTGTGTCCATAAACAGTCCATAAATTTTTACGAAACCGAATCTGCAGTATTACGAAATGATTTACTTAGAACAACAATGATTACACCCTGCCAACCAGTGGGAACCAAACTTATCTTCAAATGGCTTTTCGCTTTCAACTCGCAAAAAGTGGTCACGGCATGCATGACCACCATAAAACAACCTGCGCACCCCGCCATGGCCGATAGGAGAAAGTCTGTTGCCCCCCACTTGACGGCCACTTTCCAATTCTTACATGTTGCCCTTTGGGGATATTTCTAAGCGTTCGATGGAGTATTTAGTGGTGGTGGTGGAACCCAGTCTAAGTAAGAGTTCCGATTTGGATACCATCAGTTAGTCCCTACTACCGTTAGGTACCTACTACTATTTGAAGCGACAATGGCTGAAGGATTAGGACACGACAATGCGGCGGTGAAATGGTCGCCGGTTCGAATCCATCTTTGGTCCATTGTGATGGACCAATCCAAGCACAGGCATTTTTCCTTGAACATTGGTAATGTTTTTTATTTAAGAAAAACTAATTTAACCAAGGATTTTTTGAAGATTTATGTTTAATTTAGGGACCGTCGGTGGCGTCGTGGCAATGCCATGTACCAATGAGTTTTCGGTTTTTTCGAAAGACTTGCGTACATTTACCGACTGCTCTGACGGTGAAGGAAAACATCGTGAGGAAACCTACACATTGAGATAACCAGTGTGTGAAATGGGGAAACCACCCATTAAATCTGCCACGAGAGTCGTTCTATATGATTAATTCCTTAGAACGATCACGACCCTCAGCAAGAAGAAGAATGTTTAATTTATTATACTAACTTGACTCCTCTGTCTAAACTAAAGTTGAGAAAAACATCCCGATCAAATATGCGTTCCTGGAAAAAAATACCTACGTATTATATGAGAAGAACATTCACTGGTGGAAATATGTTGCCTTGTCTTTCCTTCTTCCATGGTTGTTCTCAAGGAGTCGTGTTGCGACCCAAACTTCCTCAAAGATTCCCCAGATGACTTCACGATCAATCACCACTTTGGTGCAAAAACTGCAAGCGAAAAATTCCCAAGTCTAACAATTTCCTACACATTCAAGGTTGAGTGTCGAAAGTTTTTGCGCACCTACACGAGAAATCGGCGCCACACGCCACAGAATACAAACAGAAGGTCCGCTGAATACAAACGCGCGAAATCGACTCACGCGCACACGGGTTCTGCGTTCAGGCGATCTCAGGGCAAGTCAAAGGAAGTCGGGCGCGATCTAGTGGTACGTATAATTTTTTGAAATTGAAATCGTTTATTTAGCACTGTAAACACCAGAATATAAAACACAATACAGAAGTATACAAGGATATAATACATTCAGCACAAAACATCCGGTGTGGTACAGTGCCAACAAAGGTACACCAGCTCAGCATAATGCTGAGGCAAGCCACAGCGCTGATTTTGAAATGAATGATTTTGAATGAAATACATTTCCAGAAATATTTTTCACATGCCTGTTTCTTTTAAACTAGGAATGAGGGATTTTCCAGCTTGAAGTTGCCATTCGAGATAGATGGCGCTGCATCTTACAAGAATTTCAAAGTGACAGAAGAGTTGTTTTGACCTAATATTTTTTTATTGCATAGAGGGTAGCTTTTTTGTAAAAATAAAGAAATTTATGATAATTTCCCAATGATAAAGCAAAAAATATGAGCAAATAACATAGAATTAATGAATATTTATGATCAAATAGTAAGTATTTAAGATCAAAAGTAGTTAACGAGTTATGCTACACCATTTATACATATTTCATTTTTTCGTTTATTAATTATTTTGTTTGTATTTTGTCTATGTGTGTAATAAAGATTATAATAATAAGACGCTCGCTCCCTCGCAGCACCCCGCCACACACAACACACACACACACTAATCACCACACACACCTTCACCCACCCTTACTCACCTTCCCACGCGGACTGGTAACTGGAAATAACTGTTATTATTATTATTTATTTTATATCCTTTACACCTCCTTTTCTGTATTCTTGATACGAGCCTTTTACCGTTTTCTGTCTATTTAATCATATATATTTTTCTATTGTACATCATAATTGGCCTTACGCTCTTTTAATGTAAGTATATTGTTTAATTTATTTGTGCTGTAAGCCTGTAATGTATGAAATAAAATCAAATTTTAAAAATAGTATTTTTTAATTCAAATTTTATGGCCTAGGTACATGCTAGGTACCCATATTTTGGCACATTTTGACATTTCAGTATTCAATCAGAGCCATCTGTTGAGTTGATTGGAAACTGCCGGAAATCCCTCATTGTAAAGCTGCCCAGCGCTACGGTCGAGTGACGTAATCAAATTCGCGGACGCCCGATGCGGTCGTTCTGTGTGTAGCGCACGCGGTTGGGCAACCTTACACAAATAAACAACGAAAAAATGGTTTGTGCTGTCGAAAAACTCTACACAACAGGATATTGCGTGAATTGAATGTAATGATAAAGTCTGAAGTGTTGCATTCCTGATGTAGTTTCGGAAGCCCTACCCAGGTATCTAACAGCCGGTGTTAGCCCCCAGCTGGATAAACAAATCTTGTAACGGTTTTAGTTACTTAAAGATATAGAATAAATACAATACAATACCAATAAAAGAAGGTGCCTCAACCCCATGGCGTCAATTACAGAAAGCCAACTTTTTTGACATCTAGGGGGTCGCGAAGAATGTAAGGTTTTATTTTATTAAAATGAAATTTTACTTGTTCGCTCGAAACACGGTACATGTAAGATAGTAGTACTGTTGGAATAGATCATACATGTTTCGCCATTACTTTGGCATGCAATTTTTTTTATGTTAATTTCAATTTTATTAATTATTATCAATAAATTCTTTTATTGAATAAAAACCTTTTTCAAACAGCCATGCTTTAAGTTTTTTTATAGATATTTTTTAAGGCAACTTTTTTTTTATGTACTTCTAAACCCGCATTTGACCTCGATCTCGCCTGATGGTAAGCGACGATGAGGTCGACGATGGAGCATGCGGGTCCAGTAAATGCCTATTCACTCTGGCCTTGAAGATCCCAAGGTTGTAGGTTTCGGGAAATACAGACGCCGGCAGGCGGTTCCATTCCTTAGCCGTTCGCATTATGAACGAAGAAGCAAATCGCTTCGTACGAGCAGATGGGATATCAACAACATAAGGATGGAACCCCGCGCCTGATATCTGCTGGTATATGGTTATAAATCCTTACATACATGATGAAGCAGTTTTTTTTTATACAATCGTATTGTCTAAGGAGAGCAGAGGCACGGGTCACCGGATTCATCAATGCCCATAGACATCACATCTCACTATAAAGTTATTAGATGGTTTTCAATGTGCTGGTAACCTCTAGAACTTGGATTAAATGCCTTCCTTGTGTGCTGGTTATTACGCTGGTTCTCTTACTCTTCAAGCAAGCTTTAAAATACCACGGAATGGCGAGACGCAGGTTCAAATCCTGCTCGCAAAAAAGTTTTTTAACCATTTTCTAATTTAGGTTGCCTGGAAGAGATCACTCTTAGCCGCCTAAATTGTACTTCACATTTCCTTTTCTATCTTATGTTTGTTGTTTTATAATTGTGCAATAAAGTGTATTTTACTATACTTTACTTTATTTAGGGTTAGGTGTATGAAGAATACAACAAGCAGATACTTAAGTATAAAAGGGTCTTTATTATTTCTAAATCATACAAAATATGTCACGTAAATACCTAATAAAGTTATTCTAAAGAGTCAATATACATTATCATACCTACATAAAGTTCAATCACAACTCTACACAACCCATACTTAATTCAGTTTTATTATTTTAATAAAAAATCAAACCTATAATTCGAAGGTATCATGTTTGTGACAAAAATTATAGTACTTTAAATGCTCTAAGTATTTTTAGACCGTAGCATTATCTACAATTACATACAAAAGTATGTAGGTATATAAATACAAACATCCGTAGTACAAACATCTTATCTTATCTTATGATAGGGGGCCGGGAATTACCCAGCGGCACTTCGACCCTTGAGGATATTTTGTGCCTACCCCATTTTACACACTGGTCATCTCAGTGTGCAGGTTTCCTCACGATGTTTTCCTTCACCGTCAGAGCAGTCGGTAAATGTACGTAAGTCTTCGAAAAATACGAAAAACTCATTGGTACATGGCACTGCACGGTTTCGAACCCGGACCTCCCGCATGGGAGTCCGGTGAAGTAGTAGGTACATACTTATTGTGACTTTTCTCAAAGAAAACTTAGTTTTTGATCTTACATTAATTTGTCAAAGTAAAAAATATTTCCTAAACTATATGAAGGTATTTTAATTAGCAGAGGTTTTCTTTGGAAGATAACAGCGCTTAATTCTGGCAGCATCAGCATAGCTGGCAGTTACAGGTTAATATGTATACAGGATGGCTAGTAAATCATGTCTTCTCTTTTAGGTTAATCTAATAGAAGACATTGATAAAGTGACTTTTTGGACATTCTGTAGAAGAACATCTTTCATAAAGTGTTACATTCTACAGAGACGTAACCAGGCTCAGGGGGCCTCCTCCTACCTGATCCCAGGGCCCTATCTCAAGAAACAACAATCCTTGTTATTACAAGTTCCATATAGCAACATTGATACCTATTTTGTATGATGTTACCATTTTAGATAACAAGGATGTTGTTCCATAAATCCATGGGGCCCAGAAATCCGAACAAAAATTGTAAATAGGTTACTAAGTAACTAAACAATACTATTATAATTCTGGGCTAAACGTTCTTAGGCGGACGCCAGGGTCGTATTCAGGGAGGGCCCAAGGCCCCAGGTCCCAAAATCTCAGAAGTCCAATATACAAATTGGGAGTCATCTAACCAGATAAGTACTTGGTTACGTACATAGGTGGCGCATATTGCTTTTGCGCTAGTTTTCTTATGTCTAGGACATTACTATTTAATTGGGTAATCATAATGTTCCGAAAAATAAATGAAATTCCAGCGAACTGTAACACTAACTAAACTGCGTTAAAATGAGTTACTGAAAAAAAAACCGACATAATATACTGACAAAGTAATAACTTCCGAATAAAACTATTCGGAAGTTAACTTTTTTTTCGGAGAATTGTAATTTGAACATGCTCTTGTTTGTTTGCTATGTATGATTACTTTGTCAGTATATTATGTCGTTTTTTTTTCAGTAACTCATTTTAACGAAGTTTAGTTAGTATTACAGTTCGCTGGAATTTCATTTATTTTTCGGAACATACATTAACATAAATATGTTAATGTATGTTTCTTCCGTTTAATTTAAATAACAGCTAAAATATAATAATTACAAGCAAGTTTTCATATTTCCTAAGGTGTCACTCAAAATAGTTTTCATATTTCCTAAGGTGTCACTCAAAATAGTTTTCATATTTCCTAAGGTGTCACTCAAAATAGTTTTCATATTTCCTAAGGTGTCACTCAAAATAGTTTTCATATTTACTAAGGTGTCACTCAAAATAGTTTTTCCGTATGACGCAATAGCAAAAGTACTAAAGTTTATGAAATGTGTAAGGTCGAATCTAATTTCATATACGGTGCTATACAATCAACTTAGTTTTTAGTGAAATAAAATTTAGCCCGTGGATTAGTATAACGTTAGCCATTGATGTATTAATTATTCAGAATTTTCAGTATTTTAGTCGCTAGTTTCCGTATTTTTGTTTGCACAAAAGTTTTCGGTAACCTAGTAAACAAGGCAGTAATATTCATTTTTTGAACAAGCTCATTTTAAAATTACTTTTCGGAGCTTTTATTACTACCCTATTTAATTTACTATACTACATTAGTAGTATAGTAAATGAAATAGGGTATTAAGGCCCAAGTATTAACTTGGGCAAGGTATGCGCCGGCGCAGTGGGGGACGCTAACAGGGAGGCGTCTGGCGCTTCGCGTAAGGTCGAGGAGTTTCGGATGGACGCCCGCCGCTTCTCCTTGATGGCGTGTGCCAGGAAGAACGTGCAGAATATCCCTGTGCTCTGTAACAATGGAAATACAATCATAGATAAACAGAAGCGTAGACGTGGCAATGGCTGGGGTTCGGACGATGTAACGTCGGCACTGGACTGAAGGTAAAATCACAGAATATTAAATAGTTCTCCGGTAGAAGGATATCGCACACATGCGTTGGGTTGACGCCTGGTTGACGGCGAGGCATTGAGGCGAGGCGACGACGCCGTATCGTACCGGTGCCGAACTGATATGTGTGCGATATTATAACCATTAGTTTTAGCGTTAGGATTTTTATATTTGGTTATATTTTTATAGAATTCATAGAAATACGACTATAAATGTTCTCAAAAGTTATTCTAATTTTGTTCCCCGTTTATTATTCTAGTTGTCAGTAAAAAAAATTATTACCGTGCGAGAACATGACCGTAACTTAGTTGCTAGATATCAGAAGGAGAGTTCTGAGGTGAGGAAGAGTAAACCATCTTTTCACTGGCCAATTTTTTTAATGATGACGTTTGCGGCAATAAAACATGTGCCTTTAGTTTAGAGAGTAGTGTAGGAATACATAAATAATAATACATAAATGTATTCCTACACTATTTAATAAAATATTGATATTTGAATATGTTTGCTCACAAATAACGGTATAACCTCCGATTCAAAATTATCGGAGCCGAAGTCGAAGTCGGAGGTGTAAAATCAATTGGAAGTTCCGACCTTTCGGAGTCGGAGTCGAAGCTCCGTAACATCCCTGTAGTACGTGCACCCAGCTAATTATTTGATTCTCAAGTCCACTAGCGTAGTTGGGAGCGCTAGGAACACAGATAGATGCAATGCAATTTTGAAATATTCCATTCCAAAGATTTGCATTGCGTAATAGGTATTCAATGATGTGTAAAGATGAATAATCACGTACAAATCAGTTGAAAGATTAGCATGCATGATGCATGAAAAATGCCCAGCAACCCTCGGTAACATTGTAATAAATAATAATACACATTAACATGAGTGGTCTATTAGTAATATTATAACTTGTAAGTACACAATACAAACCTACGTATCATGCAATTGTATTATGTATAAATAACTTTAATATGGCAATGCGCTAATTTACGACTTACCGCTGACATCACACCGTCATCGTCATGGTAAACATTAAACTGTGAATCGTCTTGGTAATTTGTACAGGTACCCACATCAAGTATAGTTTTTTTATAATTAATCATTAATGTGATGCAAATAATACTTAAATACCCTACCCTTTAGGTAGTTAAGATACGTAAAGATATACCTTCCACATTTCATCAATTAAAGTGTTTAAGGCTAAATCCCTGTTACATTTTTATTAAGTCTATTATAAATGCGATAGTTATACCTTGGAATGCCTATAGTATTAGACAACTTATTCATGTATGGGTACACAACATACGTATATTGTTCCTAATAAACCTTGTTACGCTGCCATTAGTGGTCGACTGTACAATGGAAGACACATCAATCTGTGGAACCCTGTCGCAATAAGTTTTTGTTATTATTCCTTGATATTCGTAGATATGAACAGGAAGGGTCAAGTAAGTTAAAGTGACAAAGTTCTAAAGGGGGGTTATGTTATTGCGTTCATGCTGTCATGGCGTGTTCGTCCTATTTTATTGTTTAAAAACTGTTTACAGTGGGTTTTTTTTGGACAACTAGTGTATTTTACCTAAAAATCGTCCGTTTTAAGTGAACGTTATATAAGACAGTGAAATGGGAGTGAAATACTACAGATGGTGTGGATCCGGCAACCTAACCTCCGATTGCACTTGGAATGCAAGACACTAGGCATTCCTAATGCACACGACTCTGCCTTAATCTCGACGTTGGTAAACTGTTTTATTCAAAACAGACGCCAAACGTTCGAGTTATTTTCAAGATTCTAACACGGTCATTGGCCAAATCGCAGTGTAAATCACTAGCATTAAAGAAGAAAAAAAGTGCTAAAGGGTTATAGCTTGATGTGTCTTCCACTGTACACCTACATTACATCTAACTTAATCTTCTATTCGACTTGGGATTTTTTATCCCTAACCGATGTACTTTTTAGTTCAATGTTATATTACGTTACGTGAGAATAAATGGAGACAGTGTTATCGATTAGCCCTCGGCTGGCATTTCTCACAGTCTTAGGTATGAGCTATTTATTCTTAGAGGAGTGCACACGCGTCTTCGTGGCGCCAATAGTTTCTTACCCAATTTTTATTATGTAGGTATATGTACGCCTAGATACTTTTTTTTCATCCAGTCTAGGCAATTTATATCGTTCGTTAAGAGTGTAACGATGTCGACTTCATCGTCCATATCAACCTCCTTGCCATCAATTTCAACCTCATTGTTAGCGTTTATCTTACCTCATTTCGTGTTGGCATTTTCTTTTATTTATCTAAATTTTCAAAATTCAAATCATATTCCCATTCCATTTCTAAATTCCAGTATTCCATTAATTTCATTGTTTTCACTCTCTCTCTGTATTTTTGTCCTGAACGGACGTATGTCCGTTTTATAAAAATGTATCCTACTACTACCTATTTTCTACTATTGTGTTGTTCTGTTCCTGATAAATATAATATCTACTATTACCAAGTTTCTTCTATTACTTCATCTGCACACTGTCCTAGAACTCTGCTAGCCGGCACCTAGAGGGCAGATTGTAGCAAGAGTAATACAATAGTACCTACTTCAGTTGTTGGGGTCTTTTGTAATAACGGACCGAATTTCCTTAACTCTTTCGTTCGTGCAATGAATATATTGGGTAGTATAGTATGGTTCTATGATTAATTGATCACGTACCTACGACCTACCTACCTACAATTTGGGATAAGGGGTGAAATGAAAAACAGCGCTGCATAATTGGTACCCGATTATGTCAGCTTTTGCCGACTTTCCCCCCCTTTTGCCAAATATACATAGATTGCGTGATAAGCCTAACATGTAATAGTTACATAAGTATATATAATAAGATAAGTATTTACATTTACGTTAATTTTAATGTTTCTGTAACATTGTTTATACTCGTAAATATTTGGCAATAATTGTAATTCTATTCTATTCTATTCTATTCTATTCTATTCTATTCTATTCTATTCTACGGATTAAATAATGTTCCACCTACGAACGTAATATAGCAGTTTTAGCTTTTATTTACATGTTGCTTTGAATTTTTGCAGACATCCTTGAAATAATCTATTTTCGTCAGTGGCAATACTCGCAATTTATAGCCACCTACAATACCATTTTATGCCATATAAAATTACGTATGGATAAGATATAGCAAAGCCCACTGTACTTTAATAATCTGTGTTAAGGAGATCTCTATGAAAAAACTAGTTCCTATAACATTCCGCAATATGGCACACTATATTAATATAAGCCATGGTTTATCAAACGATATAGGTAATATTTACCTACAACAACGGTCGAATGTAAGCCGGGGAATTACCACGCCTTCCTGAAATGGAACCACCGTACCGGCACGTTTATTTACCTATAGTATGCTATAGCTTAGTATTACAACAAAGAATCATTGTCGGTGTTAATTGAAACGTTTATTGTTCTAGAAACTCTGCGTAGGCGCAACTTTTGGCTACATCTCACTGCGGATGGCCAGACGGCGGCTCCTATTGGCCTAACCCGCCTTCCATATTTAAATTCGTATGGAACAAATGACGGTTGGAATTCCATTATCGATTCTTGATTTATTAGGCCACAAGATGTATAACTGGAGAGTTATAAACAGATGTAGATAAAACTTTATTTCTGTTCGAAGATGAATAAAAGAAATGAGGTCATCATGAAGACCGCCTTGACCCATTTGTTCCTCTCTTTTGGAATTAGGTACGAAAAATAAAATATTTCAGAAAGTTCTCTACTTCTAAGTCGTGTTCCTCATTGCTGAGGGTCGTGATCATTCTAAGGAATTAATCAAATAGAACGACTCTCGTGGCAGATTAAATGGGGTGGTTTGCCATCTTATCTTATCTTATGATAGGGGGCCGGTAATAACCCAGCGGCACTTCGACCCTTGAGGATCTTTTATTATGCCATCTTTTTGTGCCAACCCCGTTATACACACTGGTTATCTCAGTATGCAGGTTTCCTCACGATGTTTTCCTTCACCTTCAGAGCAGTTGGTAAATGTACGTAAGTCTTTCGGAAAAACCGAATAACTCATTGTTACATGCCATTGTCTGGTTTCGAATATGAATCCGACATCCTAGCTACGACGACGCCACCGACGCTCTTAAGGAAGTTACTACCATTATATTTATAATAACATTGTTAGTTTGTTCATCAGTCATCACATACGACTCACTCTGCCTAATCTGTACGTATAGCAGGAAAACCTGCAACGAAATTTCAAACTCATTGATTTGTTTATTTACATAATTCATAAATTTCTAATCAGATGTCGTAAAACTTTGAATGTATCCCTAACTTGTCCCTGTTTGCTGTCAACTTTATTGTCGAAAACCAATCATAGTAAATAAAGTCAAAAACACTAAAACATGACTACTTAGTGCCCATGCCGGAATGCCTGCTCGAATCTATCACCTTTCTCTATACCGATGGTTAGCAGGGAGAAAACTCGAAACGAGTTATATATTTTTTTAATATTTTATTTATTTGTCAGTTTCACAGCATATTTCATATTAAAAATATAAATCAAACAATTAAAAATCTATAGATGCCAGTTATGAAACCAAACTATTACAAAGCTATTTAAAAAGGTAATTTAGCAAATAGTAACAAAATGAAAGAGAAAAAAATAAAAATAAAATAAAACAGAAAATAAAAAAGGCCTTACGATGTGTTTGAGTGCTAACGTTGCGTGTGTGTGTGTGTGTGTTCGTGTGTGTGTGTGCGCGCGCGTGTGCGTCAGCGTGTGTGAGCGATGAGGATAATGGTAGTGAGATTGGGAGAGAGTGGAACAGGAGAAGGAAGGATTAAGACCGGGCCAATTGACGTATGACTTCATTGACGAACTGAGAGCGACTAAGGAAGAAAATGTCAGCGGTGGAGAAAAATCGTTCGTATATATATTATGCTACACCATACATATTTTATTATTTCGTTTATTAAGTATTTTTTTGTATTTTGTCTATGTGTGTAATAAAGATTATAATAATGCCGGAGGTCCAATTTGCCTAAATTACAACGTTCTATTTCTATCCAATTTCAATTTAGTCTTCGTTCCAATTCTATTTGGACACCAAATCGCATTCTGCTGACGCATAACTCTACCACTGCCACTTGGGAGGAATGTTCGTTCGTTATATTTGACAGTTGAAGCGTTTTGTTACCGTTCAACTGCGATTCAGTATAAACTAAACGTTTTAGTTGAATGCACAAATACGTTACTGTTCGATCGATCGTTGACTCGACCGGAACTTAACTGAAATTGGATCGTTAGTGGATAATAGCATACGAAACACGTCATAACGATGCAGTTTAAATTCTATTTAGTTACGTTGTATTCAGTGGAATCTATCTCCAAGTTCGAAATCATGCAATGTCATGTACCAATGAGTTTTCAGTTTTTTTGAAAGATTTACGTATATTTAAAGGCAATGTAAGAATGAGGTGGTTACCTCATTAATTCTGCCAAGAGAGTCGTTTTATGTGATTAATTCCTCACAATGATCACGCGACCCTCAGCAATGAGGAATATGTATAACTAAGAGAAGACTACTTAAAAAGGTAAAAGGCATGTACATACAACAAGAATTAAGATCTATATGGACTGGGAATTCTGCCTACAAAACATGGCTGTCAATAAGTTCTGAGATATGAGCCGGAGTCGGGACCTCTGACAGTATCAGTATGATTCATACAGACCACAAACTTAAACCTATCCTTACCTTTGACCTTAAACTTATCTACTTAATGTTTCACTCTAGGTATACAACATCTGTTACAGCAAGAGTAGGTATCAGAAAATTAGAAAACTATGCGTACGGTAAAGCGGATGATCACCCCAGAAGTCCATAGAAAAATTGGGAGTCAATTCTTCTGATATATTGCAAACCTTGTTCATTTTGGGATAATCCTTTAGAAGTTTGTTTGAAGTATCATATAGGGATGTCTATTCGGTGCTCGAACCATTACTGATTCGATTCTTTTAAAAATAGATTAACTATTTCGATTAATTTATTTACATTCCATAAGCTTAATCTCTCACGTCCTGAGGTGGTGGTGGTTCCTCTGTCTACCCCCTCGGGGATTATTCCCCGAGGGGGTAGACAGAGGAACCATCTTCATCATAGGTAGTTCTCACTTTAAGTCGTAAGATTTGGTTGATAGGTGGCGATCCTAATGCCGTCTACAGGGTATATTTGGTTGATAGGTGGCGATCCTAATGCCGTCTACAGGGTATATTTGGTTGATAGGTGGCGATCCTAATGCCGTCTACAGGGTATATTTGGTTGATAGGTGGCGATCCTAATGCCGTCTACAGGGTATATTTGGTTGATAGGTGGCGATCCTAATGCCGTCTACAGGGTATATTTGGTTGATAGGTGGCGATCCTAATGCCGTCTACAGGGTATATTTGGTTGATAGGTGGCGATCCTAATGCCGTCTACAGGGTATATTTGGTTGATAGGTGGCGATCCTAATGCCGTCTACAGGGTATATTTGGTTGATAGGTGGCGATCCTAATGCCGTCTACAGGGTATATTTGGTTGATAGGTGGCGATCCTAATGCCGTCTACAGGGTATATTTGGTTGATAGGTGGCGATCCTAATGCCGTCTACAGGGTATATTTGGTTGATAGGTGGCGATCCTAATGCCGTCTACAGGGTATATTTGGTTGATAGGTGGCGATCCTAATGCCGTCTACAGGGTATATTTGGTTGATAGGTGGCGATCCTAATGCCGTCTACAGGGTATATTTGGTTGATAGGTGGCGATCCTAATGCCGTCTACAGGGTATATTTGGTTGATAGGTGGCGATCCTAATGCCGTCTACAGGGTATATTTGGTTGATAGGTGGCGATCCTAATGCCGTCTACAGGGTATATTTGTTTGATAGGTGGCGATCCTAATGCCGTCTACAGGGTATATTTGGTTGATAGGTGGCGATCCTAGTGCCGTCTACAGGGTATATTGGCGATATTTGTAAAATTGTACATAATATTATTTTGAGGCATTTTTCTCGACATTTATTTTTCAAAAATATAGTATAATCCTTATTTCAAACAAAATACATGAAATAATAATATTAATACATTAAACAGAAATAACCCGGCTTTGGAAGACCCCCACTACTGTAATACCAATAGTGATAGGAGCAACAGGAGTAGTAGCCAAAAGTATACACAGGTACTGTGACAAACTGGACGCGCACATAAATATACACATAGGACAGAAGCAGGCAGCTATCCACACGGCAACAATAGTCAGCAAAGTACTTATTAGGAGACACAGTTTTTGTTAACAGGGACTCCGACCCTCCTCTTCCCTGAAAGTTTCGGGGCGGGAGGTCGGATAACCACCGATTACTTTTAATCGAAGGTCTTAGAGGAACATAATTTAATACAAAAATAGCATTTTTACGCTGTTTTTATGTATAAAATATATTTATAGCCGTTTTCGGTAGCAAATTAAGTTCTTTTTGACATTATTCGCAAAACACGATAAATTTACCTTGTATGGCATCTAACTAAAGGATCATCTCAAAATGAACAAAGAAGTACATATTCAACTTCTTAGATTGCCCTAAAAATTTTCTATTGCGATATTGACTCAAGCTTTCTACAGAATGCAGAACTTCCAGCTCCATTCTTTTTGCATTGCAACTCTGTTTCATGCGGTACCTTAGGTGTAACTATTTAGCACCTACTATACGCCGACATGTTTATAGGTTTATTGCTGAGTGTATGTATCACTTCTCTGAGCTAGAACGGATATGTTAAGTCGTACTCGCCTCCTTATCGATAATGTAATGAGTGAGTCAGTGGCTGTACAATGGGATCACACCTTGGTCATATGAATCAAGGCCAGTTTATGTGGTTTTGATTCTACGTTGTTTCTACTTTGCATTACCTGTTGGTTATGATTCTGACCGCGGATCTTTCCTCTTTCCATAATTCTGACTCAGAGCTAGATCGTTTTTGCCTAAGTATATTCATAGGTACTAGAAGTTTTAATGTAAATCCACTCGGGGAAGTTTGCTTGGTGTTTGATAGATAAACCCTTAGATAAGAGCTCGCGAAACGATTTTGTAAACACATTTTTTATTTTTTTTATTACAAACTCAACATAAATAAATTACACAATAGACTTACATTAAAAAAAAGTAAGGCCAGTTATGATGTACAACAGAAAAATATATACTATTAAATAGAGAGAAAACGGTAAAAGGCACGTATCAAGAATACAGAAAAAGAGGTGTAATGGATATAAAATTAAAAAAATAATACTAAAAATAATAACAGTTATTTCCTGTTACCAGTCCGCGTGGGAAGGTGAGTAAGGGTGGGTAATGTGGGTGGGTTCGAAACCCTGCAGTGCCATGTACCAATGAGTTTTTCGTATTTTTCGAAGACTTACGTACATTTACCGACTGCTCTAACGGTGAAGGAAAACATCGTGAGGAAACCTCCACACTGAGCTAACCAGTGTGTAAAATGGGGTAGGCACAAAAGATCCTCAAGGGTCGAAGTGCCGCTGGGTTATTCCCGGCCCCCTATCATAAGATAAGAGTGGATAAAGGTGTGTTTTTGTTGTGTGTGATTAGTGTGTGTGTTGTGTGTGGCGGGGTGTTGTGAGGGAGCGAGCGTCTTTCGTCTTTGTTCAGGAATATGCCACGTTTGAGGAAGAACATGTCGAGGCTGGCGAATTCCTTGACATTGATCCAACATTGATGCTTTTTTCTACGAATGCTGTATTTTTGACTTGTACAAAATTTCAAGGATTGCATTGTTTCGTAATCTGGGGTCCAGTAAAGGTTTTCCCACAAGAATAGAAGCGCCCAGCATCCTCCTAAAGTTGCCTACTCTATCTTCGGCCTCATCAACACTTCAGCTTAGCTTTAGGGTTAAATGCAGATTTCAGTTCCAAACGTACACCCGAATAACGTCATTCTAAGATTATATTCGACGAACCGGAAAGAAAACCTTCACAATGGATTATAAAAACACGGCAGTTTACAAGGTAAATCTTAATTGATCCTAACTGACGAAGTCTGTGTAGTTGGTTGAGTCATTGCATCATCACATCATGATCCAATTAGTCATAGTCGGTCATTTTCTTATCATCTTTGAAATGATGTCAAAACAAAATCTTTATCTTACGGCAAGAATTGGAACCAAGACCAAAGCCTATAAAATCGTGGCATCTAAGTATAGATAGTGGCGCCCTCCAGTTAAAATTTTAGATCTCAGAGTTAAGTATCTAACGAAATCGTGAAGCAAGTTGTTTACGAGTAATTACTGATGGTGTAGAAATAACGAATGAATCAGTTTTATAGCTTTAGCTATAAAGTTTCCAACTAAGATAACTCGACTGATAATAAGATAGTAGTCATCTCTTTCTTTCTCAGAATGATCCTTTTGTAAATATGAATAAAACCACATTCAGTTATAAAACTTAGTAATTCCCTTAGTGTACTCTGCGTGTAGGTACTCGTAGTATAATAAAATTATTGAGATAACTAGACTCAAAGATTTCTAATATCTTACCAGAATTCCCCGACAATCTTGTAGCAGTAGCTATTGTAGGTTGACATAATAATAAATGTATTTATTTCGGGCATACACTCATATTACAAATGAATAAATTACAAAGTGACACTATAATTTTACTATACTATAAACTGATATAAAAAGAAAAAACCAAAAGATAAAATATTAACAGTACCTACTTACTACTTAAAATTTGCCGTTCTCACACTGGTGTTTCATAAAAACATTGGCATGGTCCTCGTGTATAAGAAAAACTAGATATGAACTTATGCAACATCGAGGAGCTCCTGAGTCCTGACCCCCGATGCTCCTGGATACGTCCTTGCTACCCACAATCGACTGAACATTTTAGATTCAGTTGTCTGGATAGTCGAGAGAGTCCTTACACCTTTTCCTGTTCGCTCCTGGACACGTCTGCCAACTTTAATAACTGTGAGACTGTTATGACTTCTGCTGAGTAAAAAAGGTGAGGACTCTACAAGAGGTCCCTACTTTCGTTCGTCGTGGATACATCCCTGCTCTTCATAACCCGTTTAACAATAGCAGAGGCGATGCCAACTTTGCATCTATGAGTCTGTTGTGTTGTTGTGAGTTGTGACACGTCTCGCCCTTGATGCACGCTCTTTGAGTGACGTCACTGTTTGCGATGTCGTGAGCGACGACGCCAGCGCAGAAAATGGCGTCATGCCTGCCTACTAGCGTGACGGCGTTTCTGGGTAAATTACGCTGTTAACTGGTGAATCACGGTTCGAGAATCAATAATAATTGTGAGTGTCGCAATGTTTAATATTTTCTTGGTCTGATTTTCTTCAACAGTCTGTTGATCTAGGTATAGGTTCAAAGTTGATTTCGCGATTTCGTTAAAGAAAATAAGCATGAAGAATGATGATATTTGTGGAACTAATGAGGACTCTATCATTTACACCGAGATACTTAAACTAGAGCTAGAGTTGGGTTGAATTAGGGTGAGAGGGGCTCGTCTACTTTGTCCTCCGCTCAAAACCTATATCGGAGGGCAGAGTGGAGGAGTTTCAGGAGATAGACACGGGGTAAGTCCATTGCCTTATAAATAGGTCCTCGAGTTGGTCCAACGTGCTGCGTGTCTGGGAATGGCGACTTGAGTCCCCCAAGTTGAGTCTGCAATGCGGACACCCGCTGGCCAGTTCGCTGAAGTTATGCGAACGCGTTCCCGTGATTTCGCTGTCAGGCGATGCGAAGAAACATCGGGGGGATTTTATCCGGTAAAAGTCCAGCATAACCTCTTCGTCTCCCCGTGGCGAAGAGGTAAGCATGAGCGTTTCCCCTCGAAAAAAAAGGTTAATATCCACCTCGCAGTTCACCTGCCGAGTGTGCGGACGACAGTCGCTCCAGAATTGTGTATTAGCCTCGCGAACGTATATGCTGCCGCATAGACGCTGTATAAATCATCTTTATGTACAATGATATACATAGACATAGACTTAAAAGAATCAAGAGCCGACGGACAAAGTAGTGGATGAGTACATTTCTGTCTCACAAACATTGGAACAAGGCCAACCACAGTTACAAATTTACAATCATGAAAACTATTTAATACACAAGACAAAATACCTCAAGTGACTTGCGTGACGGTACTGTCATTGCAAATATACAAATTACCCACAAAACTCAACAAGGCAGCTTGAAACAAAGTGTTAAAACAATATCTAGGCAAGAACAAAAGTAAGGAAATATTTACTCGAAAGTCGTAAGCACAAAAACAGCCAGGGTCACCTCCAGCCTTGGGTCTTGGACTGGAATGTTGGATTTTGTGATTCTTATACCCTAAGGGTTCCCAAAACTAGGTGGTATATAAGTTATTGGTTTATTATTACTTTTACGGATCGCTATACGTTTTTTTTTCGAAACACTAGATACTACTTATTCAACTTTTATACGATACGTTATTTTCCGGAACATAATAATGTTAATAATACTCGACCATTATTTTTTGTATCTTTATTTGTTTAGTGTATCTTTATTTATTATTGTTTAGTGTAAGCGTACAGTTTGTTACCTTTTTTTTATTTTTTCTAACTGGTATCTATTAGTAGAGACTTCATAATGATTTTTTGTTGCATATTCTAACACTACCCTGAATTTGTTTAAAATAATTCATAAATAAAATAATTCAATTATTACATAAATCGACCACTTGACTCTTGCTTTCTGGTTAATGAAATAATAAAACTGTAATGTTGGCAACACCGGTGACGGCACAATGGTCGACTGGTCTATTTAATATTGCTCTCGTATTTTGCTATCAATAAATAACCTAGTTTTATATCGTCTTTCCATTATATTCACCTGAACCTGACAAACTCGTCTTGTCCTTAGTTCAGACCTAGTGAGCCTATCCGTAAAGACGGATCTAAAAACAACGCTGAGCTGCGTGCGCCTGAGCAATATATGAATTCTAAAGCGCGCATTGTTCCAATCCTAGCGCTGACTCAATAACATAGCTGGGTCGCGACAAAACAAATTGCTTCCTTATGTCATAGTTACGAATAGTACAGTGGAGTGGGACCATTTTAATGTCTGACATTCAATGTAAATATGTAGATGAAAACCATCGACGTTATAAATAAATCTGAAGGCCAACTTCTATTCTGCAGGCAGGATGAATATGGAAATTAAAAATCTCTCTTTGCACTTCGAATACAGCTTCGAACTAGCTAGTGCGGGAAATTGTCTACGACTCGTGTTGCGAAATAACACTCCTAGCGACAACTTCCCGCACTAATTAGATAAGGAATGAGCAATAGAGTATTGTACGACCTACGTAACGTAATTCCAATCAAAGAAACGAAAGATATCAAGCCTGCATAGACTGATGACTGACTTTTTTTCTTCTTCGTCGTGACACTGTTAATTTCAGGATCGCCGTTTTATTTTGCTGTGTGCGACATTCTTTATTCAATTACTGGTAGTTAACCGGGCAGTGTAACCAGAAGAAGGGGTTTGCTGGAAGAGATTTCTCTTAGATAAAAGTCTCTTTGTGTTTCACATATTTTTGTCTAAGTTTGTAACATATTCTGTGTGTGTACAATAAAGACTTAATAGTTAATAAAGGTATAGAAATTCCTCGTGGTTACACTGGTGTAATGAACTGGTGTAACCAGGAGACTCAGTCACCCATAGACTGCACCTGATGAAGTGGATCCATGACGAATAGCCACAGAGTACACAATGTCAGTGCACTAATTACTAACATAATTACAATGGTTGGAAAATTGTATGATTCACGTCGCGTGTCGCTGAGTGAGGGTAATTAACGTAGCCTGACTCGGAAACCATTGTTTGTTTATTTTTTATTTTTTTTGTGACTGACCTACTACCATTGGAAATGTATAACTTAGAAGGGTTTTTATAAACTTTAAGAAAATATTAAAAGCATATTATTTCTTCGTCCGTGCAGTCACTGAGGGGCCAGCTGAAAATCAGCGCTGGCTTGCCTCAGCATTATGCTGAGCTGGTGTACACTTTTTGGTACTGTACTACACCGGATGTTTTGTGCTGTATGTATGATATCTTTGTATACTTCTGTATTGTGTACTTGCTATATTCTGGTATTTACAGTGCTAAATAAACGTTTTCTATTTCAATTTTCAATATTATATAGAAAATGATACTAGCTTCATATTATAGGTTTACCTTAGTTATATACATATATTGTGATATGTAACAGTTTAACTACTATAATGGCGAACTCCCTATCGGCATTTAATCTTTCAAGGTTTTGCCTAATGGGATGAAATTTATGTTCCTTTTGTATTAATATAAATAATAAATATCTAAGTATACCTACCTATTTATGTATTTTAAACATTATTATTTATTAAGTACCTATAATTGTTGTATTTTTATTACTTGGTATTATTTAAATCATTCTTGCACCCGCTTACGTTGTATTTTACAAAAACTCCATCACCCAAAGGTTGCCTGGAAGAAATAGCTTAAAGCTATAAGGCCGCCAATTGTATTTGTATTTTGTATCTTTCTTCTGTTCTGTATTTTTGTCCTGTGTGCAATAAATAATATTTGTATTAAACAATAAATGAAAATAAAAACAATATTGAAACGGAGAAGGTCTCAAAAGCCTTTCTTTTTTTTTTGTCAAGAGGGTAATCTTCATATGATACCTGGTCTCCTGGGCAGAGACCGGGTTATGTGGGATCTTTACCCACTAAAACCCTCTCGATGGCCGACCTCGCGGTTGTCGGCGGGCTCCGGGATATCCAGTGGAACGTAGTAGTACCGGTGCCCCTAGCACTTTGCCATGGGAGGTGTACTCCACCTCCAGGTGTTTCCTGTCAGCGACAAAGCAGCAGGCTCACAGGGCTCATATCCTAGTTGCATTCATGGTTGAATTTCTGAAGATACGTTACGCATTTCGGTTTCAGTTTGCACCCCCACCCATACACACTCTTAACCATTATCTTTCCTAAATTCCTTTTGATTAACTGGTTCCAAATTGATTTTAGGTTTAGAATATAGTTACACTAAGGTAATGTATTAAATTGTCATATGCTTGCACGGAAAGTGCGACGGAGTCCCGACTTCCAAGATACAGGTTTCGACCTAGTTTGTAAGACGGAGGTCCCTTTTTTTCGTGCCCTGTATAAGTGAATAATCTTTTTCATTTTCATTTTTATTTCCGCTAAAAATGGCAGTTAAGTAGCCGTCAAATAATTTGACAGCTTTAAACCTAAAATAACACCTGTCCTTTTCTTACTGATAATGATAACGAAAGAGACAGATGCACAGAACTTAAATTAAATCGAGATATCTATAAAATTATGTGTAAAAACAGTACCGATGTTTAAAATTTTTTTATGTTTCAAAATGATACAAGTTCATGAGAAAACAGTAGCAGGTAGTAACTAATGATGTTTTATTAGATGACATCCTCTGTTCTGCGCCTAGGCAATTTTTGAATTACGCAGCACAGGATGAGGACCAGTGAAGTGGTTGTAAACTACGAACCTATGGCTACAAGCAACATTAGCCAACTAGTTACAAGTTTGCAACATTTTAAAATTCCTACAACACTGGAAAGTGTAATGATAATAATCGACTGGTTAAAAACAAGCGTATATAGTATTATTCATATTAGTATTAGTAGGTTCCTATCCTAAATCCTACAAGGTTACAACATTTTAAAATTCCTACAACACTGGAAAGTGTATTGATAATAATCGACTGGTTAAAAACAAGCGTATCTAGTATTATTAATATTAGTATTAGTAGGTTCCTATCCTAAATCCTACAAGTTTACAATATTTTAAAATTCCTACAACACTGGAAAGTGTATTGATAATAATCGACTGGTTAAAAACAAGCGTATCTAGTATTATTCATATTAGTATTAGTAGGTTCCTATCCTAAATCCTACAAGTTTACAATATTTTAAAATTCGTACAACACTGGAAAGTGTAATGATAATAATCGACTGGTTAAAAACAAGCGTATATAGTATTATTCATATTAGTATTAGTAGGTTCCTATCCTAAATCCTACAAGGTTACAACATTTTAAAATTCCTACAACACTGGAAAGTGTATTGATAATAATCGACTGGTTAAAAACAAGCGTATCTAGTATTATTAATATTAGTATTAGTAGGTTCCTATCCTAAATCCTACAAGTTTACAATATTTTAAAATTCCTACAACACTGGAAAGTGTAATGATAATAATCGACTGGTTAAAAACAAGCGTATATAGTATTATTAATATTAGTATTAGTAGGTTCCTATCCTAAATCCTACAAGTTTACAATATTTTAAAATTCCTACAACACTGGAAAGTGTATTGATAATAATCGACTGGTTAAAAACAAGCGTATCTAGTATTATTCATATTAGTATTAGTAGGTTCCTATCCTAAATCCTACAAGGTTACAACATTTTAAAATTCCTACAACACTGGAAAGTGTAATGACAATAATCGTCTGGTTAAAAACAAGCGTATCTAGTATTATTAATATTAGTATTAGTAGGTTTCTATCTTAAATCCTACAAGTTACAAGTTTACAATATTTTAAAATTCCTACAACACTGGAAAGTGTAATGATAATAATCGACTGGTTAAAAACAAGCGTATCTAGTATTATTCATATTAGTATTAGTAGGTTCCTATCTTAAATGCTACAAGTTACAAGTTTACAACATTTTAAAATTCCTACAATTCTGGAAAGTGTAATGATAATAATCGACTGGTAAAAAACAAAGCGTATCTAGTAATATTAGTTTTAGTGGGTTCCTATCCTAAATCCTACCTTTTCCAATTTTTCTATTGAACACTGGAAATCAGAGCAGGGGGAGTTCTAACGTCTGTAAACCCCCACTTTCCCTATCTACGCCTCTGGTGCCTATTATATAGGATGGTTAGGGTGTAACCAAACCCTCAGTCTATAGAGCCGAAATGAGGAGTTCAGTATCTTTAATTATTATTATTATTTAACACTAACGCACAAAAATAGTACATGAGGCAAGCTTAATGCCATACTGCAACAAACAACATTAATTGAACAACTTTCTCTATGGATGAAATCCCTGAAAAAAATAAGCTCGATCATTTCGGTAAGCAGTAGGCTTTTGTATAGAACAGCAGATCTTTTCCTTTCGGCTCTACCTATAGGGGGTTCTTGTTACACCTGTCAGTATTACAATAAGGTATTTGACAAAAAAATTATTGCATCAATGAACTTACATGGACACCCTGAAGATGGATATGAAATCCGTTTATCGATATCTCAACTAACATCAGCTATTTTAATGATTAAAGTTAGTAGTGGTGCTCTGTCCCTTTCTAGCAAAACAGTCCTTATTATGTAGCCGGGACTTGCTTGTATGGCGCTACATAACAGTGACGTCACAATTATCTATTGCTGTCTCTTACTACCGTCTGATTTTTGATTGCCTGTAGCTATTTTATTTTTCAACGGATTTTAATTTTGTTTTCACATTTGACTATCAATTTATGTCTATTTTCTTATTTTTATGAAATGTATTTAATATTTGATACTTGTAAAATACCCTAATCGTCAGGAATTTCCAAAACCCTATCGTGAATTATATCTGTGAATAAAACTCGAATAAAATAATGGTCTAAAATGACATTATTCCTGCAAGGTCGGTGTTACCACTGACGCAAATAGAAACAGACAAACTTATTATCAGATCAGTAAGTAAACATGTGCACACGCATCTAGGTAGGTATTTTACAATTTGTTGTAGAATTATCCAAATGTTGTTAGTGGAGCCATTAATTTATTATTATTAATTTATGCGAAAAAATATTTTTTTTGTTACATCAGCTAAAAAATGTACCCGATATTGCCGATGGGTTTCACGTCATTATGCGCAAGAGAACTGCGTCTCAGCTTTGCAGACTTCGGAGCAGCTCCAACAGCATCCTGAATATGATAGCGGATAAATATGATTCCCCCTATCCTTAAACACTTCGTTCGGGTGCTGATCGAATGATGTTATCTTTGATCAGCATCTGATCGAAGCGTAAAAACTCGTAATTTTTGCCGAAATTAAACTACTAACATAGTTTTTAAGTACACTAACACAATGGATCAAGTTACCCGATAAATAAAGATATTGAATTGAAATTAACAGAAAACTCTGTGACAAGTACCACATTGCCGCACTAGCGCAGGAATATTGTATGGAAATCCATTACCCACGATCGGAAGTACTGAATCAAGTTGCTACCTATCTATGTACCAAGTACAAAGAACCTGTACCTTTTATCGAAAAGTTTTGTACTAGTACGTGATGATATTTCATAATTGATATTTTAATAAAACAAAATCACCAATAAAAAACTTCAGTTTTAAATATTTATAGAAAAGCTTAATCCCCACCCAATTCTCACATTCCGGAAATATTTCGTTCTATACAGACCACTGACCAGAATTTATTACCTATGCAGACCCAAATTAAACTTCTTTTCTATTCGACCAGCCAGTACCATTTTATTTGGGTCTTCAACCGTACTTAATTCCATTTTCAAGGTTAGTTAACTTTGTAATGTTGATTATTTTGTACATACTTACAATATAACATGCGTCATATTCATACAAAATATTAAAACAGCCTCGCTCATCCACAGGTCCACCTATCTATTATATATTAGAATAGTTCATCGATCATTCATTCAGTTCATTCATTCAATACACAAAACACGTATTGTTAAATTTTCAATTCAACTAAAATATAGGATTTTCAAATTAAAACGTCGGTATAAGTAGGCATGAAGAATCCCTAGTTTTGTGCCTGATGTGATGATCATAGTTGTTTTAATTGGACCTATAAAAATAGTAAAAAATGTAAAGGTGGGTAGGAGTTCAAAAACATTCTGTCGACATGAAGGTACTTACTTATGTAAAATATTTATACTTATTTTATCTCACAGATGCAACAAAAATATCGTGTCTAACTCGTGCGGAAAGACCTCTGGTTCATTACATGCTAGTAAGAAAATCTACTATTAACTACCTAACTAAAAAACTTCTACTGTAGCAGTCTGTTTCAAACTAGACATTATACAAGTTTATAAATAGGTATTTATTAAGTAATTTGCTTAGGCGTTATATTACATAAGTACTGAATGACCTCACTGGTGGCAGCATCTCGACCTCGGAAACCATTTTGAATGACGCTCCGCTCGCTCACGCAAATCCGCCAATTTTGCATAGCTACTTATGTGGAATTTTAAGATTTCCAAGATTTCCATGTTGTTTTTATTTATTTGAAAAATTAAAACACCTACTTGTAAACATAGCTAAAGACACTAGTCACTCAATAAAATAAATTCAAAAGATAAAAGCCAGAAAATTAAAAGTAAATCGTTTTATTTCTGCTTCGTTCAATTTCTGCTGTGGGTGCTGGCCAACAATTCTGCGAAAAATATTTTTAGTGGCCATTAAAAATAAATAAAAATAAAATGATTTTCTTTTTCTGGTTTCTTTAGCTATCAAAAATATTTATTTATGTCGTTTCAGCCAGCACTCAGTTTTTATAATTCTCGAATACACTTTGTATATTGAACTTTTTTCTTACAATTACCTAAAATACGTACCTACTACATTAGTAATAATCTTTGGTAGGTAGGTAGCGATTTACACTTGGTCAAGTACAGTGCTGCCCTCTGATGACAAAACGCTGCATCCTCAAAATGGTCGATTTGAGAAAAACGCGTTTAAAGTTTTGTTTTAAAACATTTGCTGCTAAATCTACAATTTTGATGCTAGAGCGCTGAAATTATTATTTATTTATTACAATTTTACATCTTACAAATATGTATAGAAAAAATAATCCAACAGCAACAGTTTGCCTTGATACTGGTATATTAATATTGTTGGAAAGCTTATAGAAAATACTATAATCCACTAATAGACAGTTTTACATTCAAATGTCGTTTACAGTCAGAAATGACTGAAAAAGCGATTTGTCATAACATATTTCGCCTCTGGTGATCAGTTGCATAACAAAACACGGTAATTTCATACAATTATCGACTTTTGCATGGGAAATTTGATTTATATAAAAGTTGTATCAAACAAAAGAACACAATGAGATTTGCTGAGTTTTAGCACCTAATGCTTACAGAAAAGGTAGCAAATTTAGAACGAGACCTATGGCATGCTGAGATGGGGTTAGTCCAAGTAAAGAAAGAAAGAAAGAACTTATTTCCAAGTAGTTCTAGTTCTAATAACCATAAGAGCAAAAGAAGGCCACAGAAAGAATGATGGTAGCAGAAATATCTTTTGATGTAAACAGAATAGGCCTGCTGAAATGTAGATAATGATTTCGGCAAAAAAACAACAACTGAGATCTACTCCCTAAAGATGTAGACAATTCTCGTAGTGGAATGTCGAATTCGACATTAGTCCTATCTCATTCGCTCACATTACATGTGTGAGCGTGACAAAACGTTCGTAGCGCTCGACTTTTATATTTCGAACGCTGCCAGAATCGTTTTCCTGTTTCGCGGCTATCGCGGCGCGAATGAAGAACCCGTTTAAGGTTAGGTTTAAGTAACTAGGTATAAAGAAAAAAAAAACACTTGAAAGTTATTGGAACATGCTTTTAACAAAGTGGTCCTTATTATAAACTGATGCTTTTAAGATGTAGCTGTAAAATACCTACTTCGATGAATTTTCATTTCTAGGTCACGTGTAGTGGGACAAAGGACTTGGTTGTTTGCAGTACAAACGAAGTACCAAGTTACCTTCGCGTTTTAGGTCAAGCTATATACTCATAAATCGTCGGCACAACCTAGTGTTATAAATAATATGTAAGAAAGATTAACAAGCAGTTACGATAGGGTTGGTGGTTGTCGATTATGAAAGATATCTATATTAACATATTTTGATACGCTGATTACTTACATAAAACTGTGACTATTTGGCTGGAAAGTGGTAGTGGCTGTCGTATAGCCGGTTTTGGTTTGATTAATATAAATAATATAATATAAATATATTTTTTGTAATTAATAATATAAATATAATAAGTACTTGTAATTAATAATATAAATAAATATTAAAATAAATAATAATTAAATATCTCATAAATACCTTTTGAAGAGCGTCGGTGGCGTCGTGGCTATGACGTCGGACTCCCATGCTGGAAGCCCCGAGTTCGAAACCAGGCAATGCCATGTACCAATAAATTTTTCGGTTTTTTCGAAAACTTACGTACATTTACCGACTGTTCTGACGGTGAAGGAAAACATAGTGAGGAAACCTGCACACTGAGATAACCAGTGTGTGAAATGGGGAAGGCAATGGCAAACCACCCCATTAAATCTGCCACGAGAGTCGTTCTATGTGATTAATTTCTTAGAATGATCACGACCCTCAGCAATGAGGAATACGACTTAGAAGAAGAAGAAGAAATACCTTTTATAAATTGATGTAAATTATTAAATAAGAAAATTGAACCGGCACCCGCGATACAGGCTGTTGCCTAGTGCGGAGTTTATTTAATGTGATCAAGAAAATAAAGAGATTTTAATTTTAATTTTATTTATTTATTTAAACCTTCCAAAGAGTTTTTAAGTTATCGCGAAGACTTACGTACATTTATCGACAGCTCTAATATAATAACGAAGGAAGACATCATGAGTAAACCTGCCCTGCAGTGTGTGAAATAAAAGGCAACTCTGAGAAAACATTTCGACGAAAACATCACAAATTAATTAGAAGTGGGTATTTAATCGTGACGAGGTGTGGCCAGTGGTTTGATTTATTTCCCCCTCCCGTGACGCTGGCAATTCAATTGAAGGGACCAGCAGTAAGGGTGCGATGAGCATTATCATTGCCTTGTTTTTATGGTACAGTAGTACAGTGGCACTCTTCTTCTAAGTCGTTTTTCCTCATTGCTGAGAGTCGTGATCATTCTAAGGAATTAATCACATAGAACGACTCTCGTGGCAGATTTAATGGGGTGGTTTGCCATTGCCTTCCCCATGTGGCACTACACACTTATAATTATGTAATTTACTTAGAAGCTGCCGTGAACATAGTATGATTTGGTCTGGGAACACTAATACCTAGCTTAGTAGTCTAGTATCGCGTACGTCTTACTCTTGCTAAGTACCTAGTACCTACCTAGGTACTCGTAGCTACGTTTAAAAATTACGATATAGGTACCTAGATGCATTTGAGCTACATAAATGTAAATTTTATTGCATCCAAATAATTAAAATACAGTCACTGAAAATCTTGGGTCAACATCTTACTGTTTTACATATTTGGCCGAGGCCAGGACCGCATGGTCACTAGCCTGCCCTAACTCTGACCCTATCGACCTCTCCTCACAGAGACAATGGGACGAGCCGCTTTGCAGTTTGGTGCATGCTGCTGGAGTTTGGGAGTCAGGGTTATGGCTCCAAAACTTTACCATCAAATATCGGAACTTTCCTGGACCGTACCACCTTTCAGATTTCAGTTTCCATCCATTTAGGCGGTCCCTGCAACGCCCCCCATCGCTGCCGGTGCAGCTGCCCTGTTGACCAACTTGGCCACCATGGCCTATCGTGCGCCCGAAGTGCCGAGCGCATTCCGAGGCACGCCGACCTGAACGACGTTATCCGCCGGAGCTTTGCCACCGCGGGTGCGCCAGCCGTGTTGGAGCAATGGTCTGGCTCGCGATGACGGTAAAAGGCCCGATGGTATGACACTCGTGCCTGGAAACTGGGACGGTCTCTGGTGTGGGACGCTACCTGCGTCGACACCCTTGCCCCGTCCCACATTCCAGCCACGGCGGCGAAGGTCGCATCAGCAGCGGCTTCTGCGGAGAACCTCAAGCGGCGCAAATATGCGGGCCTGGGTTGTGATTGCATATTTGCGCCGTTCGGGGTGGATACCTTGGGGCCGTGGGGGCCTGGAGCCCACTGTATCTACCGGGAAATAGCCAAGCGCCTCGTAGAGACATCCCCAGACCAGAAGGCTGGCTTTTACTTTGCTCAGCGTGTAAGCCTCGCTATACAGCGGGGCAACACCGCCAGCTTCCTCGGGACACTCTCTGCAGGGAGCGACCTGAGCCAGGTCTTTTACTTGTAAAATAGTTAGGTATTTTGTAATTTTAGCTTATATATTTTAGTATTACATTATTTCTGCTAATTAAATAATTATTACTATAATATTTTAACCTCCCACGATGTATTTTATGCATGTACAATCGACAACTAGTTAAATATACTACTATCTGTCAAACCTTCGATTAAATGTCAACCTCATGCCTGCGCTAGGTATATGGTACATTTTAGATTCTCAAATTTTAACGTTTTAGGTAGGTTGACGTGGTCGACTGTACGTCACCACTATTCACCACCATAGGTAGGTACGTTGGCTTCGATAAAATCTATCGATAGCACAAAACAATGGCTAGCGTGCAGCACTAGATTTATCACATTCTGCTCTATTGTTTACTTTTATACATAGATATACATATTTCTCTACGTAGATTAGGTACATTAAAAGCTGGGATATTTTAATAATCATTTTACTTTTATGTCCTATTGCTACCTATTAAATCTACTGAGAACGAACGATTTTTATAGGTAATATAGGTAGATATAATATATCTAGATATAATATATTAGATATATTATACGTACAAACTATTCTAACGGTAAATGAAAAAACCTACTTGTCTGAGGAAAAGTTACCGAAGGTGTGTGAAATCCACAATCCGCGAGTAAAACCAGGGTTATCTTATCCTATCTTATGATAGGGGGCCGGGAACCGGGGCTTCGACCCTTGAGGATCTTTTGTGCCTACCCCATTGTACACACTGGTCATCTCAGTGTGCAGGTTTCCTCACGATATTTTCCTTCACCGTTAGAGCAGTCGGTAAATGTACGTAAGTCTTCGAAAAATACAAGAAACTCATTGGTACATGGCACCGCACGGTTTCGAACCCGGACCACCGGCGGTGTCCTAGCCACTGTGCCACCGACTCTCAAAAAAACCAGAGTTAACTAACCAGGGTCAAGAACCCCTTGAGCAAGCTAAAGTTCCCTGAATGTTGCGCAATATTGCATTTGGGGGATGAAACGGCTAAGGAATGGAACAGCCTGCCGGCGTCTGTGTTTCCCGAAACCTACAACCTTGGGATCTTCAAGGCCAGAGTGAATAGGCATTTACTGGACCCGCATGCTCCCTCGTCGACCTCATCGTCGCTTACCATCAGGCGAGATCGAGGTCAAATGCGGATTTAGTAGTGAATAAAAAATAATAAAAAAGAAAACTTACAAAACATCGGTTCAAACGCTGCGGAAAGGTAAAAAAAGATGGCGTACAGCAAGGTTCTAACGGCAACACTATATATAATGTGCAATGTTGCTCCTAGACCTCAAATGAATTAGTATCTTCATATATTTTTTCCCTGTTGTTTTACATAATTTGTACACGTATGTATGTCTACTTATCGTACTAAATATCTCTATATTAAAGGTCTAGCTGGAAGAAATCTCTATTTTAGAGATAAGCTCTACCTGTGTACGTCAAATTTCTTGTTGTTGTATCTTTTGTAATTTATGTGTGTGCAAAAATAAAGTAAATGTAACTTTGTATAACTTACAGGTGTAACATTCTATCAACTTTACATATGGAATATTATAGTAACATACAATTGTAAGTTTCCGCTAGTTTCTTTCCCACGATAAGAAACTTCAATGTTTTGTGACATGTTAAAGGAAGACTGGATCTTCGGGGAATTGGATGTTCAGGCAACTGGACATTCGGAAATTGGACGTAACGCCCGTGATCCGTCCGTTGCTGTAAAGTTTCAGAAAGTTGTACACCGTAACCTAGCGAGACTAAATTTCCAATAAAGTAATAATATTTATAACATATTTGCTCGTAAAGTGGCTGTAATTACACCAATTTCAATATCGTAATGTATCTCATTACGCACTTGTGCGTTATAGTAATGTGAAACGCACGAGTTTTTTTAAATAAAGTAACATGTACGGTTTTTTAAGATGCTCCGTCTAAAAATGAACGATACTTTTTAAAATCTTAGCAAAGAGTTTTTATGTTAAAAAAGTGGTCAATATTTTATGAATAAAATTAACTTTGGGAGATAAAATATAATAAATAAAGATTTAATTCTTTAATTTAATTAATTTTGACAATAAATTACAACCAATTTATCTGTAACAAAAACACAAAAATATTAATTTACTTTATTAGTAATACTGGCTGTTTTTGTACCTTTACCTAAAAAAAGTTGATGCGCGCGCATCGCTAATTTGTGGACAAGTAAAATTATTCCGCGCGCTTTTTCTTTTCGCTGTATTGTTTTTATTTGAAAATGTCGTCAAGTAGTGATGAATTTATTAATTTGACACCGCCACAAGTCTTAAACGCAGCGAAAAAGGCTACTCTAAGCCTCTTGCCTGAAAAATCGACCGATAGATACTTACAAGCGTATCAAAATTTCATCATATGGAAAACAAGCAAAGATGCAAATTCATTTTCAGAAAATGTGTTTTTAGCATATTTCATGGAACTTTCTCAAAAATATAAGTCAAGCTCATTGTGGTGCTACTATTCAATGCTAAAAAGCACTATGAAAACAAATCATGGTATTGATATTAAGTCATACTCCAACTTGCTAGCATTCCTAAAAAGACGCTCAGATGGCCATGTAAGTAAAAAGTCGAAAGTATTTTCGGCTGACAATATCAAGAAGTTCCTAAAAGAAGCTCCGGATTGCCGATATTTGGCAACAAAGGTCAGTTGAAACTAAATTATTGTTATTAATTTCTTTCACTTTCGTATTTCTTTACAATATAGGTGTTTATACGTTCTTTTTATCTCTTTTCAGGTTGCATTAATATTCGGTATAAATGGTGCATGTAGACGTCAAGAGTTGGCAAACATCACAACTAATGATGTCGAGAATCATGGGCGGGTTCTTCTTGTCCATGTCAAAAACACAAAAAATAAAATTCCAAGGTCTTTCACAATACAGGGGCCATTTTACGACGTAGTAAAGAAATACGAAGCGCTTCGATCAACAAAATCTAATTCCAACAGATTTTTTCAAAATTACCAAAATGGTAAATGCACTAACCAACCCATTGGCATTAATAAATTTGGAGCAATGCCGAAACAAATTGCCACTTTCTTAAATTTGCCTGAAGCACATGAATACACAGGGCACAGTTTCAGAAGGTCCTCGGCTACATTGCTCGCCGATTCAGGTGCGGACTTATTGACACTAAAACGCCACGGAGGGTGGCGGTCGAGCAGTGTAGCCGAGGGATACATAGATGACTCGATGAGAAATAAAGAAGAAATTAGCTCTCGCATTACAAGGAACATAAATTTGGAGTCAAGTGTTGACTTTCAACCATCTACGAGCACACACGCGTACATTCCACCATCGTCGCCGCAGCCGCAGCCACCTCCGCCGCCGCCACCGACTGCAGAACTCTGTGGTCTCGTTTCTCCTACTTTCACTCAAGAGAGTGAGAGAGAGACTGGGGAAATTGTAACTAATAATAATAACTTGACAACATTAAAAATGCCAACTGGCAACGTAACAATCACTTTTAAAAATTGTTCAAATTTCTATAACTGCTTTAACAAGTAATTAAAGATTTATTCGTTTAAGAAAGTCAAAGTTTTATTTATTTCCTCGTAAATATGTTATAAAACGTCGTATGACATACGTGCGCTTTGAAAATTACAGCCTCTGCTTCCTTATAGCCCTCGCCTACGGCTCGGGCTAGCAATATCGCCTCGGCTGTAATTTTCAACTTACCGCACTTATATCATAATGTACTATTAGAGAGTCGGTGGTCTAGTGGCTAGGACACCGGACTCCCGTGGGGGAGGTCCGGGTTCGAAACCGTGCAATGCCATGTACCAATGAGTAACCTTAACCTTACCCACCATTAAAGTAGTCTCAACTGTCCTAAATCAAAGGTTGTCTGGAAGAGTTCCCTATGGGATAAGCCCGCCTTTGTACATATTTTAATTAATTTTTTTCTGTGTATTTGTTTTTTGTGTACAATAAAGAGACTACAAACAAACAAACAATGAGTTTTTCGGATTTATTCGAAGACTTACGTACATTTACCGACTGCTCTAACGGTGAAGGAAAACAACCTGCATGTCTGAGGAAATTTAAAGTTTCCGAAGACGTGTGAAATCCACCAATCAGCACTGGGCCCGCTCGGTGGATCATGGCCCGTACCCCCTTGTACAAGGGGAGGCCTGTACTCCAACAGTGGGGACATTAATAGGCTGATGATAATTTATCTGCGTTGCGTTGATTCTACAATTTAAAAAAATTCGGCCGGGGTCCAGAACTCTGTCTGTACCACCCGGTTCGAGTATCGAGTATGATTTTAGGTCGCCTTTCAAAGCTATTAACTTTGTCAATTTTAAAGATAAATAAATAGTACCTACCTATCGTTAAAATTATCGATAAACAAAGGTCATTTTGGAGTTAAATTAATTAGGCTAAAATAACGAGGATGACCGTCAAAAGTGCAGAGTGGCGTTATCAACGTGTTAATTTAAAACTGTATTTTTCCAATTAAACTGAGATTTAATTGTATTAAAATGTTAAACATGAAATATCTAATAATAGATAATATCACATAAAATCTTTCGATTACAAATTAGGTATATTTTGTTTGTAATTGGTATAAAAGTCGAGTAGGTACTTCCGATCGTGGGTAATAGATTCCCGCCCTTATGGCGAGACTGTGGTATTTTACGCCGTTTTCTGTCGATTATTAGGCTCTTTTTTGAGCAAATGTAACAAAAATTTTGTGTGTTTTAGGAAAAATAAAAATATAAAATAATTTATTTACCACAAAAATTTATAATTGTTTTTAAGTTTACTATTGGACCCCGCACTATGGCGACCCTTAAATACATTACCAAAATAAAATAAAGTTTTAAACATTTATGGTTTCTGAAGACAAAAATAAAAATTTATATTTTTATTATATTTCTTATGAGAACGGAACCCTCCGAAAGCCGAGTTGGGACAACCGGACAATTACCTAATGGGGTGCTTACCTACCCCATTTTTTAGTAAGTTACTTTAGGTGCTATTCTGAAGAACTAATTTTAAGGCACCAGTATTCTGACGTGAACAGTAAGACAATGAAGGGTTGGATTACGAGTAGGCACAGTTGACGTGAAAAAACAATGCCTATAGGTACCTGTGAATGAAGGGTTGGCTGGAAGAGATCCCTATGGGATAAGCCCGCCTTAGTACATATTTTAATGTTTTTATTTTCTGTGTATTTTTTTTGTGTGTACAATAAAGAGACTACAAACAAACAGTCTCTTACCGTACCTCGGGGGGAACTTATGTTTGATCGTTATATTTGACAGTTGAAGCGTTTTGTTACCGTTTAACTGCGATTCAGTATAAACTTAACGTTTTATTAGAATGCACAAATAGTTTACTGTTCGATCGATCGTTGACTCGAACGGAACTTAACTGAAATTGGAAATGAAATGAAATACATTTATTTGTCCGATTATTGGTTATAAATTAGGTGTTACATATTACAATTTAGGGCCGTGCAAAAATCTGCTGTTTATAGCGTACAAATATTTAAGTAATCACTAATTATTATTTGTTATCTTATAATTAATTTAATGGATCGTTAGTGGATAGTAGCATACGAAACATGTCATAACGATGCAGTTTATATTCTATTTAGTTACGTTGTATTTAGTGGAATCGATAGATAAAAATAATTTTCACTACCTATGTTCAATTCATGACAGATCTCTTCGTTCTTCCCACAATCTCCGCCTTGGCCTCTCCTCTCATCATACTGATTTCTACTCGTACTCGTTCACTGTTCACGCAGCCCGCCTTTGGAACAATCTCCCAGTAAATTTATATCTAACTTACTAATATGGTTTTCCTTATGGAAAACCCCGAATCGCTTTGTGTTTAAAAATCAAGTTCGTAGCCACCGTTTATTTATTTATACTTTATATTTTACAAATCAATATATTTGTGCATAATATTTTATTATTATTTCGTATGTTTTTAATTATATTGTATTTATGTATATAAGTAAATTATATTGTATATTTGTATTAGTATTGTATATTAGTATACTATGTAAGTATATTATTATTTTAATAGTATTATTTTAATATATAAATGTCAGATATTATGAAGTAAGTTTCTTTGTCATTTTTATTGCCACTGCACCGCCATAACATATCTGCATGCCCAAAGGTCAGCTGGCAGAGAATGCCGCAAGGCATTAAGCTCACCTGTACACAAAAGTGTAAAAGAATAAATAAAATTAAATAAATAAATCTCCAGATGGTTTGCATTTGCGGTCCACTCTCCCCGGTCGGATGATTTAATTAAAACAAAATAGTTTATTCCAAGTAACAAAATACGTTACATTTAGACCGTCATGTTTGACAAAAATTTCTTAAGCTTAGATATATTATCTAAATTAATCTATTGATTAATTATAAAAAGGATGTACATAGGTAGGAACCTAAAATAATTCAATCATTTGATATCGTCATTATGTAAGGGGCGAACATTCTTTTCGGTAGGTATTCATTTATACTGTAAAAAGCATTATTTACAAAAAATCTTTTTGTAACACTTTTAAAGTCAGAGGCAGGAAGTTTCGATAGTTCTAAGGATAGTTTATAATACAAAGATATTTCTATAGAGATCCCTTGCTTACCAGTTTTTAGTAATCTCGTTTTGGGCACAACTAATTTGTCTCTGTTTCTGAACTTTGACTGCATGTTCTAAACAAAGTCAAATGTCAAAGCCTCTCAACAAAGTGATTGTCCAAAAAATGTAAATAGAGAATCACTTTCACTGGTTGACGCCTACCTGATACTAACTTACCATATTTTACTGCAGCGTACGAAAAGCAGATTTTGGAAGGATCCACCCTGCCCCTCTCGTTTCTCCTCACCAAGACGAGAAAGGGGACCGGCCGTTATGTTTGAAAGATCCAAATAATGTTGGTTTTTTACGTGGGTGATGCAAACAAGTCGTGGTTTTACAACTTTCTACGGTTGCGTTGTCATGGGCACCGTTTATGGAAGGACACAGACAATACCTTAGTCGTCCATTACAATGGTAACTATAATAGAATATAATAGAATCACATTTATTGCCAAATACATTATAAAATAAAAATAATGTGCAGATACTTATCACGCAATCTATGAAAAATTGGCAAAAGGGGGAAAATCAGCTTATGCTGACATAATCGGGTACCAATTATGCAGCGCTGTTTTTCATTTCACCCCTTATCCCAAGCTGTTAGTGGGAGCGAATAGTGTAGTGGGTAAAAAAATTTAAATTAAAAACTTAAAGTCAAAAAGATAATCACATTTGGAGGGAGACAAACGGGCACAGAGATATTCGCATTAGAAATAGAAGAAGAATTAGAAGAAGTAGTAGTAAGAAGTATTAGAAGTCTTTATTGCCATATTTTCTTATGTCACAATATATAAAGTAACGTACATGTTAAATATCGTAAGAAACAATAAAGGTTCGTCAAAAAAGAATTTCTACATTTATATACGTGCAATTTTTTTTTGGTAGCTACCATGAAAAATGTTTAGAGCAGGTGTGGAATTATATCAAATATTATAGGGTTTAAGTTGTTGCGTTCATGTTGTCATGGCGTATTCGTCCTATTTTATTGTTTAAAAACGGTTAACAGTGGTTATTTTTCCGTAAAACTAGTGTATTTTACATAAAAATCGACCGGGAGTGAAATACTACAGATGTTGTAGATCCGGCAACCTAACCTCAAATTGCACTTGGAATGCAAGACACTAGGCATTCCTAGTGCACACGACTCTCCCTTAATCTCAACGTTGGTAAACTGTTTTTATCAAAACAGACGCCAAAACGTTCGGATTATTTTCAAGATTCCAACACGGTCATTGGCCAAATTGCAGTGTAAATCACTAGCAGGGGCCATTCATTAAAGAAAAAAATAATCATATAGTATATACATACATATATTAGATTGACCTTAGGTAATAAACATTTTCTGATAGCCACTGTACGTACATAAACTAAACTAAACTTCACTAACCTAACTTTCTTTTAAGTTTTGCTATGCTTTCGTTTGCCATAGCACGGGTTTCGAGTCGGTGCTCTAACTAAACTTTTTTAAATTCTCGTTTCGTAAAGTAACCGGTTATAGACCATCGAAGCTTGTGACAGGTTGAGGTTGGGCCATGCCATGTTAAAACTATGGACGGAACGGACTGGTGACCCATTCTGTCTGGAATTGGGAACTTGAAACAACAACAACAACGTACAAACAACAACAACCTTTGCTCTACAGCAACATTTAGATTCCGACGACGAGTCCTTTGTTTTTTCTAGAAAAAAAAATTGTTTCTCATAACAGTCAACCAAGGGTCAACCTACCCACATCAAACTTTTTGAATCTAAAATAATCTCCCATAGAAAGCCTTGCTCCGAGGCCAATTCTCAAAAATGGGATATAATATCGAAACTCGATAAATATCCCGACTCACATCTCTCTCATCAGCCTTTTAACGTCCCCACTATTGGGGCACAGGCCTCTTGCACAAGGGGGTTAGACCCCCCCCCCTTCTTGCATAAGATTTTACCTAGTTTCCCTAAAAAGCGTTATATGGTTAATTAAATGTCGTTAAAAAAGGTTATTATTTGACATAACTCAAAGATATTTTTTTTAAATAATTAGGTATTTAGTTTTCGGAAAATGCTTATATATAATATTTGAAGGTAAGATTTGAAACAATTTTAAAGTAAGGAAACAGCGGCGGCGTGCGAAATTCGTGTAGGCAGGCGAATTTCGTTAGGTTAAGTTACGTAAGAAAGGTCATGTAGAGTTTTTTTAAACCCCCATTCCCCTCTGGACCCTTACGTAATTAATGACCGGCCCAGGCTATGACTATGACCCAACGAACGGGCCCATGGCTAATAGGCGGTATTCACCATTCACGATTCGGAAACTTTTTTCCTCAGATATGCAGGTTTCCTCACGATGTTATCCTTCACCGTTAGAGCACTCGGTAAATGAAGATACGTGAATCTTCGAAAAAATCCGAAACACCCAATGGTACATGGCATTGCATGGTTTCGAACCCGAACATATTATCGACTAAAATATCGAAAATACGAAAATATCGACTTATATCACGAAAATATCGACTGCTAACAAGCACTCCTAGCTCGATAAATATCGAAGGTGATAATGCTAGCAACTGTGATAATGATAGCAAAAAGAATCTACTGTGATATTTATATCACGCGGTGAGAAATTGTGAGAGGCTACCCTGACCTTTATCTTTTTATGGTGTGACCTTGTGACCTTAGTCTGTGCTCCAGTTACACAAACCCGACCCCTGTCTGAGTTAAAATAACAAAACGAAGGGTTAGCTTGGCAGCAGGGCCGTCTTAGGACATGCAAGAATCCTTTTAGTTAACTTGTATGTCCCCTAAATAGCTTGGCATCGCATCTGTTGTGGTGAACTAAGAAACCAAAGAATTGGATAAAAATATATGGGCATGGGCATATAGTTCCTTTTTCGGGGCCCTCATCAGACCAGGGGCTCTGGACTCGTGCCCCACGTGCCCTTAGGGTAAAGACGGAACTGCTTGACAGGTCGACCAGTACCTAAGTAAATCGCCGAACTGATAGCTCTCAATCTCCGGGTCAATTTGAGAGAACTCTACCACAGTGCTCTATTAAAACGACATATAACTAGTAGAGAGTGACATCATCCCAATTTATTTTGGCCATTCTCAATTCACAGGCATCAAACGTAAACAAACCAATTCACCGAAATAGCATCAATTCAAAGTATGAAAGAATTAATTTCTTGAAAAAAGAAAGAACATAGCGGTGGTCGTTTTGTCTGAAAAAGACTTGAAAATACGAGTTCTCGATACACGACTAGAAAGGAATGTTGGAAGCCCACGGAAAAATCCTTAATTAAAAGGTTCTGTAATTAAGGCTGAACGTGCTAATTGCCGTTGCCCCGGTTATTGTCCACAAAAATGTTTGCTAGATTTTCCCGCAATCGCCACCCGCAAATGAGTTCAGTCACCTATCTATCGATGTTTTCATCACGGCGACGTAGGTTAGGTAGTATAGGTATGATGAGTACGCGGTAAAAATAGATGTTATATTACGCTCGTATATTGAACGTGATTTTCGTAGACTGGAGAAAATTATCTACTCCGTCTATTGGTGTTAATTTGCCGAATTTATACCTACCACTTCATTAACGCATGTATTTATTAGGTACTATACATGTACTATAGTAGGATCACATCTTAGTGGTCGGGCTGGGCCAATAATAGGTAAAAATTTATAAAATCGATTTTCATGCTTAAAATCGATTTTATTTAAACTCCGGCCGTTATTCAATAAATAATATAGCCGTGTAAAATATTAAAAAATATTTCAATGTTTTTTGTTAATTTAGGCTAATGGCGGTCAAAAAAATATGCCTTAGTCATTCGGCCAGTTTATATAGGGCTTTGTATTGTAAACATCGAATACAATTCTTGCAAATTCAGTAGTAGGTAGGTACTCGTAGTATCCGTGCAGTATTTTACTGAAATACCTATTTAGTTGATAATATTACTTAAATAAATCATGGTGTTTTACTGTCGCCCATATAAAAATAAGAATAAGTAACCTACATACACTTTCAAACATGTTTCATATGAATAATATATTTTTAATTATCAATATTTCCACGCATAAGTGTCCGCTGGACATTCCCTCGAGGTACCTAGGTAAGTGTGATGTGTGAGTTGAGTTTTCAAGACGAAGCGAGGTCGATAATTACTATTCAACCTGTGGCTAATGATGCATTGTCGACGATGTTTAAAGGTCACCATGGCCCATTGGAACAAGGTACATTGTTGTAAAAATAATCAGAATAATTTCAAGGTGAGTTTTGTGACGCAGGAAAATCTCTATTTGTTCTCATACCGGAAGATTTCGCGTTTCTTTGACAGTTTAATTGCCGTAGCCGCACTAGTATAATATGCAGCAGTCTGCTGTGACACAACTAACCTGCAGTATAGACGCAGCTAACGCCGTCATGGCCGTCAGCAGCTTTTGCTGCCGCGCGTACTCGTGCAGCAGCCTGCCGCAGCCGCACTAGTATAATATGCCGCAGTCTGCTGTAACATAACTAACCTGCAGTATCGACGCAGCTAACGCCGTCATGGCCGTCAGCAGCTGCTGCAGCCGCACTTTTATATTATGTCGCAGTCTGCTGTGACACAACTAACCTGCAGTATAGACGCAGCTAACGCCGTCATGGCCGTCAGCAGCTTTTGCTGCCGCGCGTACTCGTGCAGCAGCCTGCCGCAGCCGCACTAGTATAATATGCCGCAGTCTGCTGTAACATAACTAACCTGCAGTATCGACGCAGCTAACGCCGTCATGGCCGTCAGCAGCTGCTGCAGCCGCACTTTTATATTATGTCGCAGTCTGCTGTGACACAACTAACCTGCAGTATAGACGCAGCTAACGCCGTCATGGCCGTCAGCAGCTGCTGCTGCCGCGCGTACTCGTGCAGCAGCCTGCCGCAGCCGCACTAGTATAATATGCCGCAGTCTGCTGTAACATAACTAACCTGCAATATCGACGCAGCTAACGCCGCCATGGCCGTCAGCAGCAGCTGCTGCCGCGCGTAATCGTGCAGCAGCTTGCCGCAGCCGCGCTGGAAAATGATACCGCAGTCGGGCGCGTACGGCTTTTGCAGCGCGTCCAGGGGGCCTTGCCCGCAGCACGAGAAGGGCACGGAGCCCTTCGAGCTGTAGTCGCCTGGGCCGCTCACGCCGCAGCATTCGAACTGGAATGGTCGTTTTGGGTGTTATATTTCTTTTCGGTTTTTACTACAGGTTAATAATGTGGCCAGGACTTGATTTAGATTTCGGCGCACTAGGCTATAAATAAATATGATATTATAAATATGCGCGACTAAGGCGGAAGTACGAGGCTCGCATAATATAAGGGGAAGCTTGGAGCATCCATCGGCCTTCTAAGAAGAGTAGGCATTATTGTGTAGAGATACGCAGTATTCAAAATTAGATTTTCTCCTTTATTTGTGCTGGCTTACAATCACTAGCCCCCCCCCCCCCCCCCCCCCCCCCCCACAATAAGATCGCGCGCCCTAGGTTTTTAGCCTTATTCTTATTCTAAGACTAATACCGACTCCATGATTTGGAGTTTTGTGCAATGCTCAGCCAGCGATTGACCTTATTGCACTTGATATTCAATCTGACTGAATTCAGTTTAAATGTAAATGCATTCAGTACGGTTAGTCTGCGATTTACAGAAGCCTATCTAATTAGTCGACTAAATCTTGCATTATTGCTTATGCTAAGCATTGCTGATGGATACCTTAACATGCAACCGATCCCATCTGACAGCGTCAGCGTTGTTAGGCTCCTGGTTGTGCGCCGTCTCCATAAAATAGGCTTTCATATTGGTGGTGATCTCCACATCGATGCTGTCCCACACCACCATGCCCCACACGAAACACGTGAACTCTATCACCACGATTAGGATGATCAGGATTCCCGTCTGGAAGAAAGAAAGAAAGAAAAACACATTTATTCAACAATGCATTATACATGATTAGACTGAAGATGGAGAAAATTGAAAGAAAAGAAAGAAGAATGGAAAGAATTGTGTTATTTCTTTTAAGAGCCAAAGATTTTGAAATTCTCCCTTATAGGCTGTAAGTTTTACATGAAAACCGCGTCTGCTAGTAGGTCATGCGCTGTAAGCATGCATCTCCCCATTACATTACAGTCAGCCATTGAGATATCAAACGCATGAAACTTGTCAACATTATATACGCATCGTATTTGCCCAAATAGAGGATCGCAGGAAGCAGAGGATCCCTAAATGAGTTTCCAAGGTTGATCCTTGAAGGCAAGATCGCGGGAAAGAGAGGTCCAGGACGCCCTCGGCGCAAATGGCTGGATGATATCAAGTAGTAGACCGGACTGAGCTACCGTTATCTGAAAGACGCAGCATGGGATCGCAAGCAATTTTGCCTACTGACCTCCAAACTTCAATTTGAAGATGGCACCCGATGATGATGATGATTTTCCAAAACCCATGGTTCGCTGTCATCATCATTCTAGAGGAGAGGGCACTGCTAATAGTCCTATTTCTGTGGTGGAGAGCAGACGAGCAAACCGGCCACCTGCTGGTAAATTGGCACCGTTGCCCTAAGACATCTCACCTCACTGTAATGTTACGTTAGGGTTTTCGATGCGCTGCTAACTTTGATAACTTGGATGGAGTGCCTCATGTGCCGGTAATTATACGCTGCTTGCTCTCTTACCCCAAAAGCTTTCAGCAATGCAAGCATTGCAGTCGAATTGCACGTTTAGCACCTGTAGTATATTGGCTAGCAACATTGAATTTAATTATGAAATATAATATATAAAATAATATTGAATTTCATTATGAGCTCTGGTATCCCTACTTTCTTTTGTATGGACTGTGGCACGTTCAATACACGTAATTATCTGAAACTATTTAATTCTTTTATATCTGCATTTAACCTGACTCTGGACCTCAATACAAATAAAACAGCACCACTCTAGGTTTATCTTGATTTTCAACTATTGTTTCATGCTGTATACGGGATTATTGTTTACACACGATATCACGTCACAATCAATCATTTCATATATCGCATTGATTCATTATCAATACCTATCTTTTTAATTTTAAAACCATAATACACGTAAGGTAATAGGGTTTTTGGGTAAAAGAAAAAATAGTCTAGTACTTACAATGATAATATGAATCTGATGCATAGACTTGGTTGTCCGCCATCCAATCCACGCTATGGAGCATGTGATGATGGCCATCATGAGTAGTAGGATCCCTGGGTACTCCATATTCACGCCCAGGAAGTGCCGGTATATGAACAGCCTGTATATCAGGTACCCGCTTATTCCGAACAGCACTACTGCTGACATCTGTCGGAAACCAGTGAAAACACTACGTCAACATTTTGTGATAAACCGACTAAATTATGATGGTAGCGGGAGAATGTTGAACTAACTGACTGCATGGTTTTTTCGCATAGAAACTAGCGCCACTGATTGCAATAATAGTAACTGATTGAATTTAGAATTATTATGCCTATTCAGCGTGCAATGTGCTCTTTCACGAACTATTCTTGAACTAGTAATTACAATAAAAAAATGTGTGTCATTGCCTCTGAAAATCAATGAAAGATTAATTAAAACAACGGGATCTGTAACTTCAAGTCAAGTCGTCATAAAATGTGTTCACTGCGTTGTTATGACAACAAAGCAAAAGTTAACTTCGGCGTAAACTAACGGGAACACGAGCTAGCTAGCGAGGAGTTTTTAAAGTTAGAAACTTTACTTACTGCGAATAGTACATTGAAGGTCAGCACGAGATATTTCCAGCAGTTAGTTGATAGCGCCATTGTGGTAGAGTCCTTGTTCACATGTCAGAGATTGCACGAAAACTCGTCTCAAAACAAAGAAGCCCGGTCGTTCCACCTCGGAGATTGTTTGTGTATTACTCTTACTCGCTCGGTAACCCCCGGTCTCACGGCTCGAGTGACGTGATGCAACGGCGGCGAGTCGAGCCACTGCACGAAATAAAATTAAACTTTAGACATTTTATATTTTATCCAACACGGACTCGCCTAATCTAGTTAAAATAAAATCGAAGTCTGTCACGATTTGACGAATTGTTCAGGAAAACGTTTTATTCTAAGAATGATTCGTTATATTCCCAATGCTATCTCTATTATCTTATCAGCTTATCACGATAAACACGATGGGTGTGTTGTGTTGTATTGCAATCTACTGCTAACCCTATTTCGAGGCGGAAAAAAATACGCGCGGTAACTTTCAACGGTGTAGCTAGTGTACCTAGGTAAGGTATTAATAACTCAGTGACACTTCTATTTCTGTGGCGGAGACCGCTCGTCTACTCGTTTCGACTTACGAACGAAAGTGGACTTTCACTCAAATTGTAGAATAGGAAAATGCGATTGTAGAGTTCCGAGTTGACAATAAGAATGAAGAGCTATTATTACAATTAATGAAAGTCTCATAAAAGCTATATCGATTATAATGTTAATAAAAAAAGAAACAGTTAAATATAATAATTTTAATCATAATTAAGTAGGTAGATAACTCAGTAGTAATCACAAAGACATAAATTCTTGACCATCGTTTCTGGTAACTCTGTAACTTTGACCACTTTGTTTAGTTTGCTGATGAGTTCCTCCAGCTCCTCGCTGACGGGTCCCGCCTGCCGCGCCGTGCGCAACATGGTGCGGGCCCTGTTCACGTCCCGGTCACGCATCGCCAGCAGCCCCAGGAAGGCCCAACCGTCCCCCAACAACGGCTCGTACTTCACTGAACAAGCCGCCCAACGCAAAGCCAGTTCTGGCTCCTTCAATTTATCATAAATACGAGCGATGATCAGCGCTGAATGAGCTCCTGGAGCTATTTTATGAGCCCTAGCGGCACGCTGAAGCGCGGTCTGCGGATCCAACTTCATCCCAGACACCGCAGCCTGCAGTAACAGCCTGGGACACGGTTCAGCCCCAGCACGCTCTGATTCTGCAAACGCCGCCTCGCACTCGCCGTCCCAGCCGTGGGCGCAGGACAGGCACGTCGCCCGCATCTGAGACAGCATAGCGCAAGGGCCAAATTTCTTTATGCCTTCTTGAGTGACCTCCATTGCTTTATCTATTTGACGCCTCAGCAGCCACGAGGCGGCCCGCACGTAGTAAACATCAGGGCATATCTCAGTCTTCAAATTGAAACGCGAGCCACGCGTGCCGCAGCCCGCCATGAAGCACTCCAGAAGCCTTTCGGTAAAATGGTAGCATCGCAGACAAAGAAAGAATGCGGCAGCGATTAGCATTGGATTCTCAGATCTTATTACACTCGGAATCCATAATATCTCTTCCTGTCCACTAGAGTCTATCCATCGTTTGAGAAGCATTTTCCATTCTCGATTTAATTCGTACGCTTTTCGCATTCTTTTCGCTCCTACGAAGGCAGCGTAAACGTTATTCTCGTAGTGGTGCAGGGAGTGGAGCGCGGCCCAGCCGATCGCGTTGGCGGTGCCGTCGGAGTGGTCACCCCTCACACTGATACGTATTGCTGCCCTCGCGCGTTTATTACGTTCGTCTCCTTTACCAAATTCTTGGCCCCCGTAAACCCATAGTAAAAATCTATTTCTTGTCTGACTTTGCAGAGCTTTGAGTGTAAAGTTTTTGGCTTCAGTATCATTCCTGTCTTCTAAACAGCGTATAACTTCCGAAAGTAATACTCTCGGATGTTTATCTGCGGCTTTAAGATTTTTGGAAGAGTTTCTATCTGCAATCCTTTTATCTCCTGCCAAGAGGGCCCTGGTGATGGATACGCGGGCAGTTTTACGAAGCGGAGGCGGTTGAGGCGCAAACGAGGCTGTTACTGCTCGCCTGGCGGCTGCGTGCTGACTCGTCACTGCGTCTTGCCAGTCCAGGTAAGAGCAGTTCCCTGGTGAAAATTGTTTGAGCATAGTTCTCACGCGAACGAGCAAACGGTTCGCTGCCGTTCGTTTAATACCCTGATTCATAGGTACCGCTCCCCTGCAAGCTAAACCACTGAGCTCCTTGTGCACAGCCAAAGCACCGCCTTCTTTGCGTATGCGTTTTACATCGACCAAAGGGTCATCCGGTGGCGGTTCGAGATGGAGTTCATCGACTGTAGGAATGGGGAACTCGGGATCAGGAAACCCTAGAGTCTCATAGAGCTGACTTAACTTTGTTTTCGGAAAAAGCGGTTCCACTAAGTCTAATCTGAATACAATATACGAAGTATGTCCGTGAACATCCATCGCAAGATCGAAAACACGCTCTCGGGCGCTGTTCTTAGCACTGCTCACAGGTAACTCCAGCAAAGGATGCATATCCTCAGGCAATTCTGCTTCTGCGAAGTACTTTAACTTGGCACATGTGGTAACTCCAAACTGACCAGTTTGCAGCAATACTCCGGCTTCGATGAATCCCATGTAGCGTCCTCGTACTTCTATTTTACCCATCCGCGGTACTCCAGCTAGCTCAACCATAATCGGATAGGATAGACGGGCGCGCAGAAGCGTTGGATCGACCAGCACTCGTTTCATAGCATTCCAGTAAACTTCCATACATTCGCTAATATTACCGAGTATCAAATCATCTGGGATAAATTTATCTTCATCGGGAATATTAAACGCTGTGTCTGCTAGTAGCCCGCCCGTGCTAGCCGAAGCCCACACGACTTTCTTAGCCGTAGGGCTACTCAAAGACATGCCAAAGTTCACACTCGCTGTTTCCAATAGTCCGTTCAGTCCTATAGCTCCGACATACACTGTTCCTTCTTTAGTCATAGGTAAACAATGAGCTGATATCATTGTTAGCTGAAGTGGGATTTCGGTGCGCTCTATTTGTGGAGTATCTCTATCTTTGTTAGTGCGCTGAGCGAGAACCGTAACTTTGCAGCCGGTAGGTTCTCCCGTGGTAAGTAACAGCAAGCGTACTTTGACATAGACCTCCTCCTGTCCCAACACCAAAGGACTCAAGTCGACGTTCCCGCCGGCGCAATTGTCCGGGTGCATCAAAGGGTCGGGCTCCTTGCTCGGTTTGCCTCCGATACTACGAAGCAACAAAATAAGAGGAGTGTCAGCTACCATCAATTCACCATTTAGATTACGGAAGTCTACAGGCAGCTCTTCGGTTTCGAGCGTCAAGTTGTCTTGCCATTTGCCGTCTAGCACGACCGTTCTATCGAAAAGTGCCATGAAGTTAAAATCGCCCTGGCATTCCCCTGACAACGTTACGCAGAGACTTATAGACTGAGATAAATCAGCTTCAGTCTCTCCATAGATGCTCGACTTTTCAACGGAGAGGGCAACAGGACTTGTAGTTTTCCCAGAAGTCTTCTTAGTAGTATCTGGGCTTGATTTTGGGGATTTCTTAGATTCTTTCGGAGGCATTTTTTCTTTTGTGCTTGAAAAAATGGATTGTACTATAGATACAGAGAATTGAACATTCAGTAAACAACGATGATGTTTGTCAGGAATGTCATTGGTAGGTAATAGGAATAGATTATTTATAGGTATGTCATTTAAGTATTTTTCCCGTAGAGATCAAATCAAGGAAGTTTTAAGTAGTGGATCAAATAGATTAGATCAGCAGAGGTTTGATATTTATAGGCCTAGGTAGGTAGGTATCTATATGAAGCTTATATAGATTTACTATCCTTACGTCGATGGTATGCTATATGCACTAACCTGTGTGCCTAGAAAACCAAATTAAACTCAGTGACCCAGATAACTAATAGTTAAACAAAATGTTACTGGATCACCTACCTACCTATTCTATATGAAGTTTTTTGTCTTGACCGTATTTTTTATACTTGAGCCTGTATATTTACTTAGATAAGATTTAATTGAGCCGTTATGGCAGTATCTTGTCCTATTCGTTATTTGGCGACAGCGCAGCAGAAAATGCCAAATAAATTCTGCATGGTCTAAAGAAAAAGATTCCAGGCCAATAAATCTATAAAAATTTGATAGTTGTTGCCAAGCCTTTTAATTTCGGCTTTTCCCAAAATACGCGGAATTAAAATAACATTAAAGTTTTTACGAGAATCTTAGCGCGGTCGAACGTAATTATACGTTACATTCATTTGTCATTTACATTTTTTATTATATGATGTGACGTGAAGGCCAGTTTTTTTTCTATCACAAAAGAAGGAGATTCTTATTTTGATAAAATGTGAGCATTCTCTGACATCGTAGTTGGCAACACAGTTTCTGTTTGCACTCGATCTGTCAAGTTGACAGATCGAATGCAATTGATAGTGTCAACCCATGATGTTTTGTAAAAACTTATGATTTTCTTTATTAGAATCTATGAAAACAATGTTAAAAAATGTACACATTATTACACGGCTTCTATAAGTACCTGGTACAGAAGGACGAGTATTGTGTTTTAATTTTAGGGCTTGACAATGCTGGCAAAACGGTAATTCAAGTGTCCCTTTGTACGACCATGAAATATTCTGTATTACGTGGCTCTCTAATTAATTTCGTTTATTCCAGACGTATTTGGAGGCTTGTAAAACTAAGTTCTCTAAGAAGTACAAGGCAATGAACCCCAGTAGGATAACTACTACAGTTGGACTGAACATAGGTAAAATAGACGTAGATGGCGTAAGACTGAACTTCTGGGACCTTGGAGGGCAGCTGGAGCTGCAGAGTCTCTGGGACAAAGTACGTTTTTAATACTTACATTTTTACATAAAACAGATATAACGCTTTCCTAAACCTAATGGGTACTACCCCCATCAAAAATATCTGTGGACTTGTGGTAGCGATAATGGCATGTTCGAAATGCAAAAATCGAAATTATCATTTTAGTTGATGATGTTCACTGATGTGTTGTGATGTGTTCACATCACACTCCATAGCCGCTTGACTTTACATTTTGAATATGTCAGATGCCCAGCTCAGATCCACAGATATTTCAGATGAGTAGCTTAGCAACTCACCACCACTATTTTTATGGACAGTTTGTTGTAAATTAAAAAATGAAATGTTATTTTCAGTACTATGCCGAGTGTCACGCAGTGATCTACATAGTAGACTCGTCTGACAGAGATAGAGTTTCAGAATCTAAAGAAACTTTTGGTAAGCAAAACTATTTTAGACAAGTGTGCTTGTATCATTCTTTAGCATGTATATAGTCCCTGGATTTTCAGAATCCATTTACATTGTTGAATTTAATTAAGTTTTTAGTGGTAACAAGTTTACAAGAAACTAACCTAAAATCTACAACTGAATGGCAAGAAATAATTTCTCCCGCTGTGGCATTAATGTAGCTGGAGGTCAAATAGTGAAAGCAGTACTTATTTGTATAAAAATATCAAGCATGTTATGTTGGCTTGTATTTGGTTTTTTCATAGCATTGCAACATAAGATTTTTGTCTGTCAGGAACCTGTGACATTCAGCTTCACAAGTATTCAAATGTTTAAATTTTAAATCTGTTCTCAAAATGGTTTCAGATAAGATGATAGCATCAGAACACCTCTCCGGTGTCCCACTGTTGGTGCTGGCCAACAAACAAGACATTCCTGACTGCATGGGTGTGCACACGGTCAAGCCCATCTTCAACCAGAATGCTCATCTCATCGGTGCAAGAGACATTATGCTCATGGCTACTTCTGCTCTGACTGGGTGGGTGATGTGTTTCAACATTATGTTACAAGTAACAAGGAGTACCCAGATACTGAATGAGACATCTTGTGATGCAGATTTTAAAAAAGAAGTGGTTGAATTTTTTACCACAACGAATTGAATCTGCATCCTTGCCATTCAGTGGCACTGCTCTAACCAGTTGGTTAAGCTATTGCAGCTCATCTTGCCGGCTTTTCAACCCTTTTCTGGTTACCGTTGTGGTAAGGTTATCCAATGAAGCTTTTTTTTCTTATTTGTCGATAAAACGTGACAAATACGACTCTCTGTATGCTGCTTTTTAGTGACTACTGTTTTAGTGTTGAAGGTTTAATTTCCAATTATCAGTATTTTAAAAACTTTTTACAGCCTGTATGTATTGTATTTACTACAGACTGTTTGTGGTACTATAGTACACACACTACACAATGTTCTATAATGTGCACTGTGTGTGGTAGCTCATTGTATAACATCTTTAAAATGTCCTGACTTCTAAGCTATTGTATGGTGCAATAAAATAAAACTAAATAGGTAGCATGTTTGAGTCAACAACTGGATAAGAAATACAGTCCTGAACGCAAGTTTTACCTTCAGTTTATAGTATGCTATCTTTATTTACTTTTTCCCAATATTGTACAGGGTAATTGCCAATACTATTAATGTTTTTTCAAAGAAGCCTTTTTTAAATATAGATATCTAGAAATGTAATTAGTGTCATGTTGTTACAGTGATGGAGTGGATGAAGGCATTCGGTGGCTAGTGGACTGTATAAAAAGGAACAGTGTGGACCGACCGCCGCGTAACCAAGACGACACCTTATAGAACGCCGCGACGCGACGTTAGCCGTGGAGTAATTCACATTCAATAACGCAATGAATAGTAATGAGTTTTCCTATTAAGATAGCGATGTGTGACTCGCTCATTGTTTTGTACATACAGTATTGACGTTAAGAATAAAACATTATGATAACTCGTCTGTGTTGCTGTCCTTTTTTAGTGATAAACTAGTACCTTTGATAAGAGATACGTAATTTGCTGGATATTTGAGGAGCACCTGCCTGCACCTGATAAAGCACTCATGATAACAGTACAGTTTGCACTGTCGCGGTATATGTACCGTTCGTGAAATGTACCTATTCAGTGAAAGGATTATAATTTATTTTGGTTAACTTTGATGTCGTAAATATGGCATATCCTATGTATGAAGTTGATTGGAGTGTACTACCGCCAGAACAAAATAGAAGGTAGGTGAAACGACAATGTAGTGAAACGGTCGCGTGCGAAAATGAAAATGGGTGGTGATCAATCACCTACGGCTTCAGTCAATTACCGAAAACCGATTGCACTGTGGGCCAGAGAAGGTAATGTGGGCTGCTATGGAAGTAGGTGGGCAGAAAAATAAAATGATAACCTGATAGAAAATACTTTTCTATAACTCTTTATAGTAAGCAGAGTATGAAAATAAAATTTTGATTTCTGTTTTCCATGAAAATGCTTTCTCAATTTCCAAAAAGTTTTACACGTAGCATCCGTTCAGAAATCTGCAAGTTGTCACTTTTCCGTTATCAATAGAAAACTTTATAATAGATATAAAGTGGGTTTGTCAATATGATATGTGTAAACTCTGTTTTAATTAATTATTTCAATTTATAAAAGGCTTGCCTTAAACTGTTTGCCTTTCTAAAATGTATAAGGAATTGATTTGATTCAAATGAGTTGAACGAAAACGTCATGTGGAATCATGTCGGCCATGTTGAATTTCTTGCAACGCAAAGGGAAATGTCAGCTGAAATCTCGTATATTTCTTTGAATATACTGTGATAAAAAATTATCGGAAGATAATTCTTGTGATACGTTTGTAAACAAAAAATTCCACGAATATCATGTCTTAGTTAAATATGAAGTGAAAATATGTCAAAAGTTAGTCCAAATGTGGCATATGATTTCTCCTGCATTTTTATGGTTTAAGACGAGATAAAATGATTTTATGCCTAACTAAATACTTGTAAATTATTCCTTTAGTTAGTTTTGTTATGGTATAGGAGTGTTGAAGTTGTGATTTTGTTATCAAGTGCTTATGTGGATTGGACCCCCTGTTCATAATTGCACCTGTATCCAGCAATACGACTACCTACATACATACCTGTGCTTGTGAATAGTTGTGATTCCCGAGGAACATCAAGTGTAACTTACAATCTATCTAAGCAAACAAGATGAATGGTTCAGAGTCCGGGTAATTTTTTAATAGTTTTAGTAAATTAGGTTATAATGACAAGAGTTTCATGTCAGACCAGATAAAATTACTGCATTATCTATTCAGATGTGCAGATCATAGATAACGGCAATAATATGATTCTAGACATTCTTTGACGTATTGTACAACGATGGACCATAATTTTGTGCTGGTTCCTAAAACTGTATAGTAACATAACTTAGTAAATTGACAATAACCAAATTCTACCTCTAAGAAGAGACCAGGAATAGACAAAAAAGGCAATGCAACCAAGCTAGATGGATTTATTGTGCATTATATGTACACTAACACTACACTACCCATTGTTTACCTGTGACAAAGACATGATATTCTGATTTCCATTCATAACACAAAGGAAATGAATGCAGGCATATTGTTTTAATAAACCTTTGTGCAGGGTCAAGTAGGTCATCAGTATTTGCCAGGGGCATTGCAGTGTCAGCTGTCGGAGCTTTTACTTTTGAGTTGATAGCTATAGCAAGCTTTGGCAGGGCCATTTTCACTCCCCATTAGCATTCATAAAGAATAAAGAAGCTTGCCCATCCACTCTCCCGCCCACTGACCAGAAATACACTTGGGTTTTATATAAATAGGAAATCTTCATACGGTGTCTGGGAAACCTTTGGATATTACTAAATAGTGACTAAAAGCTGACTACCTAACTCTATCAATGCTAGAAGAATCTATGAGTAAAATTAGGTGCCTTTTTCTAAGAATCTAGGTCTAATTTCTTCTTTGTTAATATCTTCTACAGTGTAGATATTTTACATTGAGCATGAGTTTTACCTGTTTTTTTAAATTGGATCTAATGAATGCACTAAGATCTATTTGTTATTTGTCCTGAAATTGATATTCAATTCACACCTTGTTGCTATTTTATTCCTTGTATAGAATATCTGAAGTATTTTTATGGATGGAAACGTAAAACGTACAAATTCTACCCAATGACATTTTAAGCTTTATAAGATTTGTTACATTTATCAACTTTAATAGTGAAGGAAAACCTCCTGAGGAAACCTGCACACCTGCACACAGCGTGTGAAATGGTGAAGACAATGGCAAACTACCCTATAAATCTGCCACCAAGAAAGTGTTGTATGTGGTTATTTCCTTGGAACAATCATGTTTTCGTCAATTAGGAATATGAGGATGATCTCAAAGTTGTATTTTTTTACAGGTTTAACCCGGCATTTAATATTGCCACCATAAAACAAGTGGTAAATGAGGCCATAGAACGAGGTGAGTACCAAATTAATTGTAGCTCAGTACCCTGGTATCACAGTGCCCAACAAAAATTCTGTTTGGTAAAAAACCCTGCCCTACCAATTTGGGTTTGTAGATCTTTGATATTTTTGGTTTGGTTTCTCACTATTGGGGACTTTTATTCTATTCTTAATGTTTACTTATTCTACTTGTTATTTTTCTAACTTTGATTAACTTTATGGTACAAAAGAACTTCATGCCAGCACTTGATTAGCAAGTACTTACATATAACAGTTAATACTCTGTATGAAATATTCATGTTAATTCTATATTATATATTTTTATTCTAAAGTTATTCGCATTCTTTAGGTATACAAGTCAATTATAAACAAGGAAATCTGTAATTGGCCTTATTTAAGTTTAATGCGTATGTAATTTCATAATTGTTAATAGCTGTAGACTTCGTTATAAATAAAATAAAAAGAATGGCTATGATTTGTTTTTTCAATTGATTATCATGGATTATCTTTTTGAACTTGGCTAAGAAAAAACATTTCAAAATAATAATGTGTTGCACGAACCCCTCTCTTTTGTCCCATATTTTATCTTGGTCAATATAAAATTAATAACTTAGTGACTAACACCTAAGCAAGCTTAGCTCTTAAAACTTGGACACCTATTCTGCTTGGCCAATTCTTTCCCTATTAACTCTTAACTGTTGGGTATATTGTCGAAACTTACTTTACCTGTAACTATAAGTAAATTCCTTGCTTTGAAAATAGTTTGTGTCAACATAAAATTAACTATGCAAATTAAATCAAATTTTTTTTTTATTGTAAGTAAGTACCTTAAAGTACATTTTTACAACGTCATGTTTTACTCTATCACCACTTTGTAAGGTGCTGTAGCTGAAAGGAAAGAAGCGGCGCAAGAAACTTTCAGCAGCGCTTATAAATTAAAAAAATAAGATACAGAGTTTTTATAGTTCCATATTACATTGTTATATTCTTGAATTGTGATATGAATGATGCCATATTATTATGCTGAAACCACTCCATTTTTGACCCTATACTTATGGTTAATTCCATAGAATGACCTCGACATAATTGAGGAATGTGACTAGAATTAATAGATATGGCCAGCACAGTGCACCAGCATTCAGTCACATATTCTCCTATTACCACAGAATAGTAGTATATAAAAATAGTATGAACGAATGAATAATTAAAAATAGTGTGATATAGTGTGTACGAAACGATTAATACAATTCGTACTCATTGTATCACACTATTATTGTGCAATAAAGTGTATTCATTCATTGATTCATTCATACTATTTTTTTAATTCCATATTTCCTATTGAAAAAGTTTCGACACTACCACCCCTGCTTTTCTTACCTTAGCTAGTAAGTTTCGCACTTAAACAATGCACTGATCAATGCTTTCTGTGTGTGTGTGTGTCGTCCGTAAACAGTCGCACCGGTTTCAGTGCGGATGCCGACTCCGACACGCCTCCGGGACCTGATCCGGCAGATCAGGGCTGCCAGGACTGCCGCCGAAGAAAGGAGTGTCGTTAACAAGGAGTGCGCATACATAAGGTCCACCTTTAGAGAGGAGGACAGTGTTTGGAGGTGGGTTGATCATGGTTGAAACAAGAGTTTGAGATCTTGCGAGGTAGTTGTTTGAGAAAATTGTTGTCCAAAGCTTGATCTGTTTTTTGCGTAACAAGATAACATTCTATACCTAGGCGTCGTAGTCAAGTCTATTAAAAAATATAACATTAGAGAAAATAAGCTTCATACATAGCATTCAATTCCCCCAATCTCTATGAAACTTAATGTAGTTTTAAAATTAGTTTAAAAGAATTTGTCTCAATTCAACCCATGGTTGGTGCCAAATTAGTCAAGCCTCTGTGAGCAAATATTTGTTCAGGCGGTGATACAGCTTCCCATAGCCAATTGCCATATGTCGCGCTCTGTTTAATTTGTACCTAACATGTGATATATTGATAAATACATACTTCAAAACAGAACAGATGGCAATAATTTTTTTACTAATGATCTTTATATGTACGTGTATTTATCTTTGTCAGATAAGGAAAAAATCTTATCGAGAGCATTGAGGCATTTGAAGGTTACTAAGAAACCGCAAAAATAACCGCATGGCATTAGCCATGCTTATGATGCCAACAAGAACAAAATATTGAAATTGAAAAACGTTTATTTACTGTAAACACCAGAATACAGCACAATACAAAAGTATACAGTATTCAGCACAAAAGATTCGGTGCGGTACAGTGCCAAAAAGGGTATACCGGCTCAGCATAATGCTGAGGCAAGCCACAGCGCTGATTTTCAGCTGGCCCCTCAGTGACTATGATATCAATACTCTATATCTCAGTGATATTTTTCGTAATTTCTCAACATCTGTGTGTTAAAATGATCTTCAGTTCATTACAATTATGATAGAACACGGGTCCCATATTGCATGTTGTTTGATAATAGGCAAATATTGACATAATCTGAATCTTTATGCGTCTACAAGACTCCATGTCGCGTTTTATTATATATTAATCTCGTGACTTGATGACATCAATCGTAACGGATTAGCGAAACCTAGATATCGTAACTTAATTAACGGTGGAGGTAAACAACGTGAGGAAAGCTGAGATAACCTGTGTGAAATAGAAAAGGCAATGACAAACCACTGCATTAAATTTGGCAAGAAAGTCATCTTTGTGGTTAAAATTCCTCTACCAATGAAATATACGACAGATATCTCAACTCTATGGCCGCAGCGCGCTTACGTGATCCCTCTGCCACGCCGCATTCTAAAGCAATGTTTTGATTTACGTTGTGACTAGTTCTCAAGTTAATGTAAGTTAACTAGTTATCTTCCAAAACTATAAACATCACTTTATCTTTGCATTAGGATAGTATAGTAAACTAGAAGCTTGAGAGAACATTTCAAAAAATCCACCAAAACTAAATAGTTAATTCAAAGTCATATTAACCTATCCCTTTCCCACACAGATGTCGCAACATCGCAAAACTACTATACATTCATATGCTGGGCTACCCAGCACACTTCGGACAACTGGAGTGTCTAAAACTGATCGCCAGCCCGCGGTTCACCGATAAGCGCGTCGGGTACCTCGGCGCCATGCTGTTACTAGACGAGCGTCAGGACGTGCACCTTCTCATCACGAACAGCTTGAAGAAGTAAGTCGATTGTAGCTAGATACTACCCTAGCAGCTGGAGTGTCTAAAACTGATCGCCAGCCCGCGGTTCACCGACAAGCGCGTCGGGTACCTCGGCGCCATGCTGTTACTAGATGAGCGTCAGGACGTGCATCTACTCATCACGAACAGCTTGAAGAAGTAAATCGATTGTAGCTAGATACTACCCTAGCAGCTGGAGTGTCTAAAACTGATCGCCAGCCCGCGGTTCACCGATAAGCGCGACGGGTACCTCGGCGCCATGCTGTTACTAGACGAGCGTCAGGACGTGCATCTACTCATCACGAACAGCTTGAAGAAGTAAGTCGATTGTAGCTAGATACTACCCTAGCAGCTGGAGTGTCTAAAACTGATCGCCAGCCCGCGATTCACCGACAAGCGCGTCGGGTACCTCGGCGCCATGCTGTTACTAGACGAGCGTCAGGACGTGCATCTTCTCATCACGAACAGCTTGAAAAAGTAAGTCGATTGTAGCTAGATACTACCCTAGCAGCTGGGGTGTCTAAAACTGATCGCCAGCCCGCGGTTCACTGACAAGCGCGTCGGGTACCTCGGCGCCATGCTGTTACTAGACGAGCGTCAGGACGTGCATCTTCTCATCACGAACAGCTTAAAGAAGTAAGTCAAATGTCACTAATATCTCAAACTAAATTCGACTGTTTACGGTTCATTGTTGAGTAATTTACTTTCGGCACCTTGGCATCAAAAGAACAGTGGATAATATGGATACACTTGCTTGTGTCCAATGTTTAAGTCTACACAATACACTAAAACGTCTATACAAAACATTTTTAAGAAACAGACATGTTAGAGTTAGAAACAGGTATGTTTTGTGTAGATATTTTTGTGAATGTGCAGACCAAAACATGCGCTGTAGACGGCTTCATTGACTGAATACATATAACTGCTGTAATCCAGGTCGGTCCCGCTCAGAAATATATGCAATTAACGAGTGAGTGTAGTTAACGAATAGTGGGTTTATGCATTGTGTACGGTTAGTCTACGATTTATTATAAACAGAACCCTGTCTGGTATAGTCGACTAAATCGTTGACTGAATTCAGTCAAGTGTAATAAGCACATAACCCGAAACTACATGCTAATAGGCTAGGTAGGTAGATCTCAAAAGGGGCGATGTACGATGTATGTACCAGGTTCTAATTAACCTTCACGAAACTGTAAGAACAGTTAAAACAGTTTGCACGTAATGTTGGCATAAATTAACTGATAATCGGAGGATACGTGGCGTTTTTATCGCCAAGAAACATGTGTCATTGACTTTTACGTAGATCGAGTTTTAACGCAGTTCTATGTTAAATTATGAGAATAATTAATTTGTGAGAATGTAAATAACAGTAATAAAACACCCTTTGCCGAAACATGTTTTGATAACTTTTAGATTTTCGCAAAAAAAAAAATCTAACCCATTCTAATTATAGGACCAACTACAACTAAATAGATCAATTATATCGATCGATAACAGATTTTATGGTCAGTTACACGAATTTCTAAAAATCATATATCAAAAGTATGTTCGCTTTTGATATATGATTATTAGTAATTCGTGAAAAATCTTATCTCAACCATAATTTTCACATTAGACGATAAGGACACCGATACGTATGGTGTCGTGGACGACATAGTGTGAGTGAAGGCTAAATGTATGAGATTCGGCAACCGACGATCTCGTTATAGTCTAATGTGAAAACGCCCGTTTGTTTGTTGAACTTAATGTACATACATTAAGTTCAACAAACAAACAGTTTTCATTGTAGAACAAAAAGTCATTGCACGAACTCCCAAGTATGTTCTGCCTTTATAATTAGGTACATAGCAAAACGTACATGGCTGCCCATTTTGGAACAATTGCATTGCAACATTTCAACAGCTTATGAAACATACGTTGATGACTAATGCTGGTATAATGAGATATGCATCAGTGTTACCTCTAATATTCGTTGTTTATCCCTATCTCTGATGTAACTTATGACATTAAGGCCTATTTTACGTAAATCAGCCATTAAGACAGCCAGGCCAAGGTTAGGATACTATTCTTTTCACCCTTCTGAGGTTGGGTCTACTGTGATAATAATCAGATGTCAACAAATTGGTCTTTATATCTATTTATCGTAATATGAAAATAATTCTTGGTTTCTAACAGTCCATCATATCTAACAATGACGTTGTTAGTATATAAAATTGTAATCCTAGGGCGATGGCCGCGGATTAAATGTCTAACGCAGCATCCTTGTAGTTAAATGCGAAGAAAAACTCGATTTACATTGGATTTGTTACGTGGCGTATGATAATGTTACATACCAGTGAACTTACAATATTTTGTAGCTTTGTGTAAACGGCGGGACGCATGCCGCCAACAACAACAAAAAAACATGGGTTCTTACGAGTTACGACTCGAATTATTTGAAATCGCGGCCGATTTTTTTTTATACAATAAGGAGAGCAGACGAGCAAACGGGCCACCTGATGGCAAGTGGTCACCGTCACCCATAGACATCTCATCACACTGTATTAATATTAGAGGGTTTTGATGCGCTGCTAACCTTGAGGACTAAGATGGACTGCCTCATGTGCCGAAAACTTCGCTGGCTCTCTTACCCCACAAACACAGAAATTCAAACAACAAACGCAGCCATCTGCTTCACGGCAGAAATAGATAGAGGCTGGTACCACTCCAGGCGATCCTTCACATTAGGATCTACCACTACTACAATCTAAATCGATGCGTAAGAACTCGTGTATTTTGACGGGCGGTTTTATATAAATCTAGCCATAATATCTGGTTGAAATAAACTTATTGACACAATAAAGAGGACTACAATAATATGGTAAACTTATACTATTGACCTGTACTATTAGGTATCTAGGTAGGAGTGTTAGTGGCTAAGTGGCCGAACTCCCATGCGGGAGGTCCGGGTTCGAAACCGTGCCATGTACCAATAAGTTTTTCGGATTTTTTCGAAGAGTTGCGTACATTTACCAACTGTTCAGCAGTGAAGGAAAACATCGTGAGGAAACCTGCATGTCTGAGGAAATGAAAAGTTTCCGAAGGTGTGCGACATCCACCAATCAGCACTGGGCCCGCTCTCGGTGGATCATGGCCCGTACCCCCGTAGTCAAGGGCAGGCCTACGCCCCAACAGTGGGGACATTAATAGGCTGATGATGATGATGATTAGGTCTCTATCTAGACTAGACGATGTTCTCTGGCCCTCTAAGTAGCTGTGTTACGAAATGTCCAATATAATGACCCCATTTCTCCACAGTGACCTAAACAGCAACACCCAATTCGTCGTGGGCCTAGCGCTATGCACCCTCGGCGCGATAGCCTCTCCAGAGATGGCACGGGACCTGGCGTCCGAAGTGGAACGACTCATCAAGTCGCCCAACGCCTACATTAAGAAGAAGGCAGCGTTGTGCGCGTTCAGGATCATAAGGCGGGTGCCCGACTTGATGGAAATGTTTTTGCCAGCTACCAGGAGTTTGCTGACTGAGAAGAATCATGGTGAGTTAGAATTCATTAGATTTCTAATAAATTTCTAAATTTTTCCTGTCGCTGTACTCAATGGCGAAAGCAAAAAAAAGAGTAGAATAATAATTAGCATCGGTAATAAACATCGGTTCACGCTTCGAATGTCATGTATGACCATGCAGAGCATATTGACTTTCACGAGGTTGGCCGCAACCAATCACAAATCGCTGATTTCAAGTGCGAGGAGGACGGAGCGCATGTGATTGGTTGTAGCGGACCGAACCGGGGCTGAAACCAGGCTCGTGAAGTCCGCCGAGGCTAAAGGAGCGGAGAGGAAAAGAAAATAGTAGTTCACACTATGAATATCATGGCTACACTGAATCTAAGGGGAGCTAGGAGGGCGGAAGGTCAGTTCACACTTCAAATACTATGACCTCTTAGAGACCAAGGGCCAGCAAGTAAAATAAATAAACTTACGTAAACAAACGTGCAACTAAACAACTGACGTGCGTGATTTTATTACATCAAAATATATGATGGAGGTAGGAGACGATCAGAGGTGGCTGGTCTTTAAAGATTTCATACATTTGTCGTACTAATGGCCATCGCATATTATACCAACTCGACGCGAACCCGACACGAACTCAACTCAGAGCAAAGTATTGAAATGTGAGCTTTATATCGTATTACATACAGTATGTTTTCAAAATTCAAAAGTAGAAGGTGAAGTAGTCGTTAAGTTGGCAACGCGTGGGCCACTCATCGACAACTACTTCATTTGAATTTTGAAAACCTACTGTATGTAATACGATATAAAGCTCACATTTCAATACTTTGCTCTGAGTTGAGTTCGTGTCGGGTTCGCGGTAGATCTTTTTGGAAGGAGTTAGGGGAGGTCTATGTTCAATACTGGACACTCAGGGGCTGAAAGTGATGATGATGATGATGATTTTATATCAGCTCGAGATATTACAAGGTGTGTCAACATCCGCAGGTGTCCTCATAACGGGCGTGACCCTCATCACTGAGATGTGCGAGAACAGTCCAGACACACTCAACCACTTCAAGAAGGTAACATTCACTCATTTGTCTTAGTTCTAACTTATAGTACAGACTGTGAACGTGAGAAGGGTATTCGGGTATCGGGTAAAATCGATATCTATCTCTCTCTTACTACAGTGTTAGTACATTCGCGTATTGCTATCAATAACCGATGTCTCAAAACCCGAAACCCTTTTTAAAAACTAACGTACTGTAGTTTTATTTACTTCATACACGAGAGTCTGTCTGTACAGGAGTTAAATGTTGCACCTTTAACCTTTTAAAGGATAATAAGTTTTATAATAATACAATAATAATGTTTACGACTACAGTACAAGACATCAAACTATACTCCGTGGAACCATGTCGCAATAAGTTTTTGTTATGATTCCTTGGCATACGTATTAAAACGACAAGGTTCCTCAATGTGTTGCCCACTGTACATGCTCTCATGTATGTAGGTATTGTCTTAAACATCAACACCCAGTAAATTGTCGGAATCACGAGATTATGGAAAGAATACAGTCGCTCATTTTCAATTTTTAATATTTATGGTGTATTTCTGAGGTTAGTTATACATACATATATCCAATCTCTAAATTTCTAATGAACATAAAGAAAAACATATGGAAATTTGAATAATTTGTATCCACTGATAAAAAATGCTTTACAATGTGAGACCTACTTTTCCATTTCTTTAGATCCGACTATAAACATAAGATGCTTGTATTGTACATAATTTGTTATGACTGATTTGAACCTGCGCATAACTTGTGTTTGTTTTAAAACAGCTAATTCTGTGTGAAATATCCTTATCTTAGATAAAAGGTAATCACGATACATATTCATATACTATAGAAATGACACAATTTTCACCACGTGTCTTTATGAGCTAGAAATACATATAAACTTTTTTACTGATATACATTCCATACATACCTAAATTAAATGCATACACATGGATATTATTTATAATTACCCGTCGAAAATTATGTGTGGACTTGTTACGCTCACACATATTATTGTGTCTATGTGAGTGAACGAGATGTACTCAATTGTCAATTTCGCCTTTTGTTTGTTAAACGTGCCATAATCGCTACCACAGATCCACAAATATTTCCGACCGGTAGTGTGGTACCCATGGTTTTTTCACACACATAAAACCCATGACATCAAATTGTATCCTGTAAAAACTGGATTTCTGGCCTCTTTTTATTAAATGACTCATAAAAAATATTCATGTTAATGTCCTGTAATTATTAGTTTCCTCCTGGAGTTATATTATAACTAGTTATGATTGAAACGTATAAGGTGGTCATTGAACCTACGTAGACACGGAGCAACATCTAGACAGACAGGTTTTGATTTACTGTGAAATGATTTATAATCGGTACTTCATACCCCTAGCTAGTTATCAAACGATTGACTCGAGATATGAGTGCGCGTATTAGTTTCATTTAGATATAGCTCGATTCCGAAATGGCCGCTACATTCAAAACTTACAGGGATTTAAAATAAATATGAAATAGAAAAAGGGTATTTGACTAAATGTTTTTTATTGCACCAATGAACTTACATGGACATCCTGAAGATGAATCTGAAATCAGTTTATCGATATCTCAACTAACATCAGCTATATTAATGGTTAAAGTTAGTAGTGGGGGATGCTCTGTCCCTTTCTAGCTAAACAGTCCTTATTATGTAGCCAAGGACCTGTTTGTATGGCGCTACATAACAGTGACGTCACAATTATCTATTGCCGTCTCTTTCTACCGTCTGATTTTTGATTGCCTGTATCTATTTTATTTTTACAGCGGATTTTAATTCTGTTGTCATATTTGACCATCAATTTGTCTATTTTCTTTTTTTTTATGAAATGTATTTAATATTCGAAACTTGTCAAATACCCTATACCACTAAAATAATCACAATCGTGTAATGATTGTAGAGCTGTGTAAATAAACAGTCCACGTAAAATATGTCGTGTTGGCGCGCTTTTATTCTCAAACTTACTGCGTTGGACATAAATACGCTTATCACTGATAATAAATTAAAAATAATTCGTCATCCTTAAAACATGTTTATAGGTAGAGAGGCATATCGTGTATTGTAAGATATGTTTATTTCAAAAGATGTGCTGCTGAAAGCTTCTTGCGCCGCTTCTTTCCTTTCAGCTATAGCACCTTATGAAGCGGTGGTAGAGTAAAAAAATTACTGTAAAAATGTACTATAAGGTACTTACTTACAATAAAAACATTTTGATTTGATTTGATTGAACTATTTTCGTAATACAACGTTATTCACAGTCGCGTATGATACTTTGCTGGTTTAGCGATCGAATCGAATCTTGGCCTCCGAAACTAAATACCCCAAGCATTTCTTTTTTAATTTCCAAAGATTAATTACAAAGTTGTCATGTTATTTTGCAGCCATTTTTAAAATTTAAGTATAAACACAGTTAAAGATAGTGTCTTACTAAACATTAATAATCTGTTTGTGTTGTCCCGTAGGAAAGCGGTCAGCGCGAGGTAATCACAACGCTGATCCTTGCACTTTGTTGTTCACGTCTGGTGACATTGTTTCTTATGCTTCCATGCTTTTACGGTTATTATTGGGAGCTCAAAACAACCCAAACCTTAGTAAGAATCTTCTGTCTAATTATGTTATTGTTAGTGACAGATGAACTGAACAAACTTGCCGACTTTCGTCTTTTAAAAGTAAATTGTAGTGAGACAGTCATATTATACTTTTATGTTGATAGATGATCAATGGTAGTATATTTTTTTCATTTTTCATTTTCATAAGTATACAGAAATAAATTATAAGCATACCGCTTAACTAAGATATCAGCGCGGTGCGGGAAGATTGACGGATGATTATAGCCAAAAAAGCGAGCCACACGCTTCTTCTCCCACACCGCGCAGCTACTTAAGGTTGTAGGCCTATAATTTATGTGGTTGTAGAACATTCAGAATGTATTTTCCGTATATTCGTAAAGAGCATAGAATAAACGACTAGACGTGATACCATATCAGTTGTCCAGCCCTACATCTTATCAATATAAAATGTGTTAAAACAAAACATTGTCACCAGATTAAACATTGACTAAGCATGAATGTAAAGTGTTGGATATAAAAGTTACACGCTGGTTGTCAAAAGTCTTACATTTCTAACCCAGTAAAATTTAATATACTTATTTTAATAAATTACCTTGAGTTTAATCTTTATGAAACATGGTTTTTAATTACATTTTTAAGTTGATCAGGAATATTGATAGACACTGAATTGTAAGGCTTTTGAAATAATATTGTGTCAAAATCATTTGCAAAAGTTTACATAAAAACTGTCATCAGAGTAGTAATAGTGCATAACTTTGGTGTGTTTATCGCACTTGGAGTAAACATCGAAATCTTCATTATCAGGGTAGATAGAGCCTTCTGGAGGTTTCCGACTCTTCCACACATACTAACCTGTCATCTCAGTATAAAAAATCACGAGTGAGCTGGCACCCTACAAGTTACTAATATACATTGGGGTGTAGGTATATGTTATGTGCATTGTTTTTTTAACTTTTCCGTTGGTTGCCAAAACGCCAAAGTATCGCTGTTGTAAAGTATTCCTGCCATGTAATCATTGAGTCTTTTCACTGGCTGATTGCATATCGAGAGTATTTAGAAGACTTATAAAAATTCATACTTGCCTGAGTTGTATCTGTAAGTTCCTGAATTTCTTTATGCTTTTTGTAAAATTTCTTTCTGTGTGCATTTGGGCAGCGTTGTTGCATTATTTTAGTGATTTGTTACACTTATATATATGGTGTTCTCTTTGTAGATTGTTCCAAACTTGGTGAGGATACTGAAGAACCTCATTCTGGCTGGGTATTCGCCGGAGCATGACGTCAGCGGAGTTTCAGATCCATTCCTTCAGGTAATGCAATTAGTTTAATGAATGAGACTAAAAAAATATTTGTAGCTAGATAGACGAACTTAGTCAGGTAATTTGCGTTAGTTAGACAAGGTGGTTCAGAGTGTTTTTATACGAAGAACATAAAATTAGTGACACACTTTGGGAGAAGCCTATGTAGACATTACTGTTATTATGTTTATGTGAAGTTTCGCATCTTGCTAGCTTCAAATTAACCATGGAATTACAGGAAGCTGTATAACATCTGTAAAGATATCTACAATTATATATTTTATTATTATATTTACAATTTTTCAGCTTTTCACATATTAAAATTCCTGAAAATCCAATCTTTAATTACAGGTTAAAATTCTCCGCCTCCTCCGAATACTAGGCAAGAACGACGCGGAAGCGTCAGAAGCGATGAACGACATCCTCGCCCAAGTGGCCACTAACACGGAAACAAGCAAAAACGTTGGCAACACCATCCTCTACGAGACTGTCCTGTCCATCATGGACATAAAGTCTGAAAGCAGCCTGAGGGTCCTGGCCATCAATATCCTAGGCAGGTTCCTGCTGAATAATGACAAGAACATCAGATATGTGGCGTTGAATACGTTGCTCAGAACAGTGCATGTTGATACTTCTGCTGTGCAGAGGCATCGGACCACTATTTTGGAGTGTTTGAAGGTTTGTTAACTGCTGTATGGTATATTTTCAAAAAGGTTTGACTTTAGAACAAGGTTATAACTTTGTTTATAAAGAGGGGTATGTGAGACGCGAATGTTTTGTCTGTTTGTTATAAAATATTGATAATCTTATATATTATATTAAATAGAATTAGTTGGCCAGTTATCGATCGTAAGCTAACGTTTTTACACACAAAGGTGAGGATCAAAATGACATGTTAATGCTTGCTTGCTTATCGTATGATTAGTGGCCAACCTATTTGTCAGAGTTGTTCAGCCGCTCGTAGGCCTCTGACATGGCTTAACGACTGCTGTCGAACGACAACAACCGGGACCGACTGCTTAACGTGCTCTCCGAGGCACGGAGGAGCTCAGATGAAATATGCCACTAGCGGTCACCCATCCAAGTACCGACCGCGCCAACGTCGCTTAACCTGCACGATCACTTTCGGAACGTGCTCGCAACTAGGCTACGAGCTCCTCAATGTTATACCTCCTTCATGTTAATAAAAAGTTATGATCACATGAATTTTAGTGAATATTCTGGCTACCTTATGATATTTCTAAAGATTTGACGTAGAAAGTGATATGGACATTTAAAGGGGGCACATGGGACGCACGGAATGTTTCCTAACCATAAACTAGAAAACTTCCGTTCCAGACCATATCACTATACTAATTATGCTTGTTCTTTTTTCCAGGACCCAGACGTATCAATCCGACGGCGAGCGATGGAGCTCTCATTCGCTCTGGTCAACAGCCAAAACATCCGCAGTATGATGAAGGAACTCCTCAGCTTCCTGGATAGATCCGACGCGGAGTTCAAGGCTCATTGCTCCAGCGCCATGGTGTTAGCTGCCGAGCGGTACGCGCCCTCTAACAAGTGGCATCTCGACACGCTGTTCAGAGTGTTCCTCAAGGTGAGTGTACGACATGATGAGGAACTCCTCTGCTTGTTGGAGAGATCCGACGCCGAGAAAGCAAGCACCTATTTATTTGTTTGATATGGTACCATCTTAGTTTCCCAACATCCTAGTCCAGTAGTAAGATATTTTTTAATAAAAAAAACTCGGAAGTGAGGTGGAACGGTATTTGTTTGGTTGTTCAAAATTGAGCTCAATTTTTTAAGACTATGGTGGCATTCCTCTGGAATTTTTATGATTTGATGTCTAGGGAAAAGTAAATAAATCTCCATAACGATAATAATAAAATAATAATCTTTATTAAAAACCCCAATATTACAATACAAAAAAAATATACAAGATTTCATTTATTGAAGATTTGATTCTGAAATTATTCTCGACCGGCTTCGACATGGCGAGACTCAAGGCGGTGTCGCGGTCAGAATCTTCAGAAATTTATATTATTCCTCCAATAGTAATAGATAAGTCGGGGCTTTCTTAAATTTTAATCTAGTATCAATTATATCTGATTTCCAGGCTGGAAACTACCTCCGGGACGACACAGTATCGAGTACGATCCAGATCGTCTCTGCGGCGCCGGCCGAGCGGCAGGCGTACGCGGCCATGCGGCTCTGGACCTCGCTCGAGCGTTGCGCCGTCTCCGGCGACGCCACGGAGAAGCAGCCGTTAGTGCAGGTGAGTCTTTTGTACTACACGGTACATACCAGGACCTTCAGACCACTTTGGCAGCTAAAGTTCTGTTAATTCGACTCTCGACTAATCAGTAGCCTAAACGCTAGCGAGACTGTGGCGCTAGCGTCGTAAAATCGAATCTACCTCTGGACCATTGCGGCACAGGCATTTATCATATTTGAAGATAATTAAAAAATATTTAATTACCTTCAACTATGCTAAATTGATAATTTGTAAAAAGAATATTGGTAATTTGTAAACCATTACCAATGTTTATAAGAAATCTCGATGGAGTATTCGTCGGAAGCAGTACTGCTGACAAACTAATCTGTATGGAACTGTGCTAAGAAGAAGGGTAACAGTGGACAAGAAATGAAATGGACAAGAAATAGTGAAATGCAACCGAACAATCAATAATGACCTACGGAGCCGAAACGTGGACACTGACGGTGCGACTGGTTCACAAATTGAAAGTCGCTCAGCGTGCTATGGCAAGAGCTATGCTCGGAGTATCTCTGCTGGATCGAATCAGAAATGAAGAGATCCGGCATAGAACAAAAGTTATCGACATAGCTCATAAGATTAGCAAGCTGAAGTGGCAGTGGGCCGGTCACATCTGTCGCAGAACCGACAACCGCTGGGGGAGACGAGTTCTGAAGTGGAGACCGCGTTTGGGCAAACGTAGTGTGGGACTGCTAGATGGAGCGACGATCTGCGTAAGGTGGCTGGCAGCGACTGGATGAGAAGAGCCGAAGATCGGGCTCAATGGCGCGCCCTGGGAGAGGCCTATGTCCAGCAGTGGACTAGAATAGGCTGCTGATGAACCGAACAATCAGTCAGTGCTCCGTGATGAGCTGGAAACCCTGCTGTATAAAGGCTACAAGAGACAATCAATTGCGATTGACAATTGGAGAGGATGGCGCAATACAAAAAATCGAAAAGGTTGTAAGCTCCTCTTGCTTCTTCCTTCTCTTTCTTCTTTGCGCAATAGCGCCGTCTCTCTTTAATTGTTAATTACAATTTATCGTTTCACGGACCCTTTAAACTGCGGACTTTACTGACATAATTTATTTATTAACCTAAGTAATCAATAAAAAAATTATTTACACAACAATAACATACTTATAAATATAATATAACACTAAAATAATACTAAAGCTAAAACTAAACTAAGGCTAAGAAAACTAAAGATAAAAAAATTGGGTTAAGTCTCCCACATCCGGCAGTGTACCCAAGAGACTGGCTGCGTTGCCCCGTTGGATAGCTAAGGTGATCCGCTGGGCCAAATAGGAGCCAGATCTTGGGTCTTATTGATCTTGGGACATATTCGTGTCTATGTTATATCCTAAAGCAATCTTGACCATATTGCAGGTAGCGGCATGGACGATTGGCGAGTACGGCGATCTGTTGGTGTCTGAAGCCAGTAACTCCATATCCATGGTCGACGAAGACGGCAACGGTAAGTACTCATGAATCGTATAATGCTCTGATATGGTAGAAGACCGCTGAGTGGATAACGTAATTTCCGAAAAAAAAAAAAAAATACCGCGACATTTAAAAAAAAAATATTGGCTACTAAACCCGCATTTGACCTCGATCTCGTCTGATGGTAAGCGACGATGAGGTCGACGATGGAGCATGCGGATCCAGTAAAATGCGGGTCCATATTTGTTTTCTAGTTTTTTCTGGAAATTTTTTAGCGGCTTTCTCCCGTATTCTGTATCAGGGCAGTGTAATGTTCCATCATCATCCTCAGCCCACATCATCCCACTGCTGGGTATTAGTCTCCTCTTTTTTGCCATCCTTTACGGTCTTGTGCTAGTCGCATCCAGGTCTTCGATGCGACTTTGGTAATATCATCTGATCACCTGGTTGTTGGACGACCCACACCTCGTTATCCATTCTTTCTCCACCACTCTGTGAGGGCTTCAAACGCCTAGCCATGTGTCCTGCTCACCTCTAACGTGGCAACCTTCCAATGTAATGTTCCATACGGTTGAATAAATGAATAAATAATACAAATGTTATCTTGTCCCAGACGACTTCGTCCAGCCTGCCGAGGAGTACGTGATCGACGTATACCAGAAGCTGCTGTGGTCCACGCAGCTGTCCATTAGCACCAAGGAGTTCCTGCTGCTGTCGCTCGCCAAGCTGTCCACCAGGTTCACCACGCAGCCCAGCCAGGAGTGAGTCGCTGTTCTTGTGTAGTCTAGTACTAGTATATACTAGTACGTTATCGACGTATATCAGATTTGATTTGACGTTGATCTCGCCTGATGGTAAGCGACGATGAGGTCGACGATGGAGCATGCGGGTCCAATAAATGCCTATTCACTCTGGCCATGAAGATCCCAAGGTTGTAGGTAGTCTGTTCGATAGCTTTTCTTCCTAGTTCCTGACAGCCTATTCTCTACTCCACTGTTATATAGCATCGCATGGGCTAATTTTTCTCTCATTTGTATATTTTTGTAATACTTTTTTGTTTGTATGTTTGCAGCAAAATCCGCGTGATCATAGACACCTTCGGCTCCCACATCCACATCGAGTTGCAGCAGAGAGGCGTGGAGCTCTCTCAACTTTACAGGTAACTTCCGTTTCATTACATCATTTATCAAGCCGATGCCGAGCCGATGTCCGTAACCGTAGCTTGCTGTCAGTGCTCCCATCATCATTCTAGAGGAGAGTGCGCTACCTAAACAGATTTCTGTGATTGTATCCGTTGAACCGCTTTTGTACACTAATCATGACCAAGTACGTTCCAAAACCACTGCTTTGTCGGATCACCCAACAAATATCATTCATTGCTCAAACTGTTTTGGAACCCACACTATTTCAACGGTCTGTCTGGCAATGCTGGCAATGAGTACCCTTTGTCGGATAATTATTACCCATTTAGAGTCTATTTAAAGTCAGTTTACTTGGAATGTTTAATCGAATTAAAAACTTATATTTAGCAGCACGGTCATTAGCTGTAAAATATGTATACTTATTTTCTAACCCTAGTTCTATTTCCAGACATATTTAATAGCTAAATTCAGCTAAATATAACTTTTTTAAATTCTACTTAATATCCGAAGTAAACGGACTTTTTAGAATGACTCTATTACCCATTACAGAACGCTCTTCCTAAATTTTAAGTTTTGTTTTCTTGTTTGTATGTCTTGTGTGCAATAAGGCGTCGTATCTATCTAACCTGAACGTTTTGTGTCAGACAATACGCGCACCTACGGCCGGCGCTACTGGAGCGAATGCCGCCCATGGAGGCGCCGCAGGGCGGAGCCCGCGAAGACAACGACGCCTCGCCCGAGCCGCAGCCCGACCGCAGTCCGCCGATGCAGCCCGAACAGGTATTTAGCAAGCCCTAGACTAGAATATCTGAGACTAGTACTGACCGTATGGAGTAGCGTTTGAAGGAAGAGGCATATGGCCAGCAGTGGGCTGAAATTAACCAATTTCAGCCCACTGAAAGCTGAAATAATGACGATGATGATTAAAACAAAATAGTTATTTAATTATTATTATTTTTTATTTTTATTATTTATTTAAATCAGCCATAGTCCATACAATATATAATTTAGTATATTATATTATATTACTTAAAGCTATGTTAGTAAAAAAATATATTTAGAAATAATACCAAGCCCATGGTACCGACCCCAAAGCACTGGACGACTACTTCGCAGTGACATGCAGGTATATCCAGTGCCTCAGGATCGGGGAGTCAGGGGACTCGGCAAACGTCAACAGGATGCTGCTGGGACTGCTATTTACTCGGTGCATCAGGGAAGCAACCCTTTTTCGTAAAATTGCGTGAAAGCCATCCACGCGGGCTCCTGCAAACATCCCCGATGCACTACAGTATTTCGGCAGCCCCATCAGCATCCCGATGGCGTTATTATATTGGATCCGCAGGGCATTGGAAGCCTTTTTGGTATAATTAACCCACAGACTGCACGTGTAAAAAGTCTGACTATATATGCCTTAAAAAGGGTCTTTTAAATGTTTTAAATGAAATATTTTATTTTATGAAATTATTTTAAATTCCTTATGCACAGTGCACAGTAATAATTTCTATGACCACTCAGAAAATAATTTATATTGCTGGAGTAGACTTTTTTATTTCACTGGTCAAATCCATATGAATCCAATAATAGCTACTACAAATCCGCTCTTTCCTGAGGACATCCTCTTGCCCCAGTAGTAACTACACATCTGTAGTGTTAATACTGCATGGTTCCAAAAAGCTTGAAAAGTTTGCTCGATATCTTCCACTGTACGTGTTAGTTATATCTTTGGTATGTTCGCAGGACGCGTTACTAGACCTGATAATCGGCGCGGAGTCGCTGACCAACGGCGACGTGGAGCACACGCCACCCTCTGCGCCCGCGCAGCCCGCGATCGCTTCCAGCACCGGCACCAACGTGAGTATCAGTTATTATCCTCTTATCTGTCCGCTGCTGAGGGCCTATCACTGTTAAAGAACATAGGCCGATAGCGTGAATAGTATATCGATGCATGGTATAATTTTGTCATTTTATTTTTTTAGTTTTATTGTTTATTTATTTTATTATTGTATATATTATATGATGGGTTTTTTGCCTGAAAAAATGAATTATATTATTATTATTATTTAAAAGGATTTTGGTTTAGATCTTGGTCTAGTCACCTTGTCCTTTTTTTCTTTCAGAGTCATAGTAAATCAGTCAGGAAGTATCACTCGTCTCTAGTTTTATTATAGTTACTCCTATATGTTTTGATCAAAGTGAAGTAATAAACAGATAATTTGTTTTATTACAAGGTGGAGTGAGATATACATACATATCTACGTTCCTACATGAAGTGTAATACATTTAGGTACTACGTTTAACTACATTGGAAGTACATATTAATAAATAAGGAAAACAAAAGAATATCAATGGTTGACGTAAGCATTGATACATCTAAAATACATAACCTTACCTTTACCTACTACATAGTACCAAAGTACAAACATTCGTTATTCTATACAGAGATAACGTTATTTATTTGGTATAGGTATTGATGTAATTTTTAAGTTACAAATAATTATGGACTCTATTGTCTGATTTAATAAATATTTTAATTTAATTAAAATTAATTAATTTAATTTAAATAAAGACGTCATGTGGATTTGTCAAAGCCAATTGCTCAGAGGTTAGGTACGAGACTGCGGTGCAAGTATTGCTAAATTCTTCTTTGGACCAGTGTTGGATCACTCCTAGTACACGCATTTAAGCTTAATAAAAAAAATAAGATAATGGCTCTATTCCGGAGTAGCCACCAAATCTGAACCGAAACATAAATGAAATTGTCACGCTCACTCATATACTATATTGTATTGTCACCCTGGAACCGATTCCTATGTAGTACAAGTCTAGATGCTGCTTTAGATGGTTTGTTTCATTTGCCAAGAAGGAACACTGCTTCTGTCGAGTCAAGTATTACTAGTTAAGTTTCTAAAGACCACTTCTTATATGGTTAGTAGCCACCTATAACCAGAATCGTTTAGACCGCCCGTAGGCCTCTGACCTGGGCTGACGACTGCTGTCGGACGAAAACAGCCGGGACCGACAGCTTAACGTGCTCTCCGAGGCACGAAGAAGGATGAAATTATGCCACTAGCAATCACCTGCACGAGCACTTTTGGGTCATTCCTGCAACTAGGCTACGAGCACTAATGTAACATGTTTACGCAGGATATCCTGGACCTACTAAGTGGGCTGGACTTGACCCCCACGGCGCCCACCAGCGGACTAGACCTGACCCCCGCGCCGGCTATGCTCGGCAACGCAGGCTCGCTGCTTGACGGGTTCTTCGGCTCGCCACAGCCGCAGCCCGCGCCAGGTAATTATACCTAATATATTGTATATAGGAAGACATTAGAAAATTATACTAGCGAATGGCGATGCTATGAACGAAACGTCAACAAATGTCAAACAATAAACACGACCAATGTTGCGTTCATGTTGTCATGGCGTGTTCGTCCTATTTTATTGTTTAAAAACGGTTTACAGTGGTCATTTTTTTTTGTAATACTAGTGTATTTTACCTAAAAATCGTCTGTTAAGTGAACGTTATATAAGACAGTGAAATGGGAGTGAAATACTACAAATGGTGTGGACCTAACCTCCAAAGACACTAGGCATTCCTAGTGCACACGACTCTCCCTTAATCTCGACGTCGCGTTGGTAAACTGTTTTTATCAATACTGACGCCAAAACGTTCGAGTTATTTTCAATATTCTAACACGGTCATTGTCCAAATTGCAGAGTGTAAATCACTAGCTGGGGCCGTTCATTTAAGAAAATAAATTGGCAGACATTAGTGTACCCCGGGTGTACAGCGAACATTTCGGGCGCACGAAAATAGACACGTGACGGATTAATAGACGGATAAAAAATAAAATAAAATAACTTAATGTTAACAGCAACGGAGCTGCCGCCGGTGATGGCTCTAGACAAGCACGGTCTCCGCGTGGTCCTGGAGCCTCAACGCGGCGGAGACACGGTCACGCTCACGATGCGCGCCACCACCTCGCATCTCGCCACGCTCTCGGACTTCGTGTTCCAGGCCGCCATACCCAAGGTAAAGTAAAAGTGTAATACACTTTATTGCACAAAAAGGACTTTAGCTTCAACGGTTCAGGTAGCTGCCTTTCGGGTAACTGCCCCATCTCAAATTTCCAGCCTGTATATTCTTTATATCATAATTATCAGCAGCCTATCCTAGTTCACTGCTGAACATTGGCCTCTCCCAGGGCGCGCCATTGAGCCTGATCTTCGGCTGTTCTCATCCAGTCGCTGCCAGCCACCTTGCGCAGATCGTCGCTCCATCTAGCAGGGACGCCCGTCCCACACTACTTGCCCAAACGCGGTCTCCACTCCAAAACTCGTCTCCCCCAGCGGTTGTCGGTTCTGCGACAGATGTGACCGGCCACTGCCACTTCAGCTTGCTAATCTTATGAGCTATGTCGATAACTTTTGTTCTATGCCGCATCTTCTCATTTCGGATTCGATCCAGCAGAGATACTCCGAGCATAGCTGTTTCCATGGCACGCTGAGCGACTTTTAATTTGTGAACCAGTCGCACCGTCAGTGTTCTCGTTTCGACTCCATAGGTCATTACTGGTACTGGCACGTTCATTTCATAATGAAACATAATTAAATAATAACCACAGAAGTCCTAGTAGCCTCTAATTAGTATGTTGATGTGAGCACTGACAGCGAGCTAAGAGTTTAATATTTGTTCAAACCCTTGGCTCGCTGTCAGTTCAGTGCTTATAATTTTGATAAGTTTAACATTTCAATTACCGAATGAATGCTCATGCGCCAAATGGCTGACGCGGTTTCCATATAAAACCTCTAGCAATAGCCATAAGCCATGTTCAGGAGGTTGGGTTTATCCAAACTAAACATAAGTAACATAGTAACTAACATAGTGTATTCATTCATTCATAAATAATTGTCACTTGCAGACGCTCCGACTAGTAATGATGTCACCGTCGGGTACAGTCCTGTTGCCGCAGGGTGAGATCACACAGGTCCTCAAAATAACCAACCCGTCCAGGGTAAGTAATATTATTATTGTATTAGTTTTCTATTTCCAAAACGTGCATGCATGCATTTCCATGCTGTGTTTACACGTGAAGGGTTACGACCTAGCTCATAACTTTATATTGATTTTTCTGTACTTTCTCCGGTTGTAATCTGTTGTGTTTACCTAATAAATACATTTAAATTTAAAACGAATAGTAGAGCAGGTTGTAATTATTTGTTTTCGTGTATATGCTAGATAGATAGATTAATACTTTATTAAGCTAATGATACACTAGGGGACAAATGTCCTACGACATGTATCGGCGACATGTCAAGCGAAGCCGGCCGATTTCGCCTGACATATCTGGCGACATCGCGCGACTTATGTCCGTAGCGACGTCAGGCGAAGTCGTGCGACTTCGCGAAACTTCGCTTGATATATCTGGCGACATCGCGCGACTTATGTCACTTCACTTCACTTCACGACTTCACCCGACATCACTGGCGACCCGTGTCGCGCGATGTTGCCAGACATGTCGCGCGAAGTCCGGCAACGTCGCGCTACTTCACCCGACATCACTGGCGACCAGTGTCGCGCGATGTTGCCAGACATGTCGCGCGAAGTCCGGCAACGTCGCGCTACTTCACCCGACGTCCCTGGCGACACGTGTCGCAGGACATTTGTCCCCTAATGTATCCTTGGCTTACACACAAGAAATTTGCATAGGAAAAGAAACATAGAATAAGTGTACAAAGGCGGCCTTGTCGCTCAGAGCGATCTCTTCCAGGCACCCTAGGCGATAGATGAATGATTAATAGGTTGCCGGCAGTATAGAATTAGAATATGAATGAATGCAGAAAACAGATTTTGCTATACTACCCGTCGGAATGTGGAGCCGGGGTAGCGATTATGGCACGTTCGTTATATAAAGGAAGAAATTTACATTTAAGTCCATCTCGCTTACACACATAGACACGACCATATGTTTCAAACATATTCAGTAGCCACTTGAACGTGCCGAAAAAATAATTAGTGATGAATAAATTATATATCGTCTTGAATAGAATCACATTTATTGCCAAATACATTATAAAAAAATTACAAAAAAATCATTAAAATCAACAAGAACATTAAAAACATTAAATTGAGTCATCATTTAGACGAGAGCAGGTTCGAAACCCGCAAAAATTTTCACGCTTTTCTAGATTTGGATTTCCTCTTAACATGGTTTTACTTACTTACTTAAATGATTACTTAACTAAAACTTTCACCCTCTTCCGAAAATCCACTTCACATGTTTCCATTCCATCCACAGACACCCCTCAGACTACGGATACGAGTGTCGTACACCATGGACGGCAACCCAATCCTGGAGCAGGCGGAGGTGAACAACTTCCCGCCCGACTTGTTCAACTGACGAGACGCCAGCCCGCCCGGCTGCGGCCTCTAGCCCGCTCCGACCACACGCGCTGGCCGATGACTTGCTGGTGGTAGCTAGTTAACTAGATTATTACGCCATGGCTAATATTTGTGCACTGTTATCAATAATGGAGCTTATAGTCCATCATCCCGTGCCGTTGATTCCAAACTATTGTTTTCTACCTTTGTTCTAGTATCAAACGAAAGAGTTCGACCAGGGCTTTCTGAAAAACTATTATATAACTTCTAGTAGTTAATATTCCGAAAAATCGCGAAAATGTACCAACTTTCAACTTTTCAACAGTCATAAAATTAAACCCGCACTTTAGTTATGGTCATACAAACTATTAGAAAAGGTTCTTTGTTGTCTCTCAACCCATGCTAAAAAATACCTGGAAATAATTGTGGCAGCGAAGCAGGATGATTTTGAAAATCGGATATTTTTGAAACTTTGAGGATTAATATCTTCGCATCCGCCCGGGTGCGCGCTGTATGACCGAGTTTTTAGGAAGCCCTCATCGAGCTCTTATCTTTCTAGACTAGATCGGTGGTGAAACAGAATAGTTTGGAATACTCATCAGTAGTCGTCGGAGTATAACCCGTCGGAAATATCTGTGGAACTGGGGTATATTTTAATTCAAATCGTTCACTCCCATGTGCTCCCACATATGTGTGAGCGAAACAACATATACCGTCGCCCTTCGACTTACAAACTCAGGTCCACAGATATTTCCGACTTTTCCGGTTATACCTTTTCATCCATCGATGGTTGTAACTTACCAGTCAGTCGTAACTTGTTAGTGGTGGCCAATAACCAGAATAATATGGCATAGCAAATATTGGACACTGTTGTACATACAACAGATGTCCAATAACTAAATTATTAAAACATGGGGAATATTGACTGTAACCTTGGAATAACTGACCGCAATCAGTATTGGCCAATTTGTTGGCAACCCATTCTCCATGACATCTTGACACCATAATTCGTCGATTTCTGAAGAGTTACTGAAATTGTATTTATATAGGGTATTTTATTAGGGGCAAATATTTCTAGCGTGTCATCTATAGGTTATGTATGAGTAACAATAGAGCAATAAAAAAAAAATTTTTTGACATCAAATTTTCGAGAAAAACGTCAAAATGAATTATTGCTATTCTAATACTGAAATAAGAAGTTTGAATGAAACTCCTTTAACCCATAACGACATGGATGAGTTTATGTCACCAAGGCGCCAAATACTGGCGTTTATTTTTCTTAACAAAATTATCATACAAGTAACAGGTTTATTCGTGTAATGTGGTACAAACCAGCACATACCCCCCCTCCAAATATTTGCTACTAATAAAAAAGACCTTATATTTATTGCCCTATGTAACGAGATTTCACAACAGTGCCCAATAATTGAAGCCATTATTGGACCACCATTATGTTTCTGACTTGATGGCAAATCGAATATCATTCGTGTTAATTTTTTTCTACTTGAATGTGTGGTAAAGAATGTTTCCTTCGGTGTCCTTATGTCTCTAGGAAAGCTTCAATTAGTTCCAGTATTCGCAATATGATATCGAGAGGTGACATAAAGTAAACTGAGTTCATCTTCCTATAGCATATTTCAAAATGTCCTTTGTGTAAAAATATGAACGACTCGTGCTGTTAAAAGTTTTAGATCACTACGATTTTAGATCCGAGAGTGACCTTACAGGAAAAAACGAGAAGTGCTTATTTTTATGTATGTGGGCTGTAAAATCACGGGCTGTGGTCCGTCTGTGGAAGGTGAAATATGCCCGCTCCACAGAAAAAGCCATTAAAAGAGCCATTCATCGCCAGGCTCTCATAAAATCGTGGCTTCTATAGGCCGCTAAATAGTTACATTCAATCTAGAGCGTCGGTGGCACAGTGGCTAGGGCACCGGACTCCCATGCGGGAGGTCCAGGTTCGAAATTATGCAGTGTCATGTACCAATGAGTTTTTCGTATTTTTCAAAGACTTACGTACATTAATCGACTGCTCTAACGGCTCTGAGATGACCAGTGTGTAAAATGGGGTAGGCACAAAAGATCCTCAAGGGTCGAAGTGCCGCTGGTTATATTCCCTTATCATAAGATAAGATACATTCAATGTATGTCTCGACTGCTTGTAATAGAAAATTGAGCAATACTATGGCATGAAGCACTTTAGGTAACACTGTTTAGAGATTTTTAATACATTCCATTTGTTAGTTAAGACTTCCCTGAGTCTGAAAATGATTGGGCCCAAATGTGAGACAAGGTGACACTTTTTAAACCCCAAATAACACAATGATTGGCCATTTTTAGGGCTCCTGTTAAACAGAGACCGAAAGCGGTTACCTGAATCTATCTGCAGCGAGTACTCCCATTAGGTCATGCCCTCGTGCATGACCTAATGAAACGCTGTAGCACATGCAAAGTATTGGTAACGTAAATAATTATTGTAGATTGTACCTTATCAGCATGTGACATAGGATTCAAGCAACAGCTATCGATCCCTGCTGTTAATGTCAGACTAACTTTAACGAATAGGTTCTTCTTTCTAATTTTCTTACTACTTTTCTTTCCAGACTAAACTATCGTAGACATTTATTATGCTGTTCTGAACTTCCCCAAAATGGGCAATAACCAATATAAATTGTATCAAATCGCGCTGTAAAAAATGAGATTGTGGGACTGTAACAATGTTTGTATAGTGAGATATGTATAAAGAAAGGATTTATGGACTGTACTTAATAAAATATAAATGAAAGGAATCACTATTATTAATTATAGGTAATTACTTTCATGTGACCTAGAATATTCATCGGAATTAATGTGTAAAAATCGGTTCTGTCTGAATATATCGCAGCAATTGTCATAATTTATTATTATTCTATTAATATGAGTAGTATATTTTCGGTGTAACTCTAGTTTGTTTAGTAGTACGAGAGCCCAAGACAGTAATTTCTATCAAACAAAAGGTGTGGACGATTGGTAATGGTTGTGTCATATTAGTTATTACCAAGTGGTTTGCAACTTTAGAATTCAATAGACGCCCAATCTGAAATGCGTTTTTGATATTTATTTAAATATTGCAACCTTTTGTGAGGTAGGAACAACTGGTAAACTCGCGAACTATAGAACATTTTTCCCAGAGCATTTTGTGTTAGGAGTACATAGTTTGTGTATGAGATTTGTTATTCGCTTCAAATGCTGGGCAGTACGGTGTTAGTTTACTACTGTTCCTTTTAGTTAAGCATTTGACCGTTTTATATTCCGAGAAAATGTAAATAAATATGTAAGCTAAACAATCTCTTTCGAATGGGAAATATTTACGTATATGATATGCTAACATTTTTACTCCCATTTTAATGAAAATCTGGGATATTTTAACACTTAAGGCATTTAGTTTTTATTTTAATTTCGTCCTATTTATGTTATTCACTAACCACATTTTAATGAACTGTAGTCATGTAAACTTAGATTTTGAAGCTACGGAAGGATTAATTAATGTAATAGATGGCACGTCTTGTTAGTTTTATATTAGACCACTAGTGTTGCAATCATGGAGTTATATTTTTTCTTTTCAAGGTGTAAAGAGAGCTTGACATTATATCGTAATTTGGTGCTTTTTCCATTCTAATAATTATGTATCTGATTAAATAGAAGGCCCTCCACGACGAGATGTTATGATTTTGTGTAAAACTATGTGAAAGATGTACATAACGATTTATGTATATTGGTTAATAAATATTTGAGAATGTTTATATAATCAAGCGTTTGTTTTATTTTTAACGTTTCCCACGCTAAAATCACCTGTTGGTTTTATAATTATAACCTAATCAAATGATAAGTTAATAGAGTAACCATTTGATGTGATTTTGAATAAATAACGTTAACTGGGAGATACAGATAGGTGGTATTCTGTGCCCTTAACGCCAGGTGTGGCTAAAAGCTTATTATATCATGTGATAGCTTGCTAAACAGGGACATTGTGAGGCTCAATTTACATTGCCGCGGAATGGAATGGAAGCGAATTTTCGCAACGTAATTGTACATAGCATAATGAACTTTATGTCAATTGTGTAACATACAAACTAAATACGAGCCAAAAAAGAAAAGTAGCTAGGGGAATTCTCGAGAATGCGCGAGGATTCCACGGAAGACGCGCGACCTTTTTGGCTTGTATTTAGTTTGTATGTTACACAATTGACATAAAGTTCATTATGCTATGTACAATTACGTTGCGAAAATTCGCTTCCAATCCATTCCGCGATTCCAATCCATTGAGCCTTATACCAACGTGATAGCACTGTCTTTACACGCCATCTCATGATATCGTTTTGAGAACGATAAGAGCTACCTGCTACCCTGATAATCAATACTGCTCGAAGAGACCACCATTAGATGAAATAAAACAATCGCCTCATAATCACATTAATTTTAATTAACTTACAAAAAATTACAAATAAATCCTAATCTTCCCTCGCCTCCAAAGCACACATCACTCGATCATGGGCGTGGCAGGCGCGGGCCGGCCACTGACCCCGTTGAACAGCCGGTCCTTGATCATCTGCGCCATCAGTCCGTGGATCACTTCGATGGTGGTCTTGCACGCGTCCTTGGTCGCCTTGCCGAGCTTGTCCTCTGTTCGCTTCTCGTGGGGATCCGCGCCGGCGACTATGAAGCCGCCGCGACCTGTTGAATAGAGGAATAATTCGTTTTCCTGCTCATCAAATTATTCACCATTGAGATTTTCTTACCATCAGTTATCAGTTGCACGAAACGCCTTTAAAGTTAAATTTTCATTAAAAATATGCTATCCTTTTCTACACTATAGTTCTAAGGATGGGTACTGACCGGGAGCATGTACGTGTAAAAAAGAATAAAGTAATTCGATGGCGAGGATGGAGCCGTACTGACCCGCACAATATTACATTACACGTGATGTATTCAGATGTAATGCTCGAATCCGAGCTGTTACATTACACGCGAATGTTCGAACCCATTGGTTCAAAACCCACCTTAAGAGATTACACAAGACAAGATGCCTTAACATTAAGGATGTTTCTTCGCAACTTACAGTTACTTATCAAATAGTGAAACACAGTTTTTCTACTCAGCATTTACAACTAAGTCTTCAAGCTTACCTAAGCAAACTTCGCTCTGTTCCAGCTTATCTGATAGATCAAATATCTGTCCAGTAGTGTAGTCCGCATTAGTGATCAAACTGGAACTGCTCAGGGTATTCACCCAATACTTGTTCCACAAAGAATCCAGCAGCCTTCGGTCCAGGGAGGACTTGAAATATGACACTTCTAGGGAGTAATATTGCTTGCAGTGCACGCCGAAATCTTCGATCTTGTTGAGAGGTATAGTTTGGTATTCTGATGGCTCTTCATTGGCTGGTTTGTAGCCCTGAAACATTATTAAATTGTTGAATTATAGTATCAATTACTGTTATTATTAATCTATTTCTATTAAAAAAAATAGATCAATAACTTTTATAAGATGACAAAGAATGCAATACTTAATTCCAGAATCCTACAAAAGAATACGGAAAAAGATTCCACAAACCTTAGGATAAGTCCTAAATGCTCCAAGGCACACCTTCCCGGCAGAGATGGTTCTCACTGGGTCGATGACAATGGCCACAAAAGGCTCTTGGAAGTTCTGGTTGAGCATCTGTGTTGAGACATCAATGCCGGACAGCCAGCAGCCATAGCCGGGGTGGCTGTGGTACCAGCCGATGGCATTCTCATGTCTACCCACCTGACGGAAATAAATATTCTAAGTTACTTAATCTTCAACAAAATACAATTGGATAATAGTCATTTTCTAAAGCAAGCAGCTGACTGTAAAATGTTGCCAAACATCTTTTCAAGTTTCAATTGTCTTTTCTAGTTTGTTTGTACTCACAAATCTTGGACATAAAACATTATTTAATTTTATAATAATATTATAAATCTTGGACATCAAACATACTTGCATGATTCTAAAGATGCAAAAAAAAACAAGATTCCTTTTTGTAAATAATAGTACATTATTATAGTGGACTGTGGGTGGTTTATAATTATAACAAAAATAGTACAACCATTAATACAAATACCAACCTGTTTAGCAGCTTCAATGTATGCTGTCATATACTCATAAGCTTGAGCTTGTGCGTTCACTCTGGTCTCTGTGCCTTCCACCGGCAGGGCAAATGAGTCCATTACAAGCATAGTATTTGCATCCACCTTGCCTGCAGAAAATACAATTAATAACTGTTAGGTAAAACATACACATATCTTGACTTTAAGTCTTTTACAGAGTAGGCAGAAGCACCATTAATATGTGATAGAACAAAGGGCAAGAGAACAGATTATAAACAGTTGACACAACAAGGAATAGAAGCAATTGCACCAGAGCTCATAGTAAAAGTAACAAACCTAAAAGAAGCCCCATGACTTCCAAGGTGCCTCCAGAACGAGCGTGCATTACCATTTTCAACAGTGCCAATGCAGATATCCTGATGTCTTTGAAGAAGTGTGGACTGAAACGAGACATGACAAATCAATGTTGTTGATTCTGGTATGGTTACTAAATCTGAAAATGAAACGAAATTAAAATGTACTCTCACTCAATAGAGTAGTTTGTTTGCAATGATTAAATTTAGTCAGTGATACTGATTTTTGGTGATTCTGAAAGATTTTTTTTGAGCAATGTAGAATAATATATGTTAACTTAAAAAAGCCCCGAGCTCAGCAATCGTTTTACTCAAATGACGAATTTCTAAAATTAAAATTAAATTAATCATTGCAATAGGTACCTATCTTTACAATAGGTACCTCCTATTAATTTATAATATATTCTTTATTTTATTTTTATTTTATTTCATTATTGACAAGGAAGTGTCATTAATCATTTATTGAAATTTTTTAATTGGGCATTTTAATAATTTTTATTATTTTTATACATAAATGAGTATGTTGTATTGAAGAACGACCTGTAATGACCTGTAACTTGTTGTTATCAATAAAGGATTGTATTGTATTGTAACATTAAAATGGTTATAAAAATATTTTCTTGCAGACTAAAAGCTTCTATAAAATATATTATAACAGAATTACAACTTTTACTACCATAATGCCGAAATTTTAGTTTAAATAATATTAAATACTTATCTATGTAAGGCTTGCATGTCTACATAATTATCTAATTGTTAAAAAAATTAGAAGAGACACACTGGGATAGGTAACAGCTTTAAAAGTAAAAATCCTTTGATAATATTGGTCCTGAAGACATGAGGAAGCAAAAAGGGCACTGTGACTTGGAAAAAGGAAAACTTGGATGAGTGCTAAGTAGACTTGCTGACAATCCAAAGTTCTTTTCTTTCAGTTGTTCTTTTCCAAGCAGACGAAGCCGCACGAGGTCAGAAGTATTTCTAAAACGTTATATTGACTAAACTCTAAATAAACTTACTCTTTCTCCCACGGTTTCGCCGCAAGGATGTCTTGTTGTTGTTTTTTATCGTAGCGATAAATTTCGTCGACACTGGACACATTTTCTATGTTATTTGCCATCACCCATGTCTTCTGGGCTACAGTTGATTGCGAGTCAGAACTTGTGGAAGCCATTGTGGTAATATGAATTTATAGTTGATGATAATTTTTAAGAAATTCTAAATATTCTGGAATACCGATCGAAGGAAAAGAAAATGAAGTCAATGATGTTGATGACTGCCCTTTTGATCGACAACAAAAAAAACGACGATTGATTGATTGACATGACTTTATTTTTTTTCTCTATGTTCACGATTGATATTATTATGCTAGCAACACCGATTTCATACGTCTCTCTTGCATAAGTGTCAAATTCTCGCATTATCTCTTTCTAATTTTCTACATAATTTAGCCCCGGTTGGTTTGTTATCGTATGGTTAAGTGGTCAACCTTTTCTTACTATGAGAATCATATTTCTATCTTTGTCTAAAATACGATAAGTTGACTCCACCCACTGATAACGTCCAACCAATGGCACGCCACCACATATTCGTTTTCGAGAACGTACAAAACGCACAAGTGACGTGAGTTTGATCGAATATGTACGTCGCAAGTTATTGTTCGCAGGCGAAGTTAAAACACGCTAAATTGCGCTAATGGTCGTGAGAAATACAACTCGGGATAGTATGCCATCGTCAAGACTTTAGAAGAAAATCTAAGTGGTGTGTGGAGTGTGTTTTGTAATTTGAAGTCTATACTTATCAATGAAGATGAGCGCTCCCATAATAATCACCGTGCCCAACAACTACTTGGCGATGGAGGAGGATGACAACGTCGCGTCACCGCCGTCCAGGAAGCGGCGGCTCGACCACCTCTCGTGGGAGGAGAAGATGCAAAGAAAGTGAGTCACAATGCTTGCTTGCGTGTCGCGTATTTTCCGCTTTGTAACGGGACTCAGAGGTCAAGATATGCTGGTCATTTTGAATTTGTTGTATTAACCAGTTTTGTCTGGTCTATCTTTCTGAAAGTTAGGTACCTCCTGATATTATCACCAAGTCCTTACACAATTCACTTCAGATCCCCCAAATTGCCCTAGTTTTAGTTTATTCAATACAGTAGCATGACGATGATGATACCTAATTATTTGTTGCATCAGCTTTTGAATTTCCTCACAATCTAAATAATGAAAAAAAAACACTCGTAAGAGATGCATTCTGTTGGGGAAGCAAGAGAGGCGTGCGTGCCACTACAGATATCCGTGGCGCTCCATTATCTCTGCCTACCACATATATTATGGGACATAGGCTAATATAGAGTAAAGTTATGAATGTGTGTACATTATGTAAAAATCTTTCAACCCTTACTAATTCGTTAATACTTGCGGTTGTTGGTACTTGGTGAAACTTGTAGTACATGATTAGGTTTAAAATATTTGCTGTGTTGTTATACAAGTTATGTATATTTAGTGCATACCCACAATTACTTTTATTGCTTAGTTCGTTAGGTAAAAGTGCCAAACCTCCTTATCAGGCAATTAGTCACTTCTCACGATTTTATTGTATTTTATTAATTACGACCCGACCCGTGAAACAGTATATTATTTAAGTCTAATCACTTACTAATCCATTACCATAACATGCTCTAAAAGGAAATCAAACTGAAACCAAACACAACTCCACAGAAAACTCAAGAACCGCGTCGCAGCCCAGACATCGCGCGACCGGAAGAAGGCCAAAATGGACGAGATGGAGTCTCACATCGACGGATTGATGAAGGCGAACGAGCGATTGACGAGCGAGGTGGAGAGCCTTAAGGCTTTGAACGAGAGGTTATTGGGAGAGAACACAGCGCTACGCAGCGAGGCGGCGGCGCGGGACGTCGCGGGGGCCCGGGGACCGGCAGAGTCTACTCCTCGGCAGAAGGAGGGGCCCCCGGCGGCGCTCCGCGCGGCACGCCTGCTGCTGGCGATGTGTCTCCTCTCGCAGACCTCCTCGCACACCTCGACTCTGAAGAGTACCTCGATACCCTCCATCAACTTGCAGACTCCCTCCTCCAAGAAATTGATGCAAATTGTACAGGAGAGGCTGAGGATGTAAGTATTATTTCTGTTGTTTTTAAATAATTAGATAATACATCAGGAATTGTAGTCTGTCTTAGATTCCAGATTGCTAAAATAAGCGCATTGCCTTCTATTATTAGAGATTCCAATCACCACTAGACCTGATGATGTGATGCTGTATCATATCTGTTGGTATCCAATTTAACTAATATACTAATAATATATTAAAAAAACATACATAATAATAAAATATAATAAATAACACAAATAAACAAGTATGGTTTGCTGCATTTATATATTCTACATAGGTATAAACATTTTCTGTAATCATAAAAGCTGGGCACAAAGCATATGGGGGCGGCCTAATGAACTCTATTCACTAATGATTACCATATTTGAAATGGTTGTGCCACAAAACAGGAAGTTTCGAGATCACAAACACCGGCAGTGTCGCGCGTGCGCGAGGCTGACGCAATATGTTCCGTCCTTGCATCATATATTATAGAGTGCGTTCAAAAACCAGTTGAAATTATTCACGTTGACATTTGTACACGTTCCATTGCTCGTATTAATTATAAGTTTGATAATTTTCAGCTGTTAACACGGTAATGGAAGACGGACAGTACTGCCGTGAAAATCCAATACACTGTAACTTGGAAACATTGATTTTGAAATAATTGCGTAAATATACGTTTTAGACGCTTGTAATTGTTAGAAATACAGTGTACAGTCTGTATCATATCTCTGTATCAGAATCACAGAGCACGAAAGTTACAATACCAAGGTACTAAACCGATAATTAGAAATCAATTTAGCAAGTTAAATCAAAACACTATCTTAACATACAGATAGAGTTGTCAATGTGAATTATTTCAACTGGTTATGGAACGCTCTCTTAGTATGGTGTTCTGATAAGGATTCAAGCCATTCCAAGTTTACTGCAATTATGATTATTATTATGCAAATGCATCAAACTGCAGTTATAATGTTTGAAGTTACAAACTATATTGAGTCTGATGCACTGATGATGCAATCATACCAGTGGTTTCATTAAATTGAGGGCTCGACGTCATCAGCCGTTGCAATATTCTAATGTTCCCACTGTAGGCGTTACTAAAAAAATAAGAACTATTTCTAATATACCTATTATCTAAAAGATAATTTGATTTTTCTTCTTGCAGGTCTCAGTCCGGGACCCTAGAGAGTGCACTGAAAGAGCTCAAGTGGTGGGGACCGCAGCAAAGCACCTGGAATCCGATGAAGGTGCAGTCGTAGACATGAAGCACGATGTGGACAGGATACTGTCGCAGCACTCCTATGCACATCCCTACATACCAGACATAGTGCTCACCAAGCCGGAAACAGTACAAATAAAGGAAGAGGACGGCGATAAAGGTGACATGTTCTTCGCTAGTTACGATGACGCAAACGATTGCGTCACGATAGAAGTACCTTGCGAGGACCAGGTCGTCGAGGAAGTCACTCCGATCAAGATCGACACAGACTTCAGCACTTTAACGGACAACTGCTCCGGCATAACAATGGCATGTGAGATGAAACTGCTTTCACCGATGAGTTTGTCCCCTAATTGCATTGAGGAGAATCTTCTCGGAGTGTCACCTTCGCATACCAGCTTGAGTTCTGACTTGGGTTATGAGTCTTTGGCGTCCCCGCTCAGTGAATCGGAATCTATGGACTTGTCAGACTTCTGGTGCGAATCATTCTCAGAATTATTCCCTGGCTTAGCATAGGCAGGGCGTTATTCTGCATTATTCCCACCAAAGACTGACTAGTTTGTAGTTTAATGGCCTCAATTCCAGTGGGGCCGCTAAATATGAAAACGTTCACTCACTCATATACTAGATTGTGTAAGAGTGAATGGGACGTTTCGTTAAATTTGGCGGCCATCCCGGAATCGATGCTAGTGTTAATTTAAGTTTTAAATTAAAATCGATTTATTGTAAGTTTAAAAATGACATCGTTATTTATTATGTATATGTTGTAAAATGATGTTTAGATTCTTTTTTTATTTGTATTTAAGTGCTAGGGATGTACAAACAAGTGCTGTAAAATAAACAGTGTTCAGTCCATCTTTGTGGTTTAATTTAGATTTACGCACTTTTTATTATTTCTTATCAATTCCATCAGTTCTTAAAATAGCTCAGTACAGCTCGTAACAGCTATAAAAACATTCCATAGTAACAATTTCTTATCAGATAAGGGCGACTAATGAAAAGATATTATTTAGAAAAACATTAAATATATTTGTTAAAATATTACAGATTCAATAAAATCATGTCCTTAGATTACATATTCATAATTTATGGCTAACTACCGTCAGTTTAACTCGCGGTTAATGTAACCCACACTTTTCATCATGTTATCAAGCGAACAGAAGCGAAAGAATAAAGACTGCTCACGATCTAAAGACATTGAAAATTAAACGACATTTTGCATTCATACATTGGGTACTTATTATAAGTTGGGGCATACAAATAAATATTAACGGGCCATTCGGTTTCATTAATAATAAGGTAAAGATTGCAATTAAAATCGTGAGAAGTGACTAATTGCCTGATAAGGAGGTTTGGCACTTTTACCTAACGAACTAAGCAATAAAAGTAATTGTGGGTATGCACTAAATATACATAACTTGTATAACAACACAGCAAATATTTTAACGCTAATGGAAGATACATTTGAACTTAACGCGTAATATTGAATCAAAGTTACTGAAAGCATACAACATAAAATGCACATAAAATATTGCGCGCGTTCCACTTTACATTGTTAAAGGGTTTTTTTCACAATATTGTTAAACTATGTACTACCATACTAATAATGTCTGTGACATCTTAGACCACATAATTGCACATTTCGTAGAACAAGGTGATACAGAAATACCCTGGATACATAATTTACTCCATAATAAAATAACGCCCCATCATGCTTTAAAAAGTTTAAAACATGATGGGGCGTTTTCATCTTGTTTAAAAAAACAAAAAATATCCCACTTCGGAACTATATTCAATTCTGACCATTAATTACAAGGTATTTTGTATTTATCTGTACATTTACCGTCAGTTTCTATCTACAATTAGAACAGTTTTAGTACTAACACTAGATTAGTCTCATCACATGCACTAGCTATTTATATCGCAGATGTTTAATCTACCTACCAAGAGTCAGTATTTTACTGAAAATTTCATAATTTGTACAAACAGAAACACCCACCCACCCTCTTACTTTTTTTTAATATTGGGTTTTCCTAAAGCCGCATACTTATAGGCGGTTTATACCGTAGTTCGACTGCCTCTCCCAGTATGGCGGTCGAATCGAATCGAATCACATAGGAACGTTGATTTCAAGTTCTGCCAACTCCCCACTTGACATCACTCCACATCACAAGTATCACTTGCGAAACCTTTCCTAACGAATAGCCACTTCCAGAACCGGAAATAGTGTCCCAGAATATGTACGTCGGTTTCCTGAATTAGCTGACGTATCAGGGGTCCAGAGGTCAGATAATTCAGGTACGATACAAAACGTGACACTAATGCGGGAAGTGAGCAATAGTAAACGAGGTGACGAGTATGAATTCCGATCTCTACGACCATAGCTTACAATTGCCTTTCCGCAGTTCGTTTAGGAAAAGTGGATGAAAAATATTACACTGCGCGAAACTTGGTTTTGAACACGCTTTTTATATAGAAAGTTAATACTCTGATTGGGTACAAAATATTTCGGAAGATAATGTGAAAATATTTTGTCTTACGCGTTCAATCTTCATAACGAAACCTCTTTGCCAGGTACAGCCGACCATAGGTCAATCTACACAAAACGTCAAAATCTGAAATATACCATATTGCGCAGGCATAAGGTTGAAATTTAATCGAAGGTTTTTGACAGATGGTATACTTTAGCTAGTGGTTGATTGTACCTTTAGGCCGGGTTTGATACCTATGTACATTCGAATGACGTTTTTGCGATACACGCTGTTGCGAAAAACTTTGGCCGCATTGGTGATTTTTAGTTGCAGTAAGTAAAAGTAATAAATAATTTAAATGTAAAACGAGTAGACACTAGTGTTCTATGAGCATTTTTCCATCGACTACGCATGCACGAAAATATCGAAGTTAAAACACATTACATATCGATTTCCCAGTCTTCGATAATAAAATATCCGTGTACCAACAGTGATAACAGGTAAAACCCGTGCTAACTACTTTTCTGTAAGATATAGGTACAGAATTAGAATGACTCATACATTGTTTTTGCTAGCAAATGCGTGTTTCTTAAGCTATAATAATATTTTCGTCAGCTTTGTGTTAGAACGCAGAACTTGTTTCGTTAAAGAGCTGAGAATATTTTAGTTGGGGGTTTCTTTCTAGTGGCGTCTATTCTGACGTGGCCGCTTTGGGTTTAAATATAAAATGGAATGAAACTGACGCCGACTCGTATACAAGATTGTGTAAGAGTTTCTTTTAGCGATGATTTAATTTAGCGAATGACATGCCAGAATTGATGCCATTGTACCAATTTCTCGTCACCCTCGTGGCCGGTTTACATCGGTCATGGTCAAGTGTTTAGCGAAAAGAACAGAAAGAAAGAGAAAAAAACCACTTTTATTGCCACAAAAAAATAAAAAAATACATATTTAGTGGTTTTATTTTATTTTTCAAGTGGCGAGTATTGTCGGCCTCTAGCTAATGTATACCATCTGTCAAATTCCTGCAAAATAAAATGAACCTAATGCATTCGCCAGACTTCAAGTTTGAATAGTAGAATTTTGACAGGTGGTATACTTTAGCCAGAGGCCGACTGTACAAGTACAGTTACCGATGTGTCTCCCTTACAACGTGAATTGGCGGAATTATTGTGCCAAAAAACACAATACCAAAGGCCATTAATTCAAAAAAAAGTATAGTTACGATTATCTATTCGCCACTGTACTTACCCACTACGCTAAACACTTGACCAATGTAAATCGGCCATTATGGAGGATATCAAGGATATGCCACCAGGGTAATAGGGTCATTTGATAAGCCCTCGTACACATAAACGCTGATTGTAGGAATTTCTCGATCGACAAGAAAATTCCTACTTTGATAAACAAACGTGCGGATATAATTTAAGTATTGAGATAACGTTTTATTGATAAAGCACTTACTTATACTTATCTCTATGAGACGTGCATGACAGTGACTTGATTATCTCAAGAATGAGAAGTATAAATGGTATGATTGTATTGAAACAGCGGCTGGGCTAAAGCACGCCAAGTACGCCAATTTGGAAGCGGCGTACGACTTCGTGACGATTGCCGTCGAAACTGCGGGAACCTGGGGCTCAGAGGCTTCATCCAATAGCTGGGGAGGCGGTTGAGGGAGAGAGGGTGTGACCCCTGATCGGGATACTTCCTGGCCCAGCACATTTCTCTAGCTATTCAGCGAGGACATGCATAAAAGGGGGCCCTTTTGACTAAGCCCTTGGCTCTTCGGTGTAATGACAATGTTATAGTTTAAATTTAGGATACACTAATGATAATTATCTGTACCTATGAGTAATTATAATGATTAATGATAAACAACACCGTTTATTATGTGACAAATTGTACGATGGAAATAATAATTTTTCACCACAATTATCATAGTGTATGCATAAAGCTATGGAGAATTGTTCATATAACACTAGTGCTAGCTTCAGTGGGTAATGAAATATTCAACGTTATAGACGTAAAAACTGATATAAACTTATTTGTTTTACGGTTAAATTACCAGTACAATTGCCAAGCGCTGTTATCACGGTCATCAATCAAATGTACGATTATTATTCGGTTATTATCTCGTGCATATCTTATTAAACCGAATAAGTGCTTTCTAGTAGCCCCAACGCTATTATTTTGAAGGCAATTATTAGAGGGGCGTATCTCCCATGGGAGTTTGTCACATGTAACATGGGGCGTTGAATGATCTATCCACAATGGAACTGATGGGTGTTCCTGGCCTCTAGCCGCTACACGTTCTGGGGCCCAATTCGCCTAAATTACAACGTTTGTAGTTATATTTCTATCCAATTTCAATTTACTTGTCCCAATTCTATTTGGACACCAAATCGCATTCTGCTGACGCATAACTCTACCACTGCCACTTGGGAGGAATGTTCGTTCGTTATATTTGACAGTTGAAGCGTTTTGTTACCGTTCAACTGCGATTCAGTATAAACTAAACGTTTTAGTAGAATGCACAAATACGTTACTGTTCGATCGATCGTTGACTCGACCGGAACTTAACTGAAATTGGATCGTTAGTGGATAGTAGCATACGAAACACGTCATAACGATGTAGTTTAGATTCTATTTAGTTACGTTGTATTTAGTGGAATCGATCTCCTGATCATTACATTTCTGTAGCCTACCTGTAAATCAATAATCCGGCATTCAGACGTTCAATAACTAGAGAACCAAGTTTTATTTCCAAGAAACCCGAAATCGAAATTCTAATTTAACATTGAATAAATTGTAAACCTCAGTGAATCGCGTGTAGTCGGGTTTTCAAGAAATGCTTTAGGTACAGTCGACTACATGTCAAGCTACCCAAAACGTCAAAACTTGAGAATCTGAAATATGCCTTATGGTCTTATAAGGTTGAGATATAATCGAAGGTTTTTGACAGATGGTAGCTTAGCTAGTAGTTGACTGGACATAGCTAATATTACGTTGAATAAAGCGGTTATTACACTTGACTGAATTCAGTCGACTTAGTCAACGTGTTAGTCTACTAATTAGACAGGCTGTAAATCGCAGACTAAGCGTACTGAAAGCATTTAGCGCACGATTTCTTATCATCGATCGATAAAAACGCTACTACTAGCGCCATCTAACGGCAATGTCGTTGTGATGTCAAGGCCATTCTGTTCTTTTACGAAAAGAAACAAAGGACATGGAACATTTTACTATGGAGCCTGGCACACCTACCTAACCTACCCAGCCCGATTATTAGATAGAGGACATCAACAGAAACATAAAACATATCTTGCCAAAAACTCCTAAAGCATCTCTGAACCCAGATATTTCATGTCTAAAATTTGCAATTATTTTTAGTATTACTGGGTCAAATATCTGGGTTCGGAGGTTGTACTATACTTTAGGAGTATTTGTCAAGAGATGTTTTATGTTTCTTTTGATGTCTTCTATCGAATTATTAAGCCAAGATCGATCTCCAAGAAATTATCATTTTTATCAAAATTTCGGTGTGCCAATAAGGTTCCATGGCCTTTTCACTTTATACCTAACTGAATAACTATGTTAGAAGTAAGCACATAATAGCAGTAGAGCTTATCGTTCTGATATTTGAAGATGCTCAACTTGTCTATAATAAAGAAGACGCACACAATACGTTCCGGTTGGAACTTGAACATAGCTGTGTATTCATGGGATTATAGCACCTGTCGAATATCAAAAAATCAGTAAATATATTACTAAGGGCGGCGTGCGCGAAAGTGCGGGTTAAATGTTCTTAACTCGGGTTAGTTACCCCAGGTATAACTCGCGAATTGTCTATGGTTTCATACAAAATTTTTTTTTCATATGAATGTATTCAAGTAATTTTGTTTAGTTTGTTCTTGTGTAAGTATTGAGAATTTATTAGTATCTGCATTTTCTCTCCCCTCTTGTTTTGCATAATTTGTACACGTATGTATGTCTACTTATCATTCTAAATTTCTCTGGAAGAAATCTCTATTTTACAGATAAGCGCTACCTGTGTATGTCAAATTTGCGTCGATGCAAGACGTTTTTGTGATTTAACCCGGGTTAGGCATTAACTCTCGAGTTAACTCTTAATTCGACTTACGCGCAAGCCGGCCTAAAAGATTTTAAAATTCCGATCGATTGAAATCCTATTACTAAAAGCGCCATCTATTGAAGATATCGTTGTCATAATCAAGGGCCTTCTTTTAACCGAATTGAGAGAGAACAAGCTAAAAAAAGAACTTATTGAAACAAGTATGGTTACTACCAAGTATGGTTACTACCAAGTATGGTTACTACCAAGTATGGTTACTACCAAGTATGGTTACTACCAAGTATGGTTACTAGCATACTTGTTAAGATAAGTTCTTCGGTTATCATTTTGTTCCTTGAAGGTACCTTTGTTCACCTGCCAAAAGTAAAATAGGACCATTGCTTATAGCACGTGTCAAATATCGAAAAATCAGTATACCCTCACCAGGAAAATAAAAACCCTGTCATAAAAGCGCCACCGGTATTTATAATCTGTGTTAAGATCGTAATAAAAAAATAAGTTTCATTTAATTACACAATTTAGCGAAGGTTTTTATATTTTTGGATGTATACTCGAAAGATTTTCAATTTTCGATTGATTAAAGCGCCATCTATTGACGATATCGTTGTTATAATCCAGGCTCTTCAAAGGAAGAGTTCTTCTCTCAATTTAAAGAAATTGAGAGAACAAGCTAACCGAATAACTTATCGAAACAAATATGGCAGTAGGGCTTATCATTCTGCTCCTTGAAGGTGCCTTTATTCAGCTGGCGGAGACAGAAGGCGCAAACGAAGTGTTCAGGGTGGAACTTCCGGAACATTGCGGTGATACAGCGTCCAGCGATGGGTTTGTGGCAGCCCGCGCAGAGGGAGCCCCTCTTTCCGTGGTAATGGGTCTCGCAGTAAGGGTGGCCCTCGTGTTCGAAGAAAGAGCCCCCGTGGAAAGGCTCGCGGCATTCCTGGAACAAATTATGGTGAATGGTTTAGAATGTTATTATCAGATGGCAGCGGTGCGAGGATGGTCAGAAAGTGATGGCATAAGTTTAGCGCGGTCAGTCCAAAGGGTGACCGCTACTAGTGGCACATTTTGTCCCGAGTTCCTGGCTCCTCCGTACCTCGGAGAGCGCGTTACACTGTCGCTCCCGGGTGCCGTCGTTTGGTTTTTCCATGTGGTCTAATTAAGTGTAGGTATGTGCATGTGACATGTGTAGTGTATGTATGTTTTTGGGTTTTCTAATGTAGAACAGATGTTATTAGCTATGGTATACGAAGCGAAAATGAGTGGAAGGAGAAGCCGGGGTCATCCTAGACTGACCTTTAAAGATCAGATTGACAAGAGTGCTCTTAGATTTTAATGTACAGAGTAGACGACCTCAACGGCAAGCGAAACGACGAATAACTGTAGAGGAAGCAAGATGTGTCTGCCAAGACAGGGTTTCGTGGCACTGCGTACTCTCTGCCTACCCCGCAAGGGATATAGCGTGAAGGTATGTATGTATGTGCCTGTATGTATGTGCCTGTATGTATGTGCCTGTATGTATGTGCCTGTATGTATGTATGTTATTAGCTCAAACAAACTTGTATATTGTTATTGAAATAAATGAACTTGAAATGAAAAAGCAATAGAACAAACCAGAGTTGAAAAAACATACACGGATTTATAAATGTAAATACCTATTCAGTCTTAAAACCCTGCTAGCCGGCAATAGAGGACAAACTGTAGCATGTTTATTTATTTTTTGTTAACACCCTGTATAATACAGGTCTTAGAAAGAAATAGGATATTGTTTGTGGAGCATGACGAAGGCCAATGTAATTAATGGTCACTGTGAAGTTTTGACAAGAATATTTTTAAATGAAGTCACTGATTTTGTAAATAAACAAAACGGAGCAGCGTTGATGGTTAATTTACTCTTTTATTTTTAAAATTTGAAGCACCCTTCGACGTGTTGGCGGAAAGCCATAGAAACTAGCTTGTTGTTTATTAAAACAATGTCCTTCATATCGCTGGAATTATATTTTTTGCAAAAAAATTATAATTATAACTCCAGCATTCGCAGGCGATAGAATAATAAGGGAACATGTTTCATTCAACCTTGGCACCGTTTACTATTTTCTAATCAATACAATACCTACATTGATTTTGTTTGTTTGTTACAGGAGTGACATAGATACATTCGTGAGTTATCTAGTCTGTGGTACTATTAGATAACTACCTAGTTATCTATGGGATGAATGCTGCCCTTTATTGAATACCTTCTTTTTGGGAAAGCACTGTCTCCCAAGATACAGGTTCGCCTAGTTTGGGAGTCAGGGTATTGTTCGATTTACAAGTTTTGTTATGTTTTAAATAAAGATTATATTATTTATTGGACACATTAGGCAGCAAAAACCCCCCTTTTTAGCTTCATTTTAGTATAGACTTGTTGATTTAGAAAAAACGAATTTGAATCATGACTATTTTTATATAGATCGTAATTGAATGGGAAAAGACGTGATTATGTAGGTCAATAATTTTAATGTGATGGGTGATTGAATAAACTGATACTGAAAGCATCAGGCCTCAGAGGGCAAGTTGACTCCATTGAGTTGCACAACTTGATCTGCCAGGTCTTTGTCCCGGACCATTACGTAAGGCGGCGATGTAAGCAAATTAGGTTTGTAACACCGTTCAGCCGCACTGTAGCGCGTTTTGAATCCCCCATCTGCCGCATGAAGACCGCTCTGAACGAGCTCCTGACCACCAACAGTGATTGTGACGTATTTAGTGATGCATGGCCGAGTATCAGAAGAGCATGTCTGTGCTACTGTGAGAGTGTGAGATGTTTAAAAAAAATATGTAATTATAAGTTGTAAATATGATATTATAATTAGATAATTAATTAATGTAAGTGGTCTAACCGTTTTAATTAATTGTAATAATAATAATAAATAAATAAATCTGCTGCTGAATAAACGTTAATAGTTATTGATTTATATGCAACATTAACTGATATTTTTGAAATAATCAGGTGTAGACTAATGTTTTGCCCTCCCGAGCATTGGATAGGTGTAAGTGGCCATTATTTAAACGGAAACATATTTGGGGCATGCGGGTTTCCTCACGATATTTCCCTTGCCAATGCAACGGTATAAACATGTGCTACGCGTGTTGGATTGAAACCATGACCTTACGCAAGTTTTAATGGCACGGCTCACTGAGCCATCACGGTTTATTTTATGAGTTGGGATATTTTTCAAATTGGACTAAATATATATATGGACGATTTTCATATTGGACCATTTTCGGTTTAGGTAGAAACGTTTTTCTTTTACTAGCGTATGTTTTGTTGGTCTAAATATATATGATTTGAAATGTTTCAGATTGGCCGACAATAATTTACCTAAATATTTCTGCATAACCCCATGGTTAGCTGGTAGAAAATGCCGCAAGGCAGCTTGCCTCTTGCCTTAAGCTCGCCTCATGTACACCTTTTTTTGTGCATTAAAGTGTAAATAAATAAATAAATAAAAAAATCCCATTGTTGAACTTTATTTATACTACCACAGATACTGTTGTTTGCTGATTTTTAGTACCTACGCAATAAATTATTATGATGTTTCGTGTTACAATTTGCAGAGCTTATAAAATTGAGACAGTGTTCCAAACAATACTGATTGTCTTTACGATAAAGTCTCTTTTAATTTGCCACATACCTATACTGCATTATTAATAGTGCGTGACGTCAAAAATAGCTTTTTGATCCGATGGCCCATAAACATAGCGGCTGATTTACAGCAGCCGGTGTGGCTGCAGACGTCGTGACGTCACAGATTCTATTTTTATTTTCGACTGCGGGTGTCGGCCGGGAAACCCTATACGCCTAGTTCTTGACCTCATTTACTATTTCGTTACGTTTTTTAACACGCGCGTCCTTCCTTCCTCTTCCTTAGTACGGAACAATGGACTGATAAGAGGTCATTGCCGTGATATGCGCGTACGCAGCCGGCCTTGACAGACGGCTGATCGGACGCGAACGGGACTGATGCGCCCGAACGCGACCTTTCTGTATTTGTTTCAATTTTATTGTTGTTTGTGTTTTTTTTTTGTTTTTGTTCTCCTTTATTATACAAATCTTAACGGTACAATAATATTACAAAAATATATTACATTATGTGTCCCTATAGAGTACGGTAACCTAAGTTCTGATGGTAGCGACCTGAATAACATCTGTGTATCATGTTGTGTGTCGATTCATCCCATCTTGCTGTTGCGCGCATAGCTGTAAAAGAAATGGGGGAGGGCATCCACTTGGGGGGGGGGGGGGGGCATAGTGTTGTCATCCCTTATTCATCTTCGTCGACTCCGACGCATGTGGGGCATACCGGCTTCCCTTCCATGGCATAGAAAGATTTGCCTTTAACTGCTTTTTGGCAATCCTGTGTGACCGAAATATCGAATTAGAAACTTCTTAAAAGTTCAAGCTTTTTTTGAACTCTTAGTAAGATGTGATACTTAACCTGGCATAACGCTCGACTCTTTCGAGTGTGATTGGAGTAGATATCAAACCTTTTCTCAGCGAGTCGTTTTCCCTTGTAAAAGGAGGCCTTTAAAGATCTGCCTGATACTGACCTTGCATACGAAGCAGTCTGGATGCCACTGGGTGTTGAGCGCAGAGATGTAGTTCTCCATGATGGGTTTGTTGCACCCGCCGCACTTCGGCGCGAACATGTCGAAGTAATCGGCGCGGCAGTACGGCTTGCCGTCCCTTTCATGGAACCCGTCCTCGCCGAACTGCTGACCACACTGAGCGCAGAAGAAGTGCTCCGTATGCCAGGTCTTCTCCAGGGCAGTCACGCATTTCTGTAAGAAAAATCAACTTCAGCACCATGAAAATACGTTCCAAATTCGCGAGGAAAAGTCTAGGCACTAACATCGAGGATAGGGCCGTTGCAGTAGGCGCATCTCGGCGAGAATAAGTTGTGGTAGTCAGGCTCGCAGTAGGGCCGGCCGTCGCGCTCGAAGAAGTTTCTTGTGCCGAGTTCCTGGTTGCAGTGGGCACAGGTGAAGTGCTCCGGGTGCCAGGTGCGGCCCAGCGCCGTGATGACCTGCACAGAACACTCCGTTTCACCACACTGAACACTGGGAGTTTTGGAGGTATCACTGACAAATCCATGGTAAAGTGTCCACCTGTCCGACGATGGGCTTTTCGCACGCGTTGCAGCATCCCTTCTGAGGGGTCTGGACTCCTTGGCGGCTCATGTCTGCCCGGAGGGATCCGAGCATGTGCTCGAGGGAGGCGGATTCCGGTTGCCGCGGGCTGCTGCGGTAGTTCTCCTGCCACGCGCGCTTCTCTCGGTACACGTGCGTACCGGGCTCGCCGCCGACACCTGTGCCGCTCACCTGAGGATCAACCAAGTAAAGTGACTATTCCCGCTTTGCCTTCAAAACGTGTTGTGTTTTGAAAGCAACGCCGAAACTTTGTAATGAGACGCATGGAGAGAGATAGGACTCTAGGAGTCGAAGATCGGTCCACGTTTCTCACGACGTACAGAAGGTAACCGTCCGGGCTTGGTGGACTGGAGCGAATGCGGTCCGAGTGAAATGTTTGACTATGTACTCTAATATTATAAGCTCGCGGCCCCACCACGCGTGTGATGTAACGCTCGGGACTATCTTTAGATATGGGAGTCGATGCGAGTGGGAATGAGACGACGGGATCGCTGGAGCGACGCCTGCGCACGGCTGGAAATAGACGTCGACCAAGAAAGGAGACTAGTAAATATTATAATAAACGGAAAAGCGTAGTGCAGTGTGCCGAGATGACCGTGACTGTTACCACCCGATATTGGACCTTAGGGGTGTGCTGAGTCATCTTTCAAATAGGATTTAGTCATAAGAGCACGTGGTCGGCGCTAATGGAGAAAGGAGTTGCCATGTTATGACAACATAACGTAACTACCCAATAGTAGTATCAGTAATATTCAATCCTGTACTTATAAAAAGTACGCTTAAATACTGGAACAAAGAACGGATAGAGATTGGAGCATCATACGAGACGATTAAATGCAATAAAAACACAACAATTCTGAATTCCCAGTGGAATCGCAATAAAACTGAATAAAATAAAAACCGTATCTCCACGATTCAAGCCAATCAAGCACCCATTACTATATCGTTGGAATCTGCGAGTCGTAAAATTGCGTGAAAAGCTTCAGGCGGCTTTTACATTTATAAAAACAAGCTTATGTACATTGCAAGTGTTTACTTTATGAATGAAAATTCGGTTAAAATAAGTCGGGTAATGTAAACATAGGCAGTTGTTTGTTTCATACATTATCAGGTAATCTTTTGGCAAGTCCCAAATCCCAGTAACCTTGGGGCTGATGAGATAGAGCACGACTACAGCTGACTTTACTTTGAAGTCGTAATGCTAGAATACTTTGTAAACAAACGAGAACAAACAATTGCATCAGTCCATTAAGATGTCACCGTTATTTACACGAAACCTTCTTAACATGTCGCACAGCAAATTATTTTATATTTCGTAGAAGCCAAGTCCTCAAGAGTTGACAGTGTGAAGAGCAAACCTCTATTTATATCTGTGTAAGAAATTCGGAGTTCGACTCTTGGTACAGGAAAACGCTCGTACCCAAACGGCAAACACAACTTTTCAGAAATGGAATAATTTGCGTACTAAGATCCCTGCAACATGACCAGAGAGACCAGGTCATGTTGCAGGGAATCGTAGTACTGCTAATTGAGTAGAGATATGTTGCGTTCATACTAGACCACGGCTTTCGCCAGGGTAACCACTAGTGACATATTTCATCTGAGCCCCTCTGTGCCTCGGATAGCAGGCTCCTGTCATCCGACATAAGCCATGTCAGAGGCCTACATGCCTCAGCAATAACTATGACAATATTGGTTTTCCGGCAACCTAACTTCCAATTGCAGGCATTAAGCTCACCTGTACACAAAAGTGTAAAAGAATAAATAAATAAATAAATTGCACTTGAAATGCAAAGACACTAGGCATTCCTAGTGCACACGACTCACCCTTAATCTCGACGTTGGAAAACTGTTTTTTTTCTTCAAAACAGACGCGTTTGATTTGTTCGAGTGATTTTCAAGATTCTAACACGGTCATTGGCCAAATTGCAGAGTGTAAATCACTAGCATTCCCATAACACCATTCATTAAAAAAAAATGGTTGGTCACTAACCACACGACAAGAAGAAGGGCCTCCCCCCTAAATCTGTGTTACATGGTCACCCAGTTTTTGTTAGTACGACCCCCCACCCCCGGAATTTCTGGCTAAGATATTAGCTATAGCAAAATTTGAGACTAATAGTAGCCAATCCAGCCTCTCCTAGACATCAAACCTCCTACCTTGAAGTCCGACAAAGACGCCATCAGATCGTCCAGCTCCTTGGTCGCGCTGGAGGCGTGGTGGTGATGCCTGACCACCGTGGTGGTCGGCGGCGGCTGCTGCTGCGCCTGCGCGGGCTCCACGACCGTCTCCTGGACGGTGACCGTCACCTGCTTCGTGCCGGGCCGCGGGAGCGTGCCGCCGGTCGACGGTGGGACGGGGGATGTTGATGCTCGACTGTTGACAAAGATGTTTGAATGGTGATAAATCCTGATGTGCAGGATCGCCTGGGTTGGTACCACTATCTTATCTATTTCTGCCTCAAAGCAGTTCTGTGTTTCGGTTTGAAGGGTAACAAAGCCAGCGTAATTTCCGGCACATGAGGCATTCCATCTTGGTCGTCAAGGTAATCAGCTTATCAAAACCCTAGAATAATAATACAGTGAGGTGAGATGTCTATGGGTGGCAGTGACCAGTTACCATCTGCTCTCCTTATTTCATAAAAAAATTGCGAACGTCTAGAAGACAAGATCTAGTTCTTATATGCTATTGCAGCGTTTTAATATTATCTATTCACGTGGTCCAAATTTCACTCCCAAAAATTGAGAGTCCATTAACGTTTGACATCAACCCCAACTGGTGGTAAATGACGATGAGGCCGAAGATGGAGCACATGGAGCATTAGATTAGGTGTAAAAAAAGGTGTAAAGGTGTAAAAGAAAAGCCGTGCTTGTCTTACCTTTGTTACCACATAAAGTTACGCCCAAGTTATTTATTTGCCTATATAGTCGTCGCCATTGGTTACGATAAAAAATAAAGTGGGTATAACACTTCCATAAAATTATTGTCGATTTGATGTCTAAAAGGCGCTCGCAGGCTTGGGACATGTGATCTAAAAAACCGCAACGTGAATCGAACCTTGTAACAAGCGAATTCGCAGCCAAAAGCAATCATTTATCCATCCATAAATAATTGTTATAATTTTGTTTGGACACGGTGATTTTAGAACAATGTTCAGTGTCACTCAAACCGTATATTTATTTGTGATAAATTCAGCTGTATTCCACGTTCGTATAATTAATTTCTTGTCTCTAACGAATGTATTCCAGTAAAATAAAGCTGATTTATAATACCTTTGCTCGTGCCAATGGCAGCCAACGAGATGTACAGTACGATATAGTAAAGGTAATTTTAAATTGATTACTTTTTTGGCAAAAATCACAGACGTTTTATACAGTCAACCTATAAACGTAACTAACGTAACTTTTAAAGGTAACACAATAATAATAATAATCACACAACCAACACACACACACACACACACACACACACACACACACACACACACACACACATAATACACACACACACCACCCCTTTTATTAACCTTTATTATTGTTCTTATTTTTCTTTTTTCCAAATTTTGCACTTTTAGTTCTGTTACATGTTCATTTGCACTGGTCAAAGAAGAGATCTGTCCTCCGAGATACAGGAACTTCCTAGTTCGGAGGTCAGCGCTTATAGTAGGATAACTGGTTGCTCACTAATTTTATTAAGTTTAATGTAACATATGCTTAAGTTCCTACTCCACTGTAATCTTACCGCACAAATAAACTATTCTTATCCTTACTAGCCGTGTGTCGTGCTGGCCATAAAAAACAGCACCACCCCAACTCTTCCCGTGGGTGTCGTACGAGCCGACTAAGGGATTTTTGTGGATACTATATTCTACATCTAGTAGACGGTGATAGACTCGCCACCTATCACGTTTGTCCACCAAATCTTACGGCAAAAATTGGGAATTACCTGTCGGTGGTTCCTCTGTGTAGACAGAGGGGAAGGCCCTCAGGAATTAGGACCACAAAATATCTATATATTTTATGTTGTAGATGTGACTTTACGTATATTATGTATGCCACTCTTAATGCGCTTGACAGTAAAATGATCATGCATGATGTGCATATAGGTATGTACCTTTGTTAGAAAAGGTTGAAAAAAAAAAACATCTTAATTTGTTAATCATGACTAATAAATTGAAATAAAAAACTTTTCGCGAGCAGGATTTGAACCAAAACATAGCATGTAAACAGAAGAAAATTCGGTGAAAATAATGAACATTTCCCCTTCAAAAGCATACTAAAAATCGACTAAATATTATTTCCGTTGGCAAAATATTATATAGAACTTGTATGATGGATTACATAGACACGCAAGACGCAGGTGCGAGTGTGTTACTGAATAAATACTAATTACTAGCTTGTAGGAAGCTGCGCGGGAGTGGCTGCCAAGAACAATAACTATACAATGTACTGCTTCACTATGTTGACTCTAGTCTTGGGCGGATTTAAGTGTTACTAGTTTTTTATGACCGAGTTTACTATGATGCATGATAGTGTGGCATATGATTGTAGCGTAAGATTGCAAAACTATATATAATATATGAAAAAGATTACCTGCTTGAAAATGTTACTATTCGACTAATTTAAATACAAATGTACAGGTAAGTAAGTAAGTAATATGTTTATTTCACACACAGCAATGACCGAAACAGTTATAATTATGATAAAATAATTATGTAGTCAAAGGTAAACATTTTGAAATCATGTCTGATGGGCTGCTGTTGTTGTGAAAAGGGCCTCAACTCAGCTTATTGCTGCAGACAACAATGCCTACAGCGCTGGTATTCTGTTAGACCGTGACCGATGGCTGGCCAGAACCTATCCAAGAGGACAAAGATCCGACACAAATACATTTAATTGGAGATAGGTAGTATTAATAAGTGAAAAATATATATACCTACATTTACCATGACAGATAATAAAAAAATAATATGGGCGACGATGACCACTTTTACGATGGTCACCTGATGAGGTATATATACCTACGTGTAGAGGGTAAATGTACAATAGGTATTTTTTATCTTATCTTATGATAGGAGGCCGGGAATAACTCCAGTGGCACTTCGACCCTTGAGGATCTTTTGTGCCTACCCCATATTACACACTGGTCATCTCAGTGCGCAGGTTTCCTCACGATGATTTCCTTCACCGTTAGAGCAGTCGGTAAATGTACGTAAGTCTTCGAAGAATACGAAAAACTCATTGATACATGGCGCTGCATGGTTTCGACCCGGACCTGCCGCATGGGAGTCCGGTGTCCTAGCCACTAGGCCACCGACGCTCACAATAGGTATTTAGGTGATATTTGAATAAATAAACCTATAATCTTTTCAACATACAATAAAGACGGAAACACGAGTGCCAATGACGTAAACTCCATCCACTATGTCATGGGACCTCAATATCAGTCTAATATCACATTATATTTCCTATCGCCCAGCATCTTTAAAACACCATTGAAACTATTTATGACTCGACTCCAGAAAACTGAGCAAAATATTAGAAAATCTGGCGCGACGGAAACCATAAATCAATCGCAATACACGATGATTAGGGTGACTCCTTTGCCTTTGATTTTCATGAAAAGTTTCACATTTTAAAATTCTCTTTAGATTATCTAGGTAATCTTAACAGACAGATTCCTTGACAATAAGAAAGTCTATTTAATCAAACTGTCGCACTAGTCGTAACAATTGTTTATCAAAGTGTGAAAAGTAAAATAAAAGAATATCTAGACTTGTGTCAGAGAGTAATTGCAAGCTTTTAACAAGTCTTTGATCTATCTAGCAATGCGAGAATAATAATAATTGTTTGAATTGGTTTCAGTGACCAAACTAATTATAATCACGAAATAAAATTAATTTACATGTCATATAATAATAATAATTTTCCAAGAAATAATGATCGTCAATCAAATAGCCCGCCCCTTGTCGTCCCCGGTGCAAAGGTGTCCATAACGCTCGCGGCGTTACCGCGCTGTATCGCTACGGCCAACCTGTGCACCAGGTACGACCCGGAGCGAGGGTCACAGCCCCTCTCCCTGAGGCGACGGCCAATCTCTGCCACGAATTGAATCACGAAATTGGTTTTAGATACTTCCAAATGTAAGCTTTTAATCTATAAATATAACTCACATTCTTGTTCTCAGTCATGCTTAAGCTTTCGCTTGGAAAAAAAGTGTTAATAGGCATTTTTATTGTTGATTGTACCAATTAAAACATACGTGAATGCAGTTTTAAATATATCCAAAATTCACGGCATAACATATTGTGTGAAATTTTAAAGTCTGTATCTTATTGCGTTTAGGCGAATCCACACAGACATACGTACAAACGGATAGAGTAACAAAGCAATACGATTCCGTTTTCTCCTTCGAGGTACGGATAAATAAACATAGGAACAGATTTATTCACTCGGCTTGGAATCCATAAATTCAATCACCTAAAAAACGGTGAAGTTCACTGCCAGTCCAAGGGCAGTCCTGGTATATTTTTACCGCATGGTCACAGCAAGCAGGCGATTACTACAACAAAACCGATGTAACCCCTGACGCGCGCCGGCTATTTACGCGCGGTACAAAAATACGCCGCTTTTCACACGGCCCCGACGACGCCGCCCCACTGGCCTATCGATCTGGTTACGCCGAATGGACTGCACCTTTGACCACATAGTGTCTATCCGAACCACCCAGAAGAGCATATTTTTAGAATATTATTTTGAGCTTTCATTTTCTTCTTTAGTCGTATTCATGAGGATCGTGATCATTTTGAAAGAAAAAAAAAACAATACGTAACGACTCTCTTGGCATATTTATTAAGGTAGTTTGCCATTGCCTTTCCCATTTCACAATGGTTAACTCAATGTGCTGTGCAGAGCTTTCCCACTGTGTTTTCCTTCCCGGTTAAAGCAGTCGCTAAATGTACCTAAGTCTTCGAAAAAACGGAAAACTTATTGGTACATGACAATAAATGGTTTCGAACCCAGACTTTCCGCATTGGAGTCCGGCGGTAGGCCGCAGGTGGCTAGGGCCACTACGCCATCGACGCTCTTAACTTTTTTTATTTCATCATCATCAGCAGCCTACTCTAGTCCACTGCTGGACATAGGCCTCTCCCAGGGCGCGCCATTGAGCCCGATCTTCGGCTCTTCTCACCAAGTCGCTGCCAGCCACCTTGCGCAGATCGTCGCTCCATCTAGCAAGGGGGCGTCCCACACTACGTTTGCCTAAACGCGGTCTCCACTCCAGAACTCGTCTCCCCCAGCGGTTGTCGGTTCTGCGACGGATGTGACCGGCCCACTGCCACTTCAGCTTGCTAATCTTATGAGCTATGTGGATGACTTTTGTTCTATGCCGGATCTCCTCATTTCGGATTCGGTCCAGCAGAGATACTCCGAGCATAGCTCTTTCCATAACGTTAACTTTTTTTATTTAGAAACAAAAATTAAAGAATTATTTTGGTGAGACCACACCTCCAACTTTTTGACACGGAGATATCACGCACGCCACTCGGTTTAATTTAAGCATCCTTGGATCAATTCTATATTGTATTGTGAAATTTTAGTTCATAACGACTGGTGGGCTCGTGCCACAATAAATGTTTATAAACTAAGAACGTCGATAAGTTCAGATACAACGGTCTGCAGTAGTTTGTAGCCTAGTAGTAGTTTTCGAGGAGCTCGTAGCCTGGTTGCGAGCACGGTCCGAAAGTGATCGTGCAGGTTACGCGACATTGGCGCGGTCGATACCTGGATGGGTGACCGCTTGTGGCATATTTCATCTGAGCTCCTCCGTGCCTCGGAAAGCACGTTAAGCAGTCGGTCCCGGTTGTTGTCGTTCGACAGTAGTCGTTAAGCCATGTCAGAGGCCTACGGGCGGCCTGAACAACTCTGGCTACTAACCATACGATAAGCAAGCAAGTAGTTCGTAAAATATTTTGACTCATTTATGTTTCTTCTTTTGGTTGACGAAGTTTGGTTGACGAAGTTTGGTTGACGAAGTTTAATAGTTTATTTATTACTTTGTTGGAAGCAATAAACGTTGAAATTTACGCTCCAATAAATTCTATGTGACGACATTCGGTAGTATATAGTAGAGATGCCACGAATATTCGGCTACTACTCGGTATTCGGCCTATTCGGTCACTTTTTTTGGTATTCGATATTCGGCCGAATAGTGCGTACTATTCGGCCGAATACCGAATATCAAATCATGAAAAAAAAAACCACATATTACTCAAGATTATATGTATTCTATTACCAAATTACAATACTTTAGTAAGTAAAATTGATCAATGGTAGGTTGTGATGGATAATATCTCATAATATTCCCATATAGGCGATTTTTTATTAATTGGTGTCATTTTGTAAACCTTTTAACGAACAAACAATTGAATAAGAACTATTCTCTGCACAATATTAATGCTTTATGTATTATTATGATCTGACAAAGCGTGCCGTGACGTGATTTACTCGCAACTGAAACAAATACCCGTCCGTCGCTCCCGTATGCACCGTAATGAGACAGGTTGCGGCCTGTCTATTACGAGTTTACGCCCTCGGCAATCATGTATTTTGTGACGAATATTCGGCGATTCGGCCGACAGCATTGCCGAATATTCGGTATTCGGTATTCGGCCAGATCACTATTCGTGGCAACTCTAGTATATAGTTTCCACATTAACCAGTAGCAAATGAAAACTACAGAAAAAGCAGTGTATTGTGTGCAGTAAAAGTGTTCATTTCGATCTAATTCCCGTAACAAAATTTGAAAGTACTCATAGGAGAGTAATCACGTCATGCTTACGGAAAAGAAAGCTATTGATATCGGATCTTACCCATTTGGCATGTCAGCATTAAGCTGGTCCAAGAGTGAATCCACTGTGGGTCGAGAGGAAGCCGGGCTCGTGGCTCCGTTGGTACGCGCGTAGCCGTCTGCGAAAAAATATAAAATATATAATAACAATGAAAGGCCGTAACTTAATAAGGGAAGCCACTGTGCTCTTGACGGATTTTAACTTGATTTTATAAATTATACTTTCAAATAGTACTGCAATTACCAAATTACCGAATTTCGTCAAAAAAATCCCAGTGGTTCCGAAGAAAAAAGGTAATAAGTAAAAAAAAATATAAACATTTTCTCCAAAACAATTTTTTTGTATTGTATTTATTTATCTTATAGTAACTGAAACCGTTCTTATCTTATCTTATGATAGGGGGTGGGAATAACCCCAGCGGCACTTCGACCCTTGAGGATCTTTTGTGCCTACCCCATTTTACACACTGGTCATCTCAGTGTGCAGGTTTCCTTACGATGTTTTCCTTCACCGTCAGAGCAGTCGGTAAATGTACGTCCCATTTTATACACTGGTCATCTCAGTGTGCAGGTTTCCTTACGATGTTTTCCTTCACCGTCAGAGCAGTCGGTAAATGTACGTAACTCTTCGAAAAATACGAAAAACTCATTGGTACATGGCACTACACGGTTTCGAAACCGGACTACCCGCATGGGAGTCCGGTGTCGTAGCCACTAGGCCACGGACGCTCTAACTGAAACCGTTACAAGATACGTCATTAACAGCAGTATTAAATATACTCAAACAATAATATAAATTCAAACTATATAAAATCAAAAGTTTTAGTTATAGTGTCTGTCTTTTTGTCATCATCAGGCTATTAATGTCCCCACTGTTGGGGCACAGGCCTCTCCTTGCACAAGGGGGGTTCGGGCCATGATCCAGCGAGTGGGCCCAGTGCTGATTGATGGATTTCACACGCCTTCGAAAACTTTTAATTTCCTCAGACATGAAGGTTTCCTCACGACGTTTTCCTTCACAATTTTTTTTGTGATTTCCATTAATATTAATCTATTGACAAAGACGTGTTAGAGTAAATAAAATTAAGCACCTAACTTTTGCACTTATGTCAAAAAAGGCTATGTCAAGTTTAAAAATAAATTAAAAAGCACCCTTAAAGAAGAGCGACCTCATTTATAATCCTCATTATAAATGCATACATACACACATACAATTCCTACGCATACATACACACATACAATCCTACGCATACATACACACATACAGTATATACAAATTACAAACAGAGGAATTACGCCCAGGATCGAAATATTTCTCCACTTGGTTCTCCATCCTTGTAATTTTCGTAAGAGTGAATAAGGTGGCAAACCGCCATCTCGTCACTCTTCAGCGAAAACGGTGCTGATTGATGCTAGGTGACCACGTGCTTAGGAAATTCTTATTGAGTAGGTACAAGAGTGTTGCTGACGATGTTTTCCTTCAGCGTCCAGTCAAAGATAATGGTTGCGTACAGTTGAACACAAGCTATAGAATACCATCTGTCAAAAACCTTCGATTAAATCTCAACCTTATGTCTACGCAATATGATATTAATTTTGATGTTTTGGATAGGTAGGTTGACCTGAGGTCGACTGTACGTAGTAAAATTTCCAATAAAACAATTCAATCCAATATGGATTAGTTAGGTATACATATTTACTATTCAACAAATTCCTTAATGGAACTTGATCTTGAAGAACTGACAAGTATTCGTCGATTTACAAAACTATTAGTAATTGACACACGTGAGTATTGTGAGGAATTGTCTGTTAGTGTTTGTGTGAAACCAAAGATTTCTATCGTACCCAAGATGTTCCCAAATTGCATCTAAATCCTCTCACAGTATTTCCTCGCCTGATTGTCCAACCCACACCAGAACAGGTGGGTGAACAACCAATGCACTAAAACCGAACATGTTGGTTTCTATCTATACCACCCCACTATAATACATTTTCCCACACGTGAGTAGAAACACCTGACTATTGTAGACAGTATTACGTCACAATTTCACAATACTCTACATCTTGGCATTGGCGCATGCGTTGTCCAGCCCACCTGTTCCCGACCAAATGTGCTATGACCGAACGATTTGCCGTTTCCTGCTGGCGCGTGGCCTAATTAGTGGAAACCGATATATATTTGTGGCGTTTTGTCGTAGTGTTTAGAGGTCGTGTTTAGATTTGTTGAACTGATTTATTAAGTAATAGGGCTAGGAAAAGATAAGAACTTGGGGTTCATCATCATCAGCAGCCTACTCTAAACATAGGCCACTGCTGGACACAGGCCTGTCCCAGGGCGTGCCACTGAGCCCGATCTTCGGCTCTTCTCATCCTGTCGCTGCCAGCCACCTTGCGCAGATCGTCGCTCCATCTAGCAGTTTTGTGGTATATAAGTACGAAATGGAGGATGTCTCCTACGCGTTTAAAAATTTGGTGAGAAGTGCAACGATGAAATCAAAACAAATCTTGTTATTTGCTGTCTATATGTAAAAAATGACGCGGTAAACACCTCCTAGTCAGGATATAAAATCTAGATATACTAGTGTTTCAGAAAATGGGCCCGTTATTTTCTCTTCTATCGCCCCAAACCAATCCAAGTTTCTCCTTAAATTATATAATTCATTTGAGAACCTTATTATGTTCCATCTCTCACGTACATTGTTTTGAAAGGTGTAACATTCTCTGTTAAGTTGCCAACTCAAAATTAATATTTACAAGGTCTACTGAAACATTTAACCTTGTAGACTAAAGGTCACTAATTTACTTAAATTATACTAACGTAAAGTACCCTCATTAGTATAAATGGGGTGACAGTTGACAGATTAAAATCTAGATCTCTGCAGTCTACACCTGCGCCTCTACATCACGTAGATAGAGATCCCCTGGATTAGTATTAAGCGATCTGTTGGGCAAACAGAGTCATTTATCTGACCGCTTAAGTCTTATTTATATAAAACTATGTAATTAACATACACTAGTGCAGTGATAGTGGTAGAAAAGACATTTTTTTTTTCAATTATTGTATTTGGAGAGCAGACGAGCAAACGGGCCACCTGATCGTCCATAGAGATCTCCCCTCGCTATAATGTTATTACAGGGTTTTCGGTGCGCTGCTTACCTTGAGGATGGTGTGGTGCCTCATGTGCTGGTAATTACGCTGGCTCTCTTACCCTTCAAACCGAAAAAAATAAGCATTGCTGCTTTGCGGCAGAAATAGGTAAGAAGGTGGTACCAACACAGGCGATCCTACACATCACGATCTACCACAACACATTAGGATCTACCACCAATATTTCTGACCCTAATCAATAAAGAACAAGCTTAGAGGTTAAAAATATCATTTGTAAATAATATTTTGTCCGAAGGCGGATTCGATCCGAGGACGTTTCTGCCGCCACCTCATGCCCTAGATATTGAAGCATAGTCATTTACATGTGATTGAAAAACATAATTTTAAGATAAGTTTGTCCGTGGCATTAAAAGACATTTTTAGCATCTTTCTAGACATGAGAGTATCTCCAGACCGTACCTGATCCCAACATGCAAATGACGCTAAAAGTAGGACAGGAACTACGGTCACATAATAAATAATAGTACTACGGTTTAATTTGGCAAGAAATAAGTTTTTATTAATACGTGACGGCGGATCCGTCGACCGGTGTGTTAATTTTCGATGGCACTTCGGTGCCAGATTTCGTTAAAGAGTCAGTATTATAAGGCGTCAAATACTGCTGGCGGGACATTAGATGGTTTTTGATGAAATATCTATTGTGTTATGGCATTATTTAGTGTTATTTATTGCATTTGTTCGTTGCGTTTCATCTGTATTCATCGATTTGGACGGAAATTATCCACAATTCCTGATTAGAGGATTTCACGTGCCTCGAAAATGATACAGTCTGATTTTAAAAAGTAGAAAAACAATTATAGCGGTTTGAATAGTAAGAGAGCCAGCGTAATTACCGACACATAAGGCTCTCCATCCAAGGTTGGCAACGCATCAAAAACCCTCTAATAACATTATAGTGAGGTGACCGTTTGCTCGTCTGCTCTGTGTGTAGGTTGCTATGAAACAGTGCTCTTGTAAAAACTTCTGTTCTTCTGTGTCAGTCTCTAATAAATTAATATTTTCTCGGATCCAAGTTTATTCTCTTTAATACTTTCATTATATAATAAAAGATCGGGGATACTCCCGTTTATGTGCTGCTATGTCATGCCCTAGAAACCACATCTTTAGGCGCCAATCCCACAATAGTTCGGTCACATAATAACATCACACAACGTGAAATTGATGGTCTTATCTCATCCAACACTCCTACAAATCAAACTCAAACAAAATGTGAATATTTACACCGTTCAGTGGATGTGGTTTATTTCTGCGCGGCCAAGGAAACGCGGCCTTGCCAACACCAACATTTGGCGATCAGTTCCCGTCAACACGAACAGTTATTCGTCATAACATAACATAAATATCATAATCCTGGGTAGTAAAGTATATAAATAATGGGCAAATTTAAAGATTATGATGGTGGACGAGTTGTTGCAGTACTGAGAAATGAAGTGAGCTGTTTTCCATTTCAGTATGCATTTTACGTACATTTACCGACTGCTTTAACGGTGAATGAAAAAATCGTGAGGAAGCCTTAATGTCTGAGGAAATTAAAAGTTTCCGAAGGTGTGTGAAATCCACCAATCAGCACTGGGCCCGCTCGGTGGATAATGACCCGTACCCCCTTGTACAAACGGGGGCCTGTGCAACAGTGGGGACGTTAATAGGTTGATGAGATGAGATGCATCTTATAAACCTTGACGGACTAGTAGTCATGCCTATGCTAAGTAATTAACGCATAAGCAAGACCAATATTCCGTCTAGGTTTGTAAAACAAATGGGAAAGAACTGTAAAAAATAATTAAAATAACAACTAGTTCTGACGCGTATTAGTGATCAGCAGTGAGAAAAGAAATTATGCACAGAGAAGAATAGTCTAATATATTAGACAAAGTTTGTCTAATCTATAATAAACTTTGTCTAGAACGAGCAAGCCAGCGTCGTTTAACTTTTTTATTTTATTATAAAAGGTAAAGAAAGCAGACGATTAAACGGGCCACCTGCGGTAAGATCTCACCTGATCCCATAGACATCTCACTTTTGTTTTTTGTTTTTTTCGTACTGACAAGTGCTGTTGGTCCTAATGACATTTACAGCTTCACCGGGGTTCTTAGGGCGAGCGCTAAGTTCGCTTTAGCCTGGAGGACTTAAAAACTACTATAAGAAGCGACTGCCTAAGGGCACCCAGGTGGGTACGGACCTCGGCTTAGGACGTCGCTGGGGAGGGAGGGGTCGGGGAGAAGCGGCCTGGAATATGCCGATAGCGCGTGTAAGCGTCAGAAGCGGGTCGCCGCCCGCGCCGGCGCGGGCAGTATGTAGGTGCTGTGTTAAGACATCTCACATCACTGTATTATTATTATGAGAAGGTTTTCTATATATTTTTTTTATTGTATTTATTTAGGACAACCAGTAGATATTACACTCTTAATACAAACAAAAAACATTCATTGAAATACAGCTAAATGCATATCTTATTAAGAACTTAGATGGGACGCCTAATGTGCCGGTAATTACGCTGGCTCTCTAACTCTTCAAGCCGAAACACAGAAATGCAAATGGGTATGAAGGTGGTACCACCTCAGGGTGATCCTGCACATCAGGATCTACCATCTCTAACTTAGATAAATATCAGAAGGGAAACTCAGGAGTTCTCACCAGTGCGATCACTATAGGTCTTCTCGTAGTTGCCATAGCGCGCGTTGCTCAGGTCATCCAGTAGGGTGTCCAGCTCGGACAGGTTCCCGCGCCCGCCGGTCGTCCTGCCGTACCCGGACTGTCCCGTGTTGTAGCCCGCCGTGTGGCCCCCATAGCTACCTTGGCTGCCCGTGTATTTCACCGGGACCACTTTCTCGTGCAGGGAACTTGTGTTTTGGTAGGTTGGCTGTGGACAAGGTAAAATTAAGTGATCATTTCTTAACGAAAAGCTTTTCTCGTGGGATGACTCCCATGAGAGTAGACTTGTATAAAAAGAATTCCTTCTGTATGGCAATTTTAGTGTATAATAATCTGCCTAGTCGTCTTAAAAATGATCCTGCTAGCCAATTTAAAACTAATATTTCCAAGTGGCTTCTAGACAAATGTTATTACTCCATAAAAGAGTATCTCAACGACACTAACAAATAGCAGAAAAGATTTGCATACCGTTGTCGGTGGAACATATGATACCTATGCTTTTTAAATCACCTAAAATTTTCACTATGTTCTGGCAAATATAAATTTCATTTCATTTCTCCCGAGATGGATGACGAGATTAAAAATGGTCTTTAGATTTTAAAGTATAAGTAAGTTTACACAGGCTGTAAGACGCGTACAGATATTTCACATCAGAAAGAGGCGGAGAGCGAAAATTATCCTTAATGTACAGTGGAAGATACATCAAGCTATACTCTGTATAACCCTGTCGTAATAAGTTTTTATTATGATTTCTTGACATTCGTATATTCATACGAATGTCATAAAATTCAAAGCGTCAAAGTACATAGCGTGATGTGTTGGGCACTGGTAAAGTACATAAACACGCAGACTTCAGTTGTGGGTTTTATTCTACGTATCAATTTTCCAGTGATTTCCCGATTCCTCAACAATTTACCTCCTCTCAATAACAGTGAGGAATCCTGATACGTTTCTTTTTTCTCCCGAATGCATTCAGTATAATTTTATTCATAAACAGCGTCTTATTAATTATTTTACAAGTACATATGCTATAATGACAGGTGGTATGGGAAAGCGGGCAATACCTTGAAACCAAATGACAAAATTCACATCGAAATCGATAAACTATCCTTGAATCAAACACAAAAAGAATTAATTTGTATGGGTACGTGTTCTGGAGTACCACGATTGGGACAAAGAAAAAATTGGGATGGATGTTACATGGAGCGAGGTTCTATCTGCACAAGGTGTCTGGCAGGTAAATTGGATGCTTTAGGAGAGACCTACGCCCAAATGGGAATAGCCTCGTGGTTGAGAAGAAAAAATGCCTTGCAATAGTACGTTTTTACAGAGGTTGAACTCTCAAGGCGCTTCGGCTGTCATTTTTGTTGTATACGGCGAGCTGACGAGCAAACGGGCCACCTGATGGTACACCTCACTACAATGTTATTAGGTAATAACTACTAATAATGAGCATCGGTGCCACAGTGGCTAGGACACCGGACTCCCAAGCGGGAGGTCCGGGTTCAAAACCGTGCAGTGCCATGTACCAATGAGTTTTTCGTATTTTTCGAAGGCTTACGTACGTTTACAGACTGCTCTAACGGTGAAGGAAAACATCTTGAGGAAAATGTTATTAGGTAATAACTACTAATAATGAGCGTCGGTGGCACAGTGGCTAGGACACCGGACTCCCAAGCGGGAGGTCCGGGTTCGAAGCCGTGCAGTGCCATGTACCAATGAGTTTTTCGTATTTTTCGAAGACTTACGTACATTTACCGACTGCTCTAACGGTGAAGGAAAACATCGTGAGGAAACCTGCACACTGAGTGAAATGGGGTAGGCACAAAAGATCCTTAAGGGTCAGAGTGCTGCTAGGGTTTATTCCTGGCCCCCTGTTATAAGATAAGATAAGGAACTACTAATAACACTGGCTCTCAAACCAAAACAAAGCATTACATTGCGTTGCTGTTTGCGGCAGAAATAGGTAAAATGGTGGTAACACCCTAGTCTGACTGTGCACCGTCATACCACCTTGAAAAGTTACGATTAATCATCATTTACATCGACATTAGCCTTCCAACCATTGGTAGAAGGTTCACCACTGGCCATTTGAACCAAGCACCATACAATACAAATACTGACTGGTGTTCTCAAATAATAGGAAAATAAATGCTGCAGTAAATAGTGGAACTTGGCACACGAGTTGAAATGCAATAAATATGAATCTGTAAACTAAAATATGTCCCTCAGCCGTCAAAGCGAACTGAATCGTGTTTAGGCGAAAATAATTTGTTACGCTTCTATACTAGATGTTTCTGTTATTTATGTTTTAGCTATACTTGATATTGCATGGTTCAGCAATGTATGGAGGAATTTTTGTTAACTTCTCAGTGGCAAGACGTATTTAGACTTGTATAAAAATAATTCCTTTTGTATGGCAAGTTTAGTGTATAATAATCTGCCTAGTCGCCTTAAAAATGGTCCTGCTAGCCAATTTAAAAGTAATATTTCCAAGTGGCTTCCAGACAAATGTTATTACTCCATAAAAGAGTATCTCAACGACACTAACAAATATCAGAAAAGATTTGCATACCGTTGTCGGTGGAACATATAATGATACCTATGCTTTTTAAATCACCTATAATTTTTACTATGTTCTGGCAAATAAATTTCATTCTTCATTCATTCAACAAAAACCACAAGGAGCGTTTGTGTCGTAGTGGCTAGAACGCCTCGGACTCCGGATGTCCAAGTTCGAAACCATACATTGTCATATACCTTGAGTTTTCACCGACTGCTCTATTTAACGGTGAAAGAAAACATCGTAACGAAACCTGTACACTGATAAAAATAACTAGTGTGTATAACCTAAGTCTTCAAGATTAGCATCGCATCGAAAACCCTTTTTAAGGCATATTGTCAGACTGTTTACACGTGCAGTCTGTGGGTTAATTATACCAAAAAGGCTTTCAATGCCCTGCGGATCCAATATAATAACGCCTTCAGGATGCTGATGGGGCTGCCGAAATACTGTAGTGCATTGGGGATGTTTGCAGAAGCCCGCGTGTATGGCTTTCACGCAATTTTACGAAACAGGGTTGCTTCCCTGATGCACCGAGTACATAGCAGTCCCAGCAGTATCCTGTTGATGTTTGCCTGAGGCACTGGATATACCTGCATGTCAATGCGAAGTAGTCGTCCAGTGCTTTGGGGTCGGTACCATGGGCTTGGTATTATTTCTATATTATTTTTTTACTAACATAGCTTTAAGTAAAATAATATATTAACTTATATATTGTATGGACCATGTCTGACTTAAATAAATAATAATAAAATAATAAATAAAAAAAAACCTCTAATAAAACATTATAGCAAGAGTATTGTTCCGTGGTCATAGTGAGGTGAGATATATATCGGTGGCGGTGACTACTTACCATCAGGTGTCCCGTTTGCTCATCTATGAATAAATTATAGTACCAACAATTTACCACTCATTGTATTTTCCACAAAACCCCAACCCAGTGACATCTGTTTCAGAAATATTGTTCTTGGATATTTTCCAAGTGGAAGACCGTTCCAATATTAATATGCATTTATGATATGGAACTAGGTGGCGCTGATATCGGAAATTCAGTAATCTAGTCTAGTATAATAATAATTATGTATCACTTGATGATCTCACTGATTTAAAGCGTTGTTGGTCTTGAAATCGTTTAGCATTATCAGTGGCAACAGAGCCTTATTCATTGCTGATAAAGAAATAAGTAATGGATATTTTCCTGATACCGAAAACCTAAACTCGATTGCCTATCATCGTAATCCCCTACACTAGCACCGAGTTACGTAAAGCTAATCTAAGTAATCATTATTATGTCTTATCATAGCTACTATATACAATTACATATGTAGGTTTTTTTAAAAATTTATACCTACACCTAAATATTAAATATTTTAATGACAAATTGTAACATATTAATGGCTATTATTATTCCTCCAATGCTTGCTTGCTTATTGTAGTAGTGGCCAACCCATTTGTCAGAGTTGTTCAGGCTGCCCGTAGGCCTCTGACATGGCTTAACGACTGCTGTCGAACGACAGCACCCGGGACCGACTGCTTAACGTGCTTTCCGAGGCACGGAGGCTCAGATTAAATATGCCACTAGCGGTTACCCATCTAGGTACCGACCGTGCTCGCAACTAGGCTACGAGCTCTTCCAATAAAGTCATAGTAAGCAATAATTAGTAATCAATCACGTGCAATGAGTAACTACTTGTCACGCAAGTAATTCCTCAGAATCAAGACTCATCATCGTCGCAGCCACAATATTTACAATTACTCAAGACACGTCGCATAAACGTGTATAAATAGACCTAATACTTTTGCTTACGCAAATCATTGTATTTGCATAGACATTGTCATCTTATGAATTGAATTTAACATGCTTATTGAACCCCGTTTAGTCCTGTATTATGCTAGGTGCCAATAATGTCATCTGTCTAGTGACTACTGGTGTCCCATCCGATGGTATCAAGACGTAAATAAACTCAAGGCCAAGAGGCAAGACTACTAAGAATACATTTATAACTGTGTACTATTAGCGCTAACTCGACTTTAGTCTTAAACATTCATTCATGTCTAGTGGAGGTCTAATTCTGTCTGATTATGATAGTATCTGCATTACATGATCAAACGCAAACTTCGAACTAATATTGCCATTATTCCCCGTGTAAGATTGGAGACACAACAGTTAAGACGCAGAAATTTTTTGGGACAAAAGTACTCTTATTCATCATCAGAGGCAAAGGACCACTTAACCTAGGTGGGATGAGTAATTTACTTTCGAAGATCTCTCTTCTGTATTCATTACCCTCACTGTTGGGGATATAATTATACTTACACTTTTGATCAATCATTAAAAGGATTGAAGCAGATATAAATAAAACAGCAATAAATTATGTAACGACTTGACCCAACCCACGATAAATTAAATCAAAGGACATTGTGGGAGGCGAAGGAAACAAAGAGTTAGGCTTCCAAGAGTTACAGGAGAATAAATCAGCTCGTAATAAGGAAGTGCAGTGCTTGAAACAAATACAATGAAACTGGGGCTTGGTAAATTACTGATTGTAATATCAGGATAACAGAGGTAAATGCAAAGGTAGCAAGAGAGAAGACGGAATCAATTAACAGCAAAACAGCTGGGAATCAGCGTGTCTATAGGACTTCTAATAAAACTGACGAAAGAAATTTGGTTAGAAATAAAATCTTCGCTGATGGATTTAAACTAGAGATGCCACGAATATTCGGCTACTATTCGGTATTCGGCCTATTCGGCCACTTTTTTTGGTATTCGGTATTCGGCCGAATAGTGCGTACTATTCGGCCGAATACCGAATACCAAATCATGAAAAAAAAACACATATTACTCAAGATTATATGTATTCTATTACCAAATTACAATACTTTAGTAAGTAAAATTGATCAATGGTAGGTTGTGATGGATAATATCTCATAATATTCCCATATAGGCGATTTTTTTATTAATTGGTGTCATTGTGTAAACCTTTTAACGAACAAACAATTGAATAAGAACTATTATCTGCACAATATTAATGCTTTATGTATTATTATGATCTGACAAAGCGTGCCGTGACGTGATTTACTCGCAATTGAAACAAATACCCGCCCGTCGCTCCCGTATGCACCGTAATGAGACAGGTTGCGGCCTGTCTATTACGAGTTTACGCCCTCGGCAACCGTGTATTTTGTGACGAATATTCGGCGCTTCGGCCGACAGCGTTGCCGAATATTCGGTATTCGGCCAAATCACTATTCGTGGCAACTCTAATTTAAACATACTATGAAGAACTATGTTTATTGATTCTATTTAAACCTAATAGAAACCGATTTAATAATAGATCTGCTTCATGCATCAGAGTGGAGGCCTCATAACATAACCAATGAACGTGTAAAACGGAAAGAGTACTTTCGACTTCTGTCTAACAGCTAAGAGTAACCTAAAAGCAAGAATTTGAATATGAAAACACTCACCGAACCAGGTTTATTATAATCCGTGCTAATATTCCTCGATCCATTGATGGATCCGTATCCAGTAGATGTGGGGGAACTGAGACTGCCCCCAGGAGAACTCAGCCGGCCTGGTGACGCCCTGCCGATGGGGGAACTGGTCCTTCCCGGGGAACTTGTGCGTCCGCCAGGGGAACTCGTGCGTCCGCCTGGGCTGCCGACTCGGCCGCCTGGGCTGCCCACGCGGGCGCCAGGGTTGATGGAGTTCTGGAGGTCGGCGAGCAGGGCATCTGTAATGAAGAGAGTAGTTGTAGTAACAGATGGTGTGGACTAGTACTTATTATAGGCTGTTTAATTGAATATTGCAGAAGAAAAAACAGTGACAAACTGTTATGCCAGATTTTTTCAAAGAAAGGAATATGATAAAGACACAGATAGTCTACCTTATGTTATGCTAGAATATTACCATCACTTATAAGTTAAGGTTCCAATGTTGCTGGTTCATAGTAACAAAATGAGTCATTCCAAGACGCACCAGAGACAACATAAGAAGATCAGCAGAAGTTATTTCCAAAACGAGGGATTGCCACGACGATGACAAGGTACGTAACATATCAACTATATGAATGTTTTTAATGTAATCGATGAAGTGATTACAAAAAAACGGAGGTACTCATGCGTCAAGCACAATATAACTTGGAATTCTAACGTAAAAGAGGCCAATAATCAAACAAAGACATCTAATTCAGGACAAGATCGACAGCGAACGACACTAGCGTAAATACGAGTATATAAGGTATATTTAAACAATTAATATAAACAAACACAGATGCGTTTCGTCAATGACATCATGGTTAAAGTAAATTGTCGAAGTAAATACGCGTAATTGGTCGCAATCAAGAGACATAAATGGTCGCACAGTTGAAGGCAGCTACACAACATTATTATAATAAAACAGAAGGCAGATTAATAAATGAAATGGTTAAACAATTTTTATACGGTTTCGTCAAATATTCTTCTGTGGATACTCCAATACGTCGACAGATTTTGGCGCGCGTATATTATTCCTTACTTAGCCATGCTTATAACTGTCCTTGGCGACGTGTTTGCCAAAAACTTGTTTGCTTTTTAAGGTTCAACGCCTTTGATAAATATCCCGACTTCCTTTAGGCATTTAATACTCTTTCAAATGAGATGATACATGCTGTGACATCAATCATCTATACCCATAAAATAATAACAGCATAACTTCATGGGGTTTCATAGTTTTATAATTAGTTTCTTATCGGTCACGATGCGTTGACTGAGACTCTTATAAAAGATAAGCATATTTGTTGAGCAAGATACTACAAAGTGCGTCTTCGTCGTCTTGAGGCAGTAAAATTTAATGTATCTCACATTGCTACTACAATGATCTCCTTGTCTGTGACAGAAAAAGTAGGTCGGATCATTACTGTCTTTTCGACTGTTTACAGGGTGACAAAACTTGAAATTGAAAGCAAAATTACCTAATCCTTCGACAGCTTCAAACACTTCTGCGTAATCCGTTTGCGTAGGCTTCAAATTCGAATGAGTTTTCAATATTTTCCCGTAAATATCATCGTTCACAGAATAATGTTGCCGCGACATGTTTCCAAAACTTTGAGCTCACTTAGAAGGGTTCACACAAAACTGGCATCCGAGAGTTCGCGAGAATCGACATAAAACGTAAAAAAGTCAAGGGTAAAGGAAGGATTTCTAAATTTAAATATTATATCCTTTTTGCTTCGCGGCGGCGCGGGCGACTCTCTTATGGACTAATGCGGTACTGATTCACCTCCGGCGCACGCAGACCGCAAAAATCGCGCACAGCCTAACACATTGTTCACATAAACATTTACTATCCTCAACGGATCCACTTAGAAGCCAGCTAACTGTAGCGCTGAGATAAACGAATTAGAACTTTAGGATTGATAAATATCCGGTTTATTAAGCAAATGCAGTGTAGACGTTGTCGCAACTGGTGAGGCAACGCCGCAACTTAATGTTTATATATACTTACTTAGGTAAGTAAATGATTAGTCAACAAAATTAAGTTCTTTCATTTGTGTCGAGAGAAGAAACAAAGAGATAAGCAAGTAAGTTTTACACTAAACAGAACACGAAAAGAAAATGCACTCAAAGCGTAAATCGACAAAATCAATTATCTCTACAATGGTGTCAATTCTGTGGTGTCACTCGCTAAAGGAAACATCACCCTCTTTCTTACACAATCTACTATACGAGTGAGCGTGACAGTTCTATAGAGTAGTTAATCGACGCCAATGCATGATCCAAGACAACGACGCAATGCAGCGCTAGCGCCGCTTGAAGGTATAACCTTATCAATGAACTGGCTGACGGCGCTCGCCTTGATAATGAAGAGCCGGGCCGAGCTCGGAGTCGTCATCGGGTGACGCGTGGCCAGCGGAATTCGTACATCGACTTCCACTCTCTCTTGCAAGTTACAAATCATGTAAGTAGGTATGTAGTTTTGGTGAGTTATCTTATCTTATGATAATAAGTCGGGAATAATTCCAGCGGCACTTCGACCGCTGAGGATCTTTTGTGCCCACCCCATTTTACACGCTGGTTATCTCAGTATGCAGGTTTCCTCACGATGTTTTCATTCACCGTTAAAGCAGTCGGTATATGTACGTAAATCTTCGAAAAATACGAAAACTCATTGGTACATGGCACTGCACGATTTCGAACCCGGACCTCCCGCATGGGAGTCCGGTGTCCTAGCCACTAGGCCACTTTGGTGTTACTGACAATTGCAATATTACAATACAGATCGGTTTATGCTAGATCGCCAAGCTGGTCGATATAATGACACCCCGGAATGCCGGCAATACAGCACCAGTAGCTGATACACTACCAATAGGGAACATGCATATAATTTTGAAAAATTATCTTTTGACTTCAACAAAATTTATTTAGAAAACTACTATTTAGAAAATTACTTGCGTCAGTACGTTCGCCGCTAGTCACCTCAGACGGACTGCGCGGGTAGCCGGGGCAGCAGCCGAAGCAGCGGCGCAAAGAAAACGGGAGAAGTACGCCGCTCTGGAGCAAAACTACGTTTTTGTCCCATTTGCGGTTGAAACGACAGGTTGTTGGGGGGCGGAGGCAAAGGATTTTATCAGGGAGGTCGGCCGTCGCCTGAGAGAGAGGGGCTGTGACCCCCGCTCCCGGTCGTTCTTGGTGCAGAGGTTGGCCGTGGCGATTCAGCGTGGCAATGCCGCGAGCGTCATGGGGACCTTTGCGCCAGGGTCGACACGGGGCGGAATTTTTGACTAAGGCTTTTCATAAGTCTTTTTATTTTATTTTAATTTATTGTAATTTAGAAAAGAATATTTTGAAATATTCATAGTTATTTCATCATTATTTTGGGCAAGGGCAATGGCTGTCTGTTTGAATTGATGTTTTTTTATATATTTTTTATAAAATTCTTTATTAAGCAAACTTATAAAACAAATGCATAATTTTGATTTTGATTTTCAACACATGAATTTGTTGTTAACTTCAACAGGCAAAAAATACACCTTCTAAAGTTATTTACATAATTAATAAATGCTCATCTTGAAATGTGTCAAAGTTAATAATTTTACGTTATCGTATAAATATGTAAGCTATTGTAAAGACTTTACTTTTTTCATGTGACAATAAATAAATGAATGGATATAACCAGTATTGAAACTTTAAATATTCTTCTTTAAAAGTAATAAAAAAAATACATACGTTTTGTGGATTATTAACAGTTTAAAATCGATTTATAAAATTTAAAAAAAATGCATATTGCCTATTGTGAGAGAAGGGAGGGACACGCTGTTCTAAATCCTATCAGAAGGACACATCACCGATGAAGCAGAGATATTTGTCAATATTCTCCAAAGGTCGTACGTTTTCTGTTGGACCCTGATGGGTCTTACCATAGAGCAAATGATTGAAATTGAAATCGTTTATTTAGCGCTGTAAACACCAGAATATAGAATATAGAAGTATACAAAGTTTAATACATGCAGCACAGAACATCTGGTGTGGTACAGTGCCAATAGGGTACACCAGCTCAGCATAATGCTGAGGCAAGCCACAGCGCTGATTTTCAGCTGGCCCCTCAGTGACTGCACGGACGAAGAAAGCAACAGTGTGTGCGTGATTGCAAGTAGGAATTAGTATAATGTTGAATGTACGCGATATAGGTGAGTATACAGGCAATTTGTAATGCGCCGGATTTCACTATTACCTGCAACATGTACTTACTTGTAAGTTTAATTCAGAAAACCAAAACACGGTGTAAGATTAGAAGGTCGTGTTTGAAATTTAGATGAAGTTGTGACCTGGTTAAATATGTAGAAAGGTCAAGCAGTTGCAAATACTGTGGAAAATAATGAAAGGTCGAGCATCTCATGCTAAAAAGTAAATTAAAGTCAAGTCTACTTAAATTTTTTGACAGTTTCTATACCTTTATAGCTGTTCTGCTCTTTCCAATTCCATTAATTCCAAGGCTTACAAAAAGTCAAAAAATCGAGAGTTACTAGTGAATTCATGGTACCTATAATCTTATCTTATCTTATGACAGATATCTTATCTTATCTTATGATAATTGACATATATACGACTCTTAGCCTCTGTGACATTTTAAAATTATTTTGACATTGTATCCGCACTTTTATTTTATTTTTTATTGATTGTACACAATTGTACTATAATAGGTATTTTTTTGTAATGTAAATAGTTTAAATTTTTAATAATTTGATTAATTATTTAATTTAATTTATTATTAAATTATTTGTACGACTTATCTTGCAACGGGTTTTGTTGCTTTCTGATGAAATAAATACAATTTACAATTTACAGGGGGCCGGGAATAATCCAGCGGCACTTCGACCCTTGAGGATCTTTTGTGCCTACCCCATTTTACATACTGGTTATCACAGTGTGCAGGTTTCCTCACGATGCTTTCCTTCACCATTACAGCAGTCGGTAAATGTAAGTAAGACTTCGAAAAATACGAAAAACTCATTGATACATGGCACTGCACGGTTCGAACCTGGACCTCGCGCCTGGGAGTCCGGTGTCCTAGCCACTGTGCCACCGACGCTCTTATGGTACCTATATAAAAAGGAAATTGGATTTCATAAAATAAAATCGGACATGCCCTAAGGCACTGTGTTGGGCCCCGTCTTCTTGATTGTAGTTATGTCATTTTTCCTATAATAGTAAACAGTAATTCGCAAGTTAAGTTCTTCTGAAATCACATTTTCTATAATAATCGTTGCAGAGGTCAGTTAAAATAGCCGTTGCTGACGTCAGTTAAAATAGGTCATGGATTCAGTGATCGAATACTGAAATTCGAAATCAGGAACACATTGCTACAGGATAAACAATTAATTTGGCTCATGGAACTAATAATAATTTTGCTAATAGCGTTTCCACGTCATTAGATTTCATGGTCTTCTATATTTAATTTAGCTATAAACCATAACATATTATAACATTAAACCATCAATGTAGGTCAATAAAGCTATATAAATTCAAATGTATATCCAGAAACGTACGGCATTATAATATAACAAGGTTCCTGATGTAATGTTGTGAGCAAAATGACAAGAACGTAACATTAGAAATAGTCAGCAGGCTTCAAGTTATAAACAGTTACATCTACACTACACATAACAAATAAGTACGCAATAATAATTATCAACGTTGTAATAATGGTTTTATAATTATTATAAACACGTAGGTACTTACTTATTATCGTATTGTTATTATTATGACATCGCTAATTATAATGTGTATATATAAGAATAAGTTTATTTATATATATTTATAATTACCTATACCAAGCTAGATATATCCATGTACAGAGCCGTCTGAAGAAATAACAATTCGCGTATTGTCGTGGTACTATTAGTTATTCTGTGGTATTGTACGAGTATTGATACGGGTAATTTGCCTATTATGCATTATATGACGTTGAGAAAGCCCTTCACGACAATCCATGCTATTACACAGTTGCGACTTCAATGCTAGATCGGTAAAAAAGACTGTGAAGATTGTAGCGGAGGATTTGGGTTGGGGACGAGAAACGACAGATCCTGATAGATTTTCTCGCAAAGCACAACCTTTTTGCGATGAACACCTTCCAGAAAATGGCCCAACGGAACCATATGTCAAGCCCAGATGGATATACGAAAAACCAAATAGAATTCATCATAACAAACAAGAAACATATCTTCGATGCCGTTAGTGTCCTGAAACGTGTAAATATAGGCAGCGATCACAGAGTTGTCAGAGTTAAGATTAGTATCGATCTTAGAGCTGAACGCAAACGGTTTATTCAGAAACGGTTTTGCAACCTGGATTACACTGCCATTAAAATACAAAAGGAATACTACCAGAAACGAATCGAAGAACTGATACAGGACCACCCATCAGGGAAAGTGGATGAGCATAACGATCGTATATCTATAGCTGTCAGGAATACTGCTGAGGAAGTAGGAAAGAGCAAACAGGAAGAAAGAATGCATTCTTACAATTGTAACAAGGCGTCTTCTCGAAGACAGAGAGAGACATCTCAAAAGAAGAAACCTGAAAAGAAGAAGAAGAATAAGAAGAAGAATTTGCTTATTAAGCAATTTAGATACTTAGACAATCAGCATTCTAAGTAAGTAGCGCCTGATCCGAACAAGAGGTTAAGACAAGAAGTAGGTGCAACAAAACTGTAATTAGGAGTGTCTGAAGTATGAGTATCTCTTTCGTGCACAGATGTACAATAAAACGTTTCTGGACAATATTGTGGAACACCGCTAGAAAAGCTTTTACTTGTTGGTTGACTCTTCAACACGAGTTTATAGTCATGAATAAAAACTAGTGCTGTGCTGTAGCTCCAGTGCTATTCTATTCCTCATTACAACCCTGGCAAGACGATATCATTATAACATTTTGCGGTAGGATCCCGTAACCCGGCAAGGTTATCTGTTAGTCGACACCTCGCCTTGATTAACTAGTGCTGTAGTAATATGAGATAATTTATAGTTCTAGGTTACATTAAGGCACTTCACTTTTATTCGGATTCTAGGGAAAGTAAACATGTTTATCAAAATGCCAGCCCGAAGAAGAAATTGAGACAATGTGTTGTTCACGAAGAAATGGTAAAGAAAGACAAATTAAAAACAAGTTTATTGTTTGCAGAAGACATTATGTACAATATCTCGCAAAACCTACATTTGTCTCAAATGTATCAGAAAGGGTTACACAGTTCAGATAAAGTGAAGTGACTCCATTAACCTATCAAACACAAAGCACTACAGAACAGAGCTGCGATTGCGCAAGGTTTGTTTACGGAGCACTCTCGACTCCCGACTCCCGAGCGAACGCTCCACTAACACGCCACCGATATAGCACAAGGCCGCACAATAAACAGCCGCCTGACTCATTCTCCATTCCGAAATGAGGATTTATTGATACTCACCAAGGTATGCACTGAAATCCGTGAAGTACTTCCTCCAGTCGGTCGACTTCAGCTCGGGGGGGCCTGAAGGCGCTCGATCGACGCTGTACTTCCGTTCAAGCACGGGGGAGAACGAGACAGTCTTGGGGGATGCGGAGCGCGTGCGCACTGACGACGCCATCCCTCTACCGGAGGGTATATAAAGCGGTGCGGGTCAAAATTACAGGCAGTCGTGGTTGCACCGCGGCTGGGGGCTGACTGGTTATTTTCGCGCGCGAGATGGTTTATCTGCGCGAGCGACGGTGATACTGGCGACGACGGCGTCGCGACGCGCTATTCCCGTCAGGTGGACTTCCGCCGCCGTTTCACAATCGCAACTTCATTAACCTCTTTACTCTATGGTCTATAAATATTGGGAAAACAGAGCCGACACCTGTGTTATGTAACTATGCATGTAAGAGACGAATAAGTGCGTGTGTACGTAGGCGGGCGGCGGCGCCCAATTCGTACTAGTAGTGAAACTCACGTGGTTTTCGCGTGGTAAACAAATCAACAGATTTGTCGACACATGCGTAGCTTTCTATTTGTGAAATATTTGTACCTAACGAGATACATAACAGGGTATTACAATCTCTTCAGTATCGTCTAGGGATGTTACGGAGGTGGTTTTACCGGAACCGGAGTCGAAACCGAAGGTTTTAAAGTTAACTTATCGGAGTCGGAGGTAGAAGAGAGATGTTCAGAAGTTCAAAAATTAAACCGTTTTTTAATTTTTATAGCTGAACTGGCCAATTTTTTTTTATGATGACGTTTGGGTCAATAAAGCATGTGCCTTTAGAGAGTAGTGTAGGAACATATAAATAATAATACATAAATGTATTCCTACACTATTTAATAAAATATTGATATTTGAATATGTTTGCTCACAAATCTTCGGTATAACCTCAGATTCAAAATTATCAAAGCCGAAGTCGGACGTGTAAAATCAATTGGAAGTTCCGACCTTTCAGAGTCGGAGTCGAAGCTCCGTAACATCCCTAGTATCGTCGCATACGTGCAGTAGAGTATAGAACTCACTGTTCGCAACAGAACACTAATTTAGTGATTGTATCCAAACTTCAATATGTAACTTTAAAAAGTGGAACACGTTTCTCTATAATTAATTGTAAAATAATTAATTTTATCGCCTCTATAAGGTTAATTAAACGTGTGTGGTGTTCAACATCTTCAATAAATTGCTAGAAATCAAAATTTTCTGTTTCCTTACAAGCGAAAATACCAGCCGCTCTAAACATTGTGAGGAACACTCTCAAAAAGTTTAGGCCACGAAACTGGCGGATTTGGTTACAGATTTTTATACAAGCTGTACATTAGCTAGTGTAGCTAGTGTAGGACTAGAAGAATAAAGCACGAAGGATATAACACCTACAACAAATAGTTAACTCGATTTATTAATAATAAAATCGCATAAAATTACCATTAATACAGGTCAAACATTACCTATCATAAAATTTAATTACGTAAACAATAGAACTGTTAATAAAATTGTTACCTATCGATATAAAAATCGTGCCATAGAATAAATTAGATGTTAAGTACTATTGTATATTTTACACCTTTTATCAATGTAAAATCCAATGGAATGAATTTCCTACCTACCTAAACAAGTCTATAAAAACTGCAGTAGAGTAGCTTGTCAAAATATAGGTACCTATATTTAGCACCATCTAGCACATTAGGCGAGACCTGAAAACCAGCGTGTCGCTGAGGTCTCGACCATTTCATTAGACACGGCAATATGTGTTATAGATATATTTTGTTTATAGGTTAAGAATTAGAATAAAATAACTGAGTTGTACCTTATTACTTTGATGTGTGAATGAATAAATACTATTTTATTTATTTTATTATTTATTATATGACCAAAGACATAATAATGTATATCACTAGGGAAAGGACATTGTATGATAATAATACATCAGACCTGTTTGTTACACAATTATCAAAATTCAATTTGTCCATTCGATTCTTTTTGAACGAATTTTTAGATGATAAATGTATGAACTGTCAGACATATCCTGTTGGTTAAATCGATGTTTACAACGATATCTATAAACATTCCTTTTTCAAAACACTATAAATCTTTACTATTTAGGTATTATAGGAAAAAAAAACTAGTCCATTCTGATTGTACAGGACACTGTTCTATGCCAGTAGCCGTGGGCGCGCCGCCCAAAGGCGTGGGCGGAACTACCGAAGGTCGCACGTAATGTAACGCGGAATGGGTTAAAAATGACCTGTTATACAATCGATATAATACTTGTTTATCAGTACGTGGGGCGGTCCAAAAATTGTTAAAATACACTTTATTGTACAAACAGAAAACAAACAAAAAACAGAAAAGTACAAACTAGGCGACCTAATCAACCTCATTGTTTTACTGTTATTATCCCTTGGAGGCAAATTTTATTACAAACTCCTGCTAATCTAAAAATTTAGCTAACCTTAAGCCCGTTTAAATTTAACGGCATCAAACACCGGGGATGCAGTGACACCCCGAGCTTCTGTCCGGGCACGAGGTTCGCCTCCAGGCCCGCACCCACTCCCCCCAGCCAGGGTTCGAGTGGACGACCCGTTTGATTGACAAACTCCTTGGCTAAATATCACTGGCGACTCACTTTTTAATAAATTGTTAAAAAAACATGTCTGTCAGTTTTCAATCGCTACGATGGAGGTAACACGGGAAGCATTTCGAACTATGGTCTATTATCATTTTAAACAAGGGTTAATAAAATAATAAGAAATCATTACAATACAGTAAACCTATTTATGTAAAGTTTCAAAGCTCACTTATGCTGTGTCATGCATAAGCACTACAAAAAACAACCCCAATGGCTTTATACTGCTCAAAAGTTACAATCATCATCATCATCAGCTTATTAATGTCCCCACTGTTGGGGCACAGGTCTCCCCTTGCACACGGGGGTACGGGCCATGATCTACCAAGCGGGCCCAGTGCTGATTGGTAGATTTCACACGCCCTCGGAAACTTTTAATTTCCTCTGACATGCAGGTTTTCTCACGATGTTTTCCTTCACCGTTAGAGCAGTCGGTAAATGTACGTAAGTCTTCGAAAAAATCCGAATAACTCATTGGTACATGGCATTGCATGGTTTCGAAACCGGACCTCCCGCGTCCTAGCCACTAGGCCACCGACGCTCAGAAGTTACAATACAGTGATAAAATGTATAAATACCATATTAAAAGTCCCACAAAGGTTTGAATCTAGTCACTAAGCTGCCACACACGGACTTTGATTGGTCGGAGACTAATTTTGGTAGTCGATTAGCCAATTTAGACAGCAGTCCTGTTTTAACCAGTTAATTAGAAATTGAATTGACTGCAAACATTTGCGACACGACACGCAGTCCGGCTGTTAGTAATACATTAATAAGTTGACCAACATGTAGCAATGAGACATGAGAAAAAGTTTATAAAAGTAAGTTTGCAGCTACAAATGCTGGTACAACCGACGACAGAGAAGCAAATAACGATGCTATTAAACATACATTTAGTGATTTCGCATAAGAAAATGATGATGTCCTTGCACACCTACTACCTCTTTCTCGAAATCATTTCCTCTACACCCTTCAGGCTGAGAACGACAACTTCCTAAAACGACAACTTCCGAAAACGACAACTTCCTAAAACGTCTATTCCAAAATAGACAATTTCCGAAAATGACAAATTCCGAAAATGCCCTCAGTTATGAAATGTCAAAAATGTCTAATTTATACGTATTAGATATGTGTGCGTGTGGATTGATCATAGGTGCTTTTCGTTAAAAACATGCTTTGCTCTGTTACTGAACGTCTTTTAATGAAGTGAAACAACTTAATAATTAATACAACTTCATTACTAAAACTTGGCTTAAAATACAAAGTACCCGAAGGTTGCTTGGAAGAGATCGCTCTTAGAGATAAGGCCGCCTAAATTGTACTTCACTATTTCCTTTTCTATCTCATGTTTGTTGTTTTATATTTGTGTAATAAAGTGTACTTTACTTATTCTGTGCCTGAGCTCACAAGAGGTCGATGTAGGTATGAGTGAATGAAATGGATGAAAGACTGGATTTCATAAACCTAACCAAGAAACTGAAGGAGGTAAAAGACATGTGAGAAATAGAAAACCTTGCAAAATAATATTTACAAAAGGCCCCTAAAGAAACAGGAATATTTTCGTTAGACACAAGGTACGTTTTATGGCGGGTACTTAGTAGCACGTTTATGTAAAACATCGCTAGTTGTAAGTTTTCACTGTTGAGGTATTCATGGACTTTGACCATTACGACGTAAAAGTGAAAAGCTTTGCCAATTTTGTAGTCAAATGCTGGAAATCGTAAAACGGAGATAAATGGTCAATTGTTTAAAACATAAAAAGAGACACTTTATTTTGGTTTCGATTTTCAAATTATTCTACGAAAAGAATAAGAATAGTTTATTTGTGCGGTAAGATTACAGTGGAGTAGGAACTTAAGCATATGTTACATTAAACTAAATAAAATTAGTGAGCAACCAGTTATCCTACTATAGGCGCTGACCTCCGAACTATTAAGTTCCTGTATCTCGGAGGACAGATCTCTTCTTTGACCAGTGCAAATGAACATGTAACAGAACTAAAAGTGCAAAATTTGGAAGAAAGAAAAATAAGAACAATAATAAAGGTTAATATAAGGGGTTTTGTGTGTGTGTGTGTGTGTGTGTGTGTGTGTGTGTGTGTGTGTGTGTGTGTGTGTGTGTGTGTGTGTGTGTGTGTTTGTGCGTGTTTTGTATTATTATTGTGTTACCTTTAAAAGTATGATTTTACAAACAAGGAAGAGCAAATGTGTCAAGTCATTTATCTAAAACAAAAATACTACCATTATCATTTCCTCTACCCGAAGGTTGCCTGGAAGAGATTGCTCTTAGCGATAAGGCCGCCTAAATTGTACTTCACTATTTCCTTTTCTATCTTTTGTTTGTTGTTTTATATTTGTGCAATAAAGTGTATTTTACATTACTTTACTTTTACTTACTATCGATGTAACCTATGATTAATGACTACTTTCTTTACATTCACATTCCACTAATTAATCAACATGTCACAATATTTTCGTCTGAGACGTGTGGTATGCGTGAGAGATAAATGAATTTGTCACCTACTGGTCTTTTAAATTTAAAATGAACTGACATTTCGAATAAATTATTGGATTTTTAAGACTGGTATGGAACTTCAAATTAAGTGCACTAAGTTTTGGCCAGTCTACGAGTTTGTAATAAAATGATAGAGCTCCAATAAACAATAAACTTGATTGTAAATGAACACCTAGAAGACTAAAAATTATACCATTATCTAATATCTACTATGGATTAGGGATGTTACGGAGCTTCGACTCTGACTCCGAACTTCCGATTGATTTTACACCTCCGACTCAGACTTCGGCTCCGATAATTTTGAATCGGAGGTTATACCGAATATTTGTGAGCAAACATATTCAAATATCAATATTTTATTAAATAGTGTAGGACTACATAAAGGAATATGTTCCATTGCCGCAAACGTCATCATAAAAAATATTGGCCAGTTCAGCTATACAAATTAAAAAACGTTTTAAAATTTGAACTTCTTCTGAACATCTCTTTACTACCTCCGACTCCGGTTCCGACTCCGATAAATCAAATTTAAAACCTTCGGTTTCGACTCCGATTCCGGTCAAACCGCCTCCGTAACATCCCTACTATGGATATAAACGAAACAATGCTTGCTTATCGTATGGTTAGTGGCCAACCTATTTGTCAGAGTTGTTCACGCCGCCCGTAGGCCTCTGACATGGCTTAACGACTGCTGTCGAACGCCAACAACCGGGACCGACTGCTTAACGTGCTTTCCGAGGCACGGAGGAGCTCAGATGAAATAAACCACTAGTGGTCACCCATCCTGGTACCAACCGTGCCCAACGTCGCTTAACCTGCACGATCACTTTCGGACCGTGCTCGCAACTAGGCTACGAGGGAAACAATAATCCTTGTTACAATCCAAATACAAGCAAAACAATAAATAGTAACAGCTCTTATAAGTACAGATCAACCTTGATAATATTAGTTACTACTATTTACATCTATCAATTGACATGATGCGTCAAAATTTCGCACCATAACGAGGCCATGAGGCTTGTTAATCGAGAGACTTGCAACTAGGCATCGATCATGGGAATCAAACTACGAAAATTGTATAACCATGGCATGAAATAATTAGTACCTAAGTAACGCTTATTTTCTAAACAAGGGGCCGTTCAAGTGTTGTAAGTATCAAAGGGGGGGGTAGGGGGTTTTAACTTTGCTTATTGTTGATGATAACGGGGCCGTGGGGGTTTGAAAGGTGATTGCGTCAGCACATATGCGATCAGTAGTTAATAACAATGATACTTGTTTATGAATTATAAATAAAGATTTAACAAATTCTGTATGAATTATACCAATGCTCACGTATGCGTATGGGGGGGGGGGGGGGAGCGTCGGTGGCACAGTGGCTAGGTCACTGGACTCCCATGCGGAGGACCGGGTTCGAAACCGTGCAGTGCCATGTACCAATGAGTTTTTCATATTTTTTGAAGACTTACGTACATTTACCGACTGCTCAACGGTGAAGGAAAACATCGTGAGGAAACCTGCACACTGAGATGTCGTCGTCGTTGGCCTTGTATATCTTGACAGATGATTTAAACAGCGTTGTGTCGGCATCTACGCTCATGGCTGAATAAGCCGATGCGAGAGCGGCAAGTTCTGCCGCACGTGCAGCAGGTGAACTGCGAATTTGATGGAGCAGGTGTTTCGAAGTGTCTGTGCCGGTTAGCTCGTTTGTCAGCTAAATTTTGGAACCACTCGATGTCATGTGAGATGACCAGTGTGTAAATGGGGTAGGCACAAAAGATCCTCAAGGGTCGAAGTGCCGCTGGGTTATTTCCGGCCCCCTCTCATAAGATAAGATAAAATAAGCGTATGGGGGGAGGGGTGGTGGGGAGGTAATAATAGCTAGAATTCTGCTTACGTAATACTTGAACGGCCCCCAAACAAATAGAATTTGATGTAATCATCGAAAAAGTTGAAAATTTGTAAATTTACTAGAATTTTGTTTAAGTATGTGTAGAGGATATTAGACATATTTTATCTTTTGTGAAGGAATGCTATCGGACGAACTTAAAGTGACGAATAAACTATCTTAATATTAATTTAATATTAAGCTATGAAATCACAGCTATGAATCAAAATTCCGGAATGTTACGCTACACTGGTTAGAAATATCACCAACTTTAGTAGACCTCAAGGACCGCGTACGTTTCAATAAAATCTAGGTGTCGTTGGTAGCTTTAAAAGAACCGGGGGGCGCAATGCGCTGGTTGATGGATGACGCTTTATTTATAGGCAATTAATGCTACGACGCCTCCCGGCGTCGAACACTATGGCTTCGTGTTCATTTTGATTGACTGTTGACATTTTGACGCCCGTGTTACATAGCGTAGCGTCGCGACGCCCCGATACAAAACAACCGATGCTTGTATACACTTGTAGCTTTGTAAAGTAAAGAGCAACGCTTGGCAAATGTCATCAATTGTTAGGTTTTTTGTTTCAACATTTTCCAGGAAGGTGATTATTGTGCCGTGTCGTGCCGGCCGGTTAGAGCGTCGGTGGCGTCGTGGCTAATACGTCGGACTCCCATGCACCAATAAGTTTTCGGTTTTTTCGAAAGACTTACGTATATTTACCGACTGCTCTGACGGTGAAGGAAAACATCGTGAGGAAACCTGCATACTGAGATAACCAGTGTGTGAAATGGGGAAGGCAATGGCAAACCACCCCATTAAATCTGTCACGAGAGTCGTTCTGTGAACAATTCCTTAGAATGATCACGACACTCAGCAATGAGGAATACGACATAGAAGAAGGAGAAAGTCGTGCCGGTCATAAAGAATAGCACCATCCCAACTCTTCCCGTGGGTATCGTACGAGGCGACTAAGTTTTTTTTTGGATACTATTCGACACCTAGTAGATGGCGATAGGCTCGCCACTAGCCACCTATCACGTTTGTCCACCAAATCTTACGGCGAAAAGTGAGAATTACATATGATGAAGGTAGTTCCTCTGTTTACCCCCTCGGGGATTATGGACGTGAGAGTAATGCTATGTGATTATTTTCCTCAATGGTAAAGAAGAGACTTTAGATTGTAAAAATTAATATTTTGTATGCCTTTTAAATAGGCTGAATACTGTGACATGTGCATTACTTTAAGACTGTGTATTCTGGCAAATAAATGATTGATTGATTGCATTTGTATGGTAGTTGGTAATACTATAAATAAATGTGATGCATTATAAATGTACTGTAGATCAGCAAAAGGGTACAAGTTGTAAAGTAAAACAGCGGCGGCAGATCAAGACAACACAAGAACTTCTTCCCCTCAATAGTCGTGTGCGCATCACCACGGGTGAGGCAGTTATATTTACGCTCTAATTATTGCATTGTCCCATCAAAGGGACATTCGTCATTTAACCCGTCAGTCAGCCAGCCGTCACAGCAGTGCGAACGAACGCTAACAAACATAAATTGGCAAATCCGTCTCACTTGTTTCACTTCAACCGTCACGAATTGATTCACAACGAAACGAACACTCACTTCTTATTTTAAAATTAGAACGAAACCATTTTTGACCGAACTGTCAAATTCGAAAATGGAATGGCCCGCGCGCGCTTGCAGCCTCGTGGTCAGATGGATGTCGTCGCAGCGACTGACAAGAGTTGGTCGCGGGTTCTAGCGCTACATCTGTGGGCTTCTAATGATCTTCGGCTCATTGTGGTGCGGAATTGCGCGGTTGATGGGGGCGCGTGGGCGACTACATTATCAGTACCTGAGATGTCTAATTAAGGTTAAAATAGACTAGATTCTCCTATTTAAAAATAAAATGCAAAAAAGATTTCTCTTTTATCTTATGACTTAAGAGACGACAGAGGACCGTGGATCCCCGCGAGCCTTCGACCCTTGGGTAAAGCTTGGGATTTTTTGTATACATCCACCATTGCTTTGCTATGCAAGAACCAAATTATCCAATACACTTTCTAGTTCGTGATCAATATGATTATAAAATTACTTAGAAAAAGTTCATTTACCAATATGCGGCTTTAGATTTTCGTTTATTTTAGAAATGGGCCCTCGCGTCAAACACAATTTATGAATTAATCATCTAGAAGTATCTAAATGAAGATTCAAACATGATCGTATAATCTTTATAGACAACTCAGTGCAGAAACGAGAACACCTGCTTGTTTGTAAAAAGTCCGTCCAGGGAAGGTCGCGTCCGCGTCCGTAGCGGATCTGATCCTACATTCTCGGATGGGAATGCAGGACGGGCCGCTATTTGAGGAATGCTGCTGCCGGCTTGAGACACTCTGCTTCCTAACTCGATGTGGCGTTTGATATGTCGAAGCAATAATTTAACGATACGCATCTTGGGTGAGGGCTCGTCATATGGGTTTAGTTTAGAGAATGCGCGCGCAGTGTACCTATATTGGTTCTAGGATTTGTTGAACCCCAATTATTAGGTATTGGGAAGAGGTACTGTTGTAAATGAAGTAGTGAATAGTGAGTTCTACGAGTCCGTCACCAAAATATGTTTCCGAATATATAATATATTCCGAGTATAGGTAGGTGATGTCGTAGAAATAGACGATAAAAACGACAAAACAAACTAAGGTAAAAAAAAACCTTCTTGCGGACTATTTTTCAACCACTTTTCTAATTTAAGTAAGCTTGCATAGCTAAATCTATACAAATAAAAATAAATGTTTCTTTGTTTGTCCCCTATGCGCTCCTATAAGTACCATTCATCCGATTGCGATGAAACTTTGGTAAGTAGTTATGCGCGCGCCCGGGAAGATTACTGAGTCAAAAAAAAGAAAAAGTCCACGCGATCGAAGCCGGGCAACAGCTAGTGCATATGAAATAAAACAATCAAATTAAAGTTTTCAAAGTACCAGTAAATGAAGCGAAGTATATAACAGTTCAATCATCATCTGCCTAATTCAAGGATCATCCCAAAAGAGAAGACTTAAGCCAACACCTCCGAACACAATAAATGGTTCAATATGAAACGCAAATGGAATCTCGAAAGATCGCATCTCAGACAAACAACGATGACGGAGAACAAACCGTAACGAATAAAATTTCGTGGTCATTGCCGTGCCCAGGCGCAACTGAGCGTAAAGACAAAACATTATACATCTCGCGGCAACAGATATAGTTTTTGTTATATTATCTACCACGTTAATTAGAGTATCAGTTCCGGGTTTGAAGAGAGTGGGCGACTTCTATGTTTGGTAGCTTGTTACCACCGCGTTATACTTAGTAGTCGCTCGTTTGACACACAAATTGTAGGGCTGCTGTCGTTAATGATGATGAAGTGCCTTTTCATCCACACGTTACACTACTTTTCGTATCAGTTATCATTATTTCAGACATTTTCTTTGATAACCCCACCATTTACGTTACATGTTTAGGTATAATAATAAAAAATAAAGTATTAATGCAGACAGTATCTTTTACATTTTCTCAGATTTCCCTGGCTCCCACACTAGGATACCCTGTGTTGTGGGGGCCAGTCTCTTCCGATAAATAAATTATGAAAAACATAAGGTAATGCTAAATTATACAGTTAAGTATGCGTGTATGTGGTGTGTGTGAGGGGTGTATGCGTGAGAGGGTGTGTGTATAGGGGGGTGAGCGTGAGATGGCGTGTGTGTGATGTGTGTATGTGGTGTGTGTGAGGGGGTGTATATTGGTAGGTGTAAGGGTCACTGTGCGTCCATAAGACTCAACTAATTGGTAACAATATTTTTTCAGTATTAAAATAATCAAGTGTCAATAGCCAATTTTTAACCTTTTCTTTGCAGGAATACCTTGAACAGTTTAGGATGGAGAGGAGTTTTTCGGTTCTTGTGTCTAAGAAAGGTCCTCGATCAGAAGGTGCTCGCTGTGCAAAAAGGGTCTTTCTTATTTTTGCGGTCCATGAGTTAAAACGTTTTGACCTTGTTGGATTCTGCACGGTGGTAGGGGCAATTTTGTGGAAGCGCAAGCGTATACCTACTTTGTTTATGAATATGAGTGCGTAGATTGATTAAAGAAAAAATTAGGGGGCATATTTCTTACTTCGTGATTGTGTGCTTCTGTTTTCATTCCATCATAAACCAATGACCTTTGATGAAACTCTTGAATTTTATTAAAACATTAAAGATAATTTAAAGAAACCCGCTAAAAAGTCGTAAGAGCATCTAACTATAAAACCCATTCTCCGTTGTCTATGGTTTCTATTAAACTAGTAACTGGAACTATTAACAAACTTTAAATGTTGCCGACGCGGCGTCGGTAATTCTCATTTAACCAGTCTCCTGATTCCCAAGTGTAGACATTTTTAACAATTATCTTACAACTCAAAAGTATCTTACAACCATTTAACAGAAGAAACTTCGAGGTGTTTATTCCTGTCCTGTCTTCTAGTGGAATTACGGCTACAGACCCTCTACGGCGGGAAAAAAACGGCAACCATTGTTTTGTTGATGCTTCGATCGCAAACCTCTAGGTTCCCTCAAAATCACTCAAATTTAGTCTATTATCAAAAAATTTGCAATGGGAGGGGTTGAATAGTGGCAAAATATCTATGAAGGCCTCAAATACGTAATGGCGATTTTAACACTCGAACGATCTATTATGAAACTCGGCTTCGCTTCGTTTTATAAACAGGATATCGATTCCACTAAATATAACGTAACTAAATAGAATCTAAACTGCATCGTTATGACGTGTTTCGTAAGCTACGAGTCAACGATCGATAGAACAGTAACGTATTTGTGCATTCTTCTAAAACGTTTAGTTTATACTGAATCGCAGTTGAACGGTAACAAAACGCTTCAACTGTCAAATATAACGATCGAACATAAGTTCCTCCCGAGGTACTTTTGCACGATCGATAGTAAATCGAAAGGTGGAAGTGGTGGTAGAGTTATGCGTCAGCAGAATGCGATTTAGTGTACAAATAGAATTAGAACGAAAACTAAATTGAAATTGGATAGAAATAGAACCACAAACGTTGTAATTTAGACGAACTGGGTCCCAGTTCTCATGTTAAAATCGCTATCATTACGTGCCCGTTGCATAAACTACTATTTTCAAACCGAAAATATGTGATGTATCTCTGCATGCATACCATCTATAGTACGCGACATCCCCACAATGCCCGTTTCTAGTATGGACACCGGTACTAAAAACCGGCAGTCCGAGGTGTCGCATAATATATAACCAAGTGGCGGTTAGCCACTTTTTTTGGCGACTGTAAGTATACAGGTTTCCGAATTTCCGTTAGACCAAGGTTTTAATTAATAGACGAGACCTCGACCGAGCTTTACCACCATTAATACAAGGCAACTGATACAACCGCAGTCAGTCTACACGATACAAATGTCCTTTGTTCTGTTCATTGTCTGAATGACACATGGCCAACGTGATACGGTTTGGTATTTATGGTCAATTGTTTGTGAGACGTTTTAAGGAAATCTACAGCTTTGGTGTAGTGAAGGTTCCGTCAGTGTCATGATGTCAGCATGAGGACAACGAGTGGTATGGATTTTTCATGATGGTGAGAAGAAACATGCAATTTCCAAGAAAAAAATCAGGACCCGAGCGGACCAAACTCACAATAGGATTAACTTTACGTTGTTAGAAGACATAATACAGCATTGCTTGTTTTTATATTATTAAAAAAATGTAAAAAGAAGAATTGCTGCTCCTTCGGACTACCAGGCGCGTGGAGGGGTTCCATCCTTATGTTGTTGATATCCCATCTGCTCGTACGAGCGATTTGCTTCTTCGTTCATTATGCGAACGGCTAAGGAATGGAACTGCCTGCCGGCGTCTGTATTTCCCGAAACCTACAACCTTGGGATCTTCAAGGCCAGAGTGAATAGGCATTTACTGGACCCGCATGCTCCATCGTCGACCTCATCGTCGCTTACCATCAGGCGAGATGGAGGTCAAATGCGGGTTTAGAAGTAAATAAAAAAAAAAGAACTGCTGTAAGTGCCATAACCAAAATTTTACAAGTGTGATATTTTGTGTTAAAATTAATGATGTTTGGTCTGTAATTACAATTATAAATAAACAAAAAACTTTGCCAATTTGTCACTGTAATCAAAGTCTAAATATCACTAAATTATTGTAGGAACGCGCTATGGGAGGCCATGGATGACGTAACGTCAATTGTATGAAAGGGTTTTCCCAGGGGAAGATCTTCCACCAGGCGGGGTGTTGTGCCAGGTGACCAGATGTCCTGGTCCAACTATGGATGTTTGGAACTCGTATACAGGGTGTAACATTAAGAACGGTCAGTATGGGAAAGTCTGAAACTATAAGACATACGAACATCTGTTCTTAGGAACCATGTCATCGATTTTAGTAACAAGAAAAACTGTATTCATACATTTAAAAAAAAACCTGTACTCAGCCTGGGAATCGAACCCGGTTGTTTTGAAAAAAAAATCCAACACTATTTCTATTTGGATATCGACTGTGTAGGTGTTAAGGAATAAATGTTAGTATGAAACGTGATGTTTAAAATTAATAAAACGCATTGTTTCCATATCTTTTAATTTACTTTAGACTAGACTATTAATTACTATATTTTAATTTATTTTAGACTAGACTATTTCTTGTGGGGTTACGTTAAGGATGAAGTGTACAAAACAAGCTACGACACAATTGAAGACCTAAAAGCAGCCATAGAGACAATTTTAACGCAAATTCACCACCTGAAGATACAACATTCAATAGTAAGATCGTTACCTAAACGAGTTGAATGTTGTATTTTACAAAATGGTAGTCATTTCGAACACCTACTAAAATAAATTAAAAGATATGGAAACAATGCGTTTTATTAATTTTAAACATCACGTTTCATACTAACATTTATTCCTTAACACCTACACAGTCGATATCTAAACAGAAATAGTGTTGGATTTTTTTTCAAAACAACCGGGTTCGATTCCCAGGCTGAGTACAGGTTTTAAAAAAAATGTATGAATACAGTTTTTCTTGTTACTAAAATTGATGACATGGTTCCTAAGAACAGATCTTCGTATGTCTTATAGTTTCAGACTTTCCCATACTGACCGTTCTTAATGTTACACCCTGTATATACGAAGTCCCAGGAAAATTTCTATAGCACGTTCTACAGCGATGTGAGTAGGTACTAAACGTAGTGGCGCGTCGTGCGTCGCCACATTATTACACAAAAATGACACACCTGTAAAATTTTGGTCGTGACACGTACAGTCGATCACAAGCTATAGTATACCATCTGTCAAAAATATTCGATTAATTATGTCTGTGCAATATGATTTATTTCAGATTCTCAAATTTTGATGCTTGGTGTAGGTTGACCTGTGGTCGACTGTACAGTCTAAAGCTTATGAGGTACAGGATGGTACTAAGAAGAGTGTACCATGACAAAAACAAGATTAGAGTTGTATTAGAGGTAAATTGTTCGTTCATATTAATTTCTTTTGTAATATTTGGTCTCCTTTGCCACAAAATCATAAAATAAATAGTGCGGGAAGAGCCAATTTGTCGCTACGAGTGTTAGTCTGCGGCTCGAGACGAGTGTTGTACACACACGAGTGCGACCCGTGGTCTTCAAGCATGTGATAGACACGATAATTTTTGTTACACCTAGAGAAAAAATAAAATAAATTAATAACTAAAACAGTTACCAGTCCATTTTCTGTCTATAAATAGACCCATTTATGTGCAGGTGTAACAAAAAATCCCATTTCTTACTAGAGATTAACGAAATGATCTTGTCGGAAAGGTATTATGGAACCAGATTCTTTGAAGTAGAACTATACAGAAGCATGATAAGTTTAGTAGATTAACCACATTACATTCGTTTCAATACCGTTCCCACGTCAAACTTGAAATGTAGTTCAAGCGACTATTTAACCCATGGGCCATGAGTTAAACAAGGTTCCGAAACAATCATTATGATAATTGTTGTTTTTACAACGGAATAATAGCAGAATATTAGTATAATTTAGTCATTACAACAAAAAAAATTGTGGCTAAATATTATAAGTGTAATAATGTATAATAATATAATAAAAAACAATGGATATTTTTCACTAATTTAATTGCTTGTGTAAATTTTAGAAATGAGGAGATCCGGCATAGAACAAAAGTTATCGACATAGCTCATAAGATTAGCAAGCTGAAGTGGCAGTGGGCCCGGTCACATCTGTCGCAGAACCGACAACCGCCGGGGTAGACGAGTTCTGGAGTGGAGACCGCGTTTGGGCAAACATAGTGTGGGACGAGCGTCCCTGTTAGATGGAGCGACGATCTGCGCAAGCGACTGGATGAGAAGAGCCGAATATCGGGCTCAATGGCGCGCCCTGGGAGAGGCCTATGGCCAGCAGTGGAAATGATCCCTTAGTTTACAAATAGTTTATGCAACTAATGGGGACTGTCTTTGAATGCATTCTTATGGATGTGTTCAGAGCTCAGCTCCCATAGCTGTGCAGCTATGGGAGCCTGTCTCTTGGGACGGAGTGCTCCATCCCACAATTTTATAGTAAATACTCTAAATAAGGCTTCTACGTGTTGGACCCATGACCCCACGCAAGCCTTTCAAAGGACCTCCTTAGGGCCCGACAACCCTGAACAGAGTAACATAATAATAATAGTTAAGTTCAAAAAAAATTATTATCAAAAAAAACTTTAAAAATAATGATTGCTTCCACATTTTGAACAGAAATAAATATTTAGAAGCTCTGAATTTCAGAAATGTGACGAGCAAAGAATCTATGAATGAATCGCAGAAAAGGCTTCAAAGCTTCTTAGATGAGCTTTCTCTCGCGTGCTCCGCAACTTTTTCTTAATTAAAAACTACCTACGTACAAATTACATGGGAATGTAAAACCAATGCCGCGTCGCCATACTAGAATACCCCCTGAGGGCATGGTGCGACGATAATTGTAGCTAATTGTTTATTCATTAAAGCCATGCCGTCACGGACGGCGGCGTTAATACATCTCAGGGACGCGGATGCACTAAAATGGAATGGAATTGCATTAATGACCACTGAGTAAGAATCATATAAGTACTTGTTAATTATAAGAATTGGTACAGAACTGATTTTAGAGTTAAATAGTACACCTATACCGGTATCTATAGAGCCGAAACGTAGGTGTTCAGTATCCATAACTTTCACTATGGGTCCAACTCTTAAATCGCGGAAATAAAAATCAGCTGTTACATACATTTCGGACGTGTAGGTATTTTATGCAATACCTAGGGCGTTCCATTAATTTTTAGTCAAATGGAAAATAAAAGAAATATTACAAATGTTTATTTACAACTCAGCATTCGACTGAATCAGCTTTCAAAACGTGAAAAACTGTTCTTGCGGAAGGTCGAAAAAAGCCGCCTAAATTGGTCTACTGCTTTGTCCGCAGTCGTAAATTACCTTCCCCGCAGAGATTTCTTCAACGTGGAGAACAAGAAGAAATCACACGGAGCCAAGTCAGGACTGTAGGGGGGATGTGGTAACAAGTGCACGCTCGAATGGGTTAAAAAATTCATGGTTTTGGCGGCCGTGTGAACGGGATTGTCTTGGTGAAAAATTATACCATGCGTTCCGCTCATCGGACGGTGGCAAGTGATGGAGCCAATTCCCCAAAAGCACTGATAAAATTTTCATGTGATTCCTTATATGTTAACCCTCGTTTAAAATCATAATAGATCATAGTACATAATGCTTCCCGCGTTACCTCCATCGTAGCGATTGAAAAGTGACAGACATGTTGTTTTTTACAATTAATTAAAAAATAACTAAAGTTCGCACGTAAGTGATATTTGGCTAATGAATTTGTAATAAAATTTGCCTCCAAGGCATTATAAAAGTAAAACAAAGAGGTTGATAACAAGCCGTTAACTAACAATTTTTTGACTGCCCCTTTTGAAACTGAGATGAAATTACACAAATAAAAACTGATAGATTTTTGTCGTAACCCAACACGATACTAAACATTCTTAGTATCTACTAGAGGGTTCCATACTATACTGATTTTTACTGCGTAATACATTCTGTATTTTAAATCGATGAAACCAAACCGTATCTTCACTTAAAAATAAAACCTCAAGGTTCATGGTTAAGCTTGAATAGATATAAGGTCACAGGTCATTAGTTCCAAGATTTGAACGAACAAACGAATGGTTTGACTTGACTTGGACCACACGCATGGTGGGAAATTGGTACTTATCTATTGGTGATCTATAAAACTATGTTTACATTTACAGTCTATGTAATTGTATAGCTGCTTACTATATCCCAAGTTTAAATCTTTGTACCGGAAAGTACTTTTATAGCATTTTTGTGTCATTGGCTGGTAACACTTGACATTCAATAGTACAAAATCATAAAATAGCAGCGCATCAGAGCTTTACCACCATTATATAGCAGCAATATAGGCCACTCCCAGGGCGCGCCATTGAGCCCGGTCTTCAGCTCTTCTCATCCAGTCGCTGCAAGCATTTCGCAGATCGTCGGTCCATCTAACAGGAGGTGTTCCATACCTTGCCTAATCGCGGTCTCCACTTTAGAACTCGTCTACCCCAGCAGTGGTCGGTTCTGCGACAGATAGACCAACCCACTGCCATTAGTGCTTACGAGTAGGTGATCGGAAAAGTTAGTGATTGTAAATACGAGTATAACAGACTTGTTCACACATGGTCGAGCGACAGTTGCGCCACCATAATTGGAGGGACAGCAGACTTTGACGTGCCGATTACTGGTACTTCTCGAACGGCATTTCACCGTTACTTACTGGGTTGAATTTGCTTGACTGTGGGGTTAGTTTCTCTTAATGTAGATAGATCTATCAATAGTTTCTCTATTTCTAACACTTTATTTTATTGTTTTAGAATTTTATTCAGGCTGCCTAGATCCTGTAGTGCTTCTGAAATGTTCGTGGAGGCCCGTGTGGCGGGTCTTGACGCGCTGGCCCCACACCGTGCAGCTAGGTTTAGGGATAGGGTCTTCAGAAGTAAAAATAGCCTGATTGCTGCTATATCAAACTGTTTGGATATATTTAAATTTTGGAATAAATTGCTAATGTTGTATAATTTATTTTAGTTTAGTCAAAATTCAAAAGTTACTTATTCATTGTACTCTTACTTTTTTTTAACTGTGTATATCATGCCAAACTTTTTTTGTCATCTTAATATATTTGATGTAAATTTTAAGTTATAAATAATTATGGACTCTTTTGTCTGATTTAATAAATAATTTAATTTATTTAATTTGTTTATTAGGATTTATAATATAAGCTCTGTTTATTAAGATTCGTAGTCGTATTCGAAGAGCTCGTAGCCTAGTTGCGAGCACGGTCCGAAAGTGATCGTGCAGGTTAAGCGACGTTGGCGCGGTCGGTACCTGGATGGGTGACCGCTAGTGGCATATTACATCTGAGCTCCTCCGTGCCTCGGAGAGCACGTTAAGCAGTCGGTCCCGGTTGTTGTCGTGCGACAACAGTCGTTAAGCCATGTCATGTCATGATTCATGATAAAAGGTGCATCGTCACGTCAACAAGTCAGCCGTGGGTGTCGACAGTATTATAACCTTTATTTTCTTAACATATGAAAATTGAAAATGAATTATTTGAAAATAATTTTACGATCTTAACATCGGCGTTTGAAAAGCTCGTAAAGCTCAAGGTCCTCCATAACCAGCCACACGACGTGACAATAAAAACCCTAATACGACTGAATGGCGATCAAAATATGACATCATTTGCCCCAAAGCAATCGTCCATCCTCACATAAATTATGTCACGTCATAAGGGAACCAGAGGGAAAATCGATTGATGACGTCAGAATCTAACGTTTTAATTAAGTTTCATGATAGAACAGGATCAGAACTTGACTTAATTATAAAACAGCGATGATAAACAAGTCCCGTTCGTCTACAAAACTACCTATCTCTAAATCAATGAAGAATTACGTTCTGTTGATTATGATTAGGTCACAAACAGTGGTAATAGAACGAAAGCACGCTAAGGATTTAGGGTGTGGCGACGCACGACACGCGCGCCACAACGTAGAATGCGCTATCGAAATTTTCCTGGGACTTCGTATATATACGAGTTCCAAACATCCATAGTTGGACCAGGACATATGGTCACCAGGCACAACACCCCGTCTGGTGGAAGATCTTCCCTTTTCCCTTTCATACAACTGACGTTACGTCATTCATGTCCGCACATAGCGCATTCTTTCAAGGGCATTACGGTGGAATTCAAACTGTGGTCACAAGTTTATTACAAGAAACAGCGACCACACACGACGACGAATGTTTCACGAGTGACTGAGCTATGAGCTTAATAAAGGGTATTTCCATGAAGGAACAAACGCCCGCCCCCAACTATATTTTCTTTCATCCAAAGGTCTTTCAGAGATTTGTGGCGCTTCGACCTCATTATTTACGTTCCCCGATATATGAAGGATATAAATAAAACATTAGTCCCAGGCCCAGGTAACATATAAATACAAGAAACATATAAATAGACAAACAATAAAAATATAATCATATATATGCATTCCCACCATCCTTTATATTAACCTTTATTTTTGTCTTTCTTTCAAATGTTGTCAGCTTTATTCCCATATTCTGTTACATGTTCATTTGCACTGGTCACAGAAGAGATCTGTCCTCCGAGATACAGGAACTTAGTTCGGAGGTCAGCGTTTATTGTAAACTAACTTGTTGCTCACTAATTTTATTTAGTTTAATATAACCTATCCTTAAGTCCCTACTGGTGTATGGACTATGGATACTTTGTCATCTTACCGCACAAATAAACTTATTTTTATTCTTATAACAACAATCTTACCAGTAACAGTATCTACAGTTCCCATTTGAAACACTTCAAAACACCGCAAAACTAACACTAGTCTCCCCGAGAATCATAACAGGACTGAATTCAAGCGATGGAATGCTCCAGAAAGTTCGCGAGGGAATGCGAGCCCGCCATATGTTTTGTATTCGAATAACTGGTATTGGCAGCCGACGAAAGTTTATGCTCTTTGCATAGCACAGATGCTGTACTACTCGTAGGAACTATGCGTTTCAATAAGTAATGCTGAAAGATTTGTACCAGCCGATAACTCTACTCGTAAATTAAAAATTTAAGAAACCCCCGACGTACCAATCCCCTTACTTTTTTCTGGTCATCATCAGATCCCCATGGTTCCAGATGTGGGTATGTTAGCATGGTCATAAACATTTGAGCTCAACTCATTCGAACCACTTAACTGTTACCGTTCAAGAAATCCCATCATACCCCAACATATAAGATCTTAGAACCACTGATCCAATTTTCATTTGACATGGCTAAGAACGTTCAAAAAGTTAGACCAGCGGCGCCTTAAGGCGGGGGGACGCTCCGGGGGCGGTAGGCGGTAGGGCGTAGCCTACGCGGATCTCGGCCTTCGGCCTCGCCGTGGCTATGTTAAACTTCCTAGCGCCACATCATTTACATTTATTTTTTGAACGCTATCTTTATTTATTTTTTCTCTGCATCGTATAAACATTGTCTCAGGATTCCCTACAACTTTAGTTCGAGAAGACCCCATCTAACTATTACTACACGAGTAACTATTATGGTTTCGTCGGGCTAATAATCTTCAAATTCTTCCAGTTTCATACTGTAAAATTGAAGTTCGCTTACTTTTTCCTGGTCATCATCAGATCCTCAACGTTTCAGATGTCAGAAACACACTATGAACCTGAATATTTGAGCTCAAATTCGAACCATTTAACTATTACCGTTGCAGAGTTTCTATCTGACATCAAAGATAATGCAAGATCTTGGAAACCACTGGTCCAATTTTAATCAGACCTAGTTAAGAACACTCTAGAAAAAATTCTCTATTATATAAAAAAAACCGGGTCGTAATCTGACCATCCGTTCTCAAGTTATGATGCCACAGACAAACAGACCGACAGATAAACGTGTCAAACTTATAACACGCCCTCACTCGATCGGTCGGGGGTTTAAAAATACAGAAGTGAAACTGCGGAGGAAAGTGGGTTTACGTGTGCAGTAATAATAAAAATGTGTGTAAATAATATTAAAACAAGCGTGAAGAGTATGATATAAAAGGAATCAAAATGCTTGAAAAAGGGAAAACCTTACGGAATCGAACGTGGAGGATAATCGATTCTGTGTTAGATATCGAGTTACAGCAATGGAAATATAAGAAAACTTTTGAAACTTACCCGAAGATTGCGAATACGGCCCAATATACATTTCTGCGTAAATCTCTCAAAATAAGATCACATTAAAACTACTAACATTTAAAAAAATCTCAATGCATCACTATTTTTATCACATATCATTTTATATTAGACAAAAATTTTGGCTCACAGCAACACTTTAAAATTTCAACAACGGAAAACTTCAGCTTTTCAACAATATACAGTAACGACTTTATAGATAAAGCGGGCGAAAATCTGAAGCATTTAAAAATCCTTGTTCACTTTCCTGAGAGAAAGAACTCGAAACACCAATTTCGTCAATGCGTCGAACGTTCAAATCTGGTCCGTAAAAACGTGAAAAGTAGAGTCGTTTAGATAGTAGATTGTTTAGTAGAGCAGTTCGCACACTTCTAAACACTTTTTTACATCTAGAATACTACCAAAAAGTACAGTAGAGACACCGGTAGAGACTGTATGGGCGCAGGGTTCAAGGATCTAACATTGGTGAACTCTCGAAGTTTCCCGGCGTAGGCGGGCGGTGCACCGGACGCTAGGTGAATGCACTCGTGACGTCACGATGCAGCGATACCGATCGATAACAGAGCAATGACCTTGTTGTCCTAGGACAACTTTTTCAGACAACCTGAAATATTTAGGTCCTAATTGTAGCAGTCAAAATTAATCCTGAAAATCTAATTTGCTGTTGGAAGTACAAAGAATCTTGAAAGGGAAACTTCCGGAAAACTTATTCTTCAGGATCTTCAATCAACGCCCTCTGGCGTGGAATAACGGAACGCAGTTCTGAGAAAAACCTACGCGGCCAATGAAATGTTACCTTGTAGACCGCCCAAGGATTTTCCGCGTGAGTTTGCCGCTGCACTGATAGATGGCGCTAGATACTGCCAGCGGGAAAAGGCGGGAAAATAAATAGACCGCACTTTCGGAAAATTCTTGCAAGACCACGCAAAACCTAGATTTATTCCGGAATGGTCAATTTTTGGGACCAATCCGGATTAAATCAAAATCTAAGTTTAGTTATGGTTAATTATTATGAAGAAAAAAAATTACATACGTAGCAAGGTGTCGACTTGGTGTGAAATGAGCTGAGCACAGCAGCTACACAATGAAAGATTTTATCAACAGCGAATGAAAGCTAATGAACTCAATAAAATAAATTTTTATTTTTTAAATTGTTATTCCTGTACTCTTATGTAAATAAATAACGACCCTTCATATCATAAACTTCCTTCATAAACAAGTGATTTAGACATCAAATAAATAGCTAACTAAAAATATTAGCAAAAGACACAGAGTGTGTGGAAAATGATAAATGCGGCTTTTAAAAGTCTAATAACACGTGTAAGTGGATACGAAAATAAAGGATGATGTGGAAATGTATTTGGGTTGTCGCCGAACTTATTGAGGCCATTCACCGGGGTTTAACGTACTATTATTACGTAAACTAAGATTTTTTTACATCGTCCACGGATGTAACGTTTCTACTGATAATTGTTTATTGTTTATTTTATTTGTTTATTAATTAAAAGACAAACAAAAGACGAAGAAAGAGTAAACAGGGCTAGAGATATGGGCCTATTCACTCTGGCTGGTCTTGATTATCCCAAAGTGGTAGAAAGAAAATGAGTTTGTTGTAATAAAGTGGACATAATGATTGATGTCTCTTATGATCCGCTCTCTACTTTATTATTACTGTCATAAACTCATAATACTTGTAGGAGGTGGTGGGATCAAATTTACCTTGCAACAAATTTTATACTAGGTATGTGCTTTCGCTCATTATGATACTTTCATATAGTTTTTTTCCTGCCCATTAGCAATGGTTTGAAAACAAATCTAACACACATGTATACTTCAATGACACTCATTAATAATCCCCAAAACATGATTAAAATGTAATCCTTAGACAACCTTACCCAACTATTGAGTAATCTGAACCATAAAAAAGCAAAGGCTAGTAATTAAATTGTATCTAGACAAGCTTGTAAAATCTAACATACATTTATACTTAAATGACACACATTAATAATCCCCAAAACATGATTAAAATGTAATCCTTAGACAACCTTACCCAACTATTGAGTAATCTGAACCATAAAAAAGCAAAGGCTAGTGATTAAATTGTATCTAGACAAGCTTGTAAACTAAAGGGTCTTTCAACAAGGACGGGTCGATGTTAAAATTGAATAAAACAAGATGTGTGTGAGATATTAACGAAATATATTTTTTATTTGAAAGGCCCTTTTATGCCATTATGAATGGAATATAACATCGTTCAAATGTCCGCCGCGGCTTCGAATGGTGGCACGAATCCGAGAGGTCCAATTTTCAATGACTCTGCTGCATAGATCCGGCTGAATCTGAGCGATGGCCTGTGTTATGTTGGCTTTCAGGGCAACGGTCGATTGTGGCTTATTGGCATAGACCTGCGACTTCAGAAAACCCTACAAGAAAAAGTCTAGCGGAGTCAAATCACACGATCTTGGTGGCCAATTCACGTCACCTCTGCGAGAGGTAACCCTACCCTCAGACCGTTCATGCAGAATGTCCATTGTGTCGTTCGCTGTGTGGCACGTAGCGCCGTCTTGCTGGAACCACATGTCGTCCACGTCCATATTGTTCAATCAAATTATTAACATCGACCCGCTCTATTTGAAAGACCCTTTATATCACAAACAAATGAAAGCTAGAAATGAAATTGTATCTAGATCTAGACAACCTTGTCAAACACTAAGTTAATCTAAGTGTTACTGGCTGTGCCAACTTTGTTTCATGTTCTGTTCCTTTTATAAATTCATTGTCTGTCTTTCATATTTTTGCTTTTGTATTTTTTCCCATTCCTTTTGTCACAGTCCTCTTGTAAGCATCTACCACATATATCATTTTAAATATCACTATTTCCACTGTCTACTAGCCTTTTATTCAGTGCATTATCTCTCTCGCCTATACTAAGCATAAATGCCGAAAGAAAGCTGGAAATGGCTATTTACAAATCAAGGTCACCAAAGAAAAGGCCGAAGGGTCAATTTGTCATTATGAGAATTGGCATTGGGATTCGCAAAGCCTAGCGTGTCCAGCTCAGATTAGCCGAGGTTGGACGGAAAGCGTGTTAGCTGAATTGGATTCTAATGGCGGCAGTCTGCCGTATCCATTTAGCGTAAAAGCTCTGACAATAAGTTAACTGCGTAGTTATGTTATGACTAGAGCTAGAAGTTGTCGGGGTAGAATTGAACAAACAAACAAACAAACAATTAAACAATTGTCATATTTATAGTGATAGCATTATCGATAAATGCATACTTAACGATAATTACAATGTTCCATAGTTAAAAATACAATTACCTGAGTGTTTTTTTATTTTCTCACTGAAATGTTGTAAATTAATATAATTTAGGGATAAGTATTTTGTAATACGGAATTCTGGGGTTGAGTAATTCAACTGATCGGTTTTAAATATTGTTGGTATTTTGAATAGTCGACATTTTTTATTATTTGAAATACGAATATTTTGGGCTAAGGGGGCGTCCATTAATTACGTGAGGTGTTCAGGGGGGGGGGGGGGGGGGGGGTTAATATCACGTAATTTTCCCATGGACTGAATTAGAATAAATCTTTTATTCATTTTTGTTACAGTATTTATTATTTAATTTTATCACAGTGAATTTAAGTAACGGTAATAATCTCAACTACTAGTCTTTGCTAGTCTTAAATAAAGATAATAGAATAAAATGTGTTCGTGTTTTTTTATTTTTTTTATAATCCAACGCGTTCATAATCAAACACAAATTTTAAAAAATCTCACGTGATATTAGGAGAGGGGGGAGGGAGTTGAGTCTCACAAAATCTCACCAGGGGGGAGGGGGGGTTACAAAATCCTAAAAAATGCCTCACGTAATTAATGGACGCCCCCTAAGACACTTTAAATTACGATATTTTGATTTTACAACATCGATATCTAGAAAAGTCGATAAAACAGCATTCAATCCCTAACAAATTTCAGAACGTGCCCCGACAACTTCTAGCTCTATTTATGACAATTGGATGACGAAAAAATTGCCCCATATGTATAAATAGATCAAGGTCAAGGAACCACAATACTTATAGTTGCAGCTTATTATCGCTTGGGTCCATAATGACCACTTTCGTAAATATACCACTTTTCAAAATGACTCTTTCCTAAAAGGATATTTAGATTTGATATACGAATATCTCGCTCGATGATGGCTTACTGATGTAAAGACAACCTGACAGGTTTCAATCCTAGTACAGTTTGTTATTGTTTTTATAAAAAAAATTATTAAGCAATAATGCATAACTAACTTAAAGTTATACAATACACATGATTTTGTTGTTAACTTCAACAGGCAAAAAAGACACCTAAAGTTATTTACATAATTAATAAATGCTCATCTTGAAATGTGTCAAAGTTAATAATTTTACGTTATCGTATAAATATGTAAGCTATTGTAAAGACTTTACTTTTTTATTATTATATATTTATAGACAGGCAGCATATATGCTGATGCGTCTATGTCATAGTGTTGGAAAGTTATAAGTTCTGAGTAATAAATAACGAAAATGGCGAGTGAAAAAATAATTATACAAAAAGTACATCACACGTATTCTAGTACACTAATTAGGTTGATCTCCTGAAAATTAAGTTCCTTTCGGGAATCTTAGAGTATGGTATAGATGCCTACCGTTGATGTTAATGGATCATCTATTCATAGTTTCATTTGATTACTATTCTAAAATTATGAATGTCAATAGGCAATTTATACGCCCAACTGCCCAAGTATCATATCGACCCACACGTACGTGATGGGTACAACAGAATGGTACCGGATGGAAGGGCCTATGGAGGGATAGGCATTGTCCCTTTGCATAATATGATGGGTATAGGTGAGGTACCATTGGCCCCGTTTTTTAGAGACCATGAAAGAGTTGGCACGGGGCTTAGAGCACGGGGCCGTCACAGTATTACGTAAGCATGGGGCGGGGGGGATGGGTTTGACTTTGCTTTTTATGACAACGGGGTTGAATGGTGATTACGTCAGCAAAAACCTTGGTAGGAAAACATTGATACTTGTTTATTGATTATAATTAACGAATTGACAAATTCTGTATAAAATTATACTAATGCTTTGCTTACTTTAGCAGGGGGGCGGGGTTAAAAATCCATTAATTCTACTTATGTAATACTTGAATACTCTGTTGTTACTTGTGATACGAACAATATCGAGCTCTACAAATCTAGAAAGTAAATAAGTAGTTAGAAGAGATAGATAAGCGTAATTAGTGATTTTTCCTTTGAATAGTGGGAATAACAGAATAGAAAGTAATAACAAATCGATCAAGCTTTTCTCTTTCCATTGTACTCGTAATGTAACGGAAACAATTGAGGGTTCTTTTCCTGCTTTTAATGTCTATCAATTGAATAATCACACCATTTGTAATCGTAGTGGGTGAAGAACTGTGCATTGTAATGAAAATTCTCGCACACTTTCTATTCTGAAAAACGTGTTATGATCCGTTCGTACATAAGCCTATGGCATGCTAGCACTAAAGTCGTCAGTTCTTCACAAGGCAGATAAGTAGTTTCCTTATTTTGCAGGTAGAAAGACGCATGGGTATGTGGAGGAACGCGCAAGGAGACAAGGATGACGTTACGTCAATTGTACGAAAGGGAAAAGGGAAGATCTTCCACCAGGCGGGGTGTTGTGCCTGGTGACCAGAAGTCCTGGTCCAACTATGGATGTTTGGAACTCGTATATATACGAAGTCCCAGGAAAATTTCGATAGCGCGTTCTACGTAGTGGCGCGCGTGTCGTGCGTCGAATTTAATTCAATGGTTCTTTTTCAGCAGAGACAAACAAAAAGTTGTTATTGCGACACATATACACTGGTATTCTAGAAAAATGTAGCAAATCCAAATTCAATTGGCGCCAGGTCAATATGCGACAAATAATCGCAACAAGAGAAATCATTTCGATGTCATTGACCGACCTATATTATTTCGGTATATTAGCTTGACGAAGATTTTACTGAAAACCGGATATGATAAAAATACACTGTGATACTTATTTTTGTAATATCCGATAACTAGTGATCGGATAGTAATGTGGACAGCCCTCTATAAATTTTGGTGCTAAAAAGTCAAGTTTAGGTACAAAATTCGATCACTACTGGTAACACTACGGATATACGGAAGTGGCATAACTAACAAAGTTATACTTTACAAATAAATACACGTTACAAAGGAAATAAGTTAGAAATAAGAGAGCAGACGAGCAAACGAGCCATCTGATGGTAAGTGGTCACCATGGTTCCTTCGTTTCCTAATATTTAACTTCTGTTTATATTTCCGTTATTTATATGTTCCGGTAGTGTATCATTAGGGAGTGATCCCTGGCACACAGGTGATGCCTTAACATCAGCGCCGCAGTGCTAACTCCGCTGCGGCAACAGGCCGAGGCAGTCCCCTTTTTCGGGTGCTGCACACCACCTTCATCAAACTTAATAATATATTAGTTATTTGTTGTTACTATTTTAATCTTCTGTACCTAATTGTTTGTATGTGTACGCTATTGGAAATTCTTTCTTTCAAATAGACATTTCACCTCACTATTATGTTATTTGAGGATTTTCTGCCAACCATGTCTTAGACAGAGTGCCTTATGTGCTAGTAATTACGCTCTCTCCCCTTCAAACCGAAACAGAGCAGTGCAAGCATTGCTGCTTTGCGGCAGAAATTGGTAAAAGGGTGATACGACCCCAGACTGACTGCACAGAATCATACTATATAACCCGGACAATCATGGCTATCGATTAAAAAACTTAGGAAGTCTACATTTACGTCACGAATACAATGTACCGTAGATCATTCCAGAAACGAAAAGCCACAAAAATCTGGTGAGCAGGAACATTAATGACTGTGTTTAATCCTAAACCTAACTTTAGCACCAGAAAACCAACTAACCCGGCTAAATCAGTAAACATGACTCTTTATACGCTAACACTATAAAATTCGATTAATGACATTGTAAATTTTGTGAAACAAACAATTTGTAACGTTTTTCTGGACAGTTAAATTGGGAGTTCGGGAACAACTACATTATTTATAGCGACCATGTAGACAAGTAAATAAATTCGGATAATAAACAACACTCGCTTTGAAGATACAATCAGATCATAATAATCTTCGGGTGTTATATCTCTCGGTAGTAAAACCATTGATGTTCGTTCAGCGATCTCTTATCGCTCAACAATTACTTTTTTAATCACTTTCGTGATAAGACAGAAATTCTAAGTGGTCTGAAGGGTATTTAATTAAATTTAATTCCATAGAATATATTTAAAAGTATATTGTTTTAAATCAAGACATAAGTGGAATGATGGTCTATCTATCTCAGCCACTTAAGGTCCGGTCCGCCTTCGGCTATAGGCCTCCTGTTAACGCCATATATCGTCATTTTTAAATTACACTATACACATTTGTACTTATCTAATATTCATATAATTATACCTGTTTCTTTCCTACCTATCACCTAAGAGACAACACCGAAAGAATACGCGCATGGTGATGACGTTACAATGTCATCTGCCAATCAAATTCACTCGTGAAATGACTTCTGTCGCAACGGTCACGCAAAACTAACGCTCCTCGGAATTAATTAATTGCCACGCTAATTTCTCTAATTTTGAAACTGAACTAGTTTGTAAGTCGGAGGTCCTTTTTTGTGTGTGCCCTGTAATAAGTAAATAAACTTTTTCGTTTTTCACTTTTTTTTTCTTTTTTTTTTAACTATCGCCGCGAGTTCTCTAAGTACTCAACCCTTCAAACTTTGGTGGAAACCAGAAGAAACCAACCGCCGGAGATCAGATCGAGGAGCTTCTCAAGTAAGTCTTGTCTCATCTCCTTCTAGCTCGCTGCTGCAAATTTTTCCACCACCTCCTCCAACGTCTTCCATTTCCGACGGTCGCAGGCGTCTAGCGCGATAGAGTTCGATTAAGGCTTTCTAAAAAACTGGAAAGCCCTCGGTCATACAGCGCGCACACCCCCACGCATGCGGAGATATTAATCATTAATTTTTCATAAAAAATCCGATTATGAATCATCATCGTCCTGCTTCATTGCCATAATTATTTCCAGGTAATTTTTGCATTGGTTGAGATACAACCAATGACGATTTATTTTATGACTGTTGAAAGTTGGTACATTTTTGCTATATTTTCGGAATATTGACTACCGGACTAAAAGTACCACAGCATGAAAGTGGTTATTTGAGTAATATCTAAATCGCAAATTGTGACAGATTTTGTTGAGCGGTTTCTATTTTATGACCACTATTATTTTAATTTTTTTATCGGGCATAAAATAATAACCGTTACTGATTTTTTTATTAGAAATAGCGAATCTGTAAAGTAAACTAGGGTCTTTCTTATATAGATATATTAAAATGATGATGATCGGTGTTTGTTTTAAATACATAATAGAAAAAACAATATATTGAGGGTACTTTTCTCGGCATCCGCCTGGGTCCGCGCTGTATGACCGAGTTTTTCGGAAAACCCTCATCGAGCTCTATCGTTCTAGACTAGTTTGATGGTGGAGAAGAATAGTTTGGAATTTACATCAGTGCCGGATGATGTTCTATTACTACCGTACTATAAGTGACCACGGGTGGAATAAATAAAAAAAAATATTCGCAAGAAATATGGTACATTGGATGACAAATCTTAAACATTTGGTATCACATATTTCGCCAGCTTTGTTGTTGTTGTCATCCTATGGTACCCCGGAGGTACTGAGGGCCTCCACGAGATCTCTCCACGCCGCAATGTCCTGTGCCACCTTCCTAGCTTCAGTCCAGCTCAACCCTGCTAGAGATTTTAGAGTTTATGGATCACGTGGTACTGACGAATTTAGTTTTCACTTGCCACCTTATAATCATCAAATATAAGAACAACTCTTTTGGTGAGAATACTGGAAATTGAAGAAAGAATGAGACGTTCGTTGTTCGTTAGGATCCTTTAACTAATGAAGTGGTATAGGCAGTGATTTAGTATCAGGGACAACCAGGAAATAAACACAAAATTGATCTGAAATAGCACCGACGAGATGGTACGCGAGTTCAAACACCGGTAACTGAGACGGACTAATTAACTCCTAAATAGTAACATGTGGTAACATTGTGTCGGCACTCAGTACATGATTCATGCGAGCGTAACACAGTAGAATACGAATTGTCTATTAGCACAGTCCAATAAATTAGCATAGTTTTCTTTCGTGTTTTGGGGTTAGGTTGTAGGGCTCGCTCCTGTTTCCGCATTTAGACACGTGATTCTTTCAAGTTAATAAACGATTCACTAAAGGGCCTTTTCCTTTTTTGACCCTTTGAATAAAGAAGGGGACAGAACATTTCTTTGGCGATGGTGTCTGTAAGAGTTTGAAAACAGAAACTAGTCACACAGTTCCAAATTAAACTGACTTTGAACTAGACAGAGAATCTTATAGATATAAATAGATTGGCAAAAAATGACCTACATCCATAACTATGATATGAGTAACGCATGACGCACCATATATTGTTTATATTCCGTGCCATATGGTCACCAAAACCAAAAGTCTGTTTAACGTATGGTATAGTAAATAACTATTATGAGAACATACATACCTACCTATAATTATGAACAAAATTATTTGCAACAACAATAATGAATGAGCTTATTCATTGGTCAATACCAAGCAGGTGTATTCGACAAAATCGAATTCGTATAAAACACAAAACAAACATCCTCTTGGTCAAACGCATATACCTTCTCAGTTCCGTCGTAGATAAAAAGCATTCGCAAAATGAGAACAAAAATTCAGAGTGACCAGTAAAAGTAACAGTCACCAGAACTAGTCAAATGGACTTCCATAAAAGGAGAAGGTGGCTAAAGCTTTCGTGCGACCTTCCGTGGAGCTCTGACTCATCTGTGGCCTTTCTGTTGTATACTGAGGCAGTGCCGAAGCTAAAAAATACTGTGGAAAGAAATTATGGAAAAGTACATTCTTGGAAGTAAATATTTCGGGAAGTGTACTTTTTGGGAAAGTGGACCAAATGTACCTAAATGATTTTAGCTTTCCAGGGCTGAGGGGCTTCTGAGGTTTAGATAAAGCCGGGGAAAAGATCTTTTTCATAATTGACGTACTCAAACAAAAGCAAGAACATGCGCATGCGCTTGCAACCCAGTCGAAATTAAAGAGCTTTTGCAAAACGCAAATCATGGTAACAATCATTTTCTAACTGTAGCGAAGAATCAGGTCCAAAAAATGACTAAGTAATCTTAAGTAAGGTGAGAATAGACGTTGAGGGTTCAAAGGCTTTTTTTATCGAATGATAAGAAGAACAAACGACCAAACGGGCCATCTGATAGTAAATGGTCCATCGTTACCATCGTAACCATCGTTCATAGACATATCACCTCACTAACTCACTCCTCCCCTGTCTTCGTTCCTGTACTGAGGTATTGTTATAGAAACCGAATGAGACACGGTTATTCACGGCACGTTTGCATCACGTTGATGTCATTTCAATGTTTCAAGATCTCTGAGGACACAGGTGTTTTGCTGAAGCGTCAGACGTTGGAATAAGATTAGTTAGATCTCTTTTAGTAGGTACAGACTATGATCTGAGTTATCTCAACTCTCACACCTTCCCCTGATACGTATACATAACTCAGTCAAATAACTCACGGCGCAGATTGTCTGTATTAGCTAGACCATGACTGTATCATGAAGGAGAATCGGAAGACCTTTCTAAGAGGAAGGTATGAAGAATATTAGTTGCATAATTTGATAATTGAACAGAGTTACCCTGAATAAAATATGTCAAAAAAAGTCAACCCTATAAAACTAAACTAATTACACTCATATAAAAAATATTTTATCAAAGCAACCTGTTATCAAAGCAATTACGATTTTGGTGATCAACTCTATAAAGAGCTCAATTAACATAAATATTAAAATTATAATCAGCAATTCTCAGCGGGTCGTCTGTGACCCATACGTAGATGATACCTACATGAATATTTATGTGCTAACTCCATTGATCATAGAGTATAGGTAGTATGACCACGATATATTGCATAACCGACCACATTGGCAACACTAATGCCAGTTTCAAAATACGTAGATCACTTTATCCTACACCATTTCCATAATAGTACGTAGTTACAGCCTTGGAGCATTAGAATTATTGTCAATTATCACATGGTAGGTAACGCGTCGTAATTTCTATTATTAAACTATAACATTTTAACGCACGCCATAAAAACATTAGGAAGAGACCCTACATTAAAGATAATATATCTACATAACAATAGAACCTCAGATCTGTTACACTTTTAGGTCGGCACAACTGTCAAAATTCATGCATTGAACCTCTTATCTTATGATAGGGGGCCGGGAATAACCCAGCGGCACTTCGACCCTTGAGGATCTTTTGTGCCTACCCCATTGTACACTGGTCATCTCAGTGTGCAGGTTTCCTCACGATGTTTTCCTTCACCGTTAGAGCAGTCGGTAAATGTACGTAAGTCTTCGAAAAATATGAAAAACTCATTGGTACATGGCACTGCACGGTTTCGAAACCGGACCTCCCGCATGGGAGTCCGGTATCTTAACCATTGTGCCACCGACGCTCTAAAATTCATTGGACCTGTCGCGATTCAATTTTTCGATTCAATTCGAACTATTTTTTGTGAAATATAATATGTATGGTATGGACTGTCATATCCTGTTGTTTCAATCATTGCCGTTGTTAGCTTTTTATTTTTTTAAATGTCTGCGATTCTTTATTTTTTGCTTTCTTGTAATTTAGGTACCTAAGTTAACAAGATGCATTATGATTTGTCTAAATAAGCAAATAAGTGGAGGTCGCCGCCATCGACGGAATCATCGTGCTTGGAAGATGAAACCTACATTCATCAGCAGCAGCCTATTAATGTCCCCACTGTTGGGGCACAGACCTCCCCTTGCACAAGGGGGTACGGGCCATGATCCACCGAGCGGGCCCAGTGCTGATTGGTGTATTTCACACGCCTTCGGAAACTTTCCATTTCCTCAGACATGCAGGTTTCCTCACGACGTTTTCCTTCACCGTTAGAGCAGTCGGTAAATGTTCGTGAGTCTTCGAAAAATCCGAAAAACTCATTGGTACTTGGCATGGTTTCGAACCCGGACCTCACGCGTGGGAGTCCAGCGTCCTAGCCACTCAGCCACCGACGCTTCATTACCTACATTAGATGAAACAATAAAAAGTTCTTCGCTTCAAGCATTTCATCAACTCATCATCATTTAGAATTACTAACGTTGATTAAAACACCATTTGCAGACATTCGTAAATCATTCTACAGCAAAATTATCGTCAGTAATATTTCCCATTAAAAATACGCGCAATTCCATGAGTAGACTCGGACATTATGTCATGCGACCTCGGAAAGGTCGAATTTAATAAAACCCAGTCGAGTCTATTTACGACTGCTGGTCTTGTGTCCAATGAGAACTGGTTTTCCACTGTCATGTGAACTTTACTTCTTTCCTGTCTTTCGAATTGCGAGTGTATGTCAAGGTATATGTATGGCCGCACCATATTCCATCGCAAGTTACGTGGTGTCATGTTACGTGGTGTCATGTCAGTTTTGCCGTACGATGATGTCAGTATGTGACTATTCGTGTGCCCTTGACTTTATTCGATAAATTCAATAACACCACATTCAACTGCCCAAACTGGGGAAACTTGTTACAAAGGTTCGGATCGGAGATAACACAAATATTAATTACCGATTAGACCACCGAAAAAAACGTACACACATGTCACGTCACAACATGATAGAAATCTGCGTAACAGAGACAAACTATGCATAGTAGCATCAGGGACTGCTCTATTACACAAAAGTCTGGTATGTCTAGTACCTAAAATATACAACCAGTTACCTGAAAATATCAAAATGCTTGACTTGAACAGGTTCAGGAATGAGTTGTTCACATTTTTGGTGAATAAAACTTACTATACTTTAAATGAATTTTTGGCAGATAAATTGTAATGATATTTAGAATTAACAATATCTATTATATATTTCTAGACACTATTATATATTTTTAAGATTACATTAAATAAATACTTGTTTTGATATTAATTTTACTAAATAGATACTTATTATATAATTTAGATACTTATTAAAAATTTATATAATGTGCACGCCTAGTACAAGGCAAAATGTATTGGTACTTAACTAACAACAACAACCTGTAAACACACCTACATTTTTGCAAATAAATATATTCTGTATTCTGTATGGAGCGAAACTTGTATTTGCTTTGTCTATGGCAACGACTTAATAGGTAAGTACTAAGTAGGTACAGTCGACGTTCATCCAGAAAACGTCGCGAAAGACAGGAACACTTGGTTATCTTTTTTGCTCAATACTACCCTCGCTATATTACAGAATTAAATGAAACACAGGTTCCGGAAAAAATAGGTGTATCAAACATAGATGATGCTTCTAGATGCTTTGGATGGCAGAGATCAATTTCGGTATTTTGACAAGATAAATCCAAGACCTTAGATAATGGCCTGCGTTAGAGAAGAATCAGCAGTGGGTGGACAAGGGTTGAAGAGAGAGAGAGAGAGAGGAATTGATATTTTTGTCGCACTTACTGAAGTCTAGTAATAATGTTGTAAAGTATTCCTGTAGCTCTTAGTTAATCAATATCCGATAAATAATGTTATCTAAGTTTTGATAAAACAAATAAAACAGCTACCGGAAAATTGACGACACTTAAATTATTAATGATGAAGATATAAAATAATTTTCAAGCGTATGAAAAAAATTGCTACATTATTTTTATGATTTCATTAAGGATGGACGTTTGTGCAATAAAGTTAGACTTAATGAAGTACTTACTAACTACCAAGCAAGTTTTAAGTTTGGAGTATCTACGTATCCCAGTGTGTGTGGTGGGTTTGTGGTCCTGGCGAATGTAACAACCCTAAAGGAAGGCAAACCCACTGCACCGGCATACCCCGGTAACTCGGTTAGTAACTGATACATGGGCTACTGTCCTCGTCTGTGGATCTCTTGCTAGCCGTGACTAAGAACTACAACTCCGACACTGGCGAGAAGGGCATCGGAAATTGTTGCAGAGGGTCTACAGCCCCTCATACCCTCTACCCTTCTGCTGGACAAGGACGGCACTGCGCCACTGGCCAGAAGGGCAAGAAGGAAGGGGTATAACCCTTCTCTTCTGCTGGATTAAGACATCGCTGCGCCAGCGCAGGTCCTGCGGCTCAGTAGAGCCCAACTACGGAAGAGCATGCCTGGAGGCAGAGGAGACGGTCGCCCACGTGCTATTAGAATGCAGTGAGGTCACCATTCTACCGTGCGGAAAGCCTCGGCACCCTGAGATCACTTCCCGAAGTCCTACAGGACATTGAAGAACTGCTGAACTTTTTTGGCGAGGTTGGGGTGGCTTGCTTTTCCATCACACGCAAAATAGGCACTATAGACGTCGAGTTGCGGAAACCAGCCTGTTACTACAATACAATAAAATTCAATACAAGTGCTTGGACTTGCTATGTAGATTAGTCATGAAGAAAATGTTAAGCGTTAAATTGCAAATGCAGTACAGACGTAGGCGTAAAATGCATTTCGCGATTTAGTCAAGCCCACTAAATGCACTTGCAGGGCGAAGGCGTGATACAGTCACTTCACTGCCCCGGGGTACAGATTTGCATCGGATTTGCATCAAGGAGTATAGATAACACATAATAAATATATCACAGTAATTAACATATTTGACGAATTTGATCGACAAAGCTGGCAATCTGATATCTCTTAAAGCTGGAAAATGGATAGGTATCCTATTCAGATTTGTTCGAAACAATATTCCGAAATTCAATAATGATTTCGTATAGAACCCGAACTTAGACTGCCAATTTTCAACCAAAATTTTAGTTAACTACTGTTAGTCATGCTCGATTGATCATCCATAATTGATCTAACGAGTATTCTAAAGCTAAGCTGATGAACAAACATGGATCAGTACAGGTTCAATATTAATTACTAATTAATCGACAACGGATATATGGAAGTTCTAAAAAAAGAAGAGAGCCGGATATACGAGTATATTTCTGAAGAATATAAATATATCAGTACCTAAACAGTTTACGCTAATTCCTCCTCCAGAATTGACTATAAACAGGTTGATGAGACAGTAAAAGTCTTAATATTAGGTCCCCCACCCACGGGGCCCGCCGCGAATAGACGCGGACGTCATAAAAGCAGCACAGAACAAAACCGCAGAAAACTTCTAACTCATGCTAATGGAACTGATTCAACTTTCCGAATGCCTAGTAATTAGGATGACTTCACCCCTCAATGGATCAATGACCATCATTCAGCACTCTAGGAAAACCTAAAGGTAAGTTCGCGAAGATCATCAAAATACATATTTAAACGTGTTGACACATAAAGACGCAGCTCACGCACCTAAACACTCCAAAAATAACAAGCTGGCAACCATCACGAGAATTACAAAAGAGAACTCTACAACTGTAACTAACACTTCACGTAATCTTGTAGTAAATAAACACACGATGAACTCACTTTTATTTAAATGGCTGCACTCGGACGCACCTTGTAAAAAATAAATAGACCGGATGGTGGAGCAAGTACACGTAATAATACACTGACTGTTACGTATGGCACGCACTACTGTATCGAACAGATGTAAACAAACACACGTTCCGATAAAGAAGATTCATTTACTCAATCGATCTGTGCGGATAATCGTAAATAAATAAATATAATTGAATACTCACAGCCGGGCGATATTCCGTTCTCCTTCATAGCGCAGCGGAATGGATAATAAGTGCCAGGCAACACCTTGCCATACATTGTCCGATCCATCTTCGGCCAATCAAGAAGCTGTTTTTTAGAAATAAAACACCCACGGGACCGACACTAGGCACTGCGCACCATAATCACAGCCTACACTCAACCGAGTCAACGGCGTCCTACGCGGGCGAAAATGCATAAACACTTGCAACTTTTAGACGAATTTTAGTGCATTTGTTGACAATTATGTTTGGTTTATTTCAAGGATGCCTGACTACACTCTGACAGGAGTCAGACGATAATGCTCGTCATACCGGTAATTTTATTTCGGTGTTCGATATTTTATCAGTTATCACGTCAAGTTGATAAGTGATAAGGCAATGTCACGAGGGCGAGGTCGCGCGCAGTACGCTCCGAGCAGAGCATTCGTCAACGCGTCCCAGTCACAACTAAAGTCGCGTAGTTACGCGGGCGGCGCCGGCGCACGCCACTCCAGCCACATCGGCTGGAGATTATTTATACGCGGACACGGCCACAAATCAAGTGCATTCGTCAAAATCGAGCATTGTTCTGACAATGAAGGTGAATTTATTGAGGAAAGGCGTGCTCTGCCGAGAAAATTGTTTCGAATTATTGAGAGGTTTTAAAATTAGTCTCTAGTTGTTTGGTTGCTATTCATGCACACTATACAATACATGTGTTAATCAGCCTACACTAGCTGTAAACACTAAGTCATACATAACATGACAATGCAAGATTATTTCAGTGGATTTTTTTTATTTAGTGAGCCTTTAAAGTCAAGTTGTTTTATATGTACAGAACAGTAAAGCTGTGCTGAAATTACAGTAGCAATAAAAAGCTTCAAAAGAGTGTATTCTCAATCACCATCAGTCTTGAAAGGAGTTCCCGAAATTCCCGCCGTGCCCTCACCGTCGACCTGACGGAAAATCTCCGGGAGAGACACGAGAATACGCTATCAATCACGCTCTCTAAAATAGCGGTAAATTCTAATTTCGTTGTTGGTTCCCGCCAAATTCTATCCCAGCGGCATCCGGCCACAATGCGATGCGCGGGAGTCTCTTGACAGCTTCCGGCTCATCATTCTCACTCCATCACACTCTCCTCAGGTTTACGAGAGTCATTAGAAGAAAGCACTTTGATCTGCCGTTCGGCGAAGAATTAAATAATTCACTATTTGCTACTGAGTTTAGACTATTAATTTCGACGTATTTCACTTATTAATATATTGAATCAAATGCATTTGGAAAATCATTTGGTTTGGTTAGGCTACTTAAACAACATTAGGGAATAAGCATTTCATTCAACATTTCATCACGACTATTTACTAAGTTAGAATCTAAGCAACCTTTATGTCTCTCAGTCATCATTAAGAAAACACTAAATTTCATGGCAACATTTGTTTTACGAGCGTCTTGTTGTAATATTACTTGACCACGCCAGCGCTTGTAATAGGATGTCAACATTTTCAGTCAGTAATCGCTGTTGAGTTATTAAGCCCTTCTCCAGCTATTAGGAAATGCATAAATTCTATGCGACAACGTGTCTGTTTTACGGCCATGTTAACTGCTGTATTGTTGCAGGACGTGCCAGCGAATAAGGAAATAAGCGTTTAAGTGGTGGTGTCGGAGACTTTAAACGAATGGCATTCATTAAAAAGTTGAAATAGCAACAAATTTAGCATTTTACTAGTTGAATTGCACACATTGTCGAAGCGTTAATTGACATGGACGATACAACTGTTAATATTGAATTTGATGTTAAGTTCGGGTTAAGTCGGGTTGGATACAGTCGAAGAGTGGACCCAGTACCGCGCCTTGGACGACACTATATCTAAATTTGAACCACAATGGACACAATGATAATGATGAATAGACTGTCTCTGGCAAGAAACTTGCTTGTGAAGATAACGCTTTATGTTGCAAAAACAACACACTTACTTATCAGTTCATCTGACCTAACTGTTGTATTGTTCCTGGCACGCCAGAACCTTAATAAGGAAGTCAATATTTGAGTTGGTCTCGCGGAGCCCGTTGCCCGGTGCTAACTCACCCACTTGCATAGCAAACGAGCGGATTGGGCACGCGCAAACAGGGTGATCGTATTAGGTGCGCTGTTAGTTGACCAAGTTCAGACATTAACTGTGGATGAAATAGATCTTATTTAGTTATATACATTTGATGCAGAACTGTATTAACAAGAAATTAAATTGAAGAACTTATGCTGCACTGCACACCAGGAAAATAAAGATCATGGCAAAACAGATGCAATAAAAAAAACGTTTTGTTGATCAGAAATTATTCTATATCGAAATTTGAGTGAGTAGGGTGTCAGTTTATCCATGATCCATAAATTAAGCAGCTTCGAAACTTTTTAATTTATAAAAATTATGGAAAAGCTTGTTCGGAAACACTTTAAGTGGTATTCTAATCGATGAATAAACACACTGTATACAGATCCGAGTGACTGGCATGTTAATCTGAATCTTTCACTTGAGAAAACTTGCGATTATTCAAACGACATGTAAATGAAAGCCTTATGCTGATTTTTGATACGGGGTCCACCATATTTAGGTTCAAATAGGTTTCCTATCCCATCTATGGAACAGAAGTACACTTTTAGTAAAAGTTCTTAAGAAAAGCAGGATGTCTAGGATGGTCTTAGAGAGACAAAAAGGTTAGATAACATCAAAGAGTAAACCATATTCAACTACGGTCATTTAAATGAAGTGACATGGAATCGCAAATGATTTGCTTACGACATTTAAATCTTCAATTTAAAATGGCTCCAGATGATGATAAAGGAGGATACAGTGTTAAGGAATTTCTTGAATACAAAATTAGTACTTAATAATATTTGATGTAAATAATTTGACATTTAAAATTAAATTGACATGTAATCATTATATTATTATTATTATTATGAATTGGTGATCCTTGTAGGAGTTCTTGTAATCTAAAGAGTATTAGTTAATTAACTTCGTATCAAAAAATATATCTAATTTTTTGTTAAATATATTTATCTATTATATAAATTTGCACACCACAATGTGGTAGGATATGCAGGAACTACCTATGTAATTTTAAGATCCTTCATAACGTATAAAAATTCATTTCATTTCGATACAAAAAGAGTCAAACAACAGTCATTAAAAAAATTAGTATTCCGTGAGGGTTTTAAAACCCCCCAAAATATCTTATCACTGTTTATGACCCTGATGTAAAAGGTCGGACATTGAGAAACACAATGTTGAACCGTCTAGACTTCACGAGAGCACTGCTCGGTTGGAACAGATCCAAGATCAGCCAATTGGCTGCCAAGGGTGAAACTAAACACTACATCAATAACCGAACATCGGCCATTATACTAATGCTTGCTAATAAATAAACATATTTACAAGAAAAATAGTTAAAAAAATTATTGTTTTTTAACACAAGTTAAGTTAATAATAAAAAAATAAAGTCAGCGTGGCAATGCGAGCGTCATGGGGACCTTTGCGCCAGGGTCGACACGGGACGGATTTTTTGACTGAAGCCTTTCATAATCTAAGTCTTTTTTTATTATTGATGAAATGTAGCATTTTTAACTGTGATTTATGATTGTTTATGAATAAATGATATTTAATAAGTTAAGTTAATAGAAGTACGTAATACTAAACTAAGTAAAATAATAAGCATTAAAATTACATAGTGATGTGTTTGAAGTAGAAGCGTTGCAAGCTGTTAGAGAGTGGGACGACCTCACTAGGCTAGCCCGGCTTGTCATCGCAATGCGATAGATACAAACTGAGACAAAGATGAAATACTGTAAATGGAAACAGAAAGAAAAAAATTAGGGTAATTATGCACGCACACACTCTAATTTCAACGAAGTCTCTGTTATTATGTTTGTTACAGATTTTGAAAATTGAATCTTGACATTATTTTTTACGGTGTTGTTTTATGATACAGTAGCTGTATAGGTTTAATAAATTAAATAGTTTGAAGTGATGATAACTTGGAAATTAAATCATGTACACTATCGCGTGTACCATAGTTTCCCCACACTTTTCAAAGTTTCAAAAGACGACTATTCACTGTTCTACACGTTTGACTAGATAAATAATTTCACAACAAACGCTTTCGTGTTTATTTGACAACGGCAGCTGCGATAAACAACATCTTTACGGGAAAAAAAAATCCTACAACTTTCTCACACTTATTATTCAAAAGCTTTAATAGACTTCAAAATACCACTGTTGACTATAAACTTTTTTTTAATAATGTTGGTTTTTTTTTCGGAATTTCGCATTAATTTCCTTATTTTCCTCACAGAGCACGCATGTACGCGGCCTACGCGTTCGTGACAGAAATGCCGGGAACGAACGTGTAATCGTTTGATACGCAACTCATAGTAAAGTGGACCGTGATGTCATGATAACATTATCAAAGTATCCACTAATTTCCTGTGACGGTTCCTTGAAAGCTTCCCACTCCCTCAAATATATGTAACTTTATCTGTTCTTCCCATCGTGTTATTTTTGCCTAAACAAACGTCTGACCCAGTCTTACCAGTGAAGTAGTGTTTTGTTTAGTTGTATATGAGACAGAAGATTAATCAAGGATTAGATCGGAAAGAGGCTCTATGTTAAAGATAGATACAGACATTCAAAGAACAGAACAGAAGGTGAAAATGAAAATTCAATTTTTTTCATCTAGTGACAACAGTTCTTCAAAAGTTTATCACAAAATATCTAGCTCAATGTTCAAAGTTTACATATTTAAGTAAGAAGCTAATGTAATTTATGTTATAATAATTAATATTCATTTTATAAGTTTCTGAGTAGCATGTAGGCCGGTGAAATATTTAAGTTAATTCATGTTATTACATTATTCATGTATTCATAATTATAAGATTCAATAAAGACTTTTGAAAATTGAATTGAACTGAATCGAGAAAACATTTTCAGGTTTCGGGAGTACATACATACGTTTCGGGAGTTTTCATATAAATACGAGTGAACATGTATTTTATTTTTGGGTACATTCGCCTCGCACACTCGTGGGCTATTATGCTAATAAGCAAGGCGTGTCGTCAAGTCATGTATTACGCCACGATCACTAACGAAGCACATCTGAGTATACTTACTTTAATTAAGCTAATTAATCCACGGGGTAGAGAATGGCCGGTCGTCCCCAGTGCGTGCGTGGACGAAGTGATAATTATGATTATGAATATTAATGACAATGCGTGCGATTTATCTTATCTTATGATAGGGGCCGGGAATAACCCAGCGGCACTTCGACCCTTGAGGATCTTTTGTGCCTACCCCATTTTACACACTGGTTATCTCAGTGTACAGGTTTACTCACGATGTTTTCTTTTTATTTTTTATTTACTACTAAACCCGCATTTGACCTCGATCTCGCCTGTTGGTAAGCGACGATGAGGTCGACGATGGAGCATGCGGGTCCAGTAAATGCCTATTCACTCTGGCCTTGAAGAACCCAAGGTTGTAGGTTTCAGGAAATACAGACGCCGACAGGCTGTTCCATTCCTTAGCTAAATCAATGGTTACGATCGATGTTTAGATCAGTGGTACCACAGCTTAGATGACGCTATGGGCCACTTGTCATCAATGTGGTTATCGGTTCAATCTCCATACTTCCATCCCCAACTGTCAACAACGGGCAATGGTTATTTTGCCTTCATTCTTCTTGTCACCTTCTTCAACCAATTGTTTGGTGTAAAGTTGGCCTTCTTCAACCATCTCTATTCTGATCTGTTTCGGTCAATGTTTGACAGAGAGAATCCTATTACTTTTGCCAGCAGCTTTTTGATGTGGTTGGAAGACTTTTGTAGACGTAGAGTCAAGAATAGACGTATAGTAATAAATAGATAATAATGTATGATAGTAGAAGAAAAAAACATCTAGCATTACTTTGGAGTAGGGATGTTACGGAGCTTCGACTCCGACTCCGTAAGGTCGGAACTTCCGATTGATTTTACACCTCCGACTCCCGACTTTGGCACCGACAATTTTGAATCGGAGGTTATACCGAAGATTTGTGAGCAAACATATTCAAATATCAATATTTATTTAAAAAGTGTAGGGCTACATTAAGAAACATGTATTATTGCCGTAAACGTAATCATAAAAAATATTGGCCAGGTCAGCTATAAAAATTAAAAAAACTGTTTAAAACATCTAACGGTTAAAAACGTTTAACTTCAGAGGTTGCCTGGAAGAGATCGCTTTAAGCGATAAGGCCGCCTTTGTACATATCGTGTTATTATTCCTGTAGTTTTTACTTTTCCTGATTTTGTGTACAATAAAGTGTTTCTATCTATATATCTATCTCTCTTCTGAACATCTCTCTTCTACCTTCGCCTCCGACTCCGGTTCCGACTCCGATAAATCAAATTTAAAACCTTCGGTTTCGACTCCGGTTCCGGTAAACCCACCTCCGTAACATCCCTACTATGGAGACTCTGGGGAACAGGAAAAACTGGTAAGACCAGTAGGCCGATAACAAATGATAGGTAATAGCAAAAAAAAACGTCTAGCAAATGTATTTTGGGACTCTGGGGAACAGGAGAGACCAGTCCAAAGTATGCGAGACGTATTTTTCTCCCACTATCATACATTATTGTTTATAACTATACTCTGGACTCTACGACAACAAGTCTTCCAACCACAAAACGTAAAGTGATCTAAAAATACAGTAGTCGTCGTTCAAACTAAACGATCATTCATTCGAGTGGCGAGGAGGGTCGCTGCATGCCACACGACTGCTCAGTATCAGAGGAGAATGCTCACGAAGTTGGCAGCTGCACTAAATCGTGAACGATTAGAATTCCACATTGAATTGTGAAGGTTTCTGTGAATCGGAACCGGAGAAGCCCAGAACGGAATGTACGAAGCGAGAAACTATTGTAAAATTGATACTTGTATCTAACCTTGTGAATATTTTTAGATAAAGGTTGCCTGAAAGAGATGTATCTCAGCGATAAGACCGCCTACATTGTATTCTATAAATGCAAACGCATTGTCTTATATTAAGTTATGTGCAATAAAGAAATGAATTTCATGCGGAAAATAAATAAGAGGGCGCCATTGGTACATTTATAGTATGTGTTATGGGAGTTCGCTACGAAAAAAATGTTATATTTAATTCCGCCTATCTGAGGGGTACGCGTACCATATTTTCGGAACCGTAATATGGCTTTTTACAGGATTGCAAGGTGGGGTGGCGAGTGGTGGCCTCGATTGGGGCCATTAATCACTCCATCGCAGCAGGGCGCCATCAATGTATATTACAGCAGATACGCACTGGCGTAAGCAGCTCGTTAATGTTAAGTGCTGCGGTAACAGCTTTCCTGTTTCTCGTAAAGCTAATGAAATACCTACTCTGGATCGAATTATACGCGCACGCCAAAAATTATTATGAATTCGTGAGGTTGTTGTAGGATTACTAACATATAATCTACCTGTATTTTAACTAGTAATCTGATGTACCGGTGTTATCAATTAAAATAAGTATGTATGTAGATAATCCTGCAACATCATGTGGAGCGACGATTGGCGCAATGAGAGAGTCATAGGTCATATTGAGAGCGACCTATGTCCAGTTGTAGATTAGAATCGGCCAACAATTATGTTTGTTGTAATGAATGTTGCTATCTAATTATTATTCTTTACTAGCTGCGCCCCGACAGCTTCGCTCGCATTGTTTTTTTTATACTCAGACACCTTCTCGGGCTTGCGCACAACAACTTACCAAAGTTTCATCGCTTAAATATTAGAAGAACCGTTTGGAGGACTTGGCGTTTTCGTTTTCTATAAGTGATTGTGATTTAGGTCCACTGTGTTTGTACTGAGAGGCACCAATATGTATTTAAGTGGGCTTTCGGTGACAGATACTGTTGTTCATTTAGCACCATCCAGAGAGCATGTGTGGGAAAAGGACTTCCACGGACGCAAACAACGCTGCTCCCCAAGTATGATGTGAATGTATTCTAGAGAATAACATACACCATCTCTTGAAAACAATTAAATCCAAGACTGCAAGATACAACTTCAGGCAATGTCACATACAAGTTCTGTATGCACTTGCATGTATAGTCGAATATTATATTTGATGTCGAATCCAAACTCTGCTATTAAGGAATACAAACCATATTAAATTTGAATTTTGAGTATCAGGATATTCAAAGGATTCCAAATTGAAGCTTCAAGCTTCCTTCGTAATGGTTATTCTAATGTAGAAATATGTATGTCTGTGTAGGTATGTGATTTTAGCTACTTAGATATTGGATTATTGATACGTGTTTTGGATTATTTTATTATAGGCCGTGGCCACCACAAACTGGCAAATGGTGTTTCACAATCTTGTAACACAAACTATTTAAAAAAATATATTTTTACTACCAATTCTACCACTACCACTTGATATTGGTAGATATTTATAGCATATATAGTAGAAACATCAAAATTTAGTAATCAGCTCATTTGATTCCAGTATAAAGTTTATAAGGTAGACGCAGGAAGCTACACTGATAAGTTTTATCAGAATATAAACAAACCTATAAGTTCAATTCAGACGCATTATAAATGTATTAATAGCACCAGTCACACGATAAAATGTACATAAATTGAGGGAATAGCCTTTGTATAACACGTCATTGCAATTTAGAGCAAGCAAAACAGGTTATGTATGATCATAAGATATCAGCACAAGAATTTAACTCACCCAAGTCATCCATGGCTAGATTTTAGCAAATTCAGTCGCGAAGTTAACACTTACTACTACAGTTCATACACTTACGTTTTAGTTGATTAATGCTAGCACTTTAATTGAGCAATGAAAAACTTATTTTCGCCACAAAACACTTTTTAATGCTATACAAAAACACGAAAATTCCAACCCAAATATGGCAAAATAAAGAATGTTGGCAGAACTTACAAACTGTCAAAAAATAAAAAACATATGACAGATCAATTGTTTATTACGTAAATAGCATGAAGTAGATAGCAAGACGAAGAAAACCGATAGCAATTTGTATAGCGCATTCTCTTTTCATTTTATCATTTATAGCCATATGTCCACAAAGCAATTACAATAAAAGCTACCAACGTTCACAAAACTAAAGTTAAAAATGTACGTTCAAAAACTATTTTTTTTCTTTTGTTATTTGAAAATAAAGTGCAATTTATTTTTAATAAACCAAGAATCAAGCGAAATTATATTGTATTGAACGAAAGTTATAAATATCATTTATGTAATGAAATACTTCTTGTTTTGTTTTAATTATTTTCTCTATTTTTATATATCTGTATCCTTGTATAGTTTGTTTAATCAGTCACACGATTGTAAATTCGAATGCATCCTATTTGGCGTATTGATCCTTGTTTGCTATTTGCTTGCTTTCGTGTTTCTAACGCCCCTATACCATATCCATAAACTTTACCCCGTAGCCAGAAGAAGTAAATCCAGGCAGCATGAGTAATTCAGGCGAGCAGCTAACGCTTGCACGCGATATAAAAAGAGCCATCGAACTGCTTGAAAAACTTCAGCAAAGTGGTGAGGTACCAGCTACGAAGCTCGCAGCATTGCAGAAAGTGTTGCAGAGTGACTTCCTCAACGCTGTACGAGAAGTTTACGAGCATGTTTATGAAACTGTAGATATTCAGGGCTCAGCCGATATCAGGGCGTCGGCAACGGCGAAGGCGACTGTGGCCGCTTTTGCAGCAGCCGAAGGCCACGCTCACCCTCGAGTTGTCGAGCTACCGAAGACAGAGGAAGGCCTAGGCTTCAACGTCATGGGTGGGAAAGAACAGAACTCTCCAATCTACATATCAAGAATCATCCCGGGAGGAGTCGCGGATCGTCACGGTGGTCTGAAAAGAGGAGACCAACTGCTTTCAGTTAACGGAGTATCAGTTGAAGGCGAAAATCACGAGAAAGCTGTCGAATTGTTGAAACAGGCGGTTGGATCTGTGAAGCTTGTGGTCAGATACACTCCGAAGGTTTTAGAGGAGATGGAAATGAGATTTGACAAACAAAGGACGGGTCGGCGGCGTCAGAACTACAACTAAGTACCCTGTGTTCAATTTATGTATGTTTATCAATTTGTTTACAATCATGTTATCAATAAGTGCCTATAAAAGGGTTGAGTCTAGACATTTATTTGAATGTTTGAATATTACTTGTTAATATTTTATCTTTGATTAGTTGTATGTACATGTGTGGATGTTATGATTAGATTAAGAATCAAGCCAAACAGACTCAAATTATATAAATTGCACCATTTATAGTCAAGGTTTTTAGTATATACTTAAACAAAAATTCACTGCAGTCATGCATCTTAAAATACCTAGTTAAATTATGTATGTAATATTTCAACTACTTATAACACATACTTAATTTAGTCAGTATTCTAGAAAGTATCTCAAAAATAAAACAACTAACTATACATTCAACAATTTATTTTTGTAAATATATTTACACTTTAATCTACCTACCTGTACATACTAGTAAGCTTATTTTTATAAATAGGTATAACAGTCAAGCAGACAATCCACCTAATGGCGAGTGACTTCTTTTTACCCAACTACGAGGGAGGGTAATGTTCTATACAGCTTTACAAGTTTAGTAATATTTTACCAAGAGTCAAAACTTCCGAACTTATAATCCTTGTCTTTCTTAGGTTTCTTGGCAGGGACTTCCTGCATTTTAGCAGCTTTGCTAGTGGTAGAGACTTCTTGCAAGTTGAGATATTTGCCAACTCCATCCCTGAACACCTTGAGGGGCTGATTTGAGGCCTTTTTGGGTTTCACTCCTGACCCTTCAGCTTCTGCTTTCCTCTTCAACTCCTCTGCTCTTTCGATGACCAACTGTAAACCAAATATTAGTTATGTTAGATCAGAACACTCTACTGTCAAGATATCATAACTCATAGTTTAGGGTGTGACCATGGCTTGTTTTAAAAATTTTCTAGTAGAATAAGAAATGGGAACACGCAAAATAGGCGCTTAAGACGTCGAGTTGCGGAAATCAGCCCGTTATTACATTACATTACATAAAAAATGGGACCAGCGATTTCTACAAGCATTGCTTACTTACAAGGAGGAACCCAAAAATCCGATTCCCATTCCAAACTAATAAACAATCAACATAACTTGACCCGGCACTTCATACATATACCTTGGTACACAGGCTCAAGGGTACAATGGTTTTTTAGAAATTCTTAGCAACACATCACCTGTTCCTCCGCCTCGCTGAAAGGGTCGACGAACACCTGCGCAACCTCTATGACGATGTCATGTATGGGTCGGTCTCGGTTGTCCACCTCGATATGCTCCATAGCATTAAGGGTATCTATCCCGCCGACCAGTTTGCCGAATATAGTGTGCTTGCCGTCCAGTTGCTTGCACGAGCGGAATGTTATGAAGCTGGAATTGAAAATAGTTTCAATGATTATACATACATTGATGATTGATTAGAAATGAAAGAGATATAGAGTGGAGGTTAATCCCTCCGTCAATGCGCTTTTTGTCAATTCTACCTTTTTAAGGGTATAAATTAAACCTATATAACCCAAAAAAATAGGTCAACTTGTACTACCTCTTCAGGCTTTAATCTATCCACTGTTGGATATAGCCCTCTCCTATATATTTCCATGTAGCCCGATTTGCAGTGCTTCTGAGCCAAGTCACTCCAGCTCTAGCCCTGATGTCGTCTGACCACCTTGCTGCCGGACGTCCCACACTCCTGCTTGCGCAGTCTCCAAAAAATAGGTTTAATTTGCAGAAAATAAATTATACTTTGACCAGGGATATAAAAACCGTCACCATATTGCAGAATTAAATGGAAATATTTTTATCCTAGCAAACTCTACAACACACGGCTATAAAAGTACCAATGGAGCCCTCTTGACAGGGTTTAATAAAGTAAAATACACTTTGTTGAACAAATATAAAATAACAAACATGAGATAGAAAAGGAAATACTGAAATACAATTTAGGCGGCCTTATCGCTAAGAGCGATCTCTTCCAGGCAACCTTCGGGCAGAGGAAATGATATCGAGAAAGAGGTAGTAGGCGTGCAAGGTTTAATAAATGTGTTACCATGTATCACATTGCTTATTCTAGTTGTTTCACCAATGAAATGGAATGGAACATGCTTTGCATAACTCTAGCCTTTTTAATTCATATTGAATGTTATGTATGAATTTGCAATAAGCAATCTATAACTGTACTTTATTACTTACAATTGTGAACCATTGGTGTTAGGACCAGAATTGGCCATGGACAGCACTCCTCGCCCTGCGTGATGAAGATTTGGTCTGATTTCATCCTCAAATGGCTTCTTCCATATTGATTCTCCACCGAGACCGGTGCCTGTTGGGTCTCCACCTTGAATCTAGAAAAATTGTAGATATTGAGAAAATCAGCTATGTATCGGGGTTTTGGGAATGTATTACAATTTTTATTACTGATTGATTAAATTATAATCTGTATTTAGCACAAGTTTTTTATGTGTATGGGTCAGCTAACACATACCTGTTATAAGTTCCTTCTATTCTAAGTTTAGGCTAGGGTTTTCATGCTCTAATACTAGTTTATGCAACGGCCACGTAATGATAGCGATTTTAACACGAGAACTGTTTATGAAACGAAGCGTAGCTGAGTTTCATAAAAGATCGTTCGAGTGTTAAACTTGCCATTACGTGTGTTGATTATAATACTTTTTCTACGACCATGAACTAAATAACAGATAATAAAAACCATTACAGAGCATTCAACAGACGCCATGACTGCTGTGTGTCGCCATGAATCGACAAAACAGTGCGAGATCCGTCCGATTTGAAAAAATTACATAAGCCAATCGAAAACTGTTATTTAATATTTCATTAAAACACTATTTTCACACGACCTAACGAATGAACCTCTTTGTGTTATTGATTGTGGTGTCCTAATGAACAAATTACGAAATGTGTGTGTCTTAAGGAAGATGTAGTTAATTTTCTAAGGTTAATCTAAGGTAATCATGCATAGAAAAAGAAGAGGGGGCCCTATGAATGGTTAGGCAGTAGCAGGCCCAGCACAATTATAATAAAATAATAGTGACAGTTCCAAGAACTCTTTAGTTCTCTCACCATAAAATTCCGTATCGACCGATGGAACTTGGTACCATTGTAATAGCCATTATTGCAGTGCTTGATGAAGTTGTCTGTGGCTTTCGGCGTGACATCACAGTAGAGCTCGAAGTTCAATGGACCCTGGTTCGTTACCAGCCTCACGTAGCCTGTAATATGCAAAATCTCCGTGAGAAAGAAATGCCTATAGAAACAGGGCACTATTAATATATCTTTAAATGTGATACCATGGCAACAAAGACAAAACTCAAAAGTCTGACTAATTAGAAAGGCGGAGTTAGTACCCAGACCAAAACCAAACAAAGTATTGGAAGGCATACTAAAAGGCGGCGCTGATAACTACACATTATTGCTGCTTTATATACTCTGACCAGGATTATAAAAACCCTCGCTTTAGTAGTTTGAGCCCGAGCACTCCAAAATAATTATATAGGTCTTTTTCCTAATTTGCACACAATGCTTTTATCGTCTTCCAGTTTTAAAAATAATTTGGCGTAATTTTGATTTCAAACAATTTGTTTTGGGAAGTAAGGGGACTAATTTGTTTTATTTTGTATATAAACTAAAGATATTGCTGATTAGGATGAATCCTTCAGCAATATCTTTAATAAAAAAAATCAGTTTGTTTGTTAAACTGAAGTTTAAAAATTATTAAAAAAAAAATATATTAATGCAGACAGTATCTTTTACATTTTTTCAGATTTCCCTGGCTCCCACACTGTGTTGTGGGGGCCAGTCTCTTCCGATAAATAAATTATGAAAAACATAAGGCAATGCTAAATTAAACAGTTAAGTATGCGTGTATGTGGTGTGTGTGAGGGGTGTGTGCGTGAGATGGCGCGTGTGTGATGTGTGTATGTGGTGTGTGTGTGTGTGTGTGAGGGGGTGTATGTTGGTAGGTGTACGGGTCAGTGTGCGTTATATTTCTTTATAATAAAGTAACGATTTTTTCATAAGTCCCATTTTTATGGTAACGGAATGGAACTTCAATATACAATAGCATAAGATTTTAAAGTTGTTTTCAGTTATTTGTAATATTTATATTGCGCAGCTATACACATCTAATTAAGCATTAATTTAAAAAATAAATCCATATTTATTTTTTAGGTATTTCAAAAGTGTATATTTCTCGATATATATAATGGTATCATAAACCTTTACACAAAACCCTCGCCATGATTATTTTTATTAAATACTTTTTGTTTTTCATAGCGAACTCCATTACACAGATTATAAAACTACCAATGGCGCCCTTTTGACAGGGTTTTTATAAAAGAAATTTTAACTATTATATAGCTAGTTAATTTTCAAGATTTTCAAAATCCTAAACATCACAAGTCAGTCAACAAAGAACTTCAAGAGTAAACACACCTTTCTTCTTAACCCTCTCGTATTTCACCTCATCCTCACAGATGATGGCAGCTTCATGCACCATCTCCGGCACCATGGCAGTGGACGTAAAGCTGGCAGCCACCATGCCTGTCGAGTAGTGAGCTGCATTGAATTTGTCTGCTACCTGCAATAGGTAAATATCACTGATGTCAGTGGTAAATATTGTTTTTTCATTGGTCAATCCATTTTTTATAAATGTAGCCGTTTTCTCATGCACACTATATTAAGGTCCAAAAACGTAAGTGTCATATCTAAAAAAAAAAATATTTTTTTTTAAATATATAATTATTAATAAAATAAAAAAAATTTGGGACAGAACTCCCTTGCAGAAGGTTGTATTGGCCATGCATGATCCACCATGCGGATCCAGTGCTGATTGGTGGATTTCACATGTCGGTAAATGTACGCAAGACTTCGAAAAACTCGGTATGCAAATTACTTTGCATGGTTTCGAATCTGGACCTCCAGTACGGGAGTGTAGCCCCCTAGCCACTATGCCACCGACTTTCTTTCATCAATGTAATTTAAGCAAATTGAAGATGAAGGAAGATCCTCTACCTCTTTCTTGACTTCCTTTACTTCAGGTGCCTTGTACTGTTGCTCCAACTCCTGAAGGATGTCCTTGGTCTCAGCAGAGACTGTTTTCAGTCTCGCGTGCGGGTCCTTCCTCATCGCAATTTCCTCTGAAATCATAATGTAGTATTGAAAAAATTACAGCAACATCGGGCGTCTAAAAGTTATAGCTTTACTGGATATCCCGTAAATCAACATAGTGAAAGCAATAGTCGAATCTATTGCAATGACACTGAAAGTATAGGAAGTAATCACAGAAATAGGACTAGTAGCGCCTTCTCTTCTAGAATGACGATGTGAGCACTGATATTGATATGATACTGATATGACTATTTCTATGTCATATATTTGAATAATATATGGGAAAATGCTCACATCGTATGCGCCAACTGGCAGATGCGGTAAAACTTCTCTAGCGAGCAATAACTCAAAATAATGTCTGAAATAATAACCTTCTGTCTCAACCCTCAAATTATTCTTGATGTGGTGAAAATTTGATATATTGAACTTGGATAAGCTATGTGGCTCTTGTATCGTTAAGATATCGGTCCTCGTAAACGGAGTATCATGAACCAGGTCCTTCCAATTCTTTCCCTTGATGTTGAGCTGCTCCACTGCCTCATAGGAGTACACATTGCCGCTCGTTTTAATCGCAACAATATGGGAGTTCTTTGTAAACTGTTTGAAGAGAACTGGGCAGTGGTAGTCATCTTGAGCATTCTTGAAGAAGTTTAGCTTTGTTAGTGACTTTATGTCAAATTTCTGTAAAAATATTACAAAATTGTATTAGGAATGAGTCAACTTTTTGAGACCTGCCCATGACTTTGCATGTTGGACCAATAAAAACTGCCTAGGGGCTGTACCTAGGGGGCTATTTATAAGATATTTTTTATTTACAACTAAACCTGCATTTGACCTCAATGTCACCAGCTGGTTAGTAATGATGAGGCCGAAGGTAGAGAATAGAATATAATTAATTACATTTGTTGCCAAATATTACCATTAATTTAATAGAGCATGGACTGCTAAACACATAATGCCCAAGTGAAAATATTTGACAAGACTTTACATTGAAAGGTGATAGCAAGCCTGGCAGACCCTGAAGGGGTCCTACGGTCAGGATGTCATTAGGGGGCGCAAAAAAACTTAGAAATTTTGAATCTTGATGCATGTGTTGAGTTTTGATTCAGATACAGTGGATAATCAGCAGATTACCTACAGAAAGAAGCTCAGACCTCCATTGAAGCTCCAAATGATGTTGAAAATATTGAGTTTCAATGACTAAATATGAACTCTACGGAATCAGTGCAGAGTACTAACTCCACAGAAGCTCGATATTTAGAACAACAGCTAAAAACCTTTTGAAATTAAATAAATGGGATATGAAAATGGTGTCATCACACCTTCCCAGTAACAGGGTTGACTTTAAACTTCTTGACGAACTCTACAATGGCCTGCAACTCGAAGATATTTCCGTCAGCGTCGCAGTAGGGATCGTCAAACGGCTGCAGGCACAGACAGCAATGGTCGTAGGGCAACCGCTTGAAACTAGTGTCCTCTTCTACAGCCGTGCCAGATCTCTTGCCGCCGTAGAGAGTTGTCCACTCGGTGTATGTTAAATACCTTGATAAAAATATAAAATACAATACAATAATAGTTATAATAGGAAGATGTTTGTCGTTTTGTTTTGATGTTATAGTTACGTTACACACATTTTATCCTTTTGGTGCTGGCGTTTCCCCATCTTTGTAGTTTTATTGTTTTAATTCAATTTAGTCAAAATATGGCCTCTATTGAGATATAAACACAACACAAACAAATAAAAAATCTGACACCACGCAACAACGAAAATATTTTAATCATAACATAAAGGTCGGCGTTCACTATCCGTTTGTGCTGTTGTCAATCAAAATAAAGGTCGGCGTGCAATATCTGTTTATCAATCATCGGGTGGGCGAAACATGGCTATATCCCAGGACACCGTTGATTGCTAAACAAAAGTAAGTAAAATACACTTTATTGCACAAATAGAAAACAACAATTAAAAGATAGAAAAGGAATTAGTGAAGTACAATTTAGGCGGCCTTATCGCTATGAGCGATCTCTTACAGGCAATCTCTTCCAAAATGTCACACAAATGAATGGCACACTCGTACAAAAACTAGTATATGAGTGAAAGTGACAGTTTCATTTAATTATTATTTATCATTTAGCTATGGCTATCTGGAATCGACGCCTTCTGTTTTGGAACGCTTCAAGTTGGTAACACTGGCAGTGAGTGGTTGTGGTTGAGTTTTTGCCGCGCTTTTGAAGCGTCTAGCTTTTTTCGTTTTGTCTAGCAAATTATTTATAGTGGTACCTACTTTTTCAATAAAAGTGATGTTTTTTACTTGAAGAACGTCTACAAAATGTGATTAATGTGTGGGACAGTGAAATAAAAATCAAATAAGACGTTTTTTTTTCGTACTGATAATTGCTGTAGGTCCTAATGACCTTCACAACATCACCGGGGTTTTTGGGGCGAGCGCTAAATGCGCTCCAGCCTGGAGGAGGACTTAAAGAAGACTATAAGAAGCGACTGCCTAAGGGCACCTAGGTGGGTATGGACCTCGGCTTAGGACGTCGCTGGGAAGGGAGGGGTCGGGGAGAAGCGGCATGGAATACGCCGATAGCGCATGTAAGCGCCAGAAGCGGGTCGCCGCCCGCGCCGGCGCTGGAGTAGGCCGGTATGTAGGTGCTGTGTGTGAACTACTATCCGGTGGGGGAGTGGCTTCCGCGATGGAGATCGTGATGGAGTCGTCGGGGTCGTCTAGGACGTGTCTAGGCCGACATCGTCGATGGGATGTCAGTAAACCGTTAGTGGAATAAGCGGCGGCGCTACTAGAGAGTTTGGGTGGTGGGGAGCTTTCTCGAAGAAGCGTCGAGACGCTAACTTCATGTATTGAGCGATCGTGGGGAGTTCCAAATCGTGATGGAGGTCTCCGTTACGTAGGTACCATGGAGCACCGGTTGCTCTACGCATGAACCTATTTTGGATAACCTGAAGGCGGCGAATGTGGCAAGAGTGCGCGAATGTCACGCTTGCGTACGTGAGGATTGGACGGATGCAAGTTTTGTAAATTGTCAACTTATTTCTAAGTGACATTTTACTCTCCTTGCCTAGCATCGGGTGTAACCGGCCGAGAATGAATGCTGCGCGGTCGCGGACGCGTTTTACGTGGCTCGAAGGTCATACCTCTATCAAGGGTGACTCCTAGATATTTGATCTTGTTCTCCCAAGGGATAGGTCTGTCGAAAAGTGAGAGTTGCCCTATGTTATTCCGAACATGGGTGGTCGTATCAGAGGACGAACCCTAGCGAAGAGAATGGCGGCGCTTTTGTCAGGGTTCACCTCGATTCTCCACTTCCGAAACCATTCGCCTAGGGCGGTGGCGGACTCCTGAGGAAGTCCCGTAGTATGAGTACGAGACGATCCCGTACCCCGATTTGGTATAACTTGTATATCAAACCGTTTAAGACGTTGCAGTCCGATCCGTACTTGGCTGGTTTTTAAAGAGCATACTGCGTTCGGGATGCTTCTTCTTTGGTTCGGACGGTTCAGAAGCGTTGCAGATTCTTCCAGATAGCATTGAAATGTGATAATCATTATTTAAGATTTCGACGAAAGGACTCGTATCCATGGTCATGAATAATTTAAAAAAAATTTGTTGTGGTTGGTTTGGTTGTGGTGTATGCATTGTGAATTTTGTGAATTTTTAGAAAAATAGAAATAGTTATCCAAATGTGTTTTATTTCCATAAAAGTTCTATGTCGATAGGTTTCTGTACCGAACTACCTAGTGAGTTATTTGGAAAGGCATAGTTTGGTTTATAACCAAATTCTTTTCATCTGAGCCTGTGTGCATTCAGCGTGATTCAGTGGATGTTTGTGTTGGTGAGGGCGATGGACAGACAAATGGAGAAAATGTGGTAGTGGATAGAAGTTCTGAAAATTCTACCTGCATACATCAATAGAAAAGTTAACGTTCTAACAAGGTACATGTTTGTAAAACACTTAATTTCATGGTATTTATTGTCTTTCTTCATGGGAATGTAACAAGCTGCCTTTGCGGTTTCCAGTTGCGAGCACCTAACACAGCGTGTCATTCATAGTTTTATTGCAAAATTTGTGTAAATTTTGGGCGACTTCCGCTGTATCCCCTCTGTTGTGAATCAGGAGACGTATTTTCTTTCAATTGGGTCGGTGAATCGAAAAATTGTAAATTATCGGATAACGCCAGCCCACAAGATGGCCGACTGTTATTCGTAAGGTACAAATAAATCTTTCTATACCTACATTTGCCCATGTTATTATCATTTAGTTACCTAACTTTATGCAGACAATTTCATTTGAGCTCTATTAAATTTGGTTTCAATGTTTGCTACTTTACTGTGTGTACTAGAGAAAATACAGTAAGTTCTTTGTTCTTGGCAGTGATTTTGTTTTTACTTGTAAAAAAGTGCCCTTTTTATGTTTTTATTTCTAACATTAAAGTATAGTACATAGTAGCAGTTTTGGAATTAGTGCCGTGTTCGTATAGTTTTAAAATGACATCTCATCTCTCTGTCTGATCGTTTATTGATCACCTTCATGTCATTGCACTTGTGTTTTGTTTGCTCACACATTACATTCAATAGCAAGAACAATGTTTATTTTTGGGAATGATAATTCTCAGAAAAGCTTCACAGTTTTTGTTACCTTCTTGCCTGTGATACTCAGGTCGTAAAACTAGTAACTGAACATTAGATCAGCATGCAGTTTGTCAACTATTAACCTATCATAATCATGCTTGTTTCATCAGTCATATGCATTGAACGATAACAAGCTTTTTAACCATTTGCTGTTCATTTTAGCGGAGTGAGTTGTGTGGTGCTTTTAGGTAATGTCTGGTGCGTCTGGTTCATCAGGGGGTACAGGACGAGGCCGAGGCGGAGCGGGTTCGAGCAATACTGTCGCTGACAAGCCAGATTCTAAGGAGAACAAACCAAACCCTAAGATGTCAAAGGCACTTGGGACATCAGCAAAGAGGATCCAGAAGGAGCTGGCTGAGATCACATTGGACCCCCCTCCGAACTGCAGTGCGGGCCCGAAAGGCGACAACCTGTATGAATGGGTGTCCACTATCCTGGGGCCGCCTGGCTCGGTTTACGAAGGCGGAGTTTTCTTCCTGGATATACATTTTTCACCTGAATATCCATTCAAACCTCCTAAGGTAATTACATGAATAATTATTCATGTTGAACAATGTACAGTGGAAAACATATATATCCCTGTCACAATACATTTTTGTTATGATTTCTTGATGTATTAAAGTGTCAAATAAAGGGACAGAGTATCAAAACTCTGATATGTTAAGCTCAACTTGGCCATACTGTGTTTTTAATTTTTAGCAGTCTTTAGCACACATTATTATTAAACTAATTACAAATTAGGTAACACTTTTTTCTGCATATTCATGTGTAAGAAGACACATTATTGATTGCACACTGAATACTTTTATGTACTTAGCTGTTCACTCAGCCTGTTTAGACTTTTTAACAATGTTTCATACCTGTTGCTATTCTATATTACAGGTAACATTCCGGACTAGGATATACCACTGTAACATCAACAGCCAGGGTGTGATATGTCTAGATATTTTGAAGGACAACTGGTCCCCAGCTCTGACAATATCAAAGGTGTTACTATCAATATGTTCCTTGTTGACTGACTGCAATCCAGGTGAGATTTTAGGATTGTTGGTTTTTTGTGTAGTAAAATGGTCAAGAAAAAAATATCTTGTTTTCCAGAAGATGTAACATAGCATGCAACATAATCATGTGTCGTATCTTATGATAGGGGGCTGGGAATAATCCAGTGGCACTTCGACCCTTGAGGACCCATGTACACACTAGTCATTCCAGTGTCCAGGTTTCCTCACGATGTTTTCCTTCGCTGTTGAGCAGTCGGTAAATGTACGTAAGTCTTCCATAAATACGAAAAACTCATTGGTACATAGCATTGCACACTTTCGAACCTGGACCTCCCGCATGGGAGTCCGGTGTGTAATTTGCTTGTCTGCTTTCTGAAACAAGAATGAAACCAAAGATTTTGAAATGCCATGCAATGTTAGCATTTTCCCGTACATTAGTTGGGCAGTGAAATGTCACATGTATGGAACTATTAGTGCATTTGCACACACCTTTGGCTCGCTGTCAGTGCTCACATCATCATTCTAAAGGATTCCACTAGCTCGATTTCTATGAATAAAACCTTACTAAATCGACAAATGTGTCTAGTTGCAGTACAATTTTTTTATAAAAGTAATTTATTTCCAGCGGATCCGCTAGTGGGAAGTATTGCAACGCAGTATCTGCAAAATAGAGAGGAGCATGACCGCATCGCGCGCCTCTGGACCAAGCGCTACGCGACATGATTCCACTTCCTCCACCAAGCCACTACGGAACAACCTAAAGTATCATACTCAACGCCATTCTGTTCTAAATCCATCCTGTTCACGTAAATGTAAGCTTACAATGTTGTCGAGGTATCCATTCGTGCGTGCACCTTTGTGACATATACATTCACTGACTTCGCTGGACAAATTAAGAGGGATTCAAAAAGGATTTTTGAAGATTGTGTATCGAGCTGTTTTTTTCTATCTCTAGTTTATATTCCTCATAACTGACGAATATTTTATGAAATTAAGTACATAGAACTATGTATGGTTCATATTCAATTTGCTATTGCCTTCCGCATTCTACACATTAAGTTGATAATGATACGCATACATCTATATCAGTTACCTAATGAAGAATGGAAGAAATCTTCCAAAACTCAATCCTTTTTGTATTTTTCTATAATTTTGTCTAGCTGTCCATTTTACTTTATTAATTCGCATATGAATTTATACATGTAGACGTTTAATGTATATGGCGCAAGGTGCATATAGTTTATTATACGGCTTATTAATATTTAGTTGCAATTAATGTGATGTAACATGCTTCAGATTACGATCAGAAGTGTATAATTTTAGGGGAAAAGTTTTTTTAGTTACTGTCTTATGAATGATTGAGTTTCCTGTTGATATTTCTTTTTCTGTGTTCGTACGGTATTGACTCTATACATGAGAGGTGTCTGTGGACTTCTTGTGTGCATTTTCAATGTTCATTCATTGGTTGTAAAGACTGCTATAGACTGTCGGTCATGATCTTATTACTGATGTCTAGTTAGCTGAACCCAGCTTCTAAGGCGCATCGATGGGGCCTCGATGTCACGTAATGACCCAAAAAGTATGTTTACATCATATGTTAAGTTGTAATAGATCTGAAACCAATGTGTAAGGTTTTTATGGAATAATTTTATATTGCGACTCGGCAGCCCCAAAGTATTAAGCTAATTTGACAGGAGTAGCATACATGACTGTGGGTCAGTCTGGTATTAGTTAGATACACAGGCAATAATTTAAAAATACAAGACAACACAATATATCTTATCAACTGACTATAACAAAAGTCTGCATGTTTCATGGACTGTTTCATTTCAATGAATACAAATGAAGAGTGATTTTAATTTTTAATATTTTAGTTTATATACTGTCTATTCACAGCTATAAAATAATTGAAATTTAATGTAGGTATAACCAGTGAACTGAGTCAATTTTGCCGCCAATGGGCGATGATCTCAACACACGAACTGTTACTATTTAGTATGTGTCATGACTGTGCGAGAACTACTTATGACGTAAAGTTTTGAAATAAATCGCATTGTCTAGTAAAATGTTTTTGATTTTAAGATACTTCATTTGGAAAAAGGGGGCAGACTACCGTCGCATCACACCAGTCTGTCACACCACATATTTCTGCAAAAAATGACCTATTACTGCAAAAGATGACAGTCATCAATGCAGACAAGATGCGTAGTTTGTGCCTAGATCTCTAGGTATGGAGATAAATCCGTTTTATTTTATCTACACAAAGGATTGATACAAATTCAAGGCTACAGAGCTCTAAACCACAGTATAAATAATAGTACAGTCGTCCGCGAGCTATAGTATACCGTATGGAGATAAATCCGTTTTATTTTATCTACACAAAGGATTGATACAAATTCAAGGCTACAGAGCTCTAAACCACAGTATAAATAATAGTACAGTCGTCCGCGAGCTATAGTATACCATCTGTCAAAAACCATTGATTAAATCTCAACCTTGTCTGCGCAATATGATACATTTCAGATTCTCAAAGGAGATTAGGCGCTTTTGGATCGCTTCGCCTCCAATCAAACATAGTGCATTTGATAGATCTCACTTAGAACTACATCTTTCATTATTGAAGAAACATTAAGTCGTGGGATAGGAGCTAGAGACCAAAAATGTCTTCATACTAATTGCCCTGATTCTATTGATTTTGTATCGCCAGTAAACAAAACTCTTATTTGACGCGACTTGGGATGTTTGTTTCTTAACAAAAGATGTAGGTCTAGGTGAGATCTATAAAATGTATTGTTTGGTTGGAGGAGAAAACATAAAAGCATTCGGTCCATTGTATGGAATACGCCCAATCTCCTTTTGACGTTTTGGGTAAGTTGACCTGTGGTCGACTGTACGTGTCGAAATCTATATCTATAACTTTTTACTCTGCTGCCACAAAAAGGCAAGGTATTAGTCGGAAGGCAACTAGACTGGGGTACAATGGCAAATTTATGTTCAATAACCTTGCACCTCGTACTTCTACTGAAACATGTCAAATCGAATTTTGTTTTTATTATAATTTTATAAAATCGATGAGCAAATGTAGGTAGTTGTTTATTTATTGTATTATAACCATTTGTTTGTTTTTATGCTGTTTTCTGTGTAGAAGTTGTAGCAAACTGTTAGCATACTTGCATTATGCGTTAATTTCTACTTGGTCTATTTTGTTGGATATGTGGTCAAATTATTTATAATAGGACTTGACTTTTCTATGGATTGTATACAATGTTTTCTGTTTTATTTTGCATGTTTTATGTGCACTTCAGTTATTTAACACTTTGAAGATCTAGATTATGGTAGTGAATTTTAATAATTAACTCAAATACCTATGTTCTAGGCTATTTAAGTCAGATATAATGTGAAATTTATTTATTTTTATAGTGAAGAAACATTACTCACCAATTGCGACTGGTGAGTGATCCACCGTCAAGTGATTTGACAATATGTAGAAGACAAACAAACCAATACCTAGCCGACATGTATTTTTTTTTACTAAGGCTACGTTCCTATTCGCTTTATCCGACAATTGTTCTCGGGTAAAGTGAACTTTGGAACCAGGTATATATATGCCTAGTTTTAAAAGAGTCTTGGAACGGCCACAAACTTGTCAAATGTCAACGCATAGATATCTGTCACTTTGACAGGAGTAAAAATGAACTCTGATTTCTTTAGGGAAAAAACTTTCACCTGACAGTTGAAATATTACTCGATAGCCCGGTTCCATAACACGACTTGAACTGTCAGATGAAAAGTTCACGCTGTGTTCCGGAACCGTTCAGAGTAATTATTGTCGGGTAAATAAACGTTATGGAACGCAACCTTAACATATCATTGTTTCTGTTATCAAACTGAGGATTTTAGACTGTATATTTTTATTGTATTTACTGGCTTATTAACGTGCCAAAAGGCAACCTTGGTCTCTACTGTACTACGTTAACTCGCAACATTTCAAATTCTGTTTAAACTGTAAAGTTACTAGATGTAAGTTATTTTACTGTAATGTATGTCTTAACCGTAGATTTAAACTTAGAAATGTAATACTTTAGTGAAAGGTGTTGGTCGCGCGTATGTGAATGTTTTGGAAACTATTGAATTTAACGAATTGGTGATTTTAACTGGTGAAACTGGTGCTGTGAGATTCAAATGCTTGCGACGGACATAGATGAGATAAAGCTACTGAATTGTACGTGGGACTGGATAATTTTTGTCAATGTGACTTTTTTTAATTATTTTGTACTATGAAATTGCTTGCAGACAGCAGTTAGTGCAACTGATGTTCCTGAAAACTATGTGCATAGGCTCTGACCCTTATATTCATCCTGTGTTACGATTTATATCATGGTATAAAATATAATAGGAAAAATAAAATGTGTGTAATAGTACACTGACTATTGTTTCATTGAGAATTGAGACTAACCTGGATAAGGGTGCCCGCCCACGTCATACTTTTTGTAGGACCGATAATCGGGCAGATTTTTCCTCCGATTCTTATGACCGATTTTGTGACCGACTCAACGCACACGGCCGTCACTTTGTCTGTAGCTTTCGAGGGAGTAGCACGTCATGGAGAGTGATAACGTATACCACATGTCATGAATCTTAAGAGGAATTTGGATATACAGAGGAAAGTTTGTGTTTGGTACTTGAGGAACAGAAGAGAGAAAAGAAAGTTCTGGGTTGGTCCAATAATCTCTCGAGAGATTATTGAAGGGGTTATTTTATGTTCGTCACCAGACAAGTTTTTCAAATATTATAGAATGTCAATTAGTACGTTTGATGCGCTGCTGTCATTAGTAGAACATGCTATTACACATCAGGACACTATTAATATAAGACATATTTCTTCCCATGTTTTTTTATTCCTGTCGTGATACTCGGCCAATCCTGTGTTGTATAAAGCAGGCCGCTTTTCTACTTCCTCAATCAAACTCTCAATATCGATCTCCATCGCTGAGCAATGTCATCGACACACACAACGTCCTTCCCTGGCAAGTGCAAGCGGCCGACTGTCGGTGAGAAGTGTGCGTTAACGCATACATTTCCGGACGTTCCATTTTTCACCGACAATCGGATCGGTCGGGATGCACCGATTTTATTTCTGACCGACTTTTTGTAGGACGTGTGCGTTATACTATTGCAATCAGTACGTTCTATTTTCCTCCTACAAAAAGTCGGTCACCGTTTGTCGGACGTGGGCGGGCACTCTAAAAGAAATACGAATGTCGATTATACCAATTTTTAATTATAAATTATACATACATACACCTAGAAAAAATTCCAAAATCTTACACTGAACTTTTTAATTAGATGCAAACTTCTTTGCAGGAACATAGAGAATAATGAATGGGTTCTTATACAATGTTTAAATATTCGTTATTATAGATTCATATTTGCATCTAATTGACAGAAATTACAATAGTATGTGCACCATCTACTTTGACTAACATGAGAAGATTACGAAAGTACGAAGACTACATTGTAAAGAGTCGGATCGACGGGGGTAAAACAGTCCAGACTGGTTTTCATACAAAAGTGTATACTTGTGTGAATCATGCGTGAAATTGTCTCGTAATGTCGCGAAATAAAATATGATATATTGAGATTGGCAGTCACCTTAGGGCTATCGCCCACGGCGACTTTTTGTGGCGATGCAGTATCACGTTTGCCGCATTTGCAACGCGATTCAGCATCGCTACTGCATCGATGCAAACGCGCTACAGAAGCGAGTCAATTCGGGTTCCACAATCGAAAGCAAATCACGAAATGTTGAATGCGACATTCGATAACGTTTATTAAACGTTGTTACATAGTGACCACCTGGTAACCTTTCTTTGGTAAACGGGTGCACCCAGTAATTATGCTGCACACGCTGCTTCCGTTTAGTCAAAGTAACAAAGTTAACGTGATCAGTGTTGTCTCGGCCGATTCCATCTTGCAACTGTAGCGTGCAAAGGCTTTTGTGAGACACTACTGCATCGCGACTGTAGAGATGCTGCATCGCGGCTGTATAGCTACAGTAGCGATACAGAATCGTGACTGCGTGGGCTATGCTACACCGTGAGCCGCTGCATCGCGTCTGTATCGATGCTGCATCGCGACTGTATCGCCACAAAAAGTCGCTGTGGGCGAGGGAGAGGGGTTGTGACCCTCGCTCCGGGTCGTTCCTGGTGCAAAGGTTGGTCATAGCGATCCAGCATCGGGTGCGGCAAGGGGGGAGGTTTTTTTATAATTATTTATTAATTAAGTTGACATTGTAATTTTGATCTAAATATATTCTTTATCAATGCTTGCTTTATCACAACAATAATAAGTTTAAAAATCTGAATTACATTAATTTATGCCTTTGAAGATTTTCATATAAATATGGAATTAAAAGGATTGAAGGTTCGTTTTTTAATTTAGCGACAAGACAATAACATGATTGATAACAATATTTCAGCCAAATATTGCACAAACACGACATGAATGTGCACAAACACGACATGAATGTGCACAAACACGACATGAATGTGCACAAACACGACATGAATGTGCACAAACACGACATGAATGTGCACAAACATGTTTTGTACGAAAACCATTTGACGTTTTATTTTTAAGGCGCCGCGAAATTTGGCATTCTCCATAGCTATGGGGAAATCAGTCTTCTACACTGAGCACACGCACGGTGAAATGGTTATGTATAAGAAAATCGGTGCGTCGTGCCACTTCCCTCTAATAAAACCTACAAATCACACTCAATTAATAATCATTACTCAAACCATACTTTGGTTACATTTCAAATATCAATCAATATACCTATACCGCCTTCCATTCGAGTTAATAAATCAGAATATACATAGAGAATCAATAGAAATGAGAATATCTGTAATATCGCCACAAATGTGCTCTTAACATAACGTCTTTTATCAATAAATTGGACTCTAATTTACTGGCTTACTAAAATATAAAAATAATTTGCCATATAATGTAACATAGGAAAATAAATTAATTCTATTAATAAAACTATATGGACATTTAAACTTATACATACTTATGATATCACATTGATAATGAAACAATATTAACGTTGAATAATGTCGAAAGCCTAGAGACACCCAGAATGAATATTAAAGAGGCTGGAGGCTGCTTACACAGTCTCGTACTGGCTGCGGATGGAGCGAGCGAGGCAGCACGCGAATATCACGCCCAACAGCTGGAACGAAGGAAAGGAATACATTTTACATAGGTACTATAATATTTTTTTACTAAGTTTAATAAAACCTAAGGCTCAATTTACATTGCCAAGGAATGGAATGGAAGCGAATTTTCGCAACGTAATTGTACATAGCATATTGAACTTTATGTCAATTGTGTAACATACAAATCAAAAAAGAAAAGTAGCTAGGGGAATTCTCGAGAATGCGCGAGGATTCCCCGGAAGACGTGCGATCTCTTTTTTGACTCGTATTTAGTTTGTATGTTACACAATTGACCGTATTTAGTTTGTATGTTACACAATTGACATAAAGTTCATTATGCTATGTACAATTACGTTGCGAAAATTCGCTTCCATTCCATTCCGCGGCAATGTAAATTGAGCCTAAGAGTTGATTTATAATTATTTTTATAAAGCAACCCTTAGATTATATTTAATTGTATGTGTATATTATATATATAAATAAATATATATATATTATTATATATATTATTGTAAACAGTGCACAGCATTCATTCATATAATCAGCGGTCAAACCGCCGATGCGCGGGCACATGTCTATACAAGTGCGCGAGCGGTTGCATAAGAAATCGTGTATTTTCGCGCACAACGGTGTCGCCGCGGCGGTTTGTCAGCTGAATATGAATCTACCCTAATACGCGGGATCAGGATAAAAGTCTAAAAATAATATAATGACACCAATAATACTCTTTTATTAATCGTATATGTTCATATTTTGTAAATAACTACTTAATTTTCTTCCATTCCTTAAGTGTCCTCTCAACTTATTGATGGTGGTATGACTGCAGAGTCAGCCTGGGGAGATACCATTCTTTCCTATATCTGCCGCAAAGCAGCAATAATTGCATTACTGTGTTTCGGTTTGAAGAGTAAAAGGGACAACTTAGGCTGCCTGTATAAGGGCAACGGTAACCACTTATTATATAAAAAAAACTGACCTGCACGACAGCGATACCCAATCCAACGCCGCCCAAAGTGAACGCGATGCTCTTGAAGAAAGCGACCAGTTTGCCGAGGCACCCCTCCTTATGGAAGTGTTCGTCGAGAGGCGTGCACTCCACCAGGGAGTTGAGGGCCTTGCCGCGGCAGCAAGACTCGGGGATCGGCATGGAGTGGTTCTTCCAGTCGCCGGGGCCGTTGATGCCACAGCATTCGAACTGAGGACGTAATGTTATCATTTATAGGGCGATGGGTAAAGAAAGGTGTAGTGGGTATGAGACTGGAAGATTTCAATCAGATCTCAGATCGAATCATGCGCGAATATTGGGCTGCGTCGCCATTCGTACAAATTCTCGATTGGTACAAATTAGCAATTCGTACAAAACGAGATTTGAACAATTACTATGGTATGATACTTTGGTATATCATAGAATGACGACGAATGACTGTAGAGGAAGCAAGAGAAGCGTGCCAAGACTGAGATTCGTGGCGCTCAGTTCTCTCTGCCGACTCCGCAAGGGACAGCGTGAAGGTATGTATGTATATCAATGAATTAATTTTCGAAGCGACAATGGCTCTAAGGCTAGAAGACTGCGGCGCAAACACGGATCGATTCCACCATAAAAAAAATCAGCATTTTCTTAGAGATGGAGCTATCCAGAGAGTCTCGCGTCAGGTAGCTGATCAGACATTACTCACGTCAGTCTGCAGAATGTCGAAGGTGTGCGTCACGTCGCTGTTGTTCCCGTACTGTGTGATGGTGTCCTCGAGGTGGCGCACGATGGAGCTCTCCAGAGAGTCTCTCTTCAGGTAGCCCGCGATGCCGACAGCCAGCTCCGCCGCGAAAATAATCAGGAGGAATACTGAAAACTGTAAGAAAAATACATGTAATGTTTGAAGACTTGTAGGAGAAACAATTACGGGCGTAAACGCGAGCATAGTAGATCGTGCAAGTTAAGCAAAGGTGGGCGTGGTCAGAAACAGGGTAGGAGACCGCTAGTGGCACATTTTCATCTGAATCCCTCAGTACTTCAGAGAGCAAACGAACAAACATAGATACGCGCGAAAAACATAACCGTGCTTTTGCTGTCGCGTTGTCGGTTTAGTACAATCCATGATAATATAATCTTTTTATTTTCTCTTCAGTGAGGACTGGGTTTGAATTTGGGATAATTTTTAGGTTTTTTTTATGTAAATCAGGGATTTAAAAAAATATTACCTAAATTATTTTCCTATGCTTCTTGAAACTTCACGATAATATTTGGTGACAAATTAAAACATTGCGCTGAAAATGCGATATTACATTATCTGTTCATTGTTGTTTTTACATACTAATGAGAGGAGACCTTGAATTTTTTATCGTTAATAGGTAGCCAAGCACTAACAAAGTTGGGTAGGTATCAATAACGGTTAATTTTAAATAAATAAAAAGATATTTATTCACAGACACAATAGATATGTAGTACAATAAAAATTGACAATAAACAATATAAATAAAGTGGGGAATAGGTCAGCACGGGAGCTGTTTTAGAGAAATTGAAAAATAATATGCAGCTGCAGCGCAAGTGTCGCCGGGTCGAATCCACCTTTGAACCACTCCTAGCCCAGCACAGGCATTTGAGTCTACTTGGAGTAGGTAATGCGTAAAAAATTTAGATCAATATACGAAGTTTGATGATGTGATAAGTAATTAATCATTAATGTCGAATTGGAATGGGAATTAGACATTATACACCTAAACAAACTAGATAAAACTGTTTGTTCAGACAAAATGTAGAAGTGTAGCTAATGTCATTAAGTCCTATTTAATATTGATATATCATCATAACCTATATAAAATAGCAGCGGCTTTCGCAAATATGCAGACCTGGGTCGTGATTGCATATTTGCGCCGTTCGGGGAGAGACCTTGGGGCCGTGGGGGCCTGGAGCCCACTGTCTCTACCGGGAAATAGCCAAGCGCCTAGTAGAGATATCCCGAGACCAGAAGCCTCGCCTCTACTTTGCTCAGCGTATAAGCCTCGTATACAGAGGGGCAACACCACCAGCCTCCTCGGGACACTGCCTGCAGGGAGCGACCTGGGCCAGGTTTTTTACTTGTAAAATAGTTAGGTATTTTGTAATTTTAGCTTAAGTATGTATTTTAGTGTTACTTTATTTTATTAAATCATTCTTCCATTAATATACACATGTAGCAGATACCTTCAGGCAGTATCTCAAAACAGGCGTCAACGAATGACTCACAGTAACCTATCTATCACAAAGTTGTTATTATAATTTACACTATACATATACTTTAAAATCCTTCTTGTGTTTACGTCTTTATGATAAGTCTTTCTTTATCGTTTCGATATTTCTAAGTATACCTACATAAACAAACAACGTGGGTAACATCTATTTAACACATCATTAATCACAGACTGTATTACGTGTAAGCAGAAATTTTTAGAGTGAGAATTGGAGAAACCATGCTGAGAGCTACTGTCCTAACCACTCTCGTCTTCAATACGTCCTACTTTACAACTTTCATGTCAAGGCTTTCGTTAGCTATCTTTTTATTGAAATTAGATTCAGACGGTTGAATCACCTCTAATCGTAGTGGTTTGATACAGAACCGACTCATTTCTATTTTGAAAAGATAAAAATGCTTTGTTCGAAACTGATACACCGTCCGCCATGCAAGGCACGAACCAGATATTTTTAAACTACACACATTCGAGCTATTATAATAAATGTACAGATTTTATTTATAGTGGAATAGTCCACCAATAGTTATTTTTTATTCTCCTAAGCTATTGAGCGTGACGGTAGGTATTATCTTTTGGGTATTTAACTTTGTATAAAATATCAACTAGGACATTAATAACATAACGTGACTAACTATACATGGTGAAGAAAGCGTTCATCTGTTGCAAATGATGAAAAATGAAAACTGAAAAACGAGAGTCAGATCGGGTTCAATAGCAGATGGGAAGTAGATGCTGGCTGTTGATGATGAGGAACATAGGAATTGAATGTGAAATCTCTGAGCTGTCCACTTGAAGACAGTTTTAGAATAATTACACAATTAAGATTTCTAAATTCTCGCGACTTAGCTATAAAAAAAGCAGACCTAGATTAAAATTAATGTTAAATTAATGTTATTCAAGTGGGTATTTCAGCACAGCTTTATGACGCTCAAATCTACATCTGAAGATTTCAGGTTGTCGTAAGACTACATTCTTCTAAGTCGTATTCCTCATTGATGATGATCTTGGCAGATTTAATGGGGTGGTCTGTCATTGCTTTCCCCATTTTAAACACTGGTTATCTCAATGTGCAGGTTTCCTCACGATGTTTGCCTTCACCGTCAGACCAGTAGATGAATGTAGTCTTTGAGAAAAAAAAACAAAAACTCATTGGTACGAGTAGACATTGCATGGTTTCGAACGTATTTTTTTATTAGACGGACTAAACTGACGATTCCTGTGTTGCCAGTAGTGTTGTGACCAAAGATCGAGTTCAATCACTGACCAATAATTCACCAATCAAAGCATATTTTATTTTCTTCTGTAATGTCGTGATTTTTTTTGTCCTGTCCTTTTAGTCCGTTTAATAAAAAATTCTACGAGGTTATGTTGTTGCATTCATGTTGTCATCGCGTGTTTGTATTATTTTATTGTTTAAAAACGGTTTACAGTTGTTATTTTTTTCGTAAAGCTAGTGTATTTTACTTAAAAATCGTCCGTGTTAAGTGAACGCTATATAATGGGAGTTAAATACTACAGATGATGTGGATCCGGCAACCTAACCTCCAATTGCACTTGGAATGCAAGACACTAGGCATTCCTAGTGCACACGACCATCCGTTAAACTCGACATTGGTAAACTGTTATTTTCAAAATGGACGCCAACACGTTCGAGTTATTTTCAAGATTCTAACACGGTTATTGGCCAAATTGCAGTGTGTACACTAGCAGAGGCCATATTAAAAGAAAAAAATCTACTTTAGTTTAACTTAAAACGTTAGTTTCATGTGTCACAGCGGCAAAAAGCATTCTTCACGCCGCGTCATTCATACCTACTCTGTGGCTAATTAGCATCTACCTTTGTTGCATGATCACGTCCGTGTATTGTTTTTGGTCACATGCGTACAGCGAGCTCTACGCCGTACCCTATAGACTAGACTAGATAACAAGACCAAGTTTTCCGAATCCAGATTATAATCAGTCTAGATTCGAAAATCGATTGAACATAGAATATTGGCATGAAAAGCTTCATGTGCATAAATTAACCTTTTAATGAAAACAGATTGCAATACTTTTTAATTTAACGACAGTACAGAACAACACGACCTGATAGTAATATTACCTATTTCAGTAAAATATTGCACGAATACGTCATGAATGTGTTAAATGATTCGTATGAAAACCGATTCGTAATGTTGCACCTTATGTATATTAAATAACCGGTAAACGATGTCGTAAACCATTTGCTGTACTTTATTTATCTCTTTACCATTCCTCAGTACAGAGCCACAGAGGAATCTCTTATTAGTAGCTAAATAGAAAGGAAATGTCCATTTAGCGTGATGAGAGGCATTCAAGCGACCGCGCGTGTCAGAGGTCGCAGGTTCGAGTCATCTCCTTCAATTGGCTCTTAGCAGATTGACCGTGTTAGTACGTTCAAATTATAACTAACTGAGAGACGAGCGATCGTCACAGGATCCATAGACCAGATACATATTGGAGAATTGGGCCATACCTCCTATTATACATTAGGCACTTGCTTGTGACGAGTCGGTCGTGTTTACTTGGTCATAACATTTTTTAAGGTGATATGCATGGATGAAAAGAAAAAGAAAAGTAGTCTCCCTCCCCAAAGCCCCGTTCCTTCCTTCATGGTGGTATGACTCTGTGCAGAGTCAGTCTGGGAAGGGTGTACACTTTTACCTATTCCTGCCGCAAAGCACAAATACTTTCTATTTTTTAGTGAGACCTAGTGGATCCTGTACATCATCTGTGTCGGATCCATGCTGAAATTTCGAGCTCGCTTCGCTCGCTCTCGTACTAACCTTCTAACCCAATCCACAATCTGTGATCTGCCTCGAAAATTCGAGCTCGTTTCGCTCGCTCCCACCCCAGCCTTCTAACACAATCCATTATCTGTGTCGGATTTGCGTCTTTGCGGATTAGCGAAAATTTCGAGCTGGCTTCGCAACTCAAGCCTTAGGTTTCTAACTTTACCCATCATCTGTATTTTTAGTGGACCTTTGTTAAAAAAATGTTAAGCGGTGAAATTGGATCATTTCAAAATTCTGTAAGTAATTTTATCAACAACCAAAAATACACCACCACGTGAACGTGACCATGACGTCCCCTCCTCACCAAATATTGGGCTGCGACCGCGTCTGCCTCAAGTTTAGCAGTGCATCGAAAACCCTCTAATAACAAACAATAACATTATATTGAGGTGAGTTGTCTATATATGGGCGACGGTAAACACTCCTACCATCAGGTGGCCCGTTTGCTCGTCTACTTTTTATATACAATAAAAAAAAACATGACGTTTGCCTGCCTGTCCGCTTATTATTAGCTGCGAATTGCTAGTGATATTGTGAAACAGTGGGTAAGTACCTATTTAATGTTATCGAACGGATATTATGAGGAAGTGTTTTGCGTGAATCACCAGCATGTTATGGTCTGACTTAGCACAATAGAAAGAATCGTAATACAACAAAACAATAAAGAATAACGTTTTCACGTATTTAAACTAAGCCCAACTGTCACATTATGAGACACTGTGTGCAGCTGGCACTCGGATGGATCTCTGTGCTGGTTGGCTCCTGTACAGTGCCTAATCTACTCATACCTACCTCAAAATACTATTATATCTACTAACATAGTTTTTAAGTTAAAATTGTTACTAACATTTTTGGACTTTTTTGTCTGTTAAATAAATGAATTTGAATTATACCACAAGTGATGACGCGGGTTGAAGTTAATTGTTTATAAAGAATGAAATAGCAGCGGATTTGACGTAGCCAACGGATGGGCAGATACATTGGGTTTTACTAACCAATAATATGAATACGTTTGCAGTTTGCACGAAGGCAACGAACGAACACGAACTTGTGTTGTCAGCAACGATAATATTTTATTGGCATATAATCGCCGAAAAACACTGAACTACTGGTACTGTCTCACTACTGACTTTACTAACTGGAAGATGGAGTCCAGTGTGTTAGAACTTTAGAAGACAATTGATTATATTTTCTCGACACGCTAAGGCTCAATTTACATTGCCGCGGAATGGAATGGAAGCGAATTTTCGCAACGTAATTGTACATAGCATTATGTCAATTGTGTAACATACAAACTATATACGAGCCAAAAAAAGAGGTCGCGCGTCTTCCAGGGAATCCTAGCGCATTCTCGAGAATTCCCCTAGGTACTTTTCTTTTTTGAGTCGTATTTAGTTTGTATGTTAAACAATTAACATAAAGTTCATCATGCTATGTACAATTACGTTGCGAAAATTCGCTTCCATTTCATTACGCGGCAATGTAAATTGAACCATAGAAGAAAAAGGGGGGTTCATATGTACCGATTAATATTATTAATCTGTTCAAAATTCATTGAGAAAAATAAAAAAACATTGTAATAATATGGACATAATTGATTACACCGTTCCTTTTGGCCGATCTATAGCCGCCTTACCAACGGCGGCCATCTTCCTTTATGATCTGTCATTCATATTTTCTTCTGACAAAACCCAAAATCCACGTTTTTTCTATTTTATCATCCAAAGAAGTCCATCATCTCAAAATCCACCTATTATCTTATGTGACTCTGAAATTGAAGAAAAGAAGAAAAATTCAAACGGCAAAATCAAGTTGCCAGCAATCCAGCATAAGGGCCCTCAAAACGACGACCCTGGTTCGTGAGTTAGAAACCTCCTAATCCCATCCAAAATCCATTACTTAACTTATTGCATCCACACCATCTCTTATTATAATTTTGTTCATAATTCACGCCTTTCTTGTATAATATTAGGTAAAACTTAGCTGTGAACCCAAGAAACGCGCTCAACCCCGAAATTAAACTAACTGTATTGGGATGTAACACCAGCCCAACTGAAGCCCTATAAAGACGCCGTAATGCTCACTAACCCGCATGTAGTTTATACCCTTCAGTTAACATCTAAAGAAAATTTTATACCAAAACCCTACACGAGTCAGACATAAGTACTTTCCAGGAGCCCAATTCCACTGTTTTACATAATTAGTCCTACTTGACAATGCCTTTTGCAGCAGCCATATTTTTGACAATGCCCTTTTACAGCAGCTAGTAATGTGTAAGTAATAATTTAAATGTTATTTAAAACTTAATGAAAAATTAAAAGAATTCTATCATTATTATATAATAATGAAAAGAATATTAATCAGAAAATGTATTTACAATTTTACATGACTACTACTTACAATCTAAAACTGACTGACTGTTGACTGCTGTTATTGATTGGTGATTTATGATGGGTTATATATAATATAATGGATAATAATTGTTCCTTGACGTATCTAAGGCTCAATTTACATTGCCCCGGAATGGAATGGAAGCGAATTTTCACAACGTAATTGTACATAGCATAATGAACTTTATGTCAATTGTGTAACATACAAACTACGTTGCGAAAATTCGCTTCCATTCCATTCCGCGGCAATGTAAATTGAGCCTAAGATAACTTTGTTATCAAAAGATAAATTAAAAAAAATCCAATTAAGTATCGATTCACTTTTATATAGGTACAAATAGTATTCTGCTAACATTATATGAGCGGACTGATCGATCTTTGGTTTGACCGAAACGTAATGTTAATTGAACGGTTTATAATTGAACAGACAGATCAAGTCGCGGGCAAAGGCTAGTTGGTACTTTTAAAAGTAGCGATAGCGAATATACAATGGTATTCGGGTTAAATATGAGTATTTTTAAATGCTGTCTGAAATAGATTATTTGTTGTGGAATTTTTTAGTGAAATGCGCGGAAGAAACCAGCCACTGTTTCGTGAAATATTGGGTTAAGCTATTATTTGATTGTCCTAAACTGCTGGTCACCCCATTCTCACATAAGCCTGGATGTGATTGGTAGAAGACCTTAAGATAGCTTGTTTGTTTATTGTATGGTTAGTTTGTAGCCAACCTATTGTCAGAGTTGTTCAGGCCGCCCAACAACGACAACAACCAGGACCGAGTGTTTAACGTGCTCTCCGAGTCACGGAGGGGCTCAGATGAAATTTGCCACTAGCGGTCACCCATCCTGAATATGGCTCAAGCTGATGACGATTTTTTGAATTTCAATTATTTTACATACATACATAAACTCACGTCTACAACTCTAATTATATAGATATTTTGTGTCCATAATCCCCGAGGGGGTAGATAGAGGAACCACTTTCATCATAGGTAGTTCCCACTTTTCGCCGTAAGATTTGGTGGACTAACGTGATAGGTGGCGAGCCTATCGCTGTCTACTAGGTGTCGAATAGTATCCACAAAATCCCTTAGTCGCCTCGTACGACACCCATGGGAAGAGTTGGAATGGTGCTATTCTTTATGGCCGGCACGACATGGCACAATATTTTTTAATCTTAGCTGTGAAGTTTAAATTAATTTACTTAAGTATACCTCTAATTGCACTTAACCAACTGGCAAGTAGATTATGTGGGTATATGCTGTGCTTCATAATAATATCAGTATGTAGGATATGGCACACAGGCAAAAGGAGATAATCCTGCAATGTTTTACCAGGCGCCGCTAGCACTGTTAAAAAAAAACAATAAAAAATACGACGTACGTGTACGACTTAAATATGATTTTGTTCTAAACATTAGATAACCTAAATTTATTGCTTTCAATCAACGATATCTAAGATCGTTGCTTTCAATGACAATAATTTGATAAATAAATAATGATTATTTTGATTAATATTTGATGATTTTACAAGATTTTTGTTTAATAAACTTTCAATTAGCACATAAAGCCAAATATCAACATGTAGATACGTGCCTTTCCACTAAATTCCTTCAGACTCGCGCCAAGCTGTTTTAACAGATTTTTTTAGGTTAGCTATTTTGAAATGACCATATGATGCCAAGATATCATCACAATTTTACTATGAGAGAAATTAAATTAAACCAAATAACGAGAAATTTGTGATATCTTCAAAAATGACATTTCGTTTTGATTTTCTGTTTACGGAGCGTGCTCGTGACTTCATCTACGCAACGCTTTGCGATTTATTCCTATATTATGTCCCAACGAACGCCGATATCTCTGCATTACACATAACAACATTGTTGCTCTCTATAGCTATAAATTGGAAAGGGTCAAGTTGAAAATGAGCTGAACTTGGCCCTTTTAACAGATCATATGTTTACTACATCATGCCATACCATTTTAAAAATGTATTCGCATGGTTGTAGTATTTTAAGCCAAAAAATGGTCTATTAATAAAGGATTTTCTTCTATCACATACAATAAGTTTGCAACTATATTGATATAGTTGCAAACTTTTTAATGACGTTGGCTTCTCATTTCTTGGTAACAAACTGCGCAAATTGCAGTTTTAAACGATATTTAATACAACATATAAATCCAAGGACAATGGCCTGATATCGTTGACATTGTGCATTGTGCACCAGTGTGCATCTGAGTGCAATCAATACATTCAACAACTCGTAGTATGATATGAATAGAAAAATAAATATGTTGCAAATCAGATGCACAATTACGTAGTTGAATATTGTAAAAAGTTAATTGTCTTTATATAGAATTTTTTTTACAACATAGGCACCTACTCTGTGTAATTATTCTGTAATATGTATGACATAAAATATTACGTTTATAACAGATTCTGTTGTGACCGCCAAATCTAAAGTTATATAAAATGAAACTGTAATGTTCACTCATATTCATATTCATACAGTCCGACCACCAGCTAAAATCCCACGATCGCTCAATACATGAAGCCCCACGATCGCTCAATACATGAAGCCCCACGATCGCTCAATACATGAAGCCCCACGATCGCTCAATACATGAAGTTAGCGTCTCGACGCTTCTTCGAGCAAGCTCCCCACCACCCAAACCCTCTAGTAGTAAGCGCCGCCGCTTACTCCACTAACGGTTTACCGACATCCCGTCGACGACGTCGGCCTAGACATGTCCTAGACGACCCCGACGACGCCATCACGGTCTCCATCGCGGAAGCCACTCCCCCACCCGATAGTACTTCACATACAGCACCTACATACCGCCCGCGCCGGCGCGGGCGGCGACCCGCTTCTGGCGCTTACACGCGCTATCGGCGCATTCCAGGCCGCTTCTCCCCGACCCTTCCCTCCCCAGCGACGTCCTAAGCCGAGGTCCGTACCCACCTGGGTGCCCTTAGGCAGTCGCTTCTTATAGTAGTTTTTAAGTCCTCCTCTAGGCTGGAGCGCAAGAAATCGTGGATGCATCTCCTGTTAATAGTTTTAAAAATAGACTAGACAGGTTTTTAAATAGTGCACAGTGACCTAAATTAACTAATAAAATCATTCAATGACTAAGTGCTTTATGAGAATGAACACCAGATATGGTTAGATATGGGTATATCAGCTATTTGCTATTTACTCATTTATTTGCTTAATAAAAATGTAATGGAAAATTTTTGTCCGTTTATTTGAATGCACATCACGTTAAAAAACTACTGAAAGGATTTGGATGGAGTTTTCACAGATATATTTAATTAAGTTCAGATTGAAGTCTAGTGTAGTATAAAGGGCTGGTTTCCGCAACTCGACGTCCACGACACCTACCACCTTGCGTGTAGATTGACGTTTTGAAAATTCTACTTAAAAATGAGGGGGTAAAGTTAGTATGGAACGCGAACGAAGTTGCGGGCAACAGATGGTTAATTAATAATATTGTTTTGATCCCTGGGTACATTCTACACATGTTTAATTAAAAACAGTACTCACAGTAACGATCATGCAATGGTTTTCCTTCACGGCTCCACAGCAGCCGAAGAAGGCCACGATGAACACGATCACTCCGATGAGGATCAGCACTACCGGAGCGGACTTGTAGAAGTTCTCATCAGTGAGGTTGATGTACGGGTGTGCGTTGATCTCCGCCTTGATGCCTGCTATCAGGATGATCAGACCAGTTATCTGTGGGAAGAATAATCATTTAGTGCTAAAGTTGACTGTCTTCTAAGTCATATTCCCCATTGCTGAGGGTCGTGATCATTCTAAGGAATTAATCACATAGAAAGACTCTTCGTAGATTTAATGGGGTAGTTTGCCATTGCCTTCCCCATTTCACACACTGGTTATCTCAGTGTGCAGGTTTCCTCAAGATGTTTTCCTTCACCGTCAGAGCAGTAAATGTACAAGTCTTTCAAAAAAATTGAAAACTCATTGGTACATGACATTGCATGGTTTTGAACCCGGGCCTCCCGCATGGGAGTCCGACGTCCTAGCCACGGCGCCACCGACACTCTCCGAAAGTTGACTGTATTGGGTACTTATTTTATTAACATACTCGAGCCCAAAACAACGAAATGATTTCATACTATGGCATGCTAAACAGAGAGTGCTTAATACCAATGTGATAGCATTGACTCTGTTTAGCAGACCATCTTATAGTATATTTCCATTGTTTTGATAACAGTAATAGCATAGCACACCCAGATCTCATTTGATGTTAAATCACAGCAATAAAACTCTTGCAGATTCACAGCAGGACCTAATAGATAGATATTATGACGAACTTTACCAAAATCTTATTTTGCTAAGAAAATTCAACTAAAATTAAACCATCACCAATTATTTTATTTTTTTCAATAAAGAAAGAAACACATTTATTTATCACTGCATACATTATTAAAATATTTGAAATAAAAATAAAAACAATGCAATATTAAAAGGACACATGCTCAGCATGTGCTGCGGTCCAACCGGTACGGCAGAACCACAGCGCTGATTTTCAGCTGAGCCCGGACGAAGGCATCGCGGGCGAAACGGCAGAACTGGTGGAACTTCTTACTGGAGCTAGTGGGAATGACCCACCAGTGGTAAATCTTTGTCACACCTTGTAGAATGAGAATACCTAACTAAAGGTGGTCTGGTATCTCCTTAGATAACAAAGGTCAGGTAGCAGTCACTGTTCTTATTTTATTTACAAAACATTAAAATAATTAAGCATAATATTGACTGCAATTTTACTGACTGGACAACTATTGACATAATGGCAGACCACTTTCAAAAATCAAGGTTAATTATGTGCAACATTTGTGTAGCAATTACAGGTTTGATTTTTTAATCCGATGTATCAGATTTTTTTAATCCAATGGACACAACCTTATAACTTATAAGTATGCCTGTATTACATTATTTTCAAAATAGAAATTGAAGCTAGTGATATATATTTCAAAGGCTATGAATGAGTATGAGATTAAAAGCGAGCAGCAAATATTGTAAGACATTAATGTCTCAAGGTGCTTTGATGAAACTGATGGTTAGTCTCTGTTATGATTTAAATAAGTGTTCCAAACCAGTAATAATTACCTAACAAAAGATACTCATTGCCTGACAGTTAAAATAGTGCTGTTCCAAAACCGTTTTGGAATATAAGTGCCTTTGTCAGGTAATAATTACTGGTTCCAAAAAAAAACAGTAACTTTATTCGGAAATTTTTACGTGACAGTTCGAAAGTGGTTTTGGAGTGTATGCTAAGATTCTAAACATTTGTTAGTCAGTTAGTACCCCATACTGTATTAGTCACAAGTACCTATCCACTTTAACAATCTAATATAAGAGTGTCGGTGGCACAGTGGCATGGACACTGGACTCCCATGCGGGAGGTCCGAGTTCGAAACCATGCAATGCCATGTACTGATGAGTTTTTCGGTTTTTTTTCGATGGACTTACGTACATTTAACGACTGCTCTGACGGTGAAGGAAAACATCGTGAGTAAACCTGCACCCTGAGATAACCAGTGTGTGAAATGGGGAAGGCAATGGCAAACCACCCCATTAAATCTGCCACGACAGTTGTTCTATGTGATTAATTCCTTAGAATCATCACGACCCTCAGCAATGAGGAATACGACTTAGAAGAAAAGATAACATAACAAGACTACATATAAAAATACCTATGAAAAAAAGGTTAGAGTAATGTTAAGGCACAAAAAACTCAAAATTTGCACAAAAAGAGGGTGGTGTCATTTTAATTATAAAAATACACCAGTGCAGTAACTATTTAATTCGGAAAATTTTATTAGTATTATTTCGATGTACTAGATTAAGGTGATAAAAGATAAATCTGGGTTTTGTATCGTTCTAGTTTCACTGAGTAATGTTTTGCAATCGGCTACTCATCATGTAGGTATGAGGTAATTGCGTATTACTTTTCATCATTTCTCTTTTTTGTAGGTAGACTCAAAAATGACCCTGATATAAAATGCATTTGTACATTCGAATCTGGTTGATTTAAACGTGATTAATTGCTATTAACGAGTTTTTTCTAGAATACTCACCGCGAACAATAAGTTGAAACAAAATAGCAGGTATTTCACACACGACATTCCTCCTGTAAGTGCCATTGTCGAATCTTCTTCTCTTCAAATTTGTAGAAAAATCTTCGATCTGGAACAAGGAAGGCGCTATTCTTTCTCTTCTACTATCACATGAATTCAACGCAACGATGGCAACGGTGAATGCAAGGTAAACACGGGCAAATGGGGGTAAACATCGATTGCGTTGTTGTCTGGAAGTGAGTCACGTCTTACAATTTTTATCATTTGAAGTGGCTAAACAATTTTGTTCATAGAATAGATATAACGACGCAAACAATTGAAACTGACTATTAAAAACAAAAGCTTACCGCTATTTATATTGCACTGATAAAAATTGTAAAAACAAACAGTATCACATGCGCCCACCGCGGCGAAAAACAAAATGTCTATGTTGCTATTGTATATTAGAAAATCTACTATCAATCAATTCAGTGACGTATGAGTGTTACCAGTAAACTAAAAAAATATTGTGTTTAGTAATTTTGTATTCGGACAAATCAATTATTATTCGTTTATTATAAACAAGAGTATTGTTTATAGTATTGAAAAATTATTAAACTATTAGCTATAGTTTTAGTTGTAACTAAACATCGACTGCGTAACTGAAAATGTTAAATAGTTTTATTAATGAATACGTCGATGAAGCTATAAACGGGCGCTGGGTGATGCGCGCCTTTCAATAACTTTTGTATTATCTACAAACAAATAAGTAAGTAAATAATCTCAAATTAACTTACTTATTTAGATTCTTACTCTACATCGATATAGGTATAACGTAGATATATTCATAGGTTGATTTTCTTATAAAAATATTATCTACCTGAGTGGATAAACTGAGATTAGATGAACGAGTCAAGATAACTGAGATGATTGATAAATATATGAGTGCCTAGAGTATCGTTACACTTATCTCTTCAGTGTATCGACATAATTTTAGAGAAAATATTCTTAAAAATGGCTGTTAAAGTTCCTATTCCTCAGTTTCTGAAGTCAGTAAAGTATACATTAGCGGCTGTGAACAGCGTCTTTTTGGTAAGCTGATTAATTTCAGAGTTTCCGTATTTTTTAAATACTAGCACAGGTGAGTGAGTGTGTAATTGTATCATTTATAGGTATCTACTTACTTCCTACTATAATGTGAGCAAAACAATGGTGAATTGTAAAGTCGTATTGAATCACGTGACTGCAATAAATGTATAGGTACGCCGATTTCCATATGATTTTACATGCATTTAATTTTTATTATTAAAATCTTTTTAAAACAATTCTCCTTTGAAGCGCATTTTAATACAAAAATTATTATGATTGCCATAAAAATATGGATGAATAAATAAAAAAAAATCTTACTCCATTTAATTTGTTACAATTATTTTTTTTGGTCTCACGCCATAATTTTTTAGACGCTCTGAAAAGCTTATATACGAATCTGGTAAGTAAGTCGTAGTGTGCAACTGGCTGTATTGTGTCAAAAAAGGTTTTTTAAAAGGTTTTTTATTTTCCTCAAATACTATATGGCTTTTGTAACACTGGGAAGGAGTTTAAAAATAAAGTGTTCTGCACAGATTTGAGGTGTTCCAATTCCAAATTGAATTTCGATTTCGGTGGTGATGTTGTAAATGCATTTTCAGACGCGAATTTTATTACTTATTTAAAGTATTTCACGTGTTTCAGCTCACAGGCCTACTGCTTCTGTTCGTGGGGATAGCAGTACAGGTGATATACCTGCAGTACGATGGGCTCATCACGCGCAGGTTCTACACGCTGCCAGGGTTCGTCATCGCCACTGGAGTCATCATACTACTGGTGTCTGTACTCGGCTTCTACGCGGCGTATTCTAAGCAGTTCTATTTCGTTGCTGCGGTCAGTATTAAAACGTAGTGATTACCTTCTCTCTGATCATATTATTATGTATATTTCGGTCACAGATACAATACACCGCGACAAGGATCATTTGACGCGTGGCAAAAATCTGAACTAACGCCTCAATGTACAAACGTCACTTCAGTTCATGACTGTTCGCTATACAAAAAAGTGATACCTACCAATGCCAAGTCATCCACTCGCCAAAAGATCCTTCTTGAATTGACTATAGTTAAATGTAGAGTAAAAAATGATAAAAAGAACTCGTGTATCAACTTATTCAATTATTTTAAAAACAAAACACTGTGCAATTATCACAGAAACTGGACTACTAGCGCCCTCTATTGTTAAATATTATTAACTAGAGAGGGCGCTATAGTCCGACACGGATTAGTGATCGATAGTAGAATTGAAAACATGCCTAATCAGCACCTATAGCGCATATATAGGTCCGGGTTTGAATCCCATGTTCAGGAAAATTCTTCAGGTAAATTTCTGGAGGATGTTTCTGGGTCCAACTAATCTATTATCTAATTGGGTATCTATTGGCGTCGATTCCGGGGTGGCCGCCAAATCTCTAGGTTTCGCTCTAGCTACAATAAACCTAAATGAAACGCACACACACGATGTGTACGAGTTAGAGGACGTTGCGTTTAGCGATCACTTAGCGGCCGCACAGGAATCCATGCCATTAGACAATCAGAAATTAATACCTTGTAGGAAAGAAGTTTGCCGGCTGCCGCAGTGAAGTTCTTTCCTCCAATCAGTATGCGATTCCTCATTTCAGTATGCGATCCTGATGATAATAATCCTGATATTCGAAATATCCATGGTGATAGTGACGTTCCGGCTGAGGAACGAAGCCACGTCAGACATCAGACCTGTCATGCTGGAGAGTCTACAGTTCTACGACATTAGGAGAGAGATCGCCAAGCTGTGGGATGACCTGCAAATGGACGTAAGTTACTTGTGTTACAAAACAATGACGTCGCGAATAACGAGGCCGCGTCAGACTACAGACCTGTCATGCTGGAGAGTCTACAGCTCTACGACATTAGGAGAGAGATCGCCAGCTCTGGTGCGACCTGCAAATGGCCGTAAGTTACTTATATTACAATATAATGACGTCACGAATTACGAGGCCGCGTCAGACATCAGACCTGTCATGCTGGAGAGTCTACAGCTCTACGACATTAGGAGAGAGATCGCTAAGCTGTGGAATATTCCTGTAGATGGTCGTAAGTTTAACTTCTGTTAGCTTGCTATTATAGAGCTAGATTCACAGTATAAAAATAAATTCAATTTCTCGCCTCAGTTTTAAAGGGTTTCTTAGGCTGGCTTGCGCGAAAGTCGAATTGAGAGCTAACCCGAGAGTGCCTAACCCGGATTAAATCACAAAAACGTCTTGCACCAACGCTAACCCTGAAAATGTTTGTATGAAAACCATAGACAACCAAAAACAAACATTAAAAACGCACTTTCGCGCAAGTGGCCCTATAAGTCTCAGCGTATTTACTTACTAGTATGATTTGGTTCCCCTTTTAAGGTTGAAAATAATATACTTACTTAGATATGGACATATTTAGACGATAATATCTCATATTGGGCGGCAGAAACCCATGCTAATACGCCAATGTTTCTTGTCTAACGAGGATTCACTTGTGATGCAGACGATGAATAAGTAATTGCTTATGGTGAAAATTTAATTCCTAGAAGTGATTGAGGATTTGAACCTGCGACCTTGCCTTTCCGTTATACGGAGAAAGGGTTTATTATCATCAAGCAAGCAGGATGAACTGCGATAGCTCAGTTAGTTAGAGCACTGCCACGGAACTACAAGGTCGCAGGTTCAAATCTTGCTCGCGGAATTTTTTTCGACCATTATTTCTAGGTAAGCCTTAAATAAAAATTACTTCATCCCTAGTTCAAATGCTGCGGAGCGGTGAACCGCTTCGACTGGATACAAAACCAGATCCCGATCAGCTGCTGCTACATCGACTTCGGCACCATCTCACCGTTCGTGTGCACCAGCGCCGACGCGTACATCACCGGCTGCGTCGAGGCGCTGGGCGAGTGGCTCAGCTACAACGCGTTTGTGGTCGCCGTGTGTTCGCTCGTGGTCACGTGTTTTCAAGTACGTTGAAGGTGGTATAAACCTCGGAAATTATTATCTAAATTACAACGTTTGTAGTTGTATTTCTATCCAATTTCAATTTAGTTTTCGTTCCAATTCTATTTGGACACCAAATCGCATCCTGACGACGCATAACTCTACCACTGCCACCTTTCGATTTACTATCGATCGGGCAAAAGTACCTCGGGAGGAACTTATGTTCGATCGTTATATTTGACAGTTGAAGCGTTTTGTTACCGTTCAACTGCGATTTAGTATAAACTAAACGTTTTAGTAGAATGCACAAATACGTTACTGTTCGATCGATCGTTGACTCGAACGGAACTTAACTGAAACTGGATCGTTAGTGGATAGTAGCATACGAAACACGTCATAACGATGCAGTTTAGATTCTATTTAGTTACGTTGTATTTAGTGGAATCGATCTCCAATTCCAGACACGGTTCGGTTCGCTGCAACCAATCACGAAGCGATGACTTCAAGTGGGGGGAGGCTGGAACGCATGTGATTGGTTGCAGCGAAGCGAACCGGGGCTGGAATGGGACGATGTCGACTTCATCGTCCATATCAACCTCCTTGCCATCAATTTCAACCTCATCATTACCGTTTATCTCATCTCATTTCGTGTTGGCATCTTCATTTCTTCATCTATATTTTCAAAATTCAAACCATATTCCCATTTCATTTCTAAATTCCATTATTCCATTAATTTCATTGTCTTCTTTGTATTTTGCACTTTCTCTCTGTATTTTGTTTTGAACGGGCGTTTCTCCGTTTTCCATTTTTTTTACTAGTTTCTGTGTTGTTCTGTTTCTTAAAAATATAATATCTATTACCAAGTTCTTCTATTACTGCATTTGTACACTGTCCTAGAACCCTGCTAGCCGGCACCTAGAGGACAGACTGTAGCACGTGTAGGCCGAGGCTTACATGTGCAGAGTCAGGCTGGGGTGTTACCACACTTTTAACAATTTCTGCCACAAAGCAGCCTGCATTAATGTGTTTGTGTTTCGGTTTGAAGGGTAAGATAGTCAACGTTATTACCGGCACATGAGACTCCTTAAGTTCTCAAGGTCATTAAAAATCCAGTAATAACATTATAGTGAGAAGAGATAACAGACGAACAAACGGGCCATCTGTTAAGTGGGCAAAGTCGCCTATAAGTATATGTTTACTTATAGGCGACTTTGTCCACTTAACATCATAGGTATTAGGGATTTTTTAAAGAAATTAACTATGATTTAATTTATTAAGATTTATCGAGTCCAATAATACGGTATTAACCTTGTTTTAGTTTAATATAACTTATGCTTAAGTTCCTACTGTGTGTGTGTGTGGTGTATGGACTATGAATACTTTGTCATCTTACCGCACAAATAAACATATTCTTATTCTTATTCTTTTATTGCATCTATCAACTTACATGGATGGACATACTAAAGAAGGATCTAAAATTAGTTTTTCGATATCTCAACTAACATTAGAGATATTAATGGTTAAAGTTAGATTGGGCCAGATGCTGTGTCCCTTTCTAGCAAAAGAGTCCTTTATATGCAGCCAGGACCTACTTGTATGGCGCTAGAGAACAGTTACCTACGTCATAAAACTTATTGCCGTTTCTTTCTACCGTTCTGATTTTTGATTGCCTGTCTATCGTTATTGTATTGTTCAACGAATTTTAATGCTGTTTTCACATTTGACCATCAATTTATGACTATTTCTTAATTTTTAAGAAATGCCTTGAATATTTGAAACAACCTATCTATTGAGAAGTTTGAGAGATATTAAAAAAAATTAAAATTGTTTTTATTTTCATTTCAGATACCCATTACAATAATAGCGTGCTGGATGGCGTGGAGATCAAAGTTTGAAGAAGTTGAACTAGAATCGTAAATATACAGTTAATGAAAACGAATGTGTTTGATTTACATAGAAACCTTGACCAGTGAAAATCTAACCAGCATAGTAAATAGAAAATAACTATGTTTATCTACTACCATCAAATTGTTCTAATCGATGTGTAGGAACGTAATTGTAAAATTGACTATGAAAAAACCTCGAAACCGAAAGGAAAAAGTTTGCTATCAGCTCAGCGCAAAATTCTTTCCTCCATAGAGCAAAACTGTACGAAATTATTTAATTTGTACTGGGTGTCCAAAAAGGGTATTCCCAGTTTAGATGTTAAAATCATAAATGAAAATGGTTCTATTCTGTAATTGGTTTATTACTATCTAAAAGTACACGATTTGGAAAAATTAGTAACCAAAAATTATGTTGTCTAAATGACGTCCATTCCGATTTTGGCACTCTTCAAGTCGTGACCGTAAATTACCTATTACACGTTCACATAAACCATTAGTGAGTATCCTTATTTCACTTACAATATTGTCCTTCAACTGAGTTAAGGTTGTCGGCTTATTTTTGTAAACTTGACTTTTGAGGTAACCCCATAAAAAATAATCCATTGGACTCAAGTCCGGAGTCCTGGGGGGCCATTTAATGTTACCCTTTATTGTAATCAGCTTTCCTGGGAACAACTCATTCAGGGCTCTAATTGACCTGTCAGTCGTGTGAGATCTGGCACCAAATTCAGTCGCTGTCCATAATCGGTGGGCTTTAATTCTTGCACCAATTGAATGTTGTAAGCACGTAAATGCAAATCCTTCTTTAAAATCAAGTGTAATGTTGATTTTTTAATGTTTAGGGCTTGACTACGCTTGCGTAGTGAAAGTGTGGGATCTTGTCTTGTCGACTCATGCACTTCTTGAATGACTTCAGGCACTCTTATTTCTCGTGGACGACCGGAACCAGGATTTTTTACTGTCGATCCCGTAGCCTCAAGTGTCTGAACCCATTTTCTAATAACCTTTGCACTGGGAGATAAATTAACGCCTCGCAAATTGAACTCCGCGCGATATAACCGACGCGCAGTTATTATTGAATTATTGTTTTGATAGTAAGCTCGTACACAAAATGCACGCTGTGCTCCGGTATATGACTCCATTGCAACTAAATTTATAAGAAATACGACGCATAACGACATAATTTTTTTTTCATATCTACCCCATTTTCATTTATGATTTTAACATCTAAACTGGGAATACCCTTTTTGGACACCCAGTATATAGTTAATATTTTAACATCTAAACTGGGAATACCCTTTTTGGACACCCAGAATATAGTTAATATTAGTTTGATTTATCAATCTTCGGTTTAGCATTGAAATCATTTCCTTAATTCTTGTTTAGTTTAATTCGCAGTACGAACACCGTCATTAGAGTGACACATGTAAAACGGTGTACACATGAAAAACCGACTCTGTTATAATTACACTCTAAACTCTCTTATATAAATAAAATGAAAATCGTTAATTATTTTACTATGTTTTTAAAAACAACTGCGTCCATAATGATTCGTAACTAATTAGTGAAACTTTATTTGCCCATTAAAACTCAGGTATCTGTTGAATCGAGACTATGCAAAAAAAATTGAAATTACTTGAAAAATAGAGTATAGACGTATGAATGAATCAGTTTTAGTGTCAATTCTGCGGAAAACTGTAGGTTAACCAGCCTCGAGATAAGTTCTCTCGTTTTTCTTATCAAGATTAATATATGGATGGCGATAAAAATAACTGACGTCGTGTAAATGGCATACGCTGGCATTATCACACCGATGGCGGATGTGCTCATACTAGGTAGAAACAAGGTTCTCGTATAAAGCAAAAATGTGGTCGAAACTGTTTACGACAGTGAAATATTGTCTAGTGATTGTGAATTTCCTTTTCCTGGTAAGTGTGAAAGTGGTAAAGTTTGGGACTTTTAGTGAAGTGATATCGTCGTTTCGTTATACTGCGTTTTGAATTGAAAAGAGATAAAAACCAATGTCATGAAATTGATGGTCATGACTAGTCATGAGTATGTATTTTTCAATATCTATGGTTTGTCGTCTGCAAAATTATGGTTATGGTTACGGGAAGATAGATCATGTAATAAATGAAAAAACCAGGTTAATAGGACTCACGTAACAGTCAATAAATCGTAGAGTCTTTGAAAATCTAATGCTGAGAGTGGTCATAGCTGTATAATGGTAGACTCTACCATATTTTATATTCCGATCGGAATCTTACAAAGAACTTTCCAATACTGCAATTACTATTTATACCAAAAAGTCACAACTTAGGTACTGCCCTAGAATCACCAATTATTTTGAGAAATTGCATCAATCTACGACCTTAGTAGATAGAGTAGTCTTGTGAATACACTATTTGTTGGCTTTAATGCCATTTTAACCCCCGAACAAAAGGAAGGGGTGTTATAAGTTTGACGTGTAAGTATGTGGCATCATAATTCATTACTCAACAACCGATAATCCGGTTTCCACGTGGATTTCTTTAATGAAGAGATAATTTAGAGTGTTCTATAAAAATTGGATCAGGATGTTTCCAAGACCTTGGAATATCTTTGATGTCGAAGTTGTTCTCTGGAACGGTAGCAGTAGCTCCCCACAATTATTGTGGAAGGCCTTTTACTTTTTTCTGGTTCTCATAAAGTCCTCAGGGTTCCTGATGTGGGAAGGGCAAGGGCACCATTTGAGCTTAAACTCGAGCCACCTACTGCTACCATTCCAGAGATCAACTTCGACGTCAAAGATGCAAAAAACAAAAGTCCAAAGTCTTGAACATTGTCAGACATGGCTAAGAATAGCCATTTTAAATGAAATCATCTAGGTATAAGTCTGTTTATAGGTATTACAAGAGCAGGTGAAACGCTAATGTTTACTTTAATTGTACTACATACAGTTCTAACGTTGGCTAGAGTATTAAGTAGGTATAATAGTTTACGTCACAAACTTAAGGCGATAATTATCGGTGTTTTTCCATAATAGTTCAGTATTATGTACCAAGAATACTGCTTTCTCGGCCACAAGATGCTTCAAGTCCTCGAAGTTATTAGGCCAGATAGCAGGGACATATTAAATGGTACGACCGCCGGGGACAATTAGGTACCATCACTCCGTCTTCCACTACTAAATCCGATTGCCGTTATTCAATATTTCTTCTTCTATTCGGAGGCTTCTGCGACTTTACCGTACCTTCCAGTCCACGGACAAATCGGTGTCACAATCTAACCGCCCACTAGCGTTGCCATCCTTGGGCTAGTAAACTCCCTGACTCTACCCTCTACATTCAAGTCTACGGACATAGTGTCGTGTCCAAGCATTGCCGCCCTCGGACACGTAAACTCCATGACTCGCTGCACTCTACATATATACCTACTTTCCTGGCCGCCCGTCCGTCCCCTAACGCTGCCGCCCTCGTAAAAGAAAACTTCCCTGACTTTACCCTCTACCTTTACTTACCTGACTGCCCTCCTCCTAACGCTGCACCCTGTGGCAAGTCAAAATCAAGCTCATTTTTTTATTGTTAGTAAATATACCTTGTAAGTACATTTTTACAAAGTCATTTTTTAAATTACCATCGCTTCGTAAGAGACGAGAAGATTTCCTTTTCATATCGCCCACCCCCTAGCGTTGCCGCCCTTGGGCAAGTAAAATACCCTGACTCCTCTCTGCGCACCTACTTCTCTGATCGCTTGCTCCCTTTTTAAAATATTGTAAGAGGGTTATAATTTCTGGGAATATGTCCAACGTATTCTAACAAATACTGTAATGTCAATCAAAAATTTGTATTGTGAATTAATTAGATATAAGGCACCATTGTAAAGATCAAAAAAATCCCGCCCTGGCCGGGCTTAAGTCAGGAGGGAAAAAAAAAAGATGAAGTGCTTCATGTGCTGGCTCACTTCTTACCCTTCTCACAGGAATACTACACTGCAAGCTTTGCTTTGCGGCAAAAATAGGTAAAAGAACCCTACTTTCTCAGGTGACCCTGCACATCAGGTGCACTGGAAAAGCTATTGTCAATGATTAAGTAGTTAGATTATCTAGCACCCAAGTATAATTTGAACCGTCTTCCCATCCTCCCCAGATCACGGGCATCATCGTGCTGTCAGTGGGCAGCTCGGTGCAGGCGGCGTACAATGGCTACCATGAGTTCCTCACAGACAGGTTCTTCTCACTGCCCGCGTTCTGCATCGCGACGGGCGTCATCATCTTCCTCATTTCCTTTGCCGGCTTCTACGGGGCGCTCATGGAGAACTACTTCATGAATATGGCGGTGAGTAAAAAACAACGAAGTGAAGGTGGTGGGGGCAAACTTCAGTGGTCACCCCGAAGTATTCCGTGACGGGCCCCTTCAGTGGTCATAGAAATGCAGATCTATAGATGCGTCAAAAATAAAAATATTTTATTGATAGACTTGACTCCACGGAAAAACAAGCCCTTTGTGTAGTGACAGCACAATGAATTCTGTGACAAAGAATCTTACTTTACCGGGTGGCAAAACAAGGGGGGCTGTGCCCAAAAATAAAATACAAGAAATAGACGAAAGAGAATCAGCCACTGTTACCCTCCCCTGTAAGTAGCTTCATGAATAAACTATTGATTATTCGACAGGAGTCGATTCACTGTCTTTAAGAAGAAATTTAGTGAAATATTTTTTTCGCCATTTATTTATGAGCTGTCGTCATACAAAGACTGTACGTCGGCCTTGGCGATAAGTTGTACAAACAAGGGATAGTCACAACAGATCTTTTAAGGTCTAGCGACTTATAGGCTCTAACTCTACCCTTTGTAAACAAATAAAGTTATCTAGACATCTAGACATAGAACAGGGTAAAATCCAAACTCTGTTGGATGGATCGCTACTCAAAGTGGAACTAAGCTCTGATAATTCTAAATCAAAGACACATAAATATGTAAAGTTATAATTATATTTATATACACACTATACAGAGTATGTTAAAATAAAATAAAATATACAATATAAAGACAGCGGGGTAACGCTGCCAGCATCCTGGGAACTTCACCACATGGGAGCGCCCGACGGCGTGTTTGCTTTGTAAATATAGGTAGGGATAAGTAGTTGAATATTGTAAATAGCGAATTGTCTTTATATTGAATATGTAAATTTTTTTTTATGAATTTAGATATTGGGTAGGAGGGAGGGACAGAGGGCAGGAATACATGCAAGGCCCGGAACGCGTACCTATAATTTGTTGTAGTTATTGGACACATGTCTTGCTACAGAATCATGTTGGGTCAATCCGTTTAGTATACACGTCTGTGGTTGAAATTAGACTTGCAGTGACATTTTGTCCGTGACGTAGATAGAAGGTAAAGAGGGCGCCCGCCAGTTCCAAAATAAGTTTAACTGATCCGTGTTCTAGTTCCGGACGATCGTCTGTAAATAGATACTACGAATACAATAATATCATACTAACAGAGAATTTGTTCAATGTTTGCTCTTATTTCTACGACAGCCGGACCACGAGTCATGTACGGTCACGAAAATATCTATTCTGATCTGTGGTTTGAAGGGCCATATTAAGACTTGCAAGCAATATTATAGAATCTTACAAGCTTCTGTATTTTCTGCAAATCAAAATGTTTTCGTAATATTTTAATATATTGTTTGTTTGTTTATGCTTTGATCTGAGTAGCAGACATGTCAAAGTATTAATCCTACGTTTTATACGAGCATAGTCTGAGTGTACCTACCTCTTAAATTTAGGACCCGCTTTGAAACATTGAACGACTTTGTTATAGTCAATACTAGATTAAACTATGTTCTTAAGAGAAATTCTTTAAACTGTATTAGATCTCCTTTGATTGACGTCTACTTTATATTGTGACAAAGGTGTTCTATATTTCAAAGCTAAAGTAGGTAGTTTATGCTTTGATCTGAGTAGCAGACATGTCAAACAAAAAAATGAAAATATTACGAATACATGTTGAATTTCAGAAAATATAGAATCTTGTAAGAATATTGCTTGCAAGATCCATGAAGTCTTAATATGGTCCTTCAAACCACAGATCAGAATAGCTATATTCAAACAAGATTCAAACCCACCGATATAAAAATTGACTTAGAACAATTTTATCGGTGTTCGAGACATAGCCTCATACAATATATAGATAAAACAATGAATGAACCTAGAAATTTCATGGAACTCTAAAAACCTATCCTATTGATTTATTAACATATTACTCATCCAATAACTTTGTATTGTCACCATAAAGATAATGAGCGTATGTATAGGCGATATGAAAATTTTGTTTGCTCAGGTGTTAATAGGTGTAAAATACACCATAAGTACTATACGTTCAGCGTTTTTGTCATTAACCATGTCTATCTGTACGACTTTACATTTTACGACTTTACCTATCCGACGAATCGATAATACGGATATTAGCCTATTTCAGTTTCCTTTAGTGAATCCTTCGAGACGACAAATATTCTTCGAGTTTCAATTTCGAGCTGTCTTTACGACCAATTTGTATTTGCGGCATGAGATAAGCGGAAGATCGAGTGATGCGACTCAGGGTTTACTTTGGGAGAATCGTTTACAAATTAGATACATAGTAAAATGTTGATGCAATTCCAAAGGAAGTTTGGTTGGTATTCAATTATATTTAGACGCCGTAGGTTCAAAAGTAAGGCATCCGGAATGCCATCAAGACTTTCCCGGAAGGTATAGGTTCACTATACGAGTAAGTAGGTAACTAAGAAGCGAAAATAAGAAAATATGGATCAATAGTGCGATCACTTTTAATTATAACTTTTAATAGACGAAACGAACAACTCTTGACAAATAGGTTGGCCACTAACCATACTATAAGCAAGCAAGCAATAGACGAAACGAGATGGAATATCTAATTATGTCCCCCCCGCAACTGTGCTGAAATATATGAAACTCAAAAGACCCAAATCTAACTTTAACAGTATCATGAGTAACTTTTTATCATTCCAGTACGTCGGCGCTATGATAGTGATCTTCGTGTTCCAACTGTCGGCGTGCATCGCTGGGTACGCGCTGCGCGGAAACACGGTGGCGCTGATCCAGCAGCAGCTCACCAACACCATGGACCTGTACCCTGACGGCAGCCCCAGCGTCACCAGGCTTTGGGATGAGATGCAGCAAGACGTGAGTGTTACATAATGATGATGGGCGGTTCCTTTGTTGAGAGCCAAGGAATTCAGCTGTTGACCGACACCATGAACATGTATCCTGACGACAGACTTTGCGTCACCAGGCTTTGAGATGAGGTGCAGCAAGATGTGAGTGATATGCTGATGATGGGCAGATACTTAGTTGTGAGCCAAGGAATCCATCTGTTGTCCCCAGCAAGATGTGAGTGTACTGTTGAGTAAGTGAGGCGTGTGAGGAAGTGAGGCGGTGAGCGAGGAACAAATTAGCTTCACTTACTTCATTTACTCGAGATGTGATAATCTCGAGTAAATGAAGTAATTCTACTTATTGGTGAATTTTTTTCCTCGCGCAGCTTTGATGTAAAGGCTGACTTTTCCGCCGGTGTCCATCAAATCACTAAAACGCGATCATAATGGAAAGAATAAGACTAAATCCCAAATTCCCAATAAGGTCTTTTCTTTTATTGATACTGTAAACTTCTAATTCCAGTTCGAATGCTGCGGAGTCATGGGCCCTACTGACTGGCCGAGGCACCTGAACACGACGGAGGACGAAGGCGTGCCGGTCAGCTGCTGCAGCCACGTGTACGGAACCGTCCAGGTGTTTACGTGCAACACGACCCTCGCGTATCAGACGGGATGCGCGGACGCGTTTGGGACCTGGGTGCGGGGGCATGTGGGCGCTATTGGGGCCGCGGGAGTATTCCTAGTTATAATGCAGGTTGGTCGCCTCTTCTTCTTTTCAGCCTGTTGTAACTTATTGTTGAGTATTATAGGCCTCTTCAAGTGCACGTCATTGTCCTCGATCTCTAGCCATTCGCATCAACAGCCTCCGCGTCGTTTTTACAATGTCATCGGTCCACCTTGGGACTGCCACCCGACACTTCTGCGTCCTACTCGGGGATATGGTTGACTCTAGGATATGACATAACATAGGATAGGACAATAAACAAAAAGTACTATTAAGCAAATTGAACTTTGCGATCTTTTTTTGACAAAACTCATCAATAGTTTCAGTAAAATAAAATTGTGGTCCGTCTCTTGTAGAGCTCTCTCTCTCTCTGAGGTGCCAACCCCTGTTGGCAACAGGGGTTGGCACCTAAATCCAGCCCTGTTAGTTTGCCATTGCCTTACACATTTCACACACTGGTTACCTATCTCAGTGTGCAGGTTTCAAGCTCGGTTTAGAGCAATCGGTAAAGGTACACGTACGTGAAAAACTCATTAAGGCATCGTGAAATTATGCCGATTGGAGATGGTGACTGCGCGACATATTGCGTCGTGAAATTATGCTGATTACAGATGGTTATAAAAACATACCTATGTGAAATTGTATAGTATTTTTGAAATTATTAGTGATTTTGATTTTTTGCCGAATTGCGAAAAAGGGGGGGAATGGTGCAGTGATTACGGACCTCGCCCCGGGTAACAGAACGCTACGCCACTGTACCTAATATGAATATGATAATTTGTGTATGATAATAAATCGCGTACTAGATGGGATGCGCGAACGCGTTTGGTATGGTATGCATGTGGGCGCTATAGGCGCCGGCCGCCGTGGGGATATATTCCTAGTGATCATGCAGGTTGGTTTAAGTTGATAGGGTATTTGACAAGTATCGAAGATCATTACAAAACAGACATAAATTGATAATCAAATGTGAAAATAGAATTCGTTGAAGAATAAAATAGCTATAGGCAATCAGAAATCAGAAGGTAGAAAGAAACGTTAATATCAATTTGACGTCACTGTACTGTAGCGCCATAGAAGCTACTCGTACATAGTGTTTTCGTGTTTAGTTTATGTCGAGGAAGTACTCGTGCAGGTTGTGAAAATAAATGCTAAATAAAATAAAATAAAATAAAATATAAATTTATTCATGCAGACAGTGTCAAACATTTGATGCAACTTCAATCTCCTTCCTCTACTGAACTGTAACTGAATGCGAGCCCAGTGTTCGGGCTAAATGACGATCGTTAGAATATATCTATTATTTTTTATTATTATTAATTGTTTAATACATATAAAGTACATAGTAGGTACATACTGTATTCCATTAGACAAAACCTTGAAAGGTTTGTATGTCGATAGGGAGTTCGCTATTATAGTCGTCAAACTATTGTATTGTAGTTAAACTATTACATCTCACGATACAACTAAAGTAACCTATAATATAAAGCTAGTATCATGTTCTATATAATGTGCTTTTAATGTTTTCTTATAGTTAATTCTATTTAGCTAAATGTTTCTCACATCATCTGGCAAACTATTTATTATTTTGGGTAATATTATATATATATATCTATAGTTTCTCGCACCATATACGAGTATATTGTTATATTTGGGTAATTTAAAGTGACCTTGTTTACATATATCCAGCAATGGAGTAGTATGTGCTTGTGATGATTGCGATCTTGGATGAAAAAAAACAGTGTCCTCTATGGCGCGTACTTCCCTGCATGATTGCGGTCCTTTACTAACTAAGAACTAACTTATCCTAGGTAGTACGCAACGACCGTGATAACGGAATTTTCCCCGGACATATCATTCGGGCCGGTGATGGTAGTCTGACCACTGACCGTCCCCTAATTCTAGCTAAGTATAATGATAATAATATGATAACGTATGTAAACAACTTTCTTTTTACTATTTTTCAGGCTTTGGCGGTAGGGGGAGCGTTATGGATAGCGAAAATGTCAAAAGAAGACACCTATATTCCTTGAAAGTATTACCTAGTATTAAGTGTAAATTGAAGTTTCCTTTTTGTAAACACATGAAGTTTATTGTATGTCATTTCTCCTTTCATTTAATTTTGCTGTGTTACTATAAAATTATAAATCCTATACAGGCTGTAACATTAAGAACGGTCAGTATGGGAAAGTCTGAAACTATAAGACATACGAAGATCTGTTCTTAGGAACCATGTCATCAATTTTAGTAACAAGAAAAACTGTATTCATACATTAAAAAAAACTGTACTCAGCCTGGGAATCGAACCCGGTTGTTTTGAAAAAAAATCCAACACTATTTCTATTTAGATATCGATTACGTTAAGGATGAAGTGTACAAAACAAGCTACGACACAATTGAAGACAGCCATAGAGACAATTTTAACGCAAATTCACCACCTGAAGATACAAAATTCAATAGTAAGATCGTTACCTAAACGAGTTGAATGTTGTATTTTACAAAATGGTAGTCATTTCGAACACCTACTAAAATAAATTAAAAGATATGGAAACAATGCGTTTTATTAATTTTAAACATCACGTTTCATACTAACATTTATTCCTTAAGACCTACACAATCGATATCTAAATAGAAATAGTGTTGGTTTTTTTTTTCAAAACAACCGGGTTCGATTGCCAGGCTGAGTACAGTTTTTTAAAAAAATATATGAATACAGTGTTTCTTGTTACTAAAATTGATGACATGGTTCCTAAGAACAGATCTTCGTATGTCTTATAGTTTCAGACTTTCCCATACTGACCGTTCTTAATGTTACACCCTGTATATCTTGGACCACCCGATATCTATTTGGTCCGTCGATAGTATTCTTCCTTCATCATCATCATCAGCAGCCTACTCTAGTCCACTGCTGGACATAGGCCTCTCCCAGGGCGCGCCATTGAGCCCTATCTTCGGCTCTTCTCATCCAGTCGCTGCCAGCCACCTTGCGCAGATCATCGCTCCATCTAGCAGGGGGGAGTCCCACACTACGTTTGCCCAAACGCGGTCTCCACTCCAGAACTCGTCTACCCCAGCGGTTGTCGGTTCTGCGACAAATGTTTTTTCTTCCTTACAAATTTCTTCCAAACAAAATTCTTCCCTACCTTTTTTTTAAAAATCTTTAAAGTTATTAAAAATAATGTACTTATATTTAAAGTTATTCATTTTAAGGACTTTCGTTGATGCCTCCGCCCTCTTAATTTGTTAGATGCATTTAAACCTGTACCTTATTTAGTCGTGGTGTAAAATTACAAGTAAAAATGGCACAGTAGTTTGGCGGTATTTACCTATTTCTTACTGTCAGGTAGATTCTGTTGAGGTACAACTTTATAAAGTCCAATAAGCCAAAATACTTTGGTACTTATTACTCATATCAGAGAAAACATATTAATTACATCACTTTGATACAATCTGTACCCAACCAAGTTTCACCAGGTACAATTTATGTACCCAACCAAGTTTTACCAGGTACAATTTATGTACCCAACAAAGTTTCACCAGATACAATTTATGTACCCAACCAAGTTTTATCAGGTACAATTTATGTACCCAACCAAGTTTCACCAGGTACAATTTATGTACCCAACCAAGTTTCACCAGGTACAATTTATGTACCCAACCAAGTTTCACCAGGTACAATTTATGTACCCAACCTAGTTTCACCAGGTACAATTTATGTACCCAACCAAGTTTCACCGGGTACAATTTATGTACCCAACCAAGTTTCACCGGGTACAATTTATGTACCCAACCAAGTTTCACCAGGTACAATTTATGTACCCAACCACGTTTCACCAGATACAATTTATGTACCCAACCAAGTTTCACCGGGTACAATTTATGTACCCAACCAAGTTTCACCGGGTACAATTTATGTACCCAACCTAGTTTCACCAGGTACAATTTATGTACCCAACCTAGTTTCACCAGGTACAATTTATGTACCCAACCAAGTTTCACCAGGTACAATTTATGTACCCAACCAAGTTTCACCAAGTACAATTTATGTACCCAACCAAGTTTCACCAAGTACAATTTATGTACCCAACCAAGTTTCACCAGGTACAGTTTATGTACATAAATTGCCAATGGGATTCAAACTTGCGACCGCTGCGTCTTCTACTATAGAAACAGGGTCGTTGACATATTTCTTCTTGCAATTGTTTTTGTACCGAGCAATTAATTGTATTCGATTCGTTTTTATAAAGTCTAGCAACAAAAAATATTTAATTAAAAATAAGTAAGTATAGGTAAGTACTTACCTACCTACCAATGTAAAGTATGTTAGTAGGTAGGTAAGTAGATAGTCAGTGACTTTAGTATTTACATAATGTAGCTTTAAATTTGTATTTATTAAGCATACTTATCCATATTGTAAATAAGAACTTGGGTTGTAACGTGATTTCCATACAAGTAATTTTACTGAATCTTGTCTTATTATTAGTGCAATATTTTACTGAAATATTATATTAATTACAATCAGGTAAATTGTACTGTTCTACTATTGCCAATAAAAATAAAACACTTCCGAACCTAATTATGATTGGGAATTGGATTTTCTGAGATTTGGACATTTTGAGAATTTGACATTCTGGAGCGAATTGTCAATTTTCATTTTTCAGTATTTATATGAAAATCTTCGAGTACATAAATAAATATTTTAATAACATAAAATAGTAATACATTTTGAATGGCACCCTTCTTGACGGCGACTCAATGCGTGTGGCGGTGGCTCTCCGCTTGGGCTGCGATGTATGTGAACCTCATCAATGCATTTGCGGTTCCATGGTGGAAGCCAGCGGCCATCATGCTTTGAGTTGCTGTCGGTGCTCAGGGAGGTTCCCGCGTCACCACGCGCTTAATGATATCATCCGGAGGGCCCTAGTGTCGGCCAACGTGCCGTGCGTGGTCGAGCCGCCGGGTCTTAGTCGCACAGACGGCAAAAGACCGGACGGCTTGACGTTAGTGCCATGGCGGGAGGGAAAGTGTCTGCTGTGGGACGCCACGTGCGTTAGTACGTTTGCGGCCAGCCATGTCAGACGCACGACACGAACGGCCGGGGCAGCAGCCGAGTTTGCAGCGGGCAAAAAGCGGGATAAGTACTCCGCTCTCCAACAGAACTACCTGTTCGTCCCGTTCGCGGTGGAGACAACGGGTTGTTGGGGGGCGGAGGCGAAACAATTCGTGGCAGAGATTGGCCGTCGCCTCAGGGAGAGGGGCTGTGACTCTCGCTCCGGGTCGTACCTGGTGCAAAGGTTGGCCGTAGCGATACAGCGCGGTAACGCCGCGAGCGTTATGGGCACCTTTGCACCGGGGACGACAAGGGGCGGGCTATTTGATTGACATTATTTTTTTATTGGAAAATTATTATTATTATATGACATGTAAATTAATTTTATAAATAAATACTTTTAAATTTTGAATTGGCATTACATGACAGTACAGCATGACTGATCTAATAATAACATTATTCTAGTAAAATATTGCAGAAGTAAAATTACTTATATGGAAACCGAGTCGTAACATTGCACCTTAATGCAAATGAATTAATTTACATTGTAATGTAAAATTTACATTGTAATGTAAAATTTACATTGTAATGTAAAATTGTGAACAGACAGCATGATTGTTAAAAATAAAATAAAATGTAACTTAGATGTGTCTTATTTTCCATTAAATCTTTCGAGAGCGGTGACATACCTACTTATATTGTTCGCAAGGCATTTGATAAAAAATCGACAAAAAACAAAAAGATAAATAGGTATGTCATCATCATCATCAGCCTATTAATGTCCCCACTGTCGGGGCACAGGCCTCCCCTTGCACAAGGGGGTATGGGCCATGATCCACCGAGTGGGCCCAGTGCTGATTGGTGGATTTCACACGCCTTTGGATTTTTTTTTAATTTCCTCAGACATGCAGATTTCCTTACGATGTCATAAGATAAGATAAGATCGATAGATTAAACACGATAATATTTAAAGAGCGTCGGTGGCCTAGTGGCTAGGATGCCGAACTCCCATGCGGGAGGTCCGGGTTCGAAACCATGCAATGTACCAATGAGTTTTTCGGTTTTTTCGAAGACTTATGTACATTTACGGACTGCTCTAACGGTGAATAGGTATGTAACGACAAAAAAAACTATTCCTACACATACCTCTGCTTATAATTGTAACAAGAATGAACGAAAGAAAATTAAATATTCTCATATCGTTATGAACATGTTTTCGATTTCGACTGTAAGTACCTACGATTGCAAATTTTTATAAGTATTTAGTAAGAATAGTTTCTTAGATCAAAGAGAAGTCAACAAAATTGTTAGATATTGATATAAATGTAAGTCTCGGGGCCGAAGTGCATCGGCACATCGACCAACTGCGAGGTAGGACGTCGGAACCGGATAGCGAGCGGTCGAATAGAGCGAGCCACTCAAGGAATTCGCTTGTTTTTCCTGATATTGACGGAGAGAGTACGTAATTGTCGGACGGGTCGGCGAGCACAGGGGCGCCGGCGGGCGCGGGCGCCGAGCGGGCGTCGATGTCGCCGCGCGCACCGGGGGCGCCAGGGCCTCCTGCGCGAGCGCTCCCGCGCCGTCTCCGATGCGACCGGGTACTTCAGCGCAGTCACCTTATTTCGAACTTAGTAGCCCGGCCGCTTGTGATTCTCACCCCAAGAGAATTCGGAAACCCCCGGTTAGATACCAGTGTTAATTGTAAACTTGTTATTTTTATTATTGTACTCTAATACTTACTTTCTATTTAATTTAATTTCTTTTTGTACCGTGTTAGCTTTAAGGGTGGAGGTGTTAGATATTGATATAAATGTAAGTCATAAGTAGGTAGTTTGAGTTCGGAAATAAACGTTGTCCTGGCAACACGCGTTTCATTGCTAGCCGGTAATTTATATATTTGAAAGTGGCGAACGAGGGTATTGAAGAACTAATCCACGCACTTAAGGATTATTTTGAAGATAAAATGTCAAAGAGTGAGGGGCATTTGACCAGTTTCGATGTGGACAGCGGCAACTGGCAAAGTTACTGCGACCGGTTAGAGATGTACTTTATAGTGAATGAAAGTAAAAGTGAACACAAGCTACCCGTATTAATATCAGTGATTGGTGATGCCGGATACGAGCTGATGGTTAATTTGTGTAGTCCAAAGAAACCCAAAGACTGTAAATATGAAGATGTTGTGAAATTGCTAAAAGACTATTTGCAGTGAGTAAATTCCATCAGTATCTGTATGGACGTAGGTTTATATTACGTACAGACCACAAGCCACTAGTAAGCATTTTCGGACCGGGGTTCCGATTACGGCCGCCAGTCGGTTACAACGGTGGGCTGTTATACTCTCGGCGTATGACTTTGTTATAGTATATACGAGGGCTGTTCCGTTTTTTTTTAGTAAAATCAAAAGTTATAAGTTTATCGTAAAAATGTATTTACAGTTTTTCAAAATACTCCCCTCCTGCCTCTATACGAGTATATCTACAGATAAAAACACAGCCGATGCATTATCACGTCTAATCGATTCGCATAAGGAAGATACCGCGCAGGAGGCAGGTCAAATCCCGGAACAGACTTACTTACATTTCGCAACAGACGCATTATTATTGGATTATAATAAGATAAAAAGAGAAACGGCGCGAGATCCTTTATTGAGTCGGGTACTGAGTTATATTAGAGACGGCTGGCCGCGAGATGAGGAAATTAGGGATCTGAAACCTTATTTTAATAGGAAAACAGAGTTGTATAGCGAACTAGGGTGCGTCATGTGGGGGCGTCGAGTGGTCATACCGAGTCCGTGCCGAGATAAAGTTCTCGATGAACTCCACGACAGTCACATGGGTATAGTAAAAACAAAAAGTCTCGCGCGGAGCTACGTTTGGTGGCCCGGAGTGGACGAGTCTATCGAGGTGCGTTGCCGCGCGTGCGCCGTGTGCGCCGTGTGCGCCGCGGTGGCCGACGCGCCGCGGTGGCCGACGCGCCGCCGGGGCACGCGCCGCGCGCCTGGCCCTGGCCCTCGCGCCCTTGGACGAGGCTGCATCTGGACTTTTTAGGGCCGATAGAGGGCATGACGTATCTGGTGGTCGTCGATTCCTGTTCGAAGTGGATCGAGGCGATTAGGATGCATTTTATTCGTGTCCTGCGAGATTTATGGGCTAGGTTCGGCATTCCGAAACAGGTAGTCAGCGATAATGGACCTCCCTTCACGAGTACGGAGTTCCAGTCGTTCCTAACCAACAATGGTGTTGAGCAGGTGCTGACGGCTCCGTATCACCCGGCCTCGAACGGTGCTGCTGAAAATGCTGTAAAAATTTGTAAAAGAGTAATTAAAAAGTCATTAAAACAAAATATTGATGTTGACACGGCCTTAAGTAGGTTCCTACTAACTTACCGAAACACGGAGAATAGCACGACCGGCGAAAGTCCAGCTCGCATTTTACAAGGACGCTCCTTACGTACTAGGCTAGATTGCTTGAAGCCAGAACGATCCGATCGCGTCAGGAGTGCCCAACTTCATCACGAGCGAGCGGCCGGCGGGGTCACTAGGGAAATGCAGACCGGAGACCCCGTGTGGTACAGGCACTATCAAGCCGGGGACAAGTGGTGCCCCGGCGAGATCGTAAGGAAACTGGGCGAAACTGATTATAGCGTGAGATCTAGTCTCGGGGCCGAAGTGCATCGGCACATCGATCAACTGAGAGGTAGGACGTTGGAACCGGATAGTGAGCGGTCAAATAGAGCGAGCCACTCAAGGAATTCGCTTGTTTTTCCTGGTAATGACGCGGGCGCGGGCGCCGAGCGGGCGTCGGTGTCGCCGCGCGCACCGGGGGCGACGCGCGCACCGGGGGCGACGCGCGCACCGGGGGCGACGTGGGCCTCCTGCGCGAGCGCTCCCGCGCCGTCTCCGATGCGACCGGGTATTTCAGCGCAGTCACCTTATTTCGAACTTAGTAGCCCGGCCGCCTGTGATTCTCACCCCAAGAGAATTCGGAAACCCCCGGTTAGATACCAGTGTTAATTGTAAACTTGTTATTTTTATTATTGTACTCTAATACTTACTTTCTATTTAATTTAATTTCTTTTTGTACCGTGTTAGCTTTAAGGGTGGAGGTGTTAGATATTGATATAAATGTAAGTCATAAGTAGGTGGTTTTAGTTCGGAAATAAACGTTGTCCTGTCAACACGCGTTTCATTGCTAGCCGGTAATTTATATATTTGAAAAAAAAAGATATATATTTGTTTTTATAATTATTAGACAATTTCATTCTTCGTTCTTTAGATACATTATGTAAGCATAGGTATAATAATAATGTAGTAAAGAAAATAGCAGAGACAGCAAAGATAAGAATAGCAAATAAGAAGAGCGCTTACAAAGCAAATACACTTTGACAGCCATTTCAGATGTACTGTGGGGCTAATGTTCAAAACCAGTAGAGAATGAAAATCGCATAACTCTCATACGTATTGTATTGTATTGTATTTTATTTATCTTAAAGTAACTGAAACCGTTACAAGATACGTCATTAACAACAGTATTAAATATACTCTAAATGTGTAGATTTCCTCACGATGTTTTCCTTCACTGTCAGACCAGTAGATGAATGTAGTCTTTGAGAAAAATACAAAAAAAAACATTGGTACATGGCACTGCACGGTTTCGAACCCGGACCTCCCGCATGGAAGTCCGGTGTCCTAGCCACTGTGTCACCGACGCTCTACCACCTCCTTACCATCTACGAGCTTACTGTTCTCTACTGTAATTCTGACACAAGGACGTCATCATGACAAAATTGGATAAGAAGAATAAGAATAAGAATAGTTTATTTGTGCGGTAAAATTACAGTGGAGTAGGAACTTAAGCATATATTACATTAAAATAAAATTAGTGAGCAACCAGTTATCCTACTATAGGCGCTGACCTCCGAACTAGGAAGTTCCTGTATCTCGGAGGACAGATCTCTTCTTTGACCAGTGCAAATGAACATGTAACAGAACTAAAAGTGCAAAATTTGGAAGAAAGAAAAATAAGAACAATAATAAAGGTTAATAAAAGTGTGTGTGTGTGTGTGTGTGTGTGTGTGTGTGTGTGTGTGTGTGTGTGTGTGTGTGTGTGTGTGTGTGTGTGTGTGTGTGCGTGCGCGCGCGCGCGTGTGTGTGTGTGTGTGTGTGTTGGTTGTGTGTTTATTATTATTATTGTGTTACCTTTAAAAGTTTCTCCGTGCTCTCGTGATCAAGACCACTAAGCCAATCTCGTACCATTTTCTTTATGACGTATTTTGTTTTCGAAGCAGTTTGCGAGTTACCAGATTGATTGAGTATAGATAAATAGAGATAGGTAATACTGATTGTTCGCAGCTTAGTGCAAAAATGACTGCACCTAAATCTCAAAATCGAGTGCATCATGACCTGTATGAAAATGACACAATCAAAACAGAAAACAATAACAAATACGCGTCAATTCTATCGGATTTAAGAATGACGACCCTCGCCAATGGTTATATATATATATATATATATATATATATATATATATATATATATATATATATATATATATATATATATATAAGTACGTATAAAGAGGAGTATAAAGAGGAAAGGTTTGATTTTTTGTTTGTTTGTTTGAATTGAATAGGCTCCGAAACTACTGGACCGATTTGAAAAATTCTTTCACCGTTGGGAAGCTACACTATCCCCGGGTGACATAGGCTATATGACGCGAACGAAGTCGCGGGCAACAGCTAGTGGTTATATAAATATGACGTGGCGATTACACACTACATTTAGCTGTACTGTGGTTAATTGGCGGTAAGGAAAAATCGACCATGTTTTCCATGACATTGAAACAGTCACCGGCGACCGCGCGTGGCGAACGCTCCGTATTCGTGCAAAAGTGACAACTTTATCAGTAGAGATAAGGAAGGACACGGAACGCTGAAAATTGCCTCTATTCAGTGCAGTGTCGCATGTAGTGAGTAAACGTGTGTACAAAATGGCGCAAAACAATCTAGAAGTCGGAATGCGATGCATAAAGTATATGCTGCTGTGTGTGACTGCTATATTTGTGGTAAGTTTCGTGATTGGCCTCTGAGTGTTGTATGGTTTCGCAATGTTAATAGGTGCTAGGTGTTCGACTAGTTGCGCCATTGTTTGCTAGTTATCAGGGTTTATATGCGGTTATCTTTAATCTGTATACTGTAGGCCGTATTAGATTATAAGTAAAGTACCTTGTATGTACGAGTATGAATACAACCTTTTGTAACACAAAAACATCTGCCTATGATAAAGCAAATGAGTAAGCGGAGGTTTTTATGTTATATTAATGTAAACAGGTAAATAATGTACCAATTGTTTGATGTAGGTATAGTACGGTCGGTTACTTGAATTATCTGACCCCGTTCGATACTGATACGTGAGGTATGGGGGTTCAGATAGTTCAGGAAACCGACCGTACGTTTCAGCTAAGCTGAGGTGATTCTACTTGAACATTTTCATGGCAGTTAACTTGCAAAATTATTGTATTTGTAAAACCCTACTCGAGTACCAATCGATTTTAAATAGTGCGTTATGCATAAATGACAAAATTACCATTAATTTTAATATAATATCATTTCAATCCCTTATATATTTTCTTAAAGACACTTTGATCCCAGGGGCGAAACATCGTCCCTGATTATAATTATTCCGAATGTACATATTATTTCGGCAAAGAAATAGGCGTAACTAAATTGAAAATAAATAAACATGGAAATAGAAACTGGTTTGTTCCGAGAAACGGCGGTCATTTTTTTGCTGAAAGGATCCTTCAGCACTACCTGCTTGAGCCTATTGTCTATTGTTATCAGTAATGCACCGGCTCAAGTGGAATCATACCTATCTACACTTTTCTGATTAGAACGCTCCCGTTGCGTCGCTCGAACCTAAAGTTAATAAATGTACACAAAATGTGATTGTCTTATTTATACGAAAGAAATGTAGTTATGTACAAAAAACCTAATTATTGAGTACCATAGGTATATTTTATTTATTAAGCAATAAGTTGCGGATTCTGGAGGGGGAGAGGGATGTACGCTCTCCATTTTGTTTCTAGATCCGCCTCTGGGTTCAACGTAAAGATAGACAAAAAATTTCAACGACGAATCGATCATTTTGAAGATGCATCTAGGACCTACTTATCAATCGATTTCTGTGATATTTTATCATGTTTAACTTAACTATTGATCATTTCATGCGTCTTGAAGTTTTCATGGAAAAATACGCCCTAGCCATAGGTAGGCAAATCCATTCCACATAACCGTATCTATCTACATTGTCGCATAAAAGACTTTAAAAGTATTAAAATTGATTAAACATGAATTACGAAGTACTTAGGTAATTAACTGAAGTACGAAGTACTTGTTAGTTTACCTTATAGTGCAAAATGTAGACTTGAACTTAAAATAAAACTTTAAATACTGGCTGTTCTCTGCAATAAAAAATGTTCTCCATGCCTAATCATTCATTCGCAAATGAATATTGTTATCAATGATTGATAAGATGTATGACTCACAATGAAAAGGTTTTTATATATATTCAACTTGTAACGATGTCGACTACATCGTCCATATCAACCTCCTTTCCATCAATTTCAACCTCATTGTTAGCGTTTATCTCACCTCATTTCGTGTTGGCATCTTCATTTCTTCATTTCTTTATTTCTTTATTTCTTTATAATATTAATGATGTCTGGTTTACAGAGTGATCCAAAGCACCAGACATTCAGTAACTATACATAACAGTTTACAATTACCTACGGATACTTTATAAACTTAAAAAAAACTTAGGTACTTATCTTAAAGGTTAACACCCGAATTTAGAAACAATACAATTGCTTTGCAAATACTGCTCCAGGGGTCTGAAAATACGTCGGCATTCTGGACCGTGGTTAGAAACTTATTAAGTAGCAGGACAGCTCGGGCCGTCGGTGCGGCACGCGCTTGACGCGTGCGCGCGCCGGAGGGCAGCGCGAACAGGCCGCGGCGTCGACGCCCGCACGCGCGCACGTACTGCTGGGGCACGTACAGCGGGAGGCGCGCCAGTGCAGACGGGTTGTCCACCCTGTTTCGCAATAGCAGGCAGTAGTGGAACATCAGGAGCATCTTTCGTCTCAGTTCTAAAGTCTCTAGTCCGACCATGCCCGAAACGAACAACGATGGGTAGAGGAAGGGATAGTAACCGTACAGTCTTTTGTACAGATACCTAGCGAATTTACGTTGGATTCTTTCGAGCATTAAAATATATTTATTTTCATATGGATCCCACATAATACAGTTGTACTCCAGTTTACTCCGAACGAAAGCGTTATACAATAGAAGTGCGATTTTAACATTGTGGAATTGTGCAGCTGTGCGCATTATGAATCCAAGATTCTTGCTAGCACTTTTGCAGATCTGTACAATGTGGTCACGAAAGACCAGACTGTTGTCCACATTTACTCCCAAATCGCGGATACAATCAACGCGCTCGAGCACGGCACCATCCAACGAGTATATAGCCTTTACAGGTACTCTGGATCGCGTAAGGGTAACAATCTTACATTTTTCGGCATTTAATTGAAGACGATTAACATAACTCCACTCCGCCACCGCATCGATTGCTCGTTGGAGCTTGTCACAGTCGGAAGAGCTCGACACAGGTTGCAATAACTTTACATCGTCTGCAAACATTAGGCACCTAGTTTCGCCTGTAAATGCAGGAAGGTCATTAATCATAATTAAAAATAGAGTTGGTCCAAGGGTGCTACCCTGACTAACACCCGAGCGGGTAAAGTATTCACAGGATTTAAAGCCGGCCATCTGCACATACTGCCTTCGATCCTTGAGGTAATCGGAGAAGAATTTCAAAAATTTAGGTGTGAAACCTAGTGACGAAAGCTTAATCAACAGAATGTCATTATCGACCAGATCAAATGCCTTTCTAAAGTCGAAGTAGGCAGCGTCTACCTGCCTACCCAAATCCATTTGAGAGGTAACAAAGTCCACCAGGGATATATGACATGTCGTGGTGGATCTAGATCTCCGAAATCCATGCTGTGCGTCATCCAGTCGATGGTCGATTTGATCAAGGAGGCATCGATTTATTATACTCTCAAAAATCTTTCCGAAAACGGATAGAACAGCTATTGGCCTAAAATTTTCAACACTAGATGAGGCGGAAGATTTGGGAATCGGAGTAACTCTAGATATTTTCCATTGAGTAGGATAGACGCATTGTTGGAGTGAGAGATTATATATATATAATAAAGGATGTTCCAAAACAGATAAACAGTCCTTTATAAGGAACGAAGGTATTCCGTCGGGACCGGAAGAAGCATGTAACTTAAGTTTACGAACTGCTTTGCGCACCTCGGCGCCAGTGACACGATCTACACACACCCTGAGAGAATCCCAGGCTGCGGCCGCACTCCTCTCAGCAGCCTCAGAACTCAGTCGCGGCACGTTATGCAGAAAAACAGACCCGAAGTATTTTGCAAACGCGTCAGCAGCCTCCTGTCCTATCACCGATCTATCCATGTACGTGTATTCCTTTCGTTGACCCCTATCTTACGTTTATCTCTAATATAGTTCCAGAAATTGCGCGGTTCCTTACAGATGTCGTTTGCAACTGAAGACATATAGCGCTTGTACGCGGCATCAATCAAATCTTTGACAAGTTCCCTGTAGTACTTAAAAAGCTCTCGATTGAATTCCAGACCCCTGCTCTTAAATTTCTTAAGGTGGAAATATTTTAATTTAATATAGTGAATTATTTCAGCAGTGTACCACTTTGGATATACATAGCGTCGAGGTCCTGTTGCAGGACGGGTATATTTTTGGGGAACGGTGGCCTCGAAAACGCTATCAAGAAGCTGATAAAAGGTAACCACGGCCGAGTTCACGTCAGTTTCTTGGAAGACGGCAGTCCAATCTAAGTCGGCCATGGCAGCATATAACGCTGGAAAATCAGCTTTACTGAAGTTCCATACAGGAATTAGCTGCTCAGTAGGCATCGACGAAGGCGGCCTCCAACAATCAGTCGCACCTCGGAGCAAAGAAACCGTTACTTCCAGAGGTGGATGGTAAGCGTCCAGCGGCACCAGGGCCTCGACGTCATCGGTTATCTGAATTCTATCAGAGTCAATGCCAGTCAATACAAGGTCCAAAATGCCTCCGTATAAATTCGGAATGTGATTTAGTTGTCGCAACTTGCAAAATTCAGCAAAACAATTGAACTGATCTACAACATTTGAATTACAGGAATTTAAATTAAAATCACCTATTACAACCACATCAAGTATGGAGTATTTGCAAATCGCATTTTCAATACACAGCAGGACCTCTGTATATTGATTATCCTTATAGTTAGGTGGGAGATATACAACACAAATAAGTAGTTTAATATTTTTCCAGGTTAAAATTGCAAATATTACTTCCTTATCGTCAGTTAAGCCATCAATATCTGTATCCATGCGAATCGAATACTGGTCCTTAACAGCTAAAAGGACACCGCCCCACCCGACGTCGCCCGCGCGATCCTTGCGCAACACCACGTACCCGGGCGGAAACAGTTCCGCATCGGCCACTGAACTAGTAAGGAACGTCTCAGTCAGAGCTATGACATCACACGGACAGTCACTGATATTTTTACCGAAAACTGCAGTCTTACTCCGCAAGCCCCTGACGTTCTGGTAGTATATGTGCATTTTCTTAAAACGTTTACGATGATGTTTGCTCATTCTTGCTTCTCCGACGAAAATTCTGTCGCCAGTTCTTTATACAAACATCTTCAGGCCAGTTCTCAGGTGCCATAATAACGTCAGTTTGTTTGGATGGCACACGCAGTTTAAAGGAAGCATATGGACCGCGTGACTTAAGAACTTCAACACCGCATGCATCACATCCACTAATCGAGTTCAAGTGAGAACTTACCTGTTCCTCAGTGGTGCCAATTTTGACGTAGTATAGGTGCAGGTAATGCCAGCGTTCCGATGCTTCCAGCTGTGTGGCACCACTAGCCGCGCTGCCGCGCACCACTCCATGCAATGAGCCTCGGGAACGCTTTTTAACAACCTGAACGAACTCCCCAGTCTCAATGTTGTCGTCTTCGTTGTCACCTTGACTCGCAACAACAGGAACCTGGGGGGCAGGCGCTATCGGTGCTAATGCTCCAGCTACAGTAGGTCCAGTATTTTGAAGTTGATCCGGAAGTTGCTGAGTTGCTGGCTTGGACCTACGCCTGCGTCGCGTACTTTTGGCAGGAGGCTGCGACTCCGAAGCAACACTCACTTCAGTTTGGGCATGGTGCACTTGCTCCAGTATTTGTACCTGCTTTTCCAGCATGGTGACTTGGGCGCTCAGCCGCGAGACCGTGCCACTGATTGTGGCCACAACCTGGTCCGCCACAGCCTTGGTAATTACAGGAATGTGATCATTAAGAATCCTTTGCATTTCTTCCCTGATGATGACACGCATATTATCAAGGTACATAGTGTCCTCCAAGCACGACACGTTAGAATGCACGAGGATAGTGTTATTTAAATCAGGTCGCGCACGCCGCAGAGTTACATGCTCAGAGTCTCTAAGCTCAGCATCGTCATAAGGAGGACTGGCGTCTTTGGAGGGATTTTGCTCCCGATTATAGCAATCTGTGCACTTCCACCTTGTCCTACGCTCAGGATCCATAAGGTAGTACCGCTCCTCGGAGAGATTTCCGCAGTGCAAATGGTAACTCGATACACAAGACTCACAAGTTATGAATCGCCTCTCTGGAAGAGCATTCCCACATCGCGCGCAGCAGGCTGGCGTCGTGGTTGAAGGAGGGGCGGCCTTTTTCTTGTAAGTGGTCTTATTTACTGGAGTGCCAACTGGAACATCGCAGTTTCGTCCCAATCTCTCACCTCTACTACGACACTCCGGGCACACCCACACTGTTCGCTCCTCGACAGTTAGTGGCTTGTTGATACACTGTGGGTGGTAGACTTTGCCGCACGCCTCCACAGTGCACTGAATGTATTCCTCCCCAGTCACCAACTCCTGTAGGCAGCCGGCGCAATTCATATTGCCGCTCTAAGTACGCACAGGTGCAGCAGAGAACGCGTAGAAACTCGATGCGCGGGAGGTGCAGCCGGCGCGTAGCACACAATTGTTGTCGTAGCAGCGCCGTAGCCTCGTAGAGATCGGCGTAGGCGTTCTGGCTCGATGACGTCACTCGCCGCAAGCAGTTGTAATTTTCGATCGCTCGGAACAGGTAGCAACAGCGTTGCGGAAACACCGCCGCCTCCCGCTCCAACAAGAAACAGGTTCGAACCTCGGCAACCGCTCGGTGATGGTGCAGCGCAAATATGTTTGTCTTTTTCTAGATCCGCCCAGTGGGACGAACCGTTCCATACAAATGCACTTAGAGGAACAAGGAATCGAATTATTCACTAATCCACCAATCACAATTTTTCGCAGCCGAATTTATTTGTCGAGAGAATTATGTGATGAACACGTCCGTGCGCGACGACTGATATCGACGATTTCATCTATATTTTCAAAATTCAAATCATATTCCCATTCCATTTCTAACTTCCATTATTCCATTAATTTCATTGTCTTCACCTTTCTCTCTGTATTTGGTCATGAACGGACGTTTCTCCGTTTTATAAAATTTTCTATTTTCTGTGTTGTTCTGTTCCTGAAAAATACAATATCTACTATTACCAAGTTCTTCTATTACTTCATCTGCACACTGTCCTAGAACCCTGCTATCCGGCAGCTAGAGGGCAGATTGTAGTAAACTTTTCCAAACTTGTCAACCCGTTGTTTTTGTAAACCTATTTTATACTATAAAGAGAAAGAGGGAAGGAATAATAATTTATTCACGCAAATGAGTCCAATGACACTTAATAAGTTAGGGTTGGTTAGGGGAGCAAGCAACCCATGAAGTTAAAGAGTGCAGAACTGAACACCTGAGATGTGTGTAGGTTTCTTTTTCGAACAAATACTTGACCATCTGTTAAAAAACAACCTAAGCGTAGTAAATATAGTCGATTACAGATCAACCTACCCAAAACGTCAAAATTTAAGAATCTGAAATATATCAGATAGATTTAATCGAAGGTTTTTGACAGATGGTATACTATAGCTTGTGGTGGACTGTACCTATTACTTACTTTTTTTACTTATTCAACATTTGACATGCTATTCTTACTTACTTATTTACGTCTTTAGTTCAGTATAATTCCTAGACTTTGCCTTAATGAACTGAATAAATAAACATTTGGTGGCACGCCTGTGTCGCATTGCAGTAATATTTTCATACAAACTAACACGAAATTAACCTCAAGATGTTATCAGGGTGCCTACTGTGGTAGACCTATGATGGGTCTTTAGGGTATTCACCCTATCCCCATTTTAATATAGCGTATACCTACATGTAAACGAAACACGCAAATATGCTGTTCACTAGACCGTATCGAAAACCCGGGTCCTTTACATTACAACTTTACAAGGGAAGGAAAACTCCAACAACTGATATTACGATAGAATATTTTCATACAAGTGATTTTAATTACACATTCAAGTAATTACACATTCAAGTAATAAGAATTTGTGCAATAATTTACTGCAATATTACTCGTATAACCATGCTGTTGTACTGTCGCCAGGCCAATATTAAGAAATACACTTTAAAATCTTTATTATGACTGATTTTCATCTTTCATTATTTCAAGACAAAGGACAAAATAAAATACATTTAAATTTACTTGTAAGTAGGTACCACAACAAACTTATTTTTCTACGCGGCTGTATCCATAATATTTGAGATCCTTTAAACTGTTTTCAGTAACTTTGGTTTTGGATTCAGACTCGATCTAGCTAGTGTATTGAGACAGACCGAAATAGTACGATAAAGAGTCTTAGCAAGTATTTCAGCTATACTTACATTAATAATTGGTCAAAGAAGTTAAAATAACAACCACAGTTCAGCCTATTTTTACTTTCCCTGTTGCCTATAATAATAACGCTATTAGTAAACAAGAGAATACCATTATTTATAACATGGAATGCCCGATAATCTATCTACAAGGTCACCACGCCGCGGTTGGCCAACCTATCAATAATATTGATTTACCCGCACCATACCCAGCTGTACCCCCATGCAAGGAACGTGTTAATTTAGTTATTACGCTAACAATATGGTCATAATTTTATTGGCAGTTCTAGGTTCTGATTTCTTCCGCATGTAAACAAAGTTTTTAGGACAAATTAAGTTTCCTCCTAGGACGACAAGCCACAGCGTCACAGTTATATGAATCATTGGGAGTGACTCTACTTTGGGCCCTGTAACTAAAGGAAAAACTAAGTCGAAGACACAAATTAAACTATATGGAGATGTGCTATTGTCGCTTTTATATGCCGTAGACACATTAGCGTAATGGCACGTTTCACGAAGTACGTAGGCATTACACGAAGCGTTAAAAAGTTAGATAGATAGTTTACACTATATAGTCGATTTCTACACTATCTGTCTAAGAAAAACAGATAACTAGACATTATCACATTTCACGAAATGCGTTTCCGAGCTAGACACATAATGTAATTCCTCGTGGTCCAAACATAACATTATGCTATTTGCTAACTCTTGATCTCTAGATTTACATTTCACGAAGTGGCTAAACATCTTAAACATATAGCGTAGAATTCGATTATTACAGTATCTGTGTAACTTTTTATAGATGTTATGACATGTGATAATTGACAATGCCGCAGCAGCTATAATTTATTATAATTATTATTTATACGACAATGCCCCTTTACAGCAGATATATTAATTTTATTATTTATTAATTTAGATAAATGACAAATCCCCTTTACAGCTGCTACAATCTAAATTTTTTATATGTAAATCGGCTGGTCTGTTCGCTCCGGTCCAGTTGTTTATGGTTAGCAGGAATTGTGTTTTAAATTTTAAGTTATTGTTCAAGCATGACGTAACCAAGAGTTCCTGGTGTCCTAATGGTTTTTAATAAATGAGTATGAGTACTTTTTAGCACATCGCGAAATGCCTACGCACTTCTTGAAACGCGCCATTACGCTATGTGTCTACGACATTATATACTCGTAAATCAAGTAATCTGGATGTCCGACTCCGCACCGAGACAACGGGCAACGGAACAAGTGGGATTAGAGGAATGCGAGCAGAGCGGATATGTTATAATCAGGCGCGAAGATTAATGTTATAGTAAGAGCTTTTAAGCAAGTTACTAGCCGGTACTGTAAAAGTCGATTCGATTCATATTGCACTTTTAGGATAGTCCAACAACACAACCAACGTTCGACAATGGTCACAACCAACGATGGACGAACACCTGTGTGGATCCTCTTTTTTTTTTCGTTCTGACAAAATAATGCGCTAAGTGCGCTCCAGCCTAGAGGAGGACTTAAAAACTACTATAAGAAGCAACTGCCTAAGGGCACCCAGGTGGGTACGAACCTGGACTAATGACGTCGCTGAGGAGGGAGGAATCGGGGAGAAGCGGCATGGAATACGGCGATAGCGCGTGTTAGCGCCAGAAGCGGGTCGCCGCCCGCGCCGGTGCGGGCGGTATGTAGGTGCTGTGTGTGAACTACCATCTGGTGGGGGAGTGGCTTCCGCGATGGAGATTGTGAAGGCGTCGTCGGGGTCGTCTAGGACGTGTCTAGGCCGACGGCGTCGGCGGGATGTCGGTAAACCGTTTGTGGAGTAAGCGGCGGCGCTTACTACTAGAGGGTTTGGGTGGTGGGGAGCTTGCTCGAAGAAGCGTAGAGACGCTAACTTCATGTATTGAGCGATCGTGGGGGTGAAGAAACACCTGCGGTGGTACACTTATCTATTTCTGCAGTGAAGCAGAAATGCTTGCATTGCTGTATTTCGGTTTGAAGGGTAAGAAACGGGCCACCTGATGGTAAGTGGTCACCATCGCCCATTAATATTAGCGGGTTTTTGATGCGCTGCTAACCTTGAGGACTAAGATGGATTGCCTCATGTGCCGGAAATTACGCTGACGTAATTATGTCGTCGTAGTGTCGGTTTGAAGGGTAAGAAAGCCAGCGTAATTTCCGGCACATGAGGCAATCCATCTTAGTCCTCAAGGTTAGCAGCGCATCAAAAACCCGCTAATATTAATGGGCGATGGTGACCACTTACCATCAGGTGGCCCGTTTGCTCGTCTGCTCTCCTTATTCAATAAAAATAAACTCCCATCGGCACCTACAAGTCAGTGAAAATTTCAATTTTGTTGCAGCTAACATCAGCCCTCATAATATCAGTGGGCACGACCATCTACGCGCTCTACCACAATGTGTCGTTATTCCTGGATGACCACTACTTCTCTCCAGCGGTCTTCATCATCGTCATCGGTGTCATCATGCTGTTCGTCTCGCTGTTCGGCTGCATCGGCGCTCTCAAGGAGAGCACCTGCTTGGTCAATATTGTGAGTACATCTACCTATACAGGTTTCATGATAGAATAGAATAGGTATACCATATTCATCATCATCATCAGCCCATGTCGTTCAACTGCAGGGTATAAGCCTCCTCTCTTTTGTGCCACCCTATACGATCCTGTGCTAGTTGCATCCAGGTCTTCGATGCGACTTTGGTGATGTCATCCGCCCATCTAGCTGCTGGACGACTCACTACTCTTTTCCCCGACCTTGGCCACCACTCAGTGAGGGCTCTGGTCCACCGGCCGTCACCACGTCTAACCAAGTGTACCATATTGCACAAAACTTAATATAAAGACAATATGTAGGTCATCATCATCATCAGCCTATTAATGTTCCCACTGTTGGGGCACAGGCCTCCCCTTACACAAGGGGGTACGCGCTATGATCCACCGAGCGGGCCCAGTGCTGATTAGTAGATTTCACACACCTTCGGAAACTTTTAATTTCCTCAGACATGCAGGTTTTGTCACGATGTTTTCCTTTACCGTTAGAGCAATCGGTAAATATAAATAAGTCTTCGAAAAAAATATCCGAAAAACTCATTTGTACATGGCATTGCAAGGTTTCGAACCCGGACCTCCCGCATGGGAGTCCACCGACGCTGTAATTTTAGAATACTATTTAGGCGGCCTTATTGCTGAGAATAAGGTATTTTCCAGACAACTTTTCGGTAGAGAAATTATTAAAAGGAAGCAGTAGGTAGTGCAACAGCTATTTAAATGAAGACTGTGATGATGATACATGAAAAGAGCTTGAAAGATCTTAGCGAGGTCTCTACTGCAAGATCCCTGTAACAAAAGGACATAAAAAGCAAAAAAAAGTGTCTCGTAAAATGTAATAAAAGGGATTTTTTTGTTATTTGTTACGTGTCAAATGTAAAAAAAATTTAACAACCATCAGATATGAAAACTGAATAATTCTGAAATGTGCATTACGTTTGAACCAAAAACTCTATTGGAGCTTCTAAACATAAATTCACTAAATTCTATAGCAGGTAACAGTATAATATGCTAAATTGAAATATATAAAATTACAGTAGTTAATTAATCAAAAGAATTTCCAATAGCACCACGTGACACCATTGAAAAGAAGCATGATTATTTTGTGTCCATTTTTCCATTCGGTTTTAAATATTCTAGAAAGCGCGAACTTGAGTTCAAATTCGATTCGACACGTTTTTCTTCTCCTATAATGGATTCCCGCAAAGTAACGTCTGATCCCATCTACTTAGTTGAGGGGCTCATAGAAGGTTCATAACGCTGCTCGCATGATCACAAAGTGATCGTGCAAGTCAAGTAACGTTGGGCGAGGTCAGAGCAGGATCTGGATCAGGCTCTTTAAACTGTTCTGGGAACAGTATGGTAAATTATTAACTAATTTGTACTATTAGATAACTATACAGTTTGTAACTTGAGAGTCAACCATTTAATCTGAGCCCTTCCGTGCCTCGGAGAGCAAGTTAAACAGTCGGCATAGGTTGTTGTTGTTCGACAGCAGTCACGTCAGAGGCCTATGGACGGCCTGAGCAAATCTGACAATAGGTTAGCCACTAACAATATGATAAACAAAAACAAAATCAACCAATTCGTTCCCAGTTCGCAGTGATCCTCAGCATCGTTCTGATCCTGGAGCTGGCCGCAGCTGTCACGGCGTACAGCCTGCGCTCTCAGCTCGCCAACATGCTGGATGACAACCTGAGGGCCACGATGCCCTACTACTATGTGAACCCAGAGATCACAGCTGCCTTCGACTTCCTTCAGAGCAGGGTGAGTTACTTCTTTAGTAAAGAGTCTTTAGTAATTGTTAAGGGACCTGCAGGGCTATTACGGTTCCCAAAACCATCAAATGATATCATCAATGAATGAATGAAATAGAGCTATCACGTTGGTTTAACGCTGTCTCTATTTAGCACACGCCTACCTAAAATAAGTACTCCTGTAGTCTAGTTGCAAGCATGATCTGAAAGTCATCACGCAGGTTAAGCATCGTTGGGCGCGGTCAGTACCAGGATGGGTGATCACTAGTGGCATATTTGCAGTTAAGCTCCTTCGTGTCTCGGAGAGTTCAGTTGTCGGTCCCTCAGCTTAACTCTCCGCTTAAGTTACAAGGTTTGATTTCAACCTATCTCACCTGTATGTAGACCTGTTAATCCCTTCCGGTCGCCATGGCAACTGATTTTCGCAACAAGTTTTGGTTTTTTTGGTCAATTCACGTTGAAGGAGCAGCGACGGGTAGCGCTGGTCCTTCTATCACTTCAATGAAATGAAATCAAACCTTTTTCATTGTAAATAAAGATTCAATGCAAAGCGTCGCGCGGACGGTGTTCAAAGGGTGCGGGCGCTCAAGGGAGTGCGCCCTCGCGGCCGCGGCGGCTCGAGCAGTCGGTCGCTTCTTTGCCTGGAGTCGCATCCTCACTGATAAGAGTTGCGATCATTCTTTGGAATTAACCATAGAAACACTCCCCATTTTACACACGGTTATGTTAGTGTGCAGGGATCATTGGTTATCTCAGGATGTTTTCCTTCATCGTTAAAATTAAATAACCTTGTACGTATTCAAATTAAAGTGTAGTCTCTTTTCCTTATGCTCATGGGTATTTTTCCTAATCTTTGAATGAATGAATAAACTTTATTGCACGAAAACTTAGTGTGAAACAATGCGTATGTACAGAGCAATTAATACAGTTTAGGTGGTCTTATCGCTAAGAGCGAACTCTTCATGTGACTTGTTATGAAAAATAAATTATAAACTAGTTCATTTTGGACTACTATTATTCTTTTATTATGTACTCTACTGCCAAGAGCACGTTAAGCAGTCGGTCCCGGTTGTTGTCGTTCGACAGCAGTCGTTAAGCCACGTCAGATGCCTACGGGCGGCCTGAACAACTCTGACAAATAGGTTGACCACTAACCATACGATAAGGAAGGACTGCCAAGTTTTTAGATCAATTTCAGGATATTTCGTCATGACTTAATTCACATTTCAGTTGAATTGCTGTGGCATCGACGGCTACATGGACTGGGCTAATGTGAAGCCCACAGAAGGGTGGCCCTATGGCGGCCTCTCGACCTCCAACATTACTGTCCCTAACTCCTGCTGCGCCGCCTCCCACTACGAGGACCTCCATATGGGAGAGGGCGCCATCGTCAGCGAGCTGTGTGATAAGATGTACATCAACGGATGTCTGCCCAGAGTGTTCTACCTGGTGTACCAGAGTTCTGGACTGCTAGGCGCTGGAGCTATGACTATTGCGTTCATTCAGGTGTGTTGGAAATATATGAGTATAAATGTTTTAGTGGAATATTGTTGCAAATTATACCGCTCCGGCTAAATAACGGTCAGAGCAGCATAGCCAGTGCGAATTTTATGTTGGTGATAATAATAATGGACTTTATACTTCAAACTACAAAATTGGAACCGAAATGTTGAGTTATGTCGCTCCATACAATACCTACGTTCCTCGGTTCCAAATTCAAATATATTCTATTTTTCCAGGTAATCGGCATTATCTTCTCGTTCTCGCTGGCTGGCTCGATCCGCCGAGCCAAGACCGAGCGCGAACGCAGGAAGTGGGAGATCCAGGAGCGCATGATCAACGCCTACACCTCCCTCAACCCTGACGGCGAGAAGAAGGGCACGGCGCCCGTGGTCTACGTTCCTTTCCACGGACAGACGAATGCTTAGGATATAGAGACCATGTAAACATTACAGTGACAGTTGACACAGACCACCTGTCCATAAGATCACATATATACTTTTCAGTTAATTAATACCTAAGTTGATGAATAGCATCTCGTTCATACTATATCCGTATATCGTGCTTTTATAATATGGGTGAAATGAGGATATGACTTTGGCGAGGCATGCTAGTTTATCGAATTTGATAATATAAAATTTTTCTAAAGTTCAGTTCAGAATCTTTATTTTGATGAAATGGGTTCTAACTCTCTAACGAAACCATGTAGAGGGTAGGTGGTCTGAGCGATTGGTGATTTAATTTTATCGATATTTCTAAGAACCATATAATATCCTATAAATTGTGGTTTGGTAACGGGTAAAGTACTTGTTTACGAGTGAAACGCAGAATGTGGTTAAAAATTTCCTGTTTATGTTCACATAATTACCTATACATTAGAAGAAAAATATAGTTATTCTGAGTTATGACCTGATTTTGTTTAAAACATAACATTTATGAATAATTTATTTTAGTTCCAAGACCCTCTCATAATGAGTCAATACAGTACTCAATCACCAAGCGATTAATCACACCAGTGCCTACACGTATTAATTAAATGTCGGTACTTTTAAAATAAACATAAGTGCATACCTACTTGTTAGTCATATTGGACTGCTGAGCATGAGGATACAAGATTTTAGTTAATAAATTCATTATGTTACTTATTTTTTTAAATTATTTCCTTGTTGGCAGCTATTCGATTAATTTATAATCTAACAAAAAAAATAAAGAATTATATTTATTTTTTACTAAATTCGATTTGAGCACTATTAACCTAACCTAACCTGTGTTCACTGACACTTTGAGAAAAGAAAGAGAGTAAGAGAGCAGGGCAAAGATTGCCAGACATGATTACAAGATTAATCGAAAAATAAAATCGATAGCGCCTATCAAAACCCGTAAATTAGAGCTACGCCCTAAATATCGATAAAATGAATCATAACGGATATCTACAGTATTTCGTCGAAAAGCAAATCATCCATTTATGACACTTCCTGAAATAAAAGAGCGTCTGTTCTACAAGGTAGGTTATTTCTGGAAATTTCGATCGTCCTGTAAAAATGAATTTCGTATTTCAAGTCTGATCAATTTTCGATTGGAATATTAATACTTGCTTATTTCTGAGTTTACTCATTGTTTTGCTATTGCATAGGTTCTGTATTTTGTACATATAAAATTTATTATTATTCCACACAATAATTTCCTACAAATAAAATATACCTACAGGGTACGTTTTGATCATCTGCAATATTTTGAAGATACCTATCCGATTCTGAACTTAAGTTACTCATACAATTTTCAAAAATTCGCAAATATTTAATATTTAAACACTATAAAACTATTAAAATAACTATTATTATATTAATAGTTAGTTAGTTTAGTTTTTTTATTAATTTATTTACTATTTAAATAACGAGTTTGAACCAATTAACAAAGTTGTACCTTAAACTAAACTTGTTCCATGATTAGACTTAAATAATATACTGTTTCACGGGTTTTAATTGTATTTTATTATTTACGACCGGTTTCGTTTACACATCTTCGGGTATAATACCTGAAGAATTAAAACCCGTGAAACAGTATATTATTTAAGTCTAATCATGTACCACAAGTTTCACCAAGTACCAACAACCGCAAGTATTAACCATAAACTTGTTTCAATTTAAGGCCTCAGTTCAATCAGCACCGATTTGGCTCTAATCTGTGACGATTGGTGTAACTAAAGTGAGTGCGGTATGGCCAAAGTATTTAGAATAGGTACTGAAAAGTAAAAAAATACATAGGATAAGTCAAGTAATTGCTAGGACTGGACACAAAGATAGGATAAAATTAGAGTTAATTATAAATTTATTTTATGTCACGCCAACAATATCTTAAAAAGTATTTTTGACTATTAATTCACTGGTGTTTTATTGAACCTCTTAATCTATTATGGACTGAGATTAAAGTTAAAGTTCTTTATTATTACAAGAAAGTTAAGGTATATTCGGAGATTTACATTTTCCGGATTTTGTTAGTAACATCATTACTTTACCATATAATATCCAATTTACAACAAAACATGATAAGTAAGTAAAAATATATATCTTCACACTGTATATCCATTACGGGGTAGACAGAGAGATTGGAGCGCCTACAATCTCTATTTTCGCACGCCTCCCTAGTAGTATCTATAAACAGTAGTAGTAAATTCAAAATTAAGTAACAAAATAATAGGTAATTAGGTAAAACTTTTGGTATAGGAACTGTTATTACCTAAGCGTTATATAGCCTTCATTTAAGTGTATAAGATGCATATTATGTACGCTATCGGCATATCTACCTAAATTTAGCAAATATGGATTTTCCATGAAAATAGATAACAAAATGCCGATAAGCCCCCTATCTCGTAGAAGAGGCGATAAGCGGCGGTGAAAATGACGTCACCGTGGTGAAATCAACTCTAAAACCTACATTATATTAAGAACTAGGAAGTACCGAAATTAATATAAAGTAATTGTGCAAGTAAAGCCACGTTGGACGAGGTCAGAAGTAGGATGGGTGATCGCTTATGACCTATTTCATCTGAGCCCCTCCGTGCCTCGGACAGCACAATAAAAAGTCGGTCCTGATTGTTGCGTTCCACAGCAGTCGTTACGCCAAGTCAGAGGCCTACAGGCGGCCTGTACAACAATGATAATAGGTTGGTCACTATAACCATACGATAAACAAACAAAATGATGTGAAGGTTGAAAAATACTTCCCCTTATTGGTCGCAGGTCCAAGGTCAAGGTCATTCTTTACTATTACAAACGACTATCATGATTCAGCTTCTAAAGAACGTACCGGACCAGCGATGGCTGCAGATGGGGACCCAAGGAGCCACCCACAACACAATCGTGGATTTAAAAAAGTAGATACATGTAGTTACCTAGGTGGTGAAGAGAGCTGATCGGCGGTTAATTACGATTGCCTAATCCCCCCCTCTCCCTACCAATCTGAAATCCTAGATTAGCTTGATCATTGTTACAGCAAAAATGGTTTAGGGTTTAGGATCATTGATTTTTAAATCAATTGAAATCACACTAAAATGAATTAGTGTGATTTCTTATAAATCTTACAATAATTCTTATAACTTCCTTAGAGTTTTCTATCATACTTGATATAGGATTTGATATCATTGATATAGATATCTGGCAATGTCTAATGTAATTTACTCGGATAGCGAAATGTAGTCTTTTAATCCAAGAACTTTTATATTCTTATAAACTTTTCCTATGGCCTCGATACAAAGGTCCTTTACTTAGGCTATCGCAAAGTAATTCATCATTGTGGGTTATTCCAGTAGTTTAATGCTTTCACAATTACGCACTGCCTATAAAAACAAAGATGTGTAAGTAAAGATTTAATAAAAGTGTTTGTCGTCCTCGTAACCTTAGCGACACGTCATTTATTGGGCGCATAGTTGTGTATCTTATTAATGAACGACACACCGACGGACTGGCGAACTACAACCTTATAATCTAGTGACAAAAATAAAATAGGCGGTACATTCCCCATTCGTGGGTACGTGTCTTCGTTTAGGTGTAATAATTAATTATTTAGAATTATTTTAAAGATAGCGAACGAAAGCCGTGTTATCGCAGATATATAAACATTATTTTGAAGTGACACAAATTAATGGGTTTTGTAAGTGAAAAACAAACCTTATCGTTATCAAATACATAGTACATTATCAGCTGATACCAGTTCAGGTAAAGACGCCAGTGTTGTTACATCTGCCGAGACGTACACACGGAGTGCAAAATGCGTGACCCAGCTCAGTTCCGACCAAGACAAACCATGCATTTCAACAAGACAGAAACGGAGTACAATATGAAATCTATACGGTTTCTACTGCTGACGATCACGACGATGTTTCTTGTAAGTAATTTCTTGCTAAATATATTGTTTTGCCATGTGTCCTACCTTAATGTATTACGATTATCTTTGTGCGCAATACAGCGCTTCAACATTATTACGAGTATTATACAATACTTGACGTAGCAGCTGTTCAGCTTGACTACGAAAGACAGCTAGGTTTTTCTCGTGGTTTTATAGAGCCGAGCAAAAAGGCCTGGTGGTAAGCGACAACCGTCGTCGCCCAGATATCTCACCTCGGTATAACAATATTAGAGGGTTTTGGTTGATAATTTTAAGGGTTTCGATGGAGTACCTCATGTGTCTGTAATTATGCTGGGTATTACCCTGTAAACCGGAACACGGAAATACAAGTATTGCTGCTTTGCGGCAAAAATAGGTAAACATGATCCGATAGCGGTAGTCTTGATTATTAGATATATACTACTCGTACCTAAGTAATCAAGGGATGACTAATTTGCTATTTCCTTCAACCAGATTTCGGACAAATATATGAAAGTGGATTAAGTCAGCCAAAACAATATTATCGCGGTGGCAAGCCTTGGATAAAAGAAAAAAATAATCTCCTCAGTGGCGCGTTCATTCCTTTATGCACGGGGGGCGAGGTTATTGTTTTTAATACCCAATATACAGGTTGTCATTTTGTTTATTTACGAGTATTAGGAGTAAGACTAGGCACTAATGTTCCTACAAAATATATTAAAATCAAGGAACCCACTTACATGGCGATTCAGCGCCCCTTTGGGTATCACTTGCGTTGCGACATTTAAAGTTTTTATTTGATAACATATTTATGTATTTACACAAAACTATTGTTCCTGAAAGCTATTTGGCAAACGTTATTAAGTTACTTATCTTTATCACCTTTAAAGTAATCCTGGTAATACACCCATCATCCTCACAAGCCTTTATGGTAAATATTTTGATTTTTATTACAGCCTGTTAGTGATGATAACAATGATTAAACCAAAGATTTACCAGAGGGCACTACTAGTTCGATTTCCATGGATTAAATCAATAATACGATAAACTTATGGAGCCATGTGCCCCACTGAATGAAAGTCAGCATGTTGATGCAAAGATGAAATGTATTTACAATATTGAGATGATGAAAGGAAGAGGAGTGATAGCGTGAGTATGAGAAAACCGGTGGCGATTGTTTTGAGACGTCAGCAGCGCGCGCAGACTGCACAGCGCGCATGCGCCGTCGTTGTGGCGGGAAGCCGCCACAAACTATATGTATTACAGAGCTGATATAAAACAGAATCAATTACTAATGATAAAGAAACAACCGGTTCATATTTATTATAGGACACGGGGAGGGCAATGACGTTACTTTACAATTGAAACGGAAATTCCTGACCAGGGCACGAGATTGCGGTGCAAGCGTTGCCGGATCGAATCCACCTCTAGTATTCCACATTTTACTCCATATTTTTAGTTTTTAGCGCTCGGATGTGGGCGGCGAATCCGATCTTGCTTTTGAATACCGTCACAGCAGTAGAGTTGTCCGGCACTGTTGTATGTGTAGTTAGTGGTAGGAAGGATTTGGACGGGGTTTCCTTATATGGCGGTTGGTATTAAGTTAGACAGAGTGGCGAATGTGTCGTATTATATCCTGAGCAGAAATATAAAGACCCTTGCCATATCGTCCGTGATACTGCAATACGTTCTATGTTAATCCAGACTTATTTAAATATATCAGCGAAAACTCCATCCAAATCAGTTGTTAGTTTTTACGTGATGCGCGTTCAAACAAACAGACAAACAGCCAAAACAAAAATTTCACTGTTACGATTTTATTTTGTGTTTAAAAAAATACAAATACAAAATACAAAAATATTTAATAAACCAGAACATTCAAATTATAATAAAGTAACAAACATATCGGTCTCTACTACCTGCACTGGCCTTATCGGCCGTCATGCAGCATAGTAGTAGATAGCAACAATATAATGGCTCGGAGATACATTTCTATAAAACGTAAGCATGTATCAATTCTATTGTTGTTTCTAGTTTCAACCGTTGGTTGAACGGTTAGTGTATGTGTTTGTATGTGAGATTGTGTGTGTATGTATGTACCTGTTATTGGTAGTATGTCTGGCTACTTTTTAGTCTCCATTAAATTTTCAGTGTCATTAGTTCATTACATTATAATCCAGATCCTTAATCCACATTTCAAATCCTTTTTTAGAGTAGGTACGTTCATTAATTTAAGTTTTTAGAAATTTCCTTAACACGAGAGATGCACGAATTTGCGGAACCTTTGAGAAAATTTGGTTCGACAGAGGGGCAGAACCCCTTGTTCTGCTATTAGCCAGGCACTGAATTTAAAATTTTAGGGTTTTTACCGTCTACAAATTCGTTTGTCACGTGCATTAAAAACAGTTTCCTGACACTAAGCATTTCAGTCTCTTTATAAAGGGCATTCGTCGGGTACAGAAAAGGTTTCTTAAATAGAACTTTTAGGGTTGCTCTTTGAGCTCGCTCCACTTTCAAAATGTGAGTTTTAGCGGCCCCACCCCACGCGGCAAATTATAGTTGGTTCCTGTAAGGTCTTATTTTTGTGACATAGAACGTATTGCAGTGTCACCGACGATACTGCGCAATTAAATGGAACATATTTTTTCATAGTGAACTTCATACATAACACCTAGTACCTACACAAAACAAAAAAGGGTTTTTATATTCGGTCTCAGTCCAGTCAATGAATTGCCCAAAAGGGGGTATAGAGTGCGTGACTATAATCACTGGAGTCTTCAAATTGAAAAGTGTATAGAATGAAAGTTGTAGAAAATTTTATGAGCTTTCATTTGGTATTGGATTTTTTTCCCTACGACACACCGTTTTCGAGATATAAGCGAAAAACCCAAAAGTGGGACCTTGTTTGTCCCGCCCCTTCGGCTCACCTCCTAGACGTCAGGTCTTTTAGTATGTTCACACCTTAAGCACCCTGAACAAGTTTTTGAAGGAATAGCTTAGGTCCCTTCTCACGCACTCTACAACCCCTTTAAAGACTGGAATATCTGGTTACTAATGTTTTAAAAAACACTTTATTCGCAGGTAATCGCGTCACTGATGATTGTGGTGGGAATCTCCGTGTACTCGCACTACCACAACTTCTCGTTCTTCTTCGACAGCGCGAAGCACAGCGTGTTCTTCACGCCGTCCATCCTCAGTGTGTTCCTGGGCGTGGTGATGCTGGTTATCACGTCGTTCGGATTCTTCGGCAGCTTGAAGCAGAGCACTTGCTTGGTTAATTTAGTAAGTTGTCTTCGGATATCTCTAGGGTTTATGGGAGATGAGAGAGAGAGAGAGAGGAGAGGGAGGTTTAAACTTAGGTGCAAATAGATACAGAAGTAATCTATACTTACTTAGTCGTAGATATAGATAAAGGTTGTCTGGAAGAGATCGCTTTTAGCGATAAGACCGTCTATATTGTATTCCACCATTACATACGCAATGTCTTATTATTAAGTTTTGTGCAATATAGTATATTCTATTCTATTCTAGATACTTATGAGGAGGTAAGCGATTCTTAAAAGCGCTGGGTAACTTAAACACAACTAAGTAGCAAATTTATATTTAACGCGCCGATTACGATGTGGATATCACGTCCCATATGTGGTGTTTTCTTTTGTTTGTATCGCTTACTTGTAAGATACAGAACAGACAAAACGCTTGGCATCACGACCAGAAAGCCTAACGTGCAGAACGTCTTGATGTGCAGGATGCCTAAGTTCCAAATTACTCAATTTCAGGTCAATATACAAAATAAACGACTTCAGTAGAGCTAGACGGTTTCTATTTTCTAGAACGTCTTGCGCAAATCGTTAACACTAGTCCGAGGTCAATTGTGCAAGTAAACTATACTTAGACAATTCGCGAGTTAACCCTAAATGCTGGCGCAAGTTCGCCTAATTTGAATAGCAGAGGTACTTATATTCCAAATCACAGGCAAAGAAGAAAGACTGGAGATTTTGTTATCAAATATGAGGCGACAAAAATATGGCATTTCCGTATCTTGAATTTCAGTTACGAAGGAAATATATTTTCCAAAATACCCGGTTTTAATCATGGTAATAACTTGTTCCAGTATGCACTGCTTCTGTCCTTGTTGCTGATAATAAAGTTGGTGGTCGTGATCCTGGCCTTCACGAAAGACACCACCACCATAATGAACTACTTCGAAATACCAGTGTGGGAGTACGCCAAGGAGCCTGAAATCCAGAACGAAATTGATAATTTGCAAGTGAACGTATGTATCCTCCTAACGACACGTATACGGGTGTATTAAAAACCCCCTACAAATCAGTAAGGGTGTGTTCAGCTATCGGGAGCGGATCCGATAAAAATGGGGGGCATCGGTTACAGAATCAGGCTTAATTTCGTGTAATTCCATTATTAATTATAAAAGTACACTCGGATTCACTTTGCTCCACGTGTCCTCTTGTCCTGATGATTAAGAGGCGAAACACGTGTCGAATTCTTCTTCCCCCATAATTTTTGTAATTTAGATTCTTTAAACAAATATTTTCAGCTAAATTGCTGCGGCAGCTCTTCTTTCCTGGACTACGTCGGATTGGAATTCAACGACAACCACAGCACTGTGATATACCACGAGAGGATCGACGGCGACCTGGTGTCCGTGGTCATCCCTACCACCTGCTGCCTGTCAGTTCTGGACAATGGCTGCATGAGAATCAGGCCTAGCAGCTGCAAGGATGCTCTGGCCACCTTCATAGTGCAGCATGCCAGCGTTCTTGGTGTGCTAGGAGTGTCGGTTATGTTTATTCAAGTAAGTGATATCGCGTTTCTTTTTATAGACTTTTCTGAGGAGATTTTAGCCTAAATGCGCATGGTCAGAAAGTGATAATGCACGTCGGATGTGGTTAAATCCAGGATAAATTACCACTAGTGGCACATTTTTATCTGAGCCCCTTCCGTGCCTCGGAGTTTTCCTTTTTCGTTTGATCCATAGTATCTGGGACATATATAAAACACAAGTGTGTTTCTGGTAGGTGGACGGGTTTGTTTTCAGTAGATCGAGTGGATTACTGACAGAGATGACACAAAACTTAAGGAAGGGCGTTTCTTCAGCTCACGATTAATCATGAATCTTTGCATTTTCCAGTTACTCGGCATAATATTCGCGCTGCTGCTAGCTCGGTGCATCCGCAAGTTGAAGAGTGAGAGGGCAGTGACACAGTGGCGGATCAAGGAGCAAATGATCCTAGCGCGACAGGCCAACGAGAAGCAGGAAGAACCCCACGAACAACTCGACTACCGCCCGGAATCCAGCACCGCTTAGGGCCCTTGTGTATAGGGAAATCCGCAATTATTTTTTTGAGCGGTGAAAGTACCGATGAATATGAAAAAAAAGTCATTAAATGTGTCGGTAAAAGTCTCAACTTTTAATGGGATTCGCGTAAGTTATTTGTAATCAATAATTATCTTACCTTATCCTTATCTTATATATTATTATACCTTCACTTTTAGAAACGGTACGTTTCCCTTTAATAAAAGAGATTGGGTGAATTATATGCAACCTTGAGCCCATTTTTTTCGCCTCCAACCAATTGTATTTCATAGATTTCGCCTCAAACTATTTTATGGAACAAACAGCCTAAGTCGTGTACGATAAGAATTTTCTTCGGTTACTCACGAAACAGTCGAGCACTTCTTCCGTAATTAAAGATATCGTTTTAGGCGAGATCTATAAAATACACTAAGATAGATGGAGTCGCCTCCATGGGCCCAAATGCGTCCAATATCTTTACTTGTTATGTACTGATTTTTAAGTAAGTTTGTCAACAATGCCGGAAAAAATATTATTGAACAACAAACTTCATCGATGCTCATTTTCTACTAAGTATATTTCATGTTTTTTGTTGTATTGCTACAGTTTAGTTATTTGAACTTTGCTAAAGAATTAGGTTTTACAGTTACATAACGTCTGCGTAAGCAATAATATTTTTTGGGACTGTTAATTATAATTAAGTTGCCTGTATATTGTAAATACAATTTAAGTAAATAAATAATAAATACAATTATTTTAATATTCATTCGTATTATTTTGGACGAAAGACGGTCTCGCGAGGTTTGCATGACGTCTCCTCATTCCACAGGTATTAATTCTAGGGTGCATCCGTTCGGTTCTGCCTATTTCGCAACGGATGACAAATCATTAGGTATTTTAATATTCAATATTAGATTTCCACAAATCATTTGATTACATTCGACACAGGGTCGCCGTAGTGCGGGGTTCATTAGCAAACTCAAAAACCATTGTAATTTTTTTTGGTAGATAAATGTTTTTTGTATTGTTCATGTACAGTGGAAAACATATCAAGCTATACCTTGTGGAACCTTATCGCAATACGTTTTTCTTACTATTTAAAGTGACAAAGTACTAAAGGGTACAGCTTGATATGTCTTCCACTGTACATTGCTCTCCCCCTAAACCCCCCTATCTTGAAGTGTTGAGAACGTTGCTCCACGTCCGTCCTGGCAAATAAGTGGAAACGCGTGATCTAAAGAAAATAGGCTGATGAAGCGTCATCATGATTCATTTGACATTTGTGTTTATGTTTACTGATAACAATAAGCAATAAAATAAATGAGTTTATGGCTTTATTATCGACTAATGCCGAAAAGGTTTCAATACGCATCAGTGTTAATATATCAGTTGCGACATTATTAGTGCAAAATGCAGGAGAAGCCAACCAAATTCCCACCAATCCAAAACATGAATTTCAATGAAAAACACATTGAGGACAAGATTGAATCTACGAAGGGTCTACTGCTGGTGCTTATGGCGGCGTTTGCGGTTTGTAGCTTTTTGTATATTTTTTTATTGATTAATATTTTTAATGGTTTTTTAACCGACTTCAAAAAGAGGTTTTCTGTTTGAGTTCGCATCGGGTACTGAAATCGGAAATAATACTAAAATGGTATGGCTTTGGGGGTCCAAGGCCCCCTTCGCCTCCCCCTGAATCGGTTACAGATATGTATGTTCATATTCAAATGACACTATGTTTTACTTTACAGCTAGCCAATGTCATTAAACTTGTATCGGGCATATCCATTTACTTCGACTACTATAAATACTCTTACTTTTACGTCCCGGAAGACCGAGTCGGTATGCTTCTGCCTCCCATGCTCTGCGCCGTTATTGCCGGGTTGATGCTGGTTATGACGGCTTTTGGAGTCTGTGGCAGTTTAATGCAAAATATTCTCGTCAATGTGGTAAGTGTTCTTCGATTAGCCGTGTACGCATTTTCGATCAAGATCATATATTTTGAAATTCGGAGAGGGCGCTACAAATACATGGTTAACCACTGTCCAGAGGGACATAAGAAGCCTAGGCCTTGTGGAGGGTGATGCATGCGACCGAAGCAAGTGGCGCCTCAATATAAAGAAAGCTGACCCCGTAGATATAACGGGAATGCGCGAGGACAAAGAAGGAGAGGACGCGAGGTTCGATTTCTGTGATCAAGTATGTTACATTCACTAACCTGTAATATATATTCCGTGTCTATAGAAGATATTACAGGTCAGTGGTTACATTGCATGATACGCAACAACTTTGTTTGGATGATGTGCGTACTGTCAGCGTCAGAAGTATGAGCTGTACAGGATATAACATAAACTGTTCTCAAAACAAACGCCAAAACGTTCCAGTGATTTTCTAGATTCTAACTCTGTCATAGGCCAAATTGCAGTGTGTACACTAGCAGGGGCCATAAATTAAAAAAAAAACTGTACAGCCAAAGTGTTCAAATAGTTGTGAGCCTTCAAAGACTCAAGTAAGCGGCCAGGATGTTTATTTTTATGTTGGCGGAATCGCTCAATGGTATCTATGCAATAGTGGTCAAAAGTATCTAAACATTTAAGAAATATCCACCTTATACCATAGGTATATGGCAGTACATAAATTGACCTAGCAAGAGACCAATACAGATCTTGTATAGAATTCATCATCATCAGCAGCCTACTCTAGTCCACTGCTGGACATAGGTCTCTCCCAGGGCGCGCCATTGAGCCCGATCTTCGGCTTTTCTCATCCAGTCGCTGCCAGCCACCTTGCGCAGATCGTCGCTCCATCTAGCAGGGGGCGTCCCACACTATGTTTGTCCAAACGCGGTCACCACTCCAGAACTCGTCTCCCCCAGCGGTTGTCGGTTCAGCTCATCTTATGAGCCATGTCGATAACTTTTGACTAACGAATATCGAACACTGTGTCCATACATACACGTGATCGAAAGTGCATACACGCCAACGATACACGTGGGGAAACGGCACCTCAGTTGAAGATCTTTTTAAATTACAGAAAAGATGTGTAAGGATTATCGTAAACATAGATGAAATGGAAACCTGCAGAATGCACTTTAATGAATAAAAAATCTTAACCTCAACATCAATATACATTTTGGAGATTTGTAAATTTGTTAGGAAACATACACACTTGTATAAAAAAGCAGAGGACCTACACAGTACGCTATTTAACACTCGCTACCAGAAAAGACTTGCTCTGCCAAAATCAAAATTAAATCTACACAGTTCTGGACCGTTCGTTATGTCAATAAAAATATATAACAAAATTTCACAAATCATCGACATCGAATTAAGAGACTCGATATTCAATAAAAGATTAAAGTTGTATCTTCTTAACAAATGTTTCTATTCACTGCAGGAGTTTTTGATGATAAAACCAATACTTAACTATAAAATCAATTATGTATAACTTATAATGACATTTAATTTAATTTATCTCGTTAGCATTTATTCCTATTATAATTTATTATAATCTCTTATTTTATATTGCGGTGCCCTATTTAGGGTTTCATGTATGATCAGATAATATATATTTTTAAGACCAATTGTAATACATGAAAAGCAATAAACGGTATGAGTATAAGTGCATGCAGTTATATTACTTTTCAAGACCACTGCAAGAAACAGAGATAACTTAGAAGTTGCAATTCATGGAGAAGACATTGAGAATGTTAAAGAGGTTAAGTTTTTGGGAGTTTATATAGATCAATTCTTAAACTGGAAACCAGAACTAAATGCCTTAGAAAACTCCATAAGTTCTGCATGTTATGCACTCCGCAGCTTGAGGGATGAACTAACTAGAGAACAATTAATAATGGTTTACTATGCTCTGATAGAATCAAGACTAAGATATAGCATTAAACTGTGGGGAAACAGTTACTGTTATAATATACAAAAAGCGTTTATAGCTCAGAAAAGAGCAATACGAACCATAGTACGCATTCCACCATGGGAGTCATGTAAAACTCATTTTAGGACTTTGGGTATACTAACGGTTCCAAGTTTGTACATTATGGTTCTGTTAACTGATGTTGTGAAGCATAGATATCTGTTTGAGACTGACGAGGAAATGGAGCTACGAACGTCTACAAGGAGAAAGGACCTGAAAGATATCATACACCCCGCACTGACTGTTGTTAAACACTGTGCACGATATCAGGCAGTGAGACTCTACAACAGGATGCCGACGGCCTTTAAAACTATCACAAATTTAAATAGTTTTAAACACGAATTAAAAACGTATCTTTTGGAAAAGTGCTGTTATTGTTTTGACGAATTTTAATTATTGACATGAATTATTGACATTGAAGTTCCTATTGTGATTTAGCTGATAATTGATTGTTAATTATTGTTTTCCTATGTATTAGTTAAAATATTATAATGTTTAATTTCGACACAATTATTAAATTGTTAACGAATAAAATAAATTGAAAATTGCATACACGCCTTTTAAGAAAACTGTAATCATCTTACATCTATAATGATATTAAAACCTATTTTACTTTGTTCCAGTACACATTTATCCTATTTTTGTTCCTCATGGTTGATTTGACGGAGACGATACGGGCCTTTACCTTAGACACCGGCAGAATAATGGACAATTTAGAAATTCCAGTATCGGAGTACGTCGAGGACCGGAAAATTCAGAACGAAATCGACAATTTGCAAATGAACGTGAGTATAGTTCTGAATTAAAAATTTGAGAAACCCCCGCCGACGTATTACCGTTGTGATCTCCTTACTTTTTCGTGGTCAATGTTCCAGATGTGGGACTATGGTTCTAAACATTAGAGCTCAAACTGGAACCAGCTACCTAACTTTTACCGTTCCAGATCTCCCATCTGACTTCAAAGATAGGTACTTCTAGAGCTTGGAATTAAAAGATTTTTTTAAAGTGTGCAGACGAGCAAACGGGCCACCAGGGCTCTAGATTACGAAGCAACAATTCAATCAAAATTATCAAAACATTTTTTTTATTGTAAGTAAGTACCTTATAGTACATTTTTACAACGTATTTTTTTACTCTACCACCGCTTCGTAAGGTGCTACAGCTAAAAGCAAAGAAGCGGCGCAAGAAACTTTCAGCAGCACAGTACAATCCTTGTAATTACAAATTTAGTTTGTACTTCACTGTTTCCTTTTCTATCTTTTGTTTGTTGTTTTCTATTTGTGCAATAGTATATTATACTTTTCTTTAAAAGGGCAACATTAATAGAAATCCCCATACAAAACAGCGTCAATGGGGAGTTTCTCCCGCGCTTTTGACGCGGCCACACCAGCTTTTTTTCGTTGTCTTGCAAACTGTTTTACAGTAGTGCTTTTCAAGTAAGAATGGTGTTTTTATTCGAAGAACGTCTACAAAATGTGATTAATGTGTGGGACAGTGAAATAAAGTCAAATAAAACGCTGCAGCCCGATCCGTACTTGGCTGGATTTTGAAGAGCCATACTGCGTCCGGGACGCCTTCTTCTTTGGTTCGGATGGTGCAGAAGCGTGGAAGATTCTCCCAGATAGCATTGAAATGTGTCACACCAGCATTTTAATGAAGACTTGCAAGAGTTGTTTACATCAGACATGGCTGTATGGGCTCAGTTCCCTTTGCCTTAAAAAAACAAACAACAACAACAGCGTCAATGTTGCTCTTGTAATAACAAGTATTGTTGCTTCGTGAATTAGGACCCTGATGGTAAGTGGTCACCGTCGCCCATAGACATCTTATCTCAGTATGTTATTAGAGGGTTTTTGATGTGCTACTAACTTTGAAGACTTATAATAATGCCTTCTGTGCATTTAATTTCACTGGCTCTCTCATCCTTTAAACCGAAACATAAAGCATTGCTGCTTTGTGGCAGAAATAGATAAAAGGGTGACTTTGCACAGAGTAATACCATCTTCAAAATTTTGTATTCCAGCTAAATTGCTGCGGCAGCTTCTTCTTTCTGGACTACGTTGGAGTAGAATTCAACGACAATCACAGTACTGTGACATGGACGTACCATGATAGCGTCGAAGATCTTATTACACACCTAACAGTGCCTTCCACATGCTGCTTTCACGCTTCAGCCGACTGTGAGGTGATTAGTCACCGAGGCTGCAAGGAAGCTCTGGCCACGAACATAGTGGAGGGTGCCACTGCTATAGGAGTAATATGGGTGTCAGTTATATTAATTCAGGTAAGTGAATAGCTGTAGGTGGCATATGTTATCTTGGAGCTCTAGGGGTAAGACTTTAATGGCGCCCCTATAAGATGTCCGTCTATATATTGCCGGGGCGGCCCTGTATCTGCTATCTTATGATATTCAAACTATAAAGTGAGTAATGTATGTTGTGTTGTGCAAATTATCTAATTAAACTGATTCTGATTGATAGTATTATTAACAACACCAAAGTATGTATGTAAGTACGAGGGTCGGTGGCACAGTGGCTAGGACACCGAACACCGGACTCCCAAGCGGGAAGTCCGGGTTCGAAACCGTGCAGTGCCATGTACCAATAAGTTTTTCGTATTTTTCGAAGACTTACGTACATTTACCGACTGCTCTAATGGTGAAGGAAAACATCGTGAGGAAACCTGCACACTGAGATGACCAGTGTGTAAAATGGGGTAGACACAAAAGATCCTCAAGAGTCGAAGTGCCGCTGAGTTATTCCCGCCCCCTTATCATAAGATAAGATAAGATGTATGTAAGTATGGCACGTAATTAAAATGCTGCAATAATGCAGCGCATGGGTCTTCGCACTTATTACAGTCGGAAAATGCCTTTGATTGCGCAGTCTCTGTACAACTTTACAGCATTTTAGCAAAGAACTTCTATCGAGCCAATATCTGAATTAAGATGTTGATCCTTGCTATATCAGATCGAGGAGCCACGACACTTCATTTTTTAATTATTCAAAACCATTATTATTTACCTTTCTCCAGGTACTGAATGTAATAATTGCAGTCAAGTTTTGTTATTACGTCCACAAGTTAAAGAAAGAGAGGGTGGTCACACAACTGAAGATCAGTAAGGGACAAATCACCCAGACGCCGGCGCCGGCGCAACTGGCTAATGACTATGTCAACGAGAAGAAGGGACTCTACGACTTCGAGGAACCTGATGTTCGTGGACTAAAACGATCCTAGTGCCGCTTTAGGCTCTACTTTCAAATTCGGGGCGTAATGATTAATATATTGTAATGTAACAATCACAGATATCGGACTACTAGCGCCCTCTCCTCTAGAACGTGAGCATTGATAGCAAAGCCACCAACAGTTGACCCATAGGTCACTTACTATCATACATTTGATATTTCAGTACCCGACTAATGTATGGGAAAATGCCTAAATGGCATGCGCGAACTGGCAGACACGGTTTCCTTATAAAACTTCTCTAGCGATCAATCTACATAGGGGTGAATTTCAAAATCTTTGGTAACAATCCTTTGTTTAGTGAATCTATATTTTAATATTATAACTTTTTTCATTTGTAAGTAAACTTGAACTGTTTTTCCATCACAAATCACAAGAAATCATCAGGAGCTTGGTGCGTGTATCAGATGAGTTCCATCATAATTATGAAATAAGATTTATAAAATACTAAAATGGGCTGTAAATATAAAAGATTAAAGTCATGAAGGAAGGTACGCCCGGGAGACTTTTTTTCATCGAAGATCATCTTTTTTTTTCCATACAAGTGTAGTGTTTATTATCATACAAGGAAGAATGAATGGATTTTGATAAGCTAGGAGTGACATAGAGTATGGTTATTTAGTAGTATTGTGCACCCTAAAACATTTCCTATTGTTGATATTGAGGAGCTGAAAGCAAACTGGTCCATGTAATTAAAAGACAATGGATAGACAAAGGGAAAATATATGCATGACTTAATCACTGAAGGCACATGATAAAATTAGATTAACAGGAAATTCATAAAACAAAGATTAATGTGTCAAAAAACTTATCGACCATTTATGGACAGATAAGAGTTTATTATCCAGATCCATTATAGGTATATGTCTATAGATGTATAGTATCAAATATAAAAAAAACTTTTTTCATATCAGCTGTTGCAACACAGAAAAAACTAAACAGTGTTACAGTATTGGTAGAATTTAGGACAGTACAGTTTAGTGGACATGAAGCTTTATAACACATAGTGGTGTCTGTTCTTGGCATATCACTAACTGTTAATCATCACTAAATGAAATCTCAAACTCACTTTTAAACTATCTAGTATATGGGTGAGCACAACACAACAGCTCATTTAGTTTAAGACCTAGATTTAACAGCTTTGCCAGAAACATTACCAGTTACTCACATAATATAAACTGTACTGCTTAGTACAGTTAGATCACAGAGTACTATATATGGTTAGGATTTATATAGGATAATGGGCACTTTTGGACCAAGTCTTTTCACCTAGAATCCTTTTCTTATGTAAGTCTGGACAGTAATTACAGCAATAAAACAACTTAACTTGCCTCTATTTCTCCATTACTATCTTTGTATCTACTTGTATGATCCCAGAACTGCTTGGCTTTCTCCAGGATTTCATCACCAATTGGAGAATCAGCACCATAGATGTATTGAGGGGTGAATTCTCTGTATGCTATGCAAACACGACGAGTGGTTATATCGTCACGGAGTACGCAGTGCTCCCAGTGGTAGCGAGGCTCTCCGTAGATTACCAAGAGTGACCTCCTGGAACAGATCATACAGTTAAATAGACAGTGCTTTTTTTCATTTTAATGGATATTTCTGAATCTAACAAATTGTGAAAAGTATAGCTGCACATTTTGTGAACTATATTAGGTCTGTAGTTCGTAAAAAGTGCAGCTGTCATTCGTTTGTTATTTATTTTAAACGTTGAATTTTAGGTTGGCATTAAGGGGGCAGTACTAAGGGTAAAAGAGTTAGTTCATTCAGATGTTAATAACTGAAAGGTTTCACAGAAACCTAGTGAATGCCAAACCGAGTCTGATAGGTTATATTAGATTGCATTATGATAAACATGTAAAGATAGCTGTGAACTGCTCCTTTGACTTATCTTGGTGCGCCGTTACCTACATTCGGACTGAATGTTATTGTAAAAAATAAGGAACAATCTTACCTAGGCATTGGTATTCTGACTATGACGTCCATATCTGCCTGTGGTTTGGATGCCTCTATCATGGGCATGTTTGTCTCTTTATATTCAGTAACACTTCCATCAGGTTGTACAAACGGGTAGTATTCCTCAGCACAAGTCAGATTGTACTTCCTTCTATCTCCATTGTATGGGGTCATCGTAAGGACAGAATCTGCTAAACAATTGACTGTCACTATTCTTTCTCCCCATATCCAGCAGTCATCAATATGAGGGTCTATAGATGCACCTTTACTCGGATCATACTCAAGGGAACATTGTTCAATCACTTTGTAACCTTTCAATAAATCTATAGTTTTAAATCTATCTTGAATAAACTTAGAGCACTCAGGAAAGCCATCGAATTTACCAAGAACTACCTTTTTCTTCTTAAAATTAGTTTTAGGACCGAAGTTCTGTTTTCGCCGGCCACTTTGAGACGTCTCCCATGGAATTTCATCAATGGTTTTCATGAAAGTTTCCTCCTCTTCTTTAGTTAAAAAGTCGAGTTTTATGTAGATTCCAGGATACTCTATGTACTCTCCTTCGTGATTAGGATGTTGTTTGTACAGGTCCAAGTCCCAGCCCGCCCAGGCTTTATTACAAAGTGGACAGTAAACATAACCTTTCGTTTTGTCGAGTTGAAGCTGAAGTTTCAAGGTTTCGGCGCCGTGTTGAGTCTCGCAAATTAAACACGTTCTGCACCCTTTGCAACCACAAGGACGAGGCTTCGTCATAATTACCTATATAACTAAATTTACTTGAAAGAATGGAAGAAATGACCTATCTACAATTTCGATTTTCCAATTTTTCCGATAATTTGACATTTTTCATTTTGGAGAGCGTTCCATAACCATTTGAATTAATTCACATTGACAACTATCTATGTTCCATTACCGCCTTAACAGCTGAAAATAAATAAAACTTGTAATTGACACAAGCAATGGAACGTGTATAATTGTCAAAGAGTATAATTTCAACGGGTTGACAATTGTGCATCTTCCATTACCGCGTTAACAACGGAAAAAATATCAAATTTTTATTCTAAACAAGCAATGGAACTAGTCAGCTGACAACGTGAATAATTTAAACTGGTTTTAGAACGCACTCTTGACATAGCAATAGAGTCATCTCAAACTTCATAAAACCGGTAAATTGCAAAATTCGGTAAACTTTGTAGTATTTAATATATACGTAACAAATGAGTGTATGTACCTAGTGATCACTTTTAGACTTGGGAAGTGATCATTAAAAAGTATTTAATTTTTTTTGGTAAGTATGTACAAAAATTTGATCATTATTTGTTTGGCATTATTAATGTAAAATCGATTATATTCAGAAATATAAAAATCCTCGCCCTTAGATTATAAAAACCTTGCCATAGTTATTTCGAAATTACATGGATCTACTTTTTATAGCGAATTCCATAACACAGACAATACAATTACCAATGGCGCCCTTTTGACGGGGTTTTTACATTCCAGGTTAGAATTTACCTAGTTTCTACTTAGCTCTCCTACTAGGTACCTAGTTTTTAACTAGTTTAGTATGAAAATAAAACACAGTTCAAGGATTTAAGTCTTTATTTAAATAATGTTATAAATGAACATAATTAACATCAGTTTAAAAAATAATGAAACTTTTACTTTAACCTAATTAAGAAGCTATAAAAATAAATTAGGTAGGTACAACTTGTATAAAAACAAAAGCCTGTAATGCATTAATTTAACTTATTCAACAAATAGTTCCTGGAAACTGATTTTTACGCCTGCTTGAAATATTACACAATAAAACACTGTTTTAGAAACTAAAATCAATTAGTTATTTATATTTCTTTCTACATTTATTGAAAGCTACCAACTACGTATAAATGTGGCAAATTGTATACCTACTCGTAGTGATCACCAAAAACTTTTGTAAAGGTCAATGTGATTAAAACTTATACTTGTTTTTTGTTGACAGTAAAAAATATAATGAATATAAATATCATTAGGACTTTATCAAAATTGTTTACTACAGGATATTTTAGACTATTATGCAAAGTGTTCATTTTAATAAAAAATTAATAAAGCATCTGTTGTTTTAAAAACAAATGTTTTTTTTTAACACAGATACTAGAAAATATCCAAACACCCTGCATATACTAATTGTGTATTATAGTGACAACAAAATTGGTAATGAGAACTTTTAAAGTCGTGATTATCTATGTCGTGATTAATAACAGGAAGTTTATATATAAAATTCTTAGTAATGTGGCCTGCCACATTACGGAAGTCCTCAATTAATTTTATACACTAACTATCATATAAGAATGGTTAGAGTTGTCATTTATGGGATACCTATGATTTAGTTTTAGACAGCATACGTTTACACCAATTTATCACTTTTTCTATTCTAACGGTGACTTTTATTTACTCCCATCTTTTATTGATCATACTTGACTAAACACAAATAAACGTAAGCATATCTAACTATAGGTAGGTAGTTTTTCGGTTACCGTAGTCCATGTCGTTCGTTTACCTTTTAAATATTTGTATTTCTAGCTTTTTAAAGTATCATTATTGTATTGGAATATTTTAAGTATTAGAAATTGTAATCGCCATCGTGAAGCTTTTTGGTTTTTAAAATTTATTTAATTATATTGATTGGAATGGTAACTATTTAATTATTATTATCCAGAACCTGATTCCGTGTTAATCGATATAAATTTTATTTTATTATATATTTCTTATTATGTCTAATTCAATTTCATTAATTTAGATTATCCAATTCATTTTCAAGATATAAGTATTTTTTAAACAGCGTGATTTATTTCTATGCACCTACATACTTAATCACAATAAATTATGCAAGTTAAGAATGGCAGTGAATAATGTAGGTAATAATTTAATTTATAATTAACAATCAATTTAATATTCCAATTTTTTATGAATTGTCGACATGTTCTTCTAAAACGATGTCTAAGAGTTACTCGTAGTTTAATTGGTTTAGATAGAGTGGGTAGGTAGGTATGTATGTTATTTATTACCACCATCATCTCAATTATTGCGTGTAGATTAGATTCCCTTTTCAATTTCATTACCTCAAAAACTGACTTGCAATACTAGCAAGTGGTCCAAGAAAACGCATTATTTCAAAATTATTTGCGTATTTCAATCGAGTTCTTCAAAGTCTAGAACTCGAAATGTAGAGTGTGAATAGAGCGCGGGGGGTGGCGGCGAGGGTGTGGGAGGCGCTACCACGACCGCAGGCGGTGGCAACCCCTGCGCTTCTTGATGTTAATCGTCCACTAATTCCCAAAGCATGAGAGCGGCGTCAGGGCCCCCGGCACTGATCATACACCGATCGTTGAATAAGAACCGAGCGCAAAATATAGCGCCGCTATATACTTTCATCTCGTTGTATTCAGCTTTCGGGCTGGCACAAGGGTATCTACAAAAAATAAAAATAAATGTAGCAAGAGTCTAACAACAATAGTAGACACATACACTTATTAGAATCTAATTACTTACCTAAATAAGCGCAGATAACCGTCAGAGTCGCCGCTAATTAACATATCGTGGGCAGCTGAACGGCTAGACGTTGATATCAGCGTTGTCATCGGATAGAATCTGTTGTTCCACATTCCTGAAACAATGTTATTGTTGAATTGCAGCTACTAATGTAATTAAAACTATTTAAAACATGACACGGTAAAAAACATACCTGATACAAGGAAACCAACAGTAGAATTATAGGTTGACCATTTCACATCTTTCATAGCAATAGGACTCTTCTCTGGTGAAAGGGCTTTGATATCCCCTGTAAAAAATATAATCATGTGATTTAAAATCATTACTATACGCAATCTTTAATATGCTAGGTGATATTTTTTTCCACACTTACAGAATGCTAAGTCATAATCAGCAGTTACAGTCTGCAAATAATTTCCGTCCAAACTCCAATCCAACTGCACAAGTGGTTGAGCTCCCCGGATTTTATTAGATTTCTTATAAGAAAATCCATCACGAGATACACGGAAAAGGTAAATACTGCCATTTTGAGACCCTATTGCAAGCACATCTCCAGCTGAAATTATTTGTAATGCGATACAGTAAATCAATGTTGAGACCATCTCTACAAAAACAATCGCTGAGTGTTAATCTTACCCGAATTATATTGGAGACAATTAAGTGGTGAGCCACAGACACGAAGTGTGGCAACATGAGCTCCCGCATCCGCGTTTAGGACTACTAAGTGACCCTCAGTACTCCCCGCTGCAAGAGCTCCACCACCAGGATGCCATGCTAGAGACACACATTCGTATCCTACCTGCATAGATAAATGAAAAATAAAATTACAAGAGTATAATTCAAATTAGACATCTAATAGGAGTAATATATAATATATTTCGAAGAAATATATGTGTTTTTGTCTTACCTGAGTGGCAAACACTAATTTATGCCCTTTCCATAAAGCAATATTTTTATCATGACCCGCAGTGGCAAACATTTCATCATCAGGATGAACAGCTACTCCGATGAGCTGTTTATGATGACCAAACACCACCTGAAAGAATATATTCAAACTTATGTACCTTTTGTAATTAGCGACACACCTTTAAGTGTACGATTATTTATATACCTGGTTAAATCGTCTTTGTAAAGATCCTTCCATAATATTATTTCTTGTAGTACCCACATATAAATTACCATCATTTCTACCTGGCCTTTGAGGATAAATGCTTCTTACGCCACCAGCAGATTCAGGCAACTAAAAACAGACCAAAGTAAAAAATGTTATAGATACAAAAAAGAAAATACGATAAGTAAGTACTTTTTTATTACAACCTTTGTTTCAGTTATTCTCTTGTAGTTTTGTAACGAATCCCAAGCTGCTATTTTTCTGTCCTTCTCACCTCCCGAAATTAATGTTCCTTCTGATAACATCACTAACGAACTTATTCCCTTAATGTGTGCCTGTAAATTTTAACAAGACATTACTAATACTAAGTCTGCTTTTTATGATACTATCGAACATTTACCACCGGCACCGCCAGCGCCAGCATACCTCAAATTCCATACGGACAAAGTAAGCACCGTCGCTATCAACGCTATAAATTGTAATGAAACCATCACTATCAGCAGTCACCACATCCCCATCTTGTTCAAATTGTAATGCAGTCACATTCGTACGAGCCGGCTGAAAATAGAAAGAAATATTAAAAATATTGTTTATGTAATGTTTCTTTATTTTTTAATTCAGATAAACTCTTTAATAATATTAAATTGAAAGTTAGGCACAGTCAACTTCTATTGTCTACTATTAAATTCATTGCTACAATAAACTATTAATTTTTCAACATGCTTTGTAAAAAAACCGGTAATTATCGATTATTCTAACATTGAATCAATAAAAATGCGCGGGAAAAATAAAACGATAAAACGATACTAAAAATTTTAAAAATAAATTTAACTTATTTAGATAAGTACTCGTAAATACCTGAATAAACTGCAAAATATAGAAAAATAGCGGGTTTAAACATTACGATACTACGTACTGGTTTGATGATGTCCGTGCGTTCAAAGAAACCGTCTTTCCTGCGATTCCAGAAGGCCAAGTGCCCTTTACCGTGAGTTATGAGTAGATTGTCATCCAGTGGGTGGAACGCGGCACCGGTAAGTTCTTCTTGTAATGTCTGAAATTATGTGTAATTGTATAAGTAAAGACTAAGTAAATAACGACTGAATGTTCACTTGAACAAGAGCTTGAAGAGCAATGTGGAAGTGGCCGCACCAACGATACAAGATTTTGGTTTCATCTTTATTATGGGTAAATGATATCATACTTTTTCTATGTATAATTTACAGGTAATTTAATGTCGCTGAATGCGCATTTAGTAAAATCATGTAAAAAATCTTCTTGTCGTGAAGAATTTGTTGCCATCAACGTATTGTCCGAGTTGTTTGCAGGCCGGCCGTAGGCCTCTGACGCGTGGCCTAACGACTGCTGCCGGACGACAAAAGCCGGGACCTACAGCTTAACTTGCTCTCCGAGGCACGGAGGGGCTCAAATGGAGATGTGTCATGGGCGCCGTCAGAACAGGATGGGTGACCGTGTCACCCGTGTGTATCGCTCGGGTGCACTTCCCTTTCGGACCATGCTCGCTACTATATACGTTCAAATATTAAAACAGATATACCCACTCATTAATTTACGAATACCTACATAGGAAATTAACCATAAATAACAAGTGTATGTGTCAATATCTGCAGCCTTATCACTTGGAGCGATATCTTCTAGCGCAATAGAAAATCGATTCACTGATCCTTGATTCGCAATGCTCAGGTTAACTTATCTAAACCTACTAATAACTTACTTAAACTTAGTATATATACTCTATAAAACAAATAATGAAACAAATCAGGTTATCTCAAAATTCATCCCTTATGGGTGTAAAAAAGGAGTTGAAAGTTTGTATGGGGAAAAGTTTTTGTCCACCCGCGCGAAGCCGGTGCCGGACGCTAGTGGTTTATATTTTGAATTTACTAAAGACGACATTTGTCATAAAATAACCGTTAACACCATGTTAACTCCCACCTATTCATAACATAAGCCACATTAAGTAAAAAACTGAAGTCAAAACGCCACACAAATCATACTGGATATCGCGCACAAGGTACAGTCAAGAACAAAAGGCGGTCGCGGCGTCGCGTGACCGATAAAGTGGTTCTTGACAAATACGAAGATTTATCGCAATGACCGAGAATGAAAGAAAAATAGCGATATTTCAGTGAAAACTTTGAAAGTCCGGAACGGATTACCGTGATTCATACTCGTGTGTGAATATGTAGCTATATATTTCGGAATGACGTCAGAGCTACGCGAGCCTGCTACGCCGTAGCAAGGGAACTGTGCCTTTGTTGCTACGACATTTACGCGTTTTTGTTTTACGAAATCTTACCTTTTTAATATCTTTGTACAAAAAACATCGAACTGCGAAATTAATCTTTTTGAATCACGTAATGAGCCTCTACGTTGTATATTCAGAGTTTATGGTTGCGTCGTAGCTTTCCGTAGCGCCCGTAGCCGTGTAGCAGTGGGCGTGTCTCGCTTGGGTGTGTTGAACCCGCGTTCAACCAATGCAGCTGAATTTTATACCTTTTTTATGTATGGACTACATGTAGCTACGGATTATGTAAATACTAAGAAAAATATTTTCATACAACTATATTTCCGTTTCACTAGAAACCTCGTACGCGAAATACTAGAGCCGTAACGTAAGTTATACAGTATGTTACGAGGCCAGGCCAATGCCAATATGATAATAAATTGTACTTCTGAAGTAAGGACGTAGTCATTATAGAAAGACAGTAGAAATCCTTGGAATTTGAACACGAAATCTTCTATACCAATATTTAATTTAAATACCAAGGTTTATTTGATAAGAATGACCCTGACTACAATGAATGCTTGTTATAAAATGTCATTGTTCGCGTAGATATATCGGGGGTAGTTCTACAGATATATAGGGCCCTATTTTATTAGCGGCAAATATTTCTAGGGTGTCATCTATAGGTTATAACCTATGATCGGAGTAGGTAGGGCTGTTTTTGGTACTTGCCACATACGGTCATAATATGGATAAGTATGCTTAGGAGATAGCAAAATAGAGAGATATGGTGTAAAACTTACAGCAACTTTGCCGAGCAGGTGTCCCCATTGCCACTGCCATACTGATAGAATGCTTTCCCGACCAGCGTCCACCGCTAAAACGTAGCTGCCGCCATTCTGAAACATATATTTCAATTAAAAAAAATATTTTGGAATTGAGAAAACCTAGTATCTTAGGTATTATGATAATGTGGTAAATACTAAATCGTCGAATCCATGAAGAAACGAACGCCGGTCCCTATTTTTCTTTCTTCCGTAGTCGAATCAGACTCGATGTCAATAGAAGCGACAATGGCTCAAACTTTAGGGCAATCGGTTACCGGATCGAATCCACCTTGGAACCATTGTCCCGAAAAATCCGTCAAAAGGTCCGTCAAAACATGTCTACCTTTAAAAGAAATTAGGTGCATTGTATTCAGCGCAATTAGTTTAGTTTAGTTAGCAATTTAGTTATTACTAATTTAGGTAACTTAAGGTATTACTAATTTTATTTGGGACTATTGCGTGTACGTAAGTACCATCCTAAATCTTTTTTAAGAGTAGGTAGTATGGAGGAAAGAAACTCGGGGAACCTGCCCTCCTTTCATACCCTCCACCTTCCTCCGAAGGTGCTCCGGACCCTCAGAGTAACCAGTTCTCAGTTCAGTCTTGGCGCCAAATTACTAGGGTATTCTGCTATTTCCCTGCGACATAAGTATACATTAGATCAGTTGACTCACCAACTGAGAGAATGCGACGGCAGAAACCCCGGCTTCGAACTCGGCCATGCCGAACACATGCAGGGTCTGCAGTGTGTCCGTGCTCCAAATCCTCACGTGTGCCTGCGCTCTCCGCCCTCGACCGGCCCGCTGGCCGCTTGCCACCAGCTCGCGAGATGGGTGCAGTTCCATGCTAAAGAAAGTAGCGGAATAATTGGTCTTCGATTTAGGTGTCTCTTACAGAAGGTGTAAAATATAAACTTGACTGTCAAAACAGGGCGTCGTCTGTATTTATTTTGGAGAACTGTTAAACTATTACCTTTGTTTGACGTTTCGACAGAGTTACATGTTACATCCGCCTTGACTGTCTTAATTATTTACCAAAAGCTTATCAAGTTTATCCTTCAGATTAATTATGTCTTAAGCGTGGTGTCCTGTATAAGTTTTGCGTTTATCACGATACGATAACTAAACGACTTGTTCTATAATTTGTTTATGAATTAAGGTAAGTCTTGGAATGTGACTCTAATCATCACCCTGGTGAGTTTTACTTTTATTTCACATTGTAGAACGTATAAATAAACATTTATTGACAGAAAAATATCTCCTGAAAACAAAACGAGACAAGAAGTAAATTCAATACTCAAAGCTTACCACTGAATATCCTCTGTATGTCCCGTGTAATGCCTCTGCGACTCCTCGTCCCGGTCGTACATGACGGCTACAGCAGCAACGTAGTACAGCAGCTCACCAGTGGGCAACACCCACAAGTTTCTGCGAGTGTCGGCTCCGCGGTAACCGTATCTGAAGTAAAGAATGTAACAGTATAGAAGATATTCAGCAGGACGCGAATGTCCAAATGCGTGTCTAAGCTTCGACGACTGTAATAATCTAACTTACTGCACCATTATCACATTTATGGTACAAGAAAAAGGACCCCAATACAACCGATCAACAAGCGAATATTTGACATATTTTTTTTTAGTAATCCTGACAATACTTACACCCAATCAAGCTGCATCTTCTTTTCAGGTGGAGTATTGTCAATAGGTGCGTGATGAATCGGCGGGTAGAAGGTACGCCGCAGTCCTCGAATCGTCACCCGTATCGGTTCCTCCTTCAGTACTTCAAGAAGAGTGTAATCTGGATGAAAAATTCGTTTGTAGAGAAAGAATTAAGTATGAATAAGAGAACGTATGTTTCGTATTTACGAATAGATGCGAATAAATGCGATATGTGCCAATACATGCGATACCTAAATGCGATTTTTTTTAATACTTTTCCGCGAAATGTCGATGATTTATATATTTTTAAAGCAAAACGGGTGGAGTATGGTCGGACGGCGGCCCAGAGACAGCGCTTGTTGATGAGGAGGGGTGTAATGGGCAGATTATTCGTTTTAAACCAGCCACTCTCCGAAATAGCTATAGTTACCCTATGAGACTGGCATGGTCCCATAAAGGGCCGAAGCCTCAAAAAGAAACAGATTAAAAAAAGCAAAACGGTCAAGCGACATGTCAAAACTTCCGCCGCACTTGTGACAAAATTACATGAAAGCTTCTCTAAAATACAATTTTTCAAACTTGTAGGTACCACAGGGTGAACTCATTGACGGATATTCTCAATTTCATAGACAACTATTTAAAGTAGTTAACCAAGGGAGTCTTGTTGATGTCATACAGATTTTAGTAGCAACAAAATGCTGCCACCTTAACTTTGCAAAGGCAGCTATTCAAAGCCTCTAAGTCCAGTCTACAGTGTGGATGCTGAGACATATTTTAGTATCTACAACATAGTCATAAATGATCAAAGTCAAAGGCTAAAGGAAGAAAATGTAGAGACTACTACAATGTTAGCTTTTAACTAAGAATTTTATGATTAATTTTTGTAAGTTTTGCGAATAACTTATACTTACCCCTAAGTATGAATATTACCTGAATTCCGAACTATTTCTCCTTCGGGAGCATAAAGAACTCTAGGTCGGCTCTTGCTTCTTGCGCGGCGCCCGCGCACGTCTTCTGTCACAGGCGCTGCTGCCACATTGGCTCTTGATCGAGACCTAGAGAAAGTCAAGAGATATTAATTTTCACTCATTTTAATACCAAGAACTTTCAAATTATGTTCTGATGGTGCTTACCTCCTGATAGGTGACTCTACGGGCAGTGGAGCGCTAACTCCTGGACTTAAAGCTGGCGCTACCATCAAGGTGCCCAGATAAAAAGTTTCCACGTCTGCGAATTCATTTCGGAGTTGAGAGAAGCTTCTTACCTGAGTAACACGACAATAAAAAATATTAAATACTTTTAAATTAACCGTTATCCGGCTCGAAGGACAAATAAATGTTCGAGAAAAGTTACCTCTTGTCCCGTTATTGTGTACATTCTTTTTGCGCCGCTCATTTTCAAAACTTGCCCCAAATCTTCTAGCACCTCCTCAAATGGTTGTGTTGTACGAAGATTTAACAAAACACGGCACTGAAACAATCAGAGCCAAGGTTTTCAGGATTATCATATGTATGGCTAGCGGACATAGGTATGTACATACTACGACAATGATATTGCACGTCTAGAACAGAGGCCCTGTATTCAAAGATATTCAAGATCAACTCTAATTGTAGGCCCTTGAAAACTCAATGCAGTAAATCACTACTGACGGTTGCCCCACCTTACATGTATTTTGCGCAACGTTTTCCGGTAATCAAAACGTTTCCGGTGCCAGTGTTCAGCTATCAAGGTCTTGCATTGAAAACACACTGCTCAGCAAGGCAACTTTCCGATTAAAAGTTAGGTACCTATTCATGTATACCAAGATGAACTGCAAGTTAGGCTTTTTGATCATGATAGACATTAAGTAGGTAAGTATTTAGGTACATAGAGGCTTCCGAAGCATCATAACGAGATACGTGATTGAAGCTACAACAGTTGTAGTTTCAATTACGTATGTATAGTTACCATTACGTATGTATACTTATTGAAAGGAAACAATCACTCATCGAAGATGGTTTATTTTTGGAAAAAATGCTCGGGTTGAGTCAAACCTTGTGTTTGTTGGACAGTGTGTAGACGATTCAACAGTTCGTCATTCTAAATTCATAGTTTACGACGATTAAGGCTCTCGATCTACGATAAAACTAGCATTGTAAAAGTTATGAAAAACACAGGGCATGATTCGCTTTTAATTACACAAGTTAACCTAGTTACATAATAATAAGTTACGAGTGCTGGCTTCCTTATTGGCATAGGTCACAACATCCTGTAAGTTTTATTGTATGCGCAAATAAACGTACAGCAAGCTGCCACTATGCCCGCCGTAATGGAATGGTAGTTGTCACAATTACCGCAATTCGGTAATTGCCATAAATAAAAAAGTGAAGTAATGTAGTTTTGTTGTTTGAGGAGCTAATAAAAGTTGTTTTAGAAGATGTGTCGTCATTTCTCTGCTCTGAAGCCCAGGTTATGGGCCCAGTGTACGCAGAAGTAGAAATCTGAAGAAGAAAGAAGGCTGTGAAACATTTTCTCGAGTAAAACGCGCGGTGAAGGCGGTACAGCTGCGTGGTTCGTCGAAAATGGATTACAATGATAGAAAGAATATAGTTCTGAACGGTAAGAACTGGCCGGTGTGGCAGTTCTAGATGTCCATTGTGCTGAAGTCGACGAAGCTGTACGATGTAGTGACAGGAAAGGAGCCGAAATCGGAGGATGAAAAGCCGTTGTGTTCGTGGTTGGAGCGCGACAACATGGCGCAAGAAGTGATTATTACGAGAGCAGAGGAGAACATTTCTGATACCGTGTGCAACAAGTCACGAGACGTGAGTGAAGCTAAGTATGCTGTATGAACCCTCGTCTAAAGGGAGTGTGCATCTTGTTCGACAGAAGTTTATAACATGAAGTTTGAAGAACCATTAACAGTGTTTATTTCCAAGCTTGAAGTTAGAAACCAACTGAAGACAATGGGTGAAAATCTATCGGAGAGTATGATCATAACCAAAATATTGATGAGTTTACCGGAGAAGTATAGACATTTTGTATCTGAATCGGAATTTAGTAGGAGCAGAGTTTAAAGAAGTTAACGTACAGGTTATTAGTTGAAGAAGAGCGCAGGAAATTAAGAAAAATCTGCTTTTACACGGATAGATTTTTTTACATAATAAAGTGTGTTTCTCATAATGGGCTATTATCCAGTCCAGTTATATAAGGGAAGGCTGAAAAGTTCTAAGACTAAGACATTAAAACTCGAGATAAAAATACATACATACATACCTTCAAGCTATGTCACGTCCATGTTGTTGATGATGCGGTTGACACGGCAGCTGGCGGGCTTGCCACCGCCATCCCCTAGCGGGGGCGCGTCGGACACCGCCACCGACTGCTTGTGTCCCCCCGTATAACAAGATGCCGTTCTTTTTGCTGTAACTATTTACGTTGTGATACGTACCTGTATAGAGTGGTCCATGTTGTTGATGATGCGAATGACGCGGCCGCTGGCGGGCTTGCCGCCGCCACCTCCTGGCGGGGGCGCGTCGGACTCCGCCACCGACTGCTTGCGGGTCCCGGCGCGGGACCACCCGCTCGCGCCCGTGGTCGTCCCTCCGTACCACATGCCGTTCTTTTTGCCGTAACTTGCTGCCTGTTGTAAAAAATAAATTGTGAGGATCTGTTACAAAGATGAGTTGTATCGTAGAAGACACGTCAAGCTGTAGTCTGTGGAACCCTGTCGCAATAAGTTCTTGAGATTTGTATGAATGTCTCAAATAAGGTATAGCGACAAAGTACCAAAGAGTATAGGTTGATGTGTTGGCCACTGTACATAGAGACTGGAGAGCTAGCTTTTAGTACTAGCGGAGGATTCAAGTTTTATTTTATGCAATGCAATAATTTTTATCTTCATTAACAAAGAGCTTAGTAGTTAGTTAAGAAGTTGAAACTACGTTTAACTCCTAAGTGAGGCAGAAATTATTACACAGTATCGTAATCTCTATATCAAAATATCGTATTTGATAATAAAATGTAAATAGTTTTGTGTTAATTCAACAGTCTTATACATCTCACGCTCACCCCCCTCACACACACCCTCTCACGCACACACCCCTCATAGACACCCTCTCATACACACGCATACTTAATTAATTAATTATTTGCATAACCTTATATAAAATAAATAATAATAATAACCTTATTATTTCATTATAATTTAGATATATCGGAAGAGACTCGCCCCCACAACACAGGGTATCCTAGTGTGGGAGCCAAGGAAATCTGCAAAAATGTTAAAGATACTGTCTGCATGAATAAATTTTTATTTTATTTATTTTATACACTGTCTCGTAACATCGCAGTAGATTAGGTACATCTACAGATACAATATGAATGCAAAATCAACCGGAATTTTTTTTTTTTAGGTGCTGCTACGCCAGGGTGCCCCTGACACGGTTCGTGTTTGATGAATGTGCATAAGAAAACAACAGGCGAATTTCGCTGACATGCACTGCACATAAAATAACTGCTTTGCAACAATTTGCAGAACAAACAGATTATTTTCTCTATTTTCTTTTAATTACAAATTCTAGTTCATTGCTACGATTCGTAGAGAAGCGCAGAGCTGAAGGACGTGGCTAATCAGACTACGAATTATCTAAGATAGGCTATTGACTACACATAATTCATTACAGTGTCTATGTTTATTCTCACTTTAATTACAGTTCATCATCATCATCAGCAGCCTACTCTAGTCCACTGTTGGACATAGGCCTCTCCCAAGGCGCGGCATTGAGCCCGATCTTCGGCTTTTCTCATCCAGTCGCTGCCAGCCACCAAACAGTAGTATTACAGTTATTACAATGAAATAAAATTTATTGCTAATCATACAAAATAAATTAGTAGTAGACTCGTAGAAGTACGTAGCGTGGTAGTGTTATTTACGAATCGCTACGAATTCACGTGCTTTATCCGTAGTTAGTTTATCTATTAAAATTTCTCTTTTGTCTTTCAGTTACCACACTGTCAAAGTAGAATTCAATGCTACGACTGGTACAAGTACGTGCGTAGGTCGTACAGTATGTAGACAGGATGTGGCTAACGACTATGATTTACTAATTGCTACGAAGAAGTTATAATGTTTTCTCTGATTTTAGTTTCTAGGTACGAAAAACGTATGTTTTTTATCTTTTTCAGTTAGAATTCTACGACCCGTAGAAGTACATAACGTGAACAAGACGCGGCCGAATCGCTACAAATCAATATATTTCGGTAATATTTTTAATTTAACTTTCTTACGTACATTGCAACAATAGAATACACACCGGTGTGTATGCAAATGTAGACCTAATTTTTCTAACATTTTATTTCAACACAGAGTATGTTGACTCCCTTTAGGTATTTCACGCTAACACAAGAATTTTATAGGTTTACGAAGGAATTTCGATGTTCCGCTGTATACTTCGCAGTGGTGTTTTTTGTAATTCCTTGCGAATACTGCTTTTAACCTAGTTTACTCATGGCGACCTGGATAAATGTAACATGTCGTAATGTAGCAAGTATGAAGTTGTGGGATTTTATGACTTGCTGTATTTAAAATTAATAATTAGGAACGATTTATGAAATGCTTTTCGTGAAACAGTGAATGTTAAAGACTAACTTTTTTAAACTGTCGTAAGATTTTTAACACTAGTAGAAATTGTTTAGCATATTTTTCTACTGTTCTGCATATTGATATAATGCAGTGCGATTAAAATGTCGATAAGAGAATAAAATAAAAATAAAATAAGACTAAAGAAATAAGTTAAAATATTTTCAAGAAGATACAAACTTTAGGATAGTTCGAATTTTGCTGAACAATTCTTAGGTTGGAATAAGCCGTTACGCCACAAACTCTAAAGCTTGTCTGATTACAACTGATTACTTGCTAGATTACTCATAATATAATTATTCCTATTTATTTTATGTACTTAGTAAGTATAGTATGGTAATTAATTACCTTGCTATTTATATGTTATTGTTATAAATAAAATTCTCTTATACTTATAACGTTTTCCATAAACCTTGCACACCTACTACCTCTTTCTCGAAAGCATTTCCTCTGCCCGAAGGAAGGTTGCCTGGAAGAGATCGCTCTTACTGTAGTGCATCGGGGATGTTTGCAGAAGCCCGCGTGGATGACTTTCACGCAATTTTACGAAAAAGGGTTGCTTCCCTGATGCACCGAGTAAATAGCAGTCCCAGCAGCATCCTGTTGACGTTTGCCGAGTCCCCCGACTCCCCAATCCTGAGACACTGGAGATATACCTGCATGTCAGTGCGAAGTAGTCGTTCAGTGCTTTGGGGTCGGTACCATGGCCTTGGTATTATTTCTATATTTTTTTTAACTAACATAGCTTTAAGTAATATAATATAATATACTAACTTATATATTGTATGGACCATGTCTGACTCAAATAAATAATAATAATAATTAGGCCGCCTAAATTGTACTTCACTATTTCCTTTTCTATCTCTTGTTTGTTGTTTTCTATTTGTGCAATAAAGTGTATTTTACTTTACTTTATTCTATGGTCATGTAAGCTAACCAGGTAACATCATTGAAAGTTCACTCACCATAACAGTGATCCTCAAGTCCTCAGCGCTTTTCGCGTAATACCGAATCCGAATTCGCGGTATTTTGCACGAATTATCAAAACGACAGGCGTCAAGTCCGGCGCCCGATCGACCACTGGCCGTGTAAACAAAAGAACTCAGCGTTTCTACATCCAAATTATTCCGAGTCCTTGGCCGATGGTACTGACCGTTAGCCAAGGACGTGTCTTATCGCCACCACCGTGCGTGCAATTGAATAAACCGCCCAATCTGATAGAACTCCCCACCCCCTCGCGAACGTAACACAAACACGCGATTTTGTGAAGCTTTGCTGATTTCTGGAGGGTCTATTTTATGTGGTTGCTACCCTCCAGTCATCGTACGTATGGGCAAAAAGGAATATAAAACGTCGAGCTCGAGGTCGCGTCTCAAATTGCTGCATAACAAGTGGACTGCGGTGTTTGTGAAATTAATACGTCTGAAAATGTTGGACATTTTCTCGTTTACATATGGAAATTGTTGGCGTATCCACGGGGAAGTAATCAATGCAAAGTAGCATTTTGTAATAAGTGCTTAGGGGAATAATATTTGGCTCTACATATATACAGAGTGTTCAGAAAACAATGCATGGATAAACCGAAAAAACAGATAGCATTCAACAAAGACCTAATACCGATTTTTCACCCTTTTTCTAATATATTTAAGTATACCTAGCATGAGAAATGCATAATAAATAAAATTACTTACTTACTTACCTAGAATGATTTTAGCAAAAGATTATATTTAAACAAAAAGCAGCAGAATACCGCATAATTTTAAATATAGCATAACTCTCACGTCCATAATCCCCGCGAGAGGAACCACTTTCAATCACAGGTAGTTCCTACTTTTCGCCGTAACATTTGGTGGACAAACGTGGCGAGTTTATCGCCGTCTACTAGGTTTTTTTTAAACCACTGCTTTAAGAACGCAGAGTCGTCTACTAGGTGTAGAATAGTATCTATCCACAAAGACAAAAAAAGTCGAATTGAGATTTAATCTGAGAGTTAGTGCCTAACCCGGGTTAAATCACAAAACATCTTTCACCATAGACAATCCGTTAGGGTTAACCAGGGTTAACTACATTTAACCCGCACTTTCTCGCAAGCCGCCTTTAGTCGCCTCGTACGACACCCACGGGAAGAGTTGGGGTGGTTCTTTATGACCGGCACGACACGGTACAAAATTTTAAATATTATTTTGACAATATCTTCGTATGATGGTAACTAGATTTTGTAGGCTAGATTTTTTTCACTATAGTACTAAGCTTGCGGTCTACTTAAAAAGTAATTAAAGCCCCTTGGTATCTAAAATCAACAGTAGGTACACCATATCGATATGAACTCGACACACGCAACCGTTTGCATATTTATAAGAAAAACATTCGTATTATGTAATTGAGCGTAAAGTATGTACTTTTGGTTTGGTCATTATTCAAAAGCAATTTCGGCGAAACCTTTGTTTGTATAAAAACAGTTTTCGCCACAAAATGTGAAAGTATTTGGGATTTTTTAGAAAAAAAATACGTTAACATTAGTCACTAGACTTCATTATTTGATTCATTGGTTACTTTCAGCAATTGTAACGATAAAGCAATAGTGTATTTTCCTGCAGTAACAGAAAAAAAAAGATATTTTGCAAACAGATAGTTTAGATAACAAGAATATGTTATTAATAGTTTAGGTTGCGTTCCATAATCCCGACAATAATTACTCTACCCGGTTCCGAAACACAACGTGAATTTTTCATCTGACAGTTCAAGTTGTGTTATGGAACCGAGAAATCGAGTAATATTTCAACTGTCAGGTAAAAGATTTTTCTCTAGAGAAATCAGAGTTAATTTTTACTCCTGTTACACTGACAGATAGATATACGTTGACAATTAGAAAAAAAATGTATGTACCTTTTTGTTACTGAATAAATCTTTTTTTTATTTTTTTTTATTTGATTTATTCACGTTGACAAGTTTGTGGCCGTTCCACGACCCTTTTGTAAAACTAGGCATATACCTGGTTCCAAAACGTTTACTTTATCCGAGAATAATATAATATAATAATAAAGCGAAAAGCGAATTAGAACGTAGCCTAAAAAGTTAAAAATAAATAATGAATTTTATTATTTAAGGATATAAAATAATAATTTTTAATCTGAACCTCACCCGACCGCAAACGCCATCACGTCTGTGAAACGAACCTGTGACGTCATTGTCTTTATACAAACTCCGAACAAGAATCATTCGTTCGATTCGTTCGTACATTTCATTTATTCAGGTATTCGTTTGAGTGTTCTACTCATTTAATTGTAATTAAATTTTATTAAATAAAAGCCCAAAAGAAGAAAGGAAAAGGCCAAAAGAAACAAGATTTACTTAGCTATGGTAAGATTTATTGAAGCTAATTCTTCCAATTTATTTTATTTAATTTTTAGTTTTATTTCAATAAATTTCACAGCATTACAGTAATACTAAGGCACTGTGAAATTCAAACAAAAATAAAAATTTGCCATGAATTGATATTATGATGGTAGCCTAGTTCTTCGCGGCAATAATGGTAAGATGTAGGTACTCACAGGAGGCTCAGGCGCGTAAACTGGTAAAGAAATGACGACGAATGGTGACTCTTCGTCGCTGTCCAGCATTGGGTGGTCAGCTAGCTGGAGCCAACGCCTGCGACTCGGTCGCCACACTTTCGGTCTTTCGTTATTCACAAATATGTAAGATAGAACACCAGCCTACGGTAACAGCTCTTGTACTTAGAAACTTGAAGAAATGGAGGCGAGACTTTTGAATTTGCTATAAGTGAGTGACTTAATATAATTGTCGAGTTCCTTTACTGAGAAGTTCTGTAGGTATTAAGTTTGTCAATCTAATTTATGAGCATGTTGGTAAATCACTTCATGTTTTATCATTGTCTTAATTAATTTGTGAGTTATATCAATGTAGGTATGTTTGATACTATCTATAAAATGAAACTATGTGAAAAGCTGAACGAAAAGCTGTTCGTGAAGTTGAACTTATAAATGTCAACCTTGTTCATAGTCTCAACTTCTCAAGACTATGGTAAAAAGGTATTAAAATAATTATACAAATGTTTTAGCGCCAACAGGCTCGCCGCTGTGCCGCACGCTCTGCAGAAGGCCACTAAGACGATCCACGCCATGGGCCCTCAAGTTTATAATAGGATCCCCGGGGATATTAAAAATGCTCCGAGCGAGTGGACTTTTAAAAAGAATTTAAAGAAATGGCTTGTCGAGCAATCCTACTATTCTTTCAATGAGTTTTTAGAGGTTAAGTGTAACAATAAATAATTTAATTGACATAATAATATTATAATTGACATTGATAAATAATGTATTATTATCCTGTGTGTTATGTTCCTCCGGGAGTTTGTGTGTTGTATATGTATACCTTGGTATATGATGCATATTGTATGAGTGTATATGTTGTAGTGTATGTGCTTTTTGACTTGTAATGAATATTATTAATGTCTATGTCTATGTCTTTTAACTAAAGATTGTCTATGTCTATGTCTTTTAACTAAAGATTGTCTATGTCTATGTCTTTTAACTAAAGATTGTCTATGTCTATGTCTTTTAACTAAAGATTTAACTGTAGATGGTAAAGAATTACTTTATTGCAACGATAATAAAGATAAAGTTTACGAGCGGCGCATTATCAAACCGCAGCTAAATGTCACTCGCGTTCACCACCTCGAGTCAAGTTCAAGTACCTAACTAACGCCAGGACAGCACACGTGGTATCTTCGTGTCGGCATGCAGTAACGTTTTGCATAATCTGTGACGGCTGTTTAACATACTGTGCCGGGGTGACGTCGGTCCGCTCTGTCCGCTCCAATCGCCAACATGAATTTACATAAACTTACAGTAAACGTTTGAAGATAGGTGATTTAAGTGTTTGGAGTTACGCGATTTGCTTAGTGTGAATCAAAACTCTTTGGGTATTACAATTAAATTAAAGACCGGTTCATTAGTTTCTTTTTGCATGACGAGCGAAAGCTTTTTAAGAATGTTAATGTTGAAAAACTTTTTAATTTAAAAAAATATTATTACACTACGGAGTTATGAACTTTCTAGAATGACATCATACTTTTGGTAATGCAATTTTTTTTAAATTTCTGGCAAAGAAAACGACTCGAAATTTTACATAATTTTTCATAACTTCAACAGCGCCTACCAATAACGCGTGTAATAAGTACCTACACTGTAAAACATAATTTATGAAAAAAAGGTTTTGCAGTAAAGAAAATGTGCTTTTGCTAATTAACTGCAAAATGGGCCACGGTTGGCGGTGTTTCTAGCTTGTCAGCGGGCAGATCGAATCTTTGACACGCGACGCGGATGTGTGACTTTGTCACGACAGGGTGTACTCTCGAAACATAAGAATTCTGAAGGTACAGTCGACAACACATAAGGCATCAGTACTTTGTCGCTTTAACTTATATGACAGGGTCTTACAAATGGCAATTAATCATAACAAAAACTTATTGCGACAGAATGCACGGAGATAGCATGATGTGTCTTGCACTGTACACCTATACGTCATGTATGTTACTCTGTCTTTACCTACACTTGGAATCAAACTTCAAAACAAAGTTATAATATACAAAAAGGTGGCTCCGTCGAAATTATACCTACATCGTAAGTAGCCGACAAATATTGAAGAAAATACTTAACGTTTGTTCGCGGTACAAAGAACTATTAACTAATATTAATAATGTTGTTATGTAACTTCAAAGGAAACTTGGGAAAGTTGTGACCTAAAGAATATGCCTATTGTTTGTCCGTGGAAATAACCAACTTAAACAATTGTAGAACATGAAGTGATTTCACAGACCGTTTCTTTGAAAACAGAAATGAAGTTAATTAGATACTCGAGCACTACAATAACTTATTACACTGAAACTTCACTCTTGAATAACTTTTTGTTTACACATGCCTTACCATAACTGACCGTTATGGTCGTACTGAATGATATACGTCGTGTTTCTTAGACGCCATATAGGGTACTAGACCCATAAGAGCTGACTAATTTGCAGAACCAGCAAAACAAAAGCCATCGCTTCCATCGCGAAATAGCTCAACTATCACATCACTGATATACTAGAAGAGGCTTTATAGTAATAGCTTAAGGCTCCGAATTAAAGGGTAAAGCTATCCGCTTGGCACGGTTGGATGTGGCAGACTATTCGAATTTTAAAACGACGGTGGAGGAAAGCTGTGGCGGGGCGACCGGCCAAGGTCACTCTCCGTCAGAATCCACGCAAGTAAATGCTTTACAGCAATAGGCCGATACAAATCGAGGGTCAGACGCTGGTTACAATTAAGACTCCTTTATGGGGGCTTACGTGAAACAATTATTACTGGTTATGCCCAGCTCTGATCACGATTAGGCGACACGCGACCCGATAACGACTAATTTCGGACTACGCATTTTTATATACGAAAATAAGGTTTTTTGGGACCTTGATCCACTTCCTTCATCGCGTATAGGTCCTACGTAATAATGTTCGGCGGAAATGGTTCAACAAAGTTATTCCTAGCGAATTACAGCCGCAGAGCTTAAATGAAAATTGAAATGGTACCTATCGAGATTTATCACGCGGGAGCCACGTGTTATACCAACTCTTTCGTTAGCGTCAAGGGCACAATCTTGGCACAGTAGTAGTTATATTTTATAATAATTTGTAGTTTTAATTATAATATAACACGTTACGAAAATTATAGTTACGTTCAAGGCTTCCGAAAATGTGTCGGGAATTTGCGCGAGCGAGGCCGTGTGTTCTCTAGTAACTACGTATATAAAATGTTTAAAAGTAAGAATGTTTGCTACAATCGACAATTTGCCGGAACACCGCTTGACCTATATCCCCAATTTCGACAGCCAGCCGACTTTGCGATGTTTTCGATACTTTGTAGTCGTGGAATATCACGAACGACGTTTAGCGGAAGAAAAGTGCAATTTATGCATTACATACATTACTGTACAGGCTTGTGCAAAAGTGTTTAGACATAATGCGGTTGAGCATAATTATTTTAAAGGCGAAAAACATTAATGTAAGTAAGTAAGTAAATATTTATTTGCAGAAAGATGTGTTCTTATTATAATATTTTATAGACAGTACCAACATATTTCACCTTTCTAGTTGTGCAATAATGGTGAATAGTTTTATATTTCTGTATTTATATTGTACCTAAGCTGTGTTTTCCAAATAAAATAAAATAAATTACAAGTTAATTTAACAACATTGGTCAAATTGAAAACTAAACAGTAAGTTTTAGACTAATTAGGTAAACAAATTAAGTATTTATTTGCTTACCTTAGCTCGACGTTTCGGCCAGGTGTCGTGGTCCATGGTTTTGAGCTAACTGGTTAAAACTACAATGCCCGAATATTAAACAAGTACCTACTTCACTGCTAAGTGACGTGCGTATTAATTACGTCACAGAACTTATGCTCTATGAGTTTTGCAGAACCTACACACGGCGAAAGGCCTTGTTAAAAAAAATACATTAATTAAGCTGTTACTATAAACAATATAACTTTGCCTAAATTGGAAATTTCGATCGTTCTATTGTGTTCTACTATTATTCACTTACTTACTTACGTACACATTGTGTACTTTTTCTACGGCAAAGTTGTCAAAACACAACCCATGTTTTCCCATTTATTTATTTAAGCTTTCATTAATTATAATAATATTGTGTGAGTAATGTGCATTTTTTTCTTCGAAATAGATTAGTCACCTCAACACTTTCATAATAACAAAATAGGTACTACTTATCTACAAGAACTATGAGTGTTAAGTAATTTGGAGCGTGACTGTACACAACCGCGCCCAAGTCGTTAAGATGCCGCATTTTTGTGTTAGCAATATTAAGAGTTCCGAGACCTAGGGCCAATTTCACAATAAGTGGTTAAAGTGGAGATTACACTCGCATTTTTAAAATTCCATAACTGAATTAGGGCAATTTAACTTGGCATGATGTTAGAGTGACTTAGACTTATTGTATTTTTTTTCAAGGCCTTTCAAATGGGACGTTTTATACTGCTGCTACAATTTGTTGCTTTAATAAAACAAGACAATTATTTGCAGCTATATAGGGTGTTATTTTGAGGAGGCGTCTGATATGTACAAAAAATACACGAAAAAATAACCATCTAACTAACTCATACCAACCAAATAATAACCATCTAACTAACTCATACCAACCAAATAATAACCATCTAACTAACTCATACCAACCAAATAATAACCATCTAACTAACTCATACCAACCAAATAATAACCATCTAACTAACTCATACCAACCAAATAATAACCATCTAACTAACTCATACCAACCAAATAATAACCATCTAACTAACTCATACCAACCAAATAATAACCATCTAACTAACTCATACCAACCAAATAATAACCATCTAACTAACTCATACCAACCAAATAATAACCATCTAACTAACTCATACCAACCAAATAATAACCATCTAACTAACTCATACCAACCAAATAATAACCATCTAACTAACTCATACCAACCAAATAATAACCATCTAACTAACTCATACCAACCAAATAATAACCATCTAACTAACTCATACCAACCAAATAATAGCGACTTCCACGTGCTGCTATAGTTATAGCGGAAACGCTGCTACGCTGGTCAAGCTACGACGTAGAATGGGTCACAGGGAAAATGTGCTAAAGAAAAAAAACAGTGCTACGCTTTTGCTACGCGTGGGGCCAATTCTAATTCTAAGACGGGGGTGGCGAACCCTGCACTGACTCCATGAACCTGGAACCATGGAGTTTTAAGCAAAACGCGTGGGGTTGTACAAGATTTTTCTATGCCAAGCAGTGCTACGTCAATGCTACGAGATCGCGATACTCATTGATTGATTATTCACACACGTGTTTTAAAGTATTAATACTTATTGCTATATTAATAATATAGCGCTACGCTTCTGCCAGCAAACACAATACTATACTTTTATTAAATTATTACGTTGTTGCAATAATATAGTGCAATATTAAAGCAATAAAATAGTGCTACGCTTCTGCGACACATACTCTATATGTGTAGAGTGTTAGTGTAGCAGAAGCGTAGCACTATTAATGTTATTATTAGCGTATTATTGCTTTAAAACATGAATGTAAATCATCAATAAGTGTGTGAATAATCAAGAATGAATGAATGAATGAATTGAATGAATGAATGAATTAAAATTTATTTGCACACATATTTTACACTTTTTTACATTTCCTAGAGTAAGTTTACAATTATGAACTTGCAGCCCAGTTACTAATAAGTAGCAGAATAGCAATGACAAAATTGAATTTGAAGATATTTAATTTGCCGGCATTAAGAATAATCACTGGGCCCAAGAGGTAGTATCTAAAATGACAAATGTAAGTACTCGACAGGGTAGCTACCCTTTTGAACAGTCAACAGTCAAATGAAGCTAAGCCGTGGAATTATCATAAAAGGTCAGGTATTTATGTAATATTATTACTACAGCTTGGCAGCTTGCAAAGGTTTGCATATATTTTTTTAAATTATTATTGTTATTTATTTATTTGAGGGTAGTATCTATTTCATACGCCTTTTGCACCCGTATATTATATAATTTATGATTTTTCCATCACCTGAAGGTGGCCTGGAAGATATCGCTTAAAGCGATAAGGCCGCCTTCTGCACATTGTATTGTACCTCTCTTTATGTTGTATGTTTTGTTTATGTCCCGGGTGTGCAATAAAGTATATTTGTATTTGTCAGCTACTGTGGGTATACAATTCGTGATAGTCATCTCGAATTAGAAAAATATAGTTTTGCAAACATTAGAAATCGCGTGATTTCTAACCTAATTTTAATACATATCCAAGCGTACATAATGGCTCTCCACCGCCCTCAAGCAACTGCCTATTACTCTATTTACTTATTCATTTATACAACCCTTATCGATAACCTCTGATGACAGTTTATATTTTTTTCGCTACAAAGGAAATTAGCGAAAAATATCAAAAGTAGGACAACAAGATGGATTGCTTTCCGAAGCAGTGGATTATTCTAGATTTTTCATAATGTCCTTCCTTATCTAGGTAATTTATGAGTTCCGCAATAATTTATCAAGGCTTTCTTCATTTTAAAACGAGGGTAGTTTAGATAGAGGGCGAAATGTTTATGTATTTGGACAGTAGCGGAAGGAAAAGATACAGGTGTTAAGGTTGGTTTTATTTCAACTTTTTAATAACGTTGTTCGGGTGTTATCAAAAGCTGCTGTAGATAAGAACTAAAAGAAATTATTGTGACCTACAGTGTAAACTAGTACAATAATAAATAAAGCCTACTCGTTTGGGTTGCCCCATTTCAAATATGTTAACAAATTATGTGCGTTAAGTAATGTTTAATGCGGTATCTACCGGTATGAACTTAGTAAGAAATACACTAAATTTACTGGTACTTTTATCTATATTAATTTATATATTTAATCTAATACAATCTTAAATGAATGAATGAATACTCTTTATTGCACAAAATTAGTGTGATACAATGCGTACAAAACGATTAATACAATCTAGGCGGTCTTACCTTATCTTATGACCCCAGCGGCACTTCGATCCTTAAAGATCTTTTGTCCCTACCACATTTTACACACTGGTCATCTAAGTGTGCAGATTTCCTCACGATGTTTTCCTTTACCGTTAGAGCAGTCGGTAAATGTACGTAAGTTCTCGAAAAATACGAAAAACTCATTGGTACATGGCACTGCACGGTTTCGAACCCTGACCTCACACATGGGAGTCAGATGTCCTAGCCACTATGCCACCGAAGCTCTTAATTAGTACAAAGTTCATCAGGCAAATATTTTATCTTGATTTGATAAACATATTTTAAGGAGGCGATTGATAAATAATTATAAGGCGCCATTCGTTGCAGAGTTACCAAAGACAATTAAAATATGATCGATATATCTCAAAAATCAGAAAGAGAATTTTCTGATTATCTTTGAATCTTCTGCGACTTGATGTTTTGGATATATAGTTAATCATGATCAAGAATAACCATGAATAATTGAAGAAAACGAACACAAGTATCATTTCTAAGTATATCTATCGCATATGAAATCGTCGCTTTTTTCCAAGCTAATCTAATGCAATCGTCTGTCCTAGTGCATACTGAGTGCAGGTGCATTGCCCCCGAGTAAGGTGTCGTTGCCAGCTCGCCTCGGCCTCAGCTTGCAAGTATGTACACGACATAATACGACACTGGAAATGCGTGGTCAAATGTAGAAAATTACAGTTATAAAACTCGATTTGTTCTGAAGTTATAGAGTAAAATTCGGTATTTTTAGTCGTTCAGAATGATCTAGTGCTCGGCATAGACAGGATCGTTCTTCTTTCTTAGTATAAGAGTATAATTTAATACTACTAACGGGAGTGAAATACTACAGATGGTGTGGATCCGGCAACCTAATCTCCTCTACTACGACTATTCCTGTAGTTGTCAGTTTTCCTGTACAATAAAGTGTTTCTATCTATCCATCTATCTAACCTCCAATTGCACTTGGAATGCAAGACACTAGGCATCCCTAAAGCACACGAATCTCCCTTAATCTCGACGTTAGTAAACTGTTTTTTTTTTCAAAACAAACGCCAAAACGTTCGAGTGATTTTCAAGATTCTAACACGGTCATTGGCCAAATTGCAGAGTGTAAATCACAAGCACTTCATTATTAAAAAAATACTTCTAACTCTATACCGTTAAAAGTAAACAGAAATTCTTTAAATTTCAGCCAAATCGGAAAAACTCTAAAGACATGTTACTATACAAAATGGTTAGATAGTGTCATGTATACTTAATCTCAATTCCTTTAGTTTACAGCAACCACTATCTATAAAAGATCTTTTAGCAGGTCTAATGTATTAAGAGCTTTTTGACTGAAGGCCTTTTCAAACTCTACTACGCAATTACAGTCAACGTAAAATCAAAACACGATACTTTTTACACGGAAACCCGTATAACTTTAACAAAAGAAATCTACAGTTGTTTACCTAAGAATTTAATTCTGTCTAATCACTATACAATTTCCTTTTGGCCGAAAAATTACCGTATTTAAATTGGATTGTTATTTTCTTGCAATTAGTCTAGCTTATCGAATATTTTTCGGGGGTAGGTATGTGTAATCAAAATGCAAATGTCTGCTACTGTGCGTGGGTCTTATCCGCCGACCCACATCTGGGCAAGGCCGTGGCCTCGTCTCCCCACGACATTCTGAACATAACGTGTAATGTAATGTTTATTTAACAAAAATAATTACTAAAACACTCTAGGAAAATTACTGCGGAGTAATTAGGATCTGATTTTTCTACAGGTTGATTCATAAGTTATTATTATTCATCATAATTAAATCTAAGGACGCCCCAAAACTTGAAATTGTACCTTACCCATGAAAATTCGGTTCCGTGTACTTAATCAATGCCTTACAAAGAAATTTACGACTTTTGTAATTATATAAAGAAACTTTATTGTTTTAAGAATTTCCAATAGTCGTAAAATCAAAACGTAATTCTATTTCGTGATGACTATTATCATGTTATAGTGCAGGTAATCTTAGATCATTACATATTAGTATTGTGCTATACTAATAGTGTTCTAGGTGCAAATGTTATGTTTTCTGTCGAGTGCTACGACCTACTTGAGTTCATTGCGCATTGCACCTCAATGGTCATACGTGTGCTAGAGTTGCTATAAAAGTGTAGTGTAATCAAAGAATAGCGGTTCGTAGAGGGTATGCCACTTTACGTAGAGATCATACCTACATCAATCAAGCATTTGATTCTGGTGCATTTGTGAGTACCTTCTAAGTACTAGCTACCTTCCAAACATACAGCAGCTAAGTTTAATGGTGAGAAACAAATAGCACACATCAAAAACATACCTTAAAAGTCTTGTAAGACGACACGACGTAGGAGGCTCCGTCCTCCAACTCCTCAAGTCTGTACTTTCTGTCTCCGTCCATCCCAAATATGAACCTTGCGCCTCGCGGCAGCTCCAGTCTCTCTGACAGCCGATCGAGCAGCGCGTCAATCGAAGCGAGGTCTCTGCCGGGTTTGAAGCGGAACTCCACGCCAGGGTGGAAGGGATCGCCATTGCGGTAGAAGGTGACACGCCGGGCCTTCCAGAAGTTGAGGTTGGCGTATCGACTGGCCGGTTCGCTTCTGTTCGGACGAGCTGTGGCTTCGGAGCCTTCGGAGATGTCGTCGGGGCGCTGCGGGGGCGACGCGGGGCGGGAGGGGCGCCAGTCTCCTGGCTCCCGCTCCTCGTCGGACGGCGGCTGAGGGTCCGGGGCGGGCGCGGGGGCGGGCTCCGGCGGGGCGGGCTCCGCAGCCTGCGGACGGACACGTGAGAGCCGGCGCGGGCGGGCGGGCCCCCGACGCGACATACCTCGCGACCTCTCGCCACCCGACTGGCCCGCACTCGGCCGCGCTGACCTGCACCTACTTCCAATCAACCGATGTACGCGACAGTATCTAACATACCCATCCTCATTCATGAAACTGACGATTCATGCCGGCCACGTGCGTGATTGATTGGTTGTAGGTAGCAGCGTCGGAGGTAAAGTTTCTGTTGTGCGTTGTCTGTCTGACCTTGGATAGGTCAGCGTTCAGTGTCAATATAGTTATTTGTTTTGATCGGAAATAGATATACTAGTACGTAGATGAGAAATATTTGTCAGCCTTTTCACTAAGTGGCTAAGAGAATATAAAATTGAGTATTCGACGAACAATGCATAGGTACCTATTCGTAGCTTTAATTGGGGAGAGACCATGTGAGATATAGACTCTATGTATCATGGTTCTAATGTGCCTATTATGTATTACGAAAACAATAGACAAGTTCCATATCTGACCAAAAGAAATACTCGTATTTATTCTTATTAAAAGAGTGAGCTACCTAGCTAAGGTAGAGCTACAATTAGCAAAATGATTTATCCAAAGCTAAACGACTAGCAATAGCGATATTGTTTTCATGATAAGCCTTAACGAGCTGGCTTTTGAGAATGACTAAGGAATTTTAGTCACGACCGAGTTATAGTTGTTACTTTAGTACCTACTCTTAAGTAGGTACATGAATCAAGTTGACAAAAGTAATTGGACACGACTAAAGTTGGCTAAGGAATTTGTCACGTATGAACATTTGATTGAACGCAATGAATCATTTGAATGACCAACACTGCGTTCGAAAGCCATAGTTAATAAGGCGTACCGCAGTACCCGTAGGTCGGTCAAAAAATGCGCACAAAGAATTTTAGACTGAGTTAGTAAGTAGCTTTCTTCTCCAGTTATGTTGTGGCTATATTATGCTAACTCAAAATACAATATGAGATTTGAAACTTACACGATTTGTATTTATTTTTAACTATGTAAACGGGGCTTTACGCGTCGGTTTAAATTTTAGGCAAACTCCGTCGAAACGTCGAACAAAGGTAGTTCAACGTTTTGACGTTTGAGTTGCATCTGTCATGGTCACGAACAGACTGAAGCGTCGAGTGTCAGCGACGGCAGACACGGGTGGGTCTGCCTACCCTCATTTTTTCTTCAATTTCTTCGTCCACAAAAACACAGATAAAAAAGTTAACAAAGGTAACTACAGTATAGTTTACCAAAAATTAAATACCGACGCGATTAAGTCCCGTTTTCATAGTTAAAAACAAAATGCAATATTTAATCAATGTGCAATAACCTAAAAAATCTGACCTTTTACGATACATTTGTGAGCAAAATGGACCGACGTCGTAAGTACTTTTAGGCTGATGCATTCATTTTATTGTCCAGATAAGATACTTATACGTAGATAATTGAAACAGTGTGTAAGTGATCAGTGTAAGTACATAATATAATGTTTACCATAGCGAAAATTTATTGAAAATACTATAATTCTGTCTGCCTTGTTAGTAATTATGATTTTTAAAGCAAAGCCTGTTGTTTTAGCATAAAATAGTTAATCAAAATTATCTTACCACAGCAACAGCCGCCATCGTTTCCTCCGATGTCATCTAACGAAACTTCCCGACACGACAAACCATCACACCGTCCATCACAAACACACCGATGTGTCAATTGCTCAATTGAACCAGCTTCAAAAACAATTTAATTGGATCAAAAGAGCGGAGTTGGCGCCAAACCGACGTGAAAGCTCCAGCGCTATAAGTCACCGTAGCAGCTTCCGGACGCTTTTATACGAGCTGGCCTGTAGTTGACACACTTTTCCAGAACCTTCGTGGGAAATTTTAATAAAATTAGTGTAAGTTTGTCTAATTTCGCAGGATGTTTTTAAAAAGGATGTAGGGGGAGTGTGGCGTAGTCGTCCGGTTATGTTTTGTGAACGGAATCGAGTGACGGTTGTTTGGAATGGACGCCGTGGGGTGGCGATGGCGTGGCGGCCAGCGGGCAGCGCACCCGGGTGCGTCACCCTGGCGGGGCTGGCGGAGAATCGATGGTTACTTGGAGTGGAGCAAACTGTAAAGTTTGATTCAAGCACAAATCGCTTAAAGGAGTACCGGACTAAAATGCGATGGTTGACGTTTATTTGACGTAAAGCAAACTCTCAATCGTTTATACGAGAAATTAATCGTAAACTTGGATCCAGATTATGCGGCTATACCTGATATGATGACATAATTGACAGTTTTAATTAATATCGTAGGCATATTTCGTAGCCGACCTACAATGTTGTCTATACCTTTATCTTGGTCAAAATTTTAGAATAATTTAAGTGTGAAGACTTCAAGATATTTCAGTAGTGAGTGTTCTTAGTTCGATTGATCCTAATCATGGGAACACACAGGCTTCGGCAATCAATCTCCTACTATAGAGTATTTTAGAGGGCACAGTTACAGTAGAGCGATGATCAAAACCTTTTCCACGAATAAACTAACGTCAAAGAAAAACTAATAGGTACGTCTCAGTGAAAGAAGATAATAAGACGTCGTCAAGATAAGAATTAATGTACAATTAAAAGTCACAAAAGAACGTATAACTTTGAATTTGAACTTTTTCAAATTAAACTAGATAAAAAGACGTGGCTCCGCCGAAGTAACGCACACCTAGCCTGCCGGTCAAGAAGGCACGTATAGCCGCTAGCGTGATGTAGGCTAACTATATTTTTTCACCTCTTCCTTGCCTGCGAATGTTTGGTGCTGTTTTTGTCGGCCCCACCCAATTACTACACTCGATTCTCCTGGACTACAGGGTGAACAAAATACTTTGTATTGACCGTTTGCAGTATGATTCCTATTACGTGAATTGAATGTGTGTGAAGTATCGTTTATAGTATTTCGCAAGAAATTGGATCAGAAGTCCAGAGTTCAGATTTTCTAGAAAAAGAAAAAGTGGTTCATGGTCATATTAATGAATAGTCGTCTATAAAGATACTAAGTTGCTTTGATAATGAACAATCCCTTCCGGTATTTTGTTACGCCTTGTATGTACACGTTTGTTTTTGGATATATACAATAAGTTTTTTGTTATAGGTATCTATACGCTGTTTTGCTGAATCATGGGATTAGTCAAGATTACGTATACATACTTATATGACGTTAAGTAGTGATTTCAGACCTGTAACCTAGGCATACTTAATAGCAGCACATTTTTCAGGGTATGTACTCGTAATATCGTGACCAAAACACTTAGGTACAGGAGTTACAAGCAAGGTTAGCTTGAATGGGTAGCTTACCTATACAGAGTAACTTACTGGTACAGTCATATTGATGTAACATGAAACTGACTATGAATAATTATTATTTTAGTTTTCAAAGTAGTAGCTAAGTACCTATTGAATACCCGAGATGTTTTAATTCTTCACATGGACTCTCTCTGTACTAAAAGATCAAATGATCAAGTGTTTTTCTTTTTTTTTTTCTTTCAAATAAAACACAATTATACAAATAATAGATTAGCTACGCTTTCGTAGCCCCTCTACACTTACGTAGAGCTTATAATTTGACTTTTTATTAACGGGAATCGAAATGGAATCAACTGTTTGTTCAGAAGGCAGGTATTTCTAAGCCATAGGGTCTGTGTGAACAGTCCCCAATCATCATCAGCAGCAGTCTACTCTAGTCCACTGCTGGACATAGGCCTCTCCCACGGCGCGCCATTAAGCCCGATCTGCGGCTCTTCTCATCCAGTCGATGCCAGCCACCTTGCGAAGATAGTCGCTCTATCTAGCAGGGAGGCCCCACACTACGTTTGCTCAACGAACGGTCGCCAAGAGCCGGTATAATGTCAATTAGATGAAACTAAAGATTAAGAAAAAAATTAAACGTCCAAGGATTTAAAAGTTAAAAATAAACCATCGCCTAGCCTTCCATACCGGTGAGTGCAGGCGACGCCTATTATGAAGCGATTATATGGCTATTTTCCACTATTATAATTTTAATATAAACTGTATAAAGATTATTATGCAAGCTAAACACGATATTTGACATTCTCAACCTGGGATTTGCATAAACGATTTGATGCTTAACTATCGCGAATGTATGGTTGGTCTAACAGGTCCAAAGACCGGATATGTACGAGTAAGTCATTGAATTGTATATATGAATTTGGTACCAATTTTACTAGGCCCAGGGAGGAGTTTAGAAGAATTACGGAAGGTTAGATACTTTAGACTTGGACATGTCTTTCATTAAAGGCCAAATCGTATGAAATCTTTTGGAAATTCTGGTTATCTGATAATTTTTTTGGGCATAAAATATTATATGTTACAATTTATTTTTAATATTATAGAGCTTTTTAAATTGAGTTTTGACCCTCACACTAGGTTTCCCTATATTGTGAGAAGTCCTCACAGTTTACAATTTATACATTAATAAACGTTAAAGTTCAAAGATAATACTAACAAATTTTAAAATTGAAAATCATTAAGTATTCAAAATATATTAATTTAATCTAATCCGAGGATGTGTGAGGATAAATAAGGGTGTGTTTGTGTTTTAATGTAAAGTGTAGTGTATTGTGTAAATGTCGTGTTGGTATGTGTATAACATTTTTTTCTAGTTATAATGTAGACAGGGTGTTCCAAGCCTAGTTGCTAGCAGACATAATCAGAAAGTGGTAAACAAAACTTAAGCACCGTCGGGTGCGGTCAGAGTCAGAATGGGTGACCGCTTGGGGCAGATTTTCATCTGAGCCACTCTATGCCTCAGAGAACACGTTAAACTGTCGGTCCCGGCTGCTGTCCTTCGACAGGGGTTGGCCTGAACAACTCTGACCATTGGTTAGTCAAGAAGAATGGAAACTAAAATCTTAGGACCTTTCGTTGCAACTGATCTTAAGCTACTAAAATACTTATTTTGCTACCAGTACCTACTACTGCCTTATTGCATACTATTAATATTAATTTATGTAAATATTTAAAACATTTACGTACACACTTTCGTGTCGACACTTTACTAATCCTCAGCCCTTTAATTCTCTAAGTCATGGTTTCTCAACCTTTTTAGTGTCGCGACCTACTAAAAGCCAAAAAGTTAAGTAAAATAACCTTGCGACCTCCTCAAGATTTACATTACTAATGTGACAAAGAATGTTTACACTTGCCACAAATACCGAACACAAGACATTTGTAACCCTTTGTTCTCATACGGATCTTATTTTTTAAGACACATTGCGACCCCTCACATTCCTAAACGCGACCCCTAGGGGCCGTGAACCCCAGGTTGAGAAACGATGCTCTAAGTCAACGAGGTTTAAACTTAAATTGTTTCTTAAATACTTTGACCCATAAATACTAATATCACCCCATGGTTATAGAACGAGAAGAATTCATAGTAGTATTTCGCACGAAATTGGTATTTGACACGAAAGACCAAGCGCTACGTCGTAGATGGGCTACGTTTTCGTAGCACTTCTTACACAACTTCTTACTTACGTCGAACTTCAGTCGATAATTAACTTTACATCATATAATCTTTCGCCTGCCAGTCGATTATATAATGTAAAGTTAATATTTCTTTGCAAAATTGCAGTACAAGACATCCGAGTAAAAGGGAGAAAGAATTGCAAAAGCAGGCCGTTTTACCTACAAATAAAAAAGAAGAATTTTTAGAGTTTACAAAAAATATATAATTTTGTCTTGCCGGGGATAAATATTGCTTTGTTCTTTCCACCCTTTGCTCTAGTTTACACAGAAAACTAGATTTGTACAGGCTAAAAAGTATATAGTCTAATTGTATTGTTTCGGAAGAACACAGGAAATATTAGACATGATTTTCTAACAAACATCCTTTCGTATAGAATAACTTGCTACAGTTGCTACGCTTTCGTAGCACCTCTACGCTCACGCAACGCTCATAATTTGCCGCCTCATTAACAGGGTGTGTCAAACACGACCAATAACGGAAGCTCATTTGTCTCCCCCTCCCATTGTCCTTTGCCACACTTTTTACCTTAGCTTTTTACCGTCCGGTGACAGGTGGTGAATGACACAGCTGTCATAACGCGGCGCATCCGGTCTCTGATTGGCTGGGACGAGACAGCGCCGCCCATCCCAGCCGAACCGCCCTAGCGAGGAAAACTGGGGTTGCTATGCGACGGGGATATCTTTTAAAGGCTGTTATTGAAACCTTGATAGAGGTTTGAAATATTAACTTATAGGATCAAGCAGTGTCGTCACTAGAGCTTGACAAAAAAAACGTTTAATTGGCGACTGTAGGCCCCTTAAGCCAAAATTATGAGTTCATAATAATAAAGCAATAGCAGAGTCGATAGTGCGTTACTGTGTCGCCGCGTGGGGTGGAGCCGCTAAAACTCACATTTTGGAAGTGGAGCGAGCCTAAAGAGCAACCCTAAAAGTTCTATTTAAGAAACCTTTTCCTCACCCGATGAGTGCCCTTTATAAAGATACCGAAATGCTAAGTGTCAGGAAACTGTTTTTAATGCACGTGACAAAGGAATTTGTAGAAGATAAAAAACACGAAAATTTTAAACTCAGTGCCAGGCGAGGAGTAGGACCCCTTACGCCCTTCTGCCGACCCAAATTTGCTCAAAGGTTCCGCAAATTATTACTTTTATATAAGTGTATCCCCCAGGCCATTCGACTGTTGCTATCTACTATGCTGCAAGACGGCCGATGAGGCCAGTGCAGGTGGTAGAGACCGATATTTACTTATACATTGTAACTACACTATTGTTAAGTGATTATAATTTAAATATTGTTTGGCTTAATAAATTTTGTTGTTGTTGTATAACATGTTCACGAAGCTACAACTTTCCATACGGTGCAAAATACCCAAATTAAGAAAGAACGCGTGGCCTTGAAACGAAAGCTCTAATTTTTTCTGCGCCATTCGTTTAATTATTGAAAATTGTTAATATTTATACCTAAGCTAAGTTTCAGATTATGGTTTCGCGAATATCCTGTAGATCGAGTTTAATAAATCTCCATTGGAGAGTCTAGCAATGGATACGAGTGTAGGGATCAACACTAAAAGTATTTTATATTCAGTTTTGTTTATTAAGTATTCTCTCCGTATTATTGTAAAAATGGAAAAAAAACTATTGCATTTCTGTCTCAGATTTTATTTTGTAACAAAAACTGTAAAATATCAAACGCTATTCAAGTCATAGGTCGCAGTTTAGCTTTTTTATTAATCATTCATTATAATCAATTTATCTAAAACAATAATTTAACGTATAGCCGTATACGAAATATAATATTCGCGTAATAAATGACCATAGCAATGGCTACTGCGGTTCCCAATTAGCTCAAGGCTAACCGAAGACGATAAAATGTGGAACTAAACAGCAATTGGAACAAACATTGACCTGAAAGCTGACTGAAAGATTATTTTATTACAGAATGTAAGGCCTTGAAGCAGGGTTGTATGTATGTTTGTATGGGAGTGGGAAAAATCAAAATTTTGGACATATCCTGGTTTTTTTTTTCAGATAGTTGTTAATATCAATTTATTAAGCTAGTGACGTAGTTTAACAACTAAATAAAAATAATTGTAAAGCAAAACTTAATAGATGGCTACTCTCTTTAGATTACGACAAAACTGAGGCTCTAATCATATAACATAAAATTTTACACACTAAACTCATTACGTTCTTCAGATTATTAACACTTAACTTCCCACACTCACACACCCTACACTACATATGCACACTTACATCATTACACACTCCCACACAACCTAACACCCCTCCACCCATACTCACTCTTACCATTATCTTTACTAAATTCCTTTATGATTAAATTTTCCAAATTCCTTTTAGGTTAAGAATATAATTTGTAATTTGCTTGCACAGAAAGTGCGACGGAATCCCGACTTACAAGACACAGGTTTTCGACCTAGTTTGTAAGTCGGAGGTCCTTTTTTTGTGTGCCCTGTAATAAGTAAATAAACTTTTTCATTTTTTTTCTTTTTTCATTTTCTACATCAGTAAGTTTTACAATATCTTGTACGAGTATAGTTAAGGAATTATAGAGTAAGATTACTTATCATTTCCACCCTGTATGTCTGTGTATATATACGTTACTGTTACAGTGCTGCTATGCTGACAGTTTCGATCTGCTAGCAGTTTCTGCTAACCGTACCCGTAGGTCCAAAATGTCCTCTTTATGCTACCTGTTACGCATTCTTTACAACAGTTGCAATGGACACTGATTTACGTACATTTACCGACTGCTCTAACGGTGAAGGAAAACATCGTGAGGAAACCTGCACACTGAGATGACTAGTGTGTAAAATAAGGTAGGCACAAAAGATCCTCAAGGTTCGAAGTGCCGCTGGGTTATTCCCGGCCCCCTATCATAAGATAAGATAAGGCCGTGAAGTAGGATTGGGCTTGTTACGCCTATATATGTATGTCTGTGTATATATACGTTACTGTTACAGTAACATCTGCTAGCAGTTTCTGCTAACTGTAACTGTTGGTCCAAAATGTCCTCTTTATGGTACCTGTTACGCATTCTTTATAATAGTTTTAATGGTCACTGATGGTATGTAGTGTCGATCTTGTGATGATAACTCACTGGTTCTTCTAACCCTACTTTACAATTTGAAACCAATACTAAATAATAATCTACTCCCTCGGGGATTATGTACGCGACAGTTATGCTTATGCTTACTAAAAATAATTTAACGTACCTATCCTCAGTTCAAGGCATAGGACTACAGTGTTCTCTGGTTTAGACCCTGAGAGACTATGATGTCGATTTACAACAAGTCACACTCATTCTTATTCTAGATTGTGGTAAGAGTGAGACGTTTCGTTTGGCGATCATATACATCGGAATCGACACCAATATGTTCCTTCCTGCAGTCCAACTTTTGGTCCGATTTATTTTGTGATATTACACGCCATGTGTATAGAGTTGGATGGATTTTGTTAAATAGACAATTATTATACGTTCTTCGATTTCCATCTGTATAAATTAAGTTGAATAATTTCATTGGTTTATTATTTTGGCACAGAACTCTAAAATGAATAAGAACGCACGAGAGTTCGTGACAAAATAGCGTGCAGAACCAGAACACCATAGCGAATTCATAAGCTTTGAACTAAATCGTGTTTGATCGTAATAAAGTTGGAAATCTATTGACTCATATTCACCATACCAAGGAAAAGTGCCTCTGTAAGGTGGGTATAATATAACATTTACCTGTAATTCTTTGAAACACTCGGCTAGACGAAATAAATGTCACTTATGACGTTTGCCCTACTTAATACCCAGGATTTATCGACTAGTGAATTTAAAGTGATTATTCCATTTTCTATTTACCTAGTATAAGTACTAGGTAAATAGAAAATGGAATAATCACAGAGTCTAGAATCTAGACTGTATACGGGAAAATTAGGTTCATTTGGTATGAATAAAACATGGACTAATTTTGCTTTGATAGCTTTTATTTGTTACAAAGAAAACACATTTTAGTTAATTATGCTTAATTTTGACTTTCAATTAGGTCTTTGTTGTGCTTTTTCTTCTTTCTCTTTTCAGGCAAATTGTTTGTTTCACTCTCTTTATCGTCTGGATCTAAGGTTATTTCATTTGAAAAATCTTCTAATTTATCCCTGGTTTTGTTTTTCTTCTTTTTAGAAGAGTCTGCTACTATTTCCTCTACAGTTAAGGATTCGTCATTTTCATAGACGGCTTTCCGTTTCTTTTTCTTTTTGACTTTCTCCAGATTACTTTGGGTTACTGAAGTTTCTTCATGAGATATACTCAAACCTAGGTCGTCAAGTTCAATCGATTTGTTTTTTCTTTTCTTTTTGTTCTTCTTGTGCCCAATATCATTTTCTGTAGGATTAACCTCTGTTTCCAATTCTTCGCCATTTAATGGTGCATCTACAATAGAAATATCTTCAGTATTATTCGTGCGGTCACTTTCATCAACACCTTTGCCTTTATGCTTTTTCTCCTTTTTCTTTATAACTTCTCCATTATCTGCCTCCTTTTGAATTTCTTCAATATCCGTAACTTCGGTTTCAAGTTTCCTTTTCTTGCTTCTTTTACTACCTGTCTCATTCTTCTGCTCACTGTTTTTATCATCCGTCGATTCGGTTTCTTTATTATTTATTAGTTCATTAACATATTTATTCTGCGCTTTGTGATCTTTCGGATCCCTATCTAACACAGCTAAAAAGAATCCAGTAGTGAAATCTGAATCTGGTCTAGCATACATACATCTTGCGCCAATACTACCGTACATGCCTGAACCAAAGTTGTTCCACTGACCTTTGAGAAGTTCCTTCACTTCCTGGACTCTCCATTTGGCTCTTGAGTTCTTCACTATATTAGTGATGACTCTTTCGTTTTCCTCAGGGAAGAGGGAGCAAGTGCTATAGACTATTCTCTTGGCATTAGGAAAGGCGTTCATGGCGTGTTTAAGGAATTTCTCCTGTAAGGATGTTAGTTTCGCCAATCTCGTGGGGTCAATGTAGCTGTGAACGCTGAGTTGCATACCTTAATTGGAAAATATTACAATTAATTACTGTTGGTATAAAGCAGCGTCTCCTACGCGTGTAAAGTCAACATAATATATGTTTCTCACTCTAACATGGTTGGTTTTCACTCTCAACTGTACAAGAAAAATTATGAATCGACGACGGAAACTAATTTCGCAGTAACCTACTTAGTCATACCTGAACAAATTACTTTTCTAGAGACTCATACATTACTGGTCAAATAATTCACGTTTCTACATCAAGGACCTCTTACCTGATCCAGAGCAACTGGGATCCAACAAGATATACTCCACATCATCATAATCGCCCCTCTTTATCTCCAAAGAGTCTTTGTGTACCGTCTCCACACATGTTGATCCAGTTTTTTCCACAAAATCACATAAAGTTTGGAATCTGTCTTGGTTTCTTTCCACTGCATAGATTTTGCCCTGAAAGAGACACAATTATTTAAAATAATGATTGGTTTTTCTAGTAGTTTTTTATGATGAAGGAAAGCAGACAAGCAGACGGGCTACCTGATGTTACAAGGGGTCACATGATCACATAGTTAATATGCCACATGTGCTGGTAATTTTACGCTGGCTCATTTACCCTTCAAAGGGCGTTTTCACATTAGATGATAAGGAACCAAACCGATAAGGTGTCATGAACGACATAGTATGTAACCGTCTAGTACTAAATGTATAAGATTCGACAACTGACGATATCGGTTCTAATATGAAAACGCCCACGCTTGAATACAGCAATGCAAGGTAAAAGAGTGACCTTCCCAGGCGACCTTGCATATCAGGTTCAGTTCAGTAAAATAGTTTTCCACTGACTTCCTCATTAGCCCATTACACACTGGCTATCAACCTACTGTTTTCTATACAATGACCATCGAGGTGCTGACATAGACACATACTTGGTTCCTCATGAAAGCAGCGAGCTGCGTGGTCTTCATGCCGGGGGCGGCGCACAAGTCGAGCACCACGCTCCCTGCCGGCGGAGCTAGCAGGTGGACGGCCATGGCGGTCGCCTGAGGATTGTGAACGATTGATTAACAATGTTACTGAAATGAGTACTTGTTAACCGTTATAATTAATTAATAAATAAATAATAATAAATGTACCTAGATGAATTTTATTAATTAATTATTGAAACTATGCTTAAATAAGTTAGGAAAAGGGTTGAAAAATGTGTTGGTTTAGAACAGTACCACGGAATAGTACGCGGATTTTTTTTTCAACCCTTCTCTATTGCAGCAGTGTTATATAACTAATAATCAGCTAGAACTCTTAAATTATGTGTAATAACAGAATCAAATCAGCAATAAAAATGTGTCTACGCATTGGATCCCCAAAGTGCGGACACTATTTGCAGATTTGGCGTATACCTAACCTACCAAGCATCTCCCTGATCTTAAATTAAGCTGGGAACTCTTTGTCATAAAGCAGGTGCTTTACCTACCTACGCTCAGACTTAAAAAATAAATCTAAATCGATTGCCTACACTACAAAGCCTAGAGGACATCACATGATTTTTTTTTATTTGTTATAATGGAAGAATAGTATGAGAACTAAATCAAAATATGAGAGCGTCGGTGGCATGGCACGCACGGTTCGAACCCAATCTCCCGCATGGGAGTCCGGTGCCCACCGGACTCCCATGCGGGAGATTGGGTTCGAACCGTGCGTGCCATGTACCAATGAGTTTTTCGTATTTTTCGAAGACTTACGTACATTTACTGACTGCTCTAATGGTGAAGGAAAACAACGTGAGGAAACCTGCACACTGAGATGACCAGTGTGTATAATGGGGTAGGCACAAAAGATCCTCAAGGGTCGAAGTGCCGCTGGGGTTATTCCCGGCCCCCTATCATAAGATAAGATACTTACTATTACAAATAATGCAAAAACTGCCACCGGAAAGCAAAAACTAAAGAAAAGAAATCACCACCTCGCAATCAAGCTAAATAAGCATCAAAGTTACCCGCTTTCAAAACATTTTGTAAGCACGCTGCTAGTGTTGCAGGGATTATGGTCTAATTGCCCCATAAATCCAAAATCTGCACACTGAGATGATCAGTGTGTAAAATGGGATAGGCAAAAAAGATCCTCAAGGGCCGAAGTGCCACTGGGTTATTCCCGGCATAATATGCAATATATCATAAGATAAGATAAATCAAGATATGAATTAAACAAACCTTATCCTGCAGAATGATCTTATTCTCCAAATACAGGTCATGATCATGCCACTTGGATCCAACAGAGAACACGAACATAGTCTTCACATGATAGTCCTGTGTGAAGTCATACTCCGTCAACCCTTGGATCTGCTTCAGGTAGTCATCATAGGATCCAGAGGTGCATCTAATGAAGCGGTACCCTTCGTCTTGGAATGCTCTAATAGCATCGGATGTGCTTAGAAGATTGGTGTTGACGCGCACGTATCGTGGTTTACGCACAACTAAGGAAAAAGCAATAGATATCAACAGTAGAAAGAATTTAGTTCTTTGCAAAAATATCTAGTGGATGTTTTGTAGAAGCATTGTACAGTCGGCCAAATAATTGGTTTACCACCCTAAGATTGAATGTCATTTGCAAGTCAAAGAACAATAAGGACTATTTTAGAATTGAAACTATAGTGAGACATTTAACAATCAGGGCTATTTTCGCTTACATCTCTTTGTAAATTCCTACCAAGTATGAACCTTAATGATAGTTTCATTCCATTGAAGGTTGAGCATGCGAGGTTGCCTGGAAGAACTCGCTTTAAACAATAAGGCTGCCTTTGTGCATATCATGCTATTATTCCTGTTGTTCTTACTTTTCCTGATTTTATGTACAATAAAGAGTTTCTATCTATCTATCTAAGATTTATCCAAAACTGGTAAACCACTATCTTGGCATACTATACTAACAGGATCTGAAATCTCAGAAGTACATGTTCCCATTTCTCCCCTTTTTTTTACTTTCTACTTTTGTTCTAAAGTCTAAGATAATAAACACAAAATAATTAACAGGGATACCCAAACATTTTAACAGTAACATATATTTTCATCAAACTGCACAAAAACCAAAAAAAGAGATTTAATATGGTAGTTTCGACTGCATACAAAAGTTGGATTACAGAACCCTTACAGTCCATGCATGACAGTCTAGTCAGTAATTTTTTTAATTATACAAAGCAGGTAATACACCCAGGTAGATTCCACCTATAAAGAAAAATTTAGGGTATAAGAATAAGCTTAAAATACAACTTCATTATTACAATTCATTTATTTAGAACGGTAATATCATTTACCACTGTGTATAAGCTAAACACATTACTAGATAAATTACAACTTAATACTGCACATAAACAAAACTGGAATGTCTATAAACACAAGAACATCAGTCTTGTTTTATATTCAAACTGCTCCTCTCTGTTTCTGCTGCTGGAGCAGGCTCATAGGAGTGTTGGTCAATTTCCTTTCCATGCTCATCATACTCCTTCTCATGGTAGGCCTTGTAAGCATATGCAAATATTATCAAGTTCACCATCACTACTGCTGAGGCTACAGACCACACCGTCTGCTTGAATGTGTCCCCAGGATAGTATTCGGAGATAATATGTCTCATTCCAAAAAATGCCACAAACGGCAGCGTAAACATGGCAACACTGTACACTAAGAGATACCCCAAGACTATCACAGTCCGCCGTGTGTGTTTCGGAATAAATGGTTCAGAAGATGTTTCGGTAGACGTTTCAGCCATTTTCGATGAGTCTAATTGACAGTATTATATCTGGAAAAAAATAAAAAATATTACCTTCAGTCTTCAAGGTGTCTTGGTTGTCAGTAACGTATTTCTCGAATTGTTCTTTGTAAGACAAGATGGTCTGTTCCGGTTTGCTTTTGCTCGGGAATGCTTTTTTGCCAAATAGCAGCTCTGCTGTGAGGACTTTTGCTAGCCATGGGTCTAAACGGGACTCGTTCGCAAATAGGTTACAATTCTCAAATATTTTGTCAATAACGGCTGCATGTTTAATTGTTTCTGTTACTAGTGCGTAAAGTGCGTTCGTCTTCTGCAAATATTAATTTACTCGTGTCATTTACATGTAATTATATCAAGAAATAATGTAAGTAATCAAAGGACTTACGAAATGACGAAGTTTGTTGTCGTACAACAAAGTCTTAACGCTGCCTCCCTCGGTCGAAACTTTTTTAACTATGTTTGCTGCAATTTTATAATTTCTTGGTACTTTAACTGAGTGTTCAAACATTGTGTAATTACAACAATATTATTACAAAAACCATTTCAATTCGGAAAAATTGCCCAACCAACTTTGATTGTCACGAGACAAACGTCAAACACAAAAAGTAAGAAGATTTTGAGGTTAAAATGCGTTCAGATTAATAAAAAAAATTAGTAAGGTTCTTTCCATATTGGAAAAGGCAACGGGATTTTGGAATCATTAAAATAGGTATGATAATGCAAAAACACGTAAGAAAAATTTCATGTAAGAAAATATATGGAAATTAAATAACACGTAAATAATATTTGTGAATCAAATCAAATCAAAATGTCAAATCAAGCTGTAAAAGCGAATATCGCTCGCCTTCGCAGCTTTCGACATGCAAATGTCGAGCGCTAGCTACGATCATCTTGCTTGTCGTCTTGTTCCTGTAATGGTAGGTATTGTACATAGAGGTAAAGGATAGGAGCGCTATTTGTCCATACGAGACCGTGATCCTAATGAGAGACAGAGACAGACACCCCAGGTGAGATAGTTGGACAGAACCCCACCCATAGTGTGACAACGATTTTTTTAATTTTTGGAGAACAAAATGAGACAAATTAAAATAAACTATCATAATAGGGTACCTACTACGACTTATACAATATATTTATCTACCTATTAAGTTAAGTACATCGATATAAAAAGAAATTATTCAAGATTAAGTACCTATGTATATTGATTTGGTTTAGAAATCCATCGATTAAAATAATATGTTGCTATAACAACCGGAAACATATTTTTAAATATTTTACGTAGAAGATGTGGTAGATAGAGATTTTATTTTATTTTTTATTATAGAGAGCGCATCAGTCTTTATGGTGTATCTGAATTTAGGCACGAGTCGTATTCCAGCTAATGTTTTTAGGTGTTAACAGGGTGTAGAAGAGCGAGGGAGCGGGGCATGTCCTCCTCCATAATCAAAGGTAGTTCATTAATATAGATCAAGAAAATAAGTGGTCCTAAAATACTTCCCTGAAGAACTCCCAATGAAACAGTGCTATATTCAGATTTAATTTGCTCTAAACAACATGAACACTGAACAATAATAATATTTTTCTAATAATAAAATAATTATTAGTCATTCAAATAACCCGTCCCTTGTCGTCCCCGGTGCAAAGGTGCCCATAACGCTCGCGGCGTTGCCGCGCTTTATCGCTACGGCCAACCTTTACACCAAGTACGACCCGGAGCGAGGGTCACAACCCCTCTCCCTGAGGCGACCGCCAATTTCTGTCTCAAATTGTTTCGCTTCCCCCCAACAACCCGTTGTCTCCACCGCGAACGGGACGAACAGGTAATTCTGTTGGATTTGCTCTATAGTTTTAGATTCCCTATTATACACATCGATGATAGAATTGTTGTCTTTTATATAGATAAGATTCAATCAGTTTCAGAACATTTCCTCGAATTCAAATTTGGTCCAGTTGTTTAAAGAACACTTTATGATTTACACAATCGTATGCCTTCGAAAGGTCAAGAAAAAGCCCGACACAAAGTATTCTGTTAGACATATTTACGCAAATTGGTTTTAAAATATTGAAAGTGGCTAAAATTTTCGAAAACCATACTGGTGTTTGTTAAGTATGTTATTCTTATCTAGAAAAAAAAACCTATTACAAATAACTTTCTCGAACACTTCAGAAAAACTCGGCAAAAGTGCAATATGTTTTTCACCTATAGCTTGCTTTATTTTAGAGAACGTTCCATAACCAGTTGAAATAATTCATGTTGATATATGTTCATATTCCATTATCGCATTAACAGCTGAAAATTTATCAAATTTTTATTCAAAACGAGCAATGGAACGTTCCTAGCTGCCAATGTGAATAATTTCAACTGGTTTAAGAACGCATTCTAAAAAAAAATAGCATTATGGCTTTTACCATAGACAATTCACTCACAAATAAAAATCCGTAGGTATTCGTATTTTGTTGCACGTAATCTTTATTTACAATTATTTATCAAAAACTTAATTGTCAGTTTTTAATTACTTGATGTGTAATTTATAAATTATGTAAGCGTTTTACTCAAAGGTAATGAAATAAATCACTTCCGCCACATATCTATCAGTGTTGTTTGTGTGATCTTCGTTGACAGTTTTTCGAATGGTGATTTGCCCTCGTAAAATACCAGGAAATACTATGATTCAACAACAACGGCTTCAATAACAATGACTAATGTGTTTTGTACAACATTTTCAGTTGGAGCGAGCGACTGGGGTCGCTATGTGTGCCCGTTGAGTGAAAGGTGTTAAAATGTCGTGGGGGTATTTTGAGTGATCAGACGTAAAGTGTATCAAAACAATGGTCCCTGCGCCGAGCTGCCCGCTTACGTGGGACTATTGGACGGCCTCGCCGTCCGACTACGTGGAGTTGTCATGTTTGATGCCCAATTCGGTGTTCATCACCCTGAGAGTCAGCTGGGATGCCACTCTTCAGGATGTCAAGGAGGTTAGTAACAACATCCTGTGTTGTGACTCATATCCTACTCTTGGAAAGTAGGTTGAACTGTTGAGTAATATGTTTACAGAGATAGTGTTGATTTTTAGAAAGTAGTTCACATTGTTTACATGTTCATGTACTCATTTCATGCATGTGGGTTGGATGATTACTGGCTTACAAAGTTAGAAAATTACTAAAGGCCAAAAAAGTAAATAATGGAAGTAGATAAGAGTAAATAAAACACATTGTACTCCTAAAATACATGAGTTTATCTCATTTTGATTTGATAAATGAAATACATATCTATAATAGGTAATTTTTAAATACTAAAAAGTTGTATTAAAAATGCTATACCTACTTATTTTAACTTTTGATGACATGTTTAAAATATTTCTGAATGCTGGAGTCCTTATCTGATATCCTGTATCCTCTTTAGATAATAGAAAGCAGAGAGTGGCCCTGCTGATATTTTATATGAATTTTAAAATGTTTCTAATTCAATTATCTATATCCTGACCAGAAAAATAAAAACTCTCCATATATTACAGAATTTCATAGCCAACACCATAACGCAGACTATAAAAAAACGGAGTACTCCCTTTAGGTCATGCGTGAATTTTTTCACACTATGTCATGCATGACCTAGTGAGATTAAATATTTTCTCACTATGTCATCCATGACTAGGTGAGATTAATGAATGAATGAATGAATACTCTTTATTAAGACTACTACTTTACTCTTTACTCTTGATTAATTATTTTGTCAAAGTTTTCTCACTAGTCGGACGGTCACACACCCGCGACCCTGATACCCCTTTTAGTCACCTTGTATGACAGGCTGGAGCTACCTGCTCTGAACCTTAACGATTTCGCAAGAGATCATTGCCAAAATCGCTTCTATTGTTCAATGGCACACAATTCGCAGCTCATGTAGCTGCACACCTCTACTAATGCACGCAGATGCGTCCGCCTCCTGAACACCATGTGCAGGCAGGACAATGCCGGCTCTCTGGCAGATGGCTCGAGTCTCTTCATAGTCCCAGTGACGATGACCTAATGAATACATGACCTAATGTGGGCAGATAGCTTCAGTCTGTCGTACGAGGCGATTAAAAGGGGTTATAAGGGTCGCGGGAAAAGTGGGCCGTCCATTGGATGGCAAGCCTGGGGAAGGCGGCAGTGTGATATTACATAGTGAGAAAATTTTGACAAAATAATTAATCTCACCTGGTCATGCACGACATAGTTAGAAAATATTAATCTCACTAGGTCATGCAAGGGGTTATGCATGACAGTGAAAAATTCACGCATGACCTAATTTTATTTTCCTGGTCAAAATACCAGGAATAAAATATAGTCAAGGTATAATTTCAGTTCATATGCAGAACTAATGAAACATTTTCATTAATTTATTTACAGGAACTATGGGACAAGGCAGCAAAATATCCCCTATTCGGGATGCTGCACGAAATGTCCGGCTATGTGTTCCGGTTCGTCAACTCCCTCGCAGTCCAGGAAGATGTGGACGACGAGAGCAAGAGACTTCGGGATATACGGCCTGTGTGCGGAGTGCTCATCATACACACAAGATCGGTTGAGAGACCGGGGGAGCATGAGCTCAATATTAGGATCAGTCACTTGATTGGAAAAGGTGCGAGTCCTATTGCAATGTCATAGGGTCAAAAACTATTTATGTACGGTGGGGGAAGATGTAATAGGTACACGTTGGTCTCAGTCTAATTAAACTCCAACTTGTAATTTGTGGCAAAGCTGTCAATTTTGTGCATGATGTGAATATGACAAGATTTACAATCTAATCGTAAATACATTATTTTGTGCCACAGTATACATATATTATAAATTATGGTTGGAATAGAAAGTCAGTAGATGTGAGTTATGAGGAGAAAATTATACAGTATTTGCTTTAAGAGTATGATTGTCCCTAACTAAATGTTGGTGAATTCCTGTGAAGTTAGAAGACTTGATGGATGATGACTCCTAATCTAAACCATAATTTTTTTCTTTCCCAGATTTAAATGAATTTGAAAGTCTAAGAAGTGCAGAAGTGAATGATTTTCGGACCCGGATACGGATGCTAGCTGAAGAGAGCCTAACACAGCGGGTGCAGAGCACACGGTTAGAGCGGCTACGGTACCAGTCCCCACCGAGACTGGCAGACCACCCTGCTGTGCCAACCACCCTTATCAGCCACCTGAACAACCACTGCTTCATACTTGTCACTAAAATTGCTAATACAGAGGTGAGTTGGTATAAAAGTGAAGTTTTGTTGTTTTATTTTATTATCAAGATTATGCGTTACATTTTATGGCATCAGGTGTTACATTGCAATAATGAATAATTATTATCTGTTTGAAACTAATGCAGGGTCACTAACCCTCAGTTGTCCCAAACAATTTTATAATTGGAAGAAGTCTTGCTTGTGGAAGGTGTATCCAAAGATTAGCGGTAGGCACTCTTACCACCATTATTAATTTAAAATTCAAATTATTGATGAAAAATAGTTATAGCCAAAAAAACCACAGCAAATAATTTGAATTGACTGTTGAGGTTGTGTGGGAAGTATTGCACTAGTTTTGTAATGATTATGTAATATTACTGCAGTTTCCTCTAGGTATCACCAATGTTTTTGTTGTGTAGTGAAGTTTGGAATTTCCTTTTATTCCTGTCACCCCCAGCTGGGGTTTGAACTTTTGCTATCCACTTCTTCGATCTTGTGCAGCCACTTCAAGCTCTTGCCAGGATATTCTTACTTGAAATAAGGCTGAACAAATTAGCGAGATGTATAAAAGCTTGCAAGCTGCACCCTGGGCATACGATATTTATTTAAGTCTGACAAGATAATATTGTATGCTCTAAAATGAAATGAGCATTGTGAATACAAAGTGAAATAAATCTTGAATCTTTTTCAATTTCATCTTGCAAGGCGAAATCATTTCCATTTTCAACAGTTTAACTAGCATGCCAGATGTAAGGGTTTACATTTGGTCGAGTAGAGTGGCAAGTGGCGAGTGCCTGGCAGTATGCACTCGACACTCTACTCGACTAAGTGTAAACCGGCCGTAACTTATAGTTGTGTCTCTATCTATATAACTCTTCATAAGCATGGAGTTATAAACCAGGTATTTGTTTTTCGAGAACTAGAAAGAGACACCAGACTTTACTAAATACACTGGTCTTCTTTCCTGGTATTAGACCATCAAGTGGATACAACAGATAGTAGTATTGTCCTACAATACATATTATATTATAGGCACTTATATGGACTTCCCATTTACGTCAATGTGTGGTTGTGGTTTGTGGTCAAGGAAGATAAAGTGAGTGTTTCCTTTAAAAATAAGTTATTATATATTACATGTTTTAACATATTATAAAACATATTATATGTTTTATAATATGTTATTAAACATGTTATAACATGTTTAATAAGATATTTAACATGTTATTAAATATGTTATTATTAATAACATATTTAATAAAGAACATAAATAATTAACGAAACCAAGATTTTCCTTGAATATATTTACAACAATTTTCATACACAGTAAATCTTTAATTTAAAATTAAGTAAAAATATGAAGATGAATTAATAAACAAGAACGAGAAAATTAAGAAAATAATACAAGATTTGAAATATTTTAACTTAACTGTCTTGTAATTGCCTCAAACTTCTCGTTATTATTCGTATAAACAATAGTATTGTCCCCACATACAAATAAAACACATTCACGTTTGAATTTTATGGCGGATTACATTACCTCATGAATGTTCTACCATTTATTAATTTTAATCTACTTATCTCTACGTAATAGCGCAAGCCTAGATCTTGTGAATCTTGTGTGTATTCGTATAAACAATAGTATTGTCCCCACAAACAAATAAAACACATTCATGGTTGAATTTTATGGCGGATTACATTACCTCATGAATGTTCTACCATTTATTAATTTTAATCTACTTATCTCTACGTAATAGCGCAAGCCTAGATCTTGTGAATCTTGTGTGTATTCGTATAAACAATAGTATTGTCCCCACAAACAAGTAAAACACATTCATGGTTGAATTTTATGGCGGATTACATTACCTCATGAATGTTCTACCATTTATTAATTTTAATCTACTTATCTCTACGTAATAGCGCAAGCCTAGATCTTGTGAATCTTGTGTGTATTCGTATAAACAATAGTATTGTCCCCACAAACAAATAAAACACATTCATGGTTGAATTTTATGGCGGATTACATTACCTCATGAATGTTCTACCATTTATTAATTTTAATCTACTTATCTCTACGTAATAGCGCAAGCCTAGATCTTGTGAATCTTGTGTGTATTCGTATAAACAATAGTATTGTCCCCACAAACAAATAAAACACATTCATGGTTGAATTTTATGGCGGATTACATTACCTCATGAATGTTCTACCATTTATTAATTTTAATCTACTTATCTCTACGTAATAGCGCAAGCCTAGATCTTGTGAATCTTGTGTGTATTCGTATAAACAATAGTATTGTCCCCACAAACAAGTAAAACACATTCATGGTTGAATTTTATGGCGGATTACATTACCTCATGAATGTTCTACCATTTATTAATTTTAATCTACTTATCTACGTAATAGCGCAAGCCTAGATTTTGTGAACTAGTATTCCATCCGTTTTACTAGGTACCCTAGCACGGATCAAAATTAATGTATTTCTCGACAAATGCTCGATCGATAGCGGTTCAGCTGCTAAAGTAGTCAATACTTAAGCCTGCTAAAATGAGCATAGGTGGCCTAGTGGCTAGGACACCGGACTCCCATGCGGGAGGTCCGGATTCGAAACCGCCGAATGCCATGTACCAATGAATTTTTCGTATTTTTCGAAGACTTACGTACATTTGCCGACGGCTCTAACGGTGAAGGAAAACATCGTGAGGAAACCTACACACTGAGAGACCAGTGTGTAAAATGAGGTAGGCACAAAATCCTCAAGGGTCGAAGTGCCGCTAGGGTTATTCCCGGCCCCCTATCATAAGATAAGATAAGGCTGCTAAAATGGTCAATTTGGCCTTTCCATATGAACGGAAGGCCACCCGGCTTGTTACCACTTCGCCTAGGATTCACGCTCGCATTTAGCTAAAATTGTGGAATGTCCAGGATATCTCTGCTCGGGTCCAGTTCTCAATTCTATGGCGCATCCTCTAGAGGCATTTGTTCTTCGCCTTGTTCTTCCACCACCTCCTCCTCTTCATCTTTCTCGCCTTCTTCAAGCCACTGCATCATCAGGTCTTTGGCTTCCTTTCTGTAAAGATGTGTTATTTTGCTCTTAAATCAAGAATGGGGACCTTTTAATTTGGCTCCAAGTTCAAGCATCAGCCGATGCATCCGACCTGATAACAGACTATCGGTACCGTCTTACTGCTTGCTTTCAGAGCAACTCCTTACGTTAATCTATATTACTTATTTCTCTACATAAAATCATAATCTACATTTAACGCCTTATTGCATCATAATTTGACGAAATTAGTGAACACGAAACGTAACTAAAACTGTGGGATCCTCCACACTTCTATGACGGAATATGATGAGACATATTTCGTCATAGAATCAATCAATCAATCATTTATGAAGTGTCGATTATTCGGGCTATTCCATTAGTCCCTGCCAGCTAACCTCTTGGGGGGGATCTACAACATTTAGGACCTCGCAATGAAACGTAATAGCTGTAGATTATCGCCCAATATTAAGATTATGTAATATTAGAAAGGATTACTCCTGATGAAAGTCGGAAGTCCTCCGACTAGCTTGAAGATTCCTTAAAATTCTGGTCATCTTAAGTATAGTGACATCTCTTTGGAGACGTAAAAAGGGACAGAGCATATTTTAATCTACCTAGTGTGAAGGCTTTCTTGCAACTGATGGTACAAAATCTAAAACTATACTGGTGGCTACAGGAAAAAGCAACGTACTTTTCTTCAGGGCTATACACGCCTTTGTTCAGTCGTTTGAGCCTCGGCAGCGCTGCCAGCACCTCGACTCTCAATTCAGGGTCCTCTTCCTCAGCAGCAGCATCAGGCTCCTCCGTCCCAGTCCCTCCCATGTATGGGCATCCTTTTAGCACTAGCACTTCTAAGCCCGTCAAACACTGCAGTAAATTGCGAAATCATATTACTGTAAGTTGAATGAATGAATTAAAATTGTAAGTTACAAGAAACGACCTTAATGTTAAAGCTTCTAAGAAGACTTCGAGTCTTGTGTCATCTCTATCTAGAGCTATGGCGTGGAAATAAAAAATAATAACTGACTTGCGACTGTCTGTGCTGAGTCATCACATCAGCCTGGACAACTTTTACCTATTTCTGTCTTAAAGCTGACATTGTTGGGTGCTGGTTTGAAGTATAAGAACGCCATGCATATGACACTGCACCTATGTCCTTAAGGTTAGCAGCATATCGAAATCCCTCAGTTGTAGTAAGATAAGATTTTTATGGGCGACAGTGACTACTACAATCGGGTGGCACGTTTGTTGGTCTGTTATTTAAAAAAAACTCGTTATAACTAGTGTCCGACCGAAGATTCGGTTTCGGTTTCGACCCAAAATTAAGAGTTTCGGTTTAGTTTCGGTTTCGACAGAAAACCAGCCGAAACTACGGCCGAACCGAAACTGCGTTCGTGAATTGTCGTGCCGCCTTCGGAGGCGATCGGCGTGGTGTGTTAGCCATCCTTATCATCCCGGTACCGTGCGCCCAGCGCTGTTTGGTATTGTGATTTTGGAGGTTATACCTATTCTGCAGTATTTCGTATCGGTTTCTTTTGACATGAATTCGAATGAATGTCTTATGTTAGGTTAAGAGGGTCATCCAAGAAAAATTGTGTAACGAAAAAAAAGTACTTTCGAGAAAAAAAATTCTGCCAAATAGTGATCAATCTGTACTAATTTTTTTTAATAGGAAAATAGTAACTTTCAAGTTAAATGTAAACCAACTTTACATAATTTTTGAAAAGTTTAATAAGCTTTTAACTTCCTAGCGTACCATGATTCTATTGACTGATATTAATAATTAAGAAAGAATGAATTGATTAAAAAAAATATTTTTCGTATTTAGATTAGTACAATTATACACTTCACCCAACAGCAGGTGAGAAATTTTTAATTTAAAGGGTGTTAAAGCTGTTCATTTATCAAATAGAGGCTTTTATAAACACATAATATGTGGCATATATTACTGAAGCCAGCTAAAACAGGCTCAAATTAAAAAAAAACAATAGGAAATACCACAAAATGAAGTTTCGGTTTCGGCCGAAACTGGGACAGAAGCCGAAATTCGGTTTCGGTTTCGGCTGTAAAAAACTAGTTTTGGTCGGACACTAGTTATAACCTAGGTCCAAAATGACTACTTTCCCAAAATAACATCCCGGGGCACAAAACAAAGTCTCATGGAATACCAGTAAGTTATATTTCTAAGAAAAAATATAACTAAATATAGAAGACTGTCAGTTAAATAAAATTCTAGTTACTACAAATAGATGTTTAATGGCTAAATGCTTTGCATTCTGAAGATAGAAAGAGTGATTCATACGAGTACAACTTACCCTTAACTTCTTAATCTGTCTCAAAGTACCAATTTTACAGCTACGCAGATTTATGTACTGCAGTTTAGTCAGTTCCTCAGTGAATCCGTTTAAAAATCTGATCGGGTTACTTCGCACGTGCAGTATCCTCAAAGTGACCAGTTTCTCCAATCCCTCAAGGCTATGTATTTTGTTATGTGACAAGTATAAACTGTCCAAGTTAGGGAAATCAACATTGAGTATATCGCGGATCATGTTGTGCCGGAAATCCAGGCATTTCAGATTTGGCATCCTGCTTTCGAAGTGAATGTCTTCTATTTGATTGAATCCGACTTCCAAGGTGCATAGTTCTGGTTGGAACACGTCTCGGATTGTTTTAATGTTGTTGTGATTCATAATGATGACTTGGAGGTATTTAGCCTTGTTAAAAGCTGCGCTGGTGAGTTTGTTCTTATCAGCCTGGATTAGCACGAGGAAAGGGAGCTCTGTGACCGCTTGCAAAGCATCTAGTCCCAAGAAGTTGTCCGATAAGTCGACGAACTGGAGGTGTTTGAAGCACTTTATGGCGCTGATTTCGGTTAGTTTCAATCCTGTGCATGTTGCCTTCAGATATGTGAATCTGTAAAGAATGCATAATTGTCAATTTATAGGTATAATTATTTTTTTAAAGTGTCTCATTTATTCGTTACAGTTTATTTATTTATTTATACTTTAATGCACAAAATAAAAAGGCGTACATTAGGCGAGCTTAATGCCTTGCGGCATTTTCTACCAGCTAACCAGCGGGTTATGCAGAAATGTTTAGGTAGGCGCATAAAAAATGGAAGTTCTTATTATAATATATAAATAGCTATTCCTAATACATATTAAAAATACATATACATAAATCTTTAAAAAATGCATACTAATATTAACTATATATAACCATATAAATACTAATATATTATGATGTACAAATAAATATGTAATTATAAATAATACAGTTGTGTGTTCATTAAGTATTTCCATATTCGTCAGAATAGTCGCTACAGTAACAATATTGTTTTTTTTTGAGAGCAGACGAGCAAACGGGCCACCTGATGGTAAGTGGTCACCGTCGCCCATAGACATCTCACCTCACTGTATTAATATTAGAGGGTTTTTGATGCGCTGCTAACCCTGAGGACTAAGATGGAATGCCTCATGTGCCGGAAATTACGCTGGCTCTCTTACCCTTCAAACCGAAACACAGAAATGCAAGCATCTCTGCTTCACGGCAGAAATAGATAAGAGGGTGGTACCACCCCAGGCGATCCTTCACTTTAGGATCTACCACTACCAAAACTTGTTTGTAAGAGGATTGCTTATAAACAATACACACCGAGTAATGTGGCGCGCCCGTGCGGCCTATGTCCAGCAGTGGACAGACATGGGCTGATAGATAGATAGAATACACATCCTATTTATTTAGCTCTATTCTAACCCTATAACCTACACATCCTATTTCTATTTCTCGCTATTCTAACTCTATTCTGCGTATTTTAAGGTTCAATCAGTTACCAAATTGTATTGTCCCTTCCCTACATGCATGAATTAGTCACTTGACTCTGGCAGAATTGTTCCTCGTGCACACAAGAGATTACAGTTGGCATTTAAAAAGAATTCGCGTCGCTACTGTTACAGTACAGACCTCTTACACACGGGATGATCTACCATGTTTTCCTCCACAATTTGAGATCAATAAAAATCCCTAGGAAAATTAAATGTTGCGTCTATCTTTATCTGTCATATAATAATAATAATTTTCCAACAAAGAAATAATGTCGTCCCCGGTGCAAAGGTGCCCATAACGCTCGCGGCGTTACCGCGCTGGATCGCTACGGCCAACCTTTGCACCAGGTACGACCCGGAGCGAGAGTCATAGCCCCTCTCCCTGAGGCGACGGCCAATCTCTGCCACGAATTGTTTCGCTTCAGCCCCCCAACAACCCGTTGTCTCCACCGCGAACTATCTAAATTAAATCTTTATCATTAATTATTTCTTTATCTAAATTAAATCTTTCGAAAGCCACATCATCGCATTTCTTACCCGTCTCCATCAGCCGTCTTCCCCAGCATACTAAGCCTGATACTGATCTCTGATTTCTTAAGTCTCCTCTCGTCGAAGATGTCAACTTCCGGCTGCTCCTCTTCGACCGCCGTCTCGGGAGCCTCTTCAGAGTGGTGCTCCTCCTCTTCCTCGGCTTGTTTCAGATTAAACTTCGACACGAGCATGGTTTCTGAACGTCTTCACCCTACTCGATCTCGAAGGTTTGACTTATGTCATTGTGTCGTGATCGACAGTGATCGACGTTGGCTGTTAACGATAATGAAATCTATTTTTAAATTTATTTTTTGGTTGAACTAAGAAGGTTGATGTTTTTGTAAATAGTTTATAATGTTTTTAAAGTTAAAGATAGAAAATCTTTGCACTAACTCAAAAGTGCGAAGTTTCAGTATACTTCGATTTTGCTGATTCAACATTCTTTCTGAAAAACCAAACGACAGTAATGTAAAATCCAACCGGATCATGAATTTTCCACATACATATTTGTTAAATTTAAAAATATATCAGAATGTTAGTTTTGTGTCTGTGTATATGTAAGTATTCGTATTTATGTACTTAAATTGTTATGTAGTAGCATACGTGTAGGTATATTTTTATATATTATATGAGTAGGTATTTTATAGTATAGTAAATAATAATAATTAGTAAATCTCTTCTATTTAATTGTTATGCACCTGCCTTGCAATATCTGTATGACCCAATGGTTAGCTGGTAGAAAATGCCGCAAGGCATTAAGCTCGCCTCATGTACTATTTTTGTTTATTAAAGTGTTAAATAATAATAATAAATCGGCTTTTCGGTTTACACTGTGAAAATAATAAATCCACAAATTCTACGATCCCCTTCTCCCATCTCCCCGATAACTTTGGGGCGACAATCAAATCACATTAGTTTAATCCGGGATAACATTAGTTTAATAATTGTCCACAGTTCTCGTTCACGTCGAACGTGCCAGTGTCGCGGACGCCGCAGCAGCACATCGAAACGATCCTTCGGAAGAAGGCCAATTCCTTGAACATTCGTGTCGAGCACCCCTGCAACTATGTGTTGAAGGTAAAGTGGTACAATATACTTATTTTGTACGTCCTTATTCGCTAGCTCAACGTTACGAACGGGATCTTAGTTCCCGTTACCATGAGACGCTACTGTTTGCTGTTAACTTGCATAATCAGCGATAAATGGTACGACTGATAGAAAACCCTACGTATGCTCCCTCAGCCGCTCGATCTTATTCGATTTTGGGCACTTTCTTCGAAGACTTCTTCAGACGAAGTCAAAGAAAAAAAATGTAGATATAAAGAAAAATAAAATAGGTCCTTCTTTGCTACATTTCGACCCGGATGTTACGTATGAGGCCGAAACGCCACCCACCCAGAGATTATATAGTTTCCAAATAAATACAAATTAATAATTAACAACAGTCGATTAAATCTGCCTAATAACCATTTCTTATAGGAACCTATACCTATACTTAGTATAGCACATAGTACTTAACCTATGAGGAAGTGGATGCTTAATTATCCACCACTGTAGCGAAATTGATAACCGGTGGCGTTTTCTTTGTATCGCTATTTCTGATAATTGTAACTAACAATACCTTCTACCCAACCCAGGTCTGCGGCCGCGATGAGTACCTGCTGGGCGACCACCCCCTCATCCAGTTCCTGTACATCCAGGAGACGCTGTCCAGGGACGGCGTGCCGCAAGTCATGACCGTTAATATTGACAAGATGCCGCTGTTGAGTGAGTTGTGTTGTTGATTGCTTGGAAGTTTTGTTGGTTCCAATCAGAATGAAGTAGTGTTATGAGATAATAAAGGCTTAGAGCGCACTATCGCAGTGGAGGCGTAGCTACTTACTTCGATAGAAATGTAAAATATACCTTAACGTATTTAAAATACGGTTCAAGATAAAAAAAAAGAAAAGCAGACGGTTTTATTCCTTTTTATTTAAATTAGAAGATACAGTAATAAAATAAAATTTATTACCTTACGCGGTGGTCGAGTAAAAAATGACGTAAAATGTACTTTTAGGTACTTACAGTAAAAAAAATGATTTGATTTCATTTACTGGCATAGATTAAAACATTGGCCACATTTACCTACCTATATTGCCATACTAAAATAATAATTCTGTAGTAGACAGTGCTTAAGAAATTAGCGGAGTTCGTCTGATTTATGATTACCACGTAAATAATACAAATATACTTTATTGCACACCGGGACAAAAACAAAACATACAACATGCATGAGAGGTACAATACAATGTGCAGAAGGCGGCCTTATCGCTTTAAGCGATATCTTCCAGGCAACCTTCAGGTGATGGAAAAATCATATGATACATAACATACGGGTGCAAAAGGCGTATGAAATAGATACTACCCTCAAATAAATAAATAAAAATGCAAGAGCACTGGCCCTATATATTAAACTAGTAAAAGCGCCCTTTTCTCTAATCTTATATTATATCTATCTTTAAGTCGGCCGTGATATCCAAACCTACTGCCTACCTGAACGAAGAAGACTGACATCGGAGCACTCCAACACGATGCGAAAGCGGAATCACCGAGAGTCGCAGAGATCCTCGTGGGACATCGACCAGAACTACTCCTGCATGGTGCAGAGCGTCGGCGGGTTGAACGTGGACCCTGGACGACTGGTTGAGGTGAGACATGCTAAAGCTAGGCGACCCACAGAAGTTTTAAAAATTGAGTGACTTCTGGTCATCAGAATCTCATGGTTTCAGATGTCGGACACGCACCATGAACTTGAATATTTGATCTCAAATTCGAACCATCTAACTATTACCGTTAGATGGTTCGAATTAACAGTGTAGTTTCCACTCAGGTCGTGTGCCAAGCCGGCATCTTCCACGGCGGGAAGCCTCTGTGCGAGGCTCAGAAGACACAGATGGCGCCGGTTTCGAGGGAAGGTGTGACGCAGTGGGATCAAGAGCTCTCCTTCCCCATCAAAGTGTTCAACTTGCCGCGCATGGCGAGACTGTGCTTCGCCATCTATGAGATCACTAAAGTGAAGGGGAAGCGGAGAGGCAAGGACGCTAAGGTATGTTTATATGACTTCTATACATTATGGGACACGGCGCGATGGGAACAGGAGCTCTCGTTCCCCATCAAAGTGTTCAATTTGCCGCGCTTGGTGGGGCTCTGCTTCGCCATCTATGAGATCTCTAAAGTGAAGGGGAAGCGGAGAGGGAAGGACGCTAAGTTACGAGTACGTTTATGTGACTTCTATATGTTTATTATGCAAGGGGCCTTAAACTAGGTGCAAACATTATTTGACTGCGTTTGGGCAAACGTAGTGTGGGACGCCCCCCTGCGCAAGGTGGCTGGCAGCGACTGGATGAGAAGAGCCGAAGATCGGGCTCAATGGCGCGCCCTTGGAGAGGCCTATGTCTAGAAATGGATTAGAATAGGCTGCTGATGATAAACATTATTTATTTTATATACTCGTAATGGAGTGTGAGACGAATTTTAAGCTATTAAAAAGATATTGTGGTAGATAACAGGTTTATTTTCAAGTTCGACATGCTCTCATATATGAAAGCTAAAGCCTATAAATAGGTGGCTCCACAATGGTCCAGAGTTGGATTCGATCCGGCGACGCTTGTCGCTTATCAACAGATAGATTCTGTATTTCAATGAAAAACTATTAAAATATGTAAAGTAATGAACTTTTCACAGGACTACATAAACAAACTAGCATGGGCCAACACAATGATATTCGACTACAAGGAGCAGCTGCGCACGGACGGTGTGACCCTGTTCATGTGGACCCACGCGGCCGACGAGACCCAGGGCGACGACCTCTTGCTGCACCCGTTGGGGACCGTCGTGCCCAACCCCAACACTGACTCGTGTGCGGCGCTGCAAGTGCGGTTTTCAGAGTAAGTCATTCGAGGGTTAAATGTTTGACAAAAGAATGAATGAACACTGTAATTGTACGATTAATACAAATCTAGGCGGTCTTATAGCTAAGAGCGATCTCTTCCAGACAACCTTTTGGTGGAGTAATTTTGGTAGAAGGTAGGTTCAAAGATTAATCATCGTTTTAAATAATAGGACAGGGGTGCTCAAACTGTCGATCGCCAGAGCCTTACGAATCGATCGCGGAAATATGTTCAAGATTTTTTTTGGTTACTTAGTACTTAATAGGTAATCTGTAGTTTTGGTTAGTTAGACGTTAAGTGTGTTAAGTGTTGATGTGATAAGTAGGTATGTTTTCTTCTTCCTGAATGTGGAGGTCCGGGTTGCATTCCAACCACGTCTTGTACCAGTTTACTGACTGCTCCGAGGGTGAAGGAAAATATTGTGAGGAAATCTGCAAGTCTGAAATTCTTAGCACTAATTACGACCTGGGCCCCTGACTTCAATACTACAATATTCTGTACAACATATCCTCTCATCTTACCCACCTAGATACGGCATCAAGAAACCCATCCTGTTTCCAAAACAAGAAGAAGTCCGCGCGTACGCCGATCACATAGAAAACGGAGTGCCGGACGCAATCGCGCGTCTCAGCCGCGACTTCCAGCGGTTACGAGCCACGGCTGAGAAAGACCCCATGTATGAGATGCACGAGCAGGACCGGAAGGACATCTGGGCCTCCAGGTTGGTACCAAATTACTATCATACAATCTTAGGATCTTCAAGACGAGAGTGAATAGGCATTTACTAGACTCGCGTACCATTAGGTAAGATGTAAGTAGGTATTTGTGTCGGAAATATATGTCTATATAGCGGATTATAGTTTATTGTATAGTATTTGTTTTGACAATAACTCTTGAATTCAGTTTTTTTTTTAAATATATTTTGTGACATGGATTTTAATTTAAAAAAATGTAATTTTAATAAAAAATATTTATATATATATATATATTCAAACACAATTTATGATTGTTTATGAATAAATGATATGATACAGGGTGGACCAAAAGTCCGTTAACATTTAAAATGGTTATAAAAAATACAAATGCTACTTTAGTGAAAAACTGTTTATTTAATAATAAAGTAGACAAATTAGGATTTCACTTTTTAAAAATAACATCATTCAAATGTGACCCTTGTTCATCCTGGCACACCTGTAACCGGGAACGGAAATTTTGCATGACCGCCCGACAAGTGGTTGGTGAAATGTTCTGCATTTCCTCGCGTATATTTTCTTTTAATTCCTCAATAGACACTGGGTTGCTGATGTAAACTTTACTTTTGAGATATCCCCAAAGGTAAAAGTCCATTGGAGTTAAATCCGGGCTGCGGGGAGGCCAGTGAATGTCACCTCTTTTGGATATGACTTTTTGGCCAAAAATTTCACGAAGTGCTGCTATAGAGTCATTGGAGGTGTGACATGTTGCCCCATCTTGTTGGAACCAAGAGCTTCGATTAAAGCCTGAGAAGTCCTGTAATGCTGGAGCAAAAAAATTCTGTAGCATCACAATGTATCGCTCTGTATTAACGGTGACGGCGCGGTTTCTCTGATCTTCATAAAAATATGGACCAATGATTCCGCTGGCTGACAATGCGGCCCATACAGTAACCTTGGGCGAGTGTAAAGGTTTTTGGTGCTTCAAGTCCGGGTTAGTGTCACTCCAGTATCTGCAATTTTGTCGATTGACATGTCCATTTAGGTGGAAGTGTGCCTCGTCTGAGAAAAAGATGTTATTGAAGCTCGTAAACCTCTCAAGCACTTCGTTAGCAAACTGCAGTCTCTGAGCAGGGTCATTTGGCTTTAAAGCCTGTACAATTTGAATTTTGTAAGGATGTAAATGTAAATCTTTGTGTAGAATGCGATTTAGAGATGTTCTGGGCACATCTAAAGCACTAGACCGCTTTCGAGTAGAGAGACCAGGTTGTTCTCGAACAGACGCTCGTACACGCTCTATGTTTACTGGATCGCGCGATGTCCTAGGTCGGCCGGATCGTGGTTGACTTAAAGTTGAACCTGTTGTTTCGAACTTCTGTACCCATTTTTTAATCGTTTGAATTGTTGGTGCTTGATTTCTGTTCCGTATATTGTAATGATTACAAAATTTCCGTTTAGCTTCGGTCGTAGAATCGTTGTTTCGATAGTACTCGCGTACGCAAAATGCGCGTTGCGCTCCGCTGAATAACGCCATGGTACTAAATCCCTATTAGTAGCTCTCGCTTGTAGTAACAACCCCGCGCCAATACCCCGCCCGCGCCGACGCAGCGACCTATTCAAATGTTAACGGACTTTTGGTCCACCTGTATGATGCTGTAAAAACATAAAAAAGATAAAGAAGCTTAATTGTCACACATAATCAAATCTTAATGCTATTACATGAAACATATTGTTAAACATAATAATAGTACATGAAAGTTTTTTTTTTTTTTGCGATTGTCAGTACTCGCATCGCTTCTTTTTGGAAGCGGTTGCGACAATCTGACAACAGCATACTGAAGGCTGTGTGTGAGGACCTACGCAGTCCCATATTCAAACATTGGTTGGCTGTCCACCGGGACGAGAACCGTAAATGAATAAGTTGTAGCCAAATATTATTAATTTTTTTTTTGGTCTCATTTGTGTATTTGGTTTTAGTATATTGTATTGTTCTTGTGTTATATGGGTTTTTTATGCCTGAATTAAAGATTTATTATTATTATTATTAAATATAAAATCTGACAAAACTATAAATGTGGCAATCGGCGAGGTGCTCAGATTTAGTCAACAAGGAAGTGTAAAAGAAGAAGAAGAAAGAAGAAAGTGTCCAAGAAGGAAGTGTCCACTGTTGACACTGGTTTTCAGCCCTCTCCGCCTTACCATGCTATCATATCAATGTATCACTATCATACAACCTTGGGATCTTGAAAGACGAGAGCCGCAATGTAGGTTTTACGAATCTGCCAAGAGATTCGTTCTATGTGGTTATTTCCAATCATACAATGATCACGACCCTCGTGGATGAGAAATACGACTTAGAAGTTTAACGAATCATTTTTATGATGTTCCCATGTTGTAAACACTAAATATGCATCAAAAATAAAATAATTGTTTATTTATTTATTGCAATTTTCCTCCTACAGAGAGTACTTCCGAGCGGAGGCGCCCGAGTTACTCCCCAAGCTGTTAACATGCGTGGAATGGGGCGAGCGTGCCGAGGCGGCCAGCGTCGCCCGCATGGTGGGCGGCTGGCCCATGCTGCGAGTGGAGTCGGCGCTCGAGCTGCTGGACTACGCGTACGCCGACAGCGCCGTGAGGAGCTTCGCCGTGCGCTGCCTGGCCAACATCAGGTGAGATTAAATGAAGGTGGTAGATCCAGATATGCAGAATCGCCTGGGGTGGTGCCACCCTCTTACCTATTCTTGCCGCCTGTGTTTCTATTTCAAGAGTAAGAGAGCCAGCGTAATTACCGGCACATGTGGCACTCAAGTTCTCAAGGTTAGCACCGCATCGTAAACCCTCTAATAATACAACAGTGAGGTCTATAGATGACCCGTTTGCTCGTCTGCTCTCCTTAAAAAAAAGTTGCTGGAGGCCGATTCATTTCATTTATTGCTGTCATGGGTATTACAAGGTCTTAAGAACTAATTACAGCATCAATCATGAGCCCTGTTAGGACATTGCAATTTTAAATAGATTAAATTAAAATAAAATTAATTATTAAATTATAAATGATGTAATGTAATGTAATAACGGGCTGATTTCCGCAACTCGACGTCATCAGCGCCTATTTTGCGTGTGGTGGAAACTACTACTAATCGAGCCACCCCAACTTCGCCAGAAAGTCCAGCAGTCCTTTAATGTCCTGTAGGACTTCGGGAAGTGATCCTGGGGTGCCAAGGCTTCCCGCCCGGTAGGTGGTCACCTCATTGCACTCCAAGAGCACGTGGGCGACCGTCTCCTCTGCCTCCATGCAAGCTCTGCACAAGGGGCTGTCTGTGATGCCTATATTAAAGAGGTGTCAATTGTAAATGATTCTACATGCGACTGTAAATTCTACATAGTCGTATCTCGTTCTTTAGGATAAATTAACTTTTTTTCGAGTGCGGCGCTAGTTCACTCGACCCATAACATCAAGAGGGCCGCCTAATCCATTAAAAAAATAATTCTAACCTTATGTTTTTCCCTGAACAGTGACGAAGAGCTCCTGCTATACCTGTTACAACTGGTCCAAGCGCTGAAGCACGAATCCTACCTGATGTGCGACCTATCGAAATTCTTACTGCAGCGCGCTTTTAACAACATGGTCATTGGACATTATCTCTTCTGGCATTTGAGGTCTGTTTACTGTGAAGTTACTAACACTTGACTCTATCAAGTACTCTAGAACTACTTGATGGAGTCTCGTGTTTTATCTGATCTTATGACAGTGGGCCGCGAATAACCCAGCGGCACTTCGACCCTTGAGGATCTTTTGTGCCAACCCCATTTACACACTGGTCATCTCAGTGTGCAGGTTTCCTCGCGATGTTTTCCTTCGCCGTTAGAGCAGTCGGTAAATGTACGTAAGTCTTCGACAAATACGAAAAACTCATTAGTACATGGCACTGCACGGTTTCGAACCCGGACCTCCCGCATGGGAGGCAGGTGTCCTAGCCACTGTGCCACCGACCCTCGAGTCAGGGTGTTACTTCCTTGCCTGTTGTGACATCTACTTCCAAATATTTTGAAAGAAAATTGTAACTGAATTCATATGCATAGTTCTCTAGCGTTTTTGTAAAAAAACGCTAGAACTCTTGGCTCTTTTCATTTGATAAAGTTGTAGGAACGCGCTATATGAGGACATGGATGACGTAACGTCAGTTGTATGAAAGGGAAAATGGAAGATCTTCCACCAGGCGGGGTGTTGTGCCTAGTGACCAGATGTCCTGGTCCAACTATGGATGTTTGGAACTCGTATATATGCGAAGTCCCAGGAAAATTTCGATAGCGCGTTCTACACCGATGTAAGTAGGTATTAATCGTAATGGCGCGTCGTGCGTCGCCACAAAGTTATGAATTGCGATTGACAATTAAAGAGAGCGTAGCGAGAGGCGCTTATAACCTTTTTCGCGTTTTTGTACTGCGTAGATTATAGTTTAAATTCGAATGTCACGTGCTCTACCAATATTTCACTGTGAACTATGATTGTTTCTCCATCAAATCTCTAATCTCTTATGAGATTAGGAGACTAGAGCTTACAATCTAGTCTTGTTTTTCAGATCGGAAATGCACGGTCCGTCAGTGCCCTCGGTAACGGTCCGTTTCGGGTTGATACTGGAGGCGTACTGCCGCGGCTGCCAGGACCACATCAACAGCCTCATGCGCCAGATCGCCTGCCTCGAGAAACTCAAGTGTATGTCTTACTTAGTTCATAGAGTTTCAAGAATTTGCAGTAAACAATGAAAGATGAATAGAGCGATTCTGTAGGTGAAACTCTTTTTTTCGTCTGAGAATTATCAACTAGTCTGGAAGTTTACTTACCATCAGTTGCACGAAACGTCCACCTATCGTGTATGGTAATTTGCATAACAATAACTTAATAGATTCGGTCACGAATCCAGGGCAAATATACTCAAAGAATAAAAGTTAAGTAAGTCAACATTAAAATGCGTACTATCTTTGTCTATGCCATAGATCTAAAGTAGTATTTTTTTCGGACTAAACTGAAGTTTCCTGTGTTACCAGTTTCTGGTGAAATAAAAATAGTGTTATGACCAAAGATTGAGTTCAATCACTGACCAAAATAGTTCACCAATCAAAGTATATTTTATTTTCTTCTGTAATGTCGTGATTTTTTTTTGTAAATACTTAATTTACAAAAAAAAATCACGACATTACAGAAGAAAATAAAATATACTTTGATTGGTGAACTATTTTGGTCAGTGATTGAACTCAATCTTCATACATAGTGAGTCTCAATCGCTGAGACTCACTATGTATGGAAGCGAAATCCATCTTCTTTCAATATATAATTTGACGTATTTTTGGCTCACTGAACGCATCACTATTACATTAAACATGGCAACATTATTTTACAAAGTGACATTAGCACCTGTCAGTTTAATCCGTCTAATAAAAAAATCTACTTTAGATAGAGAAGACACGAGGTGAACATCCCTATTGCAGGGACATTATTTTTATAATTCTAGCATATTTATATATTTTGACTACCTACCAGCCACTGTACCATTCACTCCTTATGTTCTCATAAAAACACACCTTACAGGGGTGAGCCAATGCGTGGCGAAAAAGAAGGAAATAAGCAAAGCGCGCGCTGCCTTACACCAACACCTGCAGGAGCAGCACTGCCTGGAGGCGCTCAGCGACTTCGTGTCGCCGCTGTCTCCGAGCTTCGTGTGCAAGAGGATCAAGTGAGTTTAGACGATATGAGACACGGACAGTAGTGCCAGTTGTTAGGGAATAAGCGAGAGCGTCGGTGGCACAGTAGCTAGGACACCGGACTCCCAAGCGGGAGTTCCGGGTTCGAAACCGTGCAGTGCCATGTACCAATGAGTTTTTCGTATTTTTTTGAAGACTTACGTACATTTACCGACTGTTCTAACGGTGAAGGAAAACATCGTGAGGAAATCTGCACACTGAGATAATCAGTGTGTTAAATGGGGTAGGGGTAGGCACAAAATATCCTCAAGGGTCGAAGTGCCGCTGGGATATTCCCGGTCCCTATCATAAGATAAAATAAGATAGGGAATAAGCAAAGCGCGCGTCGCCTTGTGGAAATGGAAATACAGGCGTGTCGATGGTGATGTGAATCAAATATTTAAATACAGTAATACCCCGCTTTACGCGACCCCGTATTACGCGGATTCGTTATAACGCGAATTTTGCGCTAAATTGTCCCGCTTTATGCGATTTCCTGCAAACACTGACTGGGGTATTCCCACAAATTAATTTCTGGTGCGACTTGCCTTCTCTGTGTTAACTCTGACTAGAGGATTCCACAGAAAATCCTTTCCTTTGCGACTTGCCGTCTTTATGTTGGCTCTCCAGGTATGACAGAGATAGGTAACGATGTTTGGAAAAGACTTTGGACGTGTATTTTCGTAAAACCAACGCTCAAAATGTACCACCAAGTATTTTGCAATAAATTAAACTGATTCAGTATGTTTATGTATTGTTTTTGACTCCGATATACGCGAATTTCGCTTAACGCGATTTTCTCTGGAACGTATCCCTTGCGTAAAGCGGGGTATTACTGTATCTAAGTGTGATAGATATAGATATCTATGGAGATGAAGCAATGTAAAGACAACTTTTTGATTTTTTTATATATTTTTTTATAAAGTACCTAGTTCCCGTGATATGAATGAATGAATGAATACTCTTTATTCCACAAAATAAATAAAAAATAAATAAAAAAAATACGAGAAATATACGTCGAAGTCGTCAACGAATAGAAAGCGGTTGAAAAAAGGTCGCTGGAACTTCAATGCGACTACTCAAGCTCGTGCTTAGCCGTCTCCTATTGTTAGTATTTTAATAACCAGCCTGTAACATTACAAAAACTTTTTGGTTAATTAATATTAAAAATTCATATTCGGCAGACGCCGGACACGAGGAGTACTAAACCCCCCAGAATTAATTAAACTAAACCTTGAGCCCGTTTAATATAACGGCACCAAACACCGGGGATGTAGTGACACCCCGAGCTTCTGTCCGGGCACGAGGTTCACCTCCAGGCTCGCACCCACTCCCTCCAGCCAGGGTTCGAGTGGACGATCCTTATGATTGATTGACTAAAGCCATAAAATCTTTTTCATTCATATTGATTGATTTATTAATCTGTTGACAGGACTGAACGCTGCCGCGTAATGGACAGCAAAAAGCGTCCACAGATGCTTGACTTCGAGAACGTGGACCCAACTGGCACGGACATACGCATCATACTGAAGATAGGCGATGACCTGCGCCAGGACATGTTCACACTGCAGATGTTGAGGATCATGGACCGGCTGTGGAAGAATGCTGGCTATGACTTCAGGTATGTGGGTAGATAGATAGATTAATACTTTATTGCACACAAGACATTTACACTGGAAAGTAAACATAGAATAAGTGTACAAAGGCGGACTTATCACTCAGAGCGATCACTTCCAGGCAACCTAGACGATAGAAGTATGATTAATAGTTTACCGGCAGTATAGTGCAGAAGAGTGAAATATAAAATATTTATTGGTTTATATACATAACATAAGTAAAGCTAAACGTGGAACTCAGAACTTACGGATCTACAGAACAACGGCCCCATTATGAATATTTTTCTCGACAAATCCTTTCGAATGCGTACCGGAATCAGTACCGATCAGGAATCTATGATCTGAGTCATTAAAATATACGACCGATAGTTGGGTCTTACAATTTATGATGCATAAAATATTGCATGCGCGTCTTTTGCGCAGTCGTACGATCAAACGTCCGGAAAGAATTCTACGTATGTTTCGCGTACGTCTTCGTGCGGACGCTCCAAAGGTACCTATTATTTGTAGGAACGCGCTATGTGAGAACATGGAATGACGTAATGTCAGTTGTATGCTTTCATACAACCTTTACCTTTGGAAAAGGGAAGATATTCCACCAGGCGGGGTGTTGTGCCTGGTGACCATATGTCCTGGTTCCACTGTGGATGTTTAGAACTCGTATATATGCGAAGTCCCTACTACGTCCTACGAAGTACTAATCGTAGTGGCGCATCGTGCGCCGCCACATATTTATCAAAATTGTGTTATATGATTTTATATATTTTACAGATTGAACCCGTACAACTGCATATCCATGGAGCACGGAGTGGGAATGATTGAAGTGGTTGATGACGCCGAGACGGTCGCCAACATACAGAAGCAGAGCGCTCTCTTCAACGCTGCCTCGCCTATATCCAAGACAAATCTGTTTCGTGAGTTGTTCGCTCGATTTCTATTTACGTATACAATATACTATAATACTAATTCCCTAGTCTCTGTTAAATTTGGTCGTCCATAAACGATTCTTCACCCTCCTTTTGTTGTCCTGGCCTGAACAACTGACCACCAACCACTAACCGGACTTTTAGAGAGCGTTCCATAACCAGTTGAAATAATTCACGTTGACAACTGTGCATGTTCACCGCGTTAACAACTGAAAATGTATCAAACTTGTATTTAAAACAAGCAATGGAACGTGTACATCTGTCGACGTGAATAATTTCAACTGGTTTTGGAAGGCACTCTTAATTATCAATTGGTTATGTTGTTGTGTTCATGCCGTCATGACGTGTTCGTCCTATTTTATTGTTTAAAAACGGTTTACAGTGGGTATTTTTTCGTAAAACTAGTGCATTTTACATAAAAATCGTCCGTGTAAGTGAACGTTATATAAGACGGTGAAATGGGAGTGAAATACTACAGATGGTGTAGATCCGGCAACCTAACCTCCAATTGCACCTGTAATGCAAGACACTAGGCGTTCCTAATGCACACGACTCTCTTAATCTCGACGTTGGTAAACGTGTTTTTTTTTTCATAACAGACGCCAAAACTTTCGAGTTATTTTCTAGATTCTAACACGGTCATTGGCCAAATTGCAGAGCGTAAATCACTAGCAGGGGCCATTCATTTAAGAAAAAAATAATATCAATGACCTTTTTCGCAGAATGGCTAAAGAAACACAACCTGAGCGAAGCGGCGCTGAACAAAGCAGTAGAGGAGTTCACGATGAGCTGCGCCGGCTACTGCGTCGCGACGTACGTGCTGGGAATAGCGGATCGGCACCCCGATAATATCATGGTGAAGAAGAGCGGTCAGGTGCGTACAGCTCACGATGTTATCCTTCACCGTCAGAGCAGTCGGTAAATGTACGTAAGTCTTTCGAAAAAACCGAAAAACTCATTGGTACATGGCATTTCCTGGTTTCGAACTCGGACCTCCGACGTCCTAGCCACGACGCCACCGACACTCTTAGTTAGACGCTCAACGTTCAGTAACTAATTATTATTGTATATTTTATTATATTTATTTATTTAAAGCCAAAAATATAAAGCCAAAAACTTTTGCCATTTCACTCTTGGCTATCAGTCCTTTTGAAGACTAAATACAGTTTGCTTTTTACTCTTTCAATTTATAGTTGATCAAAATTGCTTATCAAAAATCGTCTTTACAGCTATTCCACATAGACTTCGGGCATTTCCTCGGCAAGTTCAAGCACAAGTACGGATTCAAACGCGAGCGGGTGCCGTTTGTGCTGACCCACGACTTTATCCACGTCATCAACAAGGGCCAGCGCGGCACCGGGGTCAACGAGCCGCTGGACTTCAAGATATTCCGGGAGCACTGCGAGACGGTCAGTATTGGCAACAAGTGAGGTTCAGACGTGAGGGAGCTGACATAATGTAAGATTAAGAATGATGATGAAGATAAAGATTGATTTCTATTATTATTTATTTATTGAAAATCTACATAATTTCATTAAAAAAAATTACATTCACAGTGTTGTTAAGAACACTGACAGACCGTCGACAGTCGCATAATATTTGTGAGTGTGTGAAGAACGGCACTGTGATTGTGCATGTCCAGTGCTAGTGCACTGCTTCGGCAAGGAATCACGTTTATTCCCTTGTGTGCGCTATCGGACAGTACTGCACAGTAGTGTCCGTATGCTGTGTCCCACACAGTCACGGGTACGCTGCTCATCACAGGATGTTACCATTTCCAAAAAAGTATAATTAAATATTTTTAGGTATAAATTACATGGTTTTTAATAGTTGTTAGTGGTTATAATTCTAAATTACCTACAGTTCTAATGTTTGTGCAAAGTATTGTTTAATTTTGTTTTTGATATTCTTACTATTAATTTCAGTCTTCAGTTTTTCTGGCACTTCGTTTATTAAACATGGTATTATATATTTTAACATTTGTTTTCCATAGTGGTTTGTGTAGCTTGGTACAACCAGGCTAGGATTATGTATATAGATTATGTATGTAGATTGTAGGAACAATGTGGCCCAATGATCCTAATATACAACGTTATCACATTATGTCACTATAGATAGGTGAACCATTTAAGTTAGACCACGCCCGCGTCGTTAGCCAGAGGGCGTGAGTGCTGCTAGCGGGCGGCAGGTCCCACCTCCCGCTCTCCCCACGCTCGCCCTCTTTCGTCACGCCCCGCGCCCCTCCAACGTCGCGGGCGTGGTCTAACTTAAATGGTTCACCTATAAGATTCTTAGTCGCCTCGTACGACTCCCAGGGTAAAATTGGGGTAATGCTATTCTTTGACCGGCACCACACATCCATGAAGGAACAAACGCCGGAGACTTCTTTTTTTCATCCAAGGCACTATCGACTAAGTTCCATGTATATTCGCAGGCGTTCAAAATCCTCCGCAAGCACGGCCACCTGATCCTGTCCCTGTTCTCCATGATGATATCCACCGGCCTGCAGGAGCTCAGCTCGGAGAAGGATCTGCAGTACCTGCGGGAGACCCTCGTAAGTAGACCCTTATTAAATGTTGTGGTCCGCCATCAAGGCGTCTTTACGATCGGTCATGATGAGCGATTACGATGGCCCAATAAGCTACCCATCCACTGCGACGTCATCGCAGGGTACGCTGCGAACGGATTAGTTGAGGTTGCAATCCGATTGTCGCCGATTAAAAGCCATCATGGCCAATTACACATCATCGTGCATAACTGTAATCGCCCAACATGGTCCATCGTGTAGATGAGCCATCCACACACACGCCTCCTCCAACTTCTTCCACTTCTGTACATCGCATCTTTTTGATATGTTCTACCTTATAACACTTAAAGATACATACAGTTAAACCCAGACCAGACATTTAATTCAGTTGTTCATCATCATCAGCGTATTAATTCCCTCAGTGTTGGGGCGCAGGCCTCCCTTTGCACAAGGGGGGTACGGGCCATGATCAACCTAGCGGGCCCAGAGCTGATTGGTGGATTTCACACACCTTCGGAAACTTTTAATTTCCTCAGATATGAAGGTTTCCTCACGATGTTTTCCTTCACCGTTAGAACAGTCGGTAAATGTACGTAAGTCTTCGAAAAAAGCCGAAAAACTCATTGGTACATGGCACTGCATGGTTTCGAATCCGGACCTCCCGCATGGGAGTCCGGCGTCCTAGCCACCATACCAGCGACGCTCCGTATCGATATCTATTACCATTCCCAAAACGATGAAATCATATCATGGAATGGCGTGCTAAACAGAGTTTCATTCATCGTTTTGAGAACTTTCTAAATTTCTAAAATTGTCTGAAATATTACCTTTTCACCATAGGTACGTGTTACGATTATCCCTAAGACCACATCAGTACCTACAAAACAACCCTTAGGAAGTGTCAAGTTCACAACAACCCTTCTTTATTACACGTTCTCTGTTGTTAACTGCCCCTAACTGAGCAGTTGGGCTAACCATTCAACGTCTTGCCCTCAGGTATTGGACCTAACCGAAGAGCGAGCGATGGAGCATTTCCGCAATAAGTTCATCGAGGCCGTAAAGAACTCTTGGACTACCACCTTCAACTGGGCTTTCCACAACATCGACAAGAACAACTGACAGTGACCGGTGAACAGGCGGCTCAAGAGGCAGCCGCCGAAACATACGCCGCAGACGCTCTGAAGAGATGCACTGTAACTATAGTACCTTGTGTTACAAAGAAGGCGCGAACGCGGGTGCGATAATCTAGAATTACTTGGAAGGAATAAGCGTATGTCTTGCTTGCTAATCGCGCCTTTATTGTGCCAGGGACCTAATAGAGATTTGGCTCTTTGTTGATTCCATTAAGAAACATCAGGTCAAGAAGTATAGCTGCCGGCACCAAAGCTGACTTGACTATTTGCAGTAAACGATTTTGTGTCTCTGGCGATATGGACTAGGGATGTTACGGAGCTTCGCCTCCGACTCCGAAAGGTCGGAACTTTCGATTAATTTTACACTTCCGACTCCGACTTCGGCTCCGATAATTTTGAATCGGAGGTTATACCGAAGATTTGTGAGCAAACATATTCAAATATTATTAAATAGTCATCATAAAAAATATTGGCCAGTTCAGCTACAAAAAATAAAAAACGGTTTAAAATTTGAATTTCTTCTGAACGTCTATCTTCTACCTCCGCCTCCGACTCCGTTTCCGAGTCCGATTCCGACTCCCGTTCCGACTCCGATAAATCAAAATTTAAAACCTTCGGTTCCGGTAAAACCACCTTCGTAACATCCCTAATATGTACGGGGCGAGTCTTGAGTCGTTGCGATTACGTGATTGGTTCGTTTGCCGTGTTAAATGAGATACGCTAACTAACTAATCAATGTTGAGAGGTCAACATTGGTGCCGGCAATTGTAAATAGTTAGGCTACAATATATAGACACAATGGTTGAACCACTGTTATCTACTGTGGTTTATCCGAAAAGTTACGTCATACTTTTCATATTTACCGATTACGTCTTAGATTTGAGGATACAGCAAATGATCGCAAAGTTGTTTACTATCGAATTGTATCAGCTGTTTCGAATGCTAGTGTACAGCGCACCCAATGCGTGGAGTTTAGTTGTAAAGTGTGATGTTTGTGTTTAGTAGTTTGTATATGGGTTAATGCTGTGGGGTGCGCTGTACGCTCAGTTGCAAACGTGCTGTATTTCTAGTTATAGGCCAATATATTACTGTACATTATGTCATAGTTTGACAAAATGACGTAATGAAAATAATGTCATAGTGTGACAAAATGACGTAATAAAAATAATCTCACAGTGTGACGTTATGGCATAGTGTGACATTATGGAATATTTCTACTAAATTTTCGTACATATTATGCCATAATGTGATGACTGAGATACAGTGTGACATAATAACGTGACACTATTTAGGAGTGAATGTGACATTATGTCATAGTGTGATATTATAGGTATTCAACATTACATCCATAACTAGGATTGAATATTAGGAATTTGCCTCGTAATATTAAGTTGGCCACATGCATGCGCCATACAAATTACGAAATTTGAATTGAGCCATAGCTAACATGCAGTTAACTTGTAGCCGACTGTCCCAGAAGTATAGCTTTATTGAATTAAACCCGCCGCGGCCGAATTTAGTGCTCCGGACTTGTGCGAACAAGTTAGAATATTAGGGTTGGTCCCGTTCACATAATTAGTCTGTTTTTTTTCAATATCGAGTTAGATGAATGATTAATAAAGGCCAACGCTGTACAAGGCGTGCGCATGGCGCAGCCGAGCCGATATCGAATCGACGTACGTTGCTGGTTATCTTGTTCTTTCGCTGACGTTTTAACTTCATATGTAATGTAATGTATATTTGGCAAAAGGGGGGAAAGTCAGCAAACGCTGACATACTCGGGTACCAAATATGCAGCGCTGTTTTTCATTTCCCCCCTTATCCCAAGATGTTAGTGGGAGCGATAACCAGCAATGGATTGCGCCTGCGCCGCACAGCGAAAGTCTAAAGTTCTAGATTATGTTACTGTTATTACAAATATAACCGCTGTTTTCTATCACAACATAAATAGGCACAGAGATCTCTGTGCTAAAATAAAAGCTGCTAAAAAGCTTCTTTCTTCTTTTACTTTTCTACAAGATGACAGAAGTCATTTCTTGTCTATAGAAGTTCAATTTGTTTGTACAAATCACAGACTTTTAATAAGTAAGCAGACGACGCAAGCGCAAGTAATGCTATAATGCACACATTGGTCGCTATTGAGAAAATGTTACGTTTGTAGCTCTCGTAGCGGATTTGTGTGGCGAATAGTCTGAAGCGTTACTGCTCTTCGAGAAAAAGGATATCCTCTTTGCATTATAATGAGTGTGATGGAGATGGTGTACGTGAATTATGTGTTACATCTGCTTACTTAAATGTCTGTGGTGGTCTGTGGACGGGACGCGGTTCTCCAAAGACTGATAGTGTTATAGTAAAAGGAAAGCGATATGCAATGGTCGCGGCGGTCACTTAGGTATCTTTCACATTTACATAATAAATATATTTGCCACGATCCCGAATAAAAATAATCAAATAAAGTTATTTATTAAACGGTGATTACAATCTTCGGGAACGTAACAAACATTAACATGTATAGAGCCCTTATTGTGAAATGTTGAGGCTTAATTGAATTTTTGTACTTTTAAACTGAAGTGTATTGCAACATATAAATGATTGCTGTAGATTTGTTTAAAACAGTTGTGATTCTGGCGTATCACTCGCTAAATAAAACGTCACCGTCACTCTTACACGATTGTGCTGAAGAGTGAGCGTGACAGTTTCATTTAGTTTTAATTTTAGAGTTAGCGGCCACGCCAGAATGACACCAGTATTAGAACTATGAACAAATATGCGCAGAAGTGTGGGTATTCGATTATAGTGGTGTCTGATGATTTTGGGGTTATTATGTCGGTCAAACGACGTCTTATCATCTACTCTAAAGGCTTTATATCGCAGGGGATGAAAGGGCAGTTGGCGGCCATTTTGGCTGTGATATATTCGCGCTGTGTTATGTACGCGCAATTTAGTTGAAGATTTTTTTTAAGAGTTCGTATTTGGTTTAGAAATTCGAAGGAAAAAGGGTTCGTTGCCGTTTATAATTTAGATCAAATGTCAAAGACATGTAGTTGAAAAGGAATATTAATTTAGCCTCGATTTTGTTGTAGTTTTTTTTGCTAAGGGTCAGAGCAGACTTTGAGAGCAGGTGAGTTTGTATGTAGTTGCAAAAATGAATGATAGGTAAGCAAAGAGGATGATTTACGCACTCGTTCGTACAATTTTTCCCTGAATACAAACTACAAACGCCGATAGCGTTGCATTAATTACCAAAAATAAATACTCTTCTTTCTGACCCAAATGTTTACAGACTACTTCAAAATCAAGTTCTAAAGATTAGGTTAAGGATTTGGATCAAAATTGTAAGTTTTTCATTAGTTTTTAGGCGTCTATAATAATTGGGAGTGTAGGTAATTGTTAAATGGAAGTTGGAATGTTTGTGAATAGATTGCGAGATGATGGAACGGGCCGCCGCTGCCTAGAGCCTTTGTGAGGTTAACATAAAATAAAATCACACTTAACTCTAGGCGAATTAATTGCTCTATTAGGCAAGTTTAGACTTAGACGGGGTTAAGATATCACGCGCGTTTTAGATGGTAGGTGATCTCTGCGGTTTAGTGGTCAAAGTGCAACTAAAATAGTCGATTTAGTCAAGTAACGTTTGAATTATATGGTTTGGCGTATGATTAAGTATTGTGAAAAATAGATATCCTACGTAGGTATGTGTATAACTAGCTACTTACATTTGCCAACCTATAACGCTACAATTGACGTAACTGTTAGAATAGTTTACTAAAATAATCCGTAAATTCGTTAAAACCGCCTGGTGTCCTATCACCCTAAATACTTATCAAAGTGTAGGAACGCGCTATGTAAGGACATGGATGACATAACGTCAGTTGTATGAAAGGGAAGATCTTCCACCAGGCGGGATGTTGTGCCTGGTGACCGGATGTCCTGGTCCAACTATGGATGATTGGAACTCGTATATATGCGAAGTCCCAGGAAAATTTCGACAGCGCGTTCTACAACGATATGAGTACAAGTCGTTGTGGCGCGAGTCCCCACATAAGTGTTTTTCACCAGACGAAATGTAAAATGTAGCGTTGAGAATGTTCACCTAGTAATTGTGGCGACGCATGACGCGCGCCACTACGATACAGTACCTACTCACATCGGTGTAGAACGCACTATCGAAATTTTCCTGGGACTTCGTATATATACGAGTTCCAAACATCCACAGTTGGACCAGGACATTTGGTCACCAGGTACACCTCGCCTGGTGGAAGATCTTTCCTTTTCCCTTTCATACAACTGACATTACGTCATCCATGTCCTCACATAGCGCGTTCTTACAATAACGTAATAAAAAAGTGTAGTGTTTCTAATGGATTTAATTTCGATAACTGAACCCAATTAGTCTGATAAAAACGCGCGTGATATACTTAAACCTAATTATAGTAATTTTTGCACATATTAGCTGTCATTAAACTATCCCAAATATGTATTTATATAAACGTCATGCCGGGATATAATTATGATAGATTTAGCAGTATTATATCGTCGTACTTTTTAGGATCAAAATGATTTTTGCTTTTAAGTTTTTATGACTTCAGGCTACCTCAAGGTATCGTGTTCTATACCAGTTCGTTTACGTTTACCCTCATTAATTCGATGTTAGCTTTTCCTTTTTTTATATACATAAACTATGTGTATTGATTACATTTGATTCTGATTAGCTTTATTATCACTTAGGTAGGTACCTTTTTTTCTATTATTCATGGGACTAGCTAAAATCCTCGCTTAAAATATACACTATCTCTTTCTGCGTTATAGCTCTAGAAGAGATTGCATGAGTCTTAAGAATTAGTTTAAAAATACTTCTGCAACTATCTAAAGTGAAAGTTTTCCCTACAATTTGTCCTCTCCAGTCCCCAATACTATGATCCCCAATACATAAATTTTATTGCACGAGTGTGTATGTTTTGTATTGTACCTATACAATATCTGTAATCGCTAGATAATCTGTATGTAGTAGGAAACTGGTTAGAAAAGCATAGAGATAACTGGGTAATTATTCAAGATTACGTACCTAATTTATCTGGTATATTTTTCGTATATTTCTGCATGTTTTTATGAAAAATAAAGAAAATAAGTTTGCCATCGTAATTCGTCGTTTGGTGATGTATTTATGCAAAAAATAACCATCCTGCATGTGCAGGTTAGAACCTTCGTACAGGTTAGAACCTTTGTACAACCAACTAATCGTATTGGCACAGCTGAAAACCAACGCTGCGGTCCTGCCGTACCGGTCGGACCGCAGCACATGCTCAGCATGTGTCCTTATAATATTGCATTGTTTTTTTTTTAATTTTTTCCAATATTGTTTTAAGTTTAATGTGTGCAATGTTAAATAAATGTTTTTCTTTTCTTTTTAATCGCATCTTGCCTGTATTGTACTTTTCAACTGGCGAGCATGTAACGCAGGTTGCGTATAACTCAGGTTGCGTATAACGCAGGTTGCGTATAACGCAGGTTGTGTATGACGCAGTTTGCGTATAACGCAGGTTGTGATGACACGCATGCGTGCAGGTTCTAACCTGTACGTGGATAATGGAAAAACTATAAAAATATGCTAGGTAAATTAGCTGACGTACGTGATTTTGAATATAAACCCGACTAAGAATTTAGCACTCGTTGGGAACGCTCTAGTGAAATATACACGAAATATGTTATCGATTTATATGGAAACATTCGATTAATACATACATATATGCCTTACGATACGTTAGTGGTTAAGGTTAATCTTAGGTCCCTACCCTGGCTGGATGTAACAACCCCCAGTAACATCGAAAAAATTCAATTATGGATACCAAACCACTCCACCAATGGTACGTCAGGGGTTTCTTAAATTTTTAATATAGAGTTATTTCGGCTTTATAGGGGTTTTTGTTACATCGTATGTAGGTCGATTATTCGCTTCTATTTCGACCACTGTCCGTGGTATTCGTACCACCAAGTTATACCACTGCAATCTTTGTTGAAATTGAAAACGTTTATTTAGCACTGTAAACATCATAATATAGAACACAATACAGAAGTATACAAGATTAATACATGCAGCACAGAACATCCGGTGCGGTACAGTGCCAAAAAGGGTACACCAGCTCAGAATAATGCTTAGGCAAGCCACAGCGCTGATTTTCAGCTGACCCCTCAGTGACTGCACGGACGAAGAAAGCAACAGTGTGTGCGTGTTGTGTTGTATGTATGTCGTGTTCTCTTTAGTTTGTTTACGCGATTAAAAATCTGCAGAGTATAAGTAGGTTCTGTCCGTCCTATAAGGAGACACTGAAATAAGTTTTTATTGGTCTTAAAGTAACAGAAGCGAATGGTAGACATACACTTGGGGACTCCTATTCACACCCAGTTTATAATACGTCAAGTCAATAGTTTACTATGAATACAACTACAATTAATTACTCTAATTAAAGCTAATTAATCTACAATACATGAATAAATAAGTCATTTAATAGACATAGCGTTCACGAATCAGACATGAAGGGTTAAAGGTAACAGTATGGGCACTGCACTGCGAAATAAAATGCTTCTATGTATACTATACTCAAGTAGCGGGTTTTGTAGAACTTATTTTTTCGTCAGTAGGTTCTATTAGGAGTGTCCATACTGTCTACCTTGTATGATTTTTTTAATAACAAGTAGTAATGGCGTTTGCGCAAGTCAATAGGTTTTTATTGAGGGGGTCGGCCATTTAAAAAAAAAGTTTTTTTTAAACAGGTGTTTTACAAGTCGGCAAGTAATTTAATTATTTTTTTCGCTGCGTTCTGCCTACTACTACTTCAAGACCTTCAAAGGATATTGAATATGATTATGAAAAGTCTACCTTGTACGATTTTTTTAATTACAAGTAGCAATGGCGTTTGCGCAAGTCAATAGGTTTTTTAGGAGGGGGTCGGCCATTATTTTTTTTAAAAGTTTTTTTAAAACAGGTGTTTTACAAGTCGGCAAGTAATTTAATTATTTTTTTCGCTGCTTTCTGCCTACTACTACTTCAAGACCTTCAAAGGATATTGAATATGATTATTAAAAAAAATTTGAAGATCTTTTTTATTTGTATCAAAAGTAAAATTACTTCACATTTCGTGGTACGAGTATGTATATTTAAATACCTATTCATTGTCTTATTTGTGTCATAACAACGAAATGGAATGTAATATCGATATCATCCAATCTTCATTAGAAATAGTCGTAACTGAACCATTATATAAAAGACAGTAGAATCATATACCTCGAATATTGTTAGACATATCATATACAGCGATTGCAATAGTTATAAAGGCTGCAACATTATAGGAGAAAAACCCAAAAATTTGAGGACTTACGCTGGACGAGTCGATATAGACGTACGTTGCTGGTTTTGTTGCCCTTTCGCTTACGTTTTAGCGCTATAACCATCAATGGACACTGACCCGTCGCGTGCGCACGTTTCGCACAGCGGAGGTCTTAAATTGACTTCTAGCTAATAGCTACAATAACAATTCATCAGCAGATATTGTCTATTGCGTATTGGAGTTACTGGAATGTCACTTTTACTGATCAAGTGTACGTTCCAAAACCTCTTGCTTTGTCGGGTAATAATTACCGAGTAAAGCTATTGTTTTGGAACTGGTAATTATTATCTGTTTTTGGAACGTTTATGTTAACGTTATTATACTCATGCGATTTGATTAGAAATATATTTAGTACTTCGCAATCATAGTTTTGTTTAAGATCTCAGTTCCTTTACTATGTAGGTAAATGAAAGATTTTAGTGACACATTAGTGCGCACTTTTCAGATAGTTCCAAAATTCACAGTATATTGCTAGACAATATTTGCTGTACCGACACTGCCAAGCCAATATAGTAACGTTAGACTGATCGCCTTCGCATATTAAATAGCCATAGTATACGGTTTGTAGTTCACTGTTTCAAAAGCCTTTAGCAAACTGCGGCGATTTTGACCGAACCCGTAGAAATCTATTTTTCGCTTTTCGAGGTTCATTCAAAATCGCTGCCGTGTGCTAGTGGCGTAATATAAGCTGGTTTTTTTTAATTTATGTAGTACAAAGCTCCTGTAGTACGATCAGCGTCGTATATTCGTAAGCAGTTGATAGATGTGTGTGTATTTGAGAGTAATTTTAGTGTTCTACTGAGAATATCGCATAATAGCAAAAGAAAGGGTATATATAGGTAACCCTTTCATAAAAAAAAATTACATAAAATTACTATGACAAATACTGGACGATTGAAGTATTAGTTTCAAATTAGATTTGATAATTTAGCATGGGATTACGAAAAGAGGAACCAATCTTCTATCTTGTGTTGAAAAATATTTGACGTTGATTGTACAGTTTTTTAAACCCTGACCAGGAATATGAAAATCATGTCAAATAGGCGTCATAGGTAATTTTATAATCTGTGTTATGGAGTTCGTTATCATTTTATTTCACAATATGGCGAGGGTTTTCAAATTCCTGGGCAGGGTATATACCGGGGACACCCTGTCAAGCTGCTCATCGAACTAGATTGTGTTCATTATTATTTAATCGACCTGTAGTTTGCATCCGTTCACTTCCACAGTAACGGATAGCTTCCGAATAATTTTCGTTATCGAAATCAGAGCAAAATATTTATTACAATATTAAGAATAATAAATCAGTCACACTGTAATTTTAGGGTTATTGAAACTCATTAAATATCCAGTGCAATAGATAATATTTGGCATAATAATCTACTTTAAATATTACAATATTTTTTTCCTAATTTACTTTTTACAAATATTTGGAGACATTCTTGAGTTTTATGTTAATAAAAAATGTAACCATTAACAATACTGTATCGATATAGACCTCGATTCCGGCGTGGCCGTTAAATCTAAATGAAACTATCACACGCTGTCACGCTCACTCATATATTAGATCGTGTTAGAGTGAGCGGGACGTTTCGTTTAGCGATAATTTCTAAATTGAGCGGCCACCCCGGAATCGACACCTAAATAATTATCTACATTTATTATTACGAGGTGTAAAAGATCTCTTCCTAAAATTGAAATTACAGTCTGCCCATGAACATTCTCGAAAGTCTAAGAAAAAACGTTTTTATGACATAGAAAATAAAGACTTGAATGCGGCTAAAGTATCCTGGGAAACCATAGAGTCTGCGGGATCTGACAGTGGAAGAATATTGTCTCAACTAGGTGTTCTAGGACCTGAAGAAGAAGAGAAGAAGATGACATAGAAAATATTTGGCTTTGTCATCATAAAATGATGTGCATGTCAGTTTTAGGCAGAGTTCTTTTTACACCAGTTATAATTAAATAACAGGCTTATATATCGTGTAACCCGAAATGCTTCCTATTTAGTGCTAAATGATACTTTAGTTTGTACGAGGATAAGATAGATACAAGTTTTGTTTGTGTAATGTAAATAGTACGAATGTGTTTATTTATGTTGAGGTTTGCGCCGTCGAATGCATTGTTTGATCTTTTAAGGGTTACTCTCGAATGCGCTCGGGATTTCGAAATCGATAAGTAAAGATTGGTTTCTGAAAATGCAATCGTGTTATATTTCGTGTAATACAATAATATTAACAAGTGAAATATTTTGTGTAATACAATAATATTAACAAGTGTAATATTTTGTGTAATACAATAATATTAACAAGTGATATATTTTGTGTAATACAATAATATTAACAAGTGTAATATTTTGTGTAATACAATAATATGAACAAGTGAAATATTTTGTGTAATACAATAATATTAACAAGTGTAATATTTTGTGTAATATAGTAATATTAACCAGTGAAATATTTTGTGTAATACAATAATATTAACAAGTGTAATATTTTGTGCAATACAATAATATTAACAAGTGTAATATTTTGTGTAATACAATAATATTAACAAGTGAAATATTTTGTGTAATACAATCATATTAACAAGTGTAATATTTTGTGTAATACAATAATATTAACAAGTGAAATATTTTGTGTAATACAGTAATATTAACAAGTGAAATATTTTGTGTAATACAATAATATTAACAAGTGAAATATTTTGTGTAATACAATAATATTAACAAGTGTAATATTTTGTGCAATACAATAATATTAACAAGTGAAATATTTTGTGTAATACAATAATATTAACAAGTGTAATATTTTGTGTAATACAGTAATATTAACCAGTGAAATATTTTGTGTAATACAATAATATTAACAAGTGAAATATTTTGTGTAATACAATAATATTAACAAGTGAAATATTTTGTGTAATACAATAATATTAACAAGTGAAATATTTTGTGTAATACAATAATATTAACAAGTGAAATATTTTGTGTAATACAATAATATTAACAAGTGAAATATTTTGTGTAATACAATAATATTAACAAGTGAAATATTTTGTGTAATACAATAATATTATCAAGTGAAATAATTTGGCTACAAAAATATTTATGTAAGAGCTTTAATGATATACATACTTAATTACACCCAACAATATTCACATGATTTTGTGTATCGAACATTTTCGCAAAACAATGTTTTGGACATTACACGACGTGACGGTTTTTAACTATAGTTCCGAAAGTGAACGAAGATTTTGCGGCTCTCGTAAATCAATGAAATGATTAATAATTATTTATATTGTATTTTTTTTGTCTATATCAGCTAGTTGGTCTATACTATACTAAATACAATATAAATTATTGTTTTAATTAAAGAGGGTCGCAAAATGTATATACCTACTAATTTATAAGATTTATTTAACGATGTTTTAATCGACATTCGGAGACAAACCTCCGATGATCGTGTATAAAAAGACTACTTCGTGTATTCAGATGGATTCGAAAGTAACCCAATGTATCAGTTTGTTTCAGCGATTTTGTTCATATTATTTCACTATAATATTATTATTAGAAAACGTTAATTTCGAGGTCATATTCCAGTCAAGAGTACCCATCTTATGGATTAATTCACCAAATAATAATATTATTGAATGAGTAAGTGTATATAAAACACAACGTCATTGTGCAGTAGCGTAAGATTTATATATAAAACACAACGTCATTGTGCAGTAGCGTAAGATTTATATATAAAAGAAGTATGTTAGCCATATTGCTGAAGCATATTAATTGTAATATTAAGGTACATAAACATCTCAAGTCTACATACAATAGTTCCTTTGTCATGTGTCATTTTATAATCATACGAGTAACGAAAGAAATGTAAAAGATATTCATTTAAATAATGTATAAAATAAAATTTACCGAATAATTATTTGCTATCTCAAATAACGATTTTTTTGAATAAACATTTACATACAAGGTTATTGGTGTATTTATTCTATTATTTTTATATTTATCCTTTTCAACAGAGTATTATATACTAGAAATTTAATTTAAATTTATTTATTAGGTCAGCACAACAGATTACAACCATAGAAATTACAGAAAAATCAATATAAAGTTGTGAGCTAGGTCGTAATCCTTAACGTGTAAACACAGCGTGGTTAGGAAGTAGAAAATTGAGTTGGGAAAAAACACTATTGAATGTAATGACCTATGATCGGAGTAGGTTGGGCTGTTTTTGGTACTTGCCACATACGGTCATAATATGGATAAGTATGCCCAATAATCCCGGGCTTTCCGGGATTGAATAAATATATTATTTAGATTTTTAACGTTATATTTGTTTTGATACACATTTAAGATTGGTGGCGAAATATTTTTTTTTAAGATTCATGGCGCTAGTGTACCTATGGTAGTGTTTTAACTTCTTCGTAAGTTCACAATTTTTTTTAAATCGTAATCCGCCGAGTAAGGGCGAGGTTTATAAAAGTAATTTACAACATTTGCTCGATAACTTAAAACGGGATCCCGAAATCATATCCATATTAATATAACCTTTGAGGACATTGACCCGTAAGAGCCCTACCTACTCCGATCAGTGGTAATGACTAATGACTAAAAAACCTATACCTATATGAAAAATAAAAATAATAAAATAAAAACTATAAAGTAGGTGCGTGGATAGCTCACTTGAGGACATCATCAACCCGTCTTTTAAAAAACTAAAACTTTTAAATCTATATGTAATGAACTTAAAATCACGTTAACCGTACACATTGTTAATTACAATAAGTTTATCTTGTATTTCCCTAAGCTAAGTGGATTGTATCCTAAGAAGAAATGTCTTAAACCGTAAAAGATCGGTAATAAATAAGCAAGTTTCTGATAATAAATGGATACCGCAACCGAACCAGAAATCATAGATTCTCTCTATAGAAATAAGCTAGGCACTAGTACTATTCTACCGTAGCATATTAATATGATGGCATCTTCATATTGGCATGGGCCAAGCCAGAATACTATGGCATAAGTTGGCTAATACTTCACCAGGCAAACAACAAGGATGCTATAATCTTCTTGTGCCATGCCATGAATTTCAACATTCCTATTTCTAAACTCTACGTTATAATGTTTGACTAACAAATTGCATATGAACTTAATTCAAACAAACGAAGGCTCGAGACATAGAACGGAAATAGAACAAGAAATCTTGATGCGTTCAAAGTAGTACCACTAACCACACTGCTACTTATAGTAAGCATTATCACATCACATCGCGCCTTCTATCGTACGCGCGTGTTTCACATTCGGCGCCTAAATTTCTACGCCTCTAAACTAAATTATTTTCCAAAAAATAGACCAATAAAACTTAACGTAACATGATAACGGTTGCAGTTTTATAAGATTATTGGTGAATTCGTAATCGTGTTTTGAAAATGACTGCCGGAGCAGAGGAGCATGAGCCTCTTATAACTTCTTCAGTGGAAAACCAGCGGGTTGCTTACAATAATTCGCCACAGGTAAGTTCATGTTCCTTATTAATGCACTTGAAAGTTTTGGTGTCAATTTGGTTTTGTGTGCTCCGGAACATTTCTATGAGATTTTTTGGGGACTTGTGATTCTCGTTTAGGTACCTACCTATGTATATCTACAGTAACAGAAGAAAAATATAGGTATGTCGATCGTATGTACAGTCAGCATGATTTAATGGGCTAATGTTAAATATATTAATGTAGTCAAAAATATCTAAAGAACACATGTTAAGTTTTATTATAAGCTTCCAAAGTGGTAACAACAACATACCGTGAGTTGCAAACACGTCCTTAATGTTAAGGTTTTCTTAAGTCTTGTGTTATCCATCTATCTAGAGCTAAGGTGGGTATAGAAAGGAATAGAGAATATATAACTTTAAGGACATTTAGTCCGTCAGTTGCACGAAATGTCCTTAAAGTTGCTCTATTCTTTTCTATACCTTAAGGAATGCTTCCATAAGGAAGCAGGGTGTTCATAATTAAATTGAACTTGTGCATTTAGGTTGGGACTACATGGATCGGTTCGGTTCGCTGCAGCCAATCCCGAGTCGCTGACGGTATCTTCAAGGGGGAGGGCGGAATTCCGCGGAACGCTTGTGATTGGCTGCAGCAAATAAAACCGGCGCTGGAACCGACTCATGTTGTCCCAGCTTTAGATAGTTTGACTACCTTAAACGATTAAAAATAAATATTTTCATTATAACGATTACATCTTTATGGCTGATCTGAGTGTACCAGAGCGCCTGATAGAATACAGAACTTTTATTTAAACGTAGTGCATTTTATCTTAACCTTGACTTTAAGACTAAAGCTTCTTTGTACTAGGTCGTCTGTTCATTAATTACGTTAGTACTGTCGACCACAGTTAACCTACCCAAAACGACAAAATTTTAGAATCTGAAATGAATCATATTGCGCAGACAAAGTTGAGATTTAATCGAAGATTTTGTCAGATGGTATACTGGTGGTCGAGTGTACTTATTGGCTGTGGTATTGGTAACATTCGTGATTATACCAATATTTTACCCCCTTGTGGTGTTACATCCAGTATACCTACTGGAAACACCTTCAATTACTTATCAGTTCAATCAATTGAACTGGGAAGACCTCTGTATTATCTGTACTTATCTAATGTGTAGTTGACAATGTCAGTTACCAAAAGACAAACGAGTTTTCTAATGCACCAAAGTAACCAGTTTTTGGAACGTTCGTCTGTTTTATTTTTATTTACTACTAAACCCGCATTTGACCTCGATCTCGCCTGATGGTAAGCGACGATGAGGTCGACGATGGAGCATGCTGGTCCAGTAAATGCCTATTCACTCTGGCCGTGAAGATCCCAAGGTCGAAACCTACAGTTTCGGGGAATACAGACATGTTAAAGTTACCTATCTCGAAAACGTACTGTAATTTTTATTTACACCATTAAAACCACTTAACCACCATAAAATTTGGACATTGCATATTGGACGGTCTGCGTGTAATTCGAACTAAAACGGATCTAGATAATCAACTAAAAAGACTGAAAAACAATATAAAAAAACAGTTCTCGCAAATTTGCTTAGTGATAAACATTAAATTGGTGATTAATAATCATATCGTAAATTCGCTAATTGGTCTACGAGTCAGTAGAATCTAGAACTAGAGGAAGGCATCCATAAGGCTCAATTAACATTACCGCGGAATGGAATGGAAGCGAATTTTCGCAACGTAATTGTACATAGCATAATGAACTTTATGTCAATCGTGTAACATACGAGTACATAAATACGAGCCTAAAAAGAAAAGTAGCTAGGGGAATTCTTGAGAATGCGCGAGGATTGTCCGGAAGACGCGCGACCCCTTTTTTGGCTCGTATTTAGTTTGTATGTTACACAATTGACATAAAGTTCATTATGCTATGTATAATTACGTTGCGAAAATTCGCTTCCATTCCATTCCGCGGCAATATAAATTGAGCCTTAGTCTACTCGTATTGATCTGATCAATTGGATTGTTGTCTTCAATCATAGCAATAGGACATTTCCTCATAAAGAAACTATCTCTTTAGTAATTGTCTAAAGACCAGTCTTACGCAGAACAGTATTACTAGTGGAAAATTATTATTGGATGTCGTTAAAAGAACCGGATTTTGTTATGATCTACAAAACATTACGGTTAGGTTAGTCCATATACTTAGTGAGCTCTGCATCAAACGGTATGTTTGGTTGATAAGATATGATATTACATATATCTTTTTAAAAGGAAAAGCTCTCCAAAAACTAAACTGCAAAGTCGGGTTTCGCTCTATTTTCCTTTTGATAGTATCGATGCTATCGATAGTGCGGTGACGAGATAATAATATCGATGGCACCATCGATAGTGTGGGTGTTTTAGACTGATAACTATTGTTAACTATCGATAGTTTTGCATAGCTAGAACCACCCTACTGCGCCGCTGCCGTCGAGACCTCAATCTGAGCGGTTTAGTTTAGTTTATAATCTTTATTATACACACAGACAAAATACAAAAACAATTAACGAAAAAATAAAATATGTACAAAAGGTAAAAAAGTATCTCTCTTCTCAAAAAGTCCGTACTGTAAGATAAGGTCAGTTATTATTACAAAAAATATTTTTCTTATTTTGCTCAGTTTTAGTTACAAAGTGTGTGAGCGTCGGTGGCGTCGTGGTTAGGACGTCGGACTCCCATGAGGTCCGAGTTCGAAACCGTGCAATGTCATGTACCAATGAGTTTTTCGGTTTTTTCGAAAAACTTATGTACATTTAACGACTGCTCTGACGGTGATGGAAAACATCGTATAGTGTGCGAAATGGGGAGGGCAATGGAAACCCCCCCCCCCCCCCCCCCCCCATTAAATCTGTCACGAGAGTCGTTCTATGTGATTAATTCCTTATAATGATCACGACCCTCAGCAATGAGGAATACGACTTAGAAGAGAGAGTTACAAAGTAGTTTGTGTTACTGATTGTGGTTTCATATTGAACAAATGACCAAATTGGAACAGAAAAATATCATTTTTTGGAACCAACAACACCGATAATGACTAGTCTCTGGCAATCAGACTGCAGTGACAGTTTAACACTTTCATGGCAGCTCCTAGGTAACATGACGTTACCGTCACGTCAGAGGTCTGGTAGGGTGTCGCGCGCTGCTACCGGTGTCACGTGCGGGAATCGGACACCGGTTCCTGTATACCGGTATCGTTACCGCATCGGTCCCTCCACTAATACCGTCCGGTAACTCACACCGAACATTAATTGGGCTTCTAAATTGTTCCCACAGCTTTTTGTTTTTAATCTCATTATCTAGCTGTTAAAACAAAATTTAAGGATTTTTTTAGGATAATCGGTATTTTTACCACAGGAGTTTAGTTTGAGAGATTTGATTTTGTAAATATGAATGTTTTAAGTATTTACTTTACAAGAAAAATCAACGAAAAGACGATGTTTATGTCGCAGAATGACTTAACATTATTGCCAATTAAATCGGAAATATGCAAGGGTTTGTGTGTTTGAGATGGGCTAAAGTTTTAAAGCTGTATAAAGGACTATTACGGTACTTATTTAATTTATGACTTGGGTATCTATTCATCATCAGCCTATTAATGTCCCCACTGTTGGGGCACAGGCCTCCCCTTGCACAAGGTGGTACGGGCCATGATCCACCGAGCGGGCCCAGTGCTGATTGGTGGATTTCACACGCCTTCGGAAACTTTTAATTTCCTCAGACGTGCAGGTTTCCTCACGATGTTTTCCTTCACCGTTAGAGCAGTCGGTAAATGTACATAAGTCTTAGAAAATATCCGAAAAACTCATTGTACATGGCATTGCATGGTTTCGAACCTAACCTTGGTTTTAACCCGGACCTCCCGCACGGGAGTCCGGCGTCCTAGCCACTAGACTACCGACGCTCCGTATCGGGATCTATTACCATTCCCAAAACGATGAAATGATATCATGGAATGGCGTGCTAAACAGAGTTTCATTTATCGTTTTGAGAACGGTAATAGAAAATGGTCTAAAATATTACCTTTTGACCAGGTACGTACGTGTTACGATTATCACTAAGACCACTTATCAGTACCTACAAAACAACCCTTAGGAAGTGTCAAGTTCACAACAACCCTTCTTTATTACACTGACGACGTGGAAAATGTTCATATAAAGAGGTAATTTTATGATCAAGCGAGCTGAAGCCTATCCAGTTTTATGCAACAGCTGCTTCGAAATAACAGTTTTGCAAGAAAAGTAGGTAGGTATCTAAGAAATCACATAGACATACTATGATTGGTAAATAGAATAGAAGTATCTCCCATATGAGAGTACTAACTCTCATTACTCAGAATGTTTCTATGGAATTTTCTGGGAATTCTTATGTCGTCAGCGTATTAATGAATGGTCCCACTACTGGGGCACTCTAACTCCTCCCCTTGTAAGAGAGGATAAGCACCATGATCCATCGTGCACGATGCGGCGCATGCGGGCCCGGTGTCGAATTCTTTTATGAGATTTTTTCCGGGTCACGAACATTTCTCGACGCTCTCAAAACTCTTCAATCCTATTCAATTAGGATGGTAACACACCGAACTCAAGCCCGCGGGCGAGCGGGGGTGAAGTGTCCCTACCTGTCCCCCATCGAAACTACGGAGCCATAGGGGGCGTGGAACGCGTCACGTACACCTGGGCAGATGTCAACGCCTTCGCCACCGAGTCCAGGTCTCGGAAACGCTGGAAGTTCTGGAAGACCTCTAATGATCGGATGTTCCATCAAAGGAAGCAGCTGTTGAGGAATGGTGAGCTTGTAAAACTGTAGGCTACTTGTAAACTTAGTTATAAATAAACTTAGGTCAATGGTTAATAAAAAATTCTCCTTGGCGATTCATAATTGAAATATTTTTTTTCCAGAAGCATTACAGTCTTCTAATACACACATTACAAATTAGATACATTAAATTAAATTAAATATTGTTAAAAAATTAAATTTAATGATATTATATATAAAATAAAAATGTTAAATGAGATAGAGTTAAGTAAGCATATCGATCACAATAATTAGAAAATAGAACATAATCTCTCCCAGGACCTAAAGTGAACTAGAAAGATGCAGTAAGCTTTCGTTTCATATTCTACTAATAAATGGTAAAGATTTCTGTAATATCGATCGATGCACAATTCCAACTACATTTAAAGCACATTTTACCTGAACTTTTTTAGTAAATCAAATGCCTACCTTACTTATTGATCAGAAATACATAACCTCGGTTCTTATGTGAGCAATTGATGCAATTTACTAGAATCTGGTATTTTTCTAAGGTCTGAGAAATCTACTTATTAACTAAGATTGCACGAATTTCACCACACTAGGATTAACATCCCAAACATATTCCTCCCAGTAAACGGCGCAGCATACCCCGGCGAGTTACTGGCCATCATGGGCTCTTCAGGCGCCGGAAAGACCACCCTCCTCAACACCCTGACTTTCCGCACTCCTAGCGGCGTGGTCTCGAGCGGTACCAGGGCTATGAACGGCCAGCCGGCGACGCCTGAGGCTTTGGCGGCGCTGTCCGCGTATGTCCAGCAGCAGGACTTGTTTATAGGGACCCTGACGGTCAGGGAGCATTTGGTGTTTCAGGTTCGTATGGTTGGTGAGGCACATAATGAGAAGCCATACATACATACTCAGCTTCACGCTTTGTCCCTTGCGGGGTAAACTCATATACAATTTTTAAACTAGTCAGTTGTACCGATGACAATTCAGTGTAGACGAAAATACATTAGGGCCATTAAGACTCTAATGACTCTATCTATACAAATCAGTGTGCTTAAGCGAATCAGTACCTAAATAATATCCTATCATCTCACTGCTAGTTATACCTATACGCAGCTGAATGAAATTGCTGAAACAAATTTACTAAAAATGTTCATCAATGTTCTAAAGAAGCTGGGAACCCGTGAAAGTATCTAATTCCCAGTTCCTACGAGAAACTCAATAACAACACAACCACTGGGAAAACACCCAAATAAATTTTAATGGAATAGGTATCTAATTAATACTAAGCATTAGCTTAGTCTTACAATTATGTAAGACTAAACTAAACACAAATTACTTCACTATGACTATACTATTGTAAGTTATTATTGTCTGGATTTATTTCTTTTAATTACCAGGCTTTAGTGAGGATGGATCGTCACATACCGTATGCTCAGCGAATGCGAAGGGTTCAGGAGGTCATTTCTGAGGTACGTATGAGGTATCTTCTGCAGAGCAAAAAAGCTCATTAATAAAAAATATCGATTAGAATTTGATTCGGAATTTCAATTCCAAATATCGATATTTAATTTTTAGCGTGTGTACAAGCAACACACTGGCAACATCGCCAAAAAAAATTATTTTTTTAATTTTAAAATTCGGCTTTTTGAATATTTTTAAGAGGCGGTATGGCCAGTTTTAAAGTATTTAAAACTTAGTTTTTTTTGAATATATTTTAATAGAAGAGTTATCAATTTAATTGTTATAATAACTTTATGGTAGCAGCAATTAAATTGTTAAGTACTTATATAAAATTTAATGTCAATAGAATTTAGGTACCTACTAATTTTTTTAATTCAGGTGTTGAACTGGCCATGTCGCCTCTACAAAAATAATAGAAAAGCTATGTGAATGTAAAAAGAAATCAATAATTTTCTTCAACGGCGATTAAAATTATTTTTCGGTATTTGAAATACCTATTTAATGTAGTTACCTACTAATTATACTTTTTGTTGTTCAAAATAGTTCAAATGCATTTTCTTTTTTGAACCCTTTTTAAAAACATTAGTAATTATTTTGCACATTGTACAATTAATATTTAGAAGTATCTGTAAGTCTGAAGTTCCATATTTTATTAAAATTAAAAGTTAATTAAAGATGCCCTGCCCGCTTTGCAATCTACACGTATATAGCTAGGTCTCACTTTAGAGAGATAATTTCAAAATCTTTGATTTATCCCATCGTAGCTGGCGCTGTCTAAATGCCAGAACACAGTGATCGGCATCCCTGGCCGACTGAAGGGCATATCCGGGGGAGAGATGAAGAGGCTCTCCTTCGCCAGTGAGGTCCTTACGGACCCTCCTCTCATGTTCTGCGACGAGCCCACGTCAGGCCTGGACTCGTTTATGGCGCAGAATGTCATTCAGGTTTGTACGAATTAATTCTGTTTTCGAGGAAATTACATTTTGATCGATTTTGGATTACACACCTGGTCAATATCAAGTCACTTGAACATGAAAAGTAGAAAGAGAGAGGAAGGAGAGATCTTTGCCCAGCAGTGGGACGAATTATATAAGCTATTAAAAGAAGTGCACTTACATAGAGTCGTCGGAATGCGGACATGGCGCGGACATGATTTGTCCTGTTTCCTCTGTGTGTATCGCCTAATCTGGAAGAATTCGCGAAGAACATTTGATTGACCGAAGGTCCTCTGACGAAGACAGCTATATTCATGTCCCAATCATGGGAGGAAGCATCCTCCCCTGGTTAGCTATTATTGCATCATATTTTCTATCTCCAGGTACTAAAAGGCCTGGCCCAGAAAGGCAAGACGGTGGTGTGCACGATCCACCAGCCGTCTTCAGAGCTGTACGCCATGTTCGACAAGCTACTGATCATGGCTGACGGAAGGGTCGCTTTCCTCGGCTCCCCTGATCAAGCCACTGAATTCTTTAAGGAGTAAGTACCTAGAAAGTAATCAGTTTTTCTTTAGTACTCTTCCTTTTAATAAAGCAAGGTCAGAAACCAAATAGTGGTTCAGTCTCAATTAAAAACAAGCAACTTCTACAATTATGCCAAATTTCAAGTCGATAGCACTTGTAGTTCCTGAGAAAAACAGTGACATATAGACGGACGGACACCGAAGTCTCACCATAAGGGTTCCTTTTTTACCAATTTGGTACGGAACCCTAATAAACGCAAGTATCGTAGGATCTCTACCTCTATCGCAAAGTTGACTCGACTCCAAAGTTGTTAGAAAATGTACAGCACCTATTAATTAATTTGGATGGTTTATTCTATCTCTCACATTGAGAACCTATACGACTGCTCCATTACCCCTAAGGCTAGGAGCAGCGTGTCCAGCAAACTACAACCCAGCAGACCACTTCATCCAACTCTTAGCTGGAGTCCCGGGCAGGGAGGAAGCCACCAGGCACACCATCGACACCGTCTGCACTGCCTTCGCCAAGTCGGAGCTGGGCTGTAGGATTGCTGCTGAAGCTGAGAATGCTCTGTTTCTTGAGGTATGTCCATGTATCCAAAGATTCTATATGACGTCAATAGCATTAGTTATGCTCTATTTATACTTTCGTAACCAATACATATCCTTTGTCAGGAAACGTGGCTCCAGGAGTTCAACCGTCATTTTGATAACGTACTTACTTGATCGTACCCGTGTCGGCACAAATGTGGGAAAAATACAAAGAGAGTTCAAGATAGATAGATATATTAATACTTTATTGCACACCAGAAATTTACATAGGAAAGGAAACAGAATAAGTGTACAAAGGCGGCCTTATCGCTCAGAGCGATCTCTTCCAGACAAGGCTAGGTAATATGCATTTCTCCCAAGCTTAGCACAATTGACCGAAATACCGAAGTAAGACCTCTATCTTAAAGAAGACCACTTTTCTTTTTTCTTTGAATCGTTATTTGTTATACAGATTATTTTTCAATTACTCTTCTCTTGAAACCTATCTTCCACTATACAGCGTAAGTTCTCAAGCAGTTGGGCGGACGCGGCATGGTCGGGAGCGAGTCTGCGCGGGAGTCGCTCCCCGTACAAGGCGTCTTGGTGGGCGCAATTCAGAGCCGTGCTTTGGCGCTCCTGGCTCTCTGTCACTAAGGAGCCGATGCTCATCAAAGTGCGGTTCTTGCAGACTATTGTGAGTATACCGATTCTGTATAACCCTTGAACAACTCTATTATGAACTTTAGGAGTCCCCTGGTTTTATCCCACTTACCTTACTTACTTGGTACCAGTACCTCAAGATTCCATCGATGTAGGATCCTTAACATTTGTACGGAAATTGAAATAGCTCCTCCAATCCCTATTGGAACGCGTCTATCATTGAGACCGGCGTATTTTAGGTATTCTTGAAGAAACTCCAATTTCCCTCGTGAAAAATCATTCCCCCGGAAAATCATTTTCTGGCGACTACCCTGTGATCTTGTAATGAGACATGTTCCAGATGGTGTCAATACTTATCGGAGTGATATACTTCGGTCAGCACCTCGATCAGGACGGTGTGATGAACATCAACGGAGCCATCTTCATGTTCCTCACCAACATGACCTTCCAGAATATCTTCGCTGTTATCAATGTAAGTTTTTTAATTGAATTCATGAAAAACTACGTCGTGGGTTCTATATTTTCCTTTTATACTGTAGATACCTAGTAGGTATCTAGTTATCAACTCAATCTTGACATTTTCCGATCTTGACGTTTTGAGATCTTGACATTTTCCGATCTGGACATTTTGCGATCTTGACATTCGCCGAGTGGGCCATCAGGACATTTTACAAGCTTGACATTATCCGACCATCTGTCTATCATTTACAATTTGGTCGTAAATTCTCTAATCCCAATTTCTTTTACCCAGGTATTCTGCTCCGAGCTCCCGATCTTCATCCGAGAGCACCATTCAGGGATGTACCGAGCTGACGTGTACTTCCTTTCCAAGACCCTGGCCGAAGCGCCGGTCTTCGCGACCATACCCCTGGTGTTCACCACCGTAGCTTACTACATGATCGGTCTGAACCCAGCTCCTGAGAGGTTCTTCATAGCGTCTGGTCTGGCTGCTTTGGTCACCAATGTTGCTACGTCTTTTGGTAAGTCTGTTTATTTATATTTGATAAATTATTGGGTAGGTTTATTTCCTTATTCATAACGACCTTGACAAGATCTCATTGTATAATTTGGTAATACTCTATCTCTAACCGCAAATGTATTTTTAATTGGTTAAAAAATACGCATATGGAAACATTAAAATACTTATTGCACAATAATTAGGAAACAGACACAAATGTTTATTAACGTAGGTCACATAATTTACCTACCACATAATTTGAAACCACACAGTAGAAACCACATAATTTGAAAGTGTAAAGAACTTCCATATAAAAACTCATAAATCGTTAATTTCTCACGTCTAATTGCTACTGTTAGTGCAACTTGATATTATATGTTAAAAGAAATAAAAATGCAATATCAATCGTCGTCGTAGCATACAGCCATTAGCCGTCGACAAAGTTACATTTACAGATAAACAACTAAGAGTATCCATAAATAATTTCTAATCCAATAACATAAGACATTTTCTCCAATAACAGATGCATTTCAAAGTAGGTTTGGAGCTACAGCCGATAGAGATGCGAAAAATAACGGCAACGAATTTCTCTAAACCACAAGATCTCGAATATCGTGTAACACTAGAGCCCTTAGACCAGTTTCATAATTTTCCGTGTCATTTACACATAGTTAACATACTTTGCGATTGGATAGAAAAGTAAAACTGTTGAAGATATTTTTATTATTATTGTGGGATAATAAAAATTATGGACAACTATGCCTTGAGCGCATGACCAGGAAGGGAGAGCCTTTGCCCAGCAGTGGGATAACCATAGCTAAGAAAAAAAGTATACTGCCTAGATCACTGAAAAACAACCCAAAGTTTGTGGTTGAGAGAGTGATGTAATGTAAATACTTGTATAACTGGTTGGATCCCAATTCCCAACTACGCGTGTTCGACTCACGTTGGTCAAATTAGAATATAAAAAATATATTAGGTACTTACTTAATTGTATTGACTACGAGGGCCAGTGAACTATTAAACCGGTAAGTACATAAATATGGAAAACCAGATCATAATAAATAAATAAACTGGATTCAGAACATCAGTGAGAATCTTTGCCAGAACGTTGGTGAGTGAGTGAAAAATTTCGTCGTAAGTCACTAGATGTCTATCGCAATAGGTCAGTTTAGAATAGAGCAGTTCCAACTGAGCAATTAATGGTCGTCGGTTAGAATCCCGCTCGCGGTAAAAAAATCACACTTTTCTAGATTTTAAATTTTTAAACTACTTTGACTTAAATGTCGTTATTGTAGGGTTTGCCTCAATTTACTTAAATTAAAAATGATTTGGTCAAGATAGATATCATTTACTGACTCACAATGTTGACCATTATTGTCGTGTGTTCAGGGTATCTGATCTCGTGTGCCAGCAGCAGCGTCAGCATGGCCGCGTCAGTGGGGCCGCCCATCATCATCCCCTTCATGCTGTTCGGGGGCTTCTTCCTTAACTCTGGGTAAGAGAGATTTTCCATGTTTTAATTGACAACGTCTTGGCACAGAATATGGTCTTGGCGATAGTTAGTCAGTAAACCTGTGCAACAGGGTACCAGGTGAAGGTGTTCGAACTTAAGTCATTGTCCTTTGTGTGCAAGAAATCTAGACTGTAATTGGAAATTTTTCGTATTTGTTCCTTTTTGAATGTATAAACTCAAAAACAAAAATAAGTCCAAAAAGTGTCAAATGAGAAGTGTTAAAGAGCCCTTTTTAAGGTCTTACTTACATAGTTATTTTTCATTTTAATACCGCCGTCCCTGTTTACCTACTCTCCACGGCGCCACGAATACTTTTTGTATAAAAATATGTATTTAATATAAATGAAGTACATTCTAGGTGCTGTCAGTGCGATGGGTATCTCCAGATAATTAAAAAATGAACTTTAGTTGATTAGGTTCTATAACTCGGTGTAAGAGCAGGTACTAAGGCTATGATGATAGTTCTCATGACCCCCATTAAAGTAGCTTAGCCGACTAATTAGCTACTTCTAGCTGATTGTAATCATTGAACTACTATCAAAAACCCTGCCTCTAATATCTTACATGTGTGGAACAGGTCGGTCCCCCCCTACCTTGGCTGGATATCCTACCTGTCGTGGTTCCGCTACGGTAACGAAGCCCTGCTCATTAACCAGTGGTCCGGCGTGCAGACCATCGCGTGCACCAGGGAGAACTTCACGTGTCCAGCCTCAGGGCAGGTCGTGCTGGAGACCCTTAGCTTTTCAGAGGTACAGTATGGATTTATGTGATAATTGATTGATTTTCAGGTGACATAATTTATCAGTGCATATATTACTCATCTTGAGACTCTGTACCTACACGTCCCAGCTTTTCTGCTGTTGGAAATTAGAATATCATTCTCCTAAATCAGAAATAGGATCACTTTTAGTAGGGTACTTTCTGCTGTATACCGACTTTTCTCCGACGATTCACCAGGGCGTCACTAGTCTGATTTCTGTGTCAGACATCCAATTTTGTACGATGATTTTAGTGACCATAGTTACTCCTGTCATTGAACAAAACAGTGCTTATTGTCTTCATCAGGTCGATCAGATAACCCAAAATACCTATATTCTAATTACATACTTGAGACATTTTGATCAAACGACCTTGATGTCATCATTAGGAAGGCTCGTGTACATAAATCTAGAAACATATAGAAAGGCTCACAATCACAGATTCACAGATTCTATTGTTTCGGAAGACGGATGACTGCCGACCGCCCCTTATCTGTCAAGTTATATTTTTCTTGATGTTTTGTCTTTGAACAACCGTACGTGTGGATATAATAACCATCTATTAGTTTCATCCGGTCTAATTAATCGATGACCTGAAGAAGGCAAATACTGAATAAAGGAGTATCGTTTTAAGATAGGCATTTGACTATATATGGCACCGATTTTAACTCATACGTTATGTTATTGCGCTGCTAACCTTGAGGACTTATAGATACAGTGCCTCATGTGCCTGTAATTATGTTGACTCTTTTACCCTTATGGGTGGATTTCCAAAGCTGTGCGAGGAAGCAAAGCGGTGAGCGAGGAAAAAATCCACCAATAGGATCGCCTCATTATCACGTCACGGTTAAAATGGAGCGATCTTATTGGCGCATTTTTTCCTCGCACACCGCCTTACTTCCTCGCCAGCTTTGGTAGAAAGGTAGCCTAAAACCGAAACACAGAAATGCAAGCATTCTGCTTTGCATCAGAAATAGATAAAAGGGTCTTCTTCTTTCAGACGATCCTGCACACCAGGATCTACCACCTATGCTTACTTCCTTCAAGATCTAATTGGGAATCATTTCCGTTGTTGCAGGAGGACTTTACAATGGATGTGGTGAACATGGTACTGCTGTTTATAGGGTTCAGGCTGCTGGCATACTTCGCGCTTCTGCTGCGAGCGCGCCGTGCCAAATGAGACTAACTGAAAATAATTATATAAAAGTTTGTTTATTTTTTATAAAGTAGGAAGTAAACTTGAGATATGATAAATAAATATCAATCTAATTATAGAGAGAAATATGTGTTTTTTATTTTGAAAGATAAAATAAAATAGTAATGAAAATGGATTTGACGGTCTTACCGTACATGTACATAGGGTACCCTATGTACAAATGACGTACCCTATTACCTATTAGTTACGTCAGTGTATGGTACTCTGTGCTATTAGTAAGATTGGATGTGTTCTACAAAGTACTCCACATACATTTTAATACAGGAATAAATATTTTCTGTAAACGTATTCATTTTATTTGGCATCATTCACCCCACCTCAAGCATTACCTACGCATTAACTCATTCTGATTTGATGAGAGATTGACTAAAACGGATGTCAAAGTTGGTAAACCCTGTCAGGGATTCAGGAATATATTTGGGTGTTAGGCGGAAACAAGACAAGAAGCGCGCCGACCGGTGACACAGCGCGCTACCGGCGCACCATCGGCGCACCGCCGCCGCTGCCTGTGTTGCCCCGCTTCGCTTTCAAACATTCTGTAACTGTTTTCTTGTATATGTCTTGCGCCCTAGGGTTTTCCAGAATTGATCACCGAAACGTAGTGATTGCCTTCTGTACTAGGGGTTTCCAAGATCTAGGAGTATCTTTGATGTCACATGGGATCTCTCTACAACTATATGCTCCACAATGGTAAGTCGGGAGTGTCTTAAATTTTTAATTGATAGTAATTCGAAGAGTTAAGTATACCCTAACTAGGGGCCAATTCGCCTAAATTACAACGTTTGTAGTTCTATTTCTATCCAATTTCAATTTAGTTTTCGTTCCAATTCTATGGACACCAAATTGCATTCTGCTGACGCATAACTCTACCATTGCCACCTTTCGATTTACTATCGATCGGGCAAAAATACCTCGGGAGGAACTTATGGTCAATCGTTATATTTGACAGTTGAAGGGTTTTGTTACCGTTCAACTGCGATTCAGTATAAACTAAACGTTTCATTAGAATGCACAAATACGTTACTGTTCGATCGATCGTTGACTCGTTCGGAACTTAACTGAAATAGGATCGTTAGTAGATAGTAGCATACGAAACACGTCATAACGATACAGTTTAGATTCTATTTAGTTACGTTGTATTTAGTGGAATCGATCTCCTGGAATGCCTACTGGAATAATGTAAACTAGGCATTAGGGCAAGTGCAAATAAAATGCTTACAAACTATAACCCCTCACCCCGCGCACCGCGGAAGCACCGCCATTGCTCACTGACCCGTCACTGGGTGGTGTCGCGTATCCATATACGTTTCAAGAAAACCGAAGCCTCACAACGAGCCGTCACAACGGTTTTGTTTGTCACACCAATCACAATCTACTCTATGAGGTATTTGGAACGCCTGCGGTAACTTATACTTAGTATGGATCAGAGATTAGGGATGTGGAAGTAAGCTTATGTATATAGAGGTTTTACATTGCCTGTGTACATAAATTAGGGCCATTGTCCTTTGTTTCTATAGTAAACTATAGAAACTTACTAGGAATATTGGCAAAGAGCGTTAGTGGCACAGTGGCTAAGGCACCGGACTCCCATGCAGGAGGTCCGGGTTCGAAACCGTGCAGTGTCATATACCAATGAGTTTTTCGTATTTTTCGAAGACTTACGTACATTTACCGACTGCTCTGACGGTGAAGGAAAACATCGTGAGGAAACTTGCACACTGAGATGACCAGTGTGAGAAGGCACAAAAGATCCTCAAGGGTCGAAGTGCCGCTGGGTTATTCCCGGCCCCCTATCATAAGATAATATAAGGAATATTGGCAAACAGTTTCGCGATAAACCACCTAAAATAGGTAGTTTCATCTGTTTATATTGCCCACCTAAGTTAAGTATTTACGATCACCTAGTGAATGAATGAATATGAAAATTCCTTGGAAGTAAGCGGTGCTCTTCCCGAGTAATTATTTTCTCTGAATGATTTGATAATAAAATGAATGAACGCAATTTTAAAATGCCTTGGAAATAAGTGGCGCTGTTCCCGACAACATTTTTCTCTGAATAACTTTTTACAAGAGATAGTCTATTAGTTTGTATCATCCACAAGAGGATTATAATGAGGAAACGAATCCGGAACATCTTGCAAGTGCCTTTAATTAGGTAGATACGTTACTATCATATAATGGTTGGAGCACTATGTAGTCTGCCTATCCACAAACTTTCGATCGTATCAAGTTTTCAGCCGACGCGGACGTTATCAGCTTTCCATCAAGTAGAAAATAATAAAAATATAGTTACCTTTTTCTAACATAAGCTGTCCCTCTCTGATACATAGAATAATGTCACATTATAGAACCCTCGCTGAAGACCGCGCGTGTTGCCGCGCGTTACCTCCGGTAAAATGTTGCGGAAGTTTGACGTAAACGTGTTGCAAATTGGAATTTTTTTTTTAAATAACTGTTAAATTCGGTGCAGTGTAAAATGAGTAAAAAGTATGGAACTGAAGTGAGAACCGCATCGAGGAACCCATCTACGAATAACACGTCGAATACCTCTTCAGTGGCTGAGGATTCCTATGTAAGTACATACTTTTATTGTTTTGAACTTAGGACAAACATTAATATAAATTGCTTAGGTGAATAACTAAAATTAAATTAAAAATTTTGATCATTTTTCCGGTAAACGTCAAATCATAGGTGTGGTACGATTAAGTGGGAGGCTTGGCCAGGGGATAGGGAGCCATGACCCCCTCAATACCTGTAAAATCTCTATAGGGCGCAAGGTTTGACCCACCCTGTGATTCCGAAGTGGTTTATATTTTTTGGGTTTTACTTTTATTACTCTGTACTTCCTGCACAGAGTAATAAAAGTAAAACCCAAAAAAAGAAGCAGAAGGAAGTAAGTACTGCGTCAGAAATATTTGTAGACCTGGGGTATTGATTATGGCACGTTGATAACATGCAAAAATAGAATCATCAATTTAATCCATCTCGTCCATTCTCTTAGACAGGAACATATGTGAGCATAACAACACATTCCATAGAGTGTGCCAGAAGTCAGAACGCCCTGCTCAGGTCTAAAGATATTTCCGACGGTATATTATGTAAACTATTCGCACAGGAGTTGACTCCAGCAGACGTGTACGTGGAAAATGGCGGCCGCACAAAATATCAGTCACTGTTCCCCGAAGTGGAGGAGTTCCTGGGCTCGCCGCCTGCGCAGCGCCCGTGCACGCTGGTCTGGCGTGACCTCTCCGTGCATATCAAGTTGAAGGGCGGGCGGCTCAAGCGACTGGTTAACAATGGTGAGAGATAGAAGAAAAGGTTGAAATTTTTTTTGGTTTTTCCGCTCAGCTTTCTTTAGAAAGAGTATCTCTGCTGGATAGAATCCAAAATCATAAGCGGAGAGCCGAGGAGGGCTCAGTGACGTGTATTGTGAGAGGCCTATGGTCAGCATTGGTTGAGGATAGGCTATCATTAGCAGCTGATGATTTGCGTGAAGATTATTATAGTCTAAATGGAAGTAATTATTTTTGGTTCAAGAAATACACTAAGGTAAAATAGAGTATAGGTAACTTAGGACGCCGGATAAGCTATAGAATATGAAATTGTTGTTTCAGTTAGCGGTATTGCTAAACCTGGCACGCTAGTTGCACTGATGGGACCGAGGTAAGTTCTAAAGGCTGAACTTAATTCTTGATAATGTTTACGTAAGCATGGAAGGAAAATAGTAATTTGTATCAACTTTCCTTTACAGTGGTGCTGGGAAAACAACCTTAATGTGTGCTCTAGCATATAGAAGTCCTGGTAAGTAAATTTAGTAAGCAAGTAATACAAAATTGTCGATCAAGATTTAATTTCACATTTATTGCGCTCACTCTTACCTAATTTTCCAATAGTGGGCACGATAGCGGACGGTGAGGTAGCGATGAACGGCGTGCACGTCGGTGATTTCATGCATCGTGAGACAGGCTACATGCATCAGGATGATCTGTTCGTGGAGTACTTGACGGTCATGGAACACCTATCTATCATGGTATGATATATTCATTATTTATGTCCATCATTGAACTTCCAACAGGCTATACTAACAGAATCCTATTCAGCTTTACAGAGAGGGAAGTAGAAGAAGGCTCGGTGACTGATTCTGAAATAAAATGAAACATTATAATTCTTGAAATTCTCGATAAAAATTATGTTTTCAAATAAATACTGGTCGATATTCTCTCCCACCAGGCCCGTCTTCGGATGGATCGACGCACATCCTCCGTAGCCCGCACGAGGCGAGTGAATCAGCTCCTCAGACAGCTGGGTCTCTACGGGTCCAGGTATACCCGTATCGGAGGTCTGGACGGCCGCAAAACGCTTTCTGGGGGAGAGCGTAAGAGGCTGGCCTTTGCTACAGAGGTAAGGCATTCGTTGAAATACTAGTAATTCGAGCAATTGTAAAATTAATTCGTTTGGTACTTTACTTTTTTAGCCCCATTCTGTGTCTAAAATTATTAAATTATCTATGAAAACTAAATTATCTATGTTTCTGGTACAATAGGAACAACACTGGTCGAAGTACACTACCTAGAGGTAGTCCATAAAACAATCCTAGACCCAAATTACCATTGCATTTGAGATTCAGTTTATATCATACGTAATTTATTACAACTTAGTTAAAATTAACAATATTACAAAAGTACTTCTAACTTCATATTTACGTGTCGAACACGACTTTTTTTGGCTTTTTTGATTTGCTTGACTTCCAGAATCAAAAGCTTTTGTTGTAACCATGTAAAGACTAAAATATAATATTTTAATTTTTTTAAAGTATTTATGTAAGTACCTAGTGAAGTGTTCGACTGACAGAATGATTTTTTGTTTTGTTTTAATAGCTATTAACAGACCCCGGGCTGTTATTTTGTGACGAACCAACAACTGGTCTGGATTCCTCATCGGCACAGAAGCTGATGACACTTCTTCGTGCCAGTGCAGCGCAGGGCAAGACCGTCATCTGCACCATCCACCAGCCGTCTTCGGAGCTAATGGCTCTTTTTGACAGATTAGTGTTGTTGGCCGAAGGCAGGGTGGCCTTTGCTGGGAACGCTTCGGCAGCTTTAAACTTTTTTGAAAGGTAAGACACATTTGATCTTGTTTTTCAATAATTTAAATATACCTAAAACGTGTTTTACGATAAATTCTGATCTACGGAAAATACAACAATAACTTTGTTAATGTTTACCATTATTTATCCATTGAGTGGGTACAAAATATGAATAGATCTTCTTTTGTAAAAGTATGCGACCATTTTTTCGATCTTATCATTTTTAAACTCATCTGTAGACAATCCTTACTGTACGAGTAGGTCTAAGTTGTACTGTTCAAATACATAATGTATCGTATCGTAATGTATCGTGTTCGATTGAATACAATTGTAGCTCAGCCTTCGCTTAATTAAATGATCTGTCTTGAGTAGTTAAGATATAGTGACCCTAATAGAACATCCTGACTGTTGCCGGCTTTTCCATTCCATTTGTGTAGTTGAGATTCAATATAAAATTATCTATAACAAAGGTTTCTAATATAACTGTGATTAATTTTTTCATTCTAATCATCAACTATTTGAGTAATAACATTACAGGTATGTTCATGCTTGTCAAAAGAACATATTTATACTTACTAGGTAGGTAGACAGGTATCTAACTCATGAAAAAGTTTTAACTAAAAGTTAGGCTTCCATGACTCTTTCGGTTAAACTTCTGTTCAATTCTTTTATTTCCAGTCTCGGGTACCACTGTCCCCTCACCTATAATCCGACGGACTACTTCATCAAGGTTCTGGCCCTGACTCCTGGCTCTGAAGCGGCATCACGTCAAGCCATTAAGAGTATTTGCGACCGGTTCGCTGTCAGCGATGCAGCTAAGGAACTGGATATGGAAATACATTTGGAATTTCATTTGATGGACCACGATGATAAGGTATGTGAAGTTGATTTCAAGTTTTGTGTTATAAAAAACGTGCGCGTTATTTAGGTAAAGTAAAGAAGGTATCTTAGGTAAGAGTATCTTATCTTATCTTATTTACTTAAATCAGACCTTCTTCCATCCGTTGATGACGGTCGTGATATAGAACGCCACATAAATCAGAACTAATTAATATTAACTATTAAAAATTTTGCATTTTGCTTTCAGGACTTCAGAGCCGAAAGCCAAGACTCGTTCAAACCGCCGTTCTTTTACACGAAAATCTTATGGCTAGTGTACAGATATCTAATAATAGTGATCAGGGACCCACGGGTACAATTAATACGTATATTTCAAAAATTGGTGAGTCCTAACACAAAATCTTTATATTTTGTAGTTCTAATGAAGAGGAAGAAGAAAAACACTATATGTATTGCCACAAAAAAATACATATTTAGTTCACTCGATAATACTATTGGTAATACGAGTAGGCACCTGGCTCAGCTAATGCTTGAGCGAATCGTTTGACTTTTTTATTATTAAATAAGTAGAGCAGACGAGCAAACGGGCCACCTGATGGTAAGTGGTCACCATCGCCCATAGACATCTCACCTCACTTTATTAATATTAGAGGGTTTTTGATGCGCTGTTAATCTTGAGGACTAAGATGGAATGCCTCATGTGCCGGAAATTACGTTGGCTCTCTTACCCTACAAACCGAAACACAGAAATGCAAGCATTTCTGCTTCACGGCAGAAATAGATAAGAGTGTGGTACCACCCCAGGCGATCCTTCACTTTAGGATCCATCACTACCTATTCCCATACATCGTCCCTGTATCCAATAAAACATGGTGATAATTGCTTTATTTAACTACATATTTCTGTTTTTCTTTATTATGAATATTTTCTTCCCGTTCCAGGCAATAGCATTAACAGCCGGGCTTTGCTTCCTCGGCACAGCTCGGCTCACCCAAGCCGGCGTTCAGGATGTCCAAGGAGCTCTCTTCATCATCATTGCGGAGAATACGTTCAGTCCCATGTACTCCGTCCTACACATGTTCCCTGAAGAGTTTCCTCTGTTCCATAGGGAGTTGAAAGCCGGGTTGTATTCGACGCCTATTTACTACATCGCCAGGATGATTGCTTTGGTATGAGTATGGTATGATAAGCGCTATGATTTCTGGGGACTGTGTTGAAATACAATTTTCCTAAATATCGCTGTTAATTGATTTAGTTATTTATTACCTAACTGTATTTTGTTCTGATCGCAATTGTTTGTAATTTGTGCAATATTTAAATTTAAAAAATATAATAAAAATAAACAAAAAATAAAAACACAAGTAGGAAAAACAAAAAAGCTAAAAAAGATTATAAGAGTAATAATAATAATAAGTACAAAGGAATAATAATGGAATAATTAATAAATGTAATGAGTAAACAAATAATAATGGAAATAGTGGCAAATGGTAGGAGTGGAACGATGTAATATATAAAATAAAAAATAAAAGAGAACACAAGGACTCCGAAAAATTTTAATCGGAGGTAATCAGGAACAAAAACCGTTAAAAAATATATTTATAAATATGTTTATGTGAATTGATACATTCCCAGTACTAGCTAGGGATTTATGCATTTAGGTATTACATTAGCATTGTAAATTTACCTTTTACCTGTTAAAGAACAAACTAAACCAATAATCTGTACGTAATTATTTTTTCCTCAGTTCCCAGGGCTCTTGATAGAGCCAACTCTTTTCACTCTGGTGGTGTACTGGATAGCTGGCCTGCGCGCCACAGTCTATGCTTTCGGCTTCACCGTCTTCATTTCCATATTGGTGCTCAACGTTGCCATTGCTTGTGGTAAGTATTCATTTCATACATGTGTCCATCGAATGGATGAACTCTGTCTCTATTTATTTCTCTCTCCGAAATCGAAAGAGATCTCTTTCTCCTAATAGCTTTATAACATTACCCCAAAAATGGAGTTACTTAATTTATTTTCTCACCAAGTAGATCTTCTATAATACTTATTTTTCCTATAACACTCCAATATAGAAATTGTCTCCGGGTTTTTCAAGTAACAGTTTTCCTACGGATAAAATATTATCCGTAGGAAAACCGTCCGAATACACGGGTCCGATTCCAGCCCCAGTTCGGTTCGTCGTAACCAATCACAAAGCGCTGATTTCAGGGGGAGAGCGCTTGTGATTGGTTGCAGTGGACCGAATCGGGGCTGGAACCGGACCCGTGTAGTTTTTTAAATTCTTTTTTTATAAACTACTAAACCCGCATTTGACCTCGATCTCGCCTGATAGTAAGCGACGATGAGGCGACGATGGAGCATGCGGGTCCAGTAAATGCCTATTCACTCTGGCCTTGAAGATCCCAAGGTTTCGGGACATACAGACACCGACAGGCTGTTCCATTCCTTAGCCGTTCGCATAATGTATGAAGAAGCAAATCGCTTCGTACGAACTGATGGGAAATCAACAACATAAGGATGGAACCCCTCCCTGCGCCTGGTAGTCCGCGCTGGAATTAGGTCGTGCAATTCCGATGCGCACTCTCCGAAATGTATCCTATTAAATACCGAGGTTTATAGTTTCATTGCGTTTTCCAATAACTTTCCAGTGACAATCCTCCCATATAAAGCCTCTATTCTATTACCTCTCTTGATTGGTAATGTAATGTCATGCCCGTAACTACTTTAATTTATTTATCGGCAGGATCATTTTTTTCGTGTGCATTCGGTTCGATGCCGATCGCTATTGCCTACCTCGTGCCTTTCGATTACTCTCTGATGGTGACATCAGGGCTCTTCGTAAAGTTGAGGTAATCAGACTTTTACCTACTTATTCTTAAATTACAAACAGATACAGTCGTCGGTATGTTGTGGGTAAGCAATACATGACGATTATAATTGACGAGGAAGTCGCCTATATTTCTATCATCTATTTCTACATGCTTACTCACACATATACAGGGTGTAACATTAAGAACGGTCAGTATGGGAAAGTCTGAAACTATAAGACATACGAAGATCTGTTCTTAGGAACCATGTCATCAATTTTAGTAAAAAGAAAAACTGTATTCATACATTTTAAAAAAGCCTGTACTCAGCCTGGGAATCGAACCCGGTTGTTTTGAAAAAAAAAAATCCAACACTATTTCTATTTGGATATCGACTGTGTAGGTGTTAAGGAATACATGTTAGTATGAAACGTGATGTTTAAAATTAATAAAACGCATTGTTTCCATATATTTTAATTTACTTTAGACTAGACTATTAATTACTATCTTTTAATTTATTTTAGACTAGACTATTTCTTGTGGGGTTACGTTAAGGATGAAGTGTACAAAACAAGCTACGACACAATTGAAGACCTAAAAGCAGCCATAGAGACAATTTTAACGCAAATTCACCACCTGAAGATACAAAATTCAATAGTAAGATCGTTACCTAAACGAGTTGAATGTTGTATTTTACAAAATGGTAGTCATTTCGAACACCTACTAAAATAAATTAAAAGATATGGAAACAATGCGTTTTATTAATTTTAAACATCACGTTTCATACTAACATTTATTCCTTAACACCTACACAGTCGATATCTAAACAGAAATAGTGTTGGATTTTTTTTCAAAACAACCGGGTTCGATTCCCAGGCTGAGTACAGGTTTTTAAAAAAATGTATGAATACAGTTTTACTTGTTACTAAAATTGATGACATGGTTCCTAAGAACAGATCTTCGTATGTCTTATAGTTTCAGACTTTCCCATACTGACCGTTCTTAATGTTACACCCTGTATAGCGACGACTCCTTATAATCTGACTTAACAATTGATCTATGCCATCTACAATTATTAATAAAGTGGGCATTAATTATAATGATGATAATCATTGATAATAATTTAAAAAAGTAAACATTTAATTAGATTTAAGTACATATTTGAAATAAGTAAATTTTAGTTTTTGACACGTAAATTACAGATTTAATATTCTATTCTATTTAATTATATTTAATATTTTAACTTGAATCTTATCTATGTATAGCATAGGTACTGATATAATGATAGATATATTATAACCCTATTGTGCGAATGTGTAGATTGTTTAACGAAATCTCTTCGAACAGCAACAATAAGCCATCGTTAGACTTATTCGATCCTAGGCCATTAGTTTTTAAAAGACGGGTGAGGATGTCCTCAAGTGAGCTATCCACGCACCTACTTTATAGTCTTTAATTTATTATTTTTCAAATATATAGGTTAGATTGATATAATAACAAAAACAAGTACAATGAGTAACAAAATTTAAAAAACTAATAATTGGCAAATGTTCAAGTAATATTTTATTATTTTTATAAGTTCTGTAAAAAGCTGTAACTTTAAGTAAATAAATAAAATAAAATAAAAAATATGTTATATCGCAATATAGACAAGGTCTAAACTATGTATGTTACTATATAAAACACCAACATGTTGTATACTCATAGTTTAAGCAATAAATAAATGAGTTGAAATGAGTTGAATGGAATCATTAAAAAATGTTCCAATTAGTGTTTTTGATGCTAGTCATGAGTTATTTGGTGTTATTTACATTTAAGTGCTTACATGACTAAACCTTGTCTGTATTGCCAACCTTTTTAATAATTAGATTCCGGATTTAACCCACTTAAAAATCTTTGTATGACATTCTTAAATTTTTGCAGTACAATACCAAAATACGTGGCGTGGATCCGGCACATATCATGGCTAATGTACTCCAACGAAGCCATGACGATCATACAATGGGATGGTGTGCAAAATATTAGTAAGCATTGTGAAGAGAAGTTTTTTATAACACAATTGAAGGAAAGTACTACCTAATAGTGAAGGAAGATCCATTGAATAAGCGTACTTCAAAACATTACAATGGGCATCTCGTAATTTTTTTTCTAACAATTTGTCACCATCAGGTATAACGCCATGGCGCTTTCTATGGGGTATTCCCTACAAAAAGGGTATGTCAGGTAAACCAAAGTGTTTTAAGTGGAATTTCGTATTCCTTTCAAAGAAGTGTTAAAACCGGCCACCGAGAAACAATTTTTTGCTTTGCTAAATGATTTTGAATATGTAGTTGAGTTCAGATGTAATTAGAGTCACAAATTATTGAATCAGTGACACTAAATACTGTTGCAATTTTTTTTAAACATTTAGGCACAGAACTAGTAGTACGTTTGTTGTATACGTTTAATTTTCCTTCATAAATCAAAATTGTTCCTAAATAGAAGAGCCTAAATCCCGCGACACAGGGTATCCTAGTGCGGGATTTAGAGCATCAACCACTCTTGTATTAATGTAAGTTGCAAAATAAATTTATTTGTATTTGTACTTATACGAAATCTTTGCATCAAAGTATAGAAATAGAAGAAAGGCGTAAACATAATTTTAGTAAGAATATTAATTTGCTCGTTTGGCTTATCCAAACAAACAAGCTGTTTGGAATATCCAAATTATTCAACTCAGAATGTGCAGTATGAAAAAAGCTTTCGGATTGTTTCTTATACAGTGTCAATACACACCACACATCACACACACGCCATCTCACGCTCACCCCCCTATACACACACCCTCTCACGCACACGCATACTTAACTGTTTAATTTAGCATTGCCTTATGTTTTCATAATTTATTTATCGGAAGAGACTGGACCCCACAACACAGGGTATCCTAGTGTGGGGGCCAGGGAAATCTGACAAAATATAAATGATACAGTCTGCAACAATATTTTTTTTTTTTATTTTTTTTTTATACAGCAGCTAAATTAAATTTAAAATACCTATCGGAATCGAGTACAGTTTCGTGTTAATTTTTAGGTAGTTGTTCATATACAGGTTTATGTACTTTACAAGTAAATATACTAAGTTACTCCTACTTACCTTTTCAGCTTGCTCCCAGACCAACGACGACGGTACACCATGCCTGAGCACGGGATACCAAGTCCTGACCCAGTACGACTTCGTGAGTAGTCACCTCTGGACCGACGTCATGGCTCTGGTGACCCTCTATCTGGTCTTCCACCTCCTCGCGCTCATAGCTTTGAGGCATAGGACTAGGAGAAAATAAGATAAAGGAGTTATTTGACTTGGCGTTTTTGGGTCGGAATTTTCGAGTAAGTATGTCATTTGGTTTGGATGGTATGGTCTTTTCGTAAAATAACTAAATACCTATTGTGTTAATGCTGGTGTAAATAAATACCTATGTATATGTATTAAAATCTGTTTTATTTCGATTGGTGAATGATAATACTCATGACTTTATAATATCACATGATTAGACTTAAATAATATACTGTTTCACAGGTTTTTACTGTATTTTATTAATTACGACCGGTTTTGTTTACACATCTTCAGGTATTTGTTTATAATTATTTTCTTAAGTAGGTAGATAAATACAGCTAAGGTATGACACTTTTTTTTTAAATTTGTAAGTAAGTCAGTAGTTGTGGGCCGTATACTGTTGAGTTTAGTTTAATTTTGACATACAATTTAATTGATGTGTTTTGGAACGTAACTTGACATTTTGTTAGTAATAGCAAAAACAAAACGCAAAGCTGTATTTAAGATGTGTAAACGAAACCGGTTGTAATTAATAAAATACAGTAAAAACCCGTGAAACAGTATATTATTTAAGTCTAACCATGTACTACAACTTTAACCAAGTACAACAACCGCAAGTATTAACCATTTATAAAATCACGTTTACTTTTATATAATCTTATGACTGATGGCGCGTGCGTCAAGACCTGTGCGACTTTTAAAAATGCTATTTTCAAATATCCTGAAAAAAATTGAAGTGAACGTGGAATTATAAAGTCAATGGATAATAATAATAGATACCAATATCTAAAATCACTGAATATCAGTTTTGAAAAATGAATGTTACCAAGTTATTTTGTGCATTAATTTGTACAATGAACACATAACATAAGCTCACAACACAAGGTGGTCAAATCAAACTCAAACCCTGAGCAAAAGAGCTACAACAAAACAACTTGCGCCATCTACCAACACTGACATAACTACTTCGTCTCTATAGATCCTTCCCCACTACTAGTGTCGCCGCTTACGTTCAAGTTCGATGAGCCACTAACAGATGGCGCCACATCCGCTCATGTTTTTTACCTGACCGGCAGAGCGAGTACTGTGCCGGCACGCTGCGGGCCGCGCAAGCGTAGTTCAATCAAACCCGTCCGCCATATTCGTCGAGTCAGACGGAGTGCAGTGCTCGGCTGTGACATGTTTTATCGTAAACTGCATACAACTTATGACATCGAGTCCACCCTGGTGCTTGTTTTATTTAAAGAACACTACAAATATGCGATCTGATGGAGTTTTGAATCGATACTCGCGTCGTTTCACCAGTAAACGTGTAGCGAACTGTGCATTCGTGTGTTTATGATAGTTTTACCCAGTATTCCTCGGTCGTGTATTGTTTTGTAGTGAATCCCATGAGGTAACTGGTGCAAGTTGGTGATATTATGCAACACGACATAGCCGTGACCTTCATGTGTCGTGACCGTGCTTAGAGGTGCTTTTTGAGGTTAAAATGCAGCTTGGATTTTGAACGACTGCGCCGAGCCATCAGGTTAGTGAGACGTCCAGTTACTTTATCTGTAGACAGATAGCACGAAGTGTTTATTTATCTTGTCCTACATTATGCCTTGTTTGCGCTACATTTGTGTTATTTAACTGAGATTTGATATGATGACCGGTCTGCTCCAAATTGACTTCAAATGTTATTGATGGACAAACATTGACAGAAATACTGGAGAATCGGTGTATAACTTCAGTCGAATGAAGAACGTATTTTCTTATTCGTTGTACACCGAGGCGTCATTTTTGAGCAATGTAACCGACCGTGGTTAACATGCGTGACGAAAGGGCGAGTTTATTTCATGTTTTATCAACGCATGACTTCTACCATGAAATTTGGAAGTGCAGTAGATAACCGAGGTTCGGCCAAGCTTGGTTGGCGCTTACGGGCCCGGCAACAGACATCTGCGCGGGAAGCGGGAACGCAACCTCAATGCTCTCATCTCAATTCCCTTTCAGCAGTTGGCGCTGAAACACTGGCAAACATCGATGTACAAAGTGAGTATGCCAGTGTCATCTGTCATCACTCTCCGTACATTTTTTAACACACGAGTCGAGTTTAGGAATCTTACCCTGAGAAACTGCTACGAGTAGCTTCGTCTGATAGGTATCACAAAATGTTATCAGCGGTTAAGTAATCCTGTAAATAGTGAATCTTGTATCTTGCTGTGATATTCAGAAAGTTATCTCAACTGTATCAATACTATTGGAAACGATAATGATAAAGAAGAAGCGAAAGCAACTTTGACCTGGACGAAAGTCATCGATGTAGTTGTCCCCAATTTTAAAAAAGGGTTCCCAAAAATATCCGTAAATATGATTACCAAATATAATTATTATCATACTATGTCGTGTCCTCCGCTACGCAAAATGTAAGTATGATCTCAATGATCAAAGTATATTGTATTTTGTATGGATTAGTTTTTGACTTGCGAATTACGACAATATTTTGGAAAGAAAGCTGAATGCAGCACAACAAGCGCTGCATAACCGGCATTATAACCTCACTGTAGACCGCCGGAATCACAAAGGGAAGAGCAAAACAAGATTGTAAAGGAAGGACGCGTCTTTGATTATCCCAAACCCTTTTTGTTTGAAATTGTCACCGCTTCTGGATACGTTGTTTACCGTTGCTTGATTTAGGTTTAGGTTAACTTGTGGTTTCTTTGTAACTAATGATTACCCGAGTTTGGTTGTGTTTAGGTAATGTTGATTTGGTTTATGTTTGTAACGTAAATAAACATCCTGTGCCGGTTATCAGGAAATTTCAGTTTGTTTTGTTAAACAGTGGATTTCATTCTAATTTTACATCGATTTCGTATGCTTCTTATAAAGTTTTTGAAACTTTATTATTTGACGCCTGGTTCAGAAACTCTTTCCGTCCAAACTTGATTTACTTACGAATACCAAAGTTCTGTAATATTCATATGTAGGTAAGTACTAAGGTACCTAAATTTGGGTATTCGTTATAAAATTAAGTATAGCGAGGCCAGAGGAAGTCTATTTTCTTGGAAGCATACAAGGTAAGAGTTGGTACCTACTTGACATTATGGCTGAAACTTCTACGAAAATCTAAAAGGAACCTCTCAAGCCGTATGTATGGTTTTGCTTACCAACGCAGTTCATTCACACCATAACAGATTCTATTCTATACAGAAATGTTAGTCGAATTAATATATAATAATAATAAAAAAGTATTTATTCATTCACACATTAAAGTAATAAGGTACAACATTGTTATTTTATTCTAATTCTAAACCTATATACAAAATATACCTATAACACGTATTGCCCTATGTGTCTAATGAAATGATCGAGACCTCAGCGACACGCTAATTTTCAGGTCTCGCCCAATGTGCTAGATGGAAAGCTTGCGAGACACAACATGATTATGTGGTCAAATCTATATTATGTAATTTTATATTAAAATGAATGACAATAAGTAGTTATATGTAACTGGCTTTAGCTTCCTTCTGATGATAACATAATTGGGTTTCTGTGTCTGAGAGAGTATCTATACCATTCACTGTCTATTCAATTCATATAGAACTTCTATCAACGATCATTTGCTGCAAAAGGAGTCACAGGACTGGCCACACCTGAAGAGACAAAGAGAGGAATGTTAGTTAACATTGTGAAACTATCGATCTGCTTTTAGCGTAAGTAACAGATACCCATGGAGCTTACATTACCGACTTATCGAATTTCGCAGCACTTAAACCCATGGTGTCCACTAGCGTTATCACAGAGATAAAAGCCACTCTAGATTGGTTCGTTGGACGTTGGGCGCAAACAGACGTAGCTTTCGTTAAAATAGGTAAACTACGTTAACCAGATAATGGTTCAACGAAGTACTGAGATAAGGAAACATGCGTAAACAGATCACAGCAAAGGAAATCTTAAAATTAACAATGATATAAGAGGTTCTTTATGATAAAGAAGCAAGGAAAGAAGTAAGCAATTACAACATTTGGTGGTGATACATTTCAGTCTTTGTTTATCATGAATATTTCATTTTCAGTTGCAAATTAACAGACAAAAGAACGAAGATGATAATATATACGAGTATAATGTATATTTAGTACGTACGGTTTAAGATATACAGAACAAGTTTGGCCAAGTTCTCGACAATGAATGTACGTCTATCGAAGCTTGTGCTCGTACATCTAGTATAATTGCCAATATAGATTAATAGTCACGAAATGATACGCAGCATGAAGTCTAGGCTAGCATTTAACTACATTTATAGATAAGTAAAGTTTGTTGAGCAGGTGTATCTGTAGGTATGTATCTGCTTACTGTTTCAGATAGAACCTACTAGGGATGTTACGGAGCTTCGATTCCGACTCCGAAAGGTCGGAACTTCCGATTAATTTTACACCTCCGACTCCGACTTCGGCTCCGATAATTTTGAATCGGAGGTTATACTGAAGATTTGTGAGCAAACATATTAAAATATCAATATTTTATTAAATAGTGTAGGACTACATAAAGGAATATGTTTTATTTCCGCAAAGCTCATCATCAAAAATATTGGCCAGTTCAGCTATAAAAATTTAAAAACGGTTTAAAACATCTCTCTTCTACCTCCGCCTCCAACTCCGGTTCCGGTAAAACCACCTCCGTAATATCCCTAGAACCTACCTATATAGTAAAAAACCTAGCTAGGTTAACTCTATGATGTTAATATTACTATCTAACTTGAAGAAGATAATGATTGCATTTATTTTTATTGATAATCTTCTGTTAACCACTTATGTCAGTTCGTTACAGTGTTGATAGTACTCATTATGCATAAGTAGGTACTACTTAGATATCAACATAGTTGCTTATCAAGTATGTTTATATGTATGTTGTGTCATTAAAACTAATGCCCAAAAACCTCTCACGCGCTTTTGACCTTACCTCACGTAACGTACTATCATATAAATTTCCACAATCTCTCTTGTTAAAACTCGACCTATCAACTACCGGCAGCTTATGGTATTTTAATTTGACATTTCGCATTTTTTTTCACTTTTAACGGTTTGAGAGACTCTCAAGAGTAAAAAATGTACATAGAAGCTGTTGACGTCAATTTACTTAATTTTTTTTTTTTTTTTTTGCTGGAAATCTTACAGCGATAAAAAAAATTACATAGTAAATGTTCTTTAAATATTTCTATACCGATCCAAGATTCCACTCATTAAATTTTATTAAAATAACAGCATAAGAAGGACAAAAAGGAGAATAATAATAGGATAATATAGAATATAATACATATAAGTATTTACGTCTTTACTAATAAATGAATTTTACAGATAAATGTAAAGATATTGTTGTTTATTTCGACGATGTAGCTATTTGTTTTGAAACTGACTTTAACCATTTAAAATGAAGCTGCACTTTCAATAAACACAAGGCTGTCAGTAGGCTAATTGGCATTGGTGCATTTGAAACTAGATTCCAAATCTGTTCAAATTAATAGTAGTCTTTTCAATGATTCTCGGTAAGCCATATTAGGCAGGATTACTTTGCCAATAATCCATACACAAACATATAATTTACAAGAAATGATGCAACACCGATTGCAGAAACATAAAAATAAATTGAAACAGCAAATTGTACGATTACCTGTTCTGCATGTGTCAATTTGTATATAGAATTTGATTACAGATTGATCACGAACTCAATGAAGGAGTATTTCGCAAACTTCCGGCTTTAATGACGATAGCCTTTGGAAGAGAGTCCTGGAACGTGTCAAAGTCGACGTGAGCCTGATTGAGCGGAGTCAGCCTCTGGTGATGACGCAACGGATAGTTGTATTGAGAGAGATGGGACTAAATGAAGTCATAAAAAAATGGTCGAGTCATAAAACAATGACCATATGTAGTTAGAGATGGATGATCGACGATAAACTGTAAAGTAGTCCTCTAAACTTAAATCTGGTTGTATCCCAAGACCGATGAACTCTATAATTAGCAGGTTACGTTCCGAGAAGGTGAAAGGAAAGACTCGCACGATCCTCTTTTTGTTAACCACCTATGGTATTATAATGTTAATAATTTGCGCTTACGGTTGCTTGCAGTGTTTCTTATTCGGTTCCAATTACTGTAGCATCAGTCACATTAACAGACAAGTGAAAGTTAATTGTATGATGATAGCAATGATCGACACCGACGGTTCGGTGAGGAACTTAAATTTCGAGTAACCCAATATTTGTACGTCTGTCCAGCCACAGCCAACCGCCACGTCGAATCGTGCCTATAGGTAAACCAGTAAGCAGTAAAGCTAGCTGTTGGTTTTCGTAAGGAAAAACTCGTGAGAACAAACGGTGTGTCGAAGTATTTACTACCAGATTTGGCATGACGCGATGAAATGTGGAACTGGTTTGATGGTCGTTAAGACGCGCCGCGGAGTCTCACGTATCTGAACAAAAAGTGAGTCGGGAACAGGGCCGACTTGTTTGGGACAATACTCGCCCTGACACTTGAATGCTGATGCGTTTACCATATGACATATCTTGAGCTACTCAGGGATTGTCTGAGGAATGTGGAAATCTGGACTTTTTGTTGAGAATACTTTTAAGAAGGATAAATGATGTCAGACCACCGACGAGCACGTGCTTTCAAATAAGGAGATGTTGTATGAGTAAGTATAAATATTTTTAGGTAGACGGTATTAAATTCCATCAATACAAATCAATTCAAATGATAAATTTTTGTTGCTTGATTATGACATTGCATTAATTAAAAATCACATGAACAAAAAAGCACTTTAAGTAACACAGTCTTGTTGTCCAAACAAAGAGCCGAGCTGGAAACAAAGATTCATTGTTCCACACTGAAGGTCATTGTGAGATGAAGATAACTTTAAAGATACGCAATTCCAGCGATTCTGTGAAAGGAATAGTACGGAGCGTTTCTAAGCAAATGGCAAGGAAAATGAGTTAAATGAATGAATAAACTTGTTCATGGTACATTTCCTGGTGCAATGCGCAGGAGTTTGAATTTTAGCACCAGCTCCCTTTGTGAGCGACGCAGGTCGCCGACCTGTAATTACACTACTGCACACAGCTGCGGTGCAATATACCAGAAACTCCATCATAACTAGCCTTTATTAGACCCTGGCGTGGCCGCAACTGACCCTAAACTTTTAATGCTCTCCAAATTTAGAACTCAACAAACAGAGATTAAAGAAGTTTAGATTAGATAGGGTTTCGTGAAGTTGATACTAACTTACGAGTAGTTGAAGTTATTTCGATAATTTTGGAGATTACTTTACCTTTGCGTTGTTCGCCATTGAACATGAGGATAAAGGAAGACTAAATGAAATGATGCAGAAGATGATGAATATGAAAAGGAAGGAACTAATCTAAATGCTAGGGATAGTGATGTGTTATGTCTACAAACCAATTAAAATTGGAGTTTACTGTGATTAGATGAAAGTAGCATTGAAGGTCTTTAGCAAAGAACTTATGTATTATATATAGGTCATAAGCAAATGCCAGCTATGGCAATTATTATGGAATGGCATTAAAATAGGTACCTTCTATTTACAATCACATTTATAAGGTTATATAGAGTATTGCAGTGCAAAACAGCCCAATGTAACATACACCGGATAGTCCGAGGGAAATGAAGCCAGCCAGCCAGATCAGTATCAAGTGACCGCTCTGAATCACTTCAGCACCACGAAACCTTTTGTGGAGTGTTTTTGTAAAGTGAATAAAGCGATGGCGTCGATCGAGTCAATTTATTTAGATGATTCATCCGATTCTTAGAATTTATGAAATCGTTGCGTAAGTTTTTTCGCAAATTTAATTTAATTTTTGAACCATTCGTGCGTTTAAAATTATATTTGTTACCCTTTTTGTTGCAGGAACAAATGATTTGACGATAAAAAACAGATAGGTTCTGGCAATAGACAATATTTGATAATGGTGCCAATGACGAATTACTAAAGTGAAAACATATAATATTTTAAGTTCTAAAGAATAGAAGTATACAAAATTTCATGTACAAGAGACGTTCACTCATATATACTTAGAACTAATTTGCTACGATGCTGACGAAGAATGAAAAATTCATAAAGTTATTGATTATCGCCTACATACGCAGAAGAACATTAATAAAATTAACTTAATCACCATTATAGTTATTAATATTAACGGCACTCAGTTAAAATTAAAACTTACTGTCAATAAAAATCCAGTTCTCTTTTAGACCTCATTATGTTACTAAAAATAGTACTATTGTGTACGTCCTGTACTTTTGTTCGAACAAGGAAGTATGAATGTAGAGCAATTGGCCTGACCAGGAAATTATTAACATGTTAAGTTTCATCGATCGTTTGAGCCTTAACTACTTCCTTTTCTATGTAAAAATAATGGCGTCTATTCATCAAGCTTTTGTTAGATAGTTGATATTAGACAGGTATTGGAACGATTATTCTATGATACCTGCCTGATGTAATTGGTCAAGGATTTCCTTGGCATGCAATAAAAACATACAACAATAATTTGTATATCAATTCCAACTTCTACTTTGGATTTCGTCATATCATCGCGCAGTCATTCTTTGGAATTCACCACACAGAACGACTAAGCTCCTTTAATGTTGGTAATATGCCCCATATCTGACTCATCTAACCCTCAGGATATCGTAACAATAACATCATGCTGGCTTTTCTCATTGTTACTAACTGGTATAGCTTTAAAAGCATCTTCAGTGTTCAATTTATGTCAGATAAGTAACACGTCAGGTAATTCTGCTTTCCTTATTAAAGTAAGATGTTCAAAGATCATTACAGTGAGGCCAGGCCAAGTGACTTAACAAGTTCCTATAAATGGCTGTTAAGTTATCCCGTTAGGTATGACACACTCGCTAATATTTGGCCTTACTTACAAACAACATATGCTCCAACGGCCTGCTTGAGCGGACGAGGTAAATTACAATATTTACAAGTAATTACAGCCGACGCATTTTGGATTTATGGGGCAATTAGACCATAATCCCTGCAACACTAGTAGCGTGCTTACAAAATGTTTTGAAAGCGGGTAATTTTGATGCTTATTTAGCTTGATTGCGAGGTGGTGATTTCTTTTCTTTCGATTTTGCTTTCAGGTGGCTGTTTTTGCATTATTTGCAATATTAAGTAGCTTCTTTGCAAATTTTACAACGGAATGTTTACGAGATTTTACCCTTAATCAAAAACATTAGTCACTTTCAAGTTTAAATATAATCATATCATTTAAAGCTCAATGTCTGTCAGATGAGCTTTTTTCATATATATTTTTCATTTTTTTTAACGGCGTCTATGGACGGGTGCTGAAATAGCTCTGCCATAGCTTGCTATAGATTTCAACTCCTCTAAGTTGGATCCCATCTGTCTATAGAATGTACTCGTATCGTATCATCACTCTTTTCTTGCGATGTACACATATTATAATACCTCTACATTTGCATCGAATATATACTTAGGATTCAATTTTACATTGTGTTCGTGAAACGAACGTCTCGCGAGGGGCCTGAGGAGGTAGCAGGGGCCGGAATGTCAAGAAATTTAGATGGACAACGGAAGTGTCACCTCTCAACCGACACGGGAAGTGTGTGCAACGATTTTAAAAAAAGCTTAATAACCGAGTTGCTAATTGCACATATTTGTGTACTTAAATAAGAATTTCTTCGTCATTAAATAAGTAATTACAAGCATACAGTCCACATTCATTTCAACCAACGGATCCCACGGTCGACACCTAAGAGGACGTTGGCTACAATTGCAATCTAGCCTAAGATTATTGGCTATTGGTTCGTTTTCTTTTTTAAATACTTACAGCTAGAAAAACTGCTAGATGCAATCAAAAATTAACATATAACCTAATGTTACACAGTAGTTGACTACATTATCCATTCCGTCCGGATCACGTGCGTGCCCGAGCATACTGTAAACAGATATAATTAAGGTCATGCCTTCCATATCAATCCAGAGTCGATCAATATTCATAGCCAGACCGCTGATACGGGTCACATTGAACGGGTTATGTGTACAGAGACTGATGATAGAGAAATACCTATTGAGGATGGAATAGAGGCGAAGAGAGAAAGAGTATAAATCGATTGAACAGCGAACATCTGTTGGCGAGTTGAGCGAATATTGTTATTTTTAAATTTACTATTAAACCCGCATTTGACCTCGATCTCGCCTGATGGTAAGCGACGACGAGGTCGACGATGGAGCATGCGGGTCCAGTAAATGCCTATTCACTCTGGCCTTGAAGATCCCAAGGTTTCGGGAAATACAGACGCCGGCATGCTGTTCCATTCCTTAGCCGTTCGCATGATGAACGAAGAATATTGTTCGGGGTGGCTTTTGACGAAGCAATCCTGGCAAGCTGGTGTCCCCATATAAAAATTGTTGTGTGTTTGTTCTGTTTTTGTTAATTTTATTATTCCGTGTGTTCCATTATTGTATTTTGTCGGGACATGGCAGCATACCAGCAGCTGAGGACACCCCGTCGTCAGCTATTATGCTGAGACATGGACCCATTTGCTTTCATACTTTAATTTTATTGTATTAAGAGCAAATAAACGTTTTTTTCCTGCACTTTGAGATAGTGTGAAATGGGGAAGGCTTTTGCAAAATTTGTATACAGGAAATCGTTCTAGGTAGGTAGTATGTGATTTCATTTAATTCCAAAGAATGACCGCGACTCAGTGACATTAGTGTTCGCAAGCCACTCGCAGCCGCTACCCCTATCGGTAAGGAAGGTTCAAAAGATAGAAGAAGAGAATGTAAGAAGAAGAAGATTGATAAACATAGGTGTAACGAAGTGCAAGAAGTTGATGAAAGGATGGAAGCTACGGAGAGCAGATTATCACAAGCGCAGTCAATTGGCGCAGTGGGGTCAAATAGTAGATATCCACTGGCGCCTGTTACATTACACATCGGGGTCAGGATGAGTCTAGATTTGAGATAAAATGGTGCAATTGAATGTGTTGATTAATAATCGTCGTTATACATTATTATATCACTAAAAGTAATTGAAATGGAATCAAACCGAACCCATTGCAATCTGTTTTTCGGTTTTATAGATTTCTATGGGTTCGGTCCGATTCCATTCAAAATCTCTGCTGTGTACTAAAGCTGGGTTAATAAATAAAAACCTGCAAAAATCTGTTTCTTGAGAAATCGCTAGTAACCTTTTTCTGAAGACTAAAAAATACCGAAGCGTTGTTATAAAAATATATGCCTCTTATAATTTTTTGGAAGTACAATTATTTAGAACTAAAACTCGTGAGACAATTTTAATTATTATGTAATATAGCGGGTGTTACTCACTTCATAATTATCGCGGAGTTTGTTCTGACACGTTTCTGTATATAAAGTCAAACCGTAAAAAAACCATAGACAAAGAGACTGTCTTTCTTACAATACGAGTTCAGACGTAAAACCAACACATTACTTAGGTCGACTCACGCGCATCTCATTCTGACCTTGACGCGATAAAGCTGCGCCTGCCTCGGCACCGTATATGCATGTTACAAGCCCTCATGACTTTTAGACTTACGGATTGAGTTCACAAGTGAGATTTATTTTTGTTTCTACGCTGCTCTAAACTGCTTTCGTTTTGAACAAAACAGCCGCTGCGGTTTGGGTCAAAAAAAAAGTTGAATTGAGTCGTAACAATCCTTGACATTTTGCAATTTGTGCTCTCATATGAGTACATCTATATTAGATAAAATTTAAAAAAAATACTCAACGTAACTGAGTAGTTGATAACTAAGGAGTGGACAACTAAGTTTGAGTATTTTTTTTAATATACGAGTATGTATTTAGTACAAAAATAATTTGATATTATGATTTGACAATCATAATCAAATTATTTTTATTGGAATAAACCACTAACGCCCTTTAAGCTACTTACTTGCCCCTTTACAGCAGATATATTAATTTTATTATTTATTAATTTAGATAAATGACAAAGCCCCTTTACAGCTACTACAATCTTAATTTTTTAGCCAAATTTTTATAAGTAAATCGGCTGGTCTGTTCGCTCCTGTTATGTTATGGTTAACATGAATTGTTTTGAATTTTAAAGTTAAAAAAAGCATGACGTAACCAAGAGTTCCTGGTCTCCCGATGGTTTTTAATAAATGAGTATGAGTACGTCAAAGTACTTAGTTTCAGTCAATGTTTATCGTCCAATGTCAATAAATTTCGTTTTTATCCCTGAAATCTTGTCTTTAGGGATCATCTTTCGTTTCCCACTACAAGATCCTAAGTGAATAGGTTTTTGACTACTGCATGAAGTTTCAATCTTATCTACGAGTAGCAGGACCATGAACATAAAGCTTTCTGTGGGTAGTATCTGTACTGTGTTTTCTTACATTATGGCCACGATTGCCGTGGCCCAGAGGTAATACCCTGCTATTAGAATAAACGTTCTCAATACTATACTGGCGTTTTTGTGCAATTACACAACAGCACTTTCCGTGGTCGCGGTCGGTTCACCATGACAACGCTAGGGGCATCAGTATTTAATTCTTACCTTGTTTCCTACGTACGAATAATGTATGGAAATATAACTGAAGCGAAAAAGTGGAAAAATTCTGTTCTTACCTTTCCACTAATGAAGAACTGTCGTCAGCAATCATCAATTTCCCTTGCTTACTCTTGTTTAACTCACCCCAAGTTAAAAAAAATATTGAAATTGAAAACGTTTATTTAGAATATAGAACACAATACAGAAGTATACAAAGTTTAATACACGCAGCACAAAACATCCGGTGTGGATCCGGTATGTCTATCTTATTTCTCTTCTTTGTCTAAAATCAAATCAAAGTAACGGTTTTCAACATTGTAAAACCGTGGAATGTTATCAGGCTGCTCGTATTACCTGCGTGTGCGCAGATAAGGCATGCGCAGACGACAGCTGCGTTGTGGCCAGCCAGCGCCATGCAATCACCATCGAGAGAGATAGCTCTAACAGTTGTCTTTTTCGTGTTATGATCTAGATCAAATCGTTTCTTTGATTTTATTTTAGACAAAAAAGAGAAGGAAGAAAAAATATGTCTAGATTTTAAGATTATTTGATTGTTTACTTGCTCGAAAAGGTTCTTTTTGATTCCCATAAATATTTTGTTTGAATCAGAGCCTTAAATCTTAAATGACAAAGGTGCGTTCAATGATTTGAATCTTGACAACTTTGACGAAATACAGAAGAGCGCGTTTTTAGAACAAAACGCTCCGAGTGCTGAGTTGTTGACAATTTAGGTACATTATACATAAACTAACTTCTATGTCTTGTGTGTCTATAGCGGTCACAGGATGCACCAACTTGATGGACCAAAGGAGTACAATACTCGGTGGACTAATAATGTCTAGACCCCCCCCCCCCCCCCATTGTCTAGTATGCCACTACCTATTTATATTGTGATGAAATATGGATTACTCACTAACGACAATCGGAAGTCCTACGACTAGTTTCGGCCTATTTCGAAAGCCTTCATCACGGAGAATATAAAACGCCTGTCGACACGGCGGCGGTTCGCCTCACACTTTCAATAATATATCTCACTATAGTTTCAATTTGAAAACTACTTGTTATAGGTAGTTTATAGTTAGAGATTGGAGACCCAGTTTTACTTACACGTGTTACTTGATACTTCCAAGGGCATGTCGGAGCTATTCGTCATTATAAATCAACAGGCCCGAACATTTCTCTCACTCTCACTCAGGGCGTAAACATATCAATTCATTTGCAAACTGCATGCAAACTGGGTCGGCCTTTAGTGATGAGGCAAGATCAAGGGCACCATAAGACCAATTTGACTAACTGTTGGGTTGACCGACAATAACTGAACACTTGGACACGGATTTTTTATTTCACAGATAATTTTGTTGAGAGTGTTTTTCACTATATCTGATTTTGATTTATGTCCATTATACGATTCCCACATCTGGAACCTTGAGCACCTGATGATAAAGAAAAAGTAAGGGGAGCTCCAAGATGGTAAGTAGGGTTTTTTTTAATTTTTAATTTAAGAGTTATAACTTAAAGTTTAAATTGTAATTCTGGAATGAATATTAGATTGACACATAGCTTGTAAAGTGGTCAATGTGTGTATCTTTGGAATCTCCACGACACAGGCAACGCCTAGTGTGGAGGTTATTGTTTAATGTGAAATGTTAATTAATATGTGGTAAACGATATATTTTTTTTAATTTTTTTCAATAATGAAAAAATCTAACACGGATAATTGAAATTGGAGAGGAAAATAAAATCTGTTTCTTTCTTCTTCTTTGTCTTGCCCTACATTACTGACTTGATTAAACTTCTTGCCCTGTTACCAACTAGGTTAAACTTCTGACTGGCATAAATTCTGGTCCAGATTTAGGTTGGTCTTCAAAGAGGATGCGGCCATCACTTGGGCGCATCGAATCGGATACCTGTCGCGTTTCTCGTTCTGTGTCAACGCTAAAAGCTCAATTAAGGCACCATTACACTGTAACGGTGTTAGAGTACGTGTATGTTTATATCTACGTGTACATAGTTACATCTACATCTAATTTGTAATAACGGAAAGTAAAGGAAAATACACTTTATTGCATAAATAGAAAACAACAAAAGATAGAAAAGGAAATAGTGAAGTACAATTTATGCGGCCTTATCGCTAAGAGCGATCTCTTCCAGACAACCTTCGCGCAGAGGAAATGATTTCGAGAAAGAGGTAGTAGGTGTGCAATCATTATGGAAAACGTTATATGAGAGAATTTTATTTACACAATAATAACATACTTATAAATACCAATGTAATTAATTACCATACTATACTTACTAAGTACATAAAATAAATAGGCAGATATATACAGGGTGTAACATTAAGAACGGTCAGTATGGGAAAGTCTGAAACTATAAGACATACGAAGATCTGTTCTTAGGAACCATGTCATCAATTTTAGTAACAAGAAAAACTGTATTCATACATTTAAAAAAAACCTGTACTCAGCCTGGGAATCGAACCCGGATGTTTTGAAAAAAAAACCCAGCACTTTCTATTTAGATATCGACTGGTGTAGGTCTTAAGGAATAAATGTTAGTATGAAACGTGATGTTTAAAATTAATAAAACGCATTGTTTCCATATCTTTTAATTTATTTTAGTAGGTGTTCGAAATGACTACCATTTTGTAAAATACAACATTCAACTCGTTTAGGTAACGATCTTACTATTGAATTTTGTATCTTCAGGTGGTGAATTTGCGTTAAAATTGTGTCTATGGCTGCTATGCTACACCATAGAGACAATTTTGACCTAATCGAGTTGAATGTTGTATTTTACAAAATGGTAGTCATTTCGAACACCCACTAAAATAAATTAAAAGATATGGAAACAATGCATTTTATTAATTTTAAACATCACGTTTCATACTAACATTTATTCCTTAAGACCTACACAATCGATATCTAAATAGAAATAGTGTTGGATTTTTTTTCAAAACAACCGGGTTCGATACCCAGGCTGAGTACAGGTTTTTTTAAAAATGTATGAATACAGTTTTTCTTGTTACTAAAATTGATGACATGGTTCCTAAGAACAGATCTTCGTATGTCTTATAGTTTCAGACTTTCCCATACTGACCGTTCTTAATGTTACACCCCGTATATGTATACTTAAATAGATAATGATAAACATACATAAAATAATACATAGACTATATAAACTAAAATATATAATGAGTACATAACATACAGGAAAAGCAGAATAACAACATACAGGAAAAGTAGATAAAAGGAAAGGAAACTAAACTTTTGTGGGCGTGATGGTTAACTTACAACTTTTTGTCAATGTTGAGATGTTTTACAAATCTACAAGTCTACAAATATTGCTCTGTTACAATATTGCTCTGTTACAATATTGCTCTGTTACAATATTGATCTGTTACAATATTGCTCTGTTACAATATTGCTCTGTTACAATATTGCTCTGTTACAATATTGCTCTGTTACAATATTGCTCTGTTACAATATTGCTCTGTTACAATATTGCTCTGTTACAATATTGCTCTGTTACAATATTTTTGTTTTAAACTAACAATACTTTTAGATAAATACGTACTTTATAAACTCATCATCATGTCTTCATATGATCTACATAAGATGATTTAATTAACCAGCATCTATTATAAACATAACAATTGAACGACTGTTCATTAACCGTTAGTTGCAAGAAACCTCCTTAATGTTAAGGCTCCCATAAGTCCCATGGCATAGAAAGGCATAGCATGTAGTTTAATAAAAACTTAACAATTAACGGTAAAAGTCCTCATGTAAATGTGAAGCTTTTTAAGATTTAATGACAACAATGAGGTCGCTGGAAGAGATCGCTTTAAGCGATAAGGCCACCTTTGTATATATCGTGCTACTATTCCTGTAGTTTTTACTTTTCATGTATTTGTGTACATCAGCAGCCCACTAGTCCACTGCTGGACATAGGCCTCACCCAGGGCACGCTATTGAGTCCGATCTTCGGCTCTTCAATTGCGCTGTCCATGGAAGGAAATGCCATAATCGCCACGCTAGGCCTGCGGGTTGGCGATCGCAGTAGCCGGGTCGCTTGCCCCGATGACGCTGCTGCCCGTCATCGTGCTTCTGGTATTTTGACCCAGCCAGAATTTGAGTGGTTATACCGCCACTAGTCGGTCGCCAGGGACTCGTTCGCTAATCGGCAGGATGCACCACGTGCAGGTGAGTTTGGCATTTGGAGGTACCTAGATGTTGGTGACCCCCCTTACATCCCACCATACATATTTGTGTACAATAAATTGAAATTGAAAACGTTTATTTTGCTGGTAAACACCAGAATATAGTACACAATACAAAGTTTAATACATGCAGTATAGTATACAAAGTTTAATACATGCAGCACAGAACATCTGGTTTGGTACAGTGCCAAAAAGGGTATACCAGCTCAGCATTTTCAGCTGGCCCCTCAGTGACTGCGCGGACGAAAGAAAGCAACAGTGTACAGTGTAATAAAGTGTTTCTATCTATCTAACATTTATACAGGTGATGTTACCGTAGAAAAGGATATTGCTGCGATTCTAACAATCTATATGCAGAAAACTATTTCAATTTCCTTTTGAAGCACAATATACCCTCTTCAATTCCTCGATGCAATCAAAAGAGAGTTTGAACGAGATATGCAAGTAGTGTAACTATGGGTACATTTATCGAAGCGGCAGGCGTGAATCGACCACTTGCGTAGACGGTCAGTACCATTTAAAGTTGGCTCTCAATAGATCAGATCGACCATTGTGTGATCGTAAAAGCTATTTTAGAGTTCGATGACTCCATATTCTATTAAACTATCATTATTTATTATCAAACACCTATTTTGTTGATAAAAGTTTACTCATGCTCTGTTTTGTCTTGGATTTTTCTAAAATAATAATAAAAGTACTTGCTCGTTGGTGGTGCCGGACTCCCATGCGAGAGGTTCGGGTTCGAAACCATGTAATGCCATGTACCAATGAGTTTTTTCGATTTTTTCGAAGTCTGACGTACATTTACCGACTGCTCTAACGGTGAAGGAAAACATTGTGAGGAAAACTGCATGTCTGAGGAAATTTAAAGTTTCCGAATGCGTGTGAAATCCACCAATCAGCACTGGGCCCGCTCGGTGGATCATGGCCCGTACCCCCTTGTACAAAAGGAGACCTGTTCCCCAACAGTGGGGACATTAATAGGCTGATGATGATGACTTACTCGTACATCTCAACAAAGACAGGTGTTTAATAATTAAATTGTGATATTGTTAATAGTTTGCAATATCAAATAAATTAATAATCTAAGTTCTAACGTGTGTCCTAACTAACATGTGGTTTAATTTCACAGCTAAGGTGTTTTAATTAGGCTTAGGTTGTCAGATACAGCTGTACAACCTGGTTATATTGCGTAAAACCTAGGTACCTATTATTTATAAACTTGTTTTGCTGGATTCTGTTCTTGATTTAACGTTCCATAAAGAATTTAAGATATGCCACGCATTAATACGACAGACAGATTCGATTATGAAATACGAGTAGGTACATAATCAGTTTTCTAGAGATCTTACAATGTATAAATACATGTCTGTTAAGGCACCTCCCTTAACAGACATGTATTTATACATTGTAACATGTATTTATACATTCTTGGAAATAACATTGCAATCAATCAATTAATGATGTATGTTTATTCAAAATAAAATAATACTAAAATAAATGCTCAACCTAAAGTTACAAAATACCTAATTTTTTTACAAATAAAAGACCTGGCCCAGGTCGCTCCCTGCAGGGAGTTTCCCGAGGAGGCTGGCGGCGTTGCCCCGCTGTATAGCGAGGCTGAGCAAAGTAGAGGCCAGGCAATCAATTAATTATATTATATATAATCAAGCAATTATATTATGTAAATATAATGGTTATTTATAATAAGGGAGCAACATGTCCGCCGATAAACTGCTAAGCAGTTTGGCGGTATATATTTAAGACACTTTGTATAAACAATAATTATTATATAGGATTTTTTAAATCAGCTACTTGCAAATCTGGATGGACAGGATTATTATATTTTGAATTTATGGATATATCTAACTTACTCGTAAGACTGATACTTGTATCAGTAAAAAAATATCTTTTCCGTTCTTGGAGCATCGATGAGCTTATTTCATTCCAACGTAAGTTAGTCTACAGTCTGTGTCTTAGATGAAAGAAAGAATAGTCTCCCTCCCCTAAATAGGCGGGCGAGCGGTCGCTCCTTCATCATCATAGGCCTGATATGTCTATTGCAGACGATTTAAGCAGCGTCGCGAAGGAATCGCTTTTCGTGGCTAAATAACCCTATTCGGGGGCGGCACACACGCCCGCACGCGCGGCAAGCGAGTGCGCCGGGTAGATGAGTGATCTCTCGGTCTTTGATTGCTCTCCTGGCCGCCAGTGCTTCGAACCACTTTCCACCGTGTTCCTGACATCATGGACTGTGTAATGAACCAAGCCTAGGCTGGTTTATACTACTGTTTATATAAAACATTGAAAATTTTAACTAACCCAGTTAATGATGTAACGGTGTTAGATGGTATCTTCATAAAGTTCTTTAGTAATATTAGTTACTGAAATATCGTTTCCAATACGATATTATCCATGACTTTCGTTTTCGATTCACTTTGGGACGCCCACGCTACTGAGCCTGTTATCTCGGTCACAAAATCAAAGTGGATTAAGTTGGATCTACGACTCCACAACGATACTGACCACAGACATTTGTGAGCCAAAAAGTGACTTATGGAGAAAGTTGGTATAAAATCATATTGTTCCACGGCTTATTGAGATCCTATTGACATAATATTATATGTATAATGGGAGAGCGTTCCGTAACCAGTTGAAATAATTCACGTTGACAACTCTCCGTCTTCCATTACCGCGTTAACAGCTGAAAATTATCAAACTTTAAACTGATACAGGCAATGGAACATGTACAACTGTCAACATGAATTATTTAAACTGGTTTTGGATTCGCACTCTAAGATTTAGGGTGGCACGGCCATTATACCACCATTTTTTAAAAAAAATATCTCTTCCACCGCTCACCCCCTTCCGAAAAGATAGATGAACTTTTACATATTTTTAAAGGCTGTTAATGGTAGTTGAAATGGTCCCACCATATGCTTTCAATTCGTCTTAAAGACTCGTCTCATTTTTGTTTAGTGTTCATGCTAAGCATCGATTAAACAGCATTTGTGTCTGTTTTTTGAACAAATGCTTTGGTGTTTCCATTAGATTAATCAAGTCCTAACTAAACTGTAGGTACCTATTATAACACTAGGAAGCTTGGACCTTAAGGTGCAACGTTGTGACTCGATTTCCATACTTACAAATTATTTTACACATTCATGTCGCACTATATGTTCTTATTAAATATTTTGTAATTAGTTTAGTCATGCTGTTTTACTGCCGCCAATATAAAAATTATATACTTATGTACTTTAGAACTTAGAACCTTTAAAATAATTACCCTCAAACACCCTCTCACAACAGGTTTTTTTAAAAATAATAATAATATTTATCTAATTTTTATATAAGTGTATCCCCCAGGCCATTAATTAGACTTGCTATCTACTATGCTGCAAGACGGCCGATGAGGCCAGTGCAGGTAGTAGAGACCGATATTTACTTATACATTGTAACTACACTATTAAGTGATTATAATTGGAATATTGTTTGAGTTAATAAATATTTTTGTATTTTGTATTTGTATTAATTAATTATCAACTTTTAATAAATTTTTGAATTAGCAACAGTATACAACATTACGATTAACCTGATATTAATATTTCAGTAAAATATTGCACGAATAGGTACGACATGACTTGTGTAAAATAACTTGTATGGAAATCGAGTTGCACCTTAATTTGAAATGGTTCATCATCATCATCATCAGCCTATTAATGTCCCCACTGTTGGGGCGCAGGCCGCCCCTTGACAAAGGGTGCTGTGCTGATTGGTGGATTTCACACACCTTCGGAAACTTTTCATTTCCTCAGACACGTAGGTTTCCTCAGGATGTTTTCCTTCACCGTTAGAGCCTTCGAAAAAATCCGAAAAACTCATTGGTACATGGCATGGTTTCGAACCCGGACCTCCCGCATGGGAGCCACTAGGCCACCGACGCTTGAAATGGTTGCCTTATAATAATTAATAAAGGAGCCTGTTTTATATTTCGGTGTTTATATCAAAAGAAAGAACCTACCAATATAAATGACAGTAAATCGGATTAAATAATTTAAATTCGCTGACGAATGCTGTAAATTAGTTTTTTGACTGCTGACAGCCATCCATCGACGTGTCTTAAACCTGTCTAGATTGAAACTCCAGTTTGTTGTTCAAAGTTTTGTAGTAAACAATCAATAGTAACGCTTAACACGTTGCAGTAAGACTCGTCGTGGTTAGGTATAATTAATAATGTTGCAAGTACGACGAAATAATACCTATCATAAAAGTAGGCTGACATGAGACCTATGATGCGGTTGGCTCGATTTCAAGGCTCGTGGTTTAGCGAGCAACCAGTTTTTGGGGCGGAGTATTTCGAAAAAGATTTGACTTAGCATTGAATTATGTTACATAGAACTTTTACTTTTAAGTCTGATGATAGGTTTTGCTTTTCTGGTTTCTTGGACTGGATTACTTGATTGATATTCGAATCGAATAAGAATGTCAAAAATTTACAATAAAATTCCCAATGAAATAAAAAATTCAGATAGTGTAATGTTTTTTGGAAATAGGTTAAAAATGTGGTCGCTAGGCTGTGCATTTTACAACATAAACGAATTTTATAACTATAAAAAATAATGTGAAATGAAAACTCAAATTTAATGAAAAGGTTAAAAATTGGCTATTGACACTTGATTATTTTAATACTGAAAAAATATTGTTACCAATTAGTTGAGTCCTATGGACGCACACTGACCCTTACACCTACCAACATACACCCCCCCTCTCTCTCTCTCACACACACACACACACACACACCACATACACACACCACACATCACACACACGCCATCTCACGCACACACCCCTCACACACACCACATACACGCATACTTAACTGTTTAATTTAGCATTGCCTTATGTTTTTTCATAATTTATTTATCGGAAGAGACTGGCCCCCACAACACAGGGTATCCTAGTGTGGGAGCCAGGGAAATCTGAGAAAATGTAAAAGATACTGTCTGCATTAATAATTTTTTTTTAATAATATTTGACATGTAAACACATTGTAAAATAATATTTATACTAAGAACATTTGACATGTAAACTAATTTTATGAATAAATTATGATTTATGATTAATGAAATGAACAACTTGCAAGAGTTACAATTAACAAATTAACAATTATATGGGAACACTATTTCATATAAACCTCATTGATTATTTAAATTTCAGAAATAAATACAATAAGTAGTATAAACCACATTTGCATGATTTCCCGCTTACAACAAATTATACCACCTCCCTCCTGCCGCATGCTCGCGCTTGACGTCCCGCCTCGCGCCCCTCTTGCCGCGCAAGCGACCCGCAAGCGAAGCGGTGTACCTAAAGTTAGTCAAATATAGTCAAGGTTGCCTGGAAGAGGTCGCTCTTACCGATAAGGCCACCTAAATTGTACTTCACTATTTCATTTTCTATCTCTTGTTTATTGTTTTCTATTTGTGCAATAAAGTTTATTTTACTTTTACTTTTTACTTTACTACTTTTGAAAGCTTTCCATTACGTTATATTATAAGTATCAATTTGAAATAAAGCTGAAAAAAAAACGTTTTATAAAATAGAGATTTTCGTACATACAAAATCTACATTATTTCGTTCAGGTATTTAATTATTTTACTGAACCCATAAAAAATTTCAAGTGCAGTACCTAGTAATCGCAGTCATTGCCCACTGCAAGTCACAGCTAATGCCCATTCCGATTCACTATGAGTTTTATGAAGAGTCATAAAACTCATAGTGAATCTGTAAGATTATAGAGTTTTATGACTCTTCATAAAACTCATAGTGAATCTGAATGGTCAAAAGCTGTGACTTGCAGTGGGCAATGACTGCGTTACTAGGTTTCGGGATTACTAGGAAAATTTTTGAAACTCTCTAGTTTAGACAAACTAAGAGAGGGACCGTGTTTTTTTCGCGTGGGCAAAGCTTACGTCGGGAAATCACAGTCGTTCCCCGTATTATAAGCTATTGTCTGTCATTCTTCTCAATGTAACACATCGATTACTGTGTTAATTCCACTGTTTGACCGTCTATACACTAAGTGCTGACGAAACAGAACATACTTTGTTCCCAGAAATTAGCATTTACTTAGTGTTTGGTGTTGCTCAACGCATCGTTCGCGGAACTGTTGAGCCATCATTTCGGATTATCAGTTCAGCTGTTTCTATATGTACAAAAACATGTTTTATCATAATTTTAACTGCACATTTCAGGATGCTATTACAATGTTTCTTGTGTTTTTGGCTTGGAAAAATTATTCACGTATCTTGTAATATTGTAATGTAATAATAGCTTATATCAAATAGGTAGCAACTGACAATGCTACAGCTTATACAAAATGACATAAATGTTTATTCAAAATAAAATACTTAACTATTTTTCAAGTAAAAGACCTCGCCCAGGTCGCTCCCTGCAGGGAGGGTCCCGAGGAGGCTGGCGGCGTTGCCCCGCTGTATAGCGAGGCTTATACGCTGAGCAAAGTAGAGGCCAGCCTTCTGGTCCCGGAATGTCTCTACGAGGCGCTTGGCTATTTCCCCGTAGAGGCAGTGGGCTCCAGGCCCGCACGGCCCTAGGTCTCCACCCCGAACGGCGCAAATATGCAATCACCACCCAGGCCCGCATATTTGCGCCGCTTGAGGTTCTCCGCAGAAGCCGCTGCTGACCCGGCCTTCGCTGCCGTGACTGGAAGGTGGGACGGGGCAAGGGTGTCGGCTCAGGTAGTGTCCCACACCAGAGACCGTCCCAGTTTCCAGGGCACGAGTGTCATACTTATACAATGTAATTTTAGGACCTTACATACGCAAATATATATTCATTCATAATTTTGAATTTAAACTGTACGTCTGCTGTACGGTTATTTATATTTAGGGGTGTAATTAGAAGACTAGATTTTCGTTTGATTTGGAAATAAATTACCATACCATAATAAGGTAGCAAATAGTAATGCTTCAGCTTTAGTTATTTATTACCTATGTTATCATTTTTATTTTTTTTATTTATTTATTACAAAATCTACAGAACTTAAAATTTGCAAAATCTACAGCACTTACATTTGAAATCTACAGCACTTAAATTTACAAAACCTGCAGCACTTAAATTTCAGTTTTTTTCTATCTAACCTGTTAGGTTAGATCCCATGTCTGGGGTCAGTTGAGAGCGAAGCTCACGGGTCCAGGACCAAGTGAGCTTCACTTCCTAAATGTATTTCACTTGATGGTTCATTCTGAATTTTTTTTCGTACGACACGACAAGTGTTCAGGATTGCGGCTTTCTGTATTGTGATATATGTATTTTTAGGGAGATATATTAATTGTATACTGTGATGTAAGTGTTTGGGTATTACGCCTGTGCATCACCAATTTTCATTTTCATTTCACCAGTGGTATACTTTATCTAAGTTCCATATTTCAAATTCCAAACTTTACCAAGGTCAAGTCCGGTCGTGCATGGAGTACTGCTGCCACCTGTAGCACGGCTCAGCAAAGTACCAACTGACTGCCCTTGACTCAGTGCAGAAACGCGCTAAGCGCCTTATAGGTGACAAATCGCTGGTGGAAGCTAGACTGCAAAGTCTGGAACATCGGCGCAAGGTTGCCTGTCTATCGGTATTTTATAGGATACATTACGGAGAGTGCGCATCGGAATTGCACGACCTAATTCCAGCATCTCCATTCCGCCTTCATCGTCGCTTACCATCAGGCGAGATCGAGGTCAAATGCGGGTTTAGTAGTCAATAAAAAATATTCTGACTACTTCTTCTTTCTTCTGTCTTAATTCTGTGTATTTATGTACTTATTCAGCTATTATTTTTTGTAAGTTATGACTATGAGTGTTGGGGACGGCAATATCAATCAAATATGCTTGTTTTTGAGGCTGTTATTATTATTATACTATTATTGATCTCGAAATTTTATAATTTTCACTAAATATATGTATACTTACTTACCTACCTATAAACATGTTTAACTATTTTTTTGTAATTCCTATTAATTTTCCTCCTGATTATGAATACTAATTCGTATTAAAACCCGTGTTTTAGGTTATCAGGCTGTCCTATGGAGAACATGTACGATAACATTAGATGCCAATCTCCACCAGAGTAAAATAAAAATTGATAAGTTATTATTAAAAGTTACTTGTAAGTAATAATATAATGTTTGTTGAATAAAGTTACTTTGTATTCAGAAAGTTCCGCAATCACAGTTCGCTATCCATGGCCCATTTATAGGTGCCTTATTATTTTTTGTCGGCATGTAATTATAATTTCTTGCCGATAAACGTTTCAAGAATAATTCTGTCTGAAATGACTTCATCTTTGACATGGGCCGGGCAATTTACGAGAAATATATTGTCATCGGTTCTCATACATTATTAAAGACTTGTCACCAAAAGGGGCCGACTAGGGCCTTCACCTCTTTTAAGAATTGGTTATTGGTTTAATATTAACTGATAATGGTAATGTTGGTAGTTATTTTGGCATACATACAGTTGATTACTATCATGCATGACGGATGCCTATGAGGTGTCTTAATATTTTTTAATGGATTGTATTGTTGGGGGCCATCCATAAATTGATGCCACACGAATTTAATTAATTTTGCCCAGCCTCCCCCTCCCCCTTCCCGTCCTTGTCACAGGTGGTCACATTTCTGTGACCCCCTCCCCTGGTATGACGTCACATATTATGCAATTTTTAATTTAGAAATTATTAAATTAAAACAGCACTTCCAAAATTATTTATATAAATTTTTATCATCTTGTATCCATGGACTTTGAACCCATTCCTTTATATTATTTATGACTTCTTTTAGATTTACGCATGTGATGACACCAAACTTATGACTCCCCGGGGAGGGGGCTCACACGATGTCACACTTTGTTGACCCCCTCCCACCCCTTAACGTGTGACGTAATATATTATTATTATTATTTATTTATTTATTACAAAATCTACAACACTTAAATTAAAAAACAAAAAAGTCCATTAAAAAACATACTGCCAATTAAAGATTTCCTATTTTAAAACAACGCCTATAGGGAGAAATAAGTTTTGGTGTGTGTGTATATGGATGTGTTTATTGGAAATGTGTGTGAGCGTGTTTGTGTAGAAGAGAGTGTAAGGGTGAAAGGGGTGTGTACATATGTATGTGTTTGTTCGAGTCTTTACTACATGTATCCAGCTACAACGCTACTGTACTAGTACCATCTAAGTATTATTTATTATTGTTACAAATTAATAAATAAATAAATATTCTGAAGAAAAAAAACAATAATTTGAACGTAGATTGGTTCATTACTTTTTTTTTGTTAAATTACTCCACGAATCAAACCTGAATCTAGTTTAGCAAATTAGTCAGGATATGTACTTTACTATACGCATAAGTAAGAAAGAATAGATGCTCAAATGAATGTTGAAGGATAAAAGATCTGTAACATATGTAAACCTGTTTTACATTCCTTTTAGAGCTTTGATGTAGACTTTTATACGACTGTAAAATGGCGAAACGATTTTATTTAACAATCTAAGGTTTGTTTTACGCGATCTCGTTTCATTGTGTGTGCCTACAGCCTCACAAGTAACCAGGGGAGAACACAGACGGGGCCACGTTTTTTTTTCATTACTCCTTTTATTCAAAATCTATAAACTTTGGAGTCACGGGGCAGAAACATTGGAAACTATACATACTACATTGGAACTTGTATTTTGTATCTTTTCTTCTGTTCTGTATTTTTGTTCTGTGTGCAATAAAGAATATTTGTATTGTATTATATTGAAACTTAACTAAAACGAACCGATTAGCTGATGGTCATTGTCATAGGTATACTATGGGAAGTAAATACTTATCTTACTTATAAGTATTTACTTATCGTATAGAAAGGATTTTGAGATTTCGTCAATGATATCTAAAAAAATAATTAGTGTTTTTCCTGATCTCTCGCTTGCTTGCTTGCTTATCGTATGGTTAGTGGCCAACCTCGCTAAATTGTATACTCGTATTCGTCGCAGGAAATATTTAGTAGAGAAGTAACCTCTCAAAAATTGTTGTTACCCACTAAAAATCGTATGCTATCGGAGGTCCTAGGGATCTCCAGTGGCACGAACCGTCACCTCGTCAGTACGTCGGGTCACAGTAGCGTGAGGTCATAGCACGCTGCTGTCTTCTCTTAGCGTAATGTATGGGTCAAAGTCTTCCATTTGACCCGTGATTATGATTACCCCTTTTATCCCCTCGTACGACAGAGGTCTTAGCTCTATTTTTCTTATATATACCACAGGGCTTAAGGTGGTTAAAAACTATATTTACGGGTGGTTAATATCCGGTACTTATATTAGGTATATAATATAGGTATATTATAGCTATATTGGCCGGTTAACTGGTTCGCATTCCTTATTACAGGGCTCAAATCCGAAGCCTAGATTTGGCCCTGCGTCCGACATGTTGCGAATGGAGCGTAAATCGTCGGTCTCCGCTCCGGGAATAGTTTATTTGATCGGGCAGGTTTCGGGTTCGACGTCCGCCCGGGGTGGTCTGCTCTCTACTCTATACGTTTGCAACTCAGCTTAGGCCTGTTTATTGGATTGAAGTGTTCGTATGTATCAATACAATAGCAACACAAAATAGCAATGTCTTTGATCGGATCTAGTTCGGAGTTGGTGATGCGGTGACAGCGACGATCGACTGTGCAAGGTGGCTGGCAACGACTGGATGAGAAGAGCCGAAGATCGGACTCAATGGCACGCCCTGGGAGAGGCCCATGTCCAGCAGTGGACTAGAGTGGGCCTGATGATGATAATGCGGTGGCAACGATAAAAGGTCACCTACTATTATGTTACACACCTACCTCATTTATTACTGTAATTATATCCTCTGGCCAATTGTTGCCTGGAAAAGATTGCTATAAGCGAAAATTGTTTTTCATTTGTGTAATTCCTGTATGTAAATTGTGCAACAAAGAATCTTGCATTTTTAGAGCAGAAAAACGTGGATATTCTGGACCACTCCCGTACAGTCCTGACTTGAGTCCTAATGATTTCTATACCTTTCCAAAAATCAAGCAATATTTTCGTGGTCGACAAGAAGAAACAGTTGGAGTTCTCAAACGACAGGACTTAAAAGGTACCCCTCGTATAGTGGCAGATACATCACATCACACTGAAGGTATTACTATCAAGCTATACTCTATGAAAACATGTGGCTATAAGTTTTTGTTCTTCTTCTTTCGAGTTGATGATCCGAGCTAAATTTTCCCGACCAGAAGGCAGCCACATCGATAGCCCTCTGGTTGGCCTCGAAAAGGTCCTCCCGCGTGTAGGTGGTCGGACACGCGGGACAGCAGAGCAAGTGTTCCATGGTTTGAGGGGAGACACCACAGTCACATTTTACTTAATCGCTGGAAAAACCCCATTTGTGAAGATTATCTCCGCAACAGCCAACCTGGGTGCGCAGACGATTAAGCGTTTTCCAGTTTTTGTTAAGATTTCTTGACATTCGCACCAAATAAGTTAACGCGACGAAATATCAAAGCCTGATGTGTTGGCCCACTGTACACACTCTGTGGCTGTTACTCCAATTTGCCACATCAACACTTCCGCTGTACAAATATACAGCATGTAGCTGTAGTAATAAACAGACCCTGCGTTTAGTCCACACACGAATCACCGAATGTAAATATTGACTAGTTCAAATGCTTTGGTTGCGTTACTCTATCAGCGTAGCTGTCTGTTTTCTGCGAAACCTTTTGTATACGCTTTTGTACTCACGCGCAATCAGTTTATAAAGCGTGTTTCCCAAGCGCTACTAGACGACCACAGCAGCCACTAACCACTAATCATCATATTTCCTGATCACAGAACCTATACTACACTCCACTAACACTCACACTACACTCACATATGCTCAACCTCAACAGGACAGACAATTTCCACTGGGATTCTTTTAATTTGCAGAGTTATGTCTTTTTTCTTCCATCTTTTTATTTCTATTCTCGGTATAAAAAAATATAATTGTAATTTGTCGAACTTTATAATTGGCTGTTTATGTTTATGATATACTCGTATGTGTAGTTTTAAGTAGAAAGCTGTTAAGTTCGTTAAAATAAATAAAATATAAATTAAAATACTTGTAGGCTATCAAATTGGTGACCACCAATAAGTTAATGGTCAATTGCATGAAGTTTCCTTAAAATTCTATCGATAGTACGTACCTATAGTACACAATACCAGTGTCTTCAGATGGTATTGCTTTCCCTCTCTTCTGATACTATCGATACCACTATCGATAATGTGGGTGTTTTCGACTTTAGATTATCGGCGGTTATCGATAGTTTTGCAATGCTAGAATGACTCAAGGGGTCAAATAGGCACTTATACTCGTGTTTGGTTCATTATTAGTTTTAAAACAAGAGATTAATAATTTTTAGAATCAAATACAAATACAAAATACAAATACAAAATAATTTATTTACCACAATAAATTTTTACATGTTTTATAGTTTGCTGTTGGACCCCGCACTAGGGCGACCCTGTGTCGCGGCGATCCATAATCACATTAACAATAAGTATTAAATTAACTAATTTGGACTCAGTTGTATTTTACAAATGTTTGTGTGTGCTTTTGTGTGTGTGTGTGATCTAAATCAGATGATTTGCCCTCTTATTGTGGAATGCACAATCAATTAGAATCACATGACCCTTGTAACAACATTGACTTTCTAATAAAATTCATATAACATACCGAAAGAATTACCTACTGGAAATTTAACAGGTTGGAACTTAAAAACCAATAAAATTTTAAAAAAGTTGAAAAGAATTTCACATTACATTAACATACACGGGGAACACTGAATTTCACATTACATTAACATACACGGGGAACACTGAATTTGCAATTTTAGAATTTTCCATCTCGTCGTCGATTTTCTGGGAGATAAACCAACGCTTATTAGGAGTAGGGACAGTATGTGGAATGTATGAAAAGAAGAATTTAATTTATTCAATTTACAGATAAATTGTAAAGTAAATACACAGAATGTAAATACAAGTAGGCTACTAGCTACTATTAGCACATTCTGTTTCATGTTGGTACACAATATAGAGGCTCATTAGAGAACCAATTAGCGTATGCAAATGGCGTGCGTGTGCGCATACGATTCAATTTAAATGAGCTCTAACTATTGGCTTTTTTCGTTAGTGCCGCAAATTATTGCTCTGTGTGGGGCGATTGTTGTGGAAAGTAAAGTTAAAACAGGAAGGAAAATTTCAAGCCGAAGAAAGACTTTTTTTTAAATAATGCGGTTCTGATATTGACCCTAGGATTCACTGGATATAATGATATTACAGCCTGAAAATGACTATCATGGATGATACATACCCTGACAAGGGAAAGGCCGTCATGATGAGATGAGAATTAAAATTTAAGTATTAAGATTTGTTATAATTTATTGTCATATAATTTGCATTGATAAATCTATAATAATACTAAAACTAAACTTAGACTAAGAAGAAAAAAAAACTAAATACTCAAAATTTGGGTTAAGTCCCCCACATCCGGCAGTGTACCCAAGAGACTTCCTGCGTTGCCCCGTTGGAAAGCTAAGCTGTTCCGCTGGGCCAAATAGGAGCCAGCTCTTGGATCTTTTGACGCGTCGACCAGGCGCTTTGCGAGGTCCTTGAAGACGCGGTGCGCTCCCGAGCCCCAGGGTCCCCATATTTGTTTGTAACAAGAATGTAGGAATGTGAAATTCGTTAAAAATGGCAACCCGAGTGACGCACGCACCCTTTTGCTTGAAAAGTCACGAAAATCTTGACTGTTTTCCTGGTGAAATATATTGATTAGTATACTCTTTCGTAAGTTATATGAGCCATTATCTTGTACCTTGCACGCACATGTACTTTTTTCTATACATTATTGTATACATTTCCGCGGCCATACTGATTTACTTACGAGTAGGTATAGGTACACTAACTTTGGTCGCCCTATTCGCTATCTGATGCTCTAGCGTTTATTTTTATCTCGTAGAAGTGGATATTTCTCAAATGGCAACATCCTGTGACCGTAAAAGAGAGCTGATTTAAGACCAGCGTAGGTATTTGCAAATGAGGGGTGTGGTCACCGCCACCTCGCCGTAAATGGGGAGAAATGTTCGCACTGACCGTCGGCTGAACTTTCGCACCATTCGCGAGTGAATGATGGCGTCGATTCTGAGTTGCTTCACTGTACTGTACTGCCACTACACTTTGACTATAAAGCACAGGAGAAGAGGTTAAACTTGGTTATCTACGAGGAAGTCGCCTACACATATACCTAAGCTATATTCTCTAGGTAGTCTTTATACAGTGACTCTGTGGATTCTTTCACATTCGTATTAATGTGTCAAATAATTTATAGCGACAAAGTATTAGAGGGCATAGGTTCTGTAAAAGCAAGCTAAAGGCATGTTTATATATAATCTAAGCACGTTTAAAGAGTGTCGGTGGCACAGTGGCTAGGACACCGGACTCTCGTGCCTCGGACCTCCCGTCCAGGTTCGAAACCGTGCAGTGCCATGTACCAATGAGTATTTCGTATTTTTCGAAGACTTACGTATATTTACCGACTGCTCTAACGGTGAAGGAAAACATCGTGAGGAAACGTGCACACTGAGATAACCAGTGTGTAAAATAGGGTTGGCACATAAGATCCTCAAGCATCGAAGTGTCGCTGGGTTACTCCTGGCCCCCTATCATAACATAAGATAAGATAAGTATGTTTAACATGATCAACCAGTGTGTAAAACAGGGTTGGCACAAAAGATCCTCAAGGATCGAAATGTGTAAAATAGGGTTGGCACAAAAGATCATCAAGGATCGAAGTGTCGCTGGGTTATTCCCGGTATCATAACATAAGATAAGATAAGCATGTTTAACATGATCAACATGTATTAGATTTTATATGTAGATTATAGATATATTTTTTATTGTATAAGGAGAGCAGACGAGCACACGGGCCACCTGATTGTAAATGTTCACGGTCGTCCATAGATATCTCACCTGACTAGAATACTATAGGATTTTCGATTTGCTGCAATTCTCGAGGACGTAGAAGTGCCACATGCTCATGTGCCGTTAATTACACTGGCTGTCTTTACCCTTTTTTTTATTTTTTAATCTCAGTTCAGAGGCTTTAGTACACGACAAGGCGACCATGTCAGCCTCGTTAGGGTCACTAAGAAAAGGGAAGGGAAGCTCAAGTATTATTAGAGTCAGCCCTCACTTTGAGAGCCAACTTAGCAAACACCAGTTAGTGTTTCATATTATCAGATAAGGGCAGACTCAAAATAATATTGAGCCTGCCATTTTGGAGTCTATTGAAGCCAAATTTCTTCCTCTCAAGTTTCATCAGGTCACACTCCATTAGGAGGTGAGTGAGGTCTTCTACTTTGTTGCAGTTGATACAAAACGGTGATGCAGCTCTTCCCACCAAATGTAAAAACTTATTTAACGGAATGTGACCCGAGCGTAAACTAAAAGCCAAGACAAGTAGGTTTACCCTTCAAACCGAAAAATCAATGGAAGCATTGCTTCTTTGCGGCATAAAAAGATGAAAGGGTGACTCGAATTCGTATAGCTTTATCTGTTAATTATTTTTCCAATCATTTAGTTTTACAAATAGAGACACCAACATTACTCACACAATTTTACTTCGCCAAATCTCTTTACTTAGCAGTACATTTAGGTATAAACCACAACACACACTCCCCACCACAGCGCCCACGACACAGGATTACCTAGTGTGGGTGCTAATCGTAGGCTCGGTATTAGGAAATATGTATGTTATTTTTTAATTTAATTTTTTGTAGTGTTCATTGTACCTTTCCGTTGTAGTGTTGTCGTTAAATAAATTTATTTATTATGATTATTAATTTATTACTTTGAACAGCGTTATACCACCTTCAGAAGATTGCAGCATGCAGAAACATAAAAGAAACTGCAACAGGTCCTATATCAGTAGCGCTTTAAAAATCGTGGCTATTACAATTTAATAGTACCTACACGTTCAACGTTTCGTTCCCAACGTTGTCGACACAATGGGTTGCCGGTGATTGAATAATAAAACACTTTATCGACATTATCGATGTTTAAAATGCCAGATACGTGTCATGTTTGAACGCCTCTCGAATGTGTTTTACTTTTATGATCGATATAAATCTAAATTAGTTTTTAATGCGCGTGAGGTATTTTTATGCGTATTGTATAAGATTTTGTCAGAGATAATGGCTTTTAGCGCCATCGGTTTAAAATTGCCCAACACATAAGTCACATTATTATATACGAGTACCTAATGTATTCCTGTTTTTTTCTTACTGTGTGATAGATAGATTAATACTTTATTGCACAAATGAATTTTACATAGGAAAGGAAACATAGAAATAAGTGTACAAAGGCGGTATTGTTGCTTAGAGCGATCTCTTCCAGCCAACCTTTGATTTAGGAGAGTTTAGACCACTTTTATGGTGGGTAAAGGTATGGAGTACAATAAATCAGTATAAATAAATTACAAATATGTTAGTAATTATGCTTTGCTTCTATGAGGGTCGCTACCGGTCCTTCAATTTATTATAACCTGAAAATTCTTCCGCCAATATCGGATTGCTCACAGATGTCTGGTGCTGACTGTACCTTGTTATTTAGAGTTTCTCCCGAGCTTTTTTTCGTTGTCTTGCAATATGTTTTACAGTAGCGCTTTTTAAGTAAGGATGGTGTTTTTTACCCGAAGAACGTCTACAAAATGTGATTAATGTGTGGGACAGTGAAGTAAAGTCAAATAAGACGCTGCAGCCCGATCCGTACTTGACTGGTTTTTGAAGAGCCATACTGCGCCCGGGACGCCTTCTTCTTTGGTTCGGATGATGCCGAAGCGTGGAAGATTCTCCTATATAACATTGAAATGTGTCACACCAGCATTTTAAAGAAGAATTGAAGAGTTGTTTACATCAGACATGGCTGTATGGGCTCAGTTCCCTTTGCCTTAAAAAACAACAACAATTAGGTATGTACAGTAGACCACAAGCTATAGTATACCATCTGTCAAAAACCTTTTAAATCACAACCTTACGCGTGCGCAATTAGATTCATTTCAGATTCTAAAACATTGACGTTTTGGGTATGTTGACCTATAGTCGACTGTACATATTCCCTTTGCCTTAATAAAAAAAAACACCTTGTTAATGTAAATACATTAACGTGCCAATAGTCGATTTTCAATTATCCATTAAGTAAGTACATTTAAACGGTGATACTGCTACCTACTAAAGGTAATCGAAACGATTACGATCACATAACTTGCAACGTCGTGACTTGTGGCCCATGTAAATACTTAACAGTTTTTATTGCTCACACACAGCATCTGTAAGCATGCGATTTTATGCTGCGGTTCCGTAGTGAAAAAAAAGCATTAACGGACTTTTGGGATCTTGAGCATTGTTTCCGTTTAACCGATTAATGAAGGCTATATTAATGCATTGGCTTCGATTCCGGGGTAGCCACCAAATCTAAAGCTAAACTTAAATGAAACTGTCACACTCACTCATTTGTATACGAGAGAGCGGGACGTTTCATTTGGCGGTCGTCGCTAAATTTGGCGGGCACCCCGGAATCGGTGCCAATGTACGCTTTCTGAGCCTGAAGTCTGGCAATACATAGTTGACAGGATTCCAGTGGAAAGTCCTTACATTCTTGTTTTTGTTAATTATACGGTTGATTTCAAATCAACTAATTTAGGAATAAGAAGAGGTTTGCTGTTTTTTTCTGACCGCGTACAATTTCGTTTACCTCTATAATATGACTTTATAGACGACCCCCTTGGCTGAAATCTTAAATTATCTATGCTGAAATCCTCTCGAAATATCGTTTCGATATGGCATCGGTGTATGGGGTTGCCATAATTTAAATTCTTGTAACAGGAAGCCAATTCTCGCAGAGTTCGACGTACAAAAGTCGAGCGCTACGAACGTCTTGTCCCGCTCACATGTAATGTGAGCGAATGAGATAGGACTAATGTCGAATTCGACATTCCACTACGAGAATCGCCGTCCTGAAGCTGAATAATTTCAGTATCATTTGCGACTGTCATACGACGCGTAAAGAAATCCATTTGATTCATGCGATGCGCGGGCGTTGAATGTTTTGGGCATTTTAATTTAATTTAACTTAAGCACTTAAAATTACTCGGCCAAGGTGCAAATACCCATATCCATTACAATATTTGTCAACGCAAATTAATTGTTAAAAGGACTTAAAGTTCATGTGAATCATTCTTGAATCATTACGTGATCATTGAAGGCGAAATTATTCGAAATAACCAATTTATGTAATTGGTGTAATTTGGATAATTGATTTACGTTTGTTTTGTTGAGTTTTTGGTTTTATGTTGGCGCCGTACTTGCTTGTAGGTAATGGGACGCACCGGGATGGTTTAATTAAATTATTATCCGAAAATAAATTGACTTCATTATCTCATCAATCTACAATCTGCAGGTGATGCTGTTTCTTTTAAGTAGTATGGGGTTCAGATAATATTCCTGATTTACCTAGGTACCAAAAATATTTCGGTTTAATTTTCCGCTCCGTGATAATCCACGAAACTTTAACCATTCAATCTGGAACCCCAATATTCTCCCGAAATCAGTTTCTGGATTCGATCCTAAACAAAATATCAGTTTCATTAAATAACATACTTGATGCAATACTGCTAAATATTTTACATAACATGATAGATCTATCATATCAGAACTAAACTATCAACAACAATAAATCTTGTACCATTTTACCGCATTTCTTATCTATGACCCAGTGAGATAGTGTCAGGCAAACAGCTACTATCAAAGGCTCACGTCTTCACGATCCATCTCATTCAAGCGTTTTCTGTCCATAGACGCAATATCTCAAAATTAAAAATTTAAGAAACTCCCGAATTACCATTGTGGACATTCCCTTACTTTTCCTCAAGGTTCCAGATGTGGGACCTGGTCCTAAACATTTGAGCTAGTAACGGTACGCTTTCGGCAGGTTCCCGAAAGCTGTCGTTACATACAAATACCACATAATTGCACTGTTTTACATAGTTTTCATCTTAAAGTTGAGAATGTCTAGGTTATCTGTCGGTTTGTTTACGTTCTCGTTGACATTTAGATTTTTAATTATTTTCATGGCACAAGCCAAATATAAACATATTTATCCGAAGTCATAGGGCCTTCTAGGGGTAAAAAAAACACATCTGCCATACCATATTTTCATTCGAATCTTCGGACGCAGAACATCGCCTTTTCCAAAATGTGAAGGAATTTGCCTCTCTTAGAAGGCTAGCCCTAGTCTAATTATGATCTTTCTTTTCAGGTAATTCTGACTACCTGCACTTTGTTTTGGCTCAAGATCCTTCCTGGTAAGAAATAAAGAATCTTTATTTAGTCGTTCTTTTTCTACATGGCTTATTACATATAAATAAAATAAAATTGCAATGTAGTTGTAACTCCTTCCCGGGATAGCTCAGCCAGGCGATGGTGGTCGGGAAGCCCGAAGCCCGTCTATTTTGAATTGTTTACGGCTGTACGCCCGTCGCCATTCATGGCTAATAAAGACTTGCGCCGACGCACCCATTGTGACCGCAGTGTGGCCGGAGGGAGGAATGCCCTCGTCAAGTTTGGAATTTCTCTGAATTGTATCACCAAATGACGATTATTATATATATGCAAAGATTTCTAGGTATTAGTAAATTTATTGATCTTTTCTAAGAGAATGGTATCGCATTCTATGTACACGAGCAGATTTTTATGGTTGGTGATACGAGTATAATAACGCTTCTGAAAGATTATGTATAAACCATCACTCAACTAGAAAAAATGTTGATATCAAGATTATAGAATACAAGATTGACTTTCGAGATGATTTAAAATCCAAAAAAGTATTCCGATACCGGGAATCGAACCCGAGCCTCCTGGGTGAGAGCCAGGTATCCTAGCCACTAGACCATATCGGATGTTGCTACATGTGACGGAATTAGCAGATGATATCCCACTGAGAGAGAGCGTCTAAAAATAAAATTCCTTTTTGCACCGTTTTAAACCCTACATAAACCCATACAAGTTTTAATATAGGTACAATGGGATAGGTTAAATGAGATAAGATAATAAAGTAAAACATATAGGTTAACAATCACATGTATTAAATAAATAAACAACATGACGTCATCTAATAAGTATAAATTAAAACTATGTAAGTAAAAAAAACCAATATTTTTCACCTGAAAATAACTCTAAGTCGCTGTAAATATTACATTTATTCCACTTAAAATAAGGATACATTGACACCAATTCTGGGGTGTCACTCGCTAAAACATCGCTAAACGAAACGTATTAGGATTTGACTGAGCGTGCCAGGTTCATTTAATTTTAACTTTAGGTATGACAGCCACACCGGAATCGTCGCCATTAACCGTTATCAATTTGCCTAATTATTAAATTATAAGTAAATTTTGATCAGTCTTTATTTAGAAAACTAATAAATAATCAATGAAAATAAATTAATAAAAAGTTTGATCTACTTCTTTACCTCTTACTACGAGTATAGTAGGAATCTGTTTACGTAAATTGTGATAATAGTAGTAGTATAAATATATAAAGACAAAGGTCCTCCTAAAACTACGGTAACTAACAACATCCTCCTAAACCAATTAACTTGATTCTATTCACTCTTACGCAGTACCTCCCTGGTCTAGTTTGAAAATACTACAAATTCGCGTGAGATCATAGAGGAAACGATCTGTTGGCGCATGCGCTCAATTGTCCCCACTAATCGTACTCATCCGTTCTCTATTCGAACTTCTAACTCTACAAACGGACTATGAGTTATACTTGAGTTATGTACTAATTTCATGTGTGAGTTGACTATGGAGTATGACCCTAGAATATTAATAATATTGGCGTACTATGACTATGAAACGAGCAATAATCGGATTTCTGTGGAAACGACGATTAACAATGCTGAAACTGGCTTTACCAAAAGGATTATTTCACCTGCCATTAAAAAATAGATTTTATTCTTCTATAATTTTAATGGCCTTTGCAATATTTATTTTGGTGATTTCCAGCCAGTATTTCTGTTCTAATAGATTCCTTATTGCAATAAACTTGCTCGAAGAAGTTTGAATTTGACTTTGAATTTTGCGCTTCCATTTAAATGAGTTTTGAGTTAATTTGCATATAGTAAACTTTTTAAAACATTTCTCCGAATTGTAGCTGAAGTTGGATGTAATTCCTTAGGCCCAAAAATATTCAATATTGTAGTAAGATTAGGCCATAATCTCAGAGAAATCCTATTTGTAACCCGTGACCGATCGAGAGAGGTCGTGTTATAAGTTTGACACGTATGTCTGTTTGTGTGTTTGTCTGTGGCATCATAACTTGACAACGGATGATACGATTTGGACCCGGTTTTTTATATCCAATAGATAATTTTGTCGAGAGTGTTCTTGGCTAGGTCTGATAAAAATGGGACCAGTGGTTTCCAAGATCTTGGAGTATCTTTGATGTCAGGTGCGATCTCTGGAACGGTAATAGCTAGATGGTTCGAATTTGAGCTCAAATATTCAGGTTCATGGTGCATTTCCGACATATGAAACCTTGAGGTTATAATGACGATCAGGAAAAAGTAAGTGAACTTGAATTTCACAATATAATAGTTAGATGGGGTCTTCTCGAATTAAAGTTGTAGGCAATCAATTTTGCCTACAACTTTAATTCGAGGGCGAATGTCCGCCTTCCCCGCCTTCAGGAGCCGGGGTCCAGAAGGCCTAACCTGTTAAATGTTCTTAGCCATGTCAGATAAAAATTAGATCAGTAGTTCCAGGATCTTGAAGTATTTTGGGATGTTGGAGAATGATGGGATTTCTGGAAAGATAAGAGTAAGGTGGTTCAAGTTTGAGCTCAAATGTTTATGACCATGGTGACCTTCCCACATATCTGGAACCTTGAGGACCTGATGATGACCCAGGAAAAAATAAGGGGATTTTCACAAAGGTACCCGGGAGTTTCTTAAATTTTCAATTTAGAGTTATTCCCGGTATTTCTGATCCTTCAATGTTATTATCCCCATGTTTTATCTTATAGTACCTCCAACAAAACACAGTAAATATGAAGGTACCCCATGTTTTATCTTATAGTACCTTCAACAAAACACAGTAAATATGAAGGTACCCCATGTTTTATCTTATAGTACCTTCAACAAAACACAGTAAATATGAAGGTACCCCATGTTTTATCTTATAGTACCTTCAACAAAACACAGTAAATATGAAGGTACCCCATGTTTTATCTTATAGTACCTTCAACAAAACACAGTAAATATGAAGGTACCCCATGTTTTATCTTATAGTACCTTCAACAAACCACAGTAAATATGAAGGTAGTAAATATGAAGGTACCCCATGTTTTATCTTATAGTACCTTCAACAAAACACAGTAAATATGAAGGTACCCCATGTTTTATCTTATAGTACCTTCAACAAAACACAGTAAATATGAAGGTACCCCATGTTTTATCTTATAGTACCTTCAACAAAACACAGTAAATATGAAGGTACCCCATGTTTTATCTTATAGTACCTTCAACAAACCACAGTAAATATGAAGGTACCCCATGTTTTATCTTATAGTACCTTCAACAAAACACAGTAAATATGAAGGTACCCCATGTTTTATCTTATAGTACCTTCAACAAAACACAGTAAATATGAAGGTACCGAAACGTGTTATATTGAAAAACATTAGCGCTAGTTTACCAAATAACATTTAGACGTTTTGTATATGTTACCTTAGAAATACAGTGTTAGTGTAAACATACACATCAAGCTGATTTCCTGGTATTCTCGGAGCCTATGTATTTATATGTTCTACTCCTAAAGTATTTTTAGACTGGAATAAATTTACAATCTAAGAACATACTTACATAATTAACATACTCCCATGCAGGGGGTCCGGTTTCGAACGAAACCGTGCAGTGCCATGTACCAATGAGTTTTTCGTATTCCTCGAAGACTTGCGTACATTTACCGACTGCTCTAACGGTGAAGGAAACCTAAACACAGAGATGACCAGTGTGTAAAATGGGGTAGGCACAAAAGATCCTCAAGGGTCGAAGTGCCGCTGGGGTTATACCCGGCCCTCTATCATAAGATAAGATACATAATTATAAATAACAGACAGGCAACTGGAAAAATTTCAACCACGAAAATAATAAGCACTTTAGTATTTTGTCATAAGTACATAACTACTAAATTTCATTCAGGTCAATAAAAAAGCGAATTTAGTCGACACACGGAACGACTATTTTCTCATTATAAGAACATTTGACATGGATTTATGGTTATAATTTACGTGGACCTACGATGGTTTTCTGAGACATTCGCTAATAATATCATGAGGAGCAAATTAAACATCGCTTTTCAATAATACTATCTATTATACCTCTACCTGTAAGGTAGATGAGGTATCTTCAGGTGATAAATTTAGAATTTCTCATCAACAAAAACGCACAAATGATTTTGTACGATCTTTACGACCAATAAAGTGCACAATGAGAAACACGTCACAGCGGACAGCTGTTACAGTTTGAACCGACCGCAAACACTGAACCGACTCAAACTGCGTAAGCGCATGTATGCGAGACGCAAATAGAAGCGTCACTTCAGCCTGTCAGTCACTGCTTTAGCTGTGTGTGGAGAGATGTTTCAATATCTGTCAAGTGACAGGCTGACAGATTATGAGTGAGACGATCATGAGTTGGTTGGTAAAAGAATGTGGTTATTCTTATTATAATTGAGTCAAATAAATTTCATTATGAAATTGGATTTAACATTTTGGAAAGATGTTATTTTCATTTCAATTCGCTAATTAATATCATTATTCATATGCCACCCACGAGTCAGACTTGGTGTCATAACAGCTCGTTCTGTTGTAAATTAGTATGGTACAGCCCAAACGATTTGGGGTTAGGGCTTGTTCAGACACAAAGTGGCTATAAGGCGTCTAAATGTTAGTTCATATGTGGCTATAAGTGAAGATGATAAAAGTGCAATGTGCATGTTTGTTTACCACGCTTACTCTACCCATTCTAACTAGTGAAAATGATCCAAATTGTTCACGACTCTCTTTATATTTATACGATACCCCTGTACATTGTTAACTTGTCTACAGCTGTCACAGTGCCAAGAAAAATATACCTACAGTTAGCAAATTGTGTTATCCCTTTTAATCCAGAATTCGGTTACTGCTTTTAGTAGGTGTCATATTCTATTCAGAAGCAACAAAACATTGCAAGGCGAGGATCATTACCATCCAGTACGATTGCAGTCTTGTATTATAAATCATTGATTACTGAGAAGCTTTGGCCATACACCACCATCATCATCAGCCTATTAACGTCCCCACTGTTAGGGTACAGGTCTCCCCTTGGTCGTACAAAGTCTCTACAAATCGCATTAGAAGTCGTCTACTGTGACCGTGGTTTTAGAGAATACCACGAGCACCTGTCCAGGTGGGCGACGCAGCCAGGGTCAGCGGAAAATATCTACAAATATTTACTTACCTGGTTGCCGCTTGTGTAATTCTGTGTTTCTTTGTTTGTATTAGGTTTCTTTGATCACTGCCGTTGGATTTTGTAAACTATTTTTATTTCTGGTAATTTTATGTGCTATTACTTCTACAGCATCACCTGACAGCGTCAGCGTATCTGATTTAGGTGTTCTACTCTACTAATAGTAAGTATATTGGGTACCCATTTCTTCTATTGAAGTAGGTACAAGTATTGAAGGGTGACTCTCCGCAGGCTTAAAAGTTTGAGTCACAGTAATTTCGGGCGAAAACGTAGCGAAAGTACAGACTTTACAAAACCCAGTTGGGAAAATAATGTTAAAAGAGCCCGTGAAATATTTAGAAGGAACTTTAAAAAACTGGGACTTCCAAAGAACAACTAAATTGAAAAGACCAAAATGACCATCGTGCTTCCGGCGCGCCCTGATGCAAAATTCTGGACATACTGGCGACGTGCAAATTCTACGACCCCCTGTCTGAGGGAATTTATAAATAATCCCGGTGCGCCAGTGGCGGCGGCGGTGCGGCGAGCCGCGGACGGCGCGGGCGCACGCTGATGCCCGGCCGAGACCACTCGTGCGATCAGCCGCACACGCCGGCGGCAGTTCAAACTAAATCCGCGAATGCTCAAAAACAGCGCGCTAAATTTTACTACGCGTGTGAAATAAAGAATGTGACAGTGCAGTGATTCCAAAATTGGATATGTTATCATCAACGAATATCTAAATGGACTTGTTTATGTGCATCGGCCTAAAGTTTATTGGTTTGGTGGCTTTAGAATGTGATTTACACTTCCCTTTAAATAGAATATTTTACAGTAGTTACTTGTTGTACTTTTCTGATACGTATTGTAACTATTGAACAACTCTTATCTTTTAAAAGTTCCTTTGAAAGTTTTACATCATGGTCAAATACGATTCAGACTACGTTTTGTTTGGAAAATTCTAGGTTTCCCTTTCGTCTTTGTGTATTGATTCTCCATTCTCTTTTATCTGAGTGATGTATCTATTCTAGAATCACTTTTCTTGTTTACCATTTCGCTTGTAAAGTCCATTGGCTCGCCCGGTCGTTCAGATTTTTGCACTGGCGTCTCTCTGATCAAGCGCAGACTTGTCACTTCCAATTTACTGAATGAATTGTTACTTGTGACACTTGTGAAATTCTTCACACTTAGCTAAATTGGAGGTCATTTTTCAAAGTATGCAAGTTTTAATGAAAGAAGCCGTTTTTTGACCCACTCTGACTAAAATTTTACTTTTTGTTGTATTTACCGTTTGTACTAATGAACCTTATACGGTACAAGTAAATAAATGTGAGTAACTAACCTACTCTAAAGATGGTGGTTACAAAAAATGCATAACTATTTTTCTTAGTCTGTTGATTCGTTTCATCAATGTAGTTATTCTGCTTTTTCACGAAGATATATCGAAGCTGCAAAATATAAATTCGCTGATATTTTTTTTAAGGATTGTTACTATTAATAATCGAGACCTAGAAATATTCAAGTTATATGTTACGAGGTACAGAAATAAATCAATTACTAGGTCATTTAATTACTGTTACAATATATTATCATTATTATTTAAAAATAATCCACAAACATTCATCTTTAACTTATACGTATGTACTTACACTTAAGAAGTAACCGTAATTCGTATATTATAAGTACCTATACAAGTTCTGGAATGATCGTGTTTTTCTTGGAACACATATAATATAAATCTGCTTTCTGAAATAATGATGAATTACAGCCAGCAAGAGTATTTGAAGTTGGACCTATCTCGTTCAGTTCATCGTAAAACGAGCAAAAGTTTGTCCGCAAATACTTTGAGACGGTCAAGTATGTCGCTAGTACTGTCTGATAGACAATGCGTGTCTACGATACGATATTTTACTATACCTACTACTTATTTAAAGTTCATATTAAGGACTTTGCTAGTATTATTCATGATGCATCCATGTAATACTAAGTTATCGGTTTCTATCCTTACTTTGGTTTACTATCCTTCACCAGTTATAGTTTGAATATTTTTACGCACATCTGATCTTAAACCACTTCATAATACTTGTAAGAGTTGTAGTTGTAAGGCGATGTAGTCGAAAATGAAGTCCCTATTAATCATCTTGATTTCGTGAAAAGACTTCATTGGATAGATTAGTGCTAATAGTATTTTCCTTATCTGTTTCTAACTGTATGTCTTATATAATCCCCTATGGTCCATAGTGTCTGGTCCAAAGTGTATAATCCTCTATGGGCCAAAAATCTTTATCCTCCTTCGCCTTTTTCAGTTTATGCAGGTTTGGCTCTCCTTGTTCTTTCCTTCCATAGGGCACGGTTTTGCGCCACTTGTTGTCAATGTCTGCTTCTCTAATTTCTATCTTATCCTCCACTATCCTTTGGAAATGGCAGGGGATCTTCCGCGATATCTAAGGTGTCTGTAACAAAACAATTTAAATTTAAAGAGAAGGAAAGTAGTTACTAGATTTTAGCAATATCCCAATCTTTTTAGAAATAACAGATTCTGATGTCAAAGACGTATGACGCGTCACATGGCTGTAACTCGTATTTATTCTTCCATTGGTTAGTTTCGCAACGACTCGTCCGCGTCTAATTTTAACGTACATTCACGACGACGTCTCATTAGTGTCTTCATTTACCTAGACATTGTTATTGTCGCATCTATTTTTGAAATTTGCATACGTCTTCTCTGAGTTTACAGATGGGACAACTGAATTGAATGAACAATCTCTTTTATCAGCAGAGATTTATCAGGGATTTTAGGATCCTGAATTCTATCATCCTCATCTCGATTTTATATTATTTTTATCCAATTTCAATTAATTCGAACATCATGTTCCAAATATTCAGTCTTCAACAGTTCAATAATTTTCCTATTTTATTACACAGTTAAGATATTAATGAATCATATTAGTAAGTTACAAATTATATCTGTATTTGATAAAAATAATCATTTAAGTTATAGAAACTTTACAGAGTATGTTAAAATAAAATATACAACATAAAGACAATTAGATATTAATTGTATCTTTCTAATCAATTTATTAGTATTATGTACGGGGGACAAAGGTAAATATGGTAATCGGAGGGTACACTAACAGCATCCTATATTTCTAATTACAAATATACTGTGGAGTTCCAAAACTAATAAAGCTCTCCGATTGGGTTGGGTTGAATGGAGTTCCATCAATTGGTATTGGTTAAATAGCCTCGAACCTGCCACATACGTTCTATCTGAAGTTCCATCACTAACACACCGTATTCAAAGCTATTAAGATTATTGCCATATTAGCTTACGTCTTCCTTTAAATTCTTAGTTAGATACACATTATTGTACTTGACAGTAAATTATGATTGAGCTACAGTTTCTTTGTTCTTTTGATGAATGACACTTTGAAAGATCTGTGAATTTTCTTTGTGCCTATTAAGCAAACAGAAGTTTTGTGAGAACTAATGATGCCAGGTCTTTAGAATAGGATGAAATATAAGGTGATTTTTCATTAGATTATAATGTTTCAAGGGCATATATGTATATGTATAATCTAGATTAACAACAACCATTTTCAAAAAACCTTCTTTTTTTAAAATAAATTTTCGAGAAATTTCCCTAAGACTAACGAAATACTTTCAATCAAAATCAGCCCTCTAGTTACCGAGAAACGAGAAAAATCTACATATAGACGGTTATAATTTCAAATGTCATAAGGGACGTTTAGTGATACGAGTATGTCCCATACGACATTTTGAAATTATTACCGTCGATATATACACGTCGAATTGAGAACCTCTCCTTTTTTTCATTTTTGATCGTCGGTTAAAAAGCAATTTGTGACTTACGACAGCCAGAAAGTATCTATCCGACCAAAGTCGAAACTTCAATCACTAATCTATTATTATAGTGACAAATGATTTCGGGAAACGCCAGTTTACATTTTTGACAGAGAGGGATCGGTGCCAAGGTTATATTACTGTTTTTATTTGTTGAGTAACACTAGTGTTACTAGGGAAAAGTTAAATCCGGTAACACGACGTCTCCTGCCTATGTGACTTTCGATTTTACATATTAATTCGTCATACCACCAAGCATGACGCTTTCGTTTCGACTTTCCATTTCGAATTCGATTTTCACAAGAAAGAAAAGCAAGCAGAAAATGCGTTGAATTGAAATGTTATTTAAGAATTAATTAGAATTAATCGTAAATGACTGACAATTTTAAGTACGTAGTACGTACGTACGATTCCTGAAACACAGAAATAAAACTGCACAAGTTTTACGTCAATTTATTTTCAACCCGGAAACGTACTCTTAAAGAACATGACATGGAATTAACATGTCTGAACGAGGAAATAAACATATCAATTACCTTCGCAGTCAAAATCAAAACTTTATATATGCAATGGTTTACAAGTTAACATTGTGTTGTTCATACACGTCAATAATTTATTCCTTGACTGGCGTCCCGCCCACATTGCCACATTTGTTAAGGGCATTAAGCTCCCTAATATTATAGGTACAAAGCAAAAAGTAAATGTTAATGTAGTTAATGACCTATTTTGATAAAGCTTTATAATGACGCGAATGAACCTCACAAATTATTCAACTGAGTGAAATAAAAATAATAAGGAGTCAACGTTCAAATTATTAACGATATTTTTTTATTATTCTCCCTGTAGTGTATGGGATGGATTAGAATATTCCTACTGCCACTGGTCAAGCCTGTCGTACGAGGCGACTAAACCGAGTAACTTTCTGGTGGTAGGACCCCTTCAGGGTCCGCCTGGCTTGCCACCACCCTTCTGTGTAAAATTTGTCGTCAAATATCTTTGCTTCGGCGTTGATGTGTTTCGACAGTGTTTATAGAAGAGCCAGTACTTACTAATCCCGTGTGCTCCATCGTCACTTACCACCAGGTGAGGAAAACTTCCGTTCGGACTACCACGCGCGGGAAGGGGTTCCATCCTTATGTTGTTGATATCCCATCTGTTCGTATGAAGCGATTTGCTTCTTCGTTCATTATGCGAACGGCTAAGGAATGGAACAGCCTGTCGGTGTCTGTATTTCCCGAAACTGTATTTTACCTTGGGATCTTCAAGGCCAGAGTGAATAGGCATTTACTGGACCCGCATGCTCCATCGTCGACTTCATCGTCGCTTACCATCAGACGAGATCAAATGCGGGTTTAGTAGTAAATAAAAATAAACATAAAAAAGACTCTTCAGCCAGCGCAAACTGCAATCTTATATTTTCTCACCGAAACATTATCTACGATAAGTATGTACTTCAGAACATAAGTGAGTAGGTATATGCCCTTAACAAAACACGTCACATGAAATACGGTGTCTTGGTCAGTTCGGCTATTGTTTCTGTGGTGGGCGTCTACGTGGGGCATTACATCAAACACGCAGTCTTAGCCGGCCTTGTGCGTTATGTTTATAACATTTTTATGGGTTTCGTATGGCTTCTCTATGTTAATCAAGGTCTTATATTTCATCAGCTAATTTCAATCATAATCGACTTACTAAGACCTCCAGTCTTATGAAAACTATAAGCCGTATATGTATATCTAGTTTTATATCACTTTGGATTACCTTCAGTTTGAAATCCTTTAACAAAATCCCCTATACCTATAATATTTGTAGTATATTACCAACATTGCAATCCATGACTCCGATACCACGACTTGGCATGAAATGGCAAGTGTCATGACAACTGCAGAATGTACGGTCATTGCCAGAAAACGCTAATGTTTATATTCCAGACTCATTTTCTGTTGTACTGCCATCTTCTTTTTCAGCACATCTCTTATTCTTATTTTCATGACGATCAATCAGACTGTCTGATTTATTAATATCATATAGTTTTAAGGTATCGACAAGAAGTCGGAAAAGTAAAAGTTTATCTCGACGATTAAAACAACGTGTAAAACTAGATGGACTGTAGCCAAGACGATAAATAATAATATTCGTGTCTCAACGTCGGCTCTCATTCTTCGAGTGTTCTCATTCTCTGTCCCCATTCGATCGTGTTTCTTTTGTCCTTTTCATTGTAACTCTATCTTGCACATTCCACACACCCAGTGGTACAGTCAGACCACTCAAATGTACCATGTATACCAACATTGATTTATAAACAAAGGAGATATGACATCTCGGCTTTGTAACTGTCTTGATGATGTGTATGCATGATGTGGCATTAAATGTATTTGCATTACGTTGCATTTTTACTGCAGTCTTCAGACTTCAGGTGTTATCGATACCTAAACGTCTTCTGATGTAATCTTTACATCTTTTGAAATTCTTGGTTTTCCCCACCAATAAGGTACAAAAAGCAGTACGAGATAAACAGTGGTTTCTATACGATTTTGTAATCTTATTGTAAGTTATTGATTTAGTTGCGTGTCAGTAATTCAAAGTAAAGTTCCTTTCTGATCCTAAATGACCCACATTTCGGAATGTTATGGTCTGTCACGCACGTCATAAAATATGGCGACCATATCACCGAAATAGCATATCTCTTTTGTTCCTAAATCTGTGGTGCCACTAGATACATAATTGCTTACAGATTGTTACGCAAATCTGATTGATGATAACGATCCGTTTTTTTACCGTTACTTCAATTTGGCCACTGTACTGTCTAGTTAACTCTAGTTCAATGACCTTTTATGGTCATTTCTGGCTGGCGTCTTCATTCGTCATTTGTTTTTTGTCTGCCATCTCCTTATCTATCCCGTTTTGTTGCGGGTATTATTGATCCGTTAGGCACGATATTATGAAGATTTGACGATTTTCACTGTAATTTATTATATTATACAGGGTGGAAACGTTAAGTGTGTCCAGTCCATTATTTCGTTGATTTAAAAGATATTGCAAAACTTTAAACTGATATAGAATCTGCGTCGCTTAATGCAGAAAAGTTATTTTTTTAAATATTTTTTATGTCATTTTCTGCATTAAACGATGTAGATTCTATATCAGTTTAATTTTTTGCAATATCTTTTAAATCAACGAAATAATGGGCTGGACACACTTAACGTTTCCACGCTGTAGGTATAGTTAGTTTAGTTATGTAGGTACTTATGTTTACAAAAGCAGTTTTTTGGTTAGCGTTGAATGCTCATTTGCAGTTCATCCACCACATAAATAACTGTGGATTATTTGGTCTGACATTTGTTTTCTTATTTTGTTCTCTGTTTTCGTATTATCGGTACAATACCTACCCCGTATGTTTCATGGACATTGTTTGCCTTTGCCTTATTAAAAGTTCAAGTCTTTACATTTTTAGGTAAGCACTTAGTTGAATAGACTCTAAATTTTCAACCTAAATCTATATTTGTCTTACGAGAGAGTGATCTTTAGTTTATATGTAACTAATTCTAGGTATAATGCCTAATAATAATACTTCATTAGGGTCGGAACTAACATTATGGCTAAAAAAAATCATCAAAATTATGTAGCATAATTGCCAATGATGGATTTGAACCGGGAACAGCGAGTCAAAGCTTCGGTAGCCTGTTTCGCACTGATTTATTATTGTAACACATGAAAAACAATAAATGGTATGAGTATGAGTATGTTATTACTTAAGGCTTGCCATATTCAGTACCTACTGTACTTATATACATAAGTATTTTCAGTTAAATGTGTAGAATATGTCTCATTATGAAGAAACATAATGGAGAAGTGTTGTTCTGTGAAGTGATAAGTCTATTTTGTAGACAGTGCAAGTGATTTTATTGTTATCAGTACGAGAAACAAATTAAAATCCATCACAATGATGCAAGGATTATTGGAGTCGCTGATGAAGATCTATTCAGGTATGTTAATCTACACGAGAATGTCTTTTTTTTCTAGACAAACTAAACTATACAGATACAACACCATTAAACTAAACATAATCTATACAGAAAGAAAAGGAAGAACACAGCTAAAGATAAAAAAAATGGTCTAAATCCTCACGTGTCTCCCAGTGCATCCAAGAACCTAAGCAAATTTGTTTGAAATTTTGTGAAACATTTGAAGAGTGTTGATTAGTTAGTTCAACAACTCTAATACGGGCTAATTATGACTTAGCTTTTAAGGCACACCTTTCGAGTTACACTCAAGCAAGTTTAATACCATTTGTGATTCGATCTAACTAGAGTTTCATAGGTAAAATGAAAATGCTGTATTTCTTGGTAATTATCATTAATTTTCACGTCTTCTTTGTTTAGTTTTTTTCGGCTTATTGTTTACCTATATTGTTCTTTCATGTTTTGTGAAATTAATATATTGTTTTCCTTTCTATTTTAGTTTTTCGCTTTTCAGCAGAGAATTTAGTTAGGCAGTTTGTGCAAGAATTCTATTTATATTGTACTTATACCCGTAATTACGCTTCAAGTAATTCAATTTAATACCTAAGTTTAATTAAAGGACTCGACTCGGTCACGAGCACGAACTTGTTATTTAGAACCTGATATATTTTTTGCCTGTTTTAGCAGCAGTTCGTCGAAGGCGGGGTAGCGTGATGAATTCATGCTTAGCCAGTAATTTGCTGTTTTTTTCTGACGTAATAATTTTCGTTATGGGGGCTTTGACCTGTGATGCTTTCCCATACTTAAAAGCTTTATGATTTGATTACTGATTTAAAAAAAGATGTTTGAATATAATTTTGGGTCTTCTCTTTTATGGACTTTTGAATGAATAAATTTTAAATCTATCTTATATCGAGGCAAAAAACTCTAACAATAGGTTGGCTACTTACCACAGGACAAAAAAAGATGGAGTGCAATTCTCACTAGCTATTTATTTATACTCGTATATAAAGTACATAAAATACTTAGGTATATACTTAGTAGGTTGTAATAAAAATGATGAGTTCATCTCAAAACTGCTGTAATAATAATAAAAGTAGCTGTTTGCACGGCTGTGTTTATGTTTGTCAGAATATAAATAGAGCCGTTATTTCACAGTGGATCGGCTGCAAATTAATTAGTTTACTAGTTTTATGCTCGTAAATATCATAAACCAATAGGTCTGCCAGACAAAATTGGAATAGGCGACCTGAAATAACAATTGGTCTGGCCAGACAAATTAGGAACCAGACGAACTGAAATAACAATTGTTCTGGCCAGAGAGGTACTAGTAACCAGACGAACTGAAATAACAATTGTTCTGGCCAGAGAGGTACTAGTAACCAGACGAACTGAAATAACAATTGTTCTGGCCAGAGAGGTACTAGTAACCAGACGAACTGAAATAACAATTGTTCTGGCCAGAGAGGTACCAGTAACCAGACGAACTGAAATTACAATTGTTCTGGCCAGAGAGGTACTAGTAACCAGACGAACTGAAATAACAATTGTTCTGGCCAGAGAGGTACTAGTAACCAGACGAACTGAAATAACAATTGTTCTGGCCAGAGAGGTACTAGTAACCAGACGAACTGAAATTACAATTGTTCTGGCCAGAGAGGTACTAGTAACCAGACGAACTGAAATAACAATTGTTCTGGCCAGAGAGGTACTAGTAACCAGACGAACTGAAATAACAATTGTTCTGGCCAGAGAGGTACTAGTAACCAGACGAACTGAAATTACAATTGTTCTGGCCAGAGAGGTACCAGTAACCAGACGAACTGAAATTACAATTGGTCTGGTCATAAAGAAAGAAAGAATTTATTTCCGATACACACAAAATACAAATACAAATGTGTCGCGGCGATCCTTAAATATATTAATAAAGTGTTATTAAGTATTATTATCTAATTAGGACTCAGTTGTATATTACAAATATATATAGTATATAATGTTTATAGTATACGTAGTAAGGATAGATCATAGAGGAGCATAGACAATATGCGCGGGAAAGAGCCTACGCAAGTACCGCGCGCATATCCTGTAATTCGGTCCTTATAACCAGAAGCTTGGCAGGACCATGGGCTGGTGGCGGGTTTGGTCTGGTCTGGTCATACAAACTAGGAACCAGATAAATTTATAGAACAAGTGGTCTGGCCAGATCCCATATCCTATCTATGGGAATTTATAAACTCCTGTCTTTCCCTTATAACTGAGATCAAATGGTAATTTTGGCGTTATTATGCCTGTAAAATTAGGCCTATGAGGTTAAAGTCCTAACTAGAGATATATTTTTTAAACTGGGCCAGTAGTTTTTGAGAAAATTTCAAACATATAACTACATGTTACTTCTGCGTCCGCTTTCTGACCGTGACTCTACAATCTATGCTTGTGTTACACAGCTGATATTATCAATAACAAGATTGGCATTTCGCAATACCTAGTTAATAGACAACACATGCGCAATCTAATTGCAATCGTTTTGTTGTTTGACCCGGGGTCAGTGTCAAGTTTGGCGTAGCATTGGACATTTGTCGATATGTTAGACACAACTATGAGAACAAGTAACTGTGATTATACTTAATAATAATCCTAGATCAAGTGATAATATAATATCTATTTTGGTCCGCCTGGATAGCGACCACCCTTCTATGTAAAGTCTCTTGTCTTAGAGAGCGTCGGTGGCCTAGTGGCTAGGACACCGGACTCCCATGCGGGATGTCCGGGTTCGAAGCCGTGCAATGCCATGTACCAATGAGTTTTTTCGTATTTTTCGAAGACTATTCTATTAATGTTAGTAACTGTACTTATGATAGGTATTTCTAAACACTATCAGTGGTTACTCTGATAAAGAGCGTCGGTGGCACAGTGGCTACGACACGTGACTTCCATGCGGGAGGTCCGAGTTCGAAACCGTGCAATGCCATGTACCAATGAGTTTTTTCGTATTTTTCGAAGAAACGTCACTTACGCACATTTACCGACTGCTCTAACGGTGAAGGAAAACATCGTGAGGAAACCTGCACACTGGGATGACCAGTGTGTGCAATGGGGTAGGCAGAAGATATCCTCAAGGGTCGAAGTGCCGCTGGGGTTATACCCGGCCCCCTATCATAAGATGAGAAGAAGTATCTTGTCCAATGTCTTTGCTTCGGTGTTGTTGTGTTCCGGCAATGTCTAAAGTAGTGCCAGTACTTACTAAACCCGTGTGCTCCATTTTCGACCTAGCCGTCACTTACCACCAAGTGAGATTGAGGTCAAATGCAGATTTAGTCGTAAAGTAAAAAAATCTGTAATAAGGATAGCCAAAGTCTCGTGTTGGCCTGTTTGGCCACAAAAAGTTGCGAGATCTCAATGTATAGCCAAGTCTTCGGTATTCGTTCGTATTACGAGTTTGGCAATCATAGATAAGTATTTAAATAATACCGTTGATGCATCAATTTCCTGTAACTTGGCCGTTACACAGGAACGTGTAATTTATATAAGTTTAAGTATGTAAATGGGGATTTTTTTGATTTTGTATCGTTTAAGTAATGAAATGAAATTACAAAATTCTTTTCTTCTGTCCTGTGTGTAATAAAAAATATTTGTATTGTATTTGTATTGTGAATTTCAATAGACAACCGCAGAATGCAGGTGTGCAACGGTCGTCGTGATCGAACTCACAAGGTCGATTCGATACAGTACGATAATTAGTGTACGGATATCGATAAGTTCTATTAGCGATTTTTATCGAGAAATCTAAGGTACGGACTTAGAATGCGTAGGGCGGTATAAATAATGTTGTATAGACATGTTAATGTCAAGATCGATGGTTTAGTTCGACCTACGTTCGTTAGGCTCAATTTACATTGCCGCGGAATGGAATGGAAGCGAATTTTCGCAACGTAATTGTACATAGCATAAAGAACTTTATGTCAATTGTGTAACATGCAAACTAAATACAAACCAAAAAAGAGGTCACGCGTCTTCCGGGGAATCCTCGCGCATTCTCGAGAATTCCCCTAGCTACTTTTCTTACACAATTGACATTAAGTTCATTATGCTATGTTTCGTCAACGAAGTCATACGTCAATTGGCCCGGTCTTAATCCTTCCTTCTCCTGTTCCACTCTCTCTCCCAATCTCACTACCATTATCCTCATCGCTCTCTCTCTCTCTCTCTCACACACACACACACACCCCGTTAGCACTCAAATATATCGTAAAGCTTTTTTATTTTCTGTTATATTTTATTTTTTATTTTTTCTCTTTCATTTTATAGCTATTTGCTAAATTACCTTTTTAAATAGCTTTGTAACAGTTTGGTTTCGTAACTGGAAGTTTGATTTAAATATTTAATATGTAATATGCTGTGAAACTGACAAATAAATAAAATATAAATACAATTACGTTGCGAAAATTCGCTTTCATTCCATTCCGCAGCAATGTAAATTGAGCCTTATGATATTAGTTATGGTGCCCACCGCACTTTGTGTACATTTGTTTACCATTTAGTAACATTGATCAAACTTTTCAGCTATATCAGGCGCTGTCTCCGGTCTCAGGGTAGCAGCAGTGTAGCGATCTTATCTTATCTTATGATAGGGGGGCGGGAATAATCCAGCGGCACTTCCACCCTTGAGGATCTTTTGTGCCAACCCCGTTCTACACACTGGTCAGCTCAGTGTGCAGGTTTTCTCACGATGTTTTCCTTCACCGTTAGAGCAGTCGGTAAATGTACGCAAAATATGAAAAACTCATTGGTACATGGCACTGCACGTTTATGAACACGGACCTCTCGCATGGGAGTCCGGTGTCCTAGCCACTGTGCCACCGACGCTCGCAGTGTAGCGATTCTATGTGGCAAAATATTTTTAAAACAAATCACGACGGGAAACCCAAAAAACCAAGTTCTATTTTTAGCTAATTATAGCTAATTTCGAAGTGTATTGTTAATATTTCTTCCAAAATTTGTGAAGAAAGTAGTCATATATGGATTCTTAATAAAACTCCACACGGTGCCAATTGACGTCAGGACGGCAAATTGAGGGTTTGTTGGCGCTTTTGTGCAATTGTTTTGACTTTTGAATGAAACGTTTCAATCTTGGCTAATTTTGTCGGTTTTCCCTGGAAATTAATATGCCGACAACCTGCCAAACTTTGCCTACTGGCTTGCTTAACGCAGTTCAGAAGAGAGTAAAGGAGTAAGGTAAATTTTGAATAAAGGGTTTATTACTTTACACGTTATTTATAGCGTATATATGTCGCAGGGAAATAGCCAAAAGCAGGGATAGTCTAGTGAAATAGTAAAAGATTGATTCATAGGTCCTTGAAAAATTATCTTCAACCGCTAATAAGAATAAGTTTATAACTTAAGCATATGTTATATTAACCTAAATAAAATTAGTGAGCAACAACTTAGTTATAATAAACGCTTACCTCTGAACTAGGAAGTTCCTGTATCTCGGAGGACAGATCTCTTCTGTGACCAGTGGAAATAACATGTAACAGAACATGGGAAAATATAATAGTGAAGTGGTATGAAACTGGAATTCGATTCTCGCAGCGTTCGACATACAAACGTGAAGCGCTACGAACGTCTTGTCACGCTCACACATGTAATGTGAGCGAATGAGGTAGGACTAATGTCGAATTCGACATTCCACTACGAGAATCGCCTTCCTGAAGTCATTAAATAAGAATTAAAATTTGTTAAATATTAAACTTTTAACAGACCTCGACATTTTAGTAATCGACAAAAGCTGGAGTTTAATATTAATCTTTATTAATTCCCAGTATGAAGGTTGGCCCAGAGACAATACTTAAGTATAATCTTAAATCGAAGGTCGTTTATTACTGACTCTTAAATTTTAATTGGATGACGTGTTGCTCTACTTATGCCATCTTATGCTCTACTGCCATGCCAGTTGGATAATATAGGTAGGTACTTATTATTATTATATTTATAGACAGGCAGCATATATGCTGATGCGTCTATGTCATAGTGTTGGAAAGATATAAGTTCTTAGTTTCATTTTATAGATTTCACAATCAGTTTTTACAGTCAGTCATTGTTATTTATTTTAAATTAAATGTTTGCATTAAATCATTGTTTTGTCATAAGATTAAAATTAGGGTTATTTATCACTGCTTTTTAAACCAGTTGTCTAGTCTATTTTTAAAAGAGTTCACTGAAGGGGCAGACACAACATCATCGGAAAGCTGGTTCTATGCTTGGACTACTGTATTACTTAAAAAGTGATATGCGACGTTGGTTGCGGTTTTGGTGCGGCTTATTCTTAGATGGTGCCCTCGCAAATGCTGTTTATCCTTCAGTTTGAAGAGCTCGTGCAGATCTGGGAGGTTGTATCTGTGCGTGAGGATTTTATATGTTTCAAAGAGATCTCCTCTCAGTCGGCGCTCCTTACGTCTTCTATTAAATAAAATCATTCACGATATTATAGAATATTCGTTTGGCATCCTAATGGGTACATGGTATTAATTATATAGAGTTATGACTGCACATCATTCGAACAATGGTTGTCTTATGATTAAGTATTTATGTGTTAGTTAGGAATGGAATCTTAATTTCACTTTTCGGCTATTTTATAAACTTTTTTGTTTATTTAATCGAAGTACCCACAGAGAGAAGATAATCGCTCCGTTATTTATTCAACTATCACTGTATTTCTTAGAACTAGAACCTGGCCTATGATACCGTTTACGTAGAATTTCGTAACTGCATCGATATGCAAACATACAATAAATCGATAATCTATGAGCTATCTCCTATAGGATGTTTACACTCTTTTTAAACACCGATAAAGACTTTATCGATGTCATAACGATCGAATGCATGGATAAACCTGATAAAAAATCATGGTTATTAAACAAAAATGATAAAGTAATGGTAACGTAATTTATTCACTCCAAGGGAGCGACCTGAGCCATGTCGTTTACTTGTAAAATAGTTGGGTATTTTGCAATTTTAGCTCAAGTGTTTTAGTGTTATTTTAGTATCCCTTCTTTGTTTAATAACATTTATGCACTAATTAGTAATTACCTTCATAAATTCACTTGGCGAATTTCTGTCACATAAATTAGATCTTATCGTATATAAGGACTCGAAGTGATTACCGGTTTACAGCGGTAAATAAAAGTACAAAATAAAAGTTACGGTAAAATTAATATGTATAAAAATCTTCTGATATTGCATTAATAGATTTTTAATGACAAACTAAATATTTTTACAACACTACATAAAACTGTCTTTTTTAATTTGAAAGCCCCCATAAAAACCCAATAAAACATGACCTGATAAAAGACTGAATAAATTATAGTTTATTTAATTTACTGTATTTTATTTATGTCCTATATAAATCAGAAAATAAGGGTAACACTTACACGAAATAATATAAATGAGCATCTATTAGTTCCCTCTGCAGCTATGAATCTGTCAGCGAAATAATTTAACTATAAATTTGTTTTTAAGTTGACGAAAAATACTTCAGTATATTTTATATAAAAGTTAGTCTTTAGGTACCTTTTACTGTCACTCCTTTGTTTTAATTGTTGGTTTAATAACCTCAAGAAAATATGAATCGATTTTAACGATATAAAAAGTAAAGCAATCTTTTTACTAAAATCTTCCCAGTATGAAGATCACTTTTGTGAAAGAAATAAGAATCATTAAAATCGGTACAGTAATTTTTGAGTAAATCGCGAACATACAATATACGTAACATACATACGTGTCAAACACAGAAAAAAAGTAAATACTAATGTAACTTGGATGAAAGAAAAAATAGTCTCCCTCCCTCCATTCGTTCCTTCATGTAATGTAAAGTAGACAATGTTTATGCTATAACTATGACAAGTCATAATGTCTATGACTTGTTTGCAAAGTCATAGACATTATGACTTTTAATTCATTTTGCTTCTCTGACCGATGACTGGTTTGTTTATCTCTCAAATCGAAACTTCGGACAAGGGTGCTCTGTGCCTTTATCATTTTATAAGACACTTACAGGAATTATACCCTGAGGTCATCGTCAAAGAAAAATAATAACTTATTATTTAATAAGTAATAAGTAACTTTTATAATTATGAATGTGATCGTAAAAATAATTATGACTTAATTACAACAAGTCAATGACCTGGGTTCTTTATAAGGAACAATAGGTAATTATGCAAAGACGTTTCTGCAGAATACAACGCAACTTTCGCGCCGAAACCAACCGAAACCTTACACAATTCCCGCCACGTTTTGTTTTTATTTTTAATTCCCTTCATTCCGTCGGAGGCCAATGCTCCAGTTAAGGCATAGCTTAAGGTCACTTTCGCAACTTATTAGTGATAAACATGAAAGCTATTGAATGCTGGAGGCGATGTAGAGTGAGCGTGAGTAGTTACGAGTATAACTAGACTCATGGAGCCTAATTCCTCTGTTTTACGTTTGTTCAGAAAAACGTAAAGTAACCTTCGCTTCGGTGGATCGCTTAAATCTCGGATGAATTAGAGTTAGCGAACCTATAAATATTCTCGAATACCGAACGTCCAAAACGTCCTTTCGGTATCAGAAAAGTTATTTACCGAAAATCATTGGTGAATAGGTTCACTAATCCTAATTTATCTGAGATTTAAGACGTCCATCCAAGCCAAGGTTACTCGTGTGAAATGTATTCTCACTCACGCGCTCACTCGCTCTTGAATATCCTTTAATTAACTCTGTCCCAAGAGTACGTCGTGATCGGCGGCGCGGGCGCAGGTTTTATCGCTGCTTTGTTCAACAATGTAAAGTTTAGGGTTTCGGTGCTCTGAGATAAATGAAGCCCGAGTGGGTTTTGATTTTAGTTCACGTCAATTTGCTTGGAATTTTGATTGCAGCTTCAAATAATTAATTGCCAAAATTGGATTATTAATTACTTTATTACCTATCTATGAGAGAAAAGTATATCACCATAGACAACAGAAGTCTGCCCCCGCGCAGGTGCCTTTCTTCAAGATCACCCACCCTCACTCTGTATTAACAGAATCGGAATAGGATAGATACATAGATATAAACACTTTATTGTACATAAAATCAGGAAAAGTAAAAACTACAGGAATAATAGCACGATATGTACAAAGGCATACGGAATTCAAGAGTTCGACGTACACTTGACCGTTTCTTTTTAATTGTGAAAGACAATTAATTACGCAACTCACTAATTAAATAATAGGAGTTGCTTAACAATCACCAGTGTCATTTAATTTAATTGACGAACACTTGACTTATACAGTGTATATCAAATAGGTACGTATGCGATCTATTTGAGGATCATCCAATGTTTGACGATCCAATGTTTCCTATCCATAGTATCACATTTAGCCAGTCTGATGACTCTACCTTTAATAATATTTTAATTCATGAACATTTATGGCTAGGTACAAGCTATAAAGTAAAAGTAAAGTTAAGTAAAATACACTTTACTTTACTTTTTAAGTGTATTTTACTTTTACATTACTTTAAATAGATAACAACAAATAGAGAACAAACAGATCACAAAGCACTAATATAATATAAATGTATATAATGTAACTGTATATTTGGCAAAAGGGGGGAAAGTCAGCAAATGCTGAAATACTCGGGTACAATATACGCAGCGCTGTTTACCATCTGTCAAAAACGTTTTGATTAAATCGCAACCTTATGATTTAGATTCTCAAATTTTGACTTTTGGGTAGGTTGACCTGTAGTCGACTGTACACTATTTCACCTATAGATACTTATTTTGTATGACACTCCCTCCCTTTAGTCCTATGATTAGTATTGAGAAATTTAAGGTAAATTGCGTTTGTATAGTCAATTTACTATAGACGCCAACATTCAAGACGAAGTTTTTGTTAGCGTCATTTCGCTGTCAAAGCTGTGTTGCCCCGGGGCGACGCGTGATGGAATGCCCCATAACTGACAACAATTGTTGTTGTTGCTAAACAACTGTTGTTATGTCGATGAGGTGTGTTTTTGTTGGTTAGATTGGCTGCTATTGTTAAGGGCGCTCAATTTATTTGGCGGGTGTTTTTGGTGTCAAATCGATTTCTCTCAGATTCGATTGCCCTCAGCTTCTCTTGCGTGGATTTTTTGTGAGAAGTTTAGAAATTTATTTATTTATTTAGTGAAATGAATAGAAATCTATGTACGAATCCAAACTATATTCTAAGTAAAATACACTTTATTGCACAAATATAAAACAACAAACATGAGATAGAAAAGGAAATAGTGAAGTACAATTTAGGCGGCCTTTTCGCTAAGAGCGATCTCTTCCAGGCCAATTCAGGCAGGTATTCTAACAATTTATTCAAATCCGTTGAGCCATTACGACGGCCTGATTGAGTACCAAACATAGAAATCACATGTAGATTTGATATAATACCAGGAGAACAAAATGTCACTAATGATGTCTGTCTGTTTCTTTCAGGTAACATAAACAAATGGCTGAGATGATATTACGATGCACAAAGACCATTTCATCTATCTATCTTAACCTAAAGGTAAAAAAATGTATATTTTAAATAAGCAATATCTAACCAAGATAATCTTACTTATTTACATCTAGATCGTTTCCTGTTGCCTTCCCTCTCAAGATCAATTTCGTCTTTACATACCGTGACGCAGGCGCATGTAAAACTAACGATGATTAATGAACCGACATCTTGCTACATAATGCCACAGACAATAAAACAAATCGTACGCACTTTTGGCTTACTAGTGACGTGATCAAATTGTATAGTTTGGGTCGAGACCAGTCTTCTATATCACTAACGTATGGACATGACAATAGTACCTCAAATTGTGACACTTAGTTTAGTTGGCAGTGTCAATAAAAAAAAACCAATTTTTTGGTGAATAATGTATGACTGGTTTGGATTCAATCGATGACCGAGAGAGACCGTGTTTGATTCTTGGCTATACAGTCAAAAAGTTAGAAGAAATGTATGTTTGAATCAGTAGTAGCTCAGATGAATTTACTGATTTGGAGTAACAGTTTGGTTTTACATATTTTAATTTATAATTGCTAGTGATGTGGATAATATGAAGTAGCGAGCGATTCAAATGTTCTTTGCAAGGGATAACAATTTTTACCTTTGACCAAGAGAGCTTTCGAATGTATTTTCTTCTAGTCTTTGTATTAGTCTTCCAGGTTCTTTCTTGGTCCTTCTAAATCTGTTGATTTTGGTCTCATGAACAACCGCATTATTTGTAGACCAGGGTTGATTTTGGACATCACTATAATAATAAGTGTTACAAATTAGTCTCTCGTGTATATGTTGAGAAAGAAGGTCACTATCAGCAATGGGATTAAGGTGCTTAGGGCTCTGACAGACGGAAGCACACAGCTGCTATTCACATACAAGGTGTATGTAAATGGCATATTTAACCGGTTCATCCATGTCTTGTCAGATTGTATGGTAAGTTTATTTTTTTATTTTTAGCTACATGGTATCTTATCTACTAAGATTTCTCTTAGATATTGTCTTATAATTTTGTACATTGTCATATTAAAGTTTTTATGGGTTTTTTTGGTGTTTTTGTTGACACTGGTCGGTTTTCCTTTAAGTATGCAATTTGAAATCTGAGTCATCTTCTAATTCGATAATATAATGTCTCATAATTTCCATTTTTTTTTTACTAAACTAAGGCTAAGAAAACTAAAGATAAAAAAATTGGGTTAAGTCCCCCACATGCGGCAGTGTGCCCAAGAGACTGGCTGCGTTGCCCCGTTGAATAGCTAAGCTAATCCGCTGGGCCAAATAGGAGCCAGATCTTGGGTCTTTTGACGCGTCGACCAGGCGCTTTGCGAGGTCCTTGAAGACGTGGTGCGCTCCCGGGCCCCAGGGTCCCAATGTTTCAACCCCAAACGGCTACAATATGTATGTTTCCATATTTTCGATTTCATTTTATACGTCGTAAAACGTTATTTTTTAGGTTTTCTAGATTTCTATGAGTTCGTTCCGATTCCGTTTTGAAATAAACATTAACATGAGCGTGTTTTACGTTAGTCCCGTCTGTTACATCTCTTAATATTGACCTCGATAGCCCTTTGTTTTGTTTTGTTTCGCCCTAATTTGTTTATAATTAACGCAAATCACGCCCCATTTGATACTGATTGATGACTTGCAAGCTATTAATACCTCATTCGTTTTCTACCGGATGCGAGTAGTTCAGAAATGAGTTGTAGTGACCGAGAATTATTTTTGGGGCTGTAAAATACATAATTAGTGAAGGTCGTATGCTATTTATTACCGATGAGACACGTCATTCTGTGTATCACGCACGACTCGCAAACTGAAGGTTCTTTCACTCGCTGTTTATATTTTTTGCAAATGAACCTGACTGTATTTTGCATGTGATGCAACGACTTATTTTTATTCTGATATCTTCTTCAAGGTAAGAACTTGAAATGTCAAGATCACTTCTCTTAAGGGACCAACCATAAATTACGTTACACGAATTTTATGATCTTTGGACCCCCCCCCCCCCCCCCCCATTGAAACAGCACTTCCAAAATTATTAATATATTTCTATTTTAGAAAATTTACAAAACATGTAATCAAATAAACGATACAAAATGTAATCACATGTGACTTTGAACCCATTCCGTTATATTATTTATGGCTTTTAGATTTACGCATGTGACGTCACGAAGCGTATGACTCGTCCCCCCCTTGTCACACGATGTCACACTTTGTTTACCCCCTCCCTCCCCCTTAACGTGTAACGTAACTTATGGATGGCCCCTAACCAAAATATCCTTTCTTATGTTATGATGTTCTACTACTTTGTTATGCTATCTTATCTGTTATCAATTATGCGTTGGATAATGTGTTTGATTAAACAGAAAGTAGATTGAATAAATATTTTCAGAAGCGACTACAACCTATTCATCTATGTATTACCAAACAGTAATAGAAAGAAAGAAAGAATCTATTTACAAGAGCGCACACATTTAGCATCGCGGCGCTGATTTTCAGGCTTCACCTGTGTGCCAGGGATCACTCCCTAATGATACACTACCGGAACACAAATTGATATTAGTAATTATAGATTGAATATTCGTTATATATATCATTAAAGAATATTAATAAACAGAAGTAAAATATTAGGAAACGAAGGAAGGTACTTAATATTATACATTGTTATTCACTTGATGTTTTCAAAACAAAACAAACCAAAAACCGGTGTCAAACCTTTCACCGACTCCATGAACTTGGCGTTTTGTGCTCTTCCCCCGAGCCATCATCAGCACGACCAACCTAGCTCCTGAAAGTAAAGAAGAAAGGCTTTTGGCTGACGGCACCACTGTTCTTTCAGATGGTGGAAGGTTTGCGTCCGTGGTCATCCTAGACTTGAGTCCGAATTCCTCAGTTGCTGCACAGTGTAACAGCATATGTATTACCGTCTCGCTTTCTTGGAGATATCCCCTGCGAAGTGGACCATCTGTAATAAATATCCAAATTATGCAAATGTTTATTTGGCTCGGCTCTGCTTGTAGGTAGGTACGTAGTTAGTTTGACGTCAGAGTCAATACAATACAAATATACTTTACAAAACGTACAACATAAAGAGAGGTACAATACAATGTGCAGAATGCGGCCTTATCGTTTTAAGCGATATCTTCCACGCAACCTTCAGGTTAAGGAAGGTCAATACATCAAGCGAGTCAATACAATGGTTCTTGGCTTGTGGAAGCGAGGATAAGTTACAAATCCGTGTGCAAGATGAAGGTGCGTCATTCGTTCGTGGGAACAAGTCTGTTCAATGCACCAACATTAAAGCTGTTTCATTATCTCCTTTACTTGCTTATTGTCCTATTTCATGGGAAACAAAGTTCTCTTAGGCTTTGTTGGTTTATAAATCGAGACTTAAATGAAACCTGGAGTATTCCTCCTCATTTAAGTCTCGATTTGTAAAAGAAATATAAAGAAAGTTTACTTAGCGACCCAGCGCGGTAACGCCGCAAGCGTTATGGGCACCTATTCATCGGGAGCGGCAAGGGGGGAGGTTTATATTTGATTTGACATTGTATGTTATAATATAATTATATTTTGTTACGATTTATATTAAATGATAATAGTTTTCTTTAAGATATTTGGAACACAAATGTATATTTGTTACCGATACTTGAATAAACAACTTGAAACTTTATAAAAAGAAAGTTAAGTTACATTACTGTTAGCTTAATAATTACTTAATTTTCTTTAGTCAAGATTGTATCTTTTCAAACTTAAAGCAAATATATATGTAATTCCTAGCTTCGTTTACTTTTTAAATATTTGTAATGTCAATCGATGTATTCTTTCAAATAAATCAATTGAAATAAAGTAGGTAGGTTCCTAGGCAAACAGTTACATCGTTCATAAGACGTAAGGCTTCTCTATACCTTAGGCTAACAAAGTCCTATTGGGCTTTGTTTGTTTATAAATCGAGACTTAAATGAAACCAGGAGCAAATAAACCAAATCCAAGCCGAAATCGAAACCAAATAAATCAATTTCCCATTTTTTCCTCCAAATACAAGACAAAAACATATATTGTAATTTGATGTCAAAAATATAAAAATAATATAATAAAATCAATGTCATACTATAACTAGGTAAAAATTATATAATAATATAATTTCAGTCAAACAACCCCCCGCGAAGTGCCCCCTGGCCGAAAGTACCCAGGATACTCGCGGCGTTCCCTCGCTGAATGGCGAGGGAAATGCGCTGTACTAAAAAGTGGCCGGCTCGCGGATCACCTCCTCTCTCCTTAATTCGTCTCCACACAGCGCGAATCAGATCCTTGGCCTCGGAGCCCCATGGTCCCGCGGTTTCAACTGCCAAAGGCACGAAGTCGTACAAATTTCCCATTGAAATAAAGTAGATAGGTACCTAGGCAAACATTACATCGTACATAAGACGTAAATCTTGTCTACACCTTATGCAGTTAAACTAATATCGATTGTCTTACGCCTTGTAAACGTTTTATGTGCAGTTCAAGTTGTTTTAGTGTGCTATAAAAGTTACCAATGATTGGTTAACCTGACAGTTAACATTATGCACTTGACAGGGTAACTTTGAAAGATTGTACTTAATCTTAGTCTACACGAACATATAAAAGTTTATGGGTAATTGATGTCTCAGAAACGACTCTTCTGTTCTGATGAGTGATGACACTTTTAAGAATGTCAAATAATCTCTTTATCTTGTGCTATGTATTATGTTATTTCAGGAATTTGTCTGGTAAAACATCCTTCTCTTGAGGGAAAACATAGTTCTTTCGTTTAGTTTAGAGGTGAAAGTATACCCTTGAATATTAACAACTTACATCTACGCAAAACAATTTTTGACTTTACAAAACAATACTAAAAACATTTAAACCAAAGTATTTTTTATTTTTTTATTCTAGGAATTACTACTCTAAATTAAATTCGAACGTAGATGTTACAAATATCAGAAATAAGCGATACAAAGGAAACACCACCGGTTGGAATTGAACCCACACCTCCGGCTTATCCGTAGCCGGCGCGTTTGCCAATTGCGCCACAGTGGTGGTCAGCCGAGCGGTGATATTTTGGCATCGCTTATTTCATTATTCGCTTATTCGAGCGTCGGTGGCGTCGTGGCTAGGACGTCGGACTCCCATGCTCCAGATCCGAGTTCGAAACCAGGCAATGCCATGTACCAATGAGATTTTCGGTTTTTTCGAAAGACTTACATACGTACATTTACCGACTGCTCTGCACACTGTGATAACCAGTGTGTGGAATGGGGAAGACAATAGCAAACCACCCCATAAATCTGCCACGAGAGTCCGTTCTATGTCATTAATTCCTTAGAATGATCACCTTCAGCAATGATGAAAACGACTTAGAAGAGAAGAAGTAGATTTCCTTATAGGTATCTATAACTATTTATAAATTACATGGCAGCTTTAATTGGTAAACGCGCTAACGGATAAGCCGGAGGTGTGGGTTCAAGTCCCACCGGTGCTGTTTTCTTTGTATCGCTTATGTCTGATATTTGAAAAAAAAAACATTTGTTAAAAAAACGTTGGTTATAATCATGGATATACATACTTTATCCCATTAAAGGGAGTGATGCGTTTTCTCTTACACATGTAGAGTCTGTCTAATAAGTCAATTGACTTGTTATTTTTAGTAGAATTCAAAAGGCGTGGTCTTGTTCTAGACAAGCAGTAGGCATATTTGACAGCTAAATTTATTTTTATAGCCAAGTATACTTTTCTTGAATTCTACTAAAAACACAAGGCAACTGACTCTGTAAGGCTTCCAGAATCTTTGATAGATCTGTTCCCAAAAAGCTAAAACGCAAAAGCTTTATTTTCACACCTTCTGCTATCCATTTATTTTAAAGGCAGTTGGAGTGATAATTTTCCATAGGTGCGAACAAAAAAAATCAATTTAACCGAGTCCACTAACCAAACCAAGCCTCAAGCTAAAACTTACACTTAAAACTTAGTTCTATTTGAAGCGATGATGAAACAGCAACGAAATAGATAATTTCCAGAAAGGACACTCAGACCCCAGGGACTCACCCTCAAACACCCTCTCACAACAGGTTTTTTTAAAAAAAATATATAATAATACTTATCTAATTTTTATATAAGTGTATCCCCCAGGCCATTAATTAGACTTACTATCTACTACGCTGCAAGACGGCCGATGAGGCCAGTGCAGGTAGTAGAGACCGATATTTACTTATACATTGTAACTACACTATTGTTTAACTACACTATTATAAGTTGAATATTGTTTGGGTTAATAAATATTTTTGTATTTGTATTTTTTGTACATCGAACATTTACTCTAGCGAGGACTCAGGAGCGTTTGCAATTTACACATTGGATGGACCAATAAAAACGTGTAACGACGTGCGCACGTGTGAGTGAATGCCTTCGCGCTCGAACGCCAGTACCTACAGTTTCCCTTTTGTTTTTATCTATTTTATGACTACACCAAACAAAACAACACGTAGCATTGTAACTATAATCAATCTCTAAGCTTTTTATGCAAATCACTTTTGTTAGAAGCGTACAATTACTATGTGCTCTTTTGTTGACCTGTCCGTAATAGTACGGCGATAATTAATGTTTATCTAGCAAAAAAATTCGAGCGTGACCATTTGTTTACTTTTTGCGGGTGTTGCGTTCGTACTTTTGGAGTTTTGGAGGTCGTTTTTGACTTGTGTAATAAGTATGAAAAGATTGACTCTTTTGTGCTGTGAGGGACCTACGCTACGCAGACAAGCGTTCTTTGTTCGCACTCTGATTGGCACAGAGTTCTACAGTAGGCTTTACTTTTATTATCAAGGATATGCCAAGCAAGACTCAGTAACGAGAAAAGTTCAATTGACTTATCATCTGCAAATCGGTTTGAAGAGTAGGAGAACCAGCGTAATAACAGGCACACTCCATCTATTGTCTTTAGCAGCTCATCAAAAACCCTCGTAAGATTACAGATTTACAGTTAGATAGATAGAAACAAGAAACAAACAGGTGGTAGATCCTTATGTGTTGGTTGGCACCATCCTCTTACCTATTTTTGCAGCAAAGCAGCAATGTTTACATTTGCTGTGTTTCGGTTCGAAGGGTAAGAGAGCCAGTGTAATTACCGGCACATGATACACTCCATCTAAGTCCTCAAGGTTAGCAGCACATCGAAAACCCTATAAGAACATTATAGTGAGATGAGTCTATGGCCGCGACAGTGACCACTTACCATCAGGTGGCCCATTTGCTCGTCTGCTCTTCAGATAAAAAAAGTAATCATCATCTTGAAATTGATAAAGTGAAAAAAAAAAACGTTCATGGATTTCAATTTACAGCCTGTAACTGCCGTCTACTAGGCTGGTACTAAGTGCACCGGTTCCAGCGCCGCGCCGGTTCGGTTCGCTGCAGCCAATCACAAGCGTTCCGCTCTCCCCCACTTGCAGTCCGCACCTCGCCTCGCGTCGTGATTGGCTGCAGCGAACCGAACCGGCGCGGCGCTGGAACCGTCATCGTGTAGTCAGATCCTTAGGCTGGGACTACACGACGACGGTTCCAGCGACGGTTCGGTTCAGGAACCGGTACCGGCCGTGTAGTCGACTGCATTCAAACTCATGCGTTGCGCTCAAGCCCCGCCCACTCGGTTCAGGAACCGAGCAGGCCGGTTCCAAGCTGAACCGTCGACGTTTAGTCGACAGCGCATTTTATATGAAGCACCGGTTCCGTGGAACCGCCCGATACTGGAACCGTCGAAAGAACCATCGTCGTGTAGTCCGAGCCTTATTGTCCAAACCCCTTCAAGATAACAAAACAAATGATGATACGGACATAGGTACTATATGCCCATGATCATTTTCATGGGCCTATGGTAGAAATACAAATACGTTTATTTGTTATCTGCAGCACACATGCAATTCCACTTATGGTAAGTATAGGATAGATTAAACAATATATATTTATTTATTTACACTTTAATGCACAAAATAAAAAGGTGTACATTAGGCGAGCTTAATGCCTTGCGGCATTTTCTACCAGCTAACCATGGGGTTATGCAGAAATGTTTAGGTAGGCGCATATAAAATGGAAGTTCTTATTATATTATATGTATATATAAATAGCTATTCATAATACATATTAAAAATATATATACATAAATCTTTAAAAAATGCATACTAATATTAAGTATATTGTACAAATAAATATATAATTATAAATATATATACTCGATAGCTGAACAGATAAATATGTAAACTCTATTGAATTGTATTTAACAGTGAACTAGCACAATAATACCTTATTGATTTGGACCTTGTCGTAGATGTTCAGGGTTTTAAACTGGAACTTGTTGGGGCCCTCCTGATGTCCTCAGGCAGACTATTCCACAAACGGACAGCTTGAGCAGTAAACGAATGGGAGAAGAAGTCGGTGCGTTGTATTGGGATATATATTCTTAAACAACTAAATTAATAACGGACGGCGTACATGCTGCAGCACCAAATAGACCTCAGCTCAGCATAATGCCATACTCTAGAGTACGTTCCCAGAAACTTGTCGTATTCTTATGATAAGAAGATAGTCGTTACTCGTTATTTTCCTGTTGTCTAAATTTGCTTACTGAATGTATCTCATCAGTATATGGCGGAACGTCCATTTTCATGGTTCGACTGTCATCTCGACATACAAATGACAACTAAAATTGTAAATGCTAATGTTTGTCTACTGTCGCACTTTGATTAGCACCATCACACCAATTGAATGGACGGTGACCATTCAGTGCAAGGTGCACGTGGAAAATTTAGCACTTCTTGTATGCATTTATCAACTGTTTGTTTAGCGGTCGTTTACCTCAAATGTGACGATTCATTGTTTAGCATCAATACATATTTATTTGGAATAAGTACGATGTTTACGGAAAACGGTTTTAGTTCCCAATTGCACTGTTTTACTCACAAAATAATTATTTATTTATTGTAAAATGAATAAAATAAGTCTATACAATAGCTTACATATTATATTTATAAGATAACGTAAAATTAGTACGTAACTTTGACATATCTCAAGATGTGATGAGTAATTATTAATTATGTAAATTACTTTACAAGGTGTCTATGTAGCCTGTTGAAGTTAACCACGAAATCATATGTAATTGCATAACTTAAGTTAGTTATGTGATTGTTATAAGCAGTGATCGGAGTAGGTAGAGCTGTTTTTGGTACTTGCCACATACGGTCATAATATGGATAAGTATGCCCAATAATCTCGGGATTTCCGGGATTGAATAAATATATTATTTAGATTTTTAACGTTATATTTGTTTTGATACACATTTAAGATTGGTGGCGAAATATTTTTTTTAAGATTCATGGCGCTAGTGTACCTATGGTAGTGTTTTAACTTCTTCGTAAGTTCACAATTTTTTAAAAATTGTAATCCGCCGAGTAAGGGCGAGGTTTATAAAAGTAATTTACAACATTTGCTCGATAAGTTGAAACGGGATCCCGAAATCATATCCATATTAATATAACCTTTGAGGACATTGACCCGAAAGAGCTCTACCTACTCCGATCACAGGTTATAAGTTTGCTTAATAAAGAATTTTATAAAATCAAAAATCAAACTTACAACGTGTGTCGTTCTTTTCCAATTTCATATCAATTTGCAATTGCCAAGTTAGGTATTTAGTTTTAAGCATGCAATCATTTTTCTTTTTTAACAATTTTATATATTTTTGTACGTAATTTTGAAGGTTAACTGAACTTGGCACTTACTTAGACCTGAATTATTTTATCGACGAAGCCGACTTTAACCGACAAATCCACTGTTCCTCGTAACGAATTTTAAGATAAGATAAGATTTATCATGTAAAAGTTTAGGTAAGAATTACAAATATTGCAGATATAGTTGCATAAACATGTCACACTAAACTTTACCTTTACAGGCATATACACTAAATTCACAGATTAATAATGTTTATACAGATTTTGAGAAGAAAAAAGAAAAAAGAGAGAATGTCATTAAAATTTATACAATGTCAATAAATATGTAAGTATGTTTATTCAAAATAAAATTATACTAAAATAACACTAAAATAAATGCTTAAGCTAAAATTACAAAATAGCCAACTGTTTTACAAGTAAAATACCTGACCCAGGTCGCTCCCTGCAGGGAGCGTCCCGAGGAGGCTGGCGGCGTTGCCCCGCTGTATAGCGAGGCTTATACGCTGAGCAAAGTAGAGGCCAGGCTTCTGGTCCCGGGATAATAATAAAATAAAAGAGTATTTATTCATTCACACATGAGTTAAAAGGTACAATATTGTTATTTTATTCTAATTCTTAACCTATAAACAAAATATAAATAACACGCATTGACCTATGTGTAGAATTAAATGGTCGAGACCTCAGCGACACGCTGGTTTTCAGGCCTCGCCTAACATGCTGGATGGAGCGCTGGTTGCGGGACACAACACGATTATGTGGTCAAATCTCCGTTATAATTTTATATTAAAATGGATGACAATATGTAGCTGGCTTTAGCTTCCTTGTGATGATAACAATTTGATGATGTTATCATCACAAGTATGTCTCTACGAGGCGCTTGGCTATTTCCCGGTAGAGACAGTGGGCTCCAGGCCCCCACGGCTCCAAGGTCCACCCCTGTCAATAAATATTAATTTTACAAACTGTCAACTAATTTGGCTCCTTTCTTCACATTAATTTTATTGGTACGATCGTACTTTCTCCATATTTCGTTTAACTACCTACTTGTTTTTGCACTTTTTATCACAGAGGTTCACTGTGATAAAAAGGGCAAATACAAGTAAATAAACGAAATATGGAGAAAGTACGATCGTACCTTCAAACTTTCAGTAATCTAGATGGAATTCCTAATCAAGCAAACAATAAACAAACAACAGGAATTTGTCATCTCTCATATATCAATTCGTGTTTATCTGAATTAGGTACTTATATACCTAGGTTTCTTATTCCCTAGTCATCGATTTTCTTCTGTTTCTTTTTTTTAGATGAATTTCCGCTAATTCACAATTAATTACAACTAGTTTTGTCCCAAACTCCCTAATAGGTAGGTCTCTACTAGGTACTGATATACCTAGGTTTCTTAAGCCCTAGTCATCGATTTTCTACTGTTTCTCTCTTTTAGATGAATTTCCGCTAGGGAATCTGTCTTTATTCACAATTCATTATAACTAGTTTTCTCCCAAGCTCCCAATTCTATCCATAAAAGATTCCAATTCGTACCCAAATAATGTGTATAGTATACCCTACATAGTTTCTATCGAGCTTATGGCGAATTGCTTTAATAATAGCGCGAAGCTTTCGCAGAACAGTTTTTGTGTGAGGTCATCGACATTTTCCTTGTCGGCTTCAAGTGCTACAAGTGCTGTAACATCCTTAGGTGATGTAGTATGAATAATGATAATATTTATTATGTGATGGATAATCTTTTTCATTCTGAGTTTTTCCGTAAGATCCTCTTCTTCGTAGTCGTATTCCTGTTTGATGAGGGCCGTGAATCTCAGCAGATTTTAATGGGATGACATTTCACACGGTTATCCCAATGTGTAGGTTTTCCTCACGATGTTTTCCTTCATCGTTAGAGCATTCGGTAAAATATACGTGAGTCTTTCGAAAAAAACCGAAAAATTCATTGGTAGGTATGTACATGACATTGCATGTTTTCTACCGATTTCTGAGAGATACACGATTCTAAATGTTTTCCATAGGATAAAACTCAGAAGTCAGATCCTTTTCATCGAGAAAGAGGAGTTAAGTTAAAGCAAAATCTTTTACTTTCGTTACATAGTTTGTTTTTGAGAATTGGGAACCGAATTATAGAGATTTCTGTATGAAATCTAAGTATAGGTATAAAGATTATAAACATGTTATTATTGCTAAGTTACTTGTGTAGGTAGACATTTAACAGAACCAACCAACCGTGGTAATGGACATGGAAGTATTAGTTATGATCAATGCGCCATTCTCAACTTTTTGTGTTCGAGATGATATCAGTTTTCTGGCTGTTGGTTAGTAGCACACTTAATGGAGCGCGAGGCCATTAAATTGCTTTAATTATTTTTTTCATGGTTGTTTCTTGTTTGGTAAAGGCAAATCGTATTACTTATTAATATCTATTAATCGTGATTATTATAATGATGATGATGTCCTCCACGACGTATCCGACGACTGCCCCGACGTCGACGGCGACCCCTGCTTAGCTCCTGGCGTGCGCTCGTAGGTGGCTAGCGAAGCCAAACTTCGTCCTGAAGACTCTGACGATTATAATATGGTTATATCGACAGAGATTCATAGGTTGAACCTGATTTGTAGCAAACAAGAAAAGGACTTTAATGTAATGAATGATCAAATCAGATGCAAAATTTGCATTCCTGCAGGAATGGAATCTACAAACTTTTGAACTTAAAGCAGTTGAATCAGAAAATAAACTGAATAACATCTGACATTAATACAACCGTTTTAACTCGACTCAATATCAAAGCTTTTATCGGTTCCTATTCTGTAAATACTAGTTACTCGTACGTCTTAGATGGAATCGATTACGGGCCGATGCAGCGAGATATCGCATTCGATAAAAAGAGCGATTGGACGACAGTAGGCGGTCGCCCGCAAGATGGACTATTTCGATCGTAGATTCTATATTGAATTCTATGTGTAGCTTGAGGTTCGCCGCTGGCTAGTTGATGATATCAGGAACTCATTGGGTAGGAATGACGCAAGCGCAGGTCTTTGATGTAGCAGAAAATTGGTAATGTACTTAATTGGTGAAGTGATATCACTTTTTACTGTTAACATTTTTGAAGGTTACTATGATCATTCATTATAATTATAATGTAGTATGCTTTGAGCCTAAAGATATTAATGTTATTCTATGTAGAGCTTTTGGGATACAGAAAAAGATAGCAATAGCAACTCTAGTCTATTATCGCTGGTACTGAAACTTACAAGGTTAAAACTTGTGTATACGAGTACAAATAAGTATAACACGGTTGCGAGAAATATAGAGCGGCAGAAAAATATAGATCTATTACGAGGTTTAAAAACTGTACTTTCTGGAAACTTGTTCTTTGGTGTGGTACAAATTATAAGATAACAAAACAAAGTGATAGAAAACTTTGTTCTGAATTCGGCAGATTCTGGATTAGACAGATTCAGGATTTGACAAATTCTGGATCTGGACTTATCGATTCTGGTACGCTAATACAAAACCGTACCTACAAAGTCTTTGTTCTTCTAATATCCTTCTGTTTTAAATTGCCTAATGAAATACTTTTATTATTATTAAAATCACTACAGTGAAACCGCGTAACAGACGGATCGCCCGCGAAGTAAGAGGGGCGCGGGGCGAAATGACAGATGGCGAGCATGCGCGAGGTGGGGCCTGCCACCCGCTCCCGGCCCGCTCACCCGCTGTTGTGCCCCGCGTCCTGCTAACGTCGCGGGCGATCAGCTTGTTATGCGGTTTCACTATAGTTTACTACATTTGTTAAAATATTGTAATCATTTCTGGTTTCTGCCTACCCCTGCGGGAAACAGGCGTGTTGTGTATATAAGCATGTATTTAGTCGATGGGCGAGTGTGCGTGATGAGTGTCTGTTCTGTGAGAGTATGGATGTGCGTCCGTCTTCTGTTAGGTTGTAATTAATTATATAGATATATTTTTGTGTGAAACATTCACAGTGCCTTGGTATTATCACTCTTATGCTGTGAAATTTATTGAAATAATAATAAATAATTTCTATTAACATGTTTATCTGTGTCCGAAAAAACTCTTGTTACTCCCGTATTTGCTTATGATTTACACCACCTCGCCAGCGCGTGTCCGGCAGTAAATTGCGCGTACAGCTTGTCGCTCAAGAATTGCGTAAAAAGCTCATTTTTTTGTTCTTCTTGCGTAAGATGTTTGTGAAGCTGCGTGCGGCTTCACTTTGTGATGTCACACAAAAAGGGTATCGATGACCTTATAGTGTTGGGCCGAGTGTAGATCGATGGCACTGGCGATGGTGATCCATTATTAATCGGAGATATCGATACGAACGAAATATAACAAAATACACAATGTGTGATCGGTTGAAAAGCTCCCAATATCAGACAGATTAGGTTCTACGTGTATTTTAATATCATCATCAACAACCTTGGATTCCTTGTACGATGTACATACTCGTAATAGACAGGCGTAGAATTTTCGAGATAGGAAAAATACTACATATCATATTTGTATCATACTTATATCATACCTATTCTTCGCTTAACAGTGCTAGCTAAGGCAAGCAAAAATTTCAATTTAACGCTTTTGTGTAATGCGTATCATATTATGTTTACGTAACCCCAGTGCTCTAAATGTTCCAATTCATTAAAAATTAATAAATATACAAATATATGGACCCTATTAATCAGGAACTTTATTTCTACTAATCATAATCATATTATAATTTAATTTACCTTCTCAATTCATTAGCTTTACTTTTACGACGTCGAGTCAACGTTACTCGCCACATCGTCGTAAATTCTGAGGAAATTGCAGAAAGGATCGTATCTTCGCTTTCTCCAGGCCTTCCTAATTGGGCCAAATTGCCAGTGGCGTCTGGGCCCTATCTATTTAATTTATCTATGAGCTCCAGAAATGGCGCTTGATGTGTTCAACCTGCTGCATTCAAGGAACTTAACCCTTTGACCCAATTGAGGGCATGATTTTTTATGGTGACTTTGACGTATTTTATAGAATTTAGATCTTGTAAGTTTTCTTTGTTTGTATAGTCTTAACTTTTGAAGTTTATTGGACATAGATAGATTAAATATCAAAGAAAAGGTCGATTTTGTCTGAAAACAGTAGATTGTCCCGTCTCCTAATTAAAAACATTGATTCCAGCAACGATCATTCTTCATAATTTCCGATAAATGATTACTTTACTATCTTGGCATCGAAACAATGTGCGATAGGTGTTATCGTACGATGACTTACATTGATTGTAACTTTAGACCCAGGAATAGACGAACATTTTATGCATTTTTTCTATTTTCTGTTTCTCCAAATTATTCTCTAGTTAATTTTACTTTCCATTACACAACACTGACGTGATTGCCTCTGAGGTGTGCCTTGTCGACCGCAAGTCTTGAAATTGACTCCATGTAGAGGTAGACTTGTATTCCCAACCGCAAGGAGTCGTGATCTAAAGGTTGGGTGCATTTGTACATAGTTTTCCCGTGTACACTTGACTATAATTATTATTTGGTATGTTTGTAGGTTTTTGCAAGGGACCGAGCTGGGTTTGTAGCTTTGTAGACTATGCGTAGTACTGTACCTTTAAACAAAAATTAAGAATCGCTCTAGAAGTAGCAAATCTATCTATATCTTATCTTATCTTATGATAGGGGGCCGGGAATAACCCCAGCAGCACTTCGACCCTTGAGGATCTTTTGTGCCTACCCCATTATACACACTGGTCATCTCATTGTGCAGGTTTCCTTACGATGTTTTCCTTCACCGTTAGAGCAGTCAGTAAATGTACGTAAGTCTGCGAAAAATACGACAAACTCATTGCTACATGGCACTGCACAGTTTCGAACCCGGACCTCCCGCATGGGAGTCCGGTGTTCTAGCCACTAGGCCACCGACGCTATATTCTGTCTATATACTATACACGCTTGCTCCTCTGGCCTTATCGTCGCTTTTGGTCAGATGAAATTGACGTCAAAGGTCTGTTAAATTTCATTGATAATAAAATGGCATTGACAATCCTTTAAGATGATGTAAAGCTTGCCCTATCAAAAACCCTAACGGAAGACACGGCTAAACAAATAAATGAATCACCCAGCCTGTCATGTAAATTAACTTTCTCGATGAATGCATTTATCTTCAAAATTTTGGGACTTCGAGTAAGTTATGGTGTTCTACTAAGGACATGGACAACCCCATTTTATTGGGGTGTCACCCCTGTCTGTATAAGGATGGGCAGAGGGGCCAAAGTACTGAGGTACTTGTTAGGGTACAATAGTGGATTTAAATTGTTACTGGAAAAGATAGTGAACTAAGTTAATATTAGCAGAAAACACAGGAAGTAACTAAAATCTGCAACGAAAGAGGATATTGTATAACAACAAATTCGATCAGTATCATCGAGAGGTTTTTTGCGAAAAACAATTTAAAAATTCAAACCACTTCTTTCTCAGTACTCTCTGAACCTTGGGCACTAGGGAACGAATTTACTTTTAGGTTTGACAGAATTATTTTTTTGTTTACGGGAATAAATCATCCAAAGATACCCAACCTCCTGGGGGAGAGACTGGGTTATGTGAGATTTTTACTCACTAAAACCCCCTCGATAGCCGGCCTCGTGCAAATCGGAGGGCTCCGGGATCTTAAGAGGAACGCACCGGTGTCCTAACCTAACCTAACTTAACAAACGCCAAAACCATCCATTATCAAATTTTCCTGCTTGTTACTTTATTCTCATTTCATATCTATTCCATAAAGTTTAGGTCCGATGCAAATTTTGTGCAAGTGCATTTGACGACCCGAGTTTCGGGTGATTCACCTCTCTCGCCCATGTATGTGTGTTTTAGTGTAGGTGTATGTGTTGCTGTATTGGTGACATCATTTTTGAGTGAATTAGTATGAATTTGTTCAAGTGATGACATCATCGGAACAAGTATTTCAATTGAGTTGCAGTTTGTAGGTATGAATAATTATGACAGTAATAAACATTGTAATTGTGTGTGCTGGAATTGTGGTTCTATTCGTAAATATTTACGTATGGTTTTGTGTAAGATAGACTAATTATTAAAGCAGAGATTCTGAAATTCAATCCTCTGTAGATTGCTCGCTAGAGAAATTTTATAAGGAAACCGCGTCTGTCAGTTCGCGCATGCGATGTGGGCATTTTCCCATACATTGGTCGGGTTCTGAAATGTCAAATGTATGAAAACATATGACCTATTGGTCAATTTCGTGATATCGTCAATTTCGTGATTCGGACAATTTCGTCATTGTTCTAGAGGAGAGGGCACTAGTAGTCCGATTTCTGTGATTTAAAGGTTAAAGCTAGAGCTTTAACCAGTTTATGACAAGTTTGACTGATGACTATATGATGCCTTATAGCTTGATTGTCACTTTTTCATCATCCATCATTATCTATCTATCATCATACATGTTAATAATATTTTATCTTGATTCAGAAGTTTATCACTTTTGATTCTTTCGTGTTGCTGTAATTCCCAATATAAATTTAAATTCAGTAAATCGACGGATCATTTTTATCTCTTTAGATCTATCTATGACCACTTTATAACTTTCGTTATTCGTAATAAAGATCTGTCAAACACATTTGAAACTCACATACCTAGATGATCTACTTTCATTTTTGATAATATCGCTAATATTAACCTACTTCGAACATCATTGGCACAGAAGCATGTATCATGTATTCATGAACTATACATAGAAGCTTACGTCATGGAGACTAGTTATTATAAAATGCATTGTCGTCTGCGCATTATTGATCTGACGTGGGGGTTGTGACGTATTTACTGCACTAGTCATGCACGCGGGTGGACTTCAAGTTATTGCCTTGACGTGGGCGTAGCACAAAGATCAAGATCAGCTAGAGGAGGAAGAAGAGGAGACTTAGTTTATAACAATAATTATCCAACTCTTCTAGAAGAAATTGTCTTCTAAACGGTGTTCTGTCACGAGTTTCGTGACTCTTCAATTTGGGAGTTTTAGAACATTTAGAAAATGCTATACAGTGGCCAACACATGAGCTACTTTGTCACTTTAATTCACTTAACAAATTCATACCATTTGCGAATCTTAATTCTCCACCTATTTATACGGGAAGTTTTGAAGCATCTACTTTTTTAGCAATTTGATAATGAAAAAGAGCAGTTATGCAACGGCCACGTAATGATGGCGATTTTAACATGATAACTGTTTATGAACCGAAGCGAAGCTGAGTTTCATAATAGATCGTTCGATTGTTAAAATCCCCATTACGTGGGTTGCATACAAATACTTTTTCTATGACCATGAAACATATAAATAGAAAATAAAAACCATTACGGAGACTTCAACAGACGCCATGAGAGCTTAACATTGTATTGGTAACTATGGAAACCGTAGATATGTTTGACGTATTGTCGACATCGCGCAGGTGCGGATGTCGAGTTTTTTGTATGGCTATAGTACCCAGTGAAATGTAGTGCATTTAATACCAAAGAGTTCTGTTTTTCTTTGTTGTATGCAGTGCCATACAACAAAGAAAAATTTACATATTACAAATGAAAACTGTTATTTAATATTTCATTAAAACACTATTTTCACACGACCTAACGAATGAACCTCTTTATGTTATTGATATTTGTTTCTTAATGAACATTACGAAATGGGAGTAAAGAAAAGATAATCTAGATTCTTTCTTGTATTTTTAGTGCTTTTTTCATATTTTCGTGTTTCAATAATTGTATTCTCTATGAAATATTAGAAATTTTGAACTATCTTATATTATCTTATCTTTTATTATAAACTAACTTGTTGCTCACTAATTTTATTTAGTTTAATATAACCTATGCTTAAGTTTCTACTGGTGTATGTATGGGCTATGAATACTTTGTCATCTTACCGCACAAATAAACTTATTCTTATTCTTATCTAGTGTCTAAGTGTTCTGTGATGCAAACGAATCATTGTACCAACGACAACTCGGCGAGAATGCGAGATAAGGATTTTATAATAAAGTAATTTTTCAGCGTTTCTCGCCAACCGAAGATAAAGTGCGCTAAGTCGACGATATAAGGCTAAAATATGACGGGATTGTACCAGAGAGGACATTTGATTCAATACCTATTTTAACCATGTTCGGTTACTTTTATTTTTGTGAGCAATTTAGGTCCTGAAAACCTAGTTAGGTCTGGAAAACTGATTAAAAAGAAATCTAATATGCAGTGTTGACTGATCTAAAATTATAAATGCTACTATACTAGGTAGACTAGGTATATGTACCTAATAAATTTGCTGTATGCAGCAAAGTCTCTGTTAGCTGACCTGAGTGAATGGTATAGACACTGTCTCAGACCCATAAACCCAATTGTTATCATCACAAGGAAGCTAAAGCCAGCTACATAATGTCATCCATTTTAATATAAAATTATAACGGAGATTTGACCACATAATCGTGTTGTGTCCCGCAACCAGCGCTCCATCTAGCATGTTAGGCGAGACCTGAAAACCAGCGTGTCGCTGAGGTCTCGGCCATTTCATTCTACACATAGGTCAATGCGTGTTATATATATATTTTGTTTATAGGTTAAGAATTAGAATAAAATAACAATATTGTACCTTTTTTCTAATGTGTGAATGAATAAATACTCTTTTATTTTATTTATTATTATTTTTTATATTTATTAGACCAGTGAATGGTCCTACTTGACAGATATCAAAAACTTGCAGGAATAAATATGGCTTAGGCCAAAAAAATTTCTTTGTTTTGTTTCCCTTTTTCCTCTTAAGTTTAAGTTTTAGCGTGTTCTATGTTTGCTGTATATACGTAAAATAAAATAAAGATAAACTTATGAAAATAACAAATTGTTGTATATATGCTGTCTTTTTATAGAGCAGTAAAATATTTTATTTCTGAAATTGAAATATTTAGGAATAGGAACTTAAAGTAATATTCTTGTACCTAAAGTTAATAATTTAAAAAAATGTATAACGTCTGGTCCTCATTTATCTAAGTATCTCTAAATTGTAAATGATAAATGCTGTATCCATTTTCATTAGTCGTAAACTTTATATTTCATTCCCTTCTTCAAGGAGCCTGTCCTTTCTACCGAGGTCCAAAGTCATCTCAATCAGATCGACCGCCAATAATGGGCTCATTAAGGGGGCGGTCTCGCTTACAACTTCATTAGGGCAGCCCATCATTGCCATCAGATAAGTTAAATGCCTGATCGACGTACTTGTATGAGGGAATTGAGATGGCAATCTTGTTTGCTGGATGTTGGCAGCACTGTTTGGGTAGGAAAGACTGTTCGTATTGTATCTGTATGTTTACATCATTATCATCAGCCTATTAATGTCCCCAATGTTGGGGCACAGGCCTCCCCTTGCACAAGGGGATAAGGGCCATGATCCACCGAGCGGGCCCAGTGCTGTTTGCTGGATTTCACACGCCTTCGAAAACTTTTTTAATTTCCTCAGACATGGAGGTTTTCTCACGATGTTTTCCTTCACCGTTAGAGCAGCCGGTAAATGTACGTAAATCTTCGAAAAAATCGGAAAAACTCATTGGTACATGGCATTGCATGGTTTCGTACCCGGACCTCCCGCATGGGAGTCCGACGCTCTCTTGTATTTTTACACTATTTCTTAATTTACTGTTACAAGTAAAGAAATTGTGTCAATTTACCGGCACAGTGCCTTCAGAATACCAAACTCAAATCAGGCTAAATGAGCTAATTGTTGCCTACTTTTAAAATTCACAGCTCCAAACAAATGTATGTACCTAAAGCGTTGTCTAGGGAATACTAAAATGTCAATTAAATAATCAAGTTGACGATAAAACAATGTGTATTTACTGCAACTATAGATTCAGTGAATAATTAAAATGAAGTTTTTTTTTTATTTTTTTATTTTTTTTTATTTATATCTAAACCCGCGTTTGACTTTCACTTAGTGGTAAGTGACGATGAGGTCGAAAACACACGGGCCTAGTAAGTACTGGCTCTTCTATAAACACTGTCGAAACACATCGACGCCAAAGCGAAGACGTTTGACGGCAGACCTGACATATAAGGGTGGTCGCTAGCCAGGCGGACAGGGTCCTTCCACCAGCAAGTTACTCAGATCAGTCGCCTCGTACGACACGCTTTATCCAGTGGCGGTAGGGATATTCTAAATCCGTCGAAGTTCGTCGTCTAGTTCTACCGAGTAACGACACAGATCGTGAATAATAATTGAATATATTTTTAGGAACATAATTATATCTGAAAAAAAGATATGAACTTTGGTGATATTTAGACAAGTAACTTATTTGTTAGATACAAGAACGCAACGGCTTAATATAATATGTTACATACTTACTAATAGCATATTATAGTAGCGGTAGTGTAATCGAATTTCCATACAAATCTCCGAGTCGGTTACTATGTGATGTAGCCCATAGTCTCACGCACTAGATATCCCGTTGGATGCAACATCAGCGGGATAATTGTTTCGACTCAGCTGCTTATTACGATAACGGTTCCTCTAGGGTTGTCTGATACGATTAGCCTAGCCCAGTAATCTATTATGTCATGTCTTTTATGTCATGTCTCTTATGTCACATCTTTTATGTCATGTCTCTTATGTCATATCTTTTATGTCATGTCTCTTATGTCATGTCTTTTATGTCATGTCTCTTATGTCATGTCTTTTATGTCATGTCTCTTATGTCATGTCTTTTGTGTCATGTCTCTTATGTCATGTCTTTTATGTCATGTCTTTTCAGACCAAAATATGTGCACGCCGGGTACAGTACGTACAAACGTCAAAATGTACAAAGTTCTTGATTGTGCCATTGACAAAATGTACAACATGCAAGAGACAAAATGACCTTTTGTCTGAATGTTTCCATGACAGAATACCCTATGGTCAAAATGTGTAAATGCTATAAGGAACGAGTGACGAAATATTCAACTGCCTGAATGTGCCCGGGTCACATGTCACACTATTTTTGTTGTGTTTAAATATCCATATATTACACAAAAAATGAATGTAAACATAAATATAGACTCATTTTATACTCTTCTTTTAAAAAAAGTTGTAGTATTTATATATGTATTTATTTAACTATAGGTACTAAAGGTAAAGGCAAAAGAACCGGTATGCGAAAGCTTCTGGATGACCTGGAATTAGTCGTAAAAGATGTAATTGTGTTGCTATTATTACAATAGACTTTTGCATAAATAACCTAATAATTCCCATAAATTTCAGGTTTCCTTTGTTTCAACAATGGAATTTTTTGTTTGTTTCAACAAAAAACAAACTGTTATGAGTTTTTCTTCTATTACACATTAATTGTCTCATCCGGTATCACATTCAGGATTTTTGTGCAAACCAAAAGTAACCCTAGGTGCGCCAGCGCAGTTCGCACAGCGCTCTTGCGCCGAAACTATGCGATAACTTCCGTAGAAAATTGCCGATACTACATCGAACGATACGTTGAGTTGCTTTTAAGATTGTTTCTTAGAAAAAACATAGTAAGAACTTGGTGTTTCTTGGCAGTTTCTCCTACTACGAAATAAATACTACGATATAATGAAACACACCAATTCTCAAACTATACGTTTGAGAATTAGTGTGTTTCATTATTCAATTAGATGTAATTTATTCAGTCTATAATTAAATTAAAATGCGAATGAAGGTGGCGGTTCAATTACGTTAGGCTTTTGTAACAGGACTCCTTTGTCCCTATCCCTAAGTCCCTAACACAAATACAACATTACGTGATTAGGACATTTGAAAGGGTTCGCAACCCCTGACTTCAAAGGGTGCATGTGCATTTTAAAGTCTGATGAATTACTGTCGTTAACTATGTAAATGCAGACTTTATAAACCTTTGTTTGCAAATCAGTTATTAGAATGAGTCAAAAAAGTTGAATATTCAACAACATTGAATTATTGATTGTTTGTTTGATGACTTATGAGTTTGAATCAGTCAATGTCAAATATTTACATATATAATTATTTAAAAAAATGCAAGTAAGTTTCAGAACTCAGAAGGAAAGGAATTGTTAGGAGTTAGGAATTCCCCAAACCCAACCAACAGTCAATGAAAATTAACATTATTTTATAACAACAGCTTTAGGTAATTGGCTTCAACAAGGAAAGTATAAAATTCTCCAAAACAATGTAAGAACACATAAAACAAAGCGCAAATCACCAAAACTTGACACCAACAACAATGCAAAAGGCAATTTTATGCTAAACAATAAGACGTGGTGCTCTCAACAGGTGGGATAAGGATCTGAGTTGGCACCTAAGTACAGTTCGCCGCGAAATTAGGTATAGTTTCTCAAATAACGGACTCCGAAAAGAGAAAATTCAGTTAGTTACTAGGATAATTAATTCAAAAAATCGAATGATGTAATTTATTTTTAGCCTCTTTACTAATCAAAAGTTGCATACCATGAAAAAGTTGCTGCATTAAACTGTGTGAGACGGATTTTGCTTTGAACATCTCCGTAAGATCCAACTAGCTCACCGCTCAGTTGAATCTTAGAAGAAACAAATGACTAACGACCATTTTTCGGTAACGGTGACGTCACAAGCATTCTGGCTTTGACAACCGGCCCGTAGTCAGTTCAGGCCGCCAGTAAGCCTCTGACATGGCGTAACGACTGCAAATTCATAATCCATAGCACCGCTATTTCAATGTGAAAGTCCACGAGGAAGGAAAATTTTTATTTCTCGTCGCCCCAACAGAAATGAGACAAAGCACGGGCTATGCCACTAGTCCCTACCCTAAGGATCGACCCATATTTCCGGGACCGAGTGTACGATCAAACATCGAAACTTGCAAATTATCCACGCTCGTGACTGAGCTTTGAGCAATCATTGGCAACGAAATACGCATCAATACTGCGCTTGCGCCTCAGGTGCTGTTATTTAGGAATGCCACGTTGCAAACACTTGCAGTGGAACTAATGCCATAGTACGAATTAGGGTGAGGGGGTTACGAAAGCGAATCTAGGATTCTTGCTTTGAAATACATAGGTGTCTGTCTAAATTCATGCTTGCGCCTGAGTGTTATGAAATTGCAGATTGTATTCTAAGTATACGCTTCACAGGTATGACTTATACCTATGTCAAAATGTATATTCCCATCTCACCACCGTGGAGACTTACAGAAATTAGGTACCTATAATCTTTAGAAGAAAAGCAGCCCCTGTATTCACATCCTACTGCGATTATCGGTTATTCATTACCCACCTCTAATTACCGATCGAGAACCGTGACGGTGGGGCAAGAATTTGTGACGGACGGGACAAGAATTTGTGGCGGACGGAACGAGTAACAAGTAATATTTCCATAAACCAATAGTAATGAAATAGGTTCTATGATTTTATTCGTTTTAAAAAAGGCTCAACGAGTCTTAGCCATCTTTTAATGAATTGTTATCAAATGTTATTTGCAAATTATAATCAATTTCGCGAAAAATATTTACATTAAAAGGTGTTTTAGTTATTGCTATTGCTTCGCAATTGCAATCAAGGCGTCTAGCCCCTTATTATTGGTTAAAAAATTGGGTGGCTTTCGCGCCATTTCTATAAACCAGATATGACATTTTCCTAAAAAGACCTAAACCAATACTCCTTGTTCCATAATATTGTGTGAACAAAAGATTTAGAAATGTAGGCTCTTTGATTTTATTCGCGTTTAAGAAAGACTTAATGAGTCTTAGCGGCCGTATCCGGCACTAGAGCTGGGATGAAATTAACCGGTAGCTGCTACTGGCTCTGGATCAGACCCCTGGTACCGTTAGGTAACTTAGGGTAACAATATCAGGCTTGAATGAAAGAAATAAATAGTCTGCCGGCGTTCGTTCCTTTATGATATCAGGAGTGAAATATATGTGTTCCCCGAAATTGTTATTTATAGTGGACCTCATAAATAATCAAGAGTATCTCATGGAACATTTAAAAGATACATAAATCTACTTATTTTCCATCAACGTATAATCAAAATTAATTGGTGTATCTGTCGCAGGGAAATAGTCGAATACGTGACCAGCGTCAACGGGCTTCGGATTTGAATAATAAATCACGCTGCATCCCAGCTCATTTGTTTCGAGAGAAAGGCGTCCGATTCCTCACCTCGAACACCAATCATACACCCAATCTACCACGTATTGACATTGGGTCTATTCTAGGGTCGATGTAACAGTCCAAAAGCCCTTATTTTATGTACATTCCAGCACGATCTAATTGTATTCCAAATTCCAATACACATTGCAAGCTCAAAAGTCGAGCGCTACGAACGTCTTGTCACGCTCACACATGTAATATGAGCGAATGAGATAGGACTAATGTCGAATTAGACATTCCACTACGAGAATCGCCGTCCTGGACGTCTCTCGAATGTCACATCATTTGTATGTCACAACATTTGTATGTCGAACGCTGCGAGAATCGCCATCCTGGTCCAACTTTCTTTTCCTAAAACCGACTCTGACTATTTTCTTCGGAAACTAGCAATTCCCAATTGCATCACACATTCACTTCTTACTTACATGTACTTACACTTATCAAATTTCACTTGGCGCGTAATCTTACATTATCCTTTATGCGTGTCAGCTGGAACATAAAAGTTTTATCTCTCGGAGAAAGCTCAGTATTAAGGTTAGGCATTCCGTTTCCGGCTGACATCGGCCTGTAATCGCTGGAAGTCATCGCTTGTCGTCGATGTTATCACTGCGGCGACAGTTTTCACGCGACTAAACGCGAGATGATGCGGCGAAATTGGTCCCTCGAGCCGGATCAACCCTTTTCCGCTTTGTTTATACTTGTGTGTTTGTTTGTAGGCGTAAGGTGTAATTTTTGGGAACGAGATTCAAAGTGTCTTTTTTAACATCAAACTAACCGAAACGTGGAAAAAGTACTTACGTTTCTTGCAAAAAGTACTTACCTGCAAATTAGGAAATAAATAAGTATAATAAAAAAGTAAAGAAACTCCGACTGCGTAAAAAAGCGAACTAAACAGCGATTAGATGAAAATAATGATACCCCATTTATTAAAATCCATCCAGCTCTACGAGGGAATAAAGTATACTCCACAAACAAACATAGATAGATAGAAAAACATTACCCTGCCCATGCAGTCGCGCAGTTTGGGTAAAAAGTACTCAGATACATTATAGTGAGTGTTTAATATAAAAAACACCTTAAAGGAGATAAGTACGAGTACTTACATAAAGTTTTTTGATATGATCATGATATCCCAGAGTATTTACTTTTGAGTCTTATTAAAGCAAAAAGAGAAACTCGCTTTCTTCTCCCCTTTTAAGGCACTCAACACAACGAATAAATATTTTCCTACGCAAATATTGAAAACCGCGTAATAAACTGACAAATAATTGCTGTTCACGATGAAATTATTCTCCATAAATCAATAGACAAATTAAGCCATGTCGCGGTGGTGACCTTAACCCTACAACTGCAACTCTCGCCACAACAGTGGCGTCGTCGACAGCAGGTCGCGACATCCTTATCGCGACATCGGTCGCGGATGGAGCAGTTAATATTCGCCGCGCGACATCCACTTTGTCGTGCCGCATGCGTTTATCCGTGCATCGATTTCACCGGCGAAATCGTTGATGTATTCGTCTCCCACGTAATTAATAAGTTCCATTCGAGAGAATATCGCAAAAAAGGGTTAATGATGTCGCGGATTGTTAATCGAAAGTTTATTGTGTGATTGTAATGTGTATTTTCTCGCAATTGTCTTTGTAATTCACTTTCTACAATTTGTCTTGCACTGAGTTATTGAGCTCGTTTAAATCGTAATTTATCGGTTTTACGAATTATGGTCTGCTACGTCTTTTGAATTGCAATATTTATTATTTAAATAAACATATTGAATGGGTTTAAATGTATTACTATGTGGTTTTTAGCCTAACCCTTTCGCCGCGACTGCGTCATTCCGCCCACGTATTCTCTGGGGTGGTCTCAACGACCCTCACTAATGCGCGTTAATTAGCTATGACTAGAATACACAATTTATTTGTTTAGATTTGTCAATATTTAAACTATTTGTGTCAATGTTAAAAACTGTATATAAATACTTACTTTCTAAATTGTATTTATTTGTTTGCCCTTTTTGGCAGATATGATTGGCAGAATTATCATTCCTTATAATATTTGGCTTTTTTGATCGTCTGAATTATTCTGCATTTTTAAGAAGTAGTCATATGAATCAGCTACTACAAGTATTTCTTGATTTATTTCTCATTATATAGATAGGTACTAAGTAAATCGTCTTTATATCTGCTGCTCCTGAATCACAATCGAAAACTGAGAGGAATATTAATGAGTTGTATTTTTTTTGTTTTTCTCCCTTCGAGTATTGTCTATCTCATTCAAATGCATAGTACAGTCTCAGTTTCTACAAATTCCTTGATCTATCCTTATCTGTAGATACCAGATAATTTTTTTCTTTAATCGGATTATATTTCCCCTCCAAGTTTAAACGAGCTTATTTATTTCGAACTGTTTAATTCTTGGCAATACCCAAGTATCCATATCTCCAAGCATTCTCGAGCAACCGGTAATGAAATCGATACAAAAACCAATCTTATTTCAAAGGGGAAATGAGAAATATTTCCTTTGCGCAATCGCCCCTTCCTTCCCAGATACATATTTTAACAACAATGGGAAAATTGCTACTGCAGGCTATCATCAGAAAATTATCGTAGTGTGGGGAGACAGACACGCAACCCTCATCTACAAAGTTTACTTTAGCAAATGCGCCCTATTCTATTTCTGAAGAGGCAGGGTGCATATTTCTTTGATACTTTGCCACCTGAAGGTTAATAAAAGTGAAGGCTTTTAGTGCGCATGCGTGAATTTTGGAGGGAAAAGCATCGTCGACGCAGTTGTCATGGCGATGTCGATGCACCTACAAATTCGCGATGACCAGGTTTTATTTGCTCAAATAACATTTCCGTTTCTCATACATAATTGTCTGTTAGAGTTTATATAAACTTTCGCGTATCGACAAATAAATTGCCAGTTGCACTCATATTTATGGCATCGGTTAACACAAGTGTTGTGCAAAGATAGACGATGAATTAAGGCTTTGTTCAAAGTGCTTATGACTGAACTTTGCTAGGTTTATTTACATTTGAGGTACGTACTGTTTCTTTGTGTTTTGATATGCCGTTCTCGTCAGCGGTTTCATAATGTTTTGATTTGTTTATCTTTATATCCAAACAATGCTTGATTGTTTATAAGATGGTATCGATTATCTTGCTGCCATGTAGAGTTCGTAGAATGAATTTTGTATTTATTTTAGCTCTGTTCTGAACCTATTAATTACCTACAATGGTTAGTTACTGTTCGTGACTTTTACCAAAATTTATTTATATGTAGAACTTTAGTAAGTACTGTAATCTGGACTGTTATACTCTCCACCTCTTCTAATTTTATCTTTCTTCTACATTCTTTGCTCATTTATGTACATAGATATCAGAATCTCATCAAATAAATCTAGGCAAAGCCAGCTTTTATAAATTTCCCTCGAACTTGTCCTGCGTACAGGATGTCCTTAATTAGCATGTAATTAATTTCCCATCGCTCTGTAGTCGCCGAACCTGTTGGACTAGTCCTCCAAAGGGTAAAACCGGGTAAATTGAGCAGCATTCCCTATTTGTGTGTTGTGTTTATCAATTAGACCTTTCAACTCTGCTGCTTAATTGCTTCTGTGCTGGTCAATTCGACTGGTTTTACGGGTAGTCTGGGGGATACTACCACAGAATAATACTACTGTTTATAAGTCTTGTAAGAATTAAATGTTAAAATCCTACTTTAGTAATTTGACGTCTCGGAAAAATTAATCAAATATTAACATTAATTTCCGAATTTCAAAATGGATTTCTGCATAACCTATTAATATTAACGGCTTCTTAACTATTGTTTCGTATTCGACTAATTTGTTTTCAACTACTCAACGACTTTTGCCTTATGTATGGCTTAAAGTCAAAAGCTGTTAAACTTGACCGCGTTCGAAAGTGGGTGTAATTATTTTTATACATCATTATGGTTTTAGCGCTTACCATAACGAGGTAACATAACGGCACAAACGCCATTATGCGAGAGTAATTCAAATCTCCCATCAGATATTATGGAAATGGTAGCGATGATTTATAAACAGAGACCAAACAAACAGCGCCCGTTATGTAAGTCCATGTTTTATTCATGTGTGCTGATAAATGTACCACTTTGAATCTGTGGTGTGGGGTGTCATTTAAAGAGAATAATAGGGATATTACGAAGGACAGGTGAGATTTGCATGTTGTGCCTACTTACGACAAAGTTCGTTACTGTGGCTGTCGTCTCCGACCTTTAAGCAGTATGGTATTATTCTTGGTATGGGATCATATAGAATGTTGAATATTTGGTTTTATTTTACTCACAATAATAAATATCATAGTCATATTAAAAACCAGTTTTGCTTTATCACTTGGATCTCATGGATCCAAACCGTGATAGATATTAGATTGATATACCTACAACAGAATTTTCTTCTAAATAAACTATTCGAAGCGCAAGCGCAGACCCGGTGTCGCCGCGTCTCGGATGAATGCGCGCACGTCGGCATCGCATATCACAGCCGCGTGCACTGCATGCCTACCGAGTTCCGCAGCTCGCGGGCAGATGGCGCGACCTGTTAATATTTATGCGATCTTAATTTTATCAGCCGCAGTGAAAGGGTAGAATCAGGGCCGTCTTTACCAGGGGGTGCAAGGGGTGCGGTGCACCCGGGCGCGGAGCGCCCGGGGGCGCCTGCCGAGCGCTGAATATTTAGATACCTACCTATTTAATTGAACTTAAGGGCCGGTAACAGGCCAGGCAATCGAGCGAAATTGCGTTTTTGACAAATGTGTGCGTGCCGCCGCACACATGCGGAGCCGGTCGCGCGCGCACCAGAATGACATGTCGTATGTGAATATTTTCAGAAGTCAGCGTGATGTAGGTATAAGATGTATTATATTCATAATACAGGGTGGACCAAAAGTCCGTTAACATTTGAATAGGTCGCTGCGTCGGCGCGGGCGGGGTATTGGCGCGGGGGGTGTTACTACAAACGAGAGCTACTAATAGGGATTTAGTACCATGGCGTCATTCAGCGGAGCGCAACGCGCATTTTGCGTACGCGAGTACTATCGAAACAACGATTCTACGACCGAAGCTAAACGGAAATTTTGTAATCATTACAATATACGGAACAGAAATCAAGCACCAACAATTCAAACGATTAAAAAATGGGTACAGAAGTTCGAAACAACAGGTTCAACTTTAAGTCAACCACGATCCGGCCGACCTAGGACATCGCGCGATCCAGTAAACATAGAGCGTGTACGAGTGTCTGTTCGAGAACAACCTGGTCTCTCTACTCGAAAGCGGTCTAGTGCTTTAGATGTGCCCAGAACATCTCTAAATCGCATTCTACACAAAGATTTACATTTACATCCTTACAAAATTCAAATTGTACAGGCTTTAAAGCCAAATGACCCTGCTCAGAGACTGCAGTTTGCTAACGAAGTGAGAGGTTTACGAGCTTCAATAACATCTTTTTCTCAGACGAGGCACACTTCCACCTAAATGGACATGTCAATCGACAAAATTGCAGATACTGGAGTGACACTAACCCGGACTTGAAGCACCAAAAACCTTTACACTCGCCCAAGGTTACTGTATGGGCCGCATTGTCAGCCAGCGGAATCATTGGTCCATATTTTTATGAAGATCAGAGAAACCGCGCCGTCACCGTTAATACAGAGCGATACATTGTGATGCTACAGAATTTTTTTGCTCCAGCATTACAGGACTTCTCAGGCTTTAATCGAAGCTCTTGGTTCCAACAAGATGGGGCAACATGTCACACCTCCAATGACTCTATAGCAGCACTTCGTGAAATTTTTGGCCAAAAAGTCATATCCAAAAGAGGTGACATTCACTGGCCACCCCGCAGCCCGGATTTAACTCCAATGGACTTTTACCTTTGGGGATATCTCAAAAGTAAAGTTTACATCAGCAACCCAGTGTCTATTGAGGAATTAAAAGAAAATATACGCGAGGAAATGCAGAACATTTCACCAACCACTTGTCGGGCGGTCATGCAAAATTTCCGTTCCCGGTTACAGGTGTGCCAGGATGAACAAGGGTCACATTTGAATGATGTTATTTTTTAAAAGTGAAATCCTAATTTGTCTACTTTATTATTAAATAAACAGTTTTTCACTAAAGTAGCAATTGTATTTTTTATAACCATTTTAAATGTTAACGGACTTTTGGTCCACCCTGTAGTTTGATGTCAATACGAATAAAACAGGTTAAAACGATAATTAACACTGTAAACGGAATTTTATTTTTAAAAGCACAACTGATAACTAATTGATGTTTGATGTACTTTACTCGTTATAATAATAGCGTTAAATCCTTAAATATTTTTTTTACAAAAACATAATATTTACGTTATAATATAAATAGATTATACAATAACATTCATTATTATACATACTATTTTTATAGTTTTACAAAAATGAAATATTTCCACAAGTAAGTAATTCTTATGTAGGCATAGTTCGCTGTATTAAACTAATCTACACAATATCTATCTATATTACAAGATAATTGGTCTGAAAAAAGTTCAAAGCCATTTTGAACTTTTTTGTTACTGGTTCGATCGACTTCAAAATCGATATCTGAGGATCCGGGTGGACTCCGAACACGAATCTGTGAAAAAAAGGGGGGAAAAGTGGCCGCCATTTTGAACTTTTTTGTTACTGGACCGATCGACTTCAAAATCGATATCTGAGGATCCGGGTGGACTCCGAACACGAATCTGTGAAAAAAAGGGGGGAAAAGTGGCCGCCATTTTGAACTTTTTTGTTACTGGACCGATCGACTTCAAAATCGATATCTGAGGATCCGGGTGGACTCCGAACACGAATCTGTGAAAAAAAGGGGGAAAAGTGGCCGCCATTTTGAACTTTTTTGTGACTGGACCGATCGACTTCAAAATCGATATCTAAGGGTCCGGGTGGACTCCGAACACGAATCTGAAAAAAAAGTGGGAAAAAGTGGCCGCCATTTTGAACTTTTTTGTTACTGGACCGATCGACTTCAAAATCGATATCTGAGGATTCGGGTGGACTCCGAACACGAATCTGTGAAAAAAAGGGGGGAAAAGTGGCCGCCATTTTGAACTTTTTTGTGACTGGACCGATCGACTTCAAAATCGATATCTGAGGATCCGGGTGGACTCCGAACAGGAATCTGTGAAAAAAAGGGGGGAAAAGTGGCCGCCATTTTGAACTTTTTTGTGACTGGACCGATCGACTTCATAATCGATATCTGAGGATCCGGGTGGACTCCGAACACGAATCTGTGAAAAAAAGGGGGGAAAGTGGCCGCCATTTTGAACTTTTTTGTTACTGGACCGATCGACTTCAAAATCGATATCTAAGGGTCCGGGTGGACTCCGAACACGAATATGTAAAAAAAAGTGGGAAAAAGTGGCCGCCATGTTGAACTTTTTTGTTACTGGACCGATCGCCTTCAAAATCGATATCTGAGGGTCAGGGTGAACTCCGAACAAGAGTCTGTAAAAAAGTGGATAAAGTGGAAGTCAGGTATAAGATGTATTATATTTATTTTATATTATATTAGCGAATACTGAGCCACTCACACAGACACGAACCGCAATCGCATTACACGAAACTTGCAACTACATCTTTGAGAATTCGTACCCGTACAGAGATGTAAACTTGTTTTGTGTGTTATTACTTACGTGTTGTGAACCGATTATCTTAAGGTCTTTTGTAATTTTCTTAATAAATAAATAAAAATAAAATTTATAATAGTTTGATGTCAATACGAATAAAATAGAATAAAAAGGCAATTAACACTGTAAACGGATTTTATTTTTAAAATCACAACTGATAACTGATTGATGTTTGATGTACTTAACTTGTTATAATAATAGCGTTAAAAGTTTGAATATTTTTTAACAAAAAGATGAAATTTTCGTCGATTGGTCCGGTCCGATTTGAAGTCGATCGGTCTAGTAACAAAAAAGTTCAAAATGGCGACCATTTTTTTTACAGATTCGTGTTCGGAGTCCACCCGGACCCTCAGATATCGATTTTGAAGTCTATCGGTCCACTAACAAAAAAGTTCAAAATGGCGGCCACTTTTTCCTACTTTTTTTTAAAGATTCGTATTCGGAGTCCACCCGGACCCTCAGATGTCGATTTTGAAGTCGATTGGTCCAGTAACCAAAATGTTCAAAATGGCGCCCACTTTTTCCCACTTTTTTTTAAAGATTCGTGTTCGGAGTCCACCCGGACCCTCAGATATCGATTTTGAAGTCGATCGGTCCAGTAACAAAAAAGTTCAAAATGGCGCCCACTTTTCCCCACTTTTTTTTATAGATTCGTGTTCGGAGTCCACCCGGACCCTCAGATATCGATTTTGAAGTCGATCGGTCCAGTAACAAAAAAGTTCAAAATGGCGGTCAATTTTTCTTAAAGATTCGTGTTCGGAGTCCACCCGGACCCTCAGATGTCGATTTTGAAGTCGATCGGTCCAGTAACAAAAAAGTTCAAAATGGCGGCCACTTTTTCCAACTTTTTCTTAAAGATTCATGTTCGGAGTCCACCCGGATCCTCAGATATCGTTTTTGAAGTCGATCGGTCCAGTAACAAAAAAGTTCAAAATGGCGGCCACTTTTTCTTAAAGATTCGTGTTCGGAGTCCACCCGGACCCTCAGATGTCGATTTTGAAGTCGATCGGTCCAGTAACAAAAAAGTTCAAAATGGCGGCCACTTTTTCTTAAAGATTCGTGTTCGGAGTCCACCCGGACCCTCAGATGTCGATTTTGAAGTCGATCGGTCCAGTAACAAAAAAAGAGATTTTTAATGCAGTTCTTTTTTTGGATCTATATTTTTCTTTTCTCTTTCCCATTTCTAAAAACAGACAGAAAATATTAGAAATACAATGAGAAAAATTAAATCATCAGCTGTTGAATTGAAACAATATTTTGAATAAAACTCACCTGCAACCTTTTACTCAACAACTGTACGACGTGTACAGACACTATTTTTCGTATTTTGTTTGGAAAGCTCAAACCGGCGTGCTCTCTCCTTGGACGCTGCCGGCCGACTGATTTAATTTGTTCGGGGGCATTCAACAAATACTCTATTTGAAACAGTGTCCGCCCCATAGAAAACTGTATGAAGATCGGCACGGCAAAAATGGAGAAAGTTTGAAGGTTTATATTTATTTTGTAGATGTATATTAAAATTATGTTATGCCTTTGTTACATTCTTCATACTTTTGTGTCTAGGCTCAATGTAATATATTTTTGATATTTTCTTTGGTTTATCATCAAGATTTAAAACAGAAACATGCCTTTTTTAAGTTTTTGATGAAGTTGACAATTTTTTTACCGCCATTTGGCACTGTTTTATAAAAAAATACGTTCATAGTGTTGTAGTCATAACTGTGTAGAAGCTAAATATATTTTTTTGTTATTGGTAAACTTGTCACAATTGACGAAATCGTTAAAACCCCGAACCTCGTTTCCAGGGATTGGCTTAGTGCCTCCCCTTAACGCCACCGCACAGTTTCATATTACCTACTTGTTACGACAAAAACGTATACGCAAAATGAAATTGAAAAAAAAATTTACATCAACAATAATAATTGTTTTACGCTTTCGGCGCTTGTCATAACGCTCATGATGTGCAAGCTAAAATGACTCTTATTACTACAAGAGTAACATTTTTATTTATACAACGCGCGCGCGCGGCAAAATCTCTTATACAAAGAGAGTGATCTGACCTTTGACACATTGCCGCCCGCTCGCCCGCTCTTGGAGCAAAATGATCTCTAAGTCAATGAAGTTTAAGTTCATTTTAAATGGGCGCGCGGTGCGGCACCTGTGCTGTGCGTCTATCAAAGCATAGCCGATAGTAATTTGCCCTCAAAGAAAAATGATCTTTAATCACTAACAATTAGGTGTAAGTTCATTTGAGCGCATAGGTAAGTGTCGGTGTTTGATTGATCTGATTTCTTCTTTTTATGTAGTTAAATTCGATAGCTCATTTCATTTGCGACAACCGTCGGATTAGCACGGAAGATCTAATGAATCCTTAATGTAATGAGTGCAGTGTTAAGTGTATGTGTAACAATACTCATCTAATAGTGCTTTGTTAATTAATTGAAACTTCTTCAAATAAGAGAAAAAATATCAAGGTAAGTCACTTTAAGTTTTTTGGACTTTTAGGTAGATTAAGTATACTTACAATTATTATCATCGTCAGCCACCAATAACCCACATGACAGCACACAGTTCTCGTCCATCCTCCCTCAAATACCTAGGTGAGGCGCCTACCGACTTCGTCTGTCCAGCGGTGAGCTGGAGGGGCGCCCGGGTGTCCGAATCTACGTACATAGGTACGTTCGATTGTCGAGAAATCGTCGTTTAAAATTAAAATACAATGCATAGGTACAATACCGGAAGAGATCGGATTCCTTCTAGGTTGCCTGGAAGAGATTGTTGTGGGCTTAGTAGGTTGTGTGTTCGATTCCCGCCTGTGTCTTAAATTTTTCGATTTTTCTTTAGAAATTTAAAATCTATGTAAGCATATGCATTTGTTCATGAGAGAGAGTCATGTTTATTTGTTTATAATCGCAAAAATACAATACAAACTCTCAATGTTAATGATTGATAAGAACCTTCCTAGGTAAGTACTTTATTTTAGAGTAAAAAAAAATATTAAATTAAAATTTGATTTTATTGTAGATGGCCGAATTGGGGGATGGTAAAAAGAAACCATCAGGTGCTCAAAACAGAAAAAGAAAACTGGAGAAAGAAGAAAAAATTAAGAAGCTAACTTCCCCGATTGACTCTTTCTTTCGACCTGGTAAGTTCAGTTAGTTGGTTGGTATAAATAATTACTATACCGCTGGTGCATCCTGCTTGCCTGGGTTCGATCCCGTACTAAGTTACTCAGTTCCTACCTATTGTTGTTAGGTATTTTGCGGATTGCGCACCGGAAGGCGCAATGGTTATAAACACCATTGATCGTACGTAACACTGACTGTTGTGCCGAAGGTCTCGGGTTTGAATTCCGGCAGGGGTAAATATTTTTTAAATTATACATATCTTCCCAAACCTTGATGACTCTTTGACCCTTGTTTGTATATTTTATAGAGTCCCGTACCAAAAGGTAAAAACGGGACCCTATTACTAAGACTTCGCTGTCCGTCTGTCTGTCTGTATCTCATGAACGGTGATAGCTAGAGAGCTGAAATTTTCACAGATTGTGTATTTCTCTGACCGCTATAACAACTAATACTAAAAATAAAATAAATTTGAAAAATTTAAAAGTACTGAAAAAATTTCGACCCGAGCTGGGACTCGAACCCGCATCTCTGCCGTGCCGGGGCAGCGCTCTTACCAATCATCGCGGATATAAATAGTACTAACAAAATTCGCCGAGTAGCTCGAATGACCGGATAGCTCAATTGGTAAGAGCGCTGCCCCGGCACGGCAGAGATGCGGGTTCGAGTCCCAACTCGGGTCGAAATTTTTTCAGTACTTTTAAATTTTTCAAATTTATAAACAATGCCAACTGTATAGTTGAAGGTGAAATCTACCCACCTAGACCTATAAAAAATAAAATAAATGTTTGAGGGGAGCTACGATACAATGAACTTGATTTTTTTGCCGTTTATTGCTCGATATGGTAAGGAACCCTTCGTTCGCCAGTCCGACTCGCAATTGAACGGTTTTTGGAGATAATGTTTTTCATGAAATAGCCGCAGGCGAGATCCACCAATCGCAACTAATGTAATTTCTGACTATTTGCGCTCAGAGCGTGCGCACGCGCCTCGGCAATTCCACAGTGAGCGCGCTTGGCCAGACTAACGAACGGATTTGACTATGCCCGCCTTAGCTTTCAGGCGCTGTTTTATTGTCCTAAAATATGTTAGACACATTGTTGACTATTTTATGTATTTTTAGGTACATCTTCGTCAACAGCAGCCCGACAGTTAGAAGAGACAGTCAACTTGGAAGAGATAACTTCTACGAGTAATTCACAAGTTCCAGCTCACAGTAGTACTAGTATCTCGCCTACTCCAAGTGAACCTATAGTTACCCAACCAGCAACTGAACCAGATGTACGATTTTCTGAAAATGTCGCCAATGATCCTGCTCTCTGGCCGCAAGTAATACCCGATAATTTAAGATTATTTTTAATAGAACGTGGACCAATTCAGATAAAAAAAACAAATATCCTTCAGATAGTAACATGAGGTCCTTTTCAGATACATATTACAGTAAAAAGTTAGAAAACAACGAAATTATTCACCGAGTTTGGCTTGCATATTCCACATCTACTGATTCTGTATTTTGTTTTCACTGTAAGCTTTTTAATACTAATATTACTGCCTTTAATGGCCCCATTGGTTACAAAGACTGGGGGCATTTGTCGAGAAATGTAGAAAGACATGAGAAAAGTTCAGGGCACATATGTTCTTTAAAAAATTATTTAGATCTAAAAAATTACCTATTGAAAGAGCAAACAGTAGACTCGGTAAATCAAATTGAAATAGACCGCGAGAAAAAGAGGTGGACGGCAGTTTTGGAAAGGATCATCGAAATTATTAAATTTTTGGCAGGTCAAAACATAGCATTTAGGGGCACAACTGAGAAGTTGTATGACCCAAATAATGGTAATTTTTTAAAGTTGGTGGAGAGTATTTCGAATTTTGATAGTACACTATCAGAACACATTGCTCGTATTCAAAGAGCTCAGCATCGCATGCCCCATTATCTTGGACATAACATTCAAAATGAACTTATCAGCATAATTGCTGAAAAAATTAAAACGTGCATAATTAGTCTTTTGAAGCAATGTAAATACTACTCTGTAATTCTAGATTGCACCCCTGATATCTCACACCAAGAACAACTTACAGTTATTGTGAGGTTTATTTATTTAGATCCATTGACAAAACGCGCTGAGGTACGAGAGCATTTTTTAGGTTTTTTACCTGTAACTGACACTACCGGACAAGGGTTGGCGACTTATTTGTTAGATTTTTTAAAATTATCCAATATTGAATTAGATGATATGCGAGGCCAAGGATACGATAATGGGGCCAATATGAGGGGGAAAAATATTGGCCTGCAAAAAAAAATATTGGACATGAATCCTCGCGCTTTTTACATCCCGTGTGCTGCTCACTCCCTTAATTTAGTAGTAAATGACGCCGCTAAAAGCTCATTGGAAATTACAAACTTTTTCAGTATTGTTCAAGAAATCTATACATTTTTTTCTGCATCCACATCACGCTGGGATGTAATTATGAAACAGATACCTACTTTGACATTAAAACCTCTTTCAAATACGCGTTGGGAAAGTAGATTTGATGCTCTTAGAGCACTACGTTTTAACATGGATAAAATATACGATGCATTGTACTCTATTTTTACAAATAACAAGTATGATAGCGACACAAGAAACATAGCGAGTTCATTAATAGCCAAAATAAAGTCTTATAAATTCATATGTTCAGTAGTTATATGGTACAATATTTTACTAAAGATTAATATTGTAAGCAAATATTTGCAAAAATCAGACGTAATTATCTCAGAGGCTACCAAAATGATTAATCTAGTTAAAAAAGATTTGGAACAATACCGCACCGATAGTGCGTTTGAACAGTTGTTATCTGATGCAAAATTAATTGCTGAAGAATTAGAATGCGAAACAGAATTTAAAGAAACTGCTCGTCCACGTCCCCGAAAAAGACATTTTGATTACGAGGCTGCAGATGAGCCCATTTTAGACCCAACCAACAATTTTAAAGTATGTTTTTATTTTTTTCTTCTCGACACCGCTATATCAAAATTAAATGAGAGATTCGATTTGATGACGGAACACAATTCAGTTTTTTCACTCTTCCAAAATATTGAATCCTGGAGGAAATTAGAGTTGCTAGAAAAAAAATCTCAATGTTATCGTCTCCAAGAAAAACTAACATTTAAAAATAGATCTGATATTGACGGAGAGGATTTATATAATGAATTAGAATTGCTGCCAATATTTTTTCCCAATGCATCAACAAGTACTCCCACTGATATTTTAAGCTATATATATTCTAATAATTTGATCTCCTCATTTCCTAATATCTCAACATCTCTACGAATATATTTAACACTGCCTGTTACAGTAGCTGAAGGGGAACGATCCTTTTCAAAATTAAAATTAATAAAAAATTATCTTCGGTCAACCATGACCCAAGACAGACTAACAAACTTAGCTATTATAAGTATTGAATCCAAAATTGATACAAAAATTAATGATTTCATTAAAAATTTTGCTAACTCAAGAGCAAGAAAAATTTAGTTCGTTTGATGAATGTACAGTAAGCAGCAGATCAACCTTTACATTACTTACCAGATTTACAAATTATTGCGACCGGTTTCGATAAATCATCTTCAGGCAGGCAAAAGTGTAATAATTAGGAGGTTCAAAAATCTTCACTTTTTTTTAAGAAGTAAGACCTTACCTTTCCTAGAGTGTTAATTCCAGAAAATTGGCATAATGTCTCGAATGGAGAATAGTTTTATTTTTTATTTGTATAATTCAAGTTTTGTTTTTTAAAGAAATAAATTATGTAAATTACGTGTATTGTGTTTTCTTGGTTGACTGGGAACTTAGGACCTCTTTCATACTGCAGCGTGTCAGTTGTGCATCGCGAGCCACGCTGCAGTGTAAAAGAAAATAAAGGGGCCGACTGTAAAAAAAACAAATCCATCAAGAAACCTTACTTCGATGTGTTCAACAACACTTGGTAAGCCTCAACTTTTCCTGATAGTTTTTGCAGTACGACCAAAAACGTATTTTTTCTTAACCATCCAGGATACGGAATGGCCGACCAAGTGAAGTTGAACGTACTCAAAGAAAGGTACCTATACGTCATTTTCTTTCTCGATGGGTTCGTTTTTTTTTCAGGCGGCCCCCGGTCTAAGAGGGCGCAGGCTGAGCCCCGCACCCCGGCGCCGAATAGGCTTAAGACGGCCCTGGGTAGAATGCCGATGAAGCGGTTTTTTTATATTCTGTGTTATGGAGTTTGCTAATGAAATAAAAAATTCCAATTCGGCAATATGGCGAGGGTTTTTATATTCCTGGTCAGGGTATAACCATGTCAATTTATTTCGCATCAGCATTTCGGCAGCAATGATTATTAATCAATAATTATACATGGTGTAAAAGTATTGTATGCAACGCACGTAATGGCGATTTTAACACTCGAACGATCTATTATGAAATGTTCTCGTATTAAAATCGCTATCATTACGTGGCCTTTGCATTAAGTACTAAAATTAATTATTTTTCGTGATTCACAGCAATAACTTTACCTCCATTGTCAAGAATGGGGATCGCGTGATACATTGATATTTCATTGCTTCAAGTACTTGTCAATATAGACATGGGTACCCATCGGTTAGTTTGTTTAGTTTAGGGGAATACAGTTTTTCTATTTACTGTTTTTTTCGATTGCTTGTTTGCTTGCGGGAATTGCTGAATGGGATAAAATATTGGTTTTTGTAATAACCAATTTACTTTAGGGGAGCCATATGCTACAATAAAATCACCATCAGAAACATCTAGTGACCAAGGATGTATTACATGCAAAGTTTTTGAAGGGACCAATTATTGAAAACATTGAAGCCTATGCATTATATGCTAGGTTCCCTCAAAATCACTCAAAATTTTGTCTATTATCAAAAATTGTGCAATGGGAGGGGTTGAATAGTGACAAAAACTCTAGGAAGCCCTCAAAAATATGAGAAGTGGTGAAGTGCATGGTCATTTCCCGACGAAAAGGTTAAACCTATGGACCAGGCCAAGAAAGCACGTTCACAACAAGTCCCACGTGCTCAAAACGTCTATTTCTCAAAATGTTCCACATGCTCAAAATGAATTCTCATATCCAAATTTCATTGTCAACAGATTGGCGCGCACCGATGACGGATGAGTCGGAGGCGAGGGCGCGGCGCGCGCCTGCGCCCCCGCCGCGACAGAACGTGCGCCCCCCGGAGCCGCGCCCGCGCACGCAGCTCCCTGACAACGCGGGGGCGCTACTGCCTGCGCCGCCGCGCCTGATCCGGCCCTCCGAACACCTGGCCATAGTCGAAAGGTCCATGGAACGACGGCAGAATGCGCCACAAGAAAGTCTTGCCATTGAACGAAGACTCGTAAATCCTGAAAGCGTTATGATGGAGCGTCGAATAATTTCTCCAGAAAGCATGGAACGAAGGCCGATGATAACGCAAGGTCCGGAAACCAGGATAGAGCGAAGGCCGCACACAGCTCCAGAAAACCTCGCTTTGGTAGAAAGGAGGCCGACGATGCATGAAATGGAACGGGAGCGCCGGCCGCCACACCTGGTGCCGTCGGTGACGGTGTTGCAAGGCCCGCGGCTGATGTTGCCACCGCCGGTGCCGGTCCACAGATCCGTAGCGCCGCCACAGACGAGGATGCCAGCTCCGGTGCCACAGCCGATGATGAGGCTGCCGCAGCCGAGGAGAGATGTTCAGGTGAGTTTAAAGATTATTATTGTACTTAGGGCCACTTGTGCGGACATTTAATACTAGATTAACTCACAAATTGTTTATGCTTTTCGTACGAAATTGACCTCTAATTAGAGTTGAAGGTTCGCGCAAGACTGCTTTAAGATTTGGTTCTTGAGTAGGTATCAAAAAGTGGCCTTTCATTTTAATTAGTTAAGTACTTTAGATAATGAAACAATCTACGAATTTAGCTGTCTTGTTTTTATCTAAGACCTACCAAGTTGAATTCGAAGAGTCGTCGAACGAAACGATGTGATAATAATTTGTTGCGACCTCGATTTTCTTGTCAGCAATCACAAAAAACAATAGACATTACTCAATCTATTCAGTATACTGATGCGCGAGATAGAGAGATTTGCATTTGCTCACGCATTTAATAGCAGAAACCGTATTATTTTGTCAATATAAAGCACTGCAGCGATTTAGAAACGGAACCATACCGTAGCCCATAGAAGTCTAGGAAACACTAAAATAGATTTCTATGCGTTCGGTTCACGGTGGAACGAACGCCTGTCGCCTACTACTTTTTCTTCCATGGATCGGTCTGATTCCGTTTCAGAATTGCTGCAGTATGCTAAACGTTTACTGAATGGTATCATTGGATTCGCGTATTACGGCAGCCGGTTGATTCGTAACGGTCATCCATGTCCGCGCTCGAGAAACTTGATACGCGGATACGCCGAGTAAATGCAAAAATAATAAAAACTGGAGGGACAAGTTTCCAGCGAGATTTTTGAACCATGTAATAGGGGTGATTAAACTTCGTGTTTGTTTTGAGGGATTTCTTTGCGCGAACACGTGAACATGTGAATTTAAATAAAAACTGCTAAATAAATTAGAATAAGTTGTTGCCAAATTTTCCGCGAGCAGGATTCGAAGTTAGCTCAGTTGGTTAAAGCATTGCCACGGAACAGCAAGACGGCAAACGTTAATATCAATAAATTACAACCACTTTTTTAAACCTACAAAGGCTAAAATACATAATACTTAAATAAAAATTAGTTAAAGACTGGTAAAATCAGACAATTGCCTAATGATGATCGATTTGGATTTTGGATCGACTTGATAAAAAGTTTCAGAAACTTTCAATTTGATAAGTGACATCTTTTTTTCTTTCATCCAAGACATCATAGTCACAGATCGCTATAGATAACTGAAAAATAGATTTCTATGGTTTGCGTCCGCCACCGTTTCTCATTCGCTGGAGTATCACAGAAGTTATATTTGCTAGGAAATATAAACTACATAATTTGGTACGACTGTTTAAAATTGTACTTTTACACACTGGAAAATGTAACACAATAACACACTGGAAATATGTAACACACTGGAATTTATTGACCCCGAAAAGAAAAGGTGACACATTTTTTTTCAAAATGTACAACTTTTCGCGTCCTTACCCATTTACGTTACGATTAGCATAAGAAAGAATGGCATTTCACAAAGGTTTTCACTTCCTGTTCGTGAATAAATCTGACTTCTCAGTATTGTCAGCTGTCGTATTATCGTACCCACCATTCTACATAAACCTTATACCACAGCTGATATCTATAAGCTCATTATAATAAGAAACCCGTTGACTCAGAGCGGGAAGTTACGATCATGTCCAAACCACACGCGGATTATCATTACAAGCAGCGAGCTAATAGTGATAATGGAAGCGTTAAAAGTGGCTCTTCAAAACGCAGTGCAGAGGGCAAAGAGTTATAAGTCACCATACTAATTTGTAACTTGCAATAGGGACTAAAAATGAACATTGTCGTAGATTCACGGACCATGATAGATTCTAGAGTCTAATTCTAGAGCCTTCCACTAGAGATTCTAGATCTAAATTTCAACGTTCAAATTTAAACAACGTTCAATTTCAAATTGTTTTACAACGGTTCTCTGACGTAGAGTGTCGTTCGATTCCAATTAAATAGCAATTACGTTTTCGTATTGATCCAACTTTAACTACCGATCTTGATTCTGCTAACACCACGCTAACACATTAACGGACGGATCGATCGTTGGCTTGGCCGAAACGTAATGTTAATCAAACGGTTCGGTGGCATAATATATGAAAAACATCAAGTCGCTGCAAATTTTAGTTTTTATTGAGATACTTTGTATTATATACTTAATCGAGTCCCAGAATAGTATCGGTGGGGTCATTTCTTCTTCTTGATCGCTACACTCTTTGTTTGTTTGTTTGTAGTCTCTTTATTTTACTAATATAAAATACACAGAAAATTAAAAACATTAAAATATCTACATAGGGCTTATCCCATAGGGAACTCTTCCAGCCAACCTTTGATTTAGGAGTGTTTAGACTACTTTTATGGTGGGTAAAGGTATGGAGTACAATAAATCAGTATAAATAAATTTCAATGATATGTACTATTTGTTATATGTACGAATACATATATTAATGTAATTAAATTAGTGTAATTTACATACAAATAACATAATAATTCAGTTCAAAATCTCAGCAACTTGACTAAAGTGCTCTCTTTCTTCATCGGAACCTTTATTGTTTGTGTATTGTACATTACGTTACGTCTCCATTCACAATATTATTAGCTCGTTGATTACAAGACACGTATTTCGCGTGGCGCCACAAGAACAATATGTTATTGTATTGTGTCGTATTGTATGGCCTGAGTCAGACCGCTATCGCTTTCGTATCGTCTCATCAGAATTTTGTCGAATCATCCTGCGTTATAGATTAGCATACGCGGATTGTTGAAGAAAGTATTGTAACGCCCACGAAATACATGTACTGTAAACAATATTATAAATATATACAACACATATATGAAATAAATAAAAGGTAACGGAATTAAATCTTATCTTATCTTATGGTAGGCCGGGAATAATCCCAGCGGCACTTCGACCCTTGAGGATCTTTTGTGCCTACCCCATTTCACACACTGGTCATCTCAGTGTGCAGGTTTCCTCAGGATGTTTTCCTTCACCGTTAGAGCAGTCGGTAAATGTACGTAAGTCTTCGAAAAAACCGAAAACCTCATTGGTACATGACATTTCATGGTTTTGAACTCGGACCTCCCGCATGGGAGTCCGGCGTTCTAGCCACGACGCCACCGACGTTCTATTTTTAGCATCACTTCGGGGTATTTTCGAATGAAATCAGAAATATTAGCATTGATGATGGCACTGCATGGTTTGGAATCCGGACCTCCCGCTTGTGAGTCCGGTGTCCTAGCCACTGTGCCACTGACGCTCTCAACGAAACTATAACAATATTATAAATATATACAATACATATATGAAATAAATAAAAGGCAACAAAAGTCATTTATTCATTTATTAGTCATTTATTTATTTTGAAGGATGCCTGGAAGATATCGCTTAAAACGATAAGGCCGCCTTCTGTACATTGTATTGTACCTCTCTTTATGTTTTTTTTTGTTTTTGTCCCCGGTGTGCAATAAAGTATATTTGTATTGTATTTATTTTTATTTTATTTGGGTAGCTTGTAGCCTTATTTACAAGCTTAAAGCCTCATAAATGAATCAAGTTGCTCCCTCTAATTCCAGTTCCTCTAGAAGAAACCTTCATTTAGTAAGCGAAAGCCTACGATACGAACATGACAACTGTCAAATAAATCACAAACTATTGTCCTCAGACTTTGTTGTCTAAAAGTGCAAAATCCAGTCCTCCGGTCATTTGGCGTACAATAAAGTGCGTCCTTCCTGCCTGACCCAGATAGGGTAAGGGCTCGTCCACATGGCACGGCTGACGAGAGCTGACGGCTAATGACATCGCCAGACGGGGCGGAGTTGGACCTTGGCCTAAAACCACACGCGCTTAAACTGCCGGGCTTTTGGTACTTGGTTCAAGTTATAAAACTGTAGAGGGACGAGCAAATAAGAAAATTCTAGTTTTTTAAAATTACAAGAAATTAAAATATAATAATTATTATTATTAACTCTTTATTGTACACAATATAATACAAACTTATACCAAAAAAAAATATGTGAAACACAAAGGGCGTGACTTATCTCTAAGAGAGATCTCTTCCAGCAAGGCAAGGCAGGCGAAGTGTACACCTATATGCTAAATAAATATACCTACTTAATAATACAAAATAGAAAATACGTACATAAATATAATATAATACATAAATATACAAATAAATAAATAAATACTATATACTAACATAAAAATATAATTATAATATAATAAAGATAATACAGTGATGACAAAATAAAACTAAAGGAGAGAAGAATAATGTTCCTTGACAAGTTTCTTAAAGATAGGAAAGGATTGACTTTCACTAATGTAGGTATACGTAGTTATAAGTAGGCAAATATAATTAAGCAGCAATGATTAGATTCAAATAATATACTGTTTCACGGGTTTTTAATGTATTTTATTAATTACGACCGGTTTCGTTTACACATCTTCAGGTATTTGTTTATAATAATTTTCTTAACTACATGCAGGTAGATAAATACAACTTTGCGTTCTGTTTTTGCAATTACTAATAAAATGTCAAGTTACGTTCCAAAACACATTAATAATATTTTGTATGTCATATTAAGCTAAAGTCAACAGGATACGGTCCAAAACTACTTACTTACATATATTGTCAAAGTAAAAAAAATAAAATATATGTGTCATACCTTATAGTATTATAATATAAAATAATTCAAAAGAGGTGATGAGGCTAACTCAACTGGTCATTCAGCACATTTTCCTTGTTTGGGAATTTCGCCTTGTTAATTAAAAATATACTAAATAATTAAAAATAAAATAATAATAACTAAGAGGTAAAAGGCTACCTTGAAACGGATACATCTTCTAAGTCGTATTCCTTATTGCTGAGGGTCGTGATCATTCTAAGGAATTAATCACATAGAACAACTCTAGTGGCAGATTTAATGGGGTGGTTTGGCATTGCCTTCCCCAAACACATATAATAATTTGCAATATAATAATAATGGTTTAACCATCTTCCTGACAGTATAAAAGTATTTAATGGTAATTATTTCAGGAATGCTTTGACAAATTCAAAATGTTACTACAAATTATCGGACTATTTTTCAGATAAATTAGTATAATAATTTTATTTATAATAATTATGTAGTTAGTTTGAATTGAATGTTTAGATTCTACTGTGAACTAATAACTGTTATTTCTGTAACATAATTATTATATAAATATATAAGGAATATTTGTACGTCTTATCAAGGCAAAAGGTAGCGAACATCACGATATAACCTAAGATCTTTGTAACCTATCTTTACAAATAAATTATTTGATTTGACCACAGAAATCAAACGAGTAGGAAGGGTGAATTTCAAAATATTTGGGTTTGACATTTGAAACTTGTCCCAGTGAGAGGCTCTTATCAAGGCAAAAGGTAGCGAACATCACGATATAACCTAAAATCTTTGTAACCTATCTTTACAAATAAATTATTTGATATCACCACAGAAATCAAACGAGTAGGAAGGGTGAATTTCAAAATATTTGGGTTTGACATTTGAAACTTGTCCCAGTAAGAGGCTCTTATCAGGGCAAAAGGTAGCGAACATCACGATATAACCTAAAAACTTTGTAACCTATCTTTACAAATAAATTATTTGATTTGACCACAGAAATCAAACGAGTAGGAAGGGTGAATTTCAAAATATTTGGGTTTGACATTTGAAACTTGTCCCAGTGAGAGGCTTTCACTTGTACCATTATACAACGATCCAGATTATCTTGAGTGCCCCTCACTTGATTGTGCTTGAAGGATATTGGGCCAATTTGGTTCAGTAGGCTAGTGGAAATTATGGTAATACTCGAAATGTGGAGTAATATCTTTCACTGATAGGCTAATTCTTACTGCTCGATGGAGGAACTTTGTGATAGGTCAGATTATGGTAATAGTTCCCAGAAATGTGCTGATGGGCGACGACGATGCCCATGGCGTCGACTTAATAGGCTGAGAAATGAACGTAGATCCCAATTCAAATACGGATATGTATGGATTACCCCATTAAACAGTTTGTAAGATTGCTTTCGCTCATGAAGACAGACTCATGATGCTGTCGTGTGGTTAAGAAGCTTGTTCTCTTATATTGTTGCTGTTTCCCTTCTCTTTTTTTGTCCCTTTTCAACCATTGCTGGTAAATACCTCTTACTTCTTGCGCTACTTGTGTAAAGTAGCTCCTCTGAGCCTTATCCATAAATAAGATAGGATATTCTTCGTACCTTTATAGATACAGAAGAGCACCTTATACGACTATATGCTAATATATAAAAAAGTATAAAACCAAAACAAATCTCATCATTAGCAATTTCGTTTTACAACCGCGATAATTGCTTCGTCAAGTCAAAATTCAATTCGGTTTTTGACCCACATAAGGGCTTGAGACTAATGAGTTGCCCCACTTTACTGAATACCAAAAGTGGTCTTCCACACCTCCCGCACTTTATGGTTAATAGCAACCCAGCGGAGGGAAGCCGTTGAAAACCACAGTTTATCTAAGGAAGTAGAAGGGTTCTTGATCGAGTATTGGTACTACGACATGCAATCAACTGGAGAGATCGTTTGTCATGATTGTATTGGCGTACGATTGTTGTTCGCTTGTAAATTGTGATCCAAGTAGCTGTAACGGTAGTGAGAGGGCATGTAGGCTATAAACTGTGCAATTTGCATTAAAATTGGTATCAATGTTTATAGAGTCTCCAGCTGCGTAACACATGTTATTATTTCACAAGTGATTATTTATATATAGACTGTACCTCTACTAGAATCTTAAAGCACGGTTAGTAATCCCTATTTATGTGTTTAATCTCATACGAACATGATTTCGAATATGTTTTGTCTGTTTTACAAGCTATTTAAATATTGCTGGCTGTGCCGATGCCAGTTTCTTCCCTTTCTTTAAAAGTTTAACATCTTTACCTTCTTAGCTATATGGATCATTAAAAAATTAAGATTGCTGTATTCAGATATCTTGCTATGTTTTCCCTATGACGTTTTCCTCTATCTGACTAGTCAGAGAAACTCAAATCTCTAACTCTATCATATTCTCACTCATATTTTCAGATGCAAAGAGATACCCGCTATCCTGTAGTATACAATTCAAAGTACTATAAGCTTATAAAACAACGCCTTCATCGTTGACAATTTTCCGGCCGGTTAGAACATAATAACCTGCAGGCATGCAGGCTGCAGAATCTCAGAGGCAACATAGTGTCAATTAACAGCACCACTGTCACAGCTGTGAGCCAATTATAAAGACTAGTAAGAGTTAAGTAAAAGCAGGAATGGTAGTAGTGAGGATATTTGAACAGTGAATAACTGAGAGGAAACCTCGTATGTTAATGACTTAATGTAGATAAAGTCAGAGGATAAGATCAGAGGACTTACTTACCGTCTGTGTCTAATACCATTTGCTAAAGACCGTAAAATATATTCCAAATAAAGTTATAATAAAGTTCGTACATATAAGATCTAACTGTGAAACAGACAATCAAACTTTTATGTTAGTTTGACCATATTCGAAAAGTCATGCGAAATCCATTAATAAGCCCTGGGCAAGGGGGATCATAGCCAAAACCTACCCTCCGGGGCAGGAGGGAGGGGTCTGTACCCCTCCATCCCGGGTGGAGGGGGAGGGGTAGAAGGGGGATACACAACATAAACTATGCTGATCATTATTACTTTTTACCCCAAGACCCCAACGCAAATAAATACCTTTCTCAAGATCCGTACTGGACACAATTTGTATTGCGAAAAACAGAAGGAAATCATCGAAATATGTGGTAGAAAGGTTCCGGCACTATACCTAAAAACCTGTGGATTACTTTAAAGAGACAGCTGGTTCTTACACGTTCTCCTCATCCATCAGTAATGTGGATGTATTAGTCAGTCATTGATATAAAATCAGAGTATGTAATAGATTCAAAAGGGACGTTTAATAAATTTTAATAGTGGTCGGACCGCCCGTTGTCGCGTGGGTGTTATAACAGTTATAAGCAATAGAATTGATTGTTATTTTGAATATCGATGTTTATTGTGTCACTGCCAGCATTAACTTTTTAATCGATTAATGATACAGTTAATAGCTGTAGCTTTGTCATCAATCAAACGGGTCGTCCACTCGAACCCTGGCTGGGGGGAGTGGGTGCGGGCCTGGAGGCGAACCTCGTGCCCGGACAGAAGCTCGGGGTGTCACTGCATCCCCGGTGTTTGATGCCGTTAAATTAAAACGGGCTTAAGGTTAGCTAAATTAATTTAATTGAGCGGAAGGATGCAATGGGGGGGGGGGGGGGGGGGGGGGGGGGGGAGCCTGAACGCTGCGCTCACCACGCGCCGTCACGTCGCTCCACCCTGATAGCTTTGTAGTATAACTCTGTTATTGTTTCGACGATAATCTTCGAAACATTTCGAAATTTCGTTGAGCACTCGTAACTTTATTTTTACTGTCTTACACAATAATAGGATCTCCAATTTCTCATGAATCAGGAAGTTCTCTTTCGGTTTCGCAACCGCAAATCATCGATACACCTAGTACGTTAGGGATGGCAGCTACTAATGTCATGCAAATCGGAATATTAAAAACGGAAACGGATATTTGGAACAAAAAAGTTGTTGGCTGTTAATTTTCAGTTAGCTAATTTAAAAAAAAGACATTTATTTCCTGATGAATGTATTTTATGTACAAATAAATTAGTAATTTGAAATATTCTTCTGCTGTTATCCGTCTTGCACCTCTAACGTGAATAGCGACATTAAACTATTTTCTGTTTTCTAATATATAATATATTGGAATGAAGTAACTTACGGCAAAATAATTTTAGCCAGAGCATTTTTGCATTACATTTTTTTTGTGGCGACCCACGACGCGCGCCACTACGATTAAGTACCTACTCACATAGGTGTAGAACGGGCTATTGAAATTTTCCTGGGACTTCGTATATATACAAGTTCCAAACATCCATAGCTGGACCAGGACATCTGGTCACCAGGCACAACACCCCGCCTGGTGGAAGATCTTCCCTTTTCCCTTTCATACAACCGACGTTACGTCATCCATGTCCTCACATAGCGCGTTCCTACACTAGATACAATATTTTATCACTTTTTGGTGAAAATAACTAACTTCCATTTTTTTTTAATTAGAGAACATGTGACATGTACTCTCCTTATGGTACTCTATCACACTGCAAAGATTCAGGAACAGAGGTTTTTATGTCTTACTCAAACTCCTCCTTGACTGGACTATTTACCAATTAGAGACGAGTTTCCGAAATTGTCACCACTTTTCATGCTCACTACAAAACCAGCATTTGATTAATCAAAGTATTGTTTTCCTCAAAACATTGAAAATCGAAAACGGAACTCAGTGCCATCCCTATTGCTACTAGAGTTGCCAGCAATCCGAGAAAGGCCGAATCGCGGCATGCAATTGAAAAATAGCTTATTACCTCCGCCCAATGAGCGCGTTGAGCGCGCGCAATGGAAAGTGCATCGAGATCTTTGTAATTCCCTGCGCAATAATTCGTCGCTCGGATTCTGCGGCTGACGGCAGCCAGCGCTATCTCTATGGTGACCATCGGTTGTGAAAACCACGGAACTTTATTTAAAGGTCCTTGAGAGAGTGAGATTTATAGTGAGGAAAGGCGGCCATCTCATTCTTTTCTTACTTTCTTTTCTACCCTATATAACAATAAGGCATTATAACATTGCATTATGCATACATGATTAAACTTAAAAAGACTAGAAATGAAAAAAAAAACACAACGTTAAAAAGACACATGCTCTGAATGTGCTGCGGTCCGACTGGTACGGCAGAACCACAGCGCTGGTTTTCAGCTGTGCCTTACTAATTTTATTTACACTATGGACACCCAAAACAGAAGACCAAAGATCATAAGAGTTATCAAGGATTTAGATTCCTTGTCGCTCGCTGTCTCTAACATTTTTAACACTGAATAAAAGAGAGCGTCAGCTTTTGATCGATGTTCACTAAGCTATGTACTACCTACTAGGTACGAAGCATTTGATTATTACATGTTTTATTTACGCTCCTCACTCCACCTTTGACCAATCGCAACCGACCCGGTCCACTGGCTCTGTTTTATATAACACTACACTATTATCATCAGGTTCGTTACCATGGTTGATTTCTATGTGCTAATGTTAAGAGCGTCGGTGGCACAGTGGCTAGGACACCGGACTCCCAAGCGGGAGTTCCAGGTTCGAAACCGTACAGTGCCATGTATTAATGAGTTTTTCGTATTTTTCGAAGACTTACATACAGTTACCGACTGGTCTAACGGTGAAGGAAAACATCGTGAGGAAACCTGCATACTGAGATAACCAGTGTGTAAAATGGGGTAGGCACAAAAGATCCTCAAGGGTCGAAGTGCCGCTGGGTTATTCCCGGCCCCCTATCAAAAGATAAGAAAAGATGTGCTAATGCTAAGGACACTGCTCTAATCATTCTCTTATTAGCCCATGTGTCTTTAGAATATCCTACCGGACCTCATGGCCCCCCTCATCGCACATTAGTATCGCCCTTCGCAGGGTTGTCGCTTTCGCTGAAAGCGCGGGAGGCGTGGCGACACCGCAGGCGCCTCGGATTTACTGCGCAGTGACCGACTCATTATTGCAACCTGTGCGCGTGCGCTTCTATTGTATTGTTTCTGTTATTCTTAGATGTAGAACGGTTATGATGCTTTTATACTTCGTTTTTTATCATTAGAAAAAACGTAAACAAAGAAGCATAAATTGCAAACCTGAGGTGACGTTTATGCAAAGCAAAATGGCGGTCATGGGTTAGCGACTAATTTTAAAATGATTCAACGTGCTAAATATTTAATGGCTCCTCTTCACGCTAGGCCATGATGGGCCATTACACGCACGCGCCATCGTGAAGAGGGCGTAATTTGCGTAATGGGCCATGATGGCCTGTAATAAAAACAGACAAACATAAAACCGACAACTCACCGATTGTCACCGAACGATCGGTGAGTTGTCAGTTTTGCGGCGCGCATCAAAGGAATTCGTGACCATCATTGTTCACGCATCCACATGAATGCCCATCATTCAGTCGCCCGACAGACGCCAAATTGAACAGATGTGTATTAATGGCTGTATGGATAAACGTAAAGACTTTTATGTTCATAGAACTATATCAAAAAGAGGTATATTTTTATGATGCTTATTTTGGAAATTATTACCTATATAAATTAATAAAATAGATGTTAACAGCCGCAGTATACATTACGTCCATTTTGCTTGCCTGGTGCTCGTCAAATGAATACGGATCATCGTGTGGACGCGTGCACGATGATTGTGCCGATCATGCGATGGGCCATCGTGGCCCATCATGGCCCAGCGTGAAGAGGAGCCATGACAGGTGACATGAAATTTTTAATTTTGTCGTATTATTCTATTAAACGTTTCGTTTTACGTTTAGGACAAGGGGTCCCAAACCGGGATCCCGACCCTCGCAAATACCGGGATACCGGACTAAAACGAATGTTTCAAAATACCGGGATTGAACTTATGAAAACCGGTATTTTCGACATTTTCGGTATTCAATTTTCCATAGATAAAAATAGCTTTTTTTACTATGTAACTGCGCCTTTAGTTCTGTATTATTTTCGACTATAAGTACGTCTATATTTTAGTCACTAATGGTCGCTCAAACGCGGTTGTCGTAAAATACATTAATAAATATGTGTAGGTGTTATAATTATAAATGTAATTTTATAGACTTTCCCCTCAATAATTACAGTGAATGTTCACAATAGAGGTACAATAGCTGCTACATAGTAAACACCATCAGTCCATCACTTAGCGGTGTACAAATTAACACTACAATGTGCGACCACTTTCCAATGTCAGCACATAATCGCCGCCCACGCGCACGCGTCTGCGATTGACAGCTGACTGCACAAAAACGCACGTTTGCTTTATCCATGTTCATCCGATACGATATATTTCGTTACGTTCCTGAGCATAGTATGAAGGAATAGACTGAAAAACAAAACGTAGTGGTTATTATACTCTTTGTCAGAAACTTAAAATTCGTGTCTGCCATGGACGGACATGACTGTTTTGGAAAGTACACATGAAATAATGAAAATATCTTTTGGCATCCGTTAAAATGAAGGAAGACTTAATTCTACAGATGGCTAATGATTAATTTATTAATTGATTTAATGAGCACATACCATAAATCATTACTTAGATTGTCGCAGTTGTTAGTTGGTTAACTTTATGTAAGGACTGGCTGAAAATCAGCGCTGTGTGTTTACACGCAAGTGTATTCACTCAAGCATTAGCTGAGCCAGGTGCCTATTGCCAATTGAGCAATTAAAGTATTATCGAGTGAACTAAAAATTTATTTTTTGTGGCTATAAAGTGTTTTTTCTATCTTTCTAAATCCTAAACAAGAGAGATATGTTTAGTGTACAATGTTGAAACTATAAATATTAATTTCACGTCTGTCTGTCTGTCTGTAATTTTCGTGTTTCTACGACGACGTATCGTCAAAAACTGTGGACACAGGCTCTTATAATGAATTCTTTCCGTATGGGATGATTATGCAAATATTGTCATTTGCCACACGCCTGGAGTTCCTCATACAATACCTCTAGTACACAACTACGTAGTGAAAACGCGGTGAGTCTAACTGATGGTACTATTATTTTAAATGAACTCTGGACGTTTCTATCTCAGTCAGAATTAATTTTCAGTTTCTGAGATTTTCAAGAGAGATAGCTCTTCATGCTGGAGCGGTCCAGAACGTCTGGTCATTACGACTTATTTCCTAAATGTCCATTCCTTGAACTTCCATCCATAATTCTGACTGAGATAGAAACTATCTCAGTCAGAATTAATTTTCATTTTCTAAGATTTTCAAGAAAGATAGCTCTTCATGGTGGACCGGTCCAGAACGTCTTATTTCCTGAATGTCCATTCCTTGAACTTCCATCTCTGAATGTCAAAGTTCCAAATGGAATAAAGTTCTTACTGCAGTATTGTGCATGGGGTTTCTTTCAAATACAGAAGAACCAATACTGAGTACAGCCGAATTTCTTGTACATTGTAAGTTAAAATTCAGACTGAAACAATTTAGCCTTAATATCATTAGATACTTCATCTTCTGTCACTTAAATAAGTATGTTAGTATGGCTTACATAATCGATATGGCAATTATACAAAGCGAGAATTTAGTTGTTAATATTTTTAAGCCAATGACAGTTACATGGTTATTAACTTTCCAAATACACATACGCACGTCAGAAATATCCAAATGTGATTGATGTATGAATTGTAAACATGTCTTAGCTTTCATAACGTCTTATGAGCTGACGAGTATATGACACTTCAACCACATAATGTCATGGTTCATGAGGTATCAATACATGAAGATATCTTCGCAATAAATCCACTACTTATATTAGAGGGGTAAGTGCCACTTTGTGCAAAGGTGGTTTTGGGCCGAATATTTGTATATTTACTAATTTTCAACCATTTGGAATTTATTAGAGCACTGCGGTTGCATCAACATAATATGATACGCATTACACAAGCGTTAAATTGAAAATTTTGCTTGGCTTAGCTAGCACTGTTAAGCAAAGAATAGGTCATTACATCCAATAACATCATAATAAGACGAAAATAATAATAATATTAACATAATTATAACTTATAGCTGCTGTAAATGGGCATTATCAGAAAATAATAATAATAATAATAAAAAATACAGTAATTAGCTGCTGTATAGAGGCATTGTCAAAACATAAAAATATATGTCAGTAGTTCGTAAATATCTGATGATGATCTAGAACGGAGATGAAAAAGAGGGGTATACATTTTTGGCATGTATTTAAACGCCTGCCAGAATTACACCTATTACACTGCCAACAAAATTCAAATCTTTACCTAAACGGTTATAATTTTTTTGTGTTGATATGTTTCATCTCTGATTTTGGCCAGCCACTCACGTTAGAATGACATATTTCCAATGGAAGATAATAAGAGGGCTATAATCTGCAAAAATGAATGTGTGCAAATATAGACTTTGGTGGAGTAACAGTAACCTGAATCGACGTTACGTAACCAAGAATCGAAGCCGCACTCATATGAATTATACATCCAGTTTTACATGCATATGATCCAGTCGTAGCTACGAGTATGTCTGGTACAAAAGATTTTTTCTCTCTCGATTTTTTTCAGGCAGGGTAGATACTATACACTCTTTGTGGAAATTGTGTGTTTAGATCCTATTTGGCTGTAGTTGACCACCTTCAGGGCGACTTGGACCACTTCCTAACCAGACAGTCTCAAAAGCATCAAAACGCTTATTACTAACCGAAAGTTATTAGTATTTTAGGATATAATAATAATAATTATTTGCAAGGGAGCTTGCTTGCTTGCTTATCGTATGGTTAGTGGGCAACCTATTTGTCAGATTTCTTCAGGCCGCCTCTGACATGGCTTAACGACTGCTGTCGAACGACAGCAACCGGGACCAACTGCTAATAATGTATTATCTTATCTTTAAATACGCTTAGTGCCACTAATTACGGTTTAAGACATTTATTTCTCTAAAAAAGGATACAATCCACTTAGTTTAGGGAAATACATGATAAACTTATTTTAATTAACAATGAGTACGGTAGACGTCATTTTAAGGTCACTTATAAATTAAATTTCTAGTATATAATACTCAGTTATTAAGGTTAATCTAATTGAAGAGCTGTAATTTTTCTGAGGTGCGGGTAACCAGAAGACGAATAACAGATAAAATAGGTATATCGTGCTGTCCACAGTGGCACAAATTTATAGGTCGCATCTCCCCGAACCCTCCCTCGTCAGCGACGTCCTAAGCCGAGGTCCGTACCCACCTGGGTGCCCTTAGGCAGTCGCTTCTTATAGTAGTTTTTAAGTCCTCCAGGCTGGAGCGCACTTAGCGTTCGCCCCAAGAACCCAGGTGAAGCTGTAAAGGTCATTAGGACCAACAGCAATTGTTAGTACGAAAAAAAAAAAAAATTATCTGTTCCGGTGACTAAAACGGGAACTGATTTTCTGTTCACATAACCTACTATAGCTTAACGATAGCTTGCAAAGGACGCTCAACTTTAGAATGCGTCTGATTTGATTACGTAATGGAATGGCACACAACGAATAATTCGATTAGATCGATAACGTTCGATTTCTAATCCGATTGTAGTTAACTCTATTATAGCTACAATAATATTGATTACACTTTATCCACCTAAATCTAGAACAGTAAGTGAATATTTGTTGTCTATTTCTCTTTCGTATGTTTCAGTCCTTATTTCTATTATTCTTGTATTATTTTTAACTTTCCCCCTTTACATTAAAGTAAAATACACTTCATTGCATAAATACAAAATAACAAACAAGAAATAAAAAAGGAAATAGTGAAGTACAATTTAGGCGGCCTTATCGCTAAGCGATCTCTTCCAGGCAATCTTAGGGCAGAGGAAATGATTTCGAGAAAGAGGTAGTAGGTGTGCAAGGTTTATGGAAAACGTTATATAAGAGATTTATATTACGCGCTTTACGCTTTAATATCTTCCTCTCCAGGTCTCCACCAATTGTTTGGTGCAGATCTCCTTCAACTCTGATCTATTTTGAACACTGAAAGTCCAACCAATTGATTTCTGTCAGCTTTTTGGTTCTTATATCCAATTTTCCACTTTATTTAATTTTGTGTTCTGTTGACCTTGTTCTTTTTAACCTCAGCAGCAAAGAATAAGTACCTACTTACATAAAAAATTACATATTATTACCCTGTACCAATGTATTGTATGTATATGTATACGAGCGTCGGTGGCGTCGTGGCTAGGACGTCGGACTCCCATGCGGGAGGTCCCGAGTTCGAAACCAGCTAATGGCATGTACCACTGAGTTTTCGGTTTTTTCGAAAGACTTACGTACATTTACCGACTACTGTGACGGTGAAGGAAAACATCGTGAGGAAACCTGCACACTGAGATAACCACCCCACCATCCAATTAGATCTGCTAAGAGAGTCTTTCTATGTGGCTAATTCCTTAGAATTAACACGACCGTCACTCATGAGGAATACGACTTAGAAGAAGAAGATTAGAAAAAACTTTCTACAGTATCAATCTCGAGTGTATTGCTTGTGAAGACAGCTTGCCATTAAAATCTCTTGGAACGAGGTATATCTGCGTAATATATCGTAACTTCTCGTCAATTTGACTTCACACACATACTCGTAATAACCGGCGTTGCCGCGCCGCGTTATGTTGTTAGATCGAATTTACGATTCGCCTCGCACTGTCGCTTCATTATGTGGGCGGCTTGGCGTTTACGAGAGTTGTAACTCATGCGCATGGTCATGGTTCAGGGAAACTTTGAGAATCACGTGTATTCCATGTACCTAGCTATTAATTTCATTAAAATCGTAGTCATTCTTTTTTGAATTCAGTAATAGAACTTCTCTTCCAATTTTTTTCAATTTTCAATGTCCTCGTTTATCCATCTTAAGGTTCCATTGTTTGATTTTGTACCTCATTATATCTAATAGCCCGCCCATTGGTACATTTGAAACTCTAGTCCCGATGTCTGTCGGAGGATCTCTGGCAAAGGTTCTCTCGTTTGGAATAGTCGCAAGGTTATAATCGAAACAGGCTTTGCATTGCTTTGTGTTATTTTTGTGTTTTGACATTACTTCGCATATAATACAAGAATGTAGATGCCTTCTATTGCTATGATATTGTAAACTATCTTCATTACATCTTTGACTCAACGGTTTCCCGCAAAATGAGGGTCATGTAGATATATAGATTTTAGTCTAACTTTCCGTCTGTCTTCACATGTACGAGTTTATGCAAACCCAGTCACTAAGAAATGATTGGTAGCGACAGCCTAACATGGTATACGAGTACTTCCAAACCATTGGACTGAAAAGTCTCAACTATGACGTGGTCGATTATGCGAATGTCTTCGTATTTGAAATCAGGATCGCGATGATAAATTTAGCAATACTTGGAAGGACATAATTTCACGATGAAATATACGTAGGTATACCTAAATAGATGGCGCGTGAAAAACCATTATCTGAACAGATCCGCCGTGGGAAATGGTTGTGGATAGGGCACACCTTACATCACCCAAAAAGCATCGCCTACGCTTCCTTGAACTGGCAACCTACAGGAGGATCTCGCAAACGGGGAAGACCCATGGCTACATGGAAACGTAGTCTTCATAAAGACCTGGATGCGGTTAAAGTATCCTGGGAAACCATAGAGTCTGCGGTATCGGACAGAGCGCGATGGAAGAATATTGCCTCAGCCCTATGCACCACTAGGTGTTCTAGGACCTGAAGAAGAAGAGGACACCTAAATAGATCTCACACTGTCTGTCATCCCTGTGAAACATCAATAAACGAGGCAAACGAAAAAAAACTTGCAAGTACTTACACAAGATATATAGAATAATAGATAGTTAATATAATGGCACTAAATCTAGGTAACGGCGCAGATAGCTAGCCAAAACTCTATAAATGATAATTAAATACTACTTCTAATTATGTACTTACTAACTTCACTATTTTGTTAGATAAGTTTTTTATTTTTATAAATTGGCTTCGACAAACAGGCAGACGACGGGCCACCTGATGGTAAGTAGTCACCGTCGCCTAGAGACACGTGCAATACCAGGGGTATTGCTTGTGAAAGTATGAAAGTATGAAATATATTTGAAGATATTCGGTTTGTTTCCACTTCATAATATATTCGTGTCCATATTTATATGTTAAAGAGTATACATACCGGATAAGTGACACGAAGTGCATCAGATGTGAACACCTTCCGTATGAGGCCGATATTACAAGTTTACAACTTCCTCAATATTATAGAAAATTAAGTGCGATGTAAAATTATTGATGATTATTATATAGACATCGGCGCGGTGCCTCAGGCATTGAAGTTGCCAGATTTTTGTCAGACATTTAGTATTTTAATATTATTTAAATAAATTTCTACAAACTATAAGACAAATTTTCTATTTCGTTGAGTCAAGTTATTATCATCCAGACTCTAACTATACTATCTATGTTTGTTTCGTTTTAAAAAGATCTTTATTTATCTGATAAACAATACAGATTCACTACTTAGTGTACATTATTATCCTAAGTGTAAGTAACATAATTTCAAAAAACAGTTTCTTAGGCTAAGAACCCTACTATCAACTTTAGTGCATGATAATAATAATAAAAAATACACGTGTAAGTTACTGTGCACATTAACAGTGACATAGTTTACGTTTAGGTAGATATGTTAACTTTGTCGAGATCACATTTATTGCATAAGTACTATAAAGTATCTATGTCCTATACTATCTGCTTCGATTGACGAATTATAACGTAGAACCTGTAGAAAGTGGCTTTCTATCTGTAAACTATAAAAAATAGTTGCCTCCTCTGACAAAAAGTTTGGTTACTATCAACATCGGACAGAAAATCAATACTGGTTTTATATTTTATCGATATTTCACCTTTAAACCATAATATGACCATATTATGTCTCATCATAACAGATGACCATCGCATTAATCATGTCTCAAGTATCTCCGAAGGATGTGGTGTCATTTCGATAATTATAATTGAAAGTAGTTATATCCACCCGTATAATCAATAAAAAATTATTCCGTGTATACAGAGTGAATAAGATGGAAGAATAGTAACAGAATGTTCTCTCTTCTCTTTTCAACCGGTGTCCATCCACTGTACATCTAACTAGTCCACCAACTAACAGAATGTTAGTTGTAAGTATTGAACAAATAACTTTTGGTGTTTATGTGCAGGTTCACAAATTGAAAGTCGCTCAGCGTGCCATGGAAAGAGCTATGCTCGGAGTATCTCTGCTGGATCGAATCCGAAATGAGGAGATCCGGCATAGAACAAAAGTTATCGACATAGCTCATAAGATTAGCAAGCTGAAGTGGCAGTGGGCCTATCACATCTGTCGCAGAACCTACAACCGCTGGGGGAGACGAGTTCTGGAGTGGAGACCGCGTAGTGTGGGACGCTCCCCTGCTAGATGGAGCGACGATCTGCGCAAGGTGGCTGGCAGCGATTGGATGAGAAGAACCGAAGATCGTGCTCATTGGCGCGCCCTGGGAGAGGCCTATGTCCAGCAGTGGACTAGAGTAGGCTGCTGATGATGAATGATGTGCAGATAATGACAATAGAATGACTATGGTTATTTGCTTCATGTATGCAGGTAATGAAGTCTTTGATCGAGAAAATTGAGATGACTAAATGCAGGAGCTGAAAAACTATTGAATTAATTAATGAAGGGGCGCTACAAATGAGTATCATAAATCACTCAGCTATTACTGAAATGGGATGCGGACAATTGTTAATTTACCAATATATTAGCTGACGTAATATCGTACATATATTATTTCATAGGAGACTCATAGAAAGCGTCATGCTTCTTACATAATCCAATTACAATTCTCTATAAATTAGAAATGGAAGTACCACATCTATTAAAGCTTGAGAATGTAATGAATAAGCTTTCTGACATAAGCTTCCCGGATAACTGAGCAATCAGAGCGCATCCAAGTTAGATTTATACCATTTTCACTACCGCCTCACTTGACTAACGCTGAATAGTGGATGGAAACTAGGGTCTGATTGAAGATGGCTGCGGAGTCTTTGGGTTACAAAGTAATAATATGGACCATGTAGCACGTAATTAGACTGTGAAGTTAAGTTTTAAAACAGAGAGCGTATTTTTGTGCGAAATACTGGTGTATTTGCTCTTTGGATCAACAATTCTGTTAGCAACTCACTAATTTTTATGAGAACTGGTGTCGTTTCTTTGGTTTCGATTGAAAGTCAAGACAAAGTTAGAATGTTTATTAGATTCAATGCACAACTCAATGTTTATTTCGGTCGATAGGTATCTACTTACCTCTAATACATATTATTTTACAACAATCATCCACATCTAAATTCCATGGATAGAGAATTTTAGAAGATGGCTTCGGTTTTGGTTTCAGTTTTTGATACAGTTGATAGATACTCTGGCAACGCTCTCTCTGACCTATAAGCGGTCATTTATTAATAAATGGATCCGAAGCCATAAGTTATTGCCAGTTAAACTTTCTAAGGTCCCTTATTCACGGGATTTGCAAATCAATTTACAATGAGTTATACGCGTTTTCCTTCGATAGCATGCTTTATAATTATGATGCTGTTAATGCTTTATTGAGTCTACTGCATAGGAAATAGAAAAGCTTCTGAAATACCTATTAAATAAATAAATACTTAAATTATTTATAATATCCGAGAGCGTCATTCTGTGTGAGTCATTTTAAGAATAAGAATATAAAGAATAATTTATTGTGCACCAAAAAACAATAACAACCAGACGTATGAGCCGTAGTCCCCACACTAGGAATGCTAAGATATGTATTGTGGGGGACTTATCGGAATTTATCGTAATTTATTATCTAACCATAACAGTTACAGTACAATTTTTAGTTTCAATTGCCTTGTCTAATAGGTACCATTTTTGTATATCATTTTCCATCTGTAACATCTTATCTTATGATAGGGGGCCGCCGGGAATAACCAGCGGCATTTCGACCCTTGAGGATCTTTTGTGCCTACCCCATTTTACACACTGGTCATCTCAGTGTGCAGGTTTCCTCACGATGTTTTTCTTCACCGTTAGAGCAGTCGGTAAATGTACGCAAGTCTTCGAAAAATACGAAAAACTCATTGCTACATTTAACTGCACGGTTTAGAACTCTGACCTCCCGGAGTCCGGTGCCCTAGCCACTGTGCCACCGACACTCTTCCACCTGTAACATACTCGTGATTGGTAATTTATTATCTAAAATGCAATGGGCAATATCATTTATAGTTTAATCCATTCTAGACATAATATCAAGATAACGTCGTCGTAACTCAATAAGATTGATCCAGTCATGTCGTAAGGGACTTTATAAATCCGATATTGGCCTTATTTGGCGTTTGCTATTACATTGGTTGCTTGTATCAGTCCAAATGCCATTGCAATCGATCTACATCTGACTTCTGTTAGGAAATAAAGCAATAACAAATTCAGTGTCCCATTGTACTTGTGTAATCTAATCCTATGAAATGTGAAACCAGAAAGCTTTGCATTCAAAATTTTACGGCTTGCGAATTCAATATTACTTACTTACAATAAATTTATTTTATCTATTCAATTCCATTAGCTTTGCTTTGATGTTCTCTTTTGACTTCATCTCCTGGACCAATAGACAATCATTATCGATGATTCATCAAAAATGCGGTCGTTTTATTTACTTACACTTAGATTTCCCCAATATACGAGTAGGTGTCAAATATTGTAAAATCTTATCTATTTTATCGATAGCATGAATTTTTCTGAAGTCTTCCTCCTCGGTTATTCTAAAGGACACAAATGTTAATGATCTTTTTTTTGCTGACTACTAAAGCCGCTTTTGACCTCGATCTCACCTGATGGTAAGCGACGATGAGGTCGACGATGGAGCATGCGGGTCCAGTAAATGCCTATTCACTCTGTCCTTGAAGATCCCAAGGTTGTAGGTTTCGGGAAATACAGACGCCGGCAGGCTATTCCATTCCTTAGCCGTTCGCATAATGAACGAAGAAGCTAATAGCTTCGTACGAACTGATGGGATATCAACAACATAAGGATGGAACCCCTCCCCGCGCCTGGTAGTCCCAAGGCGGAATGGAGATGCTAGAATTAGAACGTGCAATTCCGATGCGCACTCTCCAAAATGTATCCTATAAAATACCGATAGACAGGCAACATTGCGCTGATGTTCCAGACTTTGCTGTCTAGCTTCCACCAGCGATTCTTATGGAATGTCCTCCTTCATTAAAATATATTTTGCTGTTATTATGTTTAGTTGCAGATGGTTTCAGTAAAACGATTGTTACACGTAAGATTTAATGTGGAATAAACATCATAGACGTCGATAGATTCTTGTAGCTCTTGATACATTCTTTATACCTATTTACTTGTTACAATCTGCCCTCTAGGTGCCGGCTAGCAGGGTTCTAGGACAGTGTGCAGATGAAGTAATAGAAGAACTTGGTAATAGATATTATATTTTTAAGGAACAGAACAACACAGAAAATAGTAAATGTAGAAAATAGGTAGTAGTAGGAGACAAAAATAAAACGGAGAACTAAACATCCGTTCAGGACAAAATACAAAGAGAAAAAGCAAAATACAAAGAAAACAATGAAATTAATGGAATAATGGAATTTAGAAATGAAATGGGAATATGATTTGAATTTTGAAAATATAGATGAAGAAATGAAGATGCCAACACGAAATGAGGTGAGATAGACGCTAACGATGAGGTTGAAATTGATGGCAAGGAGGTTGATATGGACGATGAAGTCGACATCGTTACACACTTAACCAATAATTTCACAAATTATCGTCTCTGTTTCCACAAATTCCGCAAATTGTATCTTCAAGCCTCGACCCGCGGGCGCAGGTCGGTTAATAGATTTCTTCATTACTGTACGTCCGCCGTCGATGTGTATAACAGATATTACGCGCAGTAAATTACGGGCAGTCGCTCGCGGGTCGATTGTGATGCTAAATCCCGTATCGACGTATCGATTAACGGTTTTCGCTGTCGGATCTTTGATTGGTTAGTTCACTTTTCTTTTACTGTGCTTTAATTTTAAATTGTCATAAGTAGACATCAGCATTTTACACTTTACGTTTGTTTTACAAAAAACTGTCAGGCAGAAGGAATCTGCCGAATCATGGAATCTATTCTGCAACTCCAACATTGGACCAACACGTGAAGAGGCGCCAGTTTGCTTGTAGTTGTCCGATTTTTGCGATTTTTGTCGCAAACGATAGATGCGCTGTCACTCTGCGTTAGACATGGGTGTTTGTCGAATTCGGCTGCGCTTCCTTTTTATATCACGGCTGTTATGCGAGGCATCATATCACAACTGATGAAACTTGTCAGTTATTTTCAACTGTTGAAACCAGATGCGAAGTGAGACCTGGTTTTAAGTAGCATAGTTCAACCACATCACAACGCATTTCAAGTGTTTCGATATAATATATAGTTCCAAAGTTATAGAGAATTTAATATAAGTCGGTAAATTTGGCCAAAAAAGGGACTTATTCGGCAAACGAAGAAACAATGTTTCAATTATTATTATTTAATGTTGCATGTTTAATAATATAATTTAAACATAACAGCTTTAACTTAAATTGTAATTTTAAGTTGTAATTCTGGAATTTGAATATTTGATTGATACATAACATTGTAAAGTGGTCAGTGTGTGTATGTAATCTCCACGACACAGGCATCGCCTAGTGTGGAGGTTATAGTTTAATGTGAAATGTTAATTAATATGTGGTAAAGAAATATTTTTTTTTCTATTTTCAATTGTTAGCTATCCGTTAGAACGGCGCCGTTTGACTCTATCCAATGAACAACATCCATTTTGATTGGTTAAATAGTTCAAGAGTTAGTGGTATGCTGTAAGTACACATTTTAGTTAAGGTGACTTGACACAAGTTCGCTCACGTACAAAGCGAGTGTGAAAGACATCAAATACACTCCATATCAAAGTTACGTCAACCTTAAGTATAATATCAATGTATTTTAGCACTGGATCTTACATTGGTCGATTTACATTAAGATTTGATACGGTCTAATAATTGACATAATCACTGGTTTAATACCTGGTAAATTACGCAGGTCTAGGAGCTTGAATAAAATTTTGCGTTTTAACTGGCTTCTGAGACTAGAGTTAAACATCTGTGATCTTAACTATTGCGAGATCTCGCGTGTGATAGGTATGACAGCGCTTAACCAAGCGTGGCTTAACACTTTGAAGTGTGTATTCAGCTTAATAGTCAGTAGTTACCGATCAGTATCGGTGTGCTAGTCTAGACGGATACCTTAAGATTGAGTCGCGTTTTTTCCAAAATCCTTGTTTTGTATAACAAGTTGAAACTGATATAATAAGGAAGTTGCTTCTATTATGTAGATGTTAGTTATTAATTATTATCATTATACAAAGAAGGGATACTAAATTAACACTAATCTATAGAAAATATAATATAATATAACACTAAAATAATACTAAAGCTAAAACTAAACTAAGGCTAAGAAAGCTAAAGATAAAAAATTTGGGTTCCCCCACGTCCAAGTCCCCCACATCCGGCAGTGATTGTTAGTTGTTTATTATTTAATCAAATGAAATTATTCACACATACACATCTTCATACTAGGAATGTTACGGAGCTTCGATTCCGACTCCGATAGGTCGAAACTTCCGATTGATTTTACACCTCCGACTCCGACTGCGGCTCCGATAATTTTGAATCGGAGGCTATACCGAAGATTTGTGAGCAAACATATTCAAATTTCAATATTTTATTAAATAGTGTAGGACTACGTACAGGAATGTTTTATTGTCGCAAACGTCATCATAAAAAATAATGGCCAGTTCAGCTATAAAAATTAAAAAAAACGGTTTAAAATTTGAACTTCTGAACATCTCTCTTCTACCTCCGCCTCCGACTCCGGTTCCGAATCCGGTTCCGGTTCCGAGGCCGATAAATTAAATTTAAAACCTTCGGTTTCGACTCCGGTTCCGGTAAAACCATCTCCGTAACATCCCTACTTCATACCATTGGTTTTAATTTTTATGCTCTATAAGACATTTAACTTTCGCATTCCACTATGCCTTTCGTTAATACTTACTTCTTCATTTTTTTAAATCGTAGACTTCTACGACGACTTTATAACACATATTTTTCATTATCACCTTTGTAAATCAATGTATTTACTTACGCCTTCAACAGGCCTAATTTAAATCTCTGTTGAATCATTGCCTATAACCACTTCATTATAAGCCACATCCACGCCACTGCAACACTCTTAACTTTATTTATTTATTTTCAATCTCAACGTTTAATTGATCCCATTTTTCAATTTCATTCATGACTCGCCTCAATATTGGGCCACTTAAGTTCGTTGCGTAATTGGCGTTTGTCGATGTTAAAACCCGTTTCATATCGAGCAATCGAGGCGTCATCTTGAGTGACGTTAAGTATCGCCCGCGACCGCTTGTCCCGCCTGTGTTCCATGCCACTTCGCTTCATTAACCCCTTTACTCAGCTCTAAAGTACAGTAGCTTTTACCAAAGATTTTGAAATTCACCCCTTTGTAGGTTACTCGCTACAGAAGTTTTATAAGAAAACAGCGTCTGCCAGTTCGCGCATGCAATTTAAGCATTTTCCCATACATTAGTCGGGCACTGAAATGTCAAATTTATGGAAATATATGACCTATGGATCAATTCTGTGGCTCGCTGTCACTGCTCACGTCATTCTTTTAGAAGAGAGGGCGCTAGTAGACCGATTTCTGTGGCTTTTACTCTCCAACCGGATGAAATTTTCGATTCATTCCCGTTTTCTTGATTGTAAATTACGCAATCATGAAAATCGACATGCAAATAACGCTTCCCATGAGATCGAATTCACGATTCCTATGACGGTCGCCGAGGTCAGCGATGTTCGAGACGCAGAAGAAAGTAAATTGGAAACCGTGACGTTGCCTGTGCTGGGCGATTTGTAAACGTCGCATTCGGGTAGCTTGCTGCACTGCCGCCCCAGAGAAGATGACCCTTGAAGTGTTATCAAGCTGTTAGGAAAGGCGTGCCATCAATATTGGTTGGCTAGTCTTGGTGGCGTCCGTAGTGGGCTAATTTGCCACAGATAGCGGCAATGATGGATGGCTTGACGCGCCGTGTGCGCCTGCGCCGCCGCACGCCCTCGGTCAGAGGTTAAACGCCCACTTTGTGCACGGTCCCTTCGCTGTATTGATTTTGCAGTCGATCACGATCATAATCTCGTGAATATCTTTATATCTTTTAATACGGCTCATAAATCCCGGTAAAATCAATGATCGTGTCTATAAAATACACGTGAATGCTGTAAAGACAGTGCCCCGAGGTCTAGATGCATGATTCGTGGAGCTACGTCGATGGAGGAAATGTTTACTTGCACGTGGGTGTGGAAGTGCCCGTAATTTTCTCTATGGCTACATTATCTAATAATGGATTTGAAAATGCAAAAACTATCGTAAATGTGTCGCAAAGGAAATTACACTGGGATGTGCATTTAGAAGTTCTTATCATTTCCTTAAGATCTGACCGACATTACTATATAGGCGTGCAAATTTATTGATTTATGTTATTGACAGCATTAATGATCTTCCGTTATACCAACACAATCGACTCTCCATTCATATTCATTACGTAGAGCATTGCATCGTTTTCGAATTCGGCTCACTGCAGTTGTAGGAAACATTAAAGTAAATTGATTTACGATCAAACTCGTGTTGTCTTCGTGTGTCCCGGTTTCAACTTCCTCGCGCGATAAATTGAATCTCTGTTGTCGTGTTTTTTCGTGAACCTTTCTCCGTTGACTCTTTGCCATTTACAAGGATCGTATCTCGTTGACCCGACGGATTTACAATTTCGATTTTATTTGGGCCGCTACTTTTTCAACGGTACCCTGCCCCGATTGTCCGGTATTGCCTTATGCCTGTCTATTGTTTCAGAAACCCCGTATGGCGAGCGAAATGTTCTCAGATAACATGAAACCATAAATTTCATTTGATGTCGACACAGTCGCTGCTACCGATTTTAATGTGTGTACGAATGTAGGATTTATAGCCTCTATTGATATTACGGTTCTTGGTTCTAGTCGCGTTGAAATTATTATCTCGAGTAACACTCGCACTAATTCTGTATTCGTGTTTCGAATGTTTAACGTGTCTATAAATCAAAGGTACAACAAGTTTATTAGGTTCTATTTGTTTTAGAATGTATTCTTACTTCACAAGTCCTTTATTTCTTGCGAAGAAAGTTCCGCTGTGCTTTTCTTATCCGTACATTTTATTGCATTTGTTAACTAAATGTGGCCACCCTCATTCAGCGGTATCTGAACATGCACTAAGCTTTATCTAGCTTCCTCATGCAAATGATTGCAAATAGGTGCTTTCGTCAGCCCGTTACGGTGATAGGTGGGTAGATACAGTCGGCAATATAGTTATGCCTATGTCAAAATGTGTTTACCGTTGTAGTTACTCGTACAGCAAATTTACGTAAGGTGATATTTGTATCTCTGCTTCCAACTGTACAAATTATGAATGCTTCGCTGCATTTTGCTAACATAGGAAGTGAAGTAATTTCTTGTTCAGATTATTTTGATAGTAGCAGTGGTTAGCGATGCATGTACACTGAACGCAGTATAGTTAATGTGACGTATTCCAGCAGCAGTGATAAAATCACCTAGACATTTTATGGCGGTAGGCTCGCCACCTATCACGTTTGTCCAACAAATCTTACGGCGAAAAGTGGGAACTACCTGTGATTGAAGGTGTTTCCTCTGTCTACCCGCTCGGGGATTATGGACGTGAGTGTTTATGTTATTATGTATTTTATGACAAGATAGGTAAACCTTGATGATTACCCATCACCATCAGCCTATGTCGTTCCACTGCAGGGTATAAGTCTCCACTCTTTTGTGTCACCCTTAACGGTACCGTGCTAGTGGCAACCAGGTTTTCAAAGCGACTTTGCTTTGCGACTGGCTGCTGGAAGACCTAGTCCTCTTTTCCCCGATTTGTTCCTCGACCCCGTAAACTTTAAATTTTTGTGTGAAAGTCCGGAATTGCTGTCCCAACTTGTGTTTAGACACTTTGTTTTGCAACAACACTAGATAAATCTTCTTTTAGCGCAAAGTGCCCGTGCGCCGTTTTATCGCGGCCAGCTTTTTCTTATCTCTACCATTCGCCGTTTCAAGAATAAGGATGCGATCTGCATAGAAGCGACCACGAGTCATGATTATTAATCCACATCACTGTTTTACTTTTTAAAGCAATTGTGTAGTTACTTCGTTTTTACCCAACTATGGCGAAGCAAATGGGAGGGTAATGTTTTTCACGCGTATGAGCGTCGGTGGCACAGTGGCTAGGGCACCGAACTCCCATGCAGGTCCGGGTTCGAAACCACACAGTGCCATGTTCCAATGAGTTTTTCGTATTTTTCGAAGACCTACGTACATTTACCGACTGCTCTAACGGTGAAGGAAAACTTCGTGAGGAAACCTGCACACTGAGATGACCAGTGTGTAAAATGGGGTTGGCACAAAAGATACTCAAGGGTCGAAGTGCCGCTGGGTTATTCCCGGCCTCCTATCATAAGATAAGATGTATGTTATGTTATGTACCTAGAGCCTATACGGCTCAAAATTTATAGACAGCTAGGTAGTAGTAATTTAAGGAATAACTTACAGTTGGAGCTTAATTATTGTTTCGGCCTTTTTAACTTAGTCGTGTTTTTTTTTTTATTAGGTATTAATACTCGTACCAATTGTTGCAATTCTTTAATATTATTTACGATTTTCAAGATAATTCTTTATTTTCTTCAATGCTGTAATATTTAATCATTGAATTTCGCTTTATGTGGCTTTACTAATTTGCCTATTTCTCATTGCATTATCGAGATTTTCAATCGCTTACCATCAGGCGACATCGAGGTCAAGTAGTTCAAGTTTAGTAGTCAATAAAAAATAAAAATAAAAATCGCTCCTGCTTCCGCTTCCGCTTACGCTCCGCTAAGCATAAGTAAACCACAAGCTACAACCTTACACTGCACTTGAGGGAACTGACCCTATCTTGCAGAGTTCCCTTTCGAAATGCCCTTGATGGTAATCTTCGGTTAAGTGAATGTATTCTGAGTGAAACTTATGAAAGTCTTGGCTTGGATAATACCTAATAATAGTAAAACACATAGACTTTACAGTTATAATCACAACTTACAATATTTAAATCACCTTTATAAAACAACGGTCTTAACCTCACTGCTGGAGATAAAATACATTTATAAACGAGGTGACTGAAACCTTAGACCACTACAATTAATTCAATCACATTAGCTTTGAGATTCTCTGGGTACTAACACCTTGGAAGGTAGTAGACCATGATATGCAGGGTCGCCTTGGGAGGTACCACCCTACCTATCCCTATCGGCATACAAACCTTTCAAGGTTTTGCCTAATGTGATACAGTTTATGTACCTGCCATGTTCCTCTGTATTAAACAATAAATGAAAAAAAAAAACCTATTTTTGAAGCAAAAAAGTAATGTTTGTATTGCTGTGTTCCATTTTGAAGGGTAGAAAGCTAGCGAAATTACACACTTATTGCGTAATTACAGCACTCCATCTGGGTCCTCAATAATAGCAGCGAATCGAAAACCTCCTAATAACATTATACTGAATTGAGATATCTACGGGCGACGGTGATCACTTACCACCAGGTGATCCGATTGCTCGTCTGCTATAAACAGCCAGTAGAAGAATAAGAAGTGTCGTCGTTAATAATCATCCTCCTGTCCTATGAGAAGCGTTTATCTTCAGCTATTACTGTCCACATGACAAAGCAAGCTGATAGAGCAAGCGTGCATCCCTTAACAGCGTGGGTGATTCTGAATCCATTGTTTCTATAAATGTATATGGACGATTTGGTAAACGTTAAGAATTTGGAGGCGCATCAGTAACAAACCCGTTGTTAACTCTTGTTTTGCAAACAACCTCTACGTGATTCATTCCACTCCACCGCCGACAATCATCGGTAAGGAATGCCACCAGAAGCAGAATATGCCAGAAAGGGGGCAGACTCTTTACTCTTAACTTCATGTTGCTTCAGGATTCAGTTTCCAGAATAAAACGAATGTTTATTAGTAGTGGTAGTGGGCAAACCTGGTGGAATTCTGAATACTACTTAGGATATTTATGTCAGGTACTTATATAGGTTTTACTGTGATATTAATATTCTTCGTAACTTATAGGATTATACTACTTCATACCTCGATCAAAAAAATAGTCCATTGGGACTTTTTACACTTGTCATCTAGAGATAAAAATATTCAAACTTCTCGTCTTCTTACTTCAAATCACTGTCCTTGCTGTAAATCAGCAAAATGCTTTGGAAAACCAATAATATATCTTGTTAAATTCTTATGGAACAATTACCATAAATACCATAACTAGGAGATAACTGCCATTCAAGTTCAACTAACAGATGTTTTATTTACGACACAGGTTTTGAGTTCTAGGCTCTTTATTCATAACTCCAGGTCCCCCGTGGGTGGGCCAGGAAGTTTCTCGAACTACCCACGCCCTTTCATCGGTCCATGATTCATCCATGCCCTAGCTATGGTAACTAAACGGTCGGTCTGTCAGCTCAGCTTCTTCGATGGTTCTTTGACTGATTTATGGGACGTGTTTGAGGATTGCAAAGCGTGTAGAGCAATATTTGTCAGATCAGAACACAAGGTGTAACAAAACAAGGTAAGTATATTTGTCACAGGAGCACTCGTTGGCATAAACTAAACCACTTTTGGACTTCGACTTTTTGAAACTTCACAAAAATATGGTGATAGGTGCTGAACTAAAGCAAATGGAATAAGTATTCTATTTACCTATATGAAAAGTCTTTTGGAACTTTCCAAAAGTTCTCTATCTATATTTTTGTATACCTCTGTGTGAGGAGTAATGTAGGTCAGATTAGTGATGTTGTTTTGCAGAAAAACCTGCTTGTTGAAAAGATGCGAGTCTCAGAAAAGTAAAAGTAGTTGAAATAAGATAACGATGATTAAGCGGAACCCAGTTTTGCTATTTGGAATGCTTTTAGTTTGGTAATAAATTTAACAAGTTCTTGTGTAGTTCCATAATGTCCCCTTCATTCAATTTTACGAGGACATGATAATGTGCAAAAATTTTGCAAGTTCAGTTATGATATACGAAAGTTTTTGTTCAAACTGTAATGCTACGAGTATACCATCAACTGCTGAACTGTAATTACTGATCCTGAATCGCACAGCAGAGGCAAATATCTTGAAGATTTAACAAGTTCCACAGCACATACACTAACCAAATTACTACCGTGATTCCCATATAAACTCTTCTAGAGAACATTCTTCAGTTAATTATAAAACCTTTAACGTCTTTTCTCGTCCTTCGAATGTGCTATAATATCATAATTGAGTCCGGTAGAAAGAACCACAAGCTTTCATCATTCCAGAACCCCTTTCATTCCAATAACGATTTACTTCTTCAACATTTATAACCAACGTAACAACGAAAACAATCTCCAAGATTACTGCCTAGACACCATTATAAAGCACCTGCTACGCCGATGGTATCAGGCCCCTCTATCGAAAGCCAATTTCGTAGATAATCGCATAGATACGTCATACCATACGAGGCAAGCCGGGTGCGTGCAGCCCTAAGGACATTTTTCACCGCAGACGTGAAATTATAAGCTTTTTACAAGTTAATGCAGCAGTAAATAGGCGATAAACATCGGTGGTCCTTACCTTAGCACGTGCTTGTTTGGTGGTGGTACAAGTTTTCAACTTACTGCGTACAGTTTATTTTTGCTCTTGATTCCATAACTACTCATAGTAAATTTATACGCAGATACCTGTTCTACTCTGGTTTTTTTTAGAACATAGAATTTCTCGAGGAATTAGGATTTTGCCTTGTAATCATATTTATATTTTCATGAGTTCCACCTACTGCAAAGATATTCACATAATTATACTCAAAATGATTATTGAATATCTAAAAAAATATAGTTGAATGTATAAAATATTCCTGTTTAGTCAATTCTCTTATTCAATCACACCTAACTATAACCGATAGACATGGGCACCCGATCTGCTTTATTTTTCATTCCATTCAGCTTATGGTTTAGTTTAGGGATGCCGCGAAAATTCGCATCATAATTGATATCCGCATTCGCAAGCAATGCGAATGTAATGCGAATGTCTAAATGGATTTTTCTATAGAATTTTAATTGGCGAGGAATACCCGACGACTGCGCGCCATTCGACCTATAGCGTGCCTGATTGCGCTGGCGAAACGTTTGTAAACAAAAACAATTTAGTTATTCGTTTGTCATGTGATTATATTCATCGTTAATTCGTTATTTAACTATTTCGTATTAATGTAACTTTTTTCTTAATAAATAATAGTAACTAACTAACTCCTTGACATTCGTATTCGCATTCGCGAATATGTAAAAACTGACATTCGCGACAACCCTGGTTTAGTTCCTTCTTTACCAAATCCAACTATCATCATTATCGGGGTTTATTTATTTATTTTCTTTTTTGCAGTAAATCTTACAGCGATTTTTTGTTACATAGTAAATGATTTTTAAATATTTGTATCCAAGATTCCACACAGTAAATTTTCTTAAAATAACAGCATGATAAGGACAGAATAGTAATAATAATATATAATATAATACATATAAGTGATATCTTGGTAAGTAATGGATGTAATAATAGTTTATGTGTGTGGGAAGTGTGTGTATGTGACTGAGAGCATACAATTCATATGTGATCTTATCTCCGCTGTTGCTCTTCGCTTATGTCAAATACCGCCCCTGGGGTGCCCACAAAGCCCAGTAGCGAGCTACTTTCACTGGCCAGCCCGAGAACACGAAATTCGACTAATAGTTTGAAATATTGCTGCATCTGTTGCCGCAGCCGATGTATTTATGTGCGCTGCAGTGAAAGGTAGGATACCTATTGTGTTGGTTTCGAAACTATTTCCCGTTGAATTGGAATTCTGAAATAATGTTCGAACTTATGGGAACTAGATGGCTATTGATATGGAAACGGTGTACTTTAATGGTTCAAAAGGTTTCTTAGACAAGAAAGACAAATGAACGGCATTCTCATCGTGAGTAAAAGCCAATGTCCCAGAAGGGCGTAAACTACAAGCTTTCTGAATAAAGCATGAACAGTGCAATGCAATGACAATCGTCAGGCTTTCAAACACTTGTTCATACATGGCATGACATAGATTTAGGAGAAATGTTTACAATTTTTCTTAAGAAAATCTGTACTTTTTTTCATTAAACCACGTGTAGCTATTAAAATGTTTTACTCCGATACGCTCCATATTTCTCCATCACCAAATATGATATCACCAAAAAGTTCTCCTAAAATCCCATCATATTAAATTCCATTCAAACTATCGACCTTTCCGGGTTACGTTCTTAATAATTCCTTTACAATGGTCGAGGCTGCCTTAAAAGCTTATGGTTTACCATTTATGGTGTATTCAATTGAACGTCTTTTTTTGCCCTCTTGATAAATAAAATGCAGCATGCGGTCACAATTTGCATCGGCCATTGTTTCGGGCGATCCGTAATTTCGTCTGAATGTATTACCGAATTCTTTTTGCATTCCACATTTGCGTTTTAATGTTTTTATTTGGATTGTACGATTGTGTACTCGTATTTGTGAATCGGACTTGTTTTAAATCTTTGTGATCGTCATATTTCTTTAACAGCTTTATAATCTCCTCCTTTAAAATTTAATCATAATTATTATGTTTGAATCGCATATTAAGTTTTGCCTTTCTTCTTTCACCATTTTACTCTGATACCCAAATAAAGTTTAGCATGATTATTTTGGCAGTTTATACCATTTTGGCTTGTGAATTCTTTTATCTAATTAAAAATTATATATATTTCAATTGAGTGAAACAATATTTAGAATAATGGTATCTACTAACATTTCTGTAAACCCCTCGTTAATTTCCACGTAGTGAAGATCTTTTCTCCAGTTGATTTCGTGCAACGGTATTTCTTCATAATATTGATCATCATTCATCACTATCGAGTATTGATTTTATTTACCAGGAACTTCATGGTTTAACTCGAGCGGTGTCCTCATCGTCTGTATTAAAATAAAACCTCTGTTAAAATTTATTATTCAGGCTGTTTATGCTCTTTCTTGTTTAAAGCGTTTCAAGTACAAGACAAGAATTTATTGTTCATCACATCATACTGTATTGGCAGTTTATAAAGTGCGATGAACAAAAAAAAACGACTTTGTAACCCTGCTACATAGTTGCTACATTATCATCGGTAATGATTCTGTTAGGATCGGTGCACACTGTTCTACCATGTTCTTGTGTTGACTCTTTAATTTCATCGATTACCAAAATATTTTGATTTAAAATTTTTGCTAGGTGTGTTTTAAGTTTGACAGATACTCGTATATCTGTGGTTTTATATCACATTAACAGATATTTCGATTAAAAACCCTGTTTGTTCGTTTGTTGTGTTGTTCGAAAAGGTTCTTATTTATCTCTGCTCAAAATTGGTTCCCTGGTTTCTAAGATCTTGCAACTGTTAAGTGATTTGAGTTGGAGCTCAAATGTTTGAGACCATCGTATCATTCTGACATCGTGATGATTTGACGAGGACCAAGAAGATTGTATCTCACGATCGGTAGGCCAGGTGTTCTCCCAGATTTCCGTTTCTGGCTTCTAGACTGTTGTACCACTACCTTAATCCCATCAATTCGAGCAGCAATTAATTTTAACAAAATACCAATTGATTGCGGCTGACGGAAGGCGGACCTTTTTGCACACACAACAATAAGTATTACAATTTAAATCGGTACATTAATATTGTGAATGACGGATTTTATACGACGGAATATAAATTGATGCTGTGTCACGGTCAAGTCGATATTTTTTATGGTTCCAGTTTTTACTTTCGTTTGGGTTTCGGTATGAATATTTGGATCGGTTTTTATGGGGCGAGAGTGATACGATTTTGAAATAAAAGCTAGGTGCTGCTTGTGAGGATTTTCGGTTTAAACCACAAGCCAACCAGAGCTTATACAATCTTCCAAACAGCTGTGCCCAAACCTAAACTATGAAAGGGCACGTAATAAATTATCTACAGCCCCATATTGATGTCATATTTAGATCGAAACGTAATTTCACGTCGAAAAATATTTTGAATTTATTCCAAACATTCTATAGAAGTCTAAATTAAGTAGTTATCTTAAACATCATAGGACAGAGTCCTCGTCTCCGTGACAGCATTTATGTTCGTGATTAAAAAACCTATTTTGTCGCTTCAAATTCGATATAAGACAAGAAAATATTATAATTATTGTAGTGTGATCACTTCTGTTGATTCCAGATCTTAAATGTGAAAAGTTCTAGACTAAGTTACCTACAGATATTTGCCACGCCCTTGCCTTGTAGGTTTATGATTCTTTCACCAGCCTTCATTAATCCATTCCATAGTGTGAGTTCCGGCAATAACCAGAAAAATCAATACCGTGGCTGTATGCCGTAACCTCGAGGCAGCAGACCTTGAACCTGGCCTTCCCACGACCTTGCCTTAGCTTGGTAACGTGTGAACAACGCCTTATGCTCCCTCGCGAATCGATAGTGCCCATGACTCTTTGTTTTCACAATGGGTGTGAATGTCACTCACCTATGTTGCATACAAAGAAATTATACCTACTCATGCTGTTATGTATTAATGGAGAAATTGCATTATCTGTATTGCATGTGGATAACGGTTTTCTAAAACATTTCTTTGTTCGTTTCAGGTATGTACGAGTACAGCCAGATATTTTAGAAGACATCGAAGGTAGGTTTTAGCTCTATCAGTAATATTCTTGAGCACATTTTTTTTTATTGTATTTATAAGGAGAGCAGAATTATGAGAATATCAAGGAATTAGATAATGTACCTGTAAGATTGTGTATTCTGACAAATAAATGATCGATTGATTGATTAATTACCTGCCTGACAGACAGATCTGTTTTTAAAGACACAGGTAAAGCTTTGACATAGAAGATCGTCTTTCAAGTAAGAATAAAAAAAAGACGTTTATATAACTGGAAAAAGGCTTTCTCCTTATTACTATAGGATAGTATTGTACGTTAGTACAGGTCTATACTATATACTATACCTAGGTATAGTCCGACTATAACCTACTTAGAGTCTGATCTAGAAGATCTAGATGTATCAAGGTGGGTACGATTTTGCAATACTGACACGATCTAAGGGTAGAATTAGTATGGCCGGCCGACCGCCGCAATCAACCGCCCGCATTCAGCCCGCTATCCAGCGTGTACCCAAAATATGATAGGGGGAGGCAAAGGGTGTATTCCCACGGCTAAGTGTGGAAAACAGCCCGATTTATAAAGAAGAAGAAGGGTGTATTCCCTTGTTTGAGAGTGAACGTTGATCCGACAAACTTTTGATACGTTTTCGCCGACGAATAGCACTTCTGAAACAAGCGACAACAGCACGAATAATCGCCTAGTACGCCCACAATATGTGTCTACGATTGAGTCGATAGATATACACATAGATTGTCTTATCTCAACGGGGCATCGTGCGATTATACAATGTATCGTCTAGGTTACTTCGATAACGTAAGACTTTGCGTCATCTTATTGTGCGGATTAGTAATCAATAACCAACAAACTCGTTCAATGACCGAATATAGTTGATTAATTGCGTTGGCATTGGCGTCATCATCAGCCAATTAATGTCCCCACTATTGGGGTACAGGCCTCCCCTTGACTAAGGGGATACGGGGCATGATCCGCCGAGCGGGCCCAGTGCTGTGCGGTGGATTTCACACACCTTCGGAAACTTTTCAATTCCCTGCAGGTTTCCTCACGATGTTTTCCTTCACCGTTAGAGCAGTCGGTAAATGTACGTAAATCTTTCGAAAAAAACCGAAAAACTCATTGGTACATGGCATGGTTTCGAACCCGGACCTCCCATATTGGAGTCCGGCGTCCTAGCCACTAGGCCACCGTTGCATTGGCATACGACTACAGTAATACAACTTAGCTCTATTTTTTATTACTTTCTTACATCGAAAGTTTATGTACCGATTTTCATATTACTATAATAATTATAATTGAGGCTTTGTGTGTTTCCTAAAGAAATGTACTGAATGTATTAATGAAGGTTGCCTGGAAGAGATCACGCTTAGCCATAAGGCCGCCTAAATTGTACTTCACTATTTCCTTTTCTATCTTTTGTTTGTTGTATTCTATTTGTGCAAAAGTATACCTACTGTCAATTTTTGTAACTTTACGTATCATCTTATTGAGATGCTATCGGTAATTTATACTCAGACCCTTGCACAAAGGGATTAGCTGGCTCATTCATGGTCCTTTTCCCTGAATGTCCTTTTAGTCCTGTTAAAATAACCGAGTAGTAAATGTAGGTGTGTCTTGTAAATAACCGAAAATCCCGTGTACACAAAGCTGGAACTGAATCCTCCCATAGGTATATGAACGTCCCAGCCATCGACGCTTTTAAGGATGTATTACTTATTGCTAATACCTGCCAAAGGAAATGTACTTTACCATTACAGTAAATAACATGTTTATTGCTCCGTACAAATGTACAGGCGAAGTGAAACGTTCAATAATTTGTTTCCTTAATAATGCAAGCGTACATTTATGGGATGGAGTAAAAAGCAGTTAGAATTATGATTATGACTCTTGTCTAAGAAATATTTTACGGTCAGCACGTAACGACTCTGAGCTTTATTACTTTGAGACAAGGTTTCGATTTCAGCTGTTTTAATGTTTGCTGTTTTGCTTTTCACGCAGTTATTGCATTTTGACTTAACTTCAACATTAGAAATAAAGAAATTAAACTAAACGTTCAAGGATATGGTGCAAATGGGTTCCTTATAGATCGAATGAATATTGGATACATTAATATTTGAAAATGAAAATAATAATTAAAAATAAGGTTTATTAGCTCTCAATACAATAATATGGGTCCAATATAGGCCCAAAATAGGTCCAATATGGGTCCATGACTCAGCATAATGGCTGACGACGGGGTGTCGTCAGCCGCTGGTATTCTGCCATGGCCCGACATATTACAATAATGGAACACACGGAATAACAAAATTAACAAAAACATAAACACACATCAATTTTTTTATATGGGAACACCAGCGTCCCAGGATTGCTACGTCAACAGCCACGCCGAACAAATTTTTTGATTAGTAGGACATTGCTTCGATTCCAGGATGACCGCCAAATCTAAAGCTAAACCGTCACTCTTACTCATATACTAGATTATGCACGAGTGAGCGGGGTTTCGTTTAGTGATCATCACTAAATTTGGCGGCCACCCGGTAATCCATGCCAGTGATTTGCAATACATTGTTGAACAGAGACTAAACTTAATTGGCGTTTTCAATAAAAAAACTCAATAGAAGGCTTACTCGAATATCTACCACGACAATAACCATTCCTCACGAATATCGACAAACAAATCGATTTTACGGATAACTCGATGATTTCCTATCCGGAGCGAATTGACGGTCTGTTGTTCCTTTACTCAATTACAACCACCTTATCCAGACCCCTAACATACCTCTTAGGTTCCCCTTTATCGCCGCAACTACATTGAAGTCTGCAAAGAGGGGTAGGTCTAGATTGGTTGACGTTGGTAATTATGCACACCTCCCACGCCTCCCACTGTCTTCCCACAGGCCTGTATTGTGCTAGACCCGGGTCAGGCTAGAACAATGCTTTCACCACCTTATGTTATAACATTATACTGCTAATTAATGAGGTATACCGTTACACTAGTTTGTTATGTAAGGCCGTTCGGTCTGCTTCTACATTAACTCTGCACATAATTATCGCTTAAAATTTGTATAGTGGCCTGTTTGTGTCAACCAATATTTTTTCAAAATCTATCTACTTGTCTATCAGCCCGTGTCTGTCCACTGCTGGACATAGGCCTCCACATTAGCGCCACATTACTCGGTCCTCCGCCTTCCTCATCCAACCATCGCCAGCAACCTTCTTCAGGTCGTCGGTGTACGGTCCATTTTTTCAAAAGTTAAGTATAAATCCAAGATTGTCGTTTACTTCCCTTCGGCTTCCGAATTTTGGCTTTACGCCTTAGAACAGTGCAGCGATTTGACCGAATCCATAGAAAAATTTAGAAAACCAAAAAAAGATTTGTGGGTTGGTTCGATTCCGTTTTAATATCGCTGCAGCGTGCTAAAAAGTTTATGATTATTATTATATTATCCCTAAGCCGTAACCTTCCTTGGATTCGTTGAAAATATGTACCTAGAGGACACTATACAAATAAAAATACTAAAAGACTCTAACTACTACTACTAATAGTACTGTAAAGAGTACTATTAGTAGTAGTAGTTAGAGTCTTTTAGTTTATTTAAAGAGGAAACACTTTTCAAGCATCTCTTCTCTTTTTATTACATAATGAGATCGACCTCTTGTGTCTTTAATACTTCTGGCTCTCTTCAAACTCAACTGAAAATTTTCAAATACAGGTCAAGTTCGTATTTCAGCCAGATCAGAATAAAATTCTAGACTCGGGACCATACAAAACGATCATGGGCTAAAATCTAGTCTTTACCACTTCCATACCATGGGTCACTTGTCGTATCATGAAATAAGCACAGGATGTACGATATGAAATTCGCTAATAAAACTAAAGGAGAAAGCGCCATCCATTAGTGTTTTATTAGCTATCAATTTTTAATAGTTCTGGGGAGCCACGAGTATATACTGTTAATTAACCCAGTCGTAAAAGCAAAATTAATGTGTCATTCGCAGTTTTATAGAATAGGTAGGTAGGGTAGCTATGTCATTTTATAATTCCGTTTGGGGTGCTAAGTAAGTACCACCTTTTTATCCCATTTTTGCCGCATTGTAGTATAGCGTTACGGTTTGAAAGTTAAGAGAGCCAGTGTAATTATATACCGGCACATGAGTCACTCCGTCTACGAGTAAATCCTCAAGGTTAGCGACGTACTAAAAACTCTCTAATAACATTGAAGTGAACTAAGTGAGATGTCTATGGACGAACGGTGACCATTTACCAAATGCAAAACGGGGGCTTTAATGCAATGAAGCACTGAAAATTTGAATAACCAGGTAACGTAGGTTTCTGGAAATACCTTTTTTTTGTAACGGCGGGGAAATCTTCCAAAGATACCCAGCCTCCGGAGGAGATCGGGTTATGCGAGATTTTACTCACTAAACCCCCCTAGATGACCGACCTCGTGCATATCGGAGGGCTCCGGGATCTTCAGAGGAACGCACCGGTGCCCTCCCAGTACTTGCCTTGGGTACTTCCTGGGAAGTGTATATGAATATATACACTTATATACCGGGAGGTGGAATCACCTCCCGGTTCCTCACGTCACAGCAGCGGGCGGCCATGGCCCCAAAGTCGCCAGCAAATGGACGGCTAAAACCCCCACTTTACCTGATGACTCCTTTTAATCACCTCTTACGACAGACAGGAGTTACCGTAGCGCTATTCTTCGCCCGAGACTACAGGGCTGTTCTGGAAATACCTAGTAATTGAATCTAATCTTATTGAACAGTTACAATGAAATCTTCACAAAACGGGAACTGTGAACAACTATAGACACTAAACAACCAGACCGCATAAATTCCTGACACCACCTGAGGCTGGTAGGTAACTGATTCCTCAGAAGCCTACAAAGCATCCAGCTAACGAGGTGGCCATATCCACAGGCGATGTTAGTCCATCTAAATCATATCTGCTAGAAAGTGAGCCTCCGTGAAGGTAACTTAGGGGAGGGAATGTAGCTGTAAGGTTTGGAGGAGGCATCTTCTTAACGGTTGTCAATCTTAATATTTTTTTATTGTATAAGGTCACCATCGCCTATAGACATCTCACGTTACTATTATGTTATTACTATAGAGGGATTTCAATGCCCTGCTAACCTTGAGGACTTAGTTGGAGAGTGTCATGTGCCGCCAATAGGGTAGTTTCCAAGTATCAAATATTATATGCATTTCTTAAAAATTAAGAAAAAGTAATAAAATAAAATAACTACAGGCAATCAAAAATCAGAACGGTAGAAAGAAACGGCAATAAGTTTTATGACATAACTGTTCTCTAGCGCCATACAAGCAGGTCATGGCTGCATATAAAGGACTGTTTTGCTAGAAAGGGCCAGAGCATCTGTCCAATACTAACTTTAACCATTAATATCTGATGTTAGTTGAGATATCGAAAAAGATCCTTCTTTAGTATATCCATGTAAGTTGATTGATGCAATTTAAAAAAAAAGATTTATACCATATTACGCTGGCTCTCTACACAGACACTCAGCACAAAGTAATTCCTCCTTCGAACGTTTTATTCGCTGCTATGCTATTAAAAAAAATTAACTATACTGATTGAATTATGCAAAATCCAGTTTATATAAGAATTGAAAAAGAGACGGAAGCGAGTCTCACAGTCAGCAGTGGGATCTATAGCGAACGACAGGATAGTACCACATCCACGTCATGTTTCAAACTCGCAGTTCGTTCTCACGCGTTTTCATATTTATTTGTAACAGTTTACGATTCTGCCAGTTTCACCGACCCGACGCCGATGCGGCTGTGTGCAGTTGCATTAATTGCGGCGCAGGAGTTGTTGCGCCCACGCGCATGCGTAGAAAGTACCCTGAGCTTGTTTGACTATGTATGTTGGCATAGGAAGTTGCAAATTGGTTTTGAATTATCGCTTGTTAAGTACTGCATGGAAACTAGAATAGGGTAAGCATTGTAATGAATTAAAGTTTAAATAATTTTTCCTTTTAACCCCCAACCAAAAGGAACATATAACACCCCTTGTGTTATATCTTTGACGCGTATGTCGTTTGTCTATCTGTATGTCAGTTTGTCTGCGGTATCTTTATTCAACGACCGATGATTCTATTTGGACGCAGATTTTTATGTAACACAGAATGTTGTCAAGAGTGTTCTTAGTCATTCATTGTCTGATAAAAATTGGATCAGAGGTTTCCAAGATCTTGGAGTATCTTTGATGTCAGATGGGATCTCTGGAACGGTAATAGTTAGGTGGTACAAGTTTGAATTCATATGTTAAATCTCAACCTTATGCGGCTTATGCCTGCGTAATATGCACTTCAGATTATCGAATTTTGACGTTTTGGATAGGTTAACTAGTGGTCGACTATACTAAGGTGCCATTCTCACTTTGGAATCTGATGATAACCAGGAAAAAGTAAGGGGATCCCTACAATTGTAAGTCGGAGGTTTAATAAGAAACTTTATTATGGTATAATGATACTAAAATTGTATTGAAGTAATAGGTATTTTTTTCTTTTTCAGTAGTAGTAGTAGTATCAGTAGAAATAGTAGTAGTAAAAAAAAAGTAAGTAATACGTTTATTTCAACACAGCAATGACCGAAACAGTTATAATTATAATAAAATAATTATGTAGTCAAAGGTAAACATATCTAAATCATGTATGATGGTCTGCTGTTGTTGTGAAAAGGGCCTCAACTCAGCTTTTAGCTTAGTAGTATTTTCTTCTTTCCGGTCTCTATAACGATCGAAATCTGCAAACGTTCTACTTGTCCTTATTTTGTTATGCATTAATGTTCAACCGTGGAATTCAATTAAAACTTTTTCTGGAACATCTTGAATGGTATCGTCATTACAATAAGAATAAGTTTATTTGTGCGGTTAGATTAAAAAGGATTCACAGTCCATACACCAGTAGGAACTTAAACATATGTTATATTAAACTAAATAAAATTAGTGAGCAACAACTTAGTTATAATAAACGCTGACCTCCGAACTAGGTAGCTCCTGTATCTCGGAGGACAGATCTCTTCTGGAACCAGTGCAAATGAACACGTAACAGGACATGGGAAAGTAGAAAACTGACAAAATGACTGAATAATCTTAAATGGTATCGTAATCACAAGTCTAGACGTTTATCTTTACGGATCTTCTTTTTGCTTTAGGAAAATGAAATAGGCATCCCCATTCCATTGGCGTCATTAAGAATGTGCTCACACGAACAGATATTCCCTCATATGTCATGTACTCTACCGATTATCGTGATCTATAGGTTGTCCAACAACATAGTCGTAGAAGAAAACATTCTTAACTTAATCTCTGAATCTCGATTTGCTCACTCGAACCGTACTGCAACATACCCAGATGTAGGCTAAATCCTTTTATGTCGCTTGCATCAACTTTTCTACGTCTCATAAATCTGGACTTTAACGTAACGCACGTACGTATATGGCAGCCGATAATTTATCGAATTATCACCTGTCATTCAGGATTATAATTTTGCAAATATCATTGTAGTATAATTTGCGGTTTTTCTGGTGGTTGAGGAATTCCTTGCGTTTTGTGTGATGTACTTTTTGTATATATATTTTTACCCGCTATTCGTAACGATATATTACTAAGTGTATTAATTAATGATTTATTGTAACATGTAAAAAGTAAAGACTATACAATAGCTTACATATTCATAAGATAACGTAAAATAAGTACCTACTGAACTTTGACACATCTCAAGATGTAATGAGCAATTATTAATTAGATAAATTACTGTTGAAGTTAACAACATCATATGTAATTGTATACCTTAAGTTAGTTATGCATTTGTTTATAAGTTTGATTAATAAAGAATTTTATAAAAACAAAAACAATTGTAGTATAATAATTATAATTATTGTTGTACTGCAGCGATATTTTGCTTGCAGTTTATGTAATGACAACTTGGCTGCTCTAATTCATTGCATAAAAGTTTTATGCAGACAAGCTCTCGACAACTTTCTATAGTAAACTTGATTAAGTTATTAAGTTATCGATAAAATAGTGTATTGTAGTCACGGTTGATTACAAGAGTGGACGAGTTAGGAGATTTTATCTTAGTGAATCACCTCTATCGAGGTAATATCGATCGATGTTATCGATAAAAGTGAAAACTATATCGGTGTCGCTATGGCTGGAGGTTATAAAGCCGTAGCGCATTATTTATTAGAGTCATATATAATCAAGTTACATACAATGTTTTACGTGATTATATTGATCATTCATATTTAAAGCACTATATTAAACGTTAAATGTCAAGAAATTACTCCCTTCTATTGGTAGAGTCTTAACTTTATGGTAGAGTTTATGAAAATAGAGAGTAGAGTGAAGAATTTCTCGATGTAAAGGAACTTTAAATAGACGATACAAAAATAAGTATCAATTTCTTCTTCTTAGATGTGTTCCACATTATTGAGACTCGTGATCATTCTAAGGAATTAATCACATATAACGATTCTCGTTTCATATTTAATGGGATGGTTTGCCATTGCCTTCCCCATTTCACACACTGGTTATCTCAGTGTGCGGATTTCCTCACGATGTTTTCCTTCACCGTTCGAGCAGTCGGTAAATGTACGTAAATCTTTCGAAAAAACCGAAAAACTCATTGGTACATGGCATTGCCTAGTTTCCAACTCGGACCTTGAGGAGCTCGTAGCCTAGTTGCGAGCACGGTCCGAAAGTGATCGTGCAGGTTAAGCGACGTTGGCGCGGTCGGTACCAGGATGAGTGACCGCTAGTGGCATATTTCATCTGAGCTCCTCCGTGCCTCGGAAAGCACGTTAAGCAGTCGGTCCCGGTTGTTGTCGTTCGACAGCAGTCGTTAAGCCATGTCCGAGGCCTACGGGCGGCCTGAACAACTCTGACTAATAGGTTGGCCACTAACCATACGATAAGCAAGCAACTCGGACCTCCCGCAAGGAAGTCCGACGTCCTAGCCACGACGCCACCGACGCTTAGAGGATCCATTTACTCCGCTATAAAACACTCCATGCATGCGAAAGCACTGGATATGTGTCAAAAGTGAATTGTAAACAAAATAAGTAAGCTACGAGATCTAGAGGACCCGGTCGTGACTTGATGTCGATATTAACATATTAGCGGAGTACAAACGAGGACACAGTCGCCGCCGATCGCCTCCAAATGGAACTATTATATTATCGACACGATCTCGTCGACTACCGCCCCTCCCTATGATTGCCGTTTGATTTTACAACTTATTTTATTGTCAATGTTTCTCAGTTTAGTTAAGGACCTACGAGTACTTTATCTCTTTATTGTAGCTTTTGTGTATCGAAATTGTTAAGTGGTAGTTAATTTTGCATAGAAATGTAATGTTGGTCTCGTAATAATCACGGTTCGGAAAACGGAGAGGTTATGGTACAATTGCGGTAAGTTAGCAATTGTAACAGTAAAACAAACTAGCATAAGGGGCCATCCATAAATTAAGTCACACAAATTTAATGATTTTTGGAGCTTCCTTGTCACTTTTGTGTGACACTGCCTTGGTGTGACGTCACATGTTTTGCAATTTTTAATTTAGATAGTATTAAATTATTACAGCACTTCCAAAATTGTTTATATTTTCTATTTAAAATATTTTTTCATAAAATCTACAATAAATCAAACATTTTAGAAAATTTACAAAACATCAAATCAAATGAACGATACAAAATTTTTAATCATCTTGTGTCTATGGACTTTGAGATTTACGCATGTGACGTCACGAAGCTTATGACTCGTCCCCCTCCTTGTCACACGTTGTCACTCTTTGTTGACTTTCCTTCCCCCTTAACGTGTGACGTAATGGATGGATGGATGTTATGGATGGCCCCTAATTGGTAAAAATAGTAAAAGATTCATATTCGGAACTGATACATTCACAACAAGTCGTTTTCCGTTCCGTTTCAATATCGGCTCTAATTCCAGAAAAGTAAAACGCACCAGTGCGAAATTATTAACTTTCGATGGAGTATATAATGCAGGCCTTATGCATGCACTGAAAAATGCGGTTTATGAACAGGTGTGTAAAAATGGATTCGCTTATCAAAACTGCCAATTTTACCTCGTCCGCATTTTTGGCATCTTCTTCTTCTAAGTCGTATTCCTCATTACAGAGGGTCGTGATCATTCTAAGGAATTAATCACATAGAACGACTCTCCATTTGCCATTGGCTTTCCCATTTCGCACACTGGTCATCTCAGTGTGCAGGTTTCCTCATGATGTTTTCCTTCACCGTTAGAGCAGTCGGTAAATGTACGTAAGTCCTTCGAAAAAACCGAAAACCTCATTGGTACATGACATTTCATGGTTTCGAACTCGGACCTCACCGAGGAGTCCGACGTCCTAGCCACGTCTATTTTTGTCACTCCGGAGTAGTTTCGGATGAAATCAGAAATTTTAAGATGATTTTTTGGGACGATTCGGGAATAAATGAAAATAATTATGTCACAGAAAACAAACTTTTTATTTAATTATCGACCTGTCTACATAAACTTACGCTAGGTATGTATAAATTGTGACCAACATGTTAAGACATGTCCCACTAACGAGCTGTTTAACATTTCCAGCACACGAGCGTTATAAATTTTAGCCAGCACAAAGGTTAAATGGCGCGGTCAATGTTGCCAGCTTGAATATTGATTGCTTTGTAATGAGAAATCACTGGCATGTATCGTGTGGGTAAATTAGTTATGACTAAACAAATTAGATTATGTCTTTGTCAAATGGTCTGGAAAAATCTCTTGCTCTTGACTACGAAGCTAAATCTGCTTTTTAAATATCTGGTGGTCACTTTCCTTTTTCTGTACGTAACTATGAATCAATTTTGTAAAATAGACGTAATGGGCTCCGATTTTGTAGCGTATGTAAGACCATCCCCTGACGCAATTCGAATGACCAAGATTTATCCAAGATCCACTTGATCCAAGTAATCAAAGCAGAGATCTTTCACCAAATTCAACAATACTGCTTACTCAATTAACTTTAAAATATTTCTCTACCCACCTACTTAATTTAATTACACACTAATTACAGTAACGGCAACTCCTTTAAAAACCCAAGGAATGCTTGCAAACCGTTAACACACCAATTCACACCATTCATCTCACTCAATACTCACACGCAATAAAATCAAGGAACTACAACAGGCATTCGATACAGTTGTCTGGACCGCGGAAGGGATAATTCCGAGTTCCCGTTGCAATGCAATCATGCGCATTACACGGGTGTCAAGAGCAGGCGTGGGCGCGCCCGCCAAAAGCCTATAAATTGACGGCTAAGTGCCACCCGCCACGTCGGATGCTCGCACGCAGCTTTTAGCTTGAAATGTCGCTTCGACGGCAAGTCCGAGTTAGATACTTATAGCAAGTATCGGAATGCACGTTATCCGTTGAAATTGGATCCAGGAAGAATTCTCTGGGATTGCAAAATCTCTGGATTGCGTTAAAATAGTCTTAGCTAGAATCCTGCATCAGAGTAAGACACATTGTAATTAGATTCAGGAAAAGTTTCTTTCTGACAATGAAATCACAAATATCAAATTTAGCAAGCTGAATGAAGCCAACCACGTCTTGTTGTACTCGTATGCCAGTAACTAAATCCGAGTTTGTGAATATCGGAAAGGAGCCATTGAAATTAGGTCTAGTTCAGGTAGAACTCTGGAAATGCCTCATTTCTAGACTGCGATTAAATACAGACTTAGCTAGAATCCTATAACAGAAAAGAACCCATTAAAGAGATCTGGGAAGAATCCTCTGGGAATGCAAAATCTCTGGATCGAGGTAAATACAGTGCGGTGATGGATGGTACAAAACCTCCATTATCACTAGGGTGCAAATTTGAGTTAGCTATCGAATAGCGAAATAAGGTCCATTTAAATTAAGTATTCTGTTAAGATCTAGGAAGTATCATCTGGGAATGCAAAATCACAGCAAGTAAAATACAGCAAAGAAACCATGATATCGATACAATTAATTTAGTCCTGGATGAAAATAATTACATAAAAGTTGATTTTGAAGTTTCAGAACTGCATAGGCAATACAATTCCACTAAACTAGTTTTCAATTGTAACGGGCACCATGTAATTAGAAAAGTGTGCATGTTCAGAGTAGAGGTGTGTGACATGACAGTCAATAAAACGCAAACGGTGTTCGTCGTAAAACATTTAGCGATAAATGAGCCGTGAAAACAGGCGCTACGCATGTTGCATTGTAATTTATTGCCTCTCTATACGCATCATTCTGACTAAATGTGGCTATATCTAACATCAAAATTGGGTCCTTAATATCTAGTATATCATCGCCCATCTGGATCTGATTTATCGGTCCATGTGTATTATTAATTTCTAATCGTACATCTTGTCGTTCCCGCGCTTTTTGCACCATTCCTCTACCAATTGTCTTCAAGTTGCCAATGTGCATATTTTGTAATAGCATTAGACATTATAATCACCATGATAGATACTTAGGAACTATTGTCGTGCGATCTCGCTCGGGGGCTTATTCTGTTAATACACTTTCACTCCTTTTGTTCGCTGGTCTTTAATGTCACTTTTTGCTGCTGAAATATCATGTCAGACAATCGAAGCTATCTGTCATGCGATAAAGTCGCTTTCTTATCTGTGAATCAATGCGTTTTTGTTTAAGGTCAGTGTCTGATCGTGGCGTTTTATTTGACATTATGTGTTTAAGGTATAGCGTTTTGGGATTTTCAAAGTGTTTAGGTATATATATATAAGATGACGTAATCATAAATTATAAATGTTTGAAAAAATTTCCGCGAGTAGGATTAAGCTAAATTAGTAGAAATGTGGCTACGTTGCCTTTACAGATGGTTGAGCACAATATTATTGAAAAGAAATGTTTATGAGATTTTGAACGTGCCAAATCATATTTTTCGTTCGGCCAAATCGCAACCTCGACCAGCGTGTGCCCAGAGCCGGCGAAGAATACAAAAAAACTGTCACTATGTGCGATAGATGAAGTGCCTTCACGCAAGGATTATTGGTTTGGTAAGTGGAAAAGTTTACTTACGTATTTCACTTCAAATTCACGTGTTCAAGGGAGTCTGAAGGCGGAACTACCCCGCGTAGATGATACAGTGAATTTTCCACTAATTTCATCAACAGACGTTATATACCGAAAAGGTTTTAGTTTGACGCCATCGTGATGGGCCGCGATAGCTTAGTAGATTAGAGCATTGCCACGGATCGGCATGGTTGCAGTTTCAAATTTTGCTTGTGGAAAAATAGTTCAAATATTTCCTAATTTATTTAAGAACGTCTTGCTTTATAGCATTACGTAATGCTTAATAAATAAAATACACCCAATCATAATTAATAGATAGACATCTATTGTCGTAATCTGAACAATCTGTAGTCTTTCAACAAAATAGTTAAGTACTTATATTATTATTTAAAAGTTATTTACTCGTATCTGTAGTAGACAATAGTATTAATGAGGTGTAATTTCGCAATAGAAGATATTATTCGCAAACCAGTACGAAAGGAAATAAGATATATAATTGACATATTTATGTATGTATATTCATTAAATATAATTGATGTAATGAAACACCTAAAGTACTCCAACCTGGAATCGATGTACTACTTGCCTTTGGCAGTTGAAACCGCGGGACCATGGGGCTCCGAGGCCAAGGATCTGATTCGCGCTGTGGGGACGAATTAAGGAGAGAGGTGATCCGCGAGCCGGCCACTTTTTAGTACAGCGCATTTCCCTCGCCATTCAGCGAGGGAACGCCGCGAGTGTCCTGGGTACTTCGGGGCACTTCGCGGGGGGCTGTTTGACTGAAATTATATTATATAATTTTTACCTAGTTATAGTATGACATTGATTTTATTATTTTATTTTTATATTTTTGACATCAAACTATTACTTATTATGTAAAATTTAAATAATAAAATATTGATGTAATTAATCGGATTCTATTTCATTTGCATATCTTATTAATAAGATCGTTGAGGTAAATAATTTGAAATAAATAAAGGTTGTATAAAATAGGTTCCTGATAGAATTTTCAGTGATTTAGAGTTCTTAAATATTGAGATATTTCCCTGAATCTTCACATAAGTGAAGATTTTGTTTTCCATAAAATCTGACGGTCAGGATGACAAAACACCGGTAGTCCACCTACAGTTGAGCCACGACTGAGATGTGGAATATAGGTACAAAAAATGTTCGTGATCCACCTAGGTGGATTGCGCGGTTGGACCACGGGCAATGCCCGATCAGTAATTAGAGGTGATTTGTTAGAGTCTGTAGGTATGAGATTCATAGAAACGTGTATATTTTTATGAGAAACTGGAAACCACCAGCGAAGTTTTATCTGTGTAGAAAGCCATGATTTACAGATACCGATTGCAGAAATAGATACTTATCGATATTAATTTGCGCTTTTTACTGATCAATGACATATAAATTGTAAACCAATTTCTAAACATAAATCGTCTTGATGTTTTCATTACATCTTGTTATATTAACGATCACAAGTTATTCAAATTAGGATCCTTTCTCTTTTAATAACTAATTGGTAGTGTTGATTAGTTAATTGTCAGTTTTAGTAATGAATTATGTTACTTATAACTCTTTTGTAATGTGCGAATACAAAATATTTTAATCGAGTTATGTTTTTAACATGTTATTTTAGTCGTAAAATGAAATAAGAATTGTGATCCGTTGCATCTTTCTGTATTCCTATGTCATGATTAGTTTTCTACTTTACAGATTTATATTTGGCGTACATCATACAAGGTGTTAATAAACCTGTAGTCATACAATTCAAATCTACTCTGCAGCAGGAAAATATGGCTCCATATACAAATATAAATAAATTTATTTTGCAACTTAAATTAATACAAAAAGTGGTTGATGCTCTAACCCGCACTAGGATATCGTGTCGCGGGATTTAGGCTCTTCTATGTAGGTACAATTTTGATGAATAAAGGGAAAATATATAAATAAAATAAATGATAATAAAAATTCGTATACAATTATAAATTATATATGGACATATATAAACTTAGTAGACCATCATCATCCTTATTGTTTAATAGAAATAAAAAAAACCTTTATTAATTTTTTATGTATTTTTATGTAATTAGTTATTTATATTTAATATTTTTTGTGTATTTTTATGTAATTAGTTATTTATATTTAATATTTTTTATGTATTTTTATGTAAAAACCTTTATAAATTTTTATGTAAATAGAAAAACCTTTATTAATTATAATATTTTTTACAGATATTTTTATATATGGTCTCATATATAAAAATATATGTAAAAAATATCACAAAATGGGTAAGATTCTAAATGGACCATATTTTACATTCTGACAAGTGATAACATATGATATGATCTATTAAAAGGGTCAAGTTCAGCTGAGTGTCGCCAGATGTATAGATACCTATATATCTAGCGACGCTGGTTTTCAACATGACCCTTTCCAACTTATAGCTATAGAGAGCTTATAGAACTTATAGCTATAGTATTTAGGCACAGGTTTCCACCTTACAATGGATTTTGCACCCTGTTATTCTAAGAATAGTAACCACGAATCAAATTGCACTGATGAGGTCTTCGATGCACCAATTTCGTGCCGAAAACACCCGGAAAGCGAGCGTGCGATATTACATTGCGATACGAAACGTCAATAAATCACTCCTTATTATATCGTCGTATTCGATACCATAGCGTACAAGGGGCTATAATTAATAGCGGTGGTCGTTTATTTTTCAATTTATCACCGTGCACGAGATTCATGGCCGAGTAGGTTGTGAGGCATACTTCAATCGCTGCTTTTGTAGGTTGTGATCGATTAGGTGCCAGAAACACGTAACTAGATTGTTTTAACGTCAATTTATTAGGAAAAAGCTCTCATAACTATAATTGATAATTTAATTTAATTGAATTGATTGACTATTATTATAGTATTTATGTAATATTATTACTACTGCTTGGCAGCTTGCAAAGGTTTGCATATATTTTTTAAAGTATTTTTGTTATTTATTTATTTGAGGGTAGTATCTATTTCATACGCCTTTTGCACCCGTATATTATATATTTTATGATTTTTCTATCACCTGAAGGTTGCCTGGAAGATATCGCTTAAAGCGATAAGGCCGCCTTCTGCACTTTGTATTGTACCTCTCTTTATGTTGTATGTTTTGTTTTTGTCCCGGTGTGCAATAAAGTATATTTGTATTGTATTGTATTGATTTTAGTATAATACAATACGAACTTTATATCGTTACTACGGTTCACTAAATTAAGGTCGTAAATTGTCGATTTACGACCTTAATATAGGAGAAAATAATGTCACAGATAAGGTAATTGCCCATCTCACTGCTAGACGACTTACTCCTCTTTTTCCCGACCGGTCATCACCGCATCTACCCAAGTGTCCTGCCCATCGCCACTTTATAGTACCACAAGCCGCTTACCCACGTCATGGACTTTCATCATCACCATCATCAGCCCATGTCGTACCAGTGCAGGGTGTAAGACTCCTCTCTTTTGTGCCAGCTTATACGATCCTATGCTAATTGCATTTAGTGATGTCATCCGCCCATCAAGCTGCGGACCTACTCCTCTTTTCCCCGATCTTGACCACCACTCAATGAGGGCTCTGGTCCATCGGTCATCACCGCAGCTAACCAAGTGTCCTGCCCATGGCACCTTTTTAGCGTCTCAAGCGGCTTTCCCACGTCTTGGACATTATCCTTACATAAATAAAGTATAGTACTCACGGAAAATCTTCGATCAGCATATCCGTGTGTACGAGCTCGTTAATTAAATGCTATGCGATGATATCGGAGTATTGTCTTTGGTATTACTTTCGAATTTCGACCGGCCTCGCTGCGAGGTCGCCACTCGGAAGTCAGCTCATCTGATAGCGAGCAAAAAGTTTAGGGAAACCAGAATAACACCGCTTCGTTGACACGATGATACGGATAGTGAAGATTTTGTTGTTGTATCTTCTAAGTGATACCTTCCAGTAGATTTTTTGGAATAAGTTTGATTAGGGCCTATGCACACCGCGTATTTTTTACGCGCAGTCGACGCGCATTTACGGCGCCGTAGAACTCAAAAAAGCAGATTGTTTGCGTTTGTATCGATGAAAACGCGAGATCTTGGAAACCACTGGTCCATTTTTTATCAGACCTAGCTACGAACACTCTCTACAAAATTCTCTATTAAAAAACCGGGTCCAAATCGAATCATCCGTTGTTAAGTTATAATGCCACAGACAAACACACAAACAGACAGACAAACGTGTGAAACTTATAACACGCCCTCCTTTTTTTCTGACTGACTAATGTTGTTGGTCCTATTGACCTTTACAGCTTCACCGGGGTTTTGGGGGCGAGCGCTAAGTGCGCTCCAGCCTAGAGGAGGACTTAAACACAATAAGAAGCGACTACCTAAGGGCTTCCAGGTGGGTACGGACCTCGGCTTAGGACGTCGCTGGAGAGGGAGGGATCGGGGAGAAGCGGCCTGGAAAATGCCGATAGCGCGCGTAAGCGCCAGAATCGGGTCGCAGCGCCGGCGCGGGCGGTATTAAGGTGCGGTGTGTGAACTACTGTCGGGTGGGGGTGAACTACTGTCGGATGGGGGAACACGCCCTTCCTCGATCGGTCAGGGGTTAAAAATGCACAACGCTCTTTGGAAATATAGTCTACGCTACGGTCAATTTCAATAAACTTCTGGGAGCTACAATGCCGTATGGGAACTACTGGTAACATACTCGTATGTCGTCGTATGCCATTCGTGAGGAATCGGAAAACTACCCTAACCAATTTCAGATACCTACACTAACTAATAGTTTCATTTATACTGGTTTGTAATATAATATGTAACATCTAAAACAAATAAAAACTGTGCTTCATTTTTGCAACTTGTTCATGTCCAATTTTCGTGAGCCAAACTTACGTAAAGAGTTTTTGTTATGAAAAAAAAGAAACTCATTTCATAAACTATGTTTTTGCTATAGGTACTCTTATAATAGGTTACGTGATTCTATTCCACCGAATCTATTGTTATCTAAACACCTTATTATAAGCCATTTGCCATTTGTCCAATAATGTTGTGCAAGATTTTATACTTTAGATTTGGTGCCAAGGTGGTAAATAATATGCCTTGTAACCTTAGAGGAACAAGTCTAAGCTTGCAACAATAGTTTTCTCAATTTAAAGATCTTGTAGGATGGTACCCCCCCCCCCCCCCCCCCTGGTCTCAGTGACGCGTCTTGGATTATGTCCAACAGTGGACTAAGACAGGATGCTGATGATAGAAATCTTTTGAGTATTTAAGTGGAGACAATGCGCACGCTAGCGCCAGCATTCGAAAAAAACCTAATTGTTACAATTATTACCTTTAAACTAGACGAATCTGTCTCCGACAAGATATGTAGCATTGTTTAGGCTAGCTTTAGTAAACATGTTTGAATTTTTAAAGTTATTACGCATTTCCCCCAAAAACAGCATTTTTTGGGGGAATTGCATACGCAATTAAAAAGCGACCAATAACGAAACTTAGAAACTCGTTTAAAAACATCTTCAGAAGATCATCCAACCTTTGATGATGTTCAAATTAATGTATTTAATTATAACAAGAAGTCCATTGTAATAGTTTCCAGTGAAAACCTTAGAGACTAACAAACTTGAGATAACAGAAAACAATTTCTAAATTGCCAGCTCCCGAACAAGAAAGTCATAGCACATAGCAAAACTAAGGACAGCGACCGCTGGCATGCGCTAGCGGCTTATATTAATACTTGTCGGATTAACACTGCTTCAGAGGCGCAAAACAATAAGCGGATTGTCTGCGTCCGCGCCTCAGAGCTAAACGACCATGGATAGTAGAGGATACGGCAAGTAATTGCCTACCAAAGAGGGCGAAGAATTGCAACTGCATTGAAATGTCCTAAAACAAAATGTTCATGGTATTAATTCGGAACATGTCATTGTAAAAAGGAAGAAAGATACTACTAAATAAAGTCACACAATGGTTTCGATTACGGGGTGGCTTCCAAATATACTCTCGTAGCTATGGTTGCTAAACTAAACCCCCACTCACTCTACACAATCTATAGTACCTAGCACGGCCCAAAATGGTTAGTCAACTGCTTGTTATCAACCTCATTGTTTTACTTTTATTGTCCCTTGGAGGTAAATTTTATTACAAACTCCTTGGCCAAATATCACTGGCTTTCGCAATTTAGTTATTTTTTAATTAATTGTTAAAAAAAACATGTCGGTCACTTTTCTATTGCTACGATGGAGGTAACGCGGGAAGCATTTCGTGCTATGATCAATTATGATTTTAAACGAGGGTTAACATATAAGGAACAACATGAAATTTTAATAAGTGCTTTTGGGGAATTGACTCCAACCCTTACCACCATCACCTATTGGTTTCGTAAGCGTGGTCGGAGCGACCTAAAAGATGACCTTAGACCGGGGCGACCACCAACGGCAGTCACTCAAGAAAACGTCATCAGGGTGGAGTGGCTAATAAAGGAATGTCGCAACATTATCAAGCGCGAGATTTAGGATGAACTGAAGACTGGATCACAGGCAGTTTCCACCATTTTACATGACCATCTTAAAGTTAGGAAGGTTGCATCGCGATCGATACCCCACTCTCTCATAGAAGAGCAGAAAGTCTGACGTATAGACTGGTGCCAGTTTATGCTAGATAAATTCGACAACGGTGGCTCACAACAGGTGACTTACATCTTGAGTCTAATACCTGTGGGTGGTAAGTGATACCTTATTAACGCGACTTTGCAGAATGAACTCGAGAACAAAGAGTCTTGAACGAGACCTGAGCAGACTCTTCAACAATATTTCTTGTACTTTCGCAGCCGTTTGTCACGCCTAGGGGCGATATCTCGTGATTTATCCCGAGCCGTGGATCGCTCGAGAATTTGTCGAGCGGAGCCCGCAGTGAGATGGATAGCGCACACTATATCGAACGATTTATTGGCCTCGTGTGCTGTTTGTATGATTTGTCGACAATGCTGATAAAGAACGAAGTTGATAATGCATTGCAAACAAAGAAATAGTAAAGCTTTCAAAAGTAATGCTTACATTGATTTTCGCTGTTAGTGTAGTGTTATCATGTGAGTAATCTACAATTTGCCCACAAAAGTTGTTGTCACTCAAAAGTTTATGAAAAGTTTATAAAAAGAGAATTCTTTCAGGATTATGTACTTACGCCCTTGTATTGTCCCTGCATGAGTTTGTAAAATGTCCAATTTTGTGTACAATACAGATTTAAGATAATTTTATCTCTTATTATAATTTATTATATGTATAAATCATACATTATACCCTATAGTCCATTCGGGTTAAGAAAATAGTGAGTCATCAGTGCAACTGCAGGGTAAAGGTCTAGTCACTGTGACTTGAACTGGTCAATGTGAACTTGGCTTTCTAATTTGCTACTCCGTGATTGGTCAGTGGGCGTGGCTAGGCCGGACAACAGCGATGACTCACTATTTTCTTAACTCGAATAGACTATAATCTTATCTTATCTTATGATGGGGGCCGGGAATAACCCAGCGGCACTTCAACCCTTGAGGGTCTTTTGTGTCTACCCCATTTACACACTGGTCATCCCATTCTGCAGGTTTCCTCACGATGTTTTCCTTCGCCGTTTGAGCAGTCGGTGAATGTACATAAGTCTTCCATAAATACGAGAAACTCATTGCATGTTTTCGAACCCGGACCTCCCGCATGGGAGTCCGGTGTTCTAGCCACTGTTCTGTTCGGTGGCACCGACGTTCTTACATTATACTCTACCGGAAATACAATAAAAAGCCCTCACATTACCTTGCCAATCAAAACAGTAGCAACATAGTCATTAGATTTTACCGGAAGTTAATGAGATAATCACTTTATATCATTATCATTACCGAGAAAGGCAATTGTTATTAACATTCAACCTTTTCACTCAATAGTTAGACCGTAATTGTTACCTATTCGATGTAGGCATTTGTTTAAAAGCTCACAGCATTGTCAGATTAAATTATCATAATGTTAAACATTTTTTTAATTGTAAATCATTCATGGACTTCCGCTACTCAATAACGATACACGATCTTATGGTCACGAATTTGCGCGTGCAAAATGGGCGATTCAATAAGTGAAGGTCATAGTAGGTGTAATTCAAGTAAGAAGGGTATATTAGTAAGTTTTTCTGTCATGTATGTAATTCACCATAACCTTCCATTCACCACACTTGACTTTTCGCTGTTCATTTAACCACACATCTGACCTTTTTGGATCTATTACCAAATATTTCGTAAATCTGCTCATACTTTGCCTTTGTTCGACGAAAGTCATTATTTAATTCACCACTGGAGTCATGGATTGATCGTTGCGAAATAAGTTATTGGATCTCATACAATGCCTTCAAATTGTTGCATGAATCATGCGTGAAGTCGCAACCTAATTAGGCACTAAAGTTTAGTCTGCATGAGTGTCTACTTTTAAACTAAAGGAATAGGTTTAAACATAAGTGAGTTTGCGCAAAAAAACATCTCGGACCTTTATGTACCTAGGGCGATCCATTAATTTTTAGTCAAATAGAAAATAAAAGAAATATTACAAATGTTTATTTATAACTCTCTACTGAACCAGCTTTCAAAACATGTGAAAAACTGTTGTTGCGGAAGGTCTAAAAAAAGCCGCGTAAATTGGTCTACTGCTTCGTCCGCATATTTCCTTCCGCGCAGAGATTTCTTTAACGTGGTGAACAAAAAGTAATCACACGGAGCCAAGTCAGTACTGTAGAGGAATGTGGTACCAATTGCACGTCCGAATGGGTTAGGAAGTCGTTTTCTTGAGTGACTGCCGTTGGTGGTCGCCCCGGTCTAAGGTCACCTTTTAGGTCGCTCCGACCACGCTTAAACTCACGAAACCAATAGGTGATGGTGACGAGTGGATCAGACAAAGGACGAAGCTTAGAGACGTGGTAGACCTCATCGAAAGCCGGAAATGGAGATGGGCGGGACACATTGCACGGATGGATAGGGACCGATGGATCAGAAGAACGCTGGAGTGGAGACCACGGCAAAACACGCGGGGACAGGGTAGACCACCTATGAGATGGGTGGACGACATTCGGGGAATAGCGGGCCACAACTGGATGCGCACCGCCTGCGACCGTCGGAAGTGGAAGATAGATAGATAGATGGAGACAATTCCCCAAAAGCACTAATTAATTTTTCAAGCTTGGTAACCAGTTATCTACAAGGAAAAATATTTCTTCTTAGATAACCGGGTACCAGTTGTGATGTAACGTCGACAAGTCCGAATGTAGAGTAATTTGTACCTTTCCTCTACGTATACCGTGAGAAAGAGCACTTTACCTATCATAAGGAAGGCAAAGTCGACACGCACGGCAAATATGCAGCCCTAAATGGGAGTGACACCGAATCGGTAAACCCAGTAAGGGCAGTGAAAGCGTGCACCATCAAACTTTATGATGAATTCTATGCGAATGCTTGAGTGCCAAATGTCACACATGTGTTGTTATGTAATAAAGGGTTTGAATACATTGGAGGAACCTTTCGAATACGACTATGCTTTTGTAATGTTAATGAAGATTGATTTTACATTTTTAGGGATCCGTACCCCGAAGGGGAAAATTGAACCCTATTGCTGTAGCTACTCCGTCCGTCCGTCTGTCACGCGGGTCTAGTGCCTAATCTAATAAACTTCAGTGGTTGCCTGGAAGAGATCGCTTTAAACGATAAGGCCGTCTTTGTACATATCGTACTACTATTCCTATAGTTTTTACTTTTCCGGTATTTGTGTACAATAAAGTGTTTCTATCTATCTATTTATCTAATTTACTCATGTAATGTAAGAAAAGGTGGTCGATAATAGTACATTATGATACAAGTGAGCTATGTTAGTCATTACACTCGAGGCTGGATTGCATCCCGAGCCGTAGGCGAGGGTGTAATGGAGCCGACAAAAAAATAAAATTTCATAAACATATTTTTAGACATAAAAACTGTTTGCTGAGATTTAATAAAAATTTACTTGTTTTATAAGCTGCATTATGGACCTAAAAGCGATGAAATAAGAGTCACTTTATGAGCAAGTGTCTCGAAAAAATATATTTTACTACCCTATTGTGTGAGGTATCGTTTTTTAAGCTCATCGAGTAAAGTACGAGTATATTATTTATAATTTTCTTTCAAAGAAATAACGACGTAACTTCACGTCAAAGTTGTCAACTAATTTAGACCACTTTTATTACCAAGTCAATCTCATGAACGATATTATCTAGAAACTTGAAAATTAGCTAAAGTATTGGTTATATCCTCTGTTTTAACAACAAAGGTTTCTGTCTTAGGTATTCAGTAAAAACGAGGATACGAGGTGCTCGTAGCCTAGTTGCGAGCACGGTCCGAAAGTGATCGTGCAGGTTAAGCGACGTTGGCGCGGTCGGTACTTGGATGGGTGACCGCTAGTGGCATATTTCATCTGAGCTCCTCCGTGCCTCGGAAAGCACGTTAAGCAGTCGGTCCCGGTCGTTAAGCCATGTCAGAGGCTTACGGGCGGCCTGAACAACTCTGACAAATAGGTTGGCCACTACGATAAGCAAGCAAGCAAGCAAGTAAAAACGATGTTCTTAACATTCCAATTTAGGTTTGAGAAAGTGCGTCGGTTACGCAACGCTGTTACTAATTTAGCTTAAGGACCAGCTTTGAGGAAGGTAAGCTGATATGTGTATGGTAAGATGTTTGTCTACCTTCTCGAAAGTGGCATATCTGGCATATCTAGATTTCTACCTCCATAAACACAGATGTTGGTAATTTAAGGGCTTGCTCTGTTTGGAAAATTACTCTTTATTGTTTAGGCTTGTGGCTGTGGCTGGTGGTTCCGTATTCCGTAGCTACTATGAAGAGTTGCAATCAACCTATTTTCTTTGTAAGTTGGTCCTATGACGGCCCGGCCTATAGTTTTTTTATTGTTCAATAGCCCCCTGATGGTAAGTGATCACTGTCGCCCTAAGATCGATGAGTCGAACCTTTAGGACTTAGATGGAGTGTTTTATGAAGAAGAAGAAGAAGAAAGAAGAAGAAAAACACTACAAAAAAATAAGAAAATACATATTTAGTTCATTCTATAATACTATTGGCAATAGGCACCTGGCTCAGCTAATGCTTGAGTAAATACACTCGCGTGTAAACACACAGCGCTGATTTTCAGTCGTCCTTATATAAAGTTAACCAACTAACAACTGCGACAATCTAAGTAATGATTTATGGTATGTGCTCATTAAATATATTAATAAACTACAGGTAGGTATTACTACTTAGGTGCACTGTTACGGGCACCCTGAAGAGTAAGGTTTGAAAGCCGGAGCAGAGCAGTTCAAGCAGTATAAATTAAAAAAACTGATCTGACTCATGACATTGCAAGATTTCGAACGCGGACCTCACGCATGGGAGTCCGGCGTCATAGCCACTACGCCACCGACGCTCTACAAATAAAAATTTCCCTTTACCACTGATTTTGATTCCTTTAAGCCTGACTATTTCGAGCTACTTTCGACCACGTCTTATCTTATGATGGGGGCCGGGAATAACCCAGCGGCACTTCGACCCTTGAGGATCTTTTGTGCCTACCCCATTTTACATACTGGTCATCTCAGTGTGCAGGTTTTCTCACGATGTTTTCCTTCACCGTTAGAGTCGTCGGTTAATGTACGTAAGTCTTCGAAAAATACGAAAAACTCATTGGTACATAGCACTGCACGGTTTCGAACCCGGACCTCCCTTGGGAGTCCACGCCGGACTCCCATAGCGACTACGCCACCGACGATCTACAAATAAAAATTACCTACACAACTGATTTTGATTCCTACAAGCCTGATTCACGTCAGAGTAACGTTGGTAAAGACGTCACAATCGGTTCATCGTGGTAATGATAAATCCTTTTGCCATGTATGTTCTCCCAGTCATTGGTAGCTGATTGTTCCAACCCGGCGACCACCCAGCTGAAATTGAGCACGCATAAAATTACCATCAGTTATTAAACCGCGCACGTTTCCTGGCTCAGAGATGAGATACGGTGATTTTAAGTGATTTTTTTTATTTATTCTCTTATTTACGACACAGGAATTAGTTGTAAACTTACAACGGCTCCTCTTTGTAATGACTTGGCTTTACAAAGAGGCGTTTTCGCAATTAATTTTCGACGGACAATTAATTTATTTGCCAAAGTTTCGCTTTCATTTTAAGTTCCTGTGCTTAATTCAGATGCAATATAAAGTTATATTTTTACAATCATATTTAAGCCATATCACGATGGACATTATTATGAAGGTGTTTTCCATAAAAGTGCCAAGATTTTGGTATTGTAATTTTTCCACTTATCTCTAACTGCTGAGCCACTGCTGGTATAGGACTCCTCCTCAAGCGTCACTGAATATGGTCCTGACAAAATTACAAGCAGATTTTGAGTTATAAGTATAGTGGCTAGGGCACCGGACTCCCATGCGAGGTCCGGGTTCCAAACCGTACAGAGCCATGAACCAATGAGTTTTTCGTATTTTTCGAATACTTACGTACATTAACCGACGGCTCTAACTGAGATGACCAGTATGTAAAATGGGGTAGGCACAAAAGATCCTCAAGGGTCGAAGTGCCGCTGGGTTATTCCCGGCCCCCATCATAAGATAAGATAAGACGTGGTCGAAAGTAGCTCGAAATGGTTCGTGTAAATATAAACACAGTCAATAAAGTCACTCTTTGTTCGAACTTGGCGGGTACACTGTCGTGTCTAGATGTAAAAGTACCTAACAATGTAGGTACTTATAATGAAATGTTAAACAAATATTTTATGTCTCGTTACGAAGCTTACATATACGAGTATGTTGGTGTTAGCTCAGTTTATAAAGAATTAGGAGCATAAAAACTTGCATAAACCATTTCGACAAACCGCCAGGCACGTCAATGGCCAATACAAATATTTGCGGAAGTTATACAACGTTACAGGACCGGCTTTACGCGGGGCGACATATATAAAATGAATGAAAATATTTTAATTATTTGACAATGCCCCTTTACGGCAACGATTACTGTTTAAGTATTAATAATTTTAATTATTAGATAGGTACTTATGAGATTAGTTTTATACTGACTGTGGTGCCTCTGGTGCATTGTGCTAACGAGCCAGATATTAGTTTGTATACCTACACTATAAACAATGAGTAATAAATCTGAATTAATTTTAAGTACTGTATACTGACATGTTTAAGTGTGCTGTAAGTACCAAAAGACGAATAAATGAAATGAAGCATTTATTTGTACGCACAGACCATTTGACAAAATAAAAATAACATTAACACTAAGTTATTTACCTATGTGACAAAAAGATAACCTAATTCAGCATATTGCTGTAACGGCGGCAGAGCAGTCGCTCGATACAGCTATTTAACATACCTAATTATTAATATTGCTGGCGCCAGTGGAATGGAAAGAAACTTATATTTGCATCTAGAAAATTAAGAAAGAAAAAATAAGGAAGAGATCTTAGGTGATAAAAGGATTTTGATGTTTAAATTCTAGGATGAAACATAATGATTGTAACGATAGTATATATTTTTTTTAAATTGTAGCCACAATAGTCTTACCAGATAATATTACCAAATTGTCAAGAAAATACTCGTGTCCCTCAATTTTCTCTGCCTCCCACAAAAGGCTACAGTGTGAATATAATTTATTATAAGTATTATTTAAACCATTTGGCCACAAATATGGCACCACATTTACTAAATCCAGGCCTGACAAATAACTTAGTTTCACATACCGAAGTTGAAATGGTCATGCGCATTGCTCCGAATAAGGTGTGAGTCGAACGAGCGACAGTTTTGGCAGTGCCATGTTTTATTCATGATACCGAAAGATAAAGCAAGGTTTGAACTTGGGATTATTGTGGATTTGGAAAACCTTATCAACACCTATGCTATTCTTAATTTTCAGATACTTTGGACATCACAATTTAACGATACCAATCTAAGTATAGATTATACTTCGTCCGTTCGTTCGATTTACTTGCTTGCTTGCTTATCGTATGGTTAGTGGCCAACCTATTTGTCAGAGTTGTTCAGGCCGCCCGTAGGCCTCTGACATGGCTTAACGGCTGCTGTCGAACGACAACAACCGGGACCGACTGCATAACGTGCTTTCCGAGACACGGAGGAGCTTAGATGAAATATGCCACTAGTGGTCACCCATCCAGGTACCGACCGCGCCAACGTCGCTTAACCTGCACGATCACTTTCGGATACTCGCAACTAGGCTACGAGCTCCTCGATTTACTGTTTATGGATTAAACATTATTCAGAAACAAATTACTTCTTTACCTTATAGCATAAGTTATGTTAGTCGTTATGTCACATAACATAAAAGACGGTGACACTACATATGGCTCCGAAAGTCCGTTAAAATTAAAAATGCATTTCTTTTATCGCGATGGGGTTATCATTATGCAACTACGCGTACAGTTGGCGCTGGCATATGGCGCAGTGATCATCACTAGATAAACGCTATAGCTGTGCAATGCACCAGAGAGTTAGGAATCGGATGTGTGACAAAACTAAACCTATGTCTGTCTTTGTCTGTTTGTTCCGCATGGAACGGATGTTCCGATTTTCTTTATTTTGACAAAGAATTTGGTCAAGAGTATTCTTAGTGTCTAATCAAAAGTGGTTTCGTTTTCCAAGATCTGAACCATTTTCGATGTCGGTTATGGGATTTGTAGAACGATTTACTACGCCACCGGTTTTCCTGAGGGGTGCTACACACATACTCGGCTCGGCACGCTCGGGTCGGCCTAACTGTCAAATCAGCGTGACGTTTGATAGTTAAAGTCGAACGTGCGGAGCCGAGTAAGTGTGTAGCACATGTAAATATAAATAGAAATACATTTATTGCCAAATACTCATATAAATTGTTTTTTTATGGGGTTTGCTGGAAGAGATCTCTCTTAGAGATAAGTCACGCCCTTTGTGTTTCACATATTTTTTTTGGTATAAGTTTGTATTATATTGTGTACAATAAAGAGTTAATAATAATAATAATAATAAATCCACAGGAGTAATCCCAAACACACTTCACACCGGCCTCAAAACACTTGGCATGCACGCCCTCACATACAGACTCCTACAAAAAGCAGTTATAATAAATACATGCAGAATAGTTCGCAAATTCTTATCAATAGAAGAATAATCTTAAATTACTATAAAATACTTACATATTTATCATTTTCATATATATCTTTTTATTTTTTCGTCCCCACTCTCGTTTGGCCAAAAGCCCGCGATTGTGGTAGAATACCCCAGAAATGGGAGATAAATAGAAATTTAAAAAATATATAATAATAATAATAAATGTACATACACTCGAAAAACATTACTCTCCTCCCATGGCAGTCGGGTAGAAAGTGATGCCACATCCAAACGAAGCTTGTTGTGTTCATCCGGTGATGCAGTGCAATCTCCCGATTGCGTTATCAGAACAAAAGAAATGTTATTTCAATATGAATAATGGCGCGCGGAGTGAAAGTTGGCCCTTGTTGCGCCCGCGCAGGGACGTGCCCGCTTTTGTGACTGAACTACAGTTGATACATAAGGCACGGTGTAAGATGCCAGCCATACTCTTTGGAATCCTGTCGCAATAAGTTTTCGTTATGATTTCTTGACTTTCGTATGAAGGTTTCAAATAAGCTATACAAATGTTTTATTGTGTTGTCTAGTGTAAAAACACATGTACTTAATGGACATAATATAAGCATACATATCGGGCTACATGGAAATACAGTCAAACCTGGATAAGCGAGAGTTCAAGGGAGCACAATCTCATTCTCGCTTATAGAGGTTTCTCACTAACCCGAGTTTCTCGCTAATGCAGGTACATGGGTAGCGTTTCTCTCTTATAGAGGTACGCAGCAATAACAAGTCACAGCAAGTACGAATGTAGTAAATATGTAATATGATAAAATTATGTGCATAATATGCACGTATTTTTATTGTAGCTATAGTTCCTCCTAAATAAAATAAATAAATAAAGCTCGACTGTCGCTTATAGAGGTATAGATAAGTAGCAGTCTCACTTACGGAGGTCCATGAGGGAAAAACGACTCTCTCTTACAGAGGTTTCTGTTTCTCGCTAATACAGGTTTTTGGAGCTTAAAATGACGGGTCCTGGCTATTACTCTCACTTATAGAGTTTTCTCACTTATCCAGTTCTCACTTACCCAGGTTTGAGTGTATATAGGAGAGGGCTATATATCCAGCAGTGGAAGAAGATGAAGCATACATTTAGTAATGAAAGTACAATTCCGTCCCAGAATGTCCAGTCGAAAAAAATCATATTACCAAAACGTCAAATTCTCAATTATTAATTAGTATGCAAGGGTATTGGTTATGGATGACCGTCGTTGGACAAAAGCACGACGGGAAAAAGACCTCTAATCAGAAAGCAGTAATATGGAGCATATGCGATTGTAATCTGACTCTATCGAAAGATCCAAAAATACGATCCAAATTGCGCAATATAAATACCAACAAAACTCCATTCCAGACTAGAAAGTGAAATCTGTAGGAATGCCAAGAATGAATATCCTTGTCGGTGCGTCCGTCACGACGTAACTACCGAACTAAGCTACTTTCGTTGTTGACCTAATTATACGACAAAATTTAAACTAAAAGGAATTTTATTATTCTTATCTTATATACCTACTCTATAACTTGTTAGATTTTAACCGATCGAGGCTTTTTTTTACATAAAACTGCGAATATCTGAGAGGTTTTCGATAATTTTATAAATTTCTTACTAAACGATGTCACGACATCTTGGTTTTCTAAATATACATGAATTAATTTACACTAAGTAAGAGTTCATTTTGGCGTGACTTCCGCGAAATTAATTATGTAAATAGGTGTGTATTTATACAAACTTACCTAAAGGTCATCGATCACAACATACTTTGGTAATCTGTGTTTAACATCGCTTATAACTTGTTTTGAGAATGTGAGAGCAAAAAACAAAAGTGAAATATGCAAAAACGGTAATAAAAACATTGCATAAATACGACTCGGCGTCAGCGCATACTTGGTCATGATTCGCGCCTTTGGATCTGTATACTGTTTATTTAAATGTATATATTGTATAAGAGGAAAACCAACTTAAAATATGCTGCATTACCACCACATGTGTGGAAAAGAGCGACCACACGCCGCCTTTAGGTATATTATCAATTAGTTCTAAGATTACCTGCGACCACTTTGGCGCAAAGGGCAACCTTTACAGGACCCCAATACTAGAAGAGCTAGTAGTACACCGACACCGAAGCTGTGTTATATCGTCCCATCCCAGAAGGGGGGGGGGGGGGGGGGGGGGGGGGTGTGATATCTCTGGAAGAAAATTTGTAGGGAGCTTAGAAAAGTAAGCACGGGAAAGAGCCTACGCAAGAACCGCGCGCATCTACCGTGTGCAAGGTAGGTAGGACCATGGGTTGTAGACGCGCCAATCGCTTTGGCCGTTGTTTTGCCACCCAAAGCCGAACAATTATTATATATTAAACAATTCCCGCTAACTTCACCCCGCTTACCGCGACAACTTCATTCAGCTTCTTCATCTCAAGCTCGCAGTAAGCCACGTCTTCATCTTTCCTCCGCTGAATATATTAACTGAATTGCGTTAATTACGACTATCTACACCGCACATCCATACATAAACACTAATTACATCATTACACTAAAATTTAACAGTGAGAAAGTGGCTGTTGGCAGAATTTTCGGTAAGTCAATTTTTTTTACCTCTGGATCGTCATTTCCCCGCTCGGATTGGTACTTAAACGGCCTCAAAGTGATGTTTATACCCGGCCTATCTAGGTTGGTGGAGGGAATGTTTATTTAAATGATTCAGTAGTTAGCATACAATCAGAGTGAAAGCCTGTTAGCCATTGATATTTTAATCATAGCGAGCAGGGATTTATTCTTGCGTGAAATAGATCGAAGCTCAATTGGGTAGGTACTGTCGGTTTGTCAAGTGTCTAGATTGTCCATTGATATATTTATGTTTGAGAATAATGTTCGTGTTTACTCTTATCTGTTACTTTACTTTAATGATTTAGGTTTATTTATCAACGACACACCTTTACATTTTGTCATTTTCTTATCTCAGATTGACTCAGATTTGCTACAATTAATCACGCACTTTGTATTTATCTCTTAGCAAATCAAATTCATCTGTTACTTTATTATGTCCTTAATTATTTATGTTCATTTTTCAATGATACATTAACTTCTTCTTCTTTCGTGTTGATGATCAGAATTAAATTTTTCCCGACCAGAAGGCAGCCACATCGATAGCCATCGGTTGGCCTCGAGAAGGTCCTCCCGCGTGCAGGTGGTCGGACACGCGGGACAGCAGAGCAAGTGCTCCATGGTTTGAGGGGAGACACCACATTCACACTTTACTTGATCGCTGGAAAACCACCAATTGTGTAGGTTATCTCCGCAACAGCCAACCTGGGTTCACAGGCGATTAAGCGTTTTCCAGGTTGGCCACGGGAGTTTGAAACCCGGTGGTAGGTCTTCTTTTGGCGGTATGAAACCTTTGGGCGGGTATTTCTCCCGCCACAGCTTGCATCTAATTCTGGCGGGTTTTTTCCAGGGTCGATAACTATAATGGTTATATTTTGTCATTTCTAATCCCAGATTTGCTACAATTTAACACAGTTCGTATTTAATCCCAGCACATCATAATCTTTCATTCTGTCTTGCGGTTTCACTAAAACGAACCCTTATTTTCTAATAAAACCAACAATAATAACAATTTCTATGGTCTCCAAGATTCATGGCATGAAGACCTTTAAATTCACATTGACATTTTATACTATGCCCTTAAGCCTCCAACTCCACCAATCATACTTACGCCCGACAATCCTGCGCATTGAGGACTCTGTTACCGCGAGATGAACGCGTGCGCGTGCGGCCATTCGAACTATGATTTATGGCCTTATGGCCGACCAATAGCCCTTACTGCTTGTCGACTACTTAAACTTTGAATTTTCGCAGTTTTAATGTATTTTAGTTTTAATGGCTTCTTTTATGTTTTACATGATGAGGATTAAGAATAGAATGTACGTACGTTCAATACGTCCGGCGACACAGGGAGGATTATACGGAGCTCGATGCATCTCATAACTACAACACCAGGCTTGGAGACAACCTCAATTTCGAGCTTTATAGTAGCTTGCAAAAGTAGGGAAAACTCTCCATCCAGTGCATGGAATATAAATAAAGAAACTGAACCAAATGAACTGAATTGGAACAACTTTTTTTATCACGCGAAGCGAGCATGATTGAGATACATCCAGTCTCCGAATTGTCAGTAAGCGACACGTTTTTAGGAGGACTTTAGATTTCCAGGATTTAGTTCTGCGTTCCATAAAACCTATCAAGCTATGCTCGTACGCAGATTCCTACGCGCACCAATCAGAGTGCGAATGCAGAACACAGAACACTTGAATGTCATCTGTCTGCGCGAACCATATACTAGATGTTAGCCCGCACCTACTTTATAATTTTTTCTTTATTATTTTATTCCTCAATATGTATTTTTTAATTATTTTTAATCATTACATTCATTAGTATTTTTTGCTTTGCCAACTCAATTTTGTACAACTACCAATTTTCTTCTTCCTAACCATGCTGTGTTTACACGTTAAGGGTTACGACCTAGCTCCTCATAACTTTATATTGATTTTTCTATAATTTCTCTGGTTGTAATCTGTTGTGTATACCTAATAAATTAATTAAAAATTAAATTAAATTAAACCGTTTAGTATGGTCACAGGTCTAGATTTTTCACCGATCTGGCTGAAATACGAACTTTTTGATCTTAAGGACTAGCTCTAAAAAAAAATAAGATTTTTTGTTGAGATTGAAGGAAGTTTTTAAATCATAGGTTGCTTCTAAATCCACAGCTTTAAGTTGTATTAATCCTAAAAGTATACCTGAATCCAAGCCCAAACATTCCTAAGTCACAGCTAAATCCGTTGCTAAAGGTTACCGTTTGGGTAGTCGCGCTTGCGCGGTCAAACTATAAATAACGCCTAGATTTCCGGGTTAAACCCTTTAAGCTATGTTTACAGTTTTTGTTGCGTAACTCAAGCTATAACTTTCTGCGCAACTTACGCTTTAAGTATACCTACTTAACATGTTAGCACATGTGAAAGGTTTATTACTTCATCTTTCTCTGTGTTAATGAAAATAAAACCGTTGGTTTAAGTCTAAGTAGGTGCTTTTAAGTTTCTAATTGCTTACTGTTTATTTTATTGCAGATATGTTTCAGTTTATCAATTTAATTTATTTATTAGGTAAACACACAGGTTACAACCAGAGAAATTACAGAAAAATAAATATAAAGTTATGAGCTAGGTCGTAACCCTTAACGTGTAAACACAGCATGGTTAGGAAGTAGAAAATTGGTTGTTGTACAAAATTGAGCCGGGGAAGCAAAGAATACTATTGAATGTAATAATTAAAAAAATACCTATTGAAAAATAAAAAAGTAAAGATTATAAAGTGGATAGCTTACTTCAGGACATCCTCAACCCGTCTTTTAAAAACTAAAGGCCTAGGAATATCAGTAGTAGTTATCAGTTCAGTTTTTAGGTAGTATCAGCAGGGGTCAGATGTAAGTATGAGGAGCTCGTAACCTAGTTGCGAGCACGGTCCGAAAGTGATCATGCAGGTTAAGCGACGTTGGCGCGGTCGGTACCTGGATGGGTGACCGCTAGTGGCATATTTCATCTGAGCTCCTCCGTGCCTCGGAAAGCACGTTAAGCAGTCGTTCCCGGTTGTTGGCGTTCGACTGCAGTCGTTAAGCCATGTCAGTTGCCTACGGGCGGCCTGAACAACTCTGACAAAATAGGTTGGCCACTAACCATACGAAAAGCAAGCAAGATGTAAGTAAAGTCTATCATTTGCCATAGGTATAAGAGTATATATCACTTTATAGTACGCCTGTCTAACTGTAAACTCATGTCAGGTGCTCCCCTAGATTTCTCTAGCTCCACTGACTATTAACGCAGGCGCAATGTGCAGCATTAATTCAATTTACCATTGCATCAGCTTTCTAAGTGATGTTCAAAACTCATTTGCGAAATGACAAGTGAAATTGCCACTGGCCATTTTGCTTTCACGGAATCAGGACTCCAGTGACATTAGCTTGTAAATGTTAGAGTTTCATATTAATGAAACTAAACAAACCGAACATTAGTTAGGTTTCGGCTACTAATTTGGTCTATTAAATTTTCATAGATGAGATAGGATCTAATTCCAAGCCGTTCCAGTCTTACCTTCATCATCATCATCAGCCTCTTAATGTCCCCACTGTTGGGGCACAGGCTTACCTTAGTATCCCAAAAATGACTCGTTGTCCATTGTGTCCAGTTCCAAAACAACAGTGTCCTGAAATTGCTAGCCACCCGAAACCTGTGTTCGTTATTCTATCTGAAGTCAAAAGAATATTCTTGATTATGGTTGTTAAAAACCGTGATAGAAGAAAAATGAATGTTTTATCAGATTGTTGACCCAATAATTGTCACCACAGGTTCTATAGATGGGGTTATAGTATATAAGTTGGATGTTAGTGGCCTTTGAACGCTCCTACAATGAATCGTACAAGACTTCTATTGATTTAAGAATTACATGGCAAGTTATGTTGCTATCCACGCTCATGCTTTCATGGCGTGTTCGGCCTATTTTATTGTTTAAAAACGGTTTACAGTGGTCATTTTATCGTAAAACTAGTGTATTTTACCTAAAAACCGTCCGTAATAAGTGAACGTTATAAAAGACAGTGAAATGGGAGTGAAAAACTATGGATGGTTGAATTCGGCAACTTAACCTCCAATTGCATTTGGACTGCAAGGCATTCCTGATGCATACGTCTCTCCCATAATCTCGACGTTGGTAAACTGTTTTTTTTTTTCAAAACACGCCAAAACGTTCGAGTGATTTTCAAGATTGTAACACGGTCATTGGCCAAATTGCAGTGTGTACACTAGCAGAGGCCATATTGAAGGGGGGAAAAAGTACTGACAGAAGTTTCACAAATATATATTTGGTCTTGGTCAAAAACGACTGTCTCATTCTTAAATCCAAACACTAGTTTCATCTATACCAATAAAGCCCACTCATATCTAGATGAGCCAAGATTATCGTGTTTAGCCATCTGCGCCGCACTCGAGCTGGCTTTTATCTGTCATTTAATGACCAGCCGTACTTTTAATGGCGCAGTATAAGCAGACATGGTCATCTTAGACGGTCGTTGTGGTCAACCGGTAAGAGCTTGTGGGTTAAATGTTGTAATAGTACAAGTCTATTGGAAGTAGGAATGAAATTGTAGGTACCTGGAAGGTGAATACAGATAGATACTACTACAGAAGTAGTTCAGGCCACCCGTAGGCATCTGACATGGCTTAACGACTGCTGTCGAACGACAACAACCGGAACCGCCTACTTAACGTGCTTTTCGAGGCACGATAGAGCTCAGATGAAATATGCCACTAGCGGTCACCCAGCCAGGTACCGACCGCGCCAACGTCGCTTAACCTGCACGATCACTTTCAGGTTCCTAACCTGGATGGTAAATACAGATAGGTACTACTACATTGCTTGCTTATCGTATGGTTAGTGGCCAACCTATTTGTCAGAGTAGTTCAGGCCGCCCGTAGGCATCTGACATGGCTAACGACTGCTGTCGAACGACAACAACCGGGACCGACTGCTTAACGTGTTTTTGGAGGCACGGAGGAGCTCAAATGAAATATGCCACTAGCGGTCACCCATCCAGGTTCCGAGCGCGCCAACGTCGCTTAACCTGCACGATAACTTTCGGACCGTGCTCGCAACTAGGCTACGAGCTCCTCACATTGAACTATGAACTACTACATTGAAGCCTACAAACTTTTAGTCACATTTTTATTGAACTTCTTATAATCAGCAATAATTTTGAGCAGGGTGCATCAATTATTTTTTTAAGGATATGTAGTCTTTTTGTCAATGAAATATTTTTTGTAGTCAGGAAGCATTATTTAAGCCGTTTTAGTCTGAATCTTTCAATTCTTGTGAATACCACATCACCATACATTAGAAACTTCACTAGAGTCTTTTAGAAGTATATCACTCCCTAATGACGCAATTAAACTTTATTACTCTTACATAATGTCATTAAACGCTCTGTTTATAAACAAACAAACACTCCACGGCTATTACGTCACTGAACGTAACGAAAACCGCTGTCATCAATACGCCGGCGCGTGATACGCTTTGATGTCGACCGATTTACGATTCAGTTATAGCAGAGTTGAAGTTCAGCTGAACTTCACACTTCCTTGATGATTCTTAAAATGCCTGAATGACAATTTTCTTTTTTCAAAATTAAGTTAGCGTGTCAGCCAGCGGCTGGTGCTATGATGAAAGCTGTACACCATAATGTGCTAGAAGATGGACTATCTCCAGCTACTTGCGTCGTCTACTTGCTACGTCGCAAAAATGTCCAAGTTGGAAAACGTCCAAGTCGCGAAATGTCCGAGTCGTAAAATTTTCAGGTCGCAAAATGTCCAAGTTGTAAAACGTCCAAGTCGCGAAATGTCCGAGTCGTAAAATTTTCAGGTCGCGAAATGTCCAAGTTGTAAAACGTCCAAGTCGCGAAATATCCAAGTCGTAAAACGTGCAATAAAAACTCATACAACCTCCATAAAACTCATACAAACTTCACGCTACCTCCATACAACACATACAATCTCTATACAACTCATACAAACACCATACAAACAACATCCAAACAACCTACATACAACTCATACTAATTCCATTCCATGCAACTTATACAACCTCCATACTAATCATACAACCTCCATACAACTCATGCAACCTCCATACTAAAACAACCTCCATACAATTCATACAACCAATTTCAATTAATTTGTCATATTGACATTTGAAAGACGAACGGAATACAAAAGACGATCGAAAAACTGATTTCACATGTATGTACGTATATTTAGTCATTTTTCAATTTTACGATCTTGACAGTTCGCGATGTATTGAGGCACTAAAAACATTATTCCACCTAAGAAGCGATAAACACTAAAGTTATATTGTACCTACCTAATAAAGAAATTGCTTCCTACATTTCCTAATGGTTACAAATGTTTTAATTTATTCTTCAAAACCATTCGATATTTCAATTGACGATAGGCTACAGAGACAAATTATTTTATTTCGGTCCACTGGGTAATGATATCTCTTGTCCAATCAAATTGGTCCCTTTGATTTAGTCTCTAAATGTCTGTTATCTGTTTGTTTTTAACCCCCGATCGATCGAGGGAGGGCGTGTTATAAGTTTGACACGTTTGTCTGTTTGTATGTTTGTTCGTGGCATCATACAAACAGACGATTTTTGTCGAGAGTGTTTTTTGCTAGGTCTGATTAAAATTGGACCAGTGGTTTCCAAAAATGATCTTGCAAAAACGATCAGCCCATATTTCTGTATGAAATGTCAAAAATTGTTTGCGAATATGAAAGGTCGTAGAACAAAAGTCAGATATGATATGGATATGAAAAACACCTATTTATAACCTCGAACAATCGAGGGAGGGCGTGTTATAAGTTTGACACGTTTGACTGTCTGTTTGTGTGTTTATCTGTGGCATCATAACTTAACAACAGATGATTCGATTTGGACCCGGTTTTTTTATTTAATAGAAAAACAATTCCAGAGTGTTCTTAGCCAGGGCTGATTAAAATTAGACCAGTGGTTTTCAAGGTCTTGGAGTATCTTTGATGACAGATGGGATCTCTGAAACGGTAATAGCTAGAGAGTTCGAATTTGAGCTCAAATTTTCAGGTTCACGGTGCGTTTCCTACATCTGAAACCTTGAGAATCTGATGATGATCAGAAAAAAGTACATGAACAAGCACGTGGGAAATTGGGAAAGCCCAGTAAAACAGAAGGAACATTATTGAACAACGTTGTTTGTTCATTTCGCTTTAGAATTCCATTTCTTCTTAGTGTCTGTTGTTGCTGATGTTTATAAGTGACGGTAGCCATCAAGGAGCCTATCTGCTCGACTACCGAACCCAAATGGGTTTTGTCATTCGAATTCAAAGATCCTCTCGGCATAATGACATGCAAAGAGAAAGGACGAGTAAATCCTATCACAGAATGACTTTGACACCCATAAAAAGTAAACTTTACTATCTCCCATAGAAAGTGTAAGTGTCAGAGTTATTTATAGTGCGATAAGGAACTCCACATTACCATCACAGATATGATAAGGAAATTGCACAACACTCTGCCCATGTAATGGACCTCAATGAGCCGTAAAATTTTCATTGCTAAACGCTATCGCGTGAAAGTATTATGATTCATTCCTGGGTATATTTTACTATATATACACACTCACGTCCATTATCCTTGACAGAGGAACCACCTTCAGTCACAGGGTATATTTCAGTATCAATGTATGTACCTACACCTACAGCAAAATAAATATAGAAGTGTTTGTTAAACTAACCTTCTATGTACTAAATGGTTTTATTTTAATTAGTTAAGAGTAAAACTGCTATTTACATCAATCCCTACAACCTTGGGATCTTCAAGGCATTTACTGGACCCGCATGCTCCATCGTCGACCTCATCGTCGCTTACCATCAGGCGAGATCGAGGTCAAATGCGGGTTTAGTAGTAAATAAAAAAAATATCATTCCCTTTTAAACTCTGTCTCCTACTTATTGTCACAACCCATTCATACGAATGTCAAGATATCATTTTAAAAAATCGTATTGCAACAGGGTTCCACGTAGTATAACTTGATGTGTCTTTCAGTGTACATCATGATCAGGATAGATCATTTCTACGTCAATATCTTATGATCTTCGTCAAAGATCAAACGACGCCGCAAAGTCAACTCATCCAAGTATATTCCCTTAAAAAACCACGCTGTAAATCATACGTCAGCCGTCAATTCGGATAGTAACATCAGAATTAAGTGAAATCATCCTCGATACGTCTCTTTCAGAACAAACAATGGGGTACGCATACACCAGCAATTTTTCTGTCAGCATAACCTTATAAGGATTTTGACGCACGTCATTTTTGTACACTATGATTGTACAGAGTGTAATAAAAGCTTACATACTGATCGCTTACGGGGCGTATCAGTTTAAAAAAATAAAAATAACTGATTTAGACGTGTTGTGTTAAGCAGTCTTTTTTATTCTTGTAACGTTACTTGTTTCTGTTACTGTGAGATTAGTTAAATAAATACAATACAATATTAGAATAACTTTTACAAAAACCTTCGCAACTCGCGATTTGCGCATATTATTATTACATACTTACTCGTGGGTATTTAAGTTACAACATAAGTTAAAACGCTGAGCAGATCATTTATATTTTCAGATATATTATATTTTTTAAAGTTTAGTGACCTAACCTAATTAATAATCAGCACTACAGAGTTCGGAAAAATTTCAGCCACATCATGAATTGCCCCTCAAACTTAGATAAATTCTTGAACTGAGGCTACAAACGTATAGTACAGAGCTACACCCTATGTAGAGAGATTCAGATGACGGATCGGTCAAGAGTAAAGGTCATTTCGATTATTTTAATCGATATATTTATCTCGATCTTTATTGTTTTCGAGTTCCGCGACTGCATCGAGACGTCTTAATCGGTCCGCCATTTTGGATGCGTCATTTCTTCTTTGATCTACGATGGGATAAGTGAAGGGTAGCAGTGAAATTGTACGAATATGTTTGGTTGAAGTTATATTTTGTTTTGAATTTACAAGAGTCTGAAGTCTCATAATTTTGTTGTTGAATTCTTTATTCGAAAGATATAATGTGCGGTTGTCCCTTGAAGTCCTTAAGTTTATTCTTAGGGTGGTGGTGGCAAAACAATTAATTGACCAACAGTACATAATTTATTTATTTTTTATTTACAAATACTTTCACAGCATTACAACCCCTTGCCCTTTGAATTAAAGTACGTGTAGGTAATTAAAAAATAATTTATAAATTTATTTCATTAGAAAGATAATGCGACAAAAACGTTACCTAAGTAGGCACCTAAATAAATTTTACTGTTAAAAGATATTTTATTGTAAGAACACAAATTCCACTGCTTTCTAAACAAATTCATCAGTTTTTAACACCTTAGCTCTAATGGCGACATTTAAAACTATTAACAACTTTCGCTTTTTCGCGAAATATTACGATCCGCGTTGATTTCAACGCCAGCGCATTTACTTACTTCAATTTGCAAAGAGTTGTTATAATGATATGATGAAAGTGTCTTTCTTTTGTTTAAATGTGACCAAAGAATTGAAATTCACTATATGTAAACGCTAGATAATTTTATATGGAACCGCGTCTGCCAGTTGGCGCATGCGATGTGAGCCTTTTCCCGTACATTAGTCTCTATAAATGCATTTGCACAAACCCTATGGCTCGCTTTCAGTGCTCACATCATCATTCTAGAGGACACGGCGCTATTCGTTCGATTTAAATTAGAAAAAGGGGTGATTTTTTTTTCCGCGAGCCGCGAGTAGGATTTGAAACTGCGACCTTGCCTTTACGTGGCACTGCTCTAACCAACTGAGCTATATATGCTCTACCATGTTCTGTCAATGTTTGTAAATTTGCATGTTGTCAGTTTGTTGTCATATATAATTCAATCAGACAGATGTTTCGAAAACGAGTGAGTTCCCTACAGTTCGCCGATTTCGTACTCCAGTTTATAAGTACCGATTACGTCCTCAGTTTTTAATAACTCGGGAATACAGTTACACAATTTGAAACTGATTGAACAACTATACGATTTGTAAGCAAACTATTTCGGTATTTCAGCTCCCATCCGCAGCATTTATTAAAAATCGGGTGGGGCTCCGGAAACCGTTTCGCTGGCTCGTCGCCGGACATTAGGGTATATGTGCGTGGCTCATAACCTCCTCTATGCAACGAAAATAAATAAATAAAAAATTAAATATTCACAAAATACTCAGTGTAATTTTAAAGACGTTTCACGTCAAAATTGAATTTAAAAAAAGGAAAGGGAAATACTCAGCCTTACGCGGCATGCGTCCATCTATTTACCAGCCCTTTTACACAGCCCGCTTTAGGATACTTATAAGTTCTACTCTACTCTACCTCTTATATTTTTTTCTATCCAGTATCATATCCACTCTCGTTTTATTTCCTTACAGTTAATTAAATGATTAAACACTAATTTATTATTATGTCCCGATTACATGTTTCCCGAAACTTAGTTTGATTTATACAAATTCGTCAAGTTGCTACAATCTGCCCTCTAGGTGCCGGCTAGCAGGGTTCTAGGACAGCGTGCAGATGAAGTAATAGGGGAAAATTGGTAATAGTAGATATTATATTTATCAGGAACAGAACAACACAATAGTAGAAAATAGGTAGTAGTAGGAGACAATTTTATAAAACGGAGAAACGTCCGTTCAGGACAAAATACAGAGAAAAAGTGACAACAATGAAGTTAATGGAATAATGGAATTTAGAAATGGAATATGAATTGAATTTTGAAAATAAAGATGAAGAAATGAAGATGCCAACATGATATGAGGTGAGATAAACGCTAACAATGAGGTTGAAATTGATGGCAAGGAGGTTGATATGGATGATGAAGTCGACATGATTACAAAGTAAACCACTTAAGGAGTAAGTACTCGTACTTAAAATTAATTTAACAAAAAAAAACTTTCACCGTATAATTACTTATAAGTTATAATATTAGCCATACATACGAGTACATATTTATTTACTTTTACATATACTTTACAGTCACTCGTAAATCCGTAACCGTAACCAAAGACATTGAATATCGATTACGTGCTACTAAATACCAACGTCGAGTCAGCAAATTGTTATTTCCGAGATATCGATTATAATATCGATTCACACCCACAAACGTCTTGTTTACCGCATGACAAGCGTATTTGCGTGTACACAACGGCATAAAATCGGTTTGATGTATTGCAGACGGCGTGGGAGTTAATAATAGAGTTCAAATTAGCTTATGTTTTATACCGAAACCCGAAAAAATCGTTTTTTTTTCATTAGACTTAAAAACCTAGGCCATTGAAATTTACAGTACCTACTTTCTTGTAAGAGTTGTAAGTATGATCTACCTAGTTCTTTTCTAGCAACTTTTAAAATCTTTTAGTCGGATTTATTATAATAAACTAGGCCGCCAATTGTATTAGTATTTTGTATCTTTTCTTCTGTTCTGTATTTCTGTCATGTGTGCAATAAAGAATGTATTGTATTGTAAACTGCTTTGATATCTAACCATTTAATAATATTAAACTGCTTTTTTATTTACATTATTTGACTTTCTTCTTGTTTATTTATATGCATCTGCCTTAAAGTATAAAAAAAAACCTCAATGCTTAGCTGGTTGAAAGTAATCTAATAAAGCTAATTAAGCTCGCCTCATGTATTATTTATATGCATTAAAGTGTTAGATAAGTAAATTAAAAAATATATATTTTGGTCCTAATTTACGGCAACAGACAGGTTGGTAATTTAAGCTGTTTTGTGGCCCAACCAAAAATTAAATCGAAACTGAAACCGTCGTTAGATAGACTCTATACAGTAATCGACATTAGATAATCGTATTAGATAATAATAGATACATTTTGTAAACCTAAATATCGTTGAGTCACAGTTGGTTATAAGATTGGATAAGTATACTGTATATTGGTTACATCACTGTATTTTGCAGAGCTTTGTTTTTGATTCATTTAGATGCGTGTTATCTTTTAAACGTCCGTACAAATAATGATGTCGTTTCATCAAAATCTATAGAGTTAAGTAAGTAGAAGCGGCTATTTATTTTAGAATTGTGTAACTGTGATTCTAACTAAATGATAAAATCCTTTCATATTATGTACTGAAAGTCGTAATGATTTCGTGGAGAGTTAGTCTTCGAATGTACCACTCTTTTAACTTTTCTGCCGCAAGTAGTAGTGTTTTAATTACTGTGCCTGGAAGTGATCGCTCTTAGCGATAAGGCCGCCTAAATTGTACTTCTCTATTTCCTTTTCTATCTTTTGTTTGTTGTTTTCTATTTTATGTATTTTACTCACTTACTTTCGATTTGAAGGGTAAGAGAGCCAGCTTATTTACCGGCTAATGTTCTAGATCCTCAAGGTTACCAGTGCATCGAAAACCTTCTAAAACATTAGTGAGGTGAGAGATAAGATGTCTATGGGCGAAGGTGACCACTTACCGTCAGGTGATCCTTTTACTGTTCTATTTTTATAATAATAATAAGAAAATAAGTACTTACATTTACTCAGTTTGCTTCAAAGTTACAAACAAACTGTGCCAAAAAACGATAAGTAAGTACCGTACTTAATCACATTATGATTCGAATATAATTTTCTAGTGAAAGGAATCCAAATGCAACCCGAACTGTAAAAAATGTAAATTGTTTAAAACAATGACAACCAGCTTTGTCTCGACCGAGCACCGAACCCGGCAGCCGTGTGGGTAAATCACGAAGCCTGGCGTAATTCTGATTCTGCAATGTGTGGGCTGTGTCACGCTGGCTTTCGATATACAGGGGGTAACAATTTAGGTTTAGGTTTTGATCGCTTTGTTCTACGTGTTTTTTAAATTATCTATTTACAATTATTGTAGTTTCGGGGTCCCAATTTCTCATAAAAATTGGGCCAAAACCCGAATTTATTTTAATTAAAGATTTCGATGGATTCTAATAATCGTAGAAAGTTTTCTAAAATCAGCAATTGGAACCTTTTCGGTTATTTTGCGTGATAAATTGAATTATAATTATAATTACAAAATGTAACTAGGTATTCATACTAATAATAAAATTTATGTAATGAATAATTCCCCCAAAAATTGTATTAAAAAATCCTATTTCCTACCTAGGTATCCACAACGTAGTATATTGACAGTTCTAACGGTGAAGGAAACCTATATGAAGAACGCAATGGCAAACCACCACATTAAAATCTGACAAGAGAGTCGTTCTACGAGTATTCCATGGAATGATCCCAGAATAATGAGGAATACTTACTTGACTTTTAAATGACTTTGAAAAAGTATCTGTTTTCTGCAACTGGCTAAGTATGAAAGAGCATCACGTAATAGCAATTACAACTAGCCTGAGTTCTAGAGATAGAAAAGCAAAAATTACGGAAACCTCTAGCGAAGCAATAACCTCTGTGTAGTAAACAAGCTGATAATAATTAATTTTAATTAAAGCCTGCGGGGAAAACAATAAAATTGGCAAAAACGGATTGAAAGCAATCTCCTTTCGTATCATAAGTTATGATTTACTGCGAAATTTCTGCCAAGGTGCACAGTGGAGCCTTATTTTAAGTTCGATATTAATAACTGTGCCACTAATTTAGGCTAGACAATGGTCATTATTTTTAACGTGGTTTACACCGATCCCAAGATATTTTTATCGCAGTTTTTCATTTGACATCTCTCACTCATTTTGGCATAGAACACCATACATCTCTCTTGCACACACACATACACCCTCACACACACCCTCTCTCTCTCTCTCTCACACACACACACATACACACGTTATTATTATTATATTATTAGTAAATAGGTACACAAATAAAGAGGTATGGCAGAGCGTGGTCCTCTGACACAGGTGTTGTCACACTTAAAAGAGGGCCTCCACAATTGGAAAAAAATTGTTTCTACCTTTTTGTTACTGAATAAATCTTTTTTTTTATTTTTATTTTTTATTATTATTATAGACGAGGGAGAGAATGAACTGATTAAAAGGCTGGTAGACTTAGTGGAAATAGTGATATTTAAAATGGTAGATGCTTACAAGAGGACTGTGACAAAAGGAATAGGAAAAAAGACTAAAGCAAACATATGAAAGACAGACAATGAAGTTATAAAAAGAACAGAACAAAGTTGGCACAGCCACGTAACAGCATACGAAACATCTGATTTTGATTGTTTTTCTGAATTGTCTAATGATCGATTATCTCCCACGAAAGTTTAGAACCTTTTCTTTTTAAAATATCCAAAGATAGCGGAATTTTTTTTGTAACTTATTCATTATTTTCTGTCAAAGACGATCCTAAAATTAACGATGTAACCACGAGAAAAAAATCGTGGTTACACTGGTGTTATAACAAATCGGTGTAACCAGGGTATTAACCTAATTTTTTTATTGCATTAATCAACTTACATGGACATCCTGAAGAAAGATCTGAAATTAGTTTTTCGATATCTCAACTAACATCAGAGCTATTAATGGTTAAAGTTAGTAGTGGGGAGATACTCTGTCCCTTTCTAGCAAAACAGTCCTTAGTATGTAGCCAGTACCTGCTTGTATGGCGCTAAGGAACGTTGACGTCATAATTCTTATTGCCGTTTCTTTCTACCGTCTGATTTTAGATTGCCTGTAGCTATTTTATTTTTCAACTAATTTTAATTCTGTTTTCACATGACCATCAATTCGTCTTTTTCTTAATTTACTACTTAATACTTGTAAAATACCCTATTCTCATTTCGAAATGAGTGGGCAACACTGTGTAAAGGCATCTTTGAGAGTGGCAACATTAATTTTGTTTACGCGTCAGATTTTAATTGGCGGTCCATTGATAACGTTAATACGTATAGGCGATGACGCAAAACGATTTACGATTATTGACTGTAGAAAGTGTCGGTGTATTCCGAGGATGCAATTCTTGATACTTCGTGGATCGTAAATTGATATCTTTTTCTTTTGTTTCCTTTTGATTTTCCTATTTCGCTTTGAGAAAATATTATTGGTAAAAGTTATCCAAAGTCGGCGAAGATTTAAGCCTCCTTTAAATGTTTGCTACATTAAGTGTAAAGAATATATTTCAAGAGCTGGAAAACGCTTAATCGCCTGCGAACCCAGGTTGGCTGTTGCGGAGATAATCTTCACAATTGGGGGTTTTCCAGCGATCAAGTAAAGTGTGAGTGTGGTGTCTCCCCTCAAACCATGGAGCACTTGCTCTGCTGTCCCGCGTGTCCGACCACCTGGACGCGGGAGGACCTTTTCGAGGCCAACCAGAGGGCTATCGATTTGGCTGCCTTCTGGTCGGGAAAAATTTAATTCGGATCATCAACACGAAAGAAGAAGAAGAAGAGCAAATACTTCTATTTAAAGAACAATTACGTAGAAAGGAACTGCGTATGAGTTGAAAAGAAAGAAGAAAATGGAATTTTCAGGATGCTACTGACGATTAAAGGTACCTACTTTTCACTACTAACAAATGAGTGAATTCATATTAACTTTAAATTCAGTTCTTATTACAAACTAAATTATTACCACGATTTGAATTCTGTATTTTTAAGAGAAATTAATTTATCTTTTTGATTTAAGAAAAAAGGTTTACGACTTATGACTATAAGTAAGCAGGTACTATATTATTGTGGCTTTATACAATTGACCAATTTTAATAAACTGGTCAAAAATGATCATACCACTGAAATTGCCATAACAATCGTAATGGTTTTGTAACATCGAGCCTCAGAGCGCCTTATAATTATTTCAAACTAGGAAATGAGGTCTCGTAATTTTCTAATTGTAATAATGATACCTTGTAATCCATCTCGTTTGACGTGAACTTTTTCTTTTACAAGTACATACCCGGACCAGTTTAGTGAGACCTTCCACACCTTCCAAACAAACTTTAACAATAGGCTTCAATGAAGGGTTTGGTAGGTATTATGTAGGTCATGTTTTGATGGTTGTTTCGATTCGATGCGAAATCGCCCTTTCGACACGCAATGCTTATTATTTTGCAATTAAATTATCAGAATCGTTTCAAAACATAACAATTATTTTGTCGAAATGACCCTTAAGATATACAATACACAGACGTACTCGTAGGTACTTAGTTCCTTAATTATATCTAACCTGCTATCTATTATATCTAACCGACTAAAGATACGGTGTATGTAGGGACTTAAATACAGCAAAACACAATTATAAATGTTATGAATCCATAAATTGAGAAATTCCTTATCATTAAGATTACATTTATTGTGTAAAAGTTTAGGTAAGAATTACAAATATTGCAGATATAGTTGCATAAACATGTCACACTAAACTTTACCTTCACAGGCATATACACCAAATTCACAAATTAATAATGTTTATACAGATTTTGAGAAGAAAACAGAAAAGAAAAACAGAATGTCATTAAAATTGATACAATGTCAATAATATTAAATTAACAAAATGTCCACTAATTAATACTGTAAAATTGTGTTAAAACTGAAAATACTTTAATTAAACACTTTCCTTAAAATTATGAATCTATAGTAGCACATCTTTCAGTAAAATCCATATTATAATTTCTACAGTCGTTCAAAATCCTAATCTTCAAACGTACACAAAGCAGGATAGTCTACCTTCTGATACTAGCTTTTTTTATGACATCGTTGATAATGCTTTCTCTATCAAAGATGACAGTTATACAATTTAATACCTATCACATGCAGATTTATGTGACTATACCTTAGATTATAAAGACTACACCAAATTGACCAAGCAGTTTGATCTCGCCGACATTATTCATACGAGGGGAGTTCCAAAAGTACGCGGAATGGAGGGGCTGTAAATTAAAAAAATAACGAAGCTATTTTTCCTTTTCTATAAAATAAAATAAATAAATAAATTCGTAAACCCCTTTAAGCTTAATATATTTTTAGATCTCGATATTAATTTTTCTATACCATAAAAAAGACACTTGACATATATACCTGTAATGAGTTCCCAGTTAATAAGATACCAAGAGCGTGAACTTACACCCCCCCCCCCCCCCTTCTCAATTCCGCGGACTTTTGGATCTCCCCTCGTACCTATTACAACAAATTGTTACGCGAAATTAACGTCTACCGATCATTAATAAAAACACCATCGCGAGAAATCGAAGAAATACCATTACAATCCTGCCAAATATAAAACCGCTAGGTTTGATGTGATTTTAATTCGAATGTATGCCTTAATGACTTAAGTTATGGTTCATAGGATGCCGACACAGAACAATGTTAGAATAAGACGTCGTATAATTAACCGCAGACGCGACAAGCGGCCATCATCATTGTAAATCACTCAAAGAATAACAATGGATTCAGATCTTCATAAATAATAAATAATGCTTGAGCTTTCTACGGCGGCCGCAGTGATGTATCCAGGCGTCTAGCTTCGGATATTGTGTCTTGATAAAAAACAGTTCGGATTAGGTTTTTGTGATGAATACTAACGAAATTATCTAGGATAACATTATTTTTAAACATTATACCTAGGTAATGTAAATTTGTTAGAATAGTAATTTTATTTTCAGCAACCCTCGACTACTTTCTATTAGAACTTTTGAAAATTTCAGCAAATCTTAAAGCTACCCATGACTTGCTTCATACATTATCAACGTTGATATCTTCAGCACAGTACCCTATTTTCTACTCAAGAAACTGTGATTCATTAGTACTCTTTCCTAATCACCTCTTTGAGGTCGGATTTGGCATACTTTGCAAATCCTTTGTAAACTATTGTTGGGAAGGGGCGAATCCGAGGGTACGTGGCGGGTCCCTTTTTAACCATGTAATTCTCCCTTAATATTCTTATTCCTCCCCTTGTTTCGACCCTGGCCAGGACCACATTTCGACGCCGCCATCTATCATTAAGCCGGTATTACATTATTCGTGCGACGATTCTTCACTTTCACTGATAAATTCGGCTCCCATTATGCAATTTGTTCGAATACGCTGCTGTTACGACGGGAGTCGTGTCTTCCAGATGATCGATTGTTAGATAGTCAAATGCCAGATTCTTTGTTTCAGTGAGCTAATGTTGGTAATGTAGCAAGTTGTAGATGTTTCGGAGTAAGTATAACTTTATTTAAAGGTTAAATTAACAGAACCGTCCAATCAACAATAGATTGGCGTAATTTACCCAAATCTGGAGTATTCCTGAAACCATTGCCAGGAAAATAAATGAAAAAATGCACTTGGATCCGACAATGGATTTAACCACGGAATCCAAGGGTCATTGCGTAATTGGTCCTATCCATCTACCTTCCATATAGTAGTTTCTTGACATTTCATTGAGCAACTTTCCAATTTCGTGCATGGACTAGGACTTTCTAGGTATAGTCAGTTGTCCGTGCAGTCACTGAAGGGCCAGCTGAAAATCAGCGCTGTGGCTTGCCTCAGCATTATGCTGAGCTGGTGTACCCTTTTTGGTACTGTACCGCACCGGATGTTTTGTGCTGAATGTATTTATATCTTTGTATACTTTTGTATTGTGTACTTGCTATATTCTGGTGTTTACAGTGCTAAAAACGTTTTTCAATTTCAGTTTTCGATACCTTCATAAAAATCGGAATGTATAATGTCTGTCAACTGTGGCAGTCTTTAGTTCTAGCTTGTGTATGGACCCTGGTAAGAAATTGACTCGATATTCAATTGACCTATAAATAAAACTATGTATCTGTAGCAGTTCGGCTCCCCCATGTATTGGCGGTCTTCTTAAGATACTTTCTGTCGGTCTGGCTTTTTAGCCTCGATTATGTTCGACCCTGAATCGGACCCTGGAAACAACTCGACTCTATTTTATCGGCTGATATCGGTGGCGCTACAAGTGCTGTAATGTAACGGAATAAAATTCCTATACAGCACTGTTCCTGCCATGTAACCGTCCAACTTACACCGGGTTGGACACTTTATGTCGATGTCAACTCTTGTAACTACGATAGAAGCCGGTGGAGAAAAGCGATTCGCGGTTTCGAGGCCAAAGTCGAAGTTGAACTAATTCCTTATCTATACCAATGGATAAACCTCGATAAAATTAAAAATATGTACAAAGTATGTGAGGGAAACACGATGATTGCCGCCTGCCCACGCGAAAAAAACTGTCTCTCTTTTCATTAAACTAGCAATATTGTTTACTTTAACTTTCTGAATCTGAGTGGGCAATATCTGTATCTTGCAGTGGGCAACAACTGCAATGACTGGAAAATCACTATACTTGACTTTTTTTAACAATTATAATTTCAGAACTACATTAACAGAAATCGTATACGAGTAGTAGGTAGCACTCCCTCCCCGCTCTGCCTAAAGTATTCGTTGAAAAGAACTTACAGCTAAAACAAAAGCTGACAAAACACTATAATCATCTACGAATCGTGATTCATACGGCCCAGAGTTTCATTGGCGACGAGGATGAAAGCCGGCGTCTGATTTCGGCTTAATGGCGTCGGTGTGTGGTCCCAGGCGCTAACTACTGCGCGAGCGCATGTCCGGTCAGTGTCACGGAGATCAGTCGGCTGATTTGGGCATAGGGCCGGCCGACCTGATCGACCCGACCGATTCCGCTGGCCACACACGGCATCGCGATCACGATCGCAAGTGTTGCCAGCTTTTGTGATTTATGAGGGGTATTAAGTGGATACCTAAGTAGGAGATTTTGATCTGGTCATACCGATTTTTGTTTTCTGAAGCCGGATACCTAGGCTTTGAAATGATATAAACAGCTAAAGGTTATTTTCGAAACTAATGCTACACGCTAAAGATTTTTATGCAATTCGGTATTTGAATTTTAAAAAAAATTCCATCAATCAACTTCCATGGACATCCTGTAGAAGGATCTAAAAGTCGTTTTTCGATATCTCAACTAACATCAGAGATATTAATGATTTAAGTTAGTACAGGAGAGATGATCTGTCCCTTTTTGGCAAAGCAGTTCTTTATATGTAGCTAGGATCTGCTTGTATGGTGATTTTACACAGTGACGTCATGATGTAATATTGCCGTTTCTTTCTTTCGTTTAATTTTAGATTGCATGTAGCTATTTTATTTATCAACGAATTTTAATTCTGTTTTCACATTGGACCATCAATTTACATCTATTTCTTAATTTTTAAGATATGCATTTAATATTTGTTACTTGGAAACTACAGACACTTACCTGTGTACTCAATTTTATTTATCTTAGTACAGCAAACGAATTTATGTAATAACAATTTTAATTGAAGAAGAATACGAATTTACAGGAATGTTTCATTAAACAGCTAAAGAAAACAAGAAGGTAGGTCTAGGTACTACAGATATTGAATCTGGCAACATTAATTCGAATTGCAATTGGGAAACCAGACCCAATTAAGTAAAGAAAATTATCGAAAACCGTGGTTAATTATTTATGGGCAGCGACGATAGGCTTTATTGACGCAATTAGCAACCCACGTAATGAGTGAGTTATTACCGGTATTATTGTCAGAGGGCCTGTCAAGTTTTTGTGGAGTTTGCGCACTTGACAGAGAGTTTGACGATTTGTGTCTGTGTCGTGAGCGCGGACATTATCTTGTCATGTCTGGTCTGCCCTTTATGTTGACACTGTTTTATTGAGTGCCGTACCAAATGTTAAAAAAGGAACCCCTTATGGTGAGACCTCGGTGTCCGTCCGTTTGTCTGTTTGGCAGTATGTCACAGCTGTTTTTCTCCGCAATTACTAATGCTATAGATTTGAAATTGGGCACAGTTGTAGAAATTGCTTGCCACATCTATCTCAGGTAAAAAAAATATTGAAAATAATTTTATTTTTGTTGTAAATGGAGTCCGAAATGGGGGGGTGGAAATCTGAAAGTGGGGTAAGTGGGGTATCATATGAAAACGCTTTATTTGCGCATTACAAAACCATTCTTTATTTTATTTTATTTGCAATAGTTTTTGATGGCCAAAAATATGCAAAAAATGAACGTTCATATTATCTCCGAAGTTTGCAAGCCGAAAAATTTGAAATAATTCAGACTCATAGATAATCCCCTATATTTTACAGGAAAATTAAAACCGAGATTCAAAAATTTATAATTTTTGAGATGCTTGCTTGCTTTTCGTATGGTTAGTGGCCAACCTATTTGTCAGAGTTGTTCAGGCCGCCCGTAGGAATCTGACATGGCTTAACGACTGCTGTCGAACGACAACAACCGAGACCGACTGCTTAACGTGCTCTCCGAGGCACGGAGGAGCTCAGATGAAATATGCCACTAGCGGTCACCCATCCAGGTACCGACCGCGCCAACGTCGCTTAACCTGCACGATCACTTTCAGACCGTGCTCGCAACTAGGCTACGAGCTCCTCTTTTTGAGTTATTAAAATATTTTTATTAGGCTATTAATTGGTTATTTCAAACTATACCGACAACCGATAGCGACCCATAATTAGTACTGATACAAAGTATTATATGTATTCCGGGAGAAATAAAAAAAGTTTTCGATTATTTTAGTTAGTTGTCGATTATTTTTATCGACATAAAATCTGAAATAACCGATAGCGACCTATAATTAGTACTGATATAAAGTATTATACGTATTCCGTAAAATAAAATATAGTCTAAATATTTACAAGTTTTGAGGAAAAACACACTTCCCTTCCAATGTTTTTGACTTTGGTTTATTTAGACCAAAATTTTACCATCCTTACCAAAAACGTGAAACCAGATCGATTAAAATAATTAGTTTCCTGTTGTTGTACTGTGTTTTCTTTTGTTTTCATGTCTCATTATCATTACCTTAATTTAAATTGATTATGTCATGTTTCATGGAAATATAAGTGTAATTTAATATATCTTGAAGAATTGCTGATTGCATGTTTCCAATTAAAGAGTCTTATTGTGAAAATGAACAATTCAGTTGAAATCTATTAGGTATTTTCAGGTAATGGGATCTATATTGGATTCTGAAGCGATTGATCGCTTCTGATTCTGACTGTTAACAGTCAAAGACTATCTACAACGACTAAAAACTATAGATTTTATAGTCTAAAGTTAGACTATAAAATCGATTATTCCCAAGATAATAAAGTTTCTCTTACTTGTGGACTAAACAATATGATTTTTAGTAAGCAATTAATTTTAAACAGTAAGAATTGTCACACAAAGATGGCGCCCGCGATTTCGAACGAACCCCATAAGTGCTGGCATATCACGCGAACCCTGCGCGTGCGCTTATCGGCCTCGGATATCGGTCTCAGTGGAAATTTAATGCGGTATTTAATTATTTTTTAAATATTCCTTAAATCAACTTACATGGACATCCTGAAGAAGTATCTAAAATTCGTTTTTCGATATCTCAACTAACATCAGAGATTTTAATGATTTAAGTTAGTAGTGGGGAGATGCTCTGTCCCTTTTTAGCAAAACAGTTCTTTATATGTAGGTAGGATCTGCTTGTATGGCGCTACTACACAGTGACGTTATGATGTAATATTGCCGTTTCTTTCTCTCGTCTGATTTTTGATTGCATGTAGTTATTTTATTTTTCAAAGAATTTTAATTCTGTTTTCACATTTGACCATCAATTTATGTCTATTTCTTATTTTTTAAGCAATGCTATTAATATTTGTGACTTGGAAACTACAGAATTCTCCAATTATAGTGCATTTATATCCATTGAACTTAACTTACTTGATATTTATAGCAATTTTACCGTCACACGTCAAATAATTGTTACTGGAAACTTATGACAGATAAAATACATAAAATTACTATTTTTCCAGCTACGATTAATATTTACAGATTTTAATTGTCATAAAACAATTTTACTGACCATTTGTTCGGATGCAACTCAGAAAATATGCTGGCAATTGGGCGTAATCGTCGATAAAAACGCAATCTCGCATTCTGATTAATTATACGACGCATACAGTCGTACATTTCAGCGAACTGTTCAAATAATCGAGAATGAATTCCTTGTCCAATAAAAGAAAACGAAACTGAATAGTAGTTAAGTTATTACAACGTTATTGTATTTGGTCAGCTACTACTACTTAAAACGACTGGGTTGAAACAAATTTACATTTAATGACTGTAACACATCGCATAGTTTACAAATTCTCGGGCCAATGCGATTATACGCCCTAATTTGGTATCGACGCATTGTGAAATAAAACTGTGCTATTCCAGGTATGTGCATCTCTTATTTAAGAAAAAAATGAATTACCTACGTTCTTTGACTTTAACGTTTAGTTTTATTTCCAGTAACATTCTCGTTGGTTCTGGATGTCGCAAAGAATCAATCGATCAATCATTTATTCGTGAACATAGGTAACAGTAAGTTATATTAGTATGCAGTAATTGAATTGAATTCAGAATTTGATTGCTTTTTTTCTTGGTTAATGGGCCGTGTTCATTTAGATCAGGGGTTCCCAAACTTATTTTGTCTACCGCCCACTTTGAGAATAAATTATTTTTTAGCGCCCACGAAAATTACCTATTTAGGAGTACTAATAACTATTAAAATGCGAAAGTATGTCTGTTACCTTTTTATTTGTTTGTTTGTGTCTACTTTCATTTCGAAACGAAGCGACCGATTGACATGATTTTTATTTCATATATTCAATAAAACAGGACAGATATATGAACTACGCGGAGAGAAATAGCGAACCGAGTTTGAGCAATCTCTTAACTAATATTAGTTGATGTTCACAAGTTGTAGTTGAGAGTCGAGAGCTCATGCAGTCGGTGTCTAAGAGGCCTCTTAGCTAAATGAAATTACAAATCACCCCCCAAGCCTCTACACAACGCCCCCATTTTTTTTCTGGGTCTCTTACCGCCTCCCTTTAGGCCTGCAGCGCCCACAAGGGGGCGTTATCGCCCACTTTGGGAAAGGCTGATTTAGATGCATAGTTTCGGACCTATGTTTTAAACTTTATATATTTATTTACACTTTATTGTACAACAATAGACTTAATAAAAACAATTAAAATGAGACATTGCACCCTTTGTACAATGTCTTGAACTTATCTCTAAAAGAGATTTTTATAGGAGTGAAATTTTTCTCAGAAGTGATACTACAATATCTGCAAAAACATTATCATATTTCTTTCGAACTGAGTGACTTACCTTACAGTGGGATTGACAAGAATTGATAAATCTGTCTTTTGACAGAAAAAAAAACGAAAATGGTGGATGACTTGTCACTTGAATGCTTTTTGTTTATGTACATATTTCGTGATGTCAGAGTTTGTGCTTGTATTTTAAAATAAGCATACATTGTTATCGATCAAGTCTCCCTATGTATGCAAATTCACTGATAAGCGTTGCACTTATCAGTAAATTTGTCCGATTATTTGAAAATCTCTAAAGTATTTGATGTAGTTTTCAAATCTAAATAGAGAAAACTTTAAAAGTTTGTGTGTAAAAACGATCGCGTTATATCTCAGAATAAATATTTTAGTGCAATGGCAAAGGTACTATTTCCATACAGACCAAGTCTCGAACTAAAGCTAGTCATATAAACACGAGCAATTTTATCACAGAGACCTTGATCTTTTACTGCATGCAGATTTACGTATGTTTTCTCCATGTCCACTCTATCTGAAATATGCTCTTGAAACAATGGAATCAGAATGTCCATGTCACTTTGTTGAACTATTTTCCATACTAGAGTTGTAAATTGTTTACGTCTACCTTTGTGGGCGCTTAAATACGATCATAGAGGGGTAAGATGGTCGTATGTCCAATAACGTCCCGTCTGACCTTCACCATATGGTCGTAACTTCAATGTTTCTTCTGAAGTATGTTACTTGTATTGTTTTTATGTTATTTATCTATGGTTGCGTGTCCCCTTAGCTTGCATCGGGATGCATAATGATCTAGATCTGCTTTTGATTCAGTTCTTCTATTTTAATTTTAAAGATCGCACAATGATTTGTTTCTGTACTAAGTAAAGTATCATCGAGCGATCTTGAATCATTACGTTTAAAGGCATTTTAGCGTTTGGAAATTTTAGACCTCACCAAACTATGTTTCGGCAAGTTTCGGCCAGTTGCGATGTTTCTAGTTTTAACTTCATTAATTTCTTATGTTTATTATGACCAGTGTTCGTAAGTATATTAACTGTAACTTATTTTTACTATTTTCTTGTACCAAAGATCCATAAATAGACTTAACAAGCAATACTCTTGTAATAACAAGTGCCAGTCTTGTAGAGTGTACCTATTTTTGTAAAAAAAAGCTTGTTAAACGTCCCTTTGATGCGTCTGCGCATATAAATACACGCTATTTGCGATTCATCCAGTTCACGTCGATTTGCATCACAATATGGGCGTGCCTGTTCATCTGCAGACGTGTCCTTCCCACGTACTTACTCTAAAGGCTCAGTGAAATAGGCACTTACGTACTCTATGATCCTTATAGTCAGTGTTGTAGTGCCAAAAAACGTTACAGGGACTCCCAGTTTGCTGAGATGACTCCGATTTTTTCCCGCGGAGTTCGGTCCTCGAGTTACCTTTAGGAGAGTTAGTTAGTCAAGGTCTGAAGCCAAGTCAAGGGCTAGAGTGAATAAACTAGTGTGGAGTGGATTTTATCTTATCTTATGATAGGGGGCCGGGAATAACCCAGCGGCACTTCGACCCTTGAGGATCTTTTGTGCCTACTTCATTTTACACACTGGTCATCTCAGTGTGCAGGTTTCCTCACGATGTTTTCCTTCACCGTTAGAGCAGTCGGTACGTAAGTCTTCGAAAAATACGAAAAACTCATTGGTATGGGTAACATGGCACTGCACGGTATCGAACCCGGACCTCCCGCATGGAAGTCCGGTGCCCTAGCCACTGTGCCACCGACACTCTGTGGATAAACTAGAACTTTTTCCGAGGTAAAATGAGCTATTTGTGTAACTTTAGGTTATTTGATGGAATCAGGAATCAGGTATTTTCATTTATGAGTTCAGATTCTGTAATAACCTCTACATTACTTTATAAAGTATCGTATCACAACAAGTAATCTAACTAATAATTTACAAATCACGAGTAAGAATATTTTTGTTGAAGTTAAGAACCACGACCCGTTTTACACGAACGTTTCTACCACGCACGTGTAAAATGTGGAACTCTCTCCCACCCGACGTTTTCCCGAAGCGCTATGACATGGGATGCTTCAAAAAGAACGTTAAAAAAGTCCTCTCCCTCCACGGCCGGCAACACACAAGCAATACCCCTGGTATTGCACGTGTCTCTAGGCGACGGTGACTACTTACCATCAGGTGGCCCGTCTGCCTGTTTGTCGTAGCTAATTTATAAAAAAAAAGTACATGTTTTTTTAACATTGTTACATACAGACATCAGTTCTCATAGACAGCTAAAAATAAAATATGCAACCCAAAAAAATATCATGTTTTCGCTTCCGATCAATTATAATTAAACTATTTTGCATAAAATTAGAGTCGAAATCGAGTTACCTAACGAATTACATAATGAATTGAATTAAATAATGCTCAGGTTGATTAACTCTTAATTAATAAGTCCGGTCAATGAATGCTGTCTTAGATTGGCTCAATTAAATTGTACATACCTAAATTGTCAAAGGAAACGAATGATTGAATGTCTTAAAAAATTGGCGAGCATTTTTATTATACAGCCGTATCCGTTTCCTTTATGTTTTTATGACAAGTTTTATTTCATTTCTACAACATTCTTACTTTTAATTAGTATTAAAACTAGTATTGCAACTGTATTATTACAATTTCTGTTGTAATAATACAGTTACAATTTCTGAAAAGTAAAAGATTAGACTTGGTAGATTTTTGTAATAAACCAAATAGGTACTACTTATTTAAGAATTTTGAAATGAATGAAACGGAACAGTTTTGACATATTAGGTTTTGGATAGAACAATATAAACTGCTCACAATAGGGTATTTGACAATTATCAAATATTAAATACATTTCATAAAAATAAAAAAATAGACATAAATTGATGGTCAAATGTGAAAACAGAATTAAAAGCCATTAAAAAAATAGCTACAGGCAATCAAAAATCAGACGGTAGAAAGAGACGGCAATAGATAATTGTGACGTCACGGTTACGTAGCGTCATACAAGCAGGTCCTTGGCTACATAATAAGGACTGTTTTGCTGGAAAGGGACGGAGCATCCCCCCACTACTAACTTTAACCATTAATATAGGCGATGTTAGTTGAGATTTCGATAAACGTATTTCAGATCCATCTTCAGTAAGTCCATGTAAGTTGATTGATGCAATAAAAATATATTAGTCAAATACCCTATCCAACATACCATAAGTACTAGTACAGTATAAGTACAGCATATGCACAGCATATGCACAACAGAAAGCCAGGCACTGCACTAAAACATATAGAAGCTCCCAAACATAGCTTCCGAAAATATTGGCGACGTAACTTTTATAGTGACTTTTCATTCGGGCATAACTTTAATTTATTGTTATTGACCGTTATGGTTTATTATGACGTTGCATAACATGGAATTAGATCTTAATTACGATCCTCTCTTTTTGTTGCAGGTATGGAGCTTTCACATTCGTTTTCATTCAAAGGTAATGGTATTGTAATTTGGATACAATAAATGTACCTACGAGTCATTGTGTAATCATCAAGTCAATCCAGATATAGGCGTATAAAAGTCCATTGCTTGAAACTTCTTATCCAAGATTTCAAACGAAATGTACTTCAAATGTTTTAAGTGGCCAGTACTTGGCGTATTAGTACCAAGGAAATTATAAGTATTTATAATATGTACATCGAGTTTGTTTAGTTGCGCATCGGACCATAGTTTCACTAGTACCATTGATGGTACTAGTGACACAACATTATTCAGGATCAGTAGTACCAATCCTAAATTAGTGTCCCTAGTACCATTGATGGTACTATAGATACAAAGTTGTGTCACTTGTACCATCAATGGTACTAGTCAATGGTACTACTGATCTAACGGCATTTTGGCTACCTTATACGCCTTGGCTACCTATATATTATTCTAGTGACGTATCTTATAAGAGTTTAGAAGCTGCGATGACAACAACGGTATGACTTTTAACATGAATTATGGTACTATTACAATTTTATCTACCTCTCTCCAAATATTGTATAGTTTTTTTATTTATTTTTATTTACTACTAAACCCGCATTTGACCTCGATCTCGCCTGATGGTAAGCGACGATGAGGTCGACGATGGAGCACGCGGGTCCAGTAAATGCCTATTCACTCTGGCCTTGAAGATCCCAAGGTTGTAGGTTTCGGGAAATACAGACGCCGGCAGGCTGTTCCATTCCTTAGCCGTTCGCATAATAAACGAAGAAGCAAATCGCTTCGTACAAGCAGATGGGATATCAACAACATAAGGATGGAACCCCTCCCCGCGCCTGGTAGTCCGAATGAGGAATGGAGATGCTGGAATTAGGTCGTGCAATTCCGATGCGACAGCTAGACATAAGATCATTAATGAATTATCCATTTTCATTTCTTCTCTAACCGATTATTTCTAGTTGAAACTACGGCGCAAGCGTCTTTAGTTTAATTGTCATTTCACTAATCGATAAAATAAATAAGAAAAAAAAAACAATCGTCTTTTAAAAACAAAGCAAGAAGTTTCCGAGTACCTTAAAGCATTCTTCAAACAAACTCATTCATATGCGTGGGCGCACGCCAAGTTAAGGCAATTAGCTTCAATCTTGTTCGATCGAAAGTGGATATTTTTCTGACCTTACCCAACATTGATCCGCATACTGACAGATTTATGTCCCTCTTTTCTGCCCAAATAAAGTCGTTTGCTTTTTTACGATCTTCTTCTGTTTTTGGGGTTCCGTCACACTGAACTTTATTATTCTTTTCAGCGAAACAGCATTCTTATTTTAGGACAGTGCATTTAAATAGGCTGGTATTTGACAGTTGACAAGCAAATTCCGTTCGATATTCTGAACTGACGCACGCATTCCGTCACTGCCTGGTCGAGTAGACTAAAACGAATTTACTAAGAATAAGCAATCACTACGATATTATTCTTAGAATAACAGTTGAAAATAAATTGTATCAACCTATATTAACTTATTTTGGTAATTTCGTTTCTATACATACTAGTCTCGGCCACACCTAATTAAATCAGTAATAGAGTTAAAAATCGAATTCAAGAGACAGTGGAGTCTGTTGACCCAGGATATGATACATGGTGCAGTCGAAGGAGTGGAATTGTAGTGCGTCGATCTGGAGTGTAAGGAGAAGGTTAATACCAAGAAGAGATAAATTAGACATTCTAGCGATATCTGGGGGCACGCCGCCAAGTCGAGCAGAAAAAAAGGGGACACTACCACTCTTTTCTGGAAGCATTTCGGCCTGTTTTAATCTGCCTATAACTTTGTATCAGATATTATTAGAAGGCTGTAACTTTCGACGTCAGGAGAGGTTTACAAACTAAAGTAAACCCCTAAGTTTCATGTTCCTATATCTTCTAGTTCCTTAGTAAATCAAATGAAAAGTTAGGCTATTTTGACACTGACTGACTCAAAAATCAAAAAAGCTGTAATAAAGGTCAAGTCACATAGTGTTTTAATTGGATATTAATACCTAACTAAATTGATACATCAACGGTATTTAGTTTTCTATGATTAAAATTATAGTGCCAAATTCATAATACGAACGAATACCACAGACTTGGCTATACATGAGATTTAATTAATTTTTATAACCAAACGGTTGGCCTCTTTTTACAGAAATGTTTGTGATTTTTTACAGAACCATCACTTTACAACGGAGACTCACACTTCGCTGACTGTTTTTATAGGATCAAAAATTTATAACATCTGTGTTGTATAGTGATTCAAGACTACGTCGTGAATGAAGACGAATGAATGGTCTGCAGACATTTAAAGCCAAATTTGGCTTGTCTCAAGGCCAGATATGGATCGTTACTAGTTACTAGTCTAGTCGTTACTAGTTCTTGTCTCAAGGCCAGATATGGATCGTTACTAGTTACTAGTCTAGTCGTTACTAGTTCTTGTCTCAAGACCAGATATGGATCGTTACTAGTTACTAGTCTAGTCGTTACTAGTTCTTGTCTCAAGGCCAGATATGGATCGTTACTAGTTACTAGTCTAGTCGTTACTAGTTCTCACGGTTGTCGTAAGCATTGAAAATGTACATATTGTCATGTATCTCACTATGATGCGTGCATATATAAAAGAAAGAAGGAAAGAATGTATTTCCAATAGCGCACACATACAAACAATTAAGTACAGAAGATAAAAATAATATTAAACATATAGATAGATAGAAACAATTTATTGTACACAAATACAGGAAAAGTAAAAACTGCAGGAATAGTAGCACGATATGTACAAAGGCGGCTTTATCGCTTTAAGCGATAAAAAACCAACCTCTGAAGAAAAAGGTTACTAATACTTAAAACTTATTAAACAAATAAAAATATAAATAAATGTTAATCTTGAATATTGCACTCAAGTATGCATGTATCCAAAATGTGATGCATTCTTATAATTATTTGTCGAATTCTCTCTTTCTACCATTAACATAAAAAATGACGTGTCTAACTCGTGTGGGACACAACGCTCGCCTACGGCACGCGTTGCGAACTAGCCTCGTTCGCCAATCTGATCTCTCCCACACTAGTTAGACAATCTACTATTTACTCGTGCCATAACATCACTGATGCACCTGTTCTTATCTCTATAAAGGACACACATAGGTACTCCTATATGAATTCCACATCAACACTTTCCACAAAACCGGTCCAATGCTACAATGTTTATTTACGTACTACTTATATTTTCTAGAAAACCACATAAAGTGCTCATGGCGATGTTGCCATAAAGTGCCGTTTCCTCGTTTAGAGAAATAAAATATTGCGATTTGCCACAATATTGCAGCAATACAGTCTGCTACGTGATCAGAATCGGTCGTGAGGCACGGACGACTGATTTAACACCTCTGTGCCGATGTAAAGATAGGTTTAGGGTTAATTGGAAGTAAAAGTTTTTGTTTATTTAACACTAAACCCAGAACAGTGCCCTAACGTCGGGACGTGTCGTGATAAATATAGGCTGGTCATTACATTAAATGCGCGTTTAACCTCAATCTCTCTTATGGCGCGTATATAGACGGTTAGATGTTTCAGGGGTGATTTCAAAGTCAAAGACATTTTTTATTGCAAGTGTTTTTTTCCTTTATTTAAATAAAAACTAATTATATCGTAAAACATAATACTGGCATAAGCCACAGGGCTTGTGCGCCAGTAACGAATCGGTCGTATTATTACCTGTTAAATTTTCCAAAAGTTGTCAATAAAATATAAATGCTTAAATCTATTATGGAATTAGCGGAGTTATTCGATCGTCGTAATGCGAGGCGCAGTATGCATAGTAGCGTCATTTTTTTACTCTACCACCGCTTCGTAAGGTGCTATAGCTGAAAGACAAGAAGCGGCGCAAGAAACAATCACTTGAATCTCTATGAGGCCTAAGATCTTATCTTATGATAGGGGGCCAGGAATAACCCAGCGGTACTTCGACCCTTGAGCTTCTTTTGTGCCTACCCCATTTTACACACTGGTCATCTCAGGTTTCCTCACGATGTTTTTCTTCACCGTTAGAGCAGTCGGTAAACGTACGTAAGTCTTCGAATATACGAATTGGTACATGGCACTGCACGGTTTCGAACCTGGACTCCCGCATGGGAGTCCGGTGCTCTAGCCACTGTGCCACCGACGCTCTAAGCCTAAGATAGAGCAGACGGTGGGTTTAAAGAAGAATGGCTCTTCTAAACATCTTCAGCGCCGAAGGTAAGATATTTACTTACAACGATTTACGAACGAACTTACAAGATTCATATAGAAGGGTGATCACCATCTATGGACCAGAGTTCTACTACCAGCAAAGTTCGAAATTTTCAGTTTTAAAAGTATACACCTAAACTAATAAATATTTCATATTTCTCTCTTCTGCACTATACTGCTGGTAACCTATTAAAAATTCTTCTATCGCCTAAGTTGCCTGGAAGAAATCGCTCTGAGCGATAAGGCTGCCTTTGTACACTTATTCTATGTTTCCTTTCCTATGTAAATTTCTTGTGTGCAATAAGGTATTAATCTATCTATCTATCTAAAGTTCATAAATATGTTACCTATGGTGGTACAGACATTGTAATCCACACATACACGGAAAGAATACAAATACAAATTCAAACAAAACATACAACATAAAGAGAGGTACAATATAATGAATAAGAATGATGGTGAATGACCATAATATTTTTGTAGGGTCATGGATACAACATGGAACTTCCGCAACTATTTCCCTTCTAACAAGCGCTGATCACTCACAGCAGTTTATGCTAATATCAATTAGTTGGAGAAATGCTTCCTCGATTATATGGTCGTCGGAGTATTCCCATTATTTCCCATTTATTTCAAGACTGTATATACTTTAAGTGTGGCACTGAACTTAATGTTTTTTGTTTTTCATAGAAAAATCATAATATTATGCAAATTACAAATAATTTGATTATAAACAACATTTAAACTGAGCTAAATGTTAGTATTTAGTAAGTATAATCCATTGCAGTCGTTTCGTACGCACTGTATGACACTAATGTTGTGCAATATAGTGTATTATTCATTTATTCATACATATTATGATCGTGTCATATTGGGATGTACCTAACCAAAAATATAATGCAATTTGACGATCAGAATTAGAATTGTTTGATCTGTAGTGTGTAGTAGTGGGAAGAATCTAGCCTACTTTACAGTTAATCAATCTATACAAATCTATATTACAGTTATTTGATTTCTGTGCATTATACAACATAAACGAATTTTATAACTATAAAAAATAATGTGAAATGAAAACACAAATTTAATAATAATTGACATGTAAAATAATATTTATACTAAGAACATTTGACATGAACAATTATAATTATGATCTTCCATCACTTATCAGTCGAATCTATACGCGGTGATCATCATATAATTCGATTTATTTCACCAATCGAGTCACATTATTCTATGTTAATCTCCTAGTAGTCAAATAGGAATAACAAGTTCTCTCAATACTATTTGCTCAAGCGCTACCTGTGTCGATTGCGCCGGCGCACGTCGCTAATTGGTGGCATTATCACTGCGCTACGTGATATGCTGTTTCCGCTCTTAGAATAATTTAGTGTTTGGTCGAATTGAGAATATGGCGGCAGTGCACTAAGTATACATTTCTATCATAATACGTTTTTTTAAATTGTTTATTTGCATTGGTTATTTCTTGTACAGGCAACATTGATAGCTGATGTTATTAATAATATGAGGATTTTTTTAATTTGGCCTATATATTTTTAAATCTTTTTTGTTTTAAAATTGTATATTGTGAGATTTTTAATAATAAAAAAATAATGTGGACAAATGTAGAGTAGGATTTGAGTAGATACGATAAATTATATGTTGGACTCGATTGTTTTGTCTCCTTGTAGAGTCATAAGAAAATGGTCACTAAAATAGTAGAGCCATTGATAAAAGTATTACTCATTCCTGGAGCAAGCATGGTGTCCACAAAATCTACAGCTAGCATAGAACAATGTAGATACATAATGTACTTGCTAACGTTCTTAGATCCTTAAGGATATATAAGAGTAGGTATAGTACCTACAACCAAACTTAAGATCAATCGATCAATTCTAGAATCATAGCACTTTACTACCTGTTTTACTTTGCCATTATTTGTCGGCTTGTAGTATTTATAAAATCTTTCAAATAAAATAAAAATCAACATTTTTTTTTAAAACCCTTTCTTTTCGATCTATATTCGCGTTAATTTAAAACACTGTAATGTGGTAATGTTCTGGAATGTTATCCCATTGTTTTGTATTATAAAGGTTCTCGTTCTTTTCTAATTAAGTACTATACAGCCCTTTTACAGCAGCCAGTAGTATGTAAGTAATAATTTAAATATTATTTAAGACTTAATTGACAATGCCCCTTTACAGCAGCTATTAGATTGTAAGTGGTAGTCATGTAAAATTGTAAACATATTTTCTGTTTAATATTCTTTTCATTATTATATTGACTGTAGTGCCATAGGTGTTGGTGGTGACGTGTCTAAGGCTCAATTTACATAGCTGCGGAATGGAATGGAAGCGAATTTTCGCAACGTAATTGTACATATCATAATGAACTTTATGTCAATTGTGTAACATACAAACTAAATACGAGCCAAAAAAGAAAAGTAGCTAGGGGAATTCTCGAGAATGCGCGAAGATTCCCCGGAAGACGCGCGACCTCTTTTTTAGCTCGTATTTAGTTTGTATATTACATAATTGACATAAAGTTCATTATGCTACGTACAATTACGTTGCGAAAATTCGCTTCCATTCCATTCCGCGGCAATGTAAACTGAGCCTAAGTGTAACTATGTTATCAAAAGATAAATAAAAAAAGAAACGTAATCGTCATTTTGGTGTCGATCCAACATTAACTACAAATCGTATTTTGCAAACACTACGCTAACACATATCGGTCGTAGGCTTAACCAAAGCGTAACGTTAATCGAACGGTTCGTGACTAATGGCATACGAAAAACGCCATGTCGCTGTAATTTAGTTTCTATTGAATTTACGTTGTATTAGTACAGAATCAAGCCACAGGTGTGACTCGTTTATTCAGCGGTCGGGGTTCGAATCCCATGTCGAAGTCAGACGACCCGCGCTTTCCGATAAATCTACACTACCACAGACACGACTACAATGGGAGGAGAAAGCCGGAATTATTGCCTGGTCACACTTGGAAACAAAAATCCAAGTAAATTAACGTTCGAGCGCTTTATAGCGTTACAAGAAGTGGTATTTATTGTTTAAGTATTGCAATACAGTTAATTGTTACTGCTTCTGTTGTTTATGGGTACTTTAATGTGAACTTTCTTAATATCGAACTAAGGAAGAAAAAAACTGGCCAAGTGCGAGTCAGGCCTCGTGTTATTGGGATCCTTATTCAAAGGTTTTATGCAAAAAAGTGTGTAGTGTTTTGATCACGATTTACAAACTACTTATACTACTCCAAAGAATGACTAACGTTGTATCCCATTTTCAAATTCCTAGATAATGCCGTTCAAGACATAGACCTCGTAATAAAAGTGGCCCAATATTGTCAATTTATTGGGCGCTTACGTCATTATATCTCTCATCCTCCTTTACTTGTATAAGAACCTTATTAAAATATTAATCAATAAAATTTTAAAGTCGATATTCGAATTCGGAACTAAGAAATACTTACACGTAATGTGAAATTTTCTAGTTTGTATCTTATTCAGTTTACGAGCTAGAAGCGCGTGATGACAGACGGACGGATGACGACGCAACGACAACAGGTAGGGTTCGGTTTAGCCCTTCGGTGTAAATATGGATCCCTAAAACCGGCAAATCCAAAATTAACAGGATATCGTGTGTTCCAATTTTAGGTAAGTAGGTACACTTTTTATTACTACTCATCTGCTAAAAACATAATGGGTTGTAGAGTTTTCTAAAGATTTTAATGTAAAATTGCATGAATAGGCGATTAAATAACAAAGAGTGTTATGTACTTGAATCTTAAAAAAGATGGTATAAGTGACTATATAGATACTTTAACAACAGCACCTGTGATATAATATTATGACATAAACCGCGTGCGTCTCTAATCGATACGAAAGAGATATTATCGAGTTTGCTCGCAGCGGAAACTGTTAACGATCCTTTAATTCATCAAGCTATTAATTTTAACCTTTTTATTAAAATAAGATGTGAGATGTGATTATTAGAAAAAAAATAAGAAATCCGATCACACAGTTTAGTTGCGTGAAACTAAACCAAATCCCTTCTAGTCTAAGAGAAAACGTGTCGATAATGAATGAGAGTCTGGTAGGTATGCACGTGATGAAATAACACGTCCATTCAACTGTACGATGCCTGCCGCACGTGAAAAAGTGACACGCTTGATTTGGCAACAACTGAGTGACAAAAAAACAATAGATCAGAAATCACAGATGCCATTGAACAAAATTAACGTTACATAGCAATTTATTCGTGCATTAATAAAGCGATAAATTGACGCGGAAAAGCGGAAACTGTAACGAGGCAGAATACTTCGCATCGATCGAATTCTGCCCGATGCTCATCGAGCCTAGTGGACAACCGGCCGTGTGCAGATGACCATAAAAAGCGCTTTGTCGGGGGGAAACGCCGCATCTGATACTTTATCGGGTTATACATGATTAATAACCACAATGATGTTACCCGGTCGTCTAGATGCCTATGTAATTGTATCAGCTTTCTTATATCTCTATGTGGACTTATCGTTTGTCCATCGGCTCCATGTCTGGCATTGCGCATACCTTTGTGCAATTGCAGTTTGCTTCTATTGATTTATTTTTCTTAGCCGATACAAATGCAATGGATAACAAAATGCATACTGCGATATGAAAATTAAATAAAAAAATGTAACCGACTCTACTGAAGTTGCGCTCTTTTGTGTTATTTTGTTCGATCGTCGACTTCAGAATAGAGTCAGATACATTTTTAATTTTTTTCAACTTGCCATAATAGAGTTGTTTTTGTTTGTTTGAAAAGGTCTTTATTATGCAATATAGTTATTTAAAGTTATGTCCATAATTCAGTTTCATAAGCTTAAATTGAAACTATCTAAATTAGATGTTGTATGTCAGACTAAATAAGCGTCTAGATCAAACTTTAAACAATGTATTTATTAAGTAAATGGTATACTACATAATACAAACTTACAATTAAAAAACAGATTGATCTACCTACTCGTACATTATGTAATCTTTAGTAAGTAGAAAACATTTTATTTGAATAATAACGATAATAGAGTGCCATACTATTATGGCACTCTATAGTGCGGCTCAGTTAATTATTTAACGGCAACCAAAAAGGACACATAATTAAAATAAAAATATACTGAGATTTTTCCTCTGAGTAATTTTAAATTTTTTACAATTTATTTGGTACCCTGAGGTAAAATGTGTCAAAAATTACGAGGGAAAAGATAAGAGGATAAAGATGGACCACGGGCACTCCACGGGTAATACCCTGATAAAAAGCTTCAAAACAAGTAGTCGTTTACACTAAAGAAGTTCTAAGAAACCACCAATGAGTTTTTCAACAATTTCAAGGCTGATCTGTCAAAATATTTTAGGTAACTTTGGATTACCAGAGTTGTTAGGTCCGTGCGATACATATTATTTGCCTAATTTTGTAAAATTATTCAAATGATACTAATTTGCGGCAACATGTTGTCGATTTAGAATTAATATTTTTCTGCGAGCTTCATCATGTGTTGCATTAATATTCATATTATTAAAAGTGATTTGACTGAATAACTGGTTTGTTGCTAGGCCGAGGTACCCCGTCCAACATTTTTTATAATTATTCAGAAACTGAACAGATTTAGATATTTTAACTCATCCTATTCCCTAATTCAGACAATACCAAGCCTACCTCACTACATTTCATCAAAATCGGCCCTCTAGTTACCGAGAAATTTCGAGACAAATCCACATACATACATACGCGTCGAATTGACAACCTTTTTTTTTCGTCGGTTAAAAACTACGAATGTAACTGCCAATAAATATAATGCTTTCAAGAAGTCAAACCTGGGCAAGAAAACTCACTAAATATTTTCCCACAATAATACGATATACGACTAAAGCGGACAATGGAGAAAGCAATGTTTGAAATCCCCGAAACCCCGATAGACCAATGCACCGATTATTCAAATGAACCCGGTGCATATCGTCGCAGAAGTGATACCGTTGGCTCTGCTATAATATAAACTTGAAGACCTCCAACTCCCCTCTCTCTTGAAAGTTTGGAGGAGCCCCGAGGGGGAAGACCGTAAAAATCTACACGTCATATAATTCTGGCGGAATAGTACGTGATCCTAGCGCCTAGCGGCACTGCCGGCCTGTCATTATTCCGCCATTAACTTGGCTTCAGGATGTGACACACTTTTGCTCATCAATAGGCAGTTGGGAGACAAATTTACTGTCACAGTCAGAAATTAAGTAAGCTCTTGGTTATCGCACGCAATAGTATAAAATGATCTGCTCTATTTTCGAAATTACATACATAGGTATTTTGAGTGGAATTTTATTCATGCTACCAAATCGTCGTTTAAACACAACCAGTACTCGTAACCTGAACTATAAGTATATACTTAACTTATTTATTCATGTATGCTATTGCAACAAAATTCAATAAGTTCAGAATTTGTCATAAGCCCATAATTTTCCTCTTAAATTCTTCATTTTCAATTTCAACTTCTCGACATTCTCACAAGAAATATCCGAGACTATTACTATTAACGTGTGCGTTAATTCAGGGAGCCGTAAAAGGCGTGAATAATTACTCGGATGACATAAAAAGTAGTCGGATTCCACGGCTAAAACTCGGAGTGGTCCGATGCAAGAAAGATGTGACGCGCCTCTGTTTTTTTATTGGGGGTAAAAATCGCTTCATTTGGATGTTGTCAGCGGGGTTGGGACGGGAGATAGGATCGAGGGGTTGAGGAGATGCGAGGTTTGCGACGGAGGACGGGAGGACCGAGCTCCGATGTTCGCGTCACTCCGTCCGCCAGTCTAGCCGTACCGCGTGCGTGCAGCGGTCGTTGTAGAGGGGAGCTTGCGCTTCGTATCGCGTCTCACCAACTGTTATTCGCGGTTTTCCGTCGAAAGCGCGCGTGTCGCCGGCACCGAATGCTACTTTTATTTACGACGCTTGTGCACCTGTGACTACGCAAATATTTGACGTGATGTGAAAGACCATTATTGGTTCTAATCTTTTGTCAAGTGTTTTTAAAATAACCGCTACATTCGAGACTACGTATTCTGGTATTGTGACCGTGCTTAGTTGTTGGTGCTGTTTTTGACTGCTATGCTTTTGGAGTTACAATTTAGAGTTGGACAAACTCTCCTTATGTTGTAAAGTGCTCTGCCACGATATTTCGGCGACAGCCAGGGCGTCCACATTTGCAGTTGGATGAACGCCAACATTTCCAGTACTAAGGTGAGCCGTATTTCTGAATTCAGTGATAGCTGCAAAGGTTTTTTTTGCGATAAAACTAGTAATATTGCATTATGTTATCGGCAAACAATATTTCCTTATCGGCAAACGTTCCGCTTGTCGCAATTTTAAATAATACGCTCCATTCCTGTTTACGATTCAATTTTATCAGAGTGACGGATATTAACGTATAGATTTCAATATATACGTGCAAAAGATTAGCGTTTCTATGTACTTATTGGAAGGAATCTCTTCTGTAGATAGTGCACGGTTTCTTTCTAGAACTAGCTTTACTTTTATTGAGATTACTGTAACTGTTATATCGTTCATTGCCAATAACTGTATCGATATTGCGCTTTACGCCAGCTTCTATTGTTGGTGGTCTTGTGTAATTGACGTGTACCTACCTCAGTCACGCTCATGCATGATTCACAGCAGTTTGTTTGTTTGTTTTCATCACATAACATCTTGAAATTGATAAATACTTGATTATGTATGCATATGTATGTAATCGATACCGCTACTATGTATAGTATTGTCTGTTATGGCATCTACGTCATTTACATTTTTATAGTCAATTTTATGTCCCATTAGAATTTCTGATTAACTTAGAATGGATGTTTATTGTTAGAAGTTATTGCTACCTGTCTATATTCATTAGTCTGTATTTTATCGTTAGGTGTTAAGTTAATAAATTAGTGCTTTCTTGAAGTAAATGTTGATTACTTAGATATTAGATATTTCAAATTGCAAGTAGTTATTGTACAAAAAAAATTCCGTCGACAAACAATAAATCATTTTTTGTACTTTATCAAGGTTGCAGCAAGCCTTATTATCTCCTTTACGCTAGTTATCTCGTACTTTTCAAGGGTATTGTTATGGATAATGGGCTTATCTGTTGTCAGTGTTGGGTTCTGTATGTCAACTAATTGCTATATAAACACCTTTATCTCAAGTACTTTAATAACTGACATTTCTTTCACACTTTCTTAACATAATGTCTTGATAAAAACAATTTCGTATCCTTTAAACTCAGAAGTGGGTTTATTTTGCGCGTTAAAGAGCATTAGCATTACCGCTTTTAAAATATCAAGTTCACTGCTATTATCAGTCTCGATGTTAATATTTTTGTTCGTAGCAATGTCTGCCAACTGTCGATGTTCTATAGTTATCGAATTTTACGATACAACTTACAATTACTCACCAAAGAATATCTAAAGGAATGAAGAGATAATTGTCTGATGGCGGACGATATCTCCTGAACCGATATGAGCGAATCGTCAGACTGCGCGCCGCGTACGTGACTGACACAACGGCTCTTTGCTTCCCCGATCACGTTTGACACACTCTGGGACAGGAGCCTCCTTCACTACTAACAGTTGTCTCTATTAACGCCCATTTGCTTACAAACCTATCGCAAGTTCAGCGACTTGGAAGTAGATTCTAACCTCCGCCACCAAGAGACTCCCACTACTCCACATTCTGAGCAATCTTCTGCCAATTGGAGCTCGATTGGATTACAAACTTCAATAGATACACTAAAATGTTTGCCGAGCCCCTCTCTTATCGTGAACAGATTTCCTGTAGCTCAAGTGCCACGAGCCAAAGACGCGACTGACTCAGGAGCCACTTCAGAAAATTCGACCTCCCCAAAATAGATCGAACGTGACCATCTACCCCCCTGGATTTTTGATCGGCAATGAATCGTCACTCATTCAATTGCCGTTTGGCCTTCCGCCAGGACATCACGGATGCCAAGGTTCGATCCACTTTTACATTGACGCTTGGGACGTGCAGAGTTGTATTTGTGGAATTAAATCACGTCGCGTGTTTAATTTAACCTGACTCAGTTCTGTTGGCGGGCGAACCATTTTTATGACTGCGGTGAAAGCAGGCAGACTCGGCGACAGTTTTTGTGCACCGCGATTTCGAGTTTGCGAGATTTCTCGCGATATATATTTTTTGCACTCAAATGAGACAATATAAGTTTCTTTTGGTATTAGAATTACATTTGGACTTTATTATTTCGAAGAATTAGTAGGTAGGTAAAGACACCTATTTCTGCTACTACAGTAAACTGGCAATTACTTGTACCGAAATTAGTTTTACGAGTGGCCACCGCGGCTCTGACGCGCTCGCTCGCATCAAACAGTCATTGTTACGTGTTTATTATTAGTTCCCATGTACCCATTTACGTTACACTTCTACGTAGGTCCTCGTTGTCCTAACCTTGGCTAGTGTTTACTAATCCCATAATTATCTACCATTTAAATTTTCAAGAACAGATTTGTTAATATTTTTTCCTAGACGGCGACGATAATTCTTTAATCTTCGCCGGCCTTTGTTTCATGAATCAGTATTGACTCAGTTGAAAATAATTTACGTTTTTCAATGTGAACAAGAGTGTATATTGGTGTCAGGAGGCCGCCAGTGTCGAACAATGTGCCTACCGAATAATGCTAACTTAATTATTCATGTCGTGTCGCCGAAAAAGTGAAGCGAGAAATCTAAACGGACTGGTCTAGGTGACCTATTCGACTATGACAAATCGAGCTAATTAGATATCTTTAGTTTCACTTTCTGATCCTTTTTCTTGACGCGGTTTCTTTAATCCGTGAACAGCCTTGGTCTGTTTTAGTTTCGGCAAAGCCAACTTATTACGGTGACGGCTTCGGTTGTGTCGAATGGTGTCGAAGAATTGGTTGTTGATAAATTATTTCCGATTAATTCTTTCACGGATCGACAAAAAGTTTTTGGGTCTTATTTGTTTCGGCCGAAGATTTAATGTTTGCAAATATTGGTTAAGAGGTCGGCTACGAGGTGGACGCTGTCGGCGAAAATTCACACGATGATTTAACAGAACTCGATCCGAAGGCATTTATGAATAAATGCACGTAAAATTTTATTGTTGCATTGACACCAATATGTCATACCATGCATGTTCGTGAAGGGCCATTCTTAAAAATGTGGAGATGTGAGATGAGGCTAGAAAATCGGAACATGGTGATCCGTAAAAGGATTGAAGTACTGGTTCTTAACGATTGTCGAAGTCAGCGAATAACGGTTCAGGTGGGATAAAAAAGGTTTCAGTGTTGCCCTCGTAATTGGCAGGTCCAATTCGGAATGTGGTCCGACGAAGATGTGTCCCAAAAGGAAAGACGGTTTACCTTAAACGGCACGGCGGATGTTCATTTTAAAATAGAATTTCAATGAACACAGACATGACATGACAGTTGAGGAAAATAATTTTACGCCGACACCTCTATTTTTTGTAGTGTCTCAAATTGTTTCTTCGCTCCATAATGAATATTGTAAGTTTGCCATGCCATGTTTTATTGATACCAATAAATTTAACTCTCGTTTGATTCATATTCCATAATCTTGTTTTACTCGTTATTTTAAACTGTCTCTTAGAGAAGCTTTTAAAAGGCATGAAAATGTGTCTAATGATAGTAATTACGTTGTCTCGTGTACTAGATATGTTTAAATGTCGTGACATTTAAGATCGAGTCACCGAAGCGGTGGTTTAACGGTAAACTTAATCATAACATTATCCCTGCACTTTGATATAATGAGCCACTACTCAGCCCCTTTAACCCAGGAATGTGTGTTAAACGCATCTAAACCACTTCTAAGAAGGTTGTCCGGTTAATGTTGTACCCTAGTTCCTTTACTGGATGATGCCTTGGAAAACATAAACGTCCTAATTCTTTGAAGTTACAGGTAATAAGAATTTTGATGACGTTATATTCTTTTAAGTAGAAATGTCTATAGTAGCTGTTCTTTTATGTATAACATCATGATGTGATGTGAACGTATTGTTTTGGTGTTTAATATTGAAGGTTATATTGTTAATACCATTAGCGAAACCATAAAGTTGATAACAGGACTATAGATCATCGACCGTGCGCGAGCGCACATGAGAGCCAACGATTAGCAGCTTGTCGTGAACACACACTCTGTTTGCACGATTTATTGTCACTTGTTATCTTTCCCACCACTCTTGCAGTAAGCACACTCCATTCAAGTATGTATTACATTCGTCATGTCCATTTGTGTGCATCTACAAACATACTTTAAAACTTTCTTTTGTCGATGCAGTAATTCCGTGTAAAAAGCTCGCTTGTCAATGCTGGTTACGTGAAAGTGTAAGTTAAAGTTGTAGCCTTCTAATGTTACTTTCATTTTTTGCCATCATTTTTGAGATCGTATATCGCGAAATTGTAATCTTACATGGTGTAACAAAAACTTGGGTTGTACAGGTGAGCCGCACGAGCTCTTTTATGGTATCGTCGATGAAAAAACGACAGCTGGCCCTCCCCATATTAGTGCACTCACAGCGAAAGGTGTCGCGACTGCACCCGCCTTACTAGAAGACGAATAATCTAACGCTTAATGAATTACGCTGAACAGTAGCCGGTAAGGCAGCGACTACCTAGGGCGATCCAATTTTTAGTTAAAACTAAAAATTAATCGATGGATCGCCCTAGGTAGTCGCTGCCTTACCGGCTACTGTTCAGCGTAATTCATTAAGCGTTAGATTAAAAAAGAATACAAAAGAAAAACAATAAAAGAAAAGAAAGAAAAGAAATAAAAGAAGAAGAAGAAGATAATAAAAGAATTACAATTGTTTATTTACAACTTTTCAAAGTATTCTCCTACGGCATCAATGCACTTATGCATTCGACTGAACCAGCTTTCAAAATATGTGAAAAACTGTTCGAAGGTCGAAAAAAAGCCGTCTAAATTGGTCTACTGCTTCGTCCGGTTCTTTGAAGAAGACTAAATCGTCTCCTTCAGAAACCCTTTCAGTCGATTGCTGTTTCGTCGTGTCGTAGCTGTATATCCAAGATTCATCGGAAGTCAAGATATTTGGCCAAAGACCTTGTTATAAAAGCCTCCAAGGGATAATAAAAGTAAAACAATGAAGTTGATAACAAGCCGTTGACTAACAATTTTTGGACCGCCCCACGTAATTCTCCCGACACTTTATCTTATTTCCTCACACCTGTATACGGTCGCAATAAAGAAGCAAATCGTGCGCAAAGGAATGGTCGTTAGTGCTAACCAATTAATAAAACTCACATTGAAGTTTTTCCAAGAATACATTACTTACGGGAAAAGAGAGAAAATTCCTTTTAGCGGACTTGTTGCGGTCCTAAACCGCATTGGCTGCATTCCTGTCTCAATTACGACGAATGTAAAAGTTGATAGATAGTAATTGCAGAACACATATCACGTTGATTTATATTGACTCCACCTTTTCCTGCTGACATGTTTATGTCTTGTAAGTCACATAGATCTAAATCGCAAATCAGCGCTTCCTCGATTGCTCATCGCACCGCACACCCACAAGCTCGGCTTGGAGTGTGTAGCAGAGAAACTAGTGAAATATTGCTGTGCATCCATTATTCATTAATTAACCCACTATCGGTGCACCATAACGGGGTGTACTCGGAAGCGGTAAGTTATTGCGCGATGTGTATCTACGCATCTAGGTATTGATTCGATATTTATTATTTATTTATTGATGAAACTGAAATAATTTGTGCAGTACGAGAAGGTTCTATTGAAAACTCCACAAATAATCGTAACCCCTAGTTCCATTGATGATAATAAAATAATCTTCAAAGGTATTGCAATATATTAAGGTAAGTATCGAAGAATTGTATATCTAAGAGTCTTTACGTATCTGTAGATATTGTCATATCTATGTAAATAAGGTATGACTGTTGCACAAGTAATATTGATTCTAATGTTCTGCACTATATGTGACTAAAATTTAGTCATACTGGAGTGCACAATCTTGCTAGTTATTAGATTCTAAATATGCATTACTGCTCGTGGTTCAAAGATTAGCCTATTTCGAGTCTCAGAGCGGACGTTTAAATGCGACATATTGTCTTCCGCATACTTGGTATTTGCATTACCATCAGCTCATTTCTGGCCAGTGAATGCAAATTATAACATTTCCGACTGCGTTATTATTTCTGCAATCCGTTGCGTAAATGCGAAATTATTTGTAATAAATTGTTTACGACTTGGCATCCTTTTGTTATTGTTTTTCTATTGTTATTCCTATTTTAGTGTTTTGATGCTACTGCTATTTTAACATGGATTGGCATAGATGTGATAAACTAAATCTTTAAAATATCAATATCTATATTTGCAAGGGTTTTATAACTTATCTTGTGTCACTTATCATTATTACTTATCTTATCACTATTTATCTCTAATATTTATATTTATTTTGGCGAACATTTTATCGCTTGAATTGTAATTTACTGTAAATTCAACTTTATCAAGGGGCAGTTCCAAATATTTTTTCATGAATCGATTGGCGGTTATCGGTTTGAAACCTGACGTGACTTCAGACTTGTTCCGAGAGAAAAAAAGAAACGTTCTTCGACCGACATCGGTTCCAGGAAAACCGTATTTCCCTTTAACTCGTCGCTGTTTTGTTTTTTGTCTTTGAACTTGGCATCGTTTACAATATTTGTATATTGTTTTTTCTTCAATTTTCCTGCGAAATCAAAGTCAAGATTAGTGGAAATTAAATCACCGCAATGTGTTCCCTACACATCTACTCGTAGTTGGTAAATGTTAGTTTGTATTGTTATTGTAACAAGATCGAGAACTTATTGTTGATTCGTGGCGAAGTACCTGTAACCACATGTTGTCTAGGTTTAGCTGATTTATGTATAACTTGAAATTATTGTTAATTTTTCGGTACACTTCGTGTTCTCCAAATCAAAATTACTGTGTCATCGTTTTGTTCCTGCAACATTGGTGACATATTAGAATCTTACTCCATTATCATTATCAGCCTTCATTTATTCTCTCTATACTTATTTAGGCCCTTCCTAATCACCCCATTGACCCCTATCACCGATTCTTACACAAATCTAGTTATTCTAGTTATTCACAGCAATGAAAAACTGACCGTAGTTTTGACTATAAAAGCCATTGATACTGACAACTGAATAGAATCACAACAAGTCTTTGCTATTGCTACTATAGGCATTCCTACCGTGAAATGCATAAATAAAGCTGCAGAACCAATTCTGCCGACCGTCGGTCGTGTAACGTCACGCGGGCTGGTCACGCGCGACAAGACTGTAACACGACGTGATGTCGCGTCAATTAGTCCGGTCACGGTCGCGACGGGGGTGACATGCCGCGGTCTACTATGTCTTCTGCTAGTAAGTAAAGACGATCTAGCTAGAGGAATTCCTATGCCTAGAGATCTAGTTCAGTAGACACTATACCACATTGAACTAATTTCACCGAATAATCTCTTAGCTTTGTTACACGTGTGTATTTCTGAAGCTTTGTTTTTATGTTTGTACGTATTCGCGTTAGGACATAATCTGATTATGTATGACGAACATGATTGTCAGAAAGGATAGAAGTAGAAATAGAACATTATTTATTAATAGACCATTTTTGGCTTAAAATACTTATGGCTTAATGTAGTAAACATATGATCTATTAAAAGCCAAGTTCAGCTGAGTATCGCTAGATGTATAGATAAAGTCCGAAGACTTACTGAAAACATCCAATTAGAAAAAGAGAGGAAGCTCTTCTAGAACCTAAATCCAGAAAAAGAATAGCATCTTCAACACAATTATTAGGACCTCAATAACAAACCAACAACAAATCACCTGTAAAGATTGAGTGATCGATAGAGACTCGAACAGTATGGATTGCCTCGGGCCAGTGACAAGTTCGGGTCAAATGTAGATTATCAGCGATCTGACACTGACGAGGCCAGACGTTGAACTTGGCAGTTTTAACCTTAAAATGTTTAGTAGAAAGTAATTTCTGATGATGGATTGAATCTATGAAGGTCACGGTAAACGCATTCTTTTTAGATCTTTCTCACCTTTGGTGTGTATTTTGTGCCGTAGGCACAGCTTTTGGAGTACGCGTAAGTCGTAACCTTCTCTGTAGCATAGAATAACTGATAGTACTATCTGTAGTTATGTATTTCTGTTGCTGTTTCTTTTTCATCTATTTAACAAATAAACTATTTATAATGAAGCTTTGTTTTTCTGATATCTTATGTTTTATATTTATAAGCATCGATGTATTAAAATTGAAAACGTTTATTTAGCACTGTAAACACCAGAATATAGAACACAATACAGAAGTATACAAAGTTTAATACATGCAGCACAGAACATCTGGTGTGGTACAGTGCCAAAAAGGGTACACCAGCTCAGCATAATGCTGAGGCAAGCCACAGCGCTGATTTTCAGCTGGCCCCTCAGTGACTGCACGGACGAAGAAAGCAACAGTGTGTGCGTGTTGTGATGTAGAATGTGTTTGTTTTTATGAATGAGGATATTAGTGTGTATGTGAGGTACTGAGTGTGTGGGAGGGGTGATGGCATGGCGCGGGTGTATTTACATGGTATTATGTGTGTGGACGGTAGTTAACAGTAGAGGCATAAGATTACCGAGCACATCCAGATTGTGAAAGACAGTAGTTGCAGTACCTAAAGAATGTACGGAGCAGTGTCCGATTTTTGTAAGTCAATTGTATAGATTTTAAGTTTTCTCCTAAGTTTTTATTACAATTCTCAACTTCCTCTTTGTCATAAACAACTTCAACAATGAAGTCGAAATTTTTCCTATATTATCCCTGCCATATCTGTCTGGTGCCGTTAGAACTCCTGTAGGGCCCAATCATTCAATTCGCATCGAATCACTGTCGCGAGCCGGCGACATGCGGGTTCCAATTGATACGGGACTATGAATAAACAAGTTATTTAGTCACTTCACTGCTTCAAACTAAATGTTGATTTATTGATAGTGGAGAGGACACTGGAATATCTCCTTTGTATGTTTAAATTGTATATCTCAACGTTTTATCTGTGTAACTTTTGAAAGATTCCTATTTGTATACTAATTTGTATCTTATCTAACTGTGTTGGTTTTTTTATAAACCTGCTCCACAATTTGTTCGAGATAGATTCACATCTTCCCGATATGTAAGTAAAGTGCATGGTACCTATTTATTTATTATCCAAAATATTACGGTAGCTGTTCTATTTTGCCCGTCTTTTATTGCCTACGCAAATGTCACAGCGTATTTTCCAGGTCTGAGCCATCGAGTATTTTTTTGTTTATAGGTCTATTAAGGTCAGAGCTATAGGATTTTTCCTGGTTTATAAAAGGGAATATTTAAGCATATCTTTTAGAGGTTCAAAATATTGTCAGTTTTGTGATATAAGTAGATAACTTACGATTTAAAAGTAAAATTAATTTACATAATGTATAGATACAATCACAAACTATTATAGACGCCATTAATTGTAAAACATCTCCATTCAACAGAGCAGGAGCTCCTTATCATGATCGAAGAGTTGTTTTAAAAACAGACACATTGTGATACATTGTGTTTAGGTACATGTTAATCTCAGTACACTTACTGATAATGATGACAGCAAAGTAAATATTTATAAAAGTAAAGTTGTGGAAGAAAGACTACATTATAAAAATCACAACCGCAAATGGAAGGATCAAATTGATAACAATCAGTTCGTTAAAAGTAAACAAAACTTAGACTTACTACTAGATAATTATATTGATTTTTAAAACATTAAAAAGAATGATGTAATAAGCACTATACTTAATGATGAAATCGTAATTTGTTTGGAGTTCATTGCTTTTAATGAAGACAAACCAAAGAGCAAACATGCAATTGAAAACTTATATGTAAAATTCAGGCCTAACCCCCCACGAAGGGACAAATCTTCCTTCTATTTACCTATTGCTTATTTTGTTTTCAAACCCATAATATTTGTGAATTGTGCCGGATACAAAACATTATTATGTAACTATGACACAGTATAACAACACAATAGGTACAGTGGTACAGTTAGGTTCGAGCGGTCGACAGGATACATATTGAGTGACTCAATAATTGCAGTGGCAACGCATGCGCTGTTTCCGTTGCACCTCACACTGCATCGGTATTTGGAACTGAATACTATTATGTTAAAAGGGTAATTACGATATCAGCAGAGTAAATGAACATTAGGTTTCACGTGGATGCCAGAGTGACTGCTAGAGGTTAAAAATGAGAGTAGTAACAAAGTAGGTATGTATTCAATAGAGGAATTTAGGCTTATCGTTATTGTAATGCCACGACTGATTCGTAATTTTTCGTCCAGATAAATACAGCCCAGATTACATAGGAATAATACCTAATTCCAGCATCTCCATTCCGCCTTCGGACTACCAGGCGCGGGGAGGGGTTCCATCCTTATGTTGTTGATATACCATCTGCTCGTACGAAGCGATTTGCTTCTTCATTCATTATGCGAACGGCTAAGGAATGGCACAGCCTGCCGGCGTCTGTATTTCCCGAAACCTACAACCTTGGGATCTTCAAGGCCAGAGTGAATAGGCATTTACTGGACCCGCATGCTCCATCGTCGACCTCATCGTCGCTTACCATCAGGCGAGATCGAGGTCAAATGCGGGTTTAGAAGTAAATAAAAAAAAAGAAAGGAACGACATGCATGACTAATCTCGTAGGCGTTGAATTTATTCCGACTTTATTATGTAAATTAGAAAACAAATTGCATTCCCCATCCCTTTTGCAACTAAATGCATCAACCCTCTCTTCAATATAGCATACAAAAGAAATAGAAAAATAACGAAGTCGATGTTGGATATTCTAGAAACGTTGTATCGAATATCCTGACCCTTTGGATTTTCAAATAGCCTTTCGTATACGAAGGGTTCATCTTGTGTCCCCTCAAATATAACTATAGCGTGACAATTTATTGCATATTAAAGCTATGAGCGAAAGATAGAATTTATAACGTGATAACGTCCTTTTCCATGGCGTTTATTGCGTAATATGATTTCTGTGTAAATCCATGGTATAAATGTCTGTGCAGGATGAGAGTAAATCATAGGGTTTTGACTAACGTTTAATAAAATGCGTGAACAGGATTTGTATTTACCGTTTTAATAACTGCAATAAAATATCTATTGGATATAACATAAAAGAAGAAAATATTGCCTATTAGCAATAAAGGAAAACATGCTACTGGAAATGCTTTAATTGAAGTCTAATGCCTTGTATATTACTATTTAATTAATGTACATTCATGTTAGTTATAACAGTCAGAATTTAATTAATCTTTTGTTCAAAAACTGCGTAAGTTCGCAAGATAATTATGGACGTCTCAGATTTAGAACGGATTTGCTCATAGACAAAACATTTTACGAGAATTTTTAATTTTTTTCCACTGTCTGATTGACAGGAATTACGAATATCAACTACCTACACAGAATGTACATTAATCAAATAGTAATATACAAGGCATTAGACTTCAATTAAAGCATTTCCAGTAGCATGTTGGACAAACGCTAATTTCAAAATGTTTAGGTAACCCTAAACATTTTGAAATTAGCGTTTATCCAACAATAAAAGATATTTAAAGAAGCAATGCACTTTGAAGAACTAAAGACAGTATGCGATCTGAATGCGTAAATAATCAACACAAAGAGTCACCAGGGTAACAGCACTGAGAGGGGATCCGTCCCTCGAATAGGGGGGTCTGGACCCCGGGGGAGCCAGAATCTCAGAGGGACCCAGGGGGCTCGTGGCGGTCACGTGCGATTATGTGGAGCGTGCATTCGATATGGTACAAAATCCGCCATGTTTGATGTGTTTATTATAGTCCAGCTATATTGAGAATTCAAGTTCATAAATTTTTGGACAGACTCTTTCTAGAATTCCCGCATAGGATTTCTATGATTTCAACATTTTCTGTAGCCTATATTTCGATACAGAACCGGTGACACTTTGTTAGTTAACCAATTAATTATTATAATGAGAATCCAAAAATCAACGAATGAAATCGAATCATCTAAACTCACAAATTCGACAATGGGTTTTAAAGTTTCAACCACGAAAAGTACAGATATGTTTAAGAGTGAATAATTCAAATAAGACACGTGAATAATCTTTAAACAAGTATAAATAGTGACTCTATGTAATAAATTCTTTACTTAATTTATCGCGTTTATTCTCATACTTAGCAATAAAACAATACGGTATTACAACATATGATATAAAAGTTATACGAGGGAAACCAGATAGCTACCTATATAACATCTATAAAATGTGTTACACGTTTATAATGCTTTTTATAATCGCCTGGTCACTCGGTTGTTTCTTGTTTTGAAATAATAGACACAAAAAGTGTTGTATTTGAAAAAAAAACGTTGGCTCAGCATCAACAGGTCTACTTCATTTTGCCCTTCGATAAACCTGTACAAAACATTTTTTTTAATATGCCCTTTTGTTATTCTATGAAGGTTATCTGGTATAAGTTGTTGCTTTGTACTTTTATCTTGCGTTTGAGAAACAAAGTAGTATACAACGTAACTATTCAATCATATCAAAAGTTCATACAACTCAAATTACAATTCAGTGTTCTAGACAAGATTATTTAAATTGCGCATCTTACATAACTTCGATATGGTTGGGAAATAAAGTCTATGCGAGAATTCTATCTAGGATTATGCAAATTTTAGCCCTCTCTTTCAAACTGTTTTCTAAATATATCAGAGATCTCCCTCGCTCTTTCGAACTGTTGATTAATTTCAACACTCTTTGTTGCGGCTCGTTGACCGACAGTTTTGTGCAATGCCTTTGTAAAAAAAACGGGCCAAATTCGCACATAACAATGCGCATACGTCATTGTTCGCGTTATGAAAGGGATAAAAATGCTCCCCTCTTTTTACGCCCTTTGGCTGCAGTGTACTTATTATTTTATTATCGTAGATCATTCTCACGCGTTACCTATGTCAATATATTAGGTTTTGGCCAGCCATCGGTCATGGTCCAACATAACACCAGCGCTGTAGGCATTCTTGTCTACAGCAATAAGCTGAGTTGAGGCCCTTTTCACAACAACAGCAGACCATCAGACATGATTTAGATATGTTTACCTTTGACTACATAATTATTTTATTATAATTATAACTGTTTCGGTCATTGCTGTGTGTGAAATAAACGTATTACTTACAAACTTTTTTTTTACCTACCAAATCTTTGTTTCACTCTATGTGATTTCACTGAATATCAAAATTTTGAAGGTGATATGACTCTGTGCTGAGTCAATCTGTATCACCCGTTTACCTATTCTGCTACTTGCACTCCATCTAAATTCCAAGTTTAATCGAAAACCTTCTAATAACATTTTAGTGCGATTACATATCTATTGGTGACGGTGGCCACGTAGGCAACGTACCCATCAGGTTTGCTCATCTGCTCCTTATAAGTACAATAAAATAATCAAGAAGTTTTTTTAAATAAATTTGCTACGACAAACAGGCAGGCGGGCCACCTGATGGTAAGTAATCATCGTCGCCTAGAGACACGTGCAATACCAGGGGTATTGCTTGTGTGTTGCCGGCCGTGGAGGGAGAGGACTTTTTAAACGTTCTTTTTGAAGCATCCCATGTCGTAGCGCTGCAGGAAAACGTCGGGTGGAAGAGTGGTTTGGCCAAACTACACCTCACACATATATACATACATATTTATACCGCACCGCATACGCAGCTGTTTCACACAATCAATTTTCTTTCCCTTTCTCTCCAATTCCAATGAACGTGACGACACAAGTGACAAAAAGCAAGATGTCCGCGACCCGCTACCGCGCCGCACGCTGATATGCGTTGAAATTCAAAATTAATTGTAAAACCTTGCTATCATTTCCAAAAAGGATTAAAAATACTCTTGTGCACGAACTGTTGTTGTGTTGTGTTTAAATCAAAACAAAAATCCAAAAAGTGAGGTGCCTATGGGTGGTGTGACCGTGGACTGACCACTGACGAACTCAATTCATCTTATCCCAGATACTTCTCTTTCAAAAATACACGCCAAAGAGGGTTCCACATTTTACAGGTGCGTTATACGTATTAATTACGTAAGATGGCAATAAATTTCATTTTTTTTTTTATTATTGTGCCTACTCCACATTACTTTTCTGCATTATCGGCACAACATTTTCCGCTGCGTTGACAAAGGAAAAAACCGCTGCTAATCACCATTATCATATCCGGTGTACAAGTAATGTAACAAATGCTGAAAAGAGAATAATTGTTTGAACTTTTACAGCCAACGATTTGGAATCAATCCAATAAAATTATCCTTATATCGGTACCTATTAATTCTATTTTTAGTGCAATTGTTTTCGCGGTTTCGAGAAACATTATTTATCGAAACATAAGAAGATAAGCGATGATGAATAGCTTTGGATCAAAGCTAAAACCCCTGCATGTTCTATCTGCAGTATAATTCCATTTGTCACAGAGATAAAAAGTTATTTCGCCAATGTCAGTTAATCGTCTGACTACGACATAAGAACGGGATTTATAGGGGAACTAAAATCATATGGGACAATGGCATACTTACTTTTTTAAGTTTAAAAAGTGACACAGAATTTATATAAAATAAATAAATAAGGGATACCCTTTTCTGGATAACATTAACCTAGGTGATAACTAGTGATAAGATACCTTTCCTCGGTTTTCAAAAATTTGTAATACATCGAACTTCATAATTGGCTGTATATGTTTGTAATATATGTATTATAAGTATAAAGCTGTCAAGTTCGCGAAAATAAAAAAAATATAATAGGTGAAGAGAAGAAAGGCAAATAAAATTATGGAAACGCTGATAATGAATTTGATTTTAGTATTATTATTGTACTACATAAATCAGTTTTAGACATCATGACGTAACTTATTAAAACCGTAACAGGTGTTGCAATTACAAGCATAATAATAAATAATGCACACAACTGGCAAAAAAAAACATGATGCATTATTGGATTCTCAGTTCTTTTCGTCTCATGGGATATCCCCGCCAACAAACGCGATGCGAATGTTTTTATACTCTATCGGTTAATAATGCCATTCCCGTTTTCCTTATAAGTACCTATTGCATTATTATTTCATTTAGGTACCTATTAATACTGATAAGTACTTAGATAACGACTTTTTTCAACTATAGTTGACGTCATTATCAACTTTATGTACATTACGACTCTTTGAAATACCTTATTCCAAATGACTAAGCGATATTACCTCATTTCTGTCCTAATAACTTAGATCATCCTTTACATTATCATCAATATTATGATGAACTGCTTAAATGTTTTGGTTGTATCCAGTTTTGACTCTTCAGTATTGTATAATTTGAGAAAATGCTTTAGAATTGTCATAGTCGGTTCTTTGGTACTGTTTATACCAAAGGCTCTACCAACCTTACTTACTTACTCCGCTGGCGCAGCAACCCGAAGTGGATCTTGGCCTCCGATACCAAAGAGCGCCATCGCTCTCTCTCCTCCACAGTCTCGAGCCTATCAGGTGCCCGGAGCTCACGCAGATCTTTCTCCACTTCATCGCGCCAGCGGTATCAACCAACCTAGATGGGAAAATTTCATGTACCATGTTACTTTACTTCTATTAATCAATAAATGAAAAAAAAAAACTAGACACATACCGCCGTGCAACGCATGTTTAAGTTGTATCTGGTTTTTAATCTCTAATCTTCTGTCCTCCGAGAAAGTTCTTTAGTTCTGACGATACCAAGGGCCCTACCGGGGATACACACCGTCGCGCACCCTACTGTCTGTTCTGATCGCAGGAATGTGCTGCCCCCCTGCCATACTGTCCGTGTTCACATTCCGTGACTGCACATGTTGATGCATCACCTGTTCTTCCTACTATTCCCACGGAAGGAAGTGTTTGGAGAATTATATTCCCATCTGCTGCTGTTGTTTCAACTTTTTATGTAATGGAGCATGAATGAATGTACGATCGGTTATGAATCATAATTGGAATTAAGATGTTAAATCATTGTTTGTTCCCATAATAGGTGTTGTAGGTAGTTTGGAAGATCATTTAGTTTTATGACTAAAAGTTATCTGTATTCTCATTTACTGTCATCGTCTAGAAACCCATTAACTCCGTCACCGTACACAACGGCATCAGATCACGACTGACCATTCCCATAGTTTTCAATTATTATCATTCCCACGACTGAGTCGACTTCTGATTCAGCTATTATCTTACTACGATCGTGTTTAGACCGTGCGACTTGGGCTTTATTGAAATGTTGTGCAATTTTTAATTTACCTAGTGAATTGGTTTGTTTTGTTATTTAGGGCTGCTTGCTTACATTGGACTTGAACCAAAGTGTACCTTTTGAAATACTGTTTACCTCTGGTCTACTTGCCTATGTAGCGTCTCGTCTTCGCTTTATTTACTTTGCAATTACTTATATCAACATACATTTTGTTTTATCGTTAAACTTTTTATACAATTTGTTCATTTTCTATCTTTACTTCTTGTTAACCATCTATATTATTACCGTGTATTATTTTTAGTACGTCTAAGGTTACCAAACCCATTTTTTTTCGTATTATGAGATCAACCAACCTTTCATATTTAGAATGAGTAAACTCAACCATTTTAAATGGTATAATCATCGTTCCAAGGCAGCTAAAAGGCGGACGCAAATGCAGTTCGCTGCAATTTGTGGTAATCTTCGCCGAGTAGTCCTGCATGCTGCCTTGACCTAAAATCGTGCGCAAACGCACTGCAGCGCGTGCTCACACCGGTCGTCAAGCCAGAGGGCCACCGGGTGGCGAGTAATTTTTGCAATGCAACTTACCATCAGTTGTACAAAAAGTCCTTAAAGTTATATCTTTATTAAAATACGTGTTATCCCTTTCTACGAGACTTAACGAAGCCTCGACATTAAGGAGGTTTCTCGGAAGTCACGGTTAGATATTCAACGATATAGAACATTTAGTTGAGTTGAGAATGCACCTGCTTTCAGTATAAGTTGTTCAGATGAAGGCAGGTACTTTTAGCTTTATCTCTTACATATTTTTTTCTTTTGAAATCTACAAGAAGCTTAACATGATTGTTAGAACGCAAATATTTCAGTTTGAATGTTTCTACGGTTCACGCTTGACTGTGCCTTCAACCTAAGTTAGCGTCTACATGTAAATTTATCACTAGGAACCACGCTTCCTTCACACCGGCGGCATAACAAGACCTCGTCCATTTCGCTGCAGAAATGGTCTTCCTTTCGGTATGCCTTTTCAAGTTCTTATGAGCCATATTATAGGTATTTGTTTCGGTATATCAGGAGAAGGGAAGACTACGAGTCTTGATATTTACGTTCGTATATTTAGAATTTTGAAAGGTCTGATGAAATTCTAATGGAGTCGTGGCCTTCACATGACCCTTCTCGCGATTCGGTGACATTTTAGATTCAGTTTCTGCTAAATATAATTTTATTGACAAGACCATGTTTTACGTAGCTATATCGATGGTGGAAATCTCAAATGCTGTAATGTATTTCTTAAAGTAAAAAATGTCATTTTTAAAATTTCTACCATAGATATGGTTTGGTTCAAACGATCAATCCATAAAGAATTAAATGTAGTTAAGCTATATTTTTGTTTAATAAAGATACGAAAGTCTGACCAAACGCAGCTAATGAAATGGAAATGAAACATTAGAAACAAGAACAATAGAGATGTTGTTAGGAAACATAAAAGGTTTCATCTATTTGTAAGGGCTGGTTTACACCTTTTCAAGTGGCAAGGACAGTAGGAAAAAATATGGAATATGGTCAATTTATAATCCGACTCATTTTGTCATATTTTGTACATATTTTTTATATTTTTTAATTATGGTCATTAATAAAGGTTTTTCTATTCTATTCTATTCTAGGACACAGTGGCGAGTGCCTGGCTAGTGACAAAAGTCAAACAAAATTTGGATCCACTGGTAAGGCAGCTTAACTCGCCACTGTTCCACGGTTTACGCTACTGTTCTTGTCACTTGACTAACGCACTGTCCTTGACACTTGAAAAGGTGTAAATCAGTCCTAAGAGCTAACGTCTGTCGTAAACTTGGCCATCCACTTGCAGGCGTGACAAGGTCGCGTGCTTTGCAGTATTTATTGGCTTTTACAACTAATGACAGTTAGCGGATACAAAATATAATTAAGGAAACATCTTCACCGCAAAATACTGCTGTAAATATCAGAAATTTCAAACAACAAACTTGCAAAGAGCTTTTGGTAACCGGTGTATGCATGCTCGTACGTACACATCACAGGTATTTTCAAATATTTGTATGTTATTGTTGATTTTATACTTACAAGTATATACTTACGTTAAAGTTAAATAAAAAGGTAGAAAGTGTCTTAACTTTCATAAAACATAAACTATTTTAATAGTACACGTAAAAACTGCAACTCTCACTCGTCCATGACAGTAATATGCAATGAACGAGAGTGCGACATAAATTACTCATCTTACGATTTTAATAGCTAGTCTACCCGTACCCATGGTTATTCTAGTACCTATAAGTTCATTCAATTTGGCTATCTGAAGATTTACTTTAAAATGTATCATAAATAATTGAACATTGGTTTTGTCAATTCATTCGTACACAATTCTTCTCTGAATTTATCTGAATATTCTTCGGCATTGACTTGATTGTTCACCACATTAGCACAAATATTTAGGACACCCAAAGGATCATTTTGAAGATTAGAGCCAACGCAAAACGCTCCATACAAAAAAAAAACAACAAGCAGTGGCTTGGGCTTCTTCAATGGAATAGTGAAAATATTGTTTCAAAATTAAATTAGTCATCCTTTATTTATACGAAATCGACACCAAAAATGCCCTGGTAGGTATAACGATGACATTATAATTTTTTTACTGGAGCGCGGTTCAAATCCTGCCACCTTTCAAACACTTTTTAAATTTATTTAAGTAAGCCTAGCATGATTTCAAGAATTATTTATATTTCTTAGAAATAAATCTTCGAGCTACGATTATGAATTAATTCATACGTAATAATCGTTATCTAGTAACCTTTAGCTTCCTCCGTCCGTGTATTGAAACACATTAATTTGGTAGATAAGCATATTTTCGGCGCCATCTCTCGCGTAACGGAAGCCCACTCCATTCTGTATCTTCAAATAGGAATTTATTCTATTACATCATTCGAGTAATGAATCACATTGTATCATTTCTGGCCTTGATAGTTTCACTCTTAGTGATTCCTTATTAAGTAAAAAGTAAAAGTAAAGTAAAATGCACTTTATTGTACAAATACAAAACAACAGATAACAAATAGAGAACAAACAGATCACACAGCACTATGTATGTATATTTGGCAAAAGGGGGGAAAGTCAGCAAATGCTGACATACTCGGGTACCAAATATGCAGCGCTGTTTTTCATTTCCCCCCCTTATCCCAAGATGTTAGTGGGAGCGATAGTGATAGTGGGTAAAAAAATTAAAATTAAAAACTTAACATCAAAAAGATTAAATTTAGATTCGCGTCAAAAGACCCAAGATCTGGCTCCTATTTGGCCCAGCGGATTAGCTTACCTATACAACGGGGCAACGCAGCCAGTCTCTTGGGTACACTGCCGGATGTGGGGGATTTAACCCGATTTTTTTTCTTTAGCTTTCTTAGCCTTAGTTTAGTTTTAGCTTTAGTATTATTTTAGTGTTATATTATATTATATTTGTGCATAATAAAAATTTATATTCTTACCTAAACTTTTACACAATAAATCTTATCTTATCTTATCATAAACAAAAAAAAAAGATTAAATACTTATGTGAAGAATTTAGATAAGAATTTGCCAAAAATAAATAAATAAATTGCACTAATGACCTGTGATACATACCACTACCAATGTCTGATGATGGTGCTTCCACAAGATTTTGCATTGTTTCTTGATTCATTGCGTTCAAACGTTTGAAATTGAAGTGCACCAAGGAGTAAAGGTGTAAGATGTCATACCAATTTGAAGATAGTTTAGAAAACACTCCCAGTCCTTTTCAGCACTTTAGCGTTTGAGAAAGCATGAATAGTTATATTTACGGGTAACATATTGTTGTGTCTAATATTCTTTATTTATGATTATAATATTTATTTAATTTACTCATACATTTAATATGTCATGTCCATCGACCTTCAATGATCGCGTCTATATTATCTTTGGTGTATCTCGTTAGATTAAATATTCCGATTATATTCTAACTAAAGAAGGAAGGCGAATTTCTTGGCATAAAATTATATTTAAAACTTTACCTATATCATTTATGTAGGTATAGGTCTTCGTTTATTTTATAATACCTGGGCTCTGAGCCGCCGTCCTTCTTTCTTCAAATACCCTTAACTTTAAGTTTATGAATAAAAGTTAAAATTTAGTTTATGTTTACGGGTATCAATGCCAATGACATCATCTTCGTGAAAACGCCTAACGTCACCGCTTTCATAAGCAAATATGAAGTCATTACACTGGTAAAGCGTAGATAAAAACAAATTTACGGCAATCGAATGCAAACGATTCCGAACCGAGATATGCACGTGGGTATAGTAATTACTAGAGACCGGCAGACCGGTACCATTTTGATGTAAAATTGAAACCAAAACTTTGGAGGCCGATAAATAGATAGATCATAATACTGGCCGTATCTGTGACGGCATTCAATTCTACTTTGGATTTTTTAAATTGATTTCATTCATTAACTTCATGTTCAGTATTTTTAAAGGTACTTTTGTAATTCGCTTACTAACTTGCCAACTGCGTACTGTACATAACGTGCTACTATTTAATATTTGTACCCATGACGGAACGGAGAAGGTATTTTGTTTGTTTGTAATGTGTATATGCATCTAGCTCCGAAACGGCTGAACCAATTTCAATGCGGTTTTTTGATTTTGCTTTTGAATTTAATATGCGTTGGAAACAAAGATAAACAATTCTGCCGCACAGAGCACTTCACAATTTTACATAAGGAGTTACTGTAAACTGAATTGCATTTGAATGATATTATGAGGCCTTACATTAGGAGAATTTGCAAAGGCCTAATTTTGTGACCAAATATAACTATAACAGGAGACTCGATCAGTCTCTACAATTAACATGTCCACATTACCAAGCCGCGTGACTCACGATCGGCTACCGTGCGCCGGCGCAGTGTAAATAAAAGTAATCGAGGTGAGAGTTCTTTAATTGATTCTTTTAAATTGGCTCTTTTATGATTGAATTGAAATTGATTTCGGAGTTATGTGTTTGTTTATTGGTTACTTTAGATTGGACTGCTAAATGTTCTTTGTGGTAGAAAATGGAACTGAAGTTTTATTATGTAGGATTATGTTATAGTCTATCTTTATTAAAACAAACAAATAGACGTATATTACTCAACTTATTACGACGAGAAACTTATTAACTTTTATTAGTCGTCTTCTTAACTTGTAAATTTGTGTATCAATTAGCATTTACTTAGGTACAAAATAACTAATGTATTACCTTATGCTTACCTGTCTTAATATTTACAAGTTATATGTATATTTAAATTATATGAGCAATATGAATCCATAAATCTCCTAAATGTATTCATACATAATTTCGTGAATTGATGTCTTCCATCACAAAAACGGTCATAATAACATTCAAAGTGGTTCGAAAATCAATATTGATTGAAATGAATCTTCGCAGAAAGCCGCGAGCTCGCTTCCGGTTCGATCTTGGAGACTTGACTTCAAACCGGTTCGTTAGATTACGGCAAATCGGTCAAATCAAATTATGACGCAAGATTAGTCTGGCCACTCGACCCTATAGCCCGGAACTGTCGCTTTATTGAAATCATAAAGTGTTAAAATCGTCGATAGCTTTTTCCTGTCTCAGAGCCCATAACATAATGAAAGGAAAGCATTAAATTCGGTTCGGTTCGGGGGTTTGTCAATTTCACTCTTTCAAGATGTTGATACATAATTTAGTAACCAAACCAGCGTTTGGTACCAGAAAGATTCAGCTATAGAAAGGTATACGTTTTAAATTAAATCTCCCACTGCTGCATCTTATCTCACATTTCCTAGATATACACCATTATTTCATGTATTTCCAGCTATCATATCACTACAATTTAGTCTGTCCACTGTTTTTATTGTAGTTTTCTTGTCTTTTCATTATCAGATCACTTTTTAATGATTGACATTGTTTTCATTCAATTCATCCACATTGCAAAAGACACATTCCTACCGAACATTATAAAAACTTTGTTCTCCGACGTCTATTGTCTCAAACTCAGAACCGGTTCGAAGAAAGCTCATCGGCTAAAGCTGCGAGTTTGTGTAACACCACTTTTTGTTACGAACCGCGCCGTCATCAAAACATCTCGAAAGTCTGATCGTATCGGCGTTATTTCGTAACTGTGCCGTATCGTCTGTATCGGACGAATCTGAATCAAACAAGAGCTAAGTGACTAGCGATAGCGTCTCGTTTTAAGTAAACTCGGTCACACCTTAACCTAGGTCCATGCTATTCTCGCTTTGGCCGTCCATTGGTTGGCGACGCTGGGGAAGGCAGCAACGTGATATGGCCGCACGCTGCTGTGACGGGAGGAACCGGGAGGTGGAATATACACCTCCCAGGAAGAGCCCAAGGCAAATGCCGGTGCGTTACACTGGAGATCCCGGAGCCCTCCGATATGCACGAGGCCGGCCATAGAGGGGGTTTTAGTGAGTAAAAATCTCACATAACCTAGTATCTCCCCCAGGAGGCTGGGTATCTTTCGAAGATTTCCCCCCCGTTAACAAAAAAAAGGTCCATGCTATTCTTAATAAAATTACCTACCGTTATACAGGTAATTATAAAAGATGATACAATGCCCAAATAACACTTCAAAATTCACATGACTTACACCTTACAATTATTTTCAGAAATCGCTTTACAAAGCAGATACTGACTAACCCGAACCCGATTTTGTAGCACCTTCAACGCCTATTTGTGGTTTTAACCTTACACTGAAATGTTACTAGGGTGCCATTGTATTGAATCCAGTCGATGGTGACTTGATGACCAGAAAACTCTCTCCTTTTACCAAACAATTGCAGCTTAGATCGATTTGACCTCATTCGCTCCTCGCTTGTAACTCAACACTGGGAGATACTATTGATATCTCAGCAGATCGTGCCCATTAAACAATTCTTTTGTCTACGGTGACTTGTTGGCCAGTCTGCGCTCTCCTTTTACCGTCCAATTGTGTGCTACTCTGATTGATTTGTTCCATCCTCTATGTCCTCATTGTTTCTGGGTTTCCGCAATTGTAGGAAATCTTTTGTGATCAAGCATTCTGTTTTGTTCTAATGGAAGGCCCTTGTCTTCTCTTTAGTTTCAAGATGCAATGTCGCTGATACAGTGGCTTCTATTACCATTTTTAATACTTTTCTAATTTATTCCTTTTGAGTATCTAACTGAGATCATAATATAATTCACTGATTCCATCATTGATTATGTCATACTGAATGATGCATCCATTGTGCAAGATAAATAAAGACATATTCCTTGTATTATTATTTCACCTTACTTTTGAGCTATTTTAGACTACTTACGTCAATTGATATTGAGGAAATTTCCAATTTTCCTTACTTCTGCTTTGGTTGAACTTTTTATGAAGATGGAAGAGTCGGAAAATTTTCAACAGCTCCTAACTCACATAGGTATACTTTTTCACCTCGTAAATATCGATTTTTATCGGCATGTAATAATAGGTTCTTAGTTTTATTATCATTATAGCTAGATCTTCTTAGTTTTATTATCATTATAGTTAGATCTATGGTGTGTATTAACTATGCCATCATTTTCATTATTAGTTTTTAACTGAGTTTCTCCCGCGCTTTTGTCGCGTCCACACCAGCTTTTTTTCGTTGTCTTGCAAATTGTTTTACAGTAGTGCTTTTCAAGTAAGAACGGTGTTTTTTATTCGAAGAACGTCTACAAAATGTGATTAATGTATGGGACAATGAAGTAAAGTAAAATAAGACGCTGCAGCCCGATCCGTACTTGGCTGGATTTTGAAGAGCCGTACTGCGTCCGGGACGCCTTCTTCTTTGGTTCGGATGGTGCAGAAGCGTGGAAGATTCTCCCAGATAGCATTGAAATGTGTCACACCAGCATTTTAATGAAGACTTGAAAGAGTTGTTTACATCAGACATGGCTGTATGGGCTCAGTTCCCTTTGCCTTAAAAAAAAAAACAACAAAATTAGTTTTTAACTTTTCAAATCAGTCTGTGTTAAAACTGTCTGTACGATATTATTTACCGTCATAATAATTATTACCTAGTAGTTCTAGGACCTAGGTGTATCAGTCAGCATCAGAATATAATTTATTTGCATCTTACATCAACATAGGAATCTCATTTTCGTTGGTATTATATATTTATTAACTAATCAATATCTACTAGTTTATACTTGTAGCATGTATATTGGACTGATCGTCTGGAACATTTATATGTTTACAATTCATTGAAAAGCGTAATAAAGACTGATATGTTAGCACTCGAATCAATTGTAGACTGTTTAGATGTTTTAGTAGCAGTAGTTACTCGTAGTTATTGACGAAATTAGTCATTTTATTGTCCTAAGAAAAGTCGTATCCATTACCTTTTCCAGGATATTTCTTACAAAAGCGACCCTATTAGTGAATCGAAGATCTAAAAATAGCATGGAGTTTTGAATAGCCACGTGATAGATATAGCCATGTGTCATATGATTTTACCATCACCTGAAGAGAGAGAGAGAGAGAGATGAACGCACCAACTAATAAAAAAGAACTGCAAATACTGCTGGGTATGGTCACATATGTGAGTAAATTTATACCAAACTTATTAGATGTAACAAACAATTTGAGGTCATTATTAAAAAATGATTCAGAATTTGTATGGTCTGAATCACATGAAAATGATTTTAAAAATATTAAAAAATTATTAAGCAGTGACCCTGTCCTCAAATTTTTTGATGTCAATAAACCTGTAGTCATCTCGGTAGATAGTAGTAGTATGGGTATGGGTGCAGTTATGTTACAAGATGGACTTCCAGTAGCTTATGCATCAAAAAGTTTGACGGAAGTTATCGCTTAAAGCGATAAGGCCGTCTTCTGCACATTGTATTGTACCTCTCTTTATGTTATATGTTTTGTTTTGGTCCCGGGTGTGCAATAAAGTATATTGTATTGTTATCGAAACGAATATAGCTTTGTCATCATTATTCACCTTTTATTTCTTTAGATGCATATTTTTTAGAATTAAATAATTCTAACGACGACGGTCCACTTTTATTCAACGTTGCAAACATCTTATCAGGAGGAAATATCCCTAGTAACGTTGACTACTGTACTTACCTAAGTGAGTACTTGTCGTACAACATTATTACTGTGTATTTCCTCAACAGTGGTTTTATATTCATGTCGCTTGACGTAAATACTTTTATGTGTATATAACCGAGTGTGACTACGTGCTAAAATGCTTCAATATATTAACTTTGAATTGGAGTAACATGTAGATACTGCTACAGGTGTTATGGTGTGCCTAATATAAATATTGGTGATTCAGAATATTTGTTACCTATAATCTCATTGACACCTATCAAATAAATCGATGTTTTCATGAATAAGTCAACGTTGAAGTTATCACTTCCGACAAAAGACAGATGTTGATATGAAATCATGCACAGCGTCTATAGTTATTCTGGAAACTTCTTTCGAACATAATTTATTGATAATATTACCTAGTCATGTTGAACTTGAAAATTAATGTCTATAATTTTTGTTACAGGTATGTCACAGATGGGTCATCTCATCACTCGTCGCCTTTAATTGGAATCGCGTTAGTATTCTCCTCCCCTAACCTTAATTTAAGGTTATTCACAAAGTAAGGACTCACTTAAATTTTGTATAAATTAATATCACCGCGCCAGCTACTTTTTGCAGTGAATTGAAGAAATATTGCATCAAGAATGAATGTCATGTGAATGCAATCTGCTGACGGATGACTTGCATCAAATGACAACAATGCGATGCGAATTTTGTAACACTTTTCCGACGGCGGTGAGTCACGGTCACGATTGTCATTTGTTTTATTTTTGTGTTCGTATTCACCACCGAAAGTCCTTCGATGAAGTTCGTGAAATCGTGAGTCAGAGTTCATGAATTGTCTTTGGACTAGGGTAGTGGTTTAGCCGTTCTTTTCTTACTACATTTGGAGGAAAAGTTGCAAGCTACGATTAGGAATTGAATTGTGATTTTCTTAATGTTTTTGTTATTCACTTTAAAAATACCATCAGCATTATGAGTTAAATCTGATAGCAAGTGATACCTAATATACCCTTTATACAAGTATAAGTCATTTCAAAATCTTCTCAAATAAAGCAGAAAAACCAAAATGGGAGTTTCGCGTTCATCATTCACATAAGAAATTGAAAGTTGTCAACAGTATTTGGTACTGTAATACTATCATACTAGTATGTGAGTAAAAAGCTATGTATTTATAGAAAGATATTATTTGTGTCAGAAGTCATACTTTAACAGGTGTCAGAAGCGATCATCAAAACCAAATGCTTTCTTGTCCCTTTCGCCATGGTATCCAGTATCATGCAGTAGAGACTCTATTATCATTTAATACATAAAATACTTTATGACCAGCAGTTTTAATACCTCACAATAAGTCATTTATTTCTTCGTATGTAGTAATAATATTCATAGATTTCACCACAAAGGTATTTGACTGCGTGTGTGTGTGATTTATGATGATGACTATGAGTGAAAGTTTTATGCAGTAAATGAAAACTCTTTTCAACGCTTACTTAAATGATTAATGATTTCCATTCACACGTTAAAAGTGTTTTTCTACCTTATTGTGCCATATCTTCTGGTGTAGAGAAGTGTTTTCTACTTATACGCCCTCGGTCTTAGTTTCGTATATTTACTATTATCACATGGTGGCCACTCGTGTCGTTTTATATGAAAATCCTGAGGGTTTGTAACTAGTGTGCGTATGTCCATGCACTTCTACACACTTTTGTAAAGTAAAGTAAAAGTAAAATACTATTTATTGCACAATAAAAAAACAACAAACATGAGATAGAAAAGAAAATAGTGAAGTAAAATTTAGGCGGTCTTTTGTAATTTAGCTTAGGGCTGCTTGAGTCAAGCAAGTCTGCAGCTGACTTGTACTAGTGACGCTTAATGGTCTACTAACCGATGCATAGTACTCAATTGACAAATTATGAAATATAGATACATTTTTAAATATCAGTAATATTTTTAAATCCATACGCATCCTTTCATTATTAAAATGTTTTTGAAATAGTTTGATACATAATTGTAGATATAGACTTTATGTATAATTTTGCAATTTTATTTTTGGAATTTATGCATAGGATTATGTAGTTTCTATAATAGTAAAAACCGTATAATTCGACCAATATACAATCAAAATATGGTTGATATCACTTAAATTAAATATTTATCCACTATGTTACATCGAGATACAAAAGAAATATTTCAAGATCAAGCATATTTATTGGGATTTAAAAACCCATCGATCAAAACTATGATTCAATAACATCCACAAACATATTTTATTTAAAAGTAACTGAATGTCAAATTTAAAAACCAACCAATGACAATGTATGACGGCACTCCTAGACGATGTGATACCAGGGTAGTTACAGACGTATGGGGCGTCGGAATCGGTGGGGGGCAGAGAGTGGCATTCTATATGAAATATTATAATTTATTCTATGCTATTATTGTAGTGTCTTTTACCAATCACATTAAGAGACTGATCTACTTCATGATAATTGTCACATTTACTAATAAGACTTAAATATGATCAATGTGCCTCTTGTGCTCAGGCACGGTATCTCGTACGAAGTTGACGGCCTATAGTAAATGAATATGTTTAGATTGTGTTGTCATTTTTAGATTTGTATTTTAACTCTACCTATCAAAATTATGTTCAACCGTCTTACATTATCTTTCTTACAAAGAACGTAATAGCTTTGAAATAATTATAATATAAACTAATTTTGTTTTACTAAACAGCGAGCTCCGTCTTCTAGTTCCTTGTCAGTCTTTATGTGTGTCTTCTAATTTTATCTTGGCCATTCTCCATACTTCAGTCTTTTGGTCCTGCAAAGCTCGTGATTTACATCTCTAGCCAAGGCGATGGTCCCTTATTCCATTGAATGGAACTGTTCAAAATGGTAGAGTTTACGCGGTTATGATAAATGGTTTCGAAGGGTCACTAAACTTGATGAAATTTTTGCCTTTTCAACTGCGCACAGCGCAATGTGTCATCCTAAACGTGAACAGCTAATTTATTTTCACAAAGTTCTAAACAATTTTGTTTGCGTTTCGTTTGAAGGTAGTTTGTGGTTAATGGTCAGGCGAGTGGTTTTTTTGTTTGGGATATAAGTACAAATCGAAACCTTTTATCTCTTTAAGCCATATACAAAAGAACTGATTTTTTTTAATCTCTTCTATTTTTTCTATTCAACCACTTTCTTTACTCGATTTGCTGTTGTTTTCAACCGAATTTTATATTAAGTATGAAATAAAATTTATTTTCCAGAACATAGTGAAAAATAAAGGTGATTTAAAAGCATAGGTATCATATGTTCCACCGACAACGGTATGCAAATCTTTTCTGCAATTTGTTAGTGTCGTTGAGATACTCTTTTATGGAGTAATAACATTTGTCTAGAAGCCACTTGGAAATATTAGTTTTAAATTGGCTAGCAGGACCATTTTTAAGGCGACTAGGCAGATTATTATACACTAAAATTGCCATACAGAAGGAATTCTTTTTATACATGTCTACTCTGGAACTTGGCAAATAGAGACGGTTCTTGTATCTTGTAGACCTCGGGAAGACATCAGCGTGTGTTTTGAAATATTGCGGATATTGTCGAACGAAAATACACATCTGCTTAATGTACATACATGGTACGGTACGGTGGTATGGTATATGTGCCTTCGATTATTCACTTACCTTCATTATTCCTCTGTTTTGAATATCTTGTTTGTATATTATGTACAAGTACGTTAAACTCGGATTAATAACCAATTAACTTTTTCTAATACTTAACGTTGCGCAATTCGGTGGTCGAGTCATCTCACTAGAGAATGTTACGCTAGCGTGACGATGCGCATCTCTACTACTAACAAGATGATGATGATAATTTAGTTAGAGGTAGTAATAGTAACCAACATCTCATACAAAGTATCATTACTGGTAACAATCCACTACTTATTGTTACTGTTTGTCCTCTCTATTATTCTGTTACCACTATAAATGATGTAAAAGAAATTAATGTTGATGACGTCATATGTGTTACTCATGGTGCGTTTTCAACTAGCCTATCTATGATGATGCCATTTGTATGAAAGAAACTCATTCATTGACTAGTAGGTAAAGAAACTTCCTTAGGTACCTAATGTAACACGAAGAGAATATAAACAGAGTTGTTTATGAAGATTTTTACGCCTGTCGGAAACTTCCTAGATTTTTTTCAGTACACGATCTATTAATTAATTTTACGTGAAATGAATACGAATTAACCATCTAAACATAAGCTAAGTTTTCAAAAACTTTTCTAAAATTCAAATTGTGATTATAGCTAGGCATCCCTTGTATATGAGTAGTTTACCTTTACCTGAGATGGCAAGGTTATGTTTTCTAGAATATATCAAAATTAAGTCGGAAATTTTAAGGAAGCAAAACCACAGCCAGTCCTGGAGATGTAGGTATAGGCATGACATCCAACGGCCTTACAAGACACTGAAGACGAAAGAAAGGAAGAAAATCAGGCAAATAAAGGAAATTGAGTGGAAGAGAGAAAAAGAATAATGAGGAAAAAGTAAATTATTGCTATTTAAATGATGGTAATAATTAGTCCTATAGTAAGTACTCTGAATGACGGGGAAAAGAAGAATGAGGAATAAGTAAATGATGACTATTTGATGATGGATGATGATAATGAGTCCTATTGTACATTATTATTGACCATCAAGAAAATAAAGTCGCTTATTGTTATCGAAGCAAGGCATAACAAAACGGTATGGTAAGCCAAACAAGCGTGAAAGAATCTATTAGCGAATATAAGAGCTATAATTCTCGAATACGCTTACGCAAACAATAAAAACCAGACAACTTCGGAAAATTTCCGCAGTGCTTCCGTAATTTGTTATTATGTAAGTTAACAATAGTATGTTTAGTGTTATGTTGATTTAGACGTAAACCCCTGTAAATAAATGCTTTCAAAATGTTTTATATGACGTGTAATGCTCAAATGTTATGCATGGTGTAACATATTAGCTTGGAAATCATATGCTCTTACTATGATGGATGAATCTCGCTCTACAACAGTAAACTGTATTATGGTAAAGTCAATGTACTGTTATTGTAATTTAGTATTACCGTTACCTTTTCATGGAAATAATCTTTCTATGCTTCTTTTTCAATTTTTACTTCAAACAATATGTTAAGCTTAATATGTATTTACGGTATAAATCGTCACAAAATATAATTATATTATAACATACACTGTCAAATCAAATATAAACCTCCCCCCTAGCCGCTCCCGATGCAAAGGTGCCCATAACGCTTGCGGCGCTGGACCGCTATGGCCAACCTTCAGGAACGACCCGGAGCGAGGGTCACACCCCCTCTCCCGAAGGCGACGGCCAATCTCGCCTGCAAATGTTTTTGCTTCCTATGTGTTTTTGCTTTATATGTTAAGCTTACCATTAAATTCGATTTACAATCTGGAAAGAAGGCTCTAGTCTGGGCTTAATTTAATTGACTTCTATATTATTTTCTTTAGATTTAGATTTCCTTATTGTACTGCTCCACAGAAATCGGACTGGTGGCGCCCTCTCCTGTGAATTTCTAAATCTTTGTTCTGCACACTTTTGCCTTAAATTCTTAACAATCTTTCTTATCTAGATACTTTAAAACAATTGTAAGTAAGTCATAACTTTATTTATAGTGAACCAACGATTTACGTTTCACTATTTCTAACATAATTAGCAAAAGAGGCGCCGTGGTAAATGTTCACATTTCCGTACCATTTTCGTTCAGCTCTGTTTGACAATGGACTAATTAATACATTGAATAATTATGTATTCAGGTACACGTAATCTATTCCGCAATTTTTTAGGTTTTTTTTCTGAACCAGGCTGCAGTCTGCTGCATGCGTTTTTGTTTCCAACTATTTCACATACGGTGATGCAACTCCTCAATTCTATTCCTGTGTTAGATGATGAAAATAGTTGGGTCCGTTTGGAGTCCTGATCACTTTAAACTCTAGTTTTCTATCCAAAATATTCAGGAGGACCTTTCTGAAATCAAAAACATAGTTCGGTAAGTTTACTTTTAATAATTACTGAGCACATAAAGCATTGTAAGAAACACCACGTTTATTTAGCATAGGTCTATTTATTAAAACGACAACTACGCATAAAAACGAAGCCAATAGCCATTCACAATCTATTATTTGCAAACCATTGTGAGGAACCACACATGGCACCACGTGTTAACCACACGCGTGCCTGACGTAATTTTTGAATCACCATACTGCTAGATAAACAGACAAGAGTACCTACCTACTGATCTATACTTAACTAGTATGGGATGTTCACGACATGTGGTTATTTATGTATGGCTACCGAGTAAGTACTAAAAGGACTGCTACAATTAAACATTTGATAGTTACATTATAATTATTTGCAAAATAAGTTTTATTAAAACAAGATAATTGTATTTGATGGTTAATTTTACGGATTTATTCTTCAAAACGTTTTCCTCTCAAAGAAGCTGAAAGTGTTTCATTTAAACATCTATCTTTCAGTCAAATGTGAAATCATTTTAATTTAATTTATTTATTAGATAACACAACAGATTACAACCAGAGAAATTACATAAAAATCAATATAAAGTTATGAGCTAGGTCGTAAGCATGCTTAGGAAGTAGAAAATTGGTTATTGTACAAAATTGAGTTGGGAAAGCAAAAAAGACTAGAGAATGTAATGATTTAAATCATTGAATCTGTTTCTTTACTACAATGAATACTTTACCTAATGACTTCAATTTCAAACTGCATTGTTACAGTACATTGACCCCTTAATCGATGCAGGTGTCGACGTCGATGCACTGTAGACTTTCATCACCGCACATTTGTGAGTCAAATGCGCCAGAGTTACTTTTTGCACCGATTTACTCACTTTGCTTCGTCGAAAAACTTTCACACTCTAGTAAATAAGTGTAGGAATTGGGTAACTAAGCTGATTTAGTGTTGTTAGAGTTCCGTGACTTAATGTTCTTGTTACAAAAACTGTGCAGTGGCTTGTAAACAAAAAGTGGTCGGAAGTTAACTAGGTTTGTAGTCTGCTATCGTTTCCACACAACTTCACACAACCGTTTAAAAATCGAATCCTGTTTTGGTACTTCAGATTTATGGAGACTGTGACTTGAATTTGTTAATAAATGTTATATACAGTTTGACTGTACAATAGAACTCGACAATTGTGAATAATGTACATACTATGATGATACGACGTGATCATAGCAAGGTCACAGGACGCGTCTGGAATTCTACCCACATCCACTTAAAATTACTCTATTTGACCGCCAAAATGCTGATAAGGTTTAATCCATGTGAAAATAACGCCATAATGTTGATAAGTTGTTTTTATGTAAGTACAGTACTGTTGTTTGCTAAGTTGGCGCTCAAAGTGAGGGCTGACTCTAATAATACTTGAGCTTCCCTTCCCTTTACTTAGTGACCCTAACGAGGCTGAAAGCCTCTACACTGAGATTTAAAAAAAAAGTACAGTATGTGCTAAGTAAATTAATGTAATTACATCTGAATAAATATTCAAATTCTTGAAATTACTTTTTGATTGGACATTTAAACTCAAGAAAAGTAAATACTTTTAATAATTATAGTTTTCATCCAGACTTTTTACGACTTCAATCTACTGTTACAAGACTTGCAATAGCTACAGTCATAATAACCAATTAAAAGGTTAGTCAGTCAACGAAGACAAAATAAAAATAGGCCAGACTATGAGACGATAAAGTACTAGACACATAAACTAGAGCCGTAGATCATTTGGCTGTCGTAGTAAATATTTATCGCCCTTTTTTTCCGAACTTGGCGGACACACTCCGTGTCTCTAAATTAAAACGAGTCACCGAGCAATACAGATGAGTAATTGTCAAGTGGTAGGGCGAGGTCTAATATAACAATAGTAACTTTACTTCTACAAAACGTTTATTTCTTAAACCAAACGTAGTATCGTACAGTTTTGTAGCTGCAAAAAATACTTTGTATTTTGCACTAGGTTCGCTTACAACTGCATATTAATTTTCATTACGCCCCCACAAGTCCGATTTCAGTTCTATTAATTAAGTGGTACGATCGTGTTTTGAATGCCAATTCTAAATTAACCTCGTATTTAATGTTTATTTGTCATAACGATCATTGTTTCAAGACAACTGAATTAAATGGTCCATGCTCAATTAGTTCCAAGCGCAGCTCTATTGTATGGAATGTAGTTCGTACAAGTTATTTTTCAATGGCGGTTGTCTTCGCGTGCAAAAAGAAAGAGACATGCTTCGGAGGATAAGAATAAGAATGCTCTACTCTGTGAAGCTATTTTGGTCTTATGAATGGACCCGGCTCCAAATCATATAAATTAAATAAAAACCTAAGCAAAACCAATTGTGTGCGGACTAATGCGGAGAACCGAAGACAAGATCGGACTCTGAGGCGCACTTTGGGCATGCCTTGTTCGTGTCTAATTATTGCTCACCATATTTGGGCATCATCATCAGATGAATGGTGATTCATTCACCGTCAACCAAGATATGCACATCCTCATCACTGTAATTCTAAGCAACCTGTATCAATTTCTACAAACACGTTCACACCAAGATGCAACGTCTTTATGTAAAACCCTATCTCATTTCTATCTCCATCAGACAGAACTTGTACTATAAAACCTTATCTTTATAGTTCGTTTACAAACCGTGATAATATATACCATAGTTCAGGACATAAATTAAAACATAATCTAAAGTTCTGACTGGAAAGGCATTCATTCGATTCTATCGATTCGATGAGTATTCACAGAATGCAAAATCGATATAATCGAATGCATTCTTGCTGTTTGTAAACTAGTATCGATTTCCGCAGCTGATTCTGATGTTATTCATGAACGGACATTGAAATAGAATTTTCATGGCTCTCTTGGAATTGCGTTTCCTTAGATAGTTGGAGTTCATTGGCATTTGCTTTAATATGTATTGTTTATTTATAGAGTTTAGTATTACGATAAATAACACATATAAATAAATAACCCATAGGTAGTACTTATATATTTCACATGAAGTAGATACTTTGAACAGGTAATCTAGTTTGATTATATTGTGTCATGCTTTGAGCCAAATTAGTAGGTAATTTTTTCTACATTTACTTCCTTTGCATATTTAATTTTTTATGTTTATATATTACTAGTGTGTACTTGTCTTGTCTACATGAACTGAAATATGTTATAATATTTGTGAACCCTTTTTGATTCTGTGTTAAAAATTTTGTTTATATGTATTTCTATCTATTTGTAAACTGTTTGTGTTCCTTAATAAATAAATTTAAAAATAATAATTGCCAAATATAATAAAAACCCGTGAAACAGTATATTACTTAAGTCTAATCTTGCCAAATACAACTTGAATGCCGACTTTCAAGTCCTTACAACAAAAACCATGTTAATCCACACATACCTGTATACGAAGTACTATGACGGTTTGAGTCCTATATAAAGTTCCCATACCCATTAAACAAGATGCCATCACTAAACAAGAATCATTACCGTTGACCTCTCCAATTTGCCCGTCATACAAGTGAATCTGAGGTCTCCATCTCGATCCTCCGTAGGGCCGGCATTGGCTCGCCGTCAATTAACGCCGGGCCGACTTGCGTAAGCGCAGATGCCTGCGTGTTTACTACAATGCCCATCAGATATACAAAATACCCTGGGCTGACTATGAGTAGTGTATTGTGTACTCGTAAATCAAGCATTCTTTCTATCTCAGACATATTTCGTAATAGCTGCAGTGGTAGACACATCAAGTTATACTCTGTATCCGTACTCTTTGGAACCCGGTCGCCCTGTCGCAATATATTTTGTTTGGATTTCTTGACATTTGTATGATGTCTAGCGCAAGTTGAAATCGTACCAGTGTAATTACAACCGCAAGTTGAAAGCCTAAGACGAAAAGGCATCAGTGTTTTTACACCGTTCCTATAAACAAATTCATTATTCTATTTTATCTTTGCTTCCTCACATGGGCCAGTGGACCAGTCTTCTTATAGCTTATATATCTTCTTCATCTTATATAATCTATTACTAATATTAATAAATTGTAAATAGTTATTTTATAAGATTTATAACCAATGCTTGCTGTGCCCAAACCGGGTCACAACATGAGTGCAATAAATGATTCTATTCTATTCTATTAATATTAATCTTCTAGTTAGATTTAGAGCGAATTCAATTTAATCATTTGCAAATAATACATTTCAATAAGATCTACCTACTTTATTGTTCTACGAAAAATGATCTATCTATGTAAATATTGGTTTCTCACTGTGCGAAGTCAATTTCTCACAGCAATATCATCACAGGTAGCGATATGCACTAGTTTCACTCTAAGCGAACCCAAGGCCAGGATAGACTCTTAGCAGAAGTAATAAGCAATACTTAGTTTCACTTCTTTTTTTTTGCATAATATCGCTCTTTATTAATTCGCCCTGTGACTCTTAAAGAATGTTAAACGTCACAACAGGTCCATAAAATACGCTCGATTAGCGATACACCTCTGTAATTACAAATCGACAAAATTGCTCAAACGCTCCCTTCGATACCGGTTATTTTTGCGGCCTTTTGTTTTGTTTTCGCTTCGAAATGTTCTTTAGTAATATTTCTGAAGGTCATCGAAGCTATTAGGAAGAAAAATAGCATCACCATTTGGTGTACCTAGTAGGAGTACGCGTACATATTTTTATTAGCACATAAATTTATTAGCTTCACTTCGCGAGGTATTAATTTTGAACCGATTTTCATTCATTCTAAGATAACCTATGAAATTTAGCACACGTTATGTGTGGAATATCTAATGCTACAGTCAAGACAGCCGGTACATTACAGAATCATGTTTTTATTTTAATTGAATAAGGAGATCAGACGAGCAAACGAGGCTCCTGATGGTAAGTGGTCACAGAGGGTTTGCTATTCGCTGCTAATCTTGAGACTTGTGCCGGTAATTACGCTGGCTATCTTACCCTTCAAATCGAAATGCAGCAATGGAAGCTTGTTGCTTTGCGGTAGAAATAGGAAAAATGGATGGTACCTCCTCAGGATGACTCACACAGAGTAACCACCTTCACTTCACCTACCCTTGTTTGTACTAAAATAGCTCCTGTCCCATGTTATCTTTCCACCTTGTATATTTGTAACTGTTTCTGTTTACTGTTTCGTAGTCAGAAAGTTTCGTAATCATGTTTACCTACTCTTTAAGGCAATATATTTTATCAGTTCAATGCCTTTGGTGATACTCCTCTGTGTCTACGTATATCAGAGAACGGCATGACGCTATCTAAAACCTCACTTACCTATTACCACTGCCACATAATAGTGTCTATTACGCATCCATTATGTTTAATTGGTCTCGTGTTACAATTACTATAATGTAACTCACGTTATTATCATTCAATTAAGCCATTATTGTATGCAATTATGTGCAACGCCCGCGAGTTAACTTCACTTACGTACTTCCGACGTCTCACCTGCCCTGCATGCGCCGGCGCCTTTGTACTGACGGCTAGTATGCTATGCGCCAGGTATCTTGAGACAAACGCGCAGGGACCCGACCCTTTTTTCGTTATGGTAGTCAGATGTTCGCAACCTTTGGTCTGTCTTTTGGTTGTAAAGTTATGCAGTGAGTAGCGAAATACAACCAAAATGATTCAGATGATGCTGTATTCATTATCAGTGAACACGAGCTTAAATTATTTTTGGTGTTTTTTTTTATTTATTTAGGTGATCAGACCTCGCGGTTAATATGAAGATTGATAGACATTGTTTCAATTAAAATATCGTGTAGTGTAAGTGCCTATTGATGTTTGCAATTGCACATTAAAGGATTAAGCTGATTCACAACTTCGCTTTTGTTTCCGTCCGTCCAAAATTCTATTATCCGTCGCATACATAGGTCATATAATAAAGAATTTTCATCGTTGGACTTGTTCAACGGCGGTGCCGCTGCCATCAGGAGAGACATTGTAACAATAATAAATAATACTTAGATGGTACTAGTACAGTAGCGTTGTAGCTGGATACATGTAGTAAAGACTCGAACAAACACATACAAATGTACACACCCCTTTCACCCTTTCACTCTCTTCTACACAAACACGCTCACACACATTTCCAATAAACACATCCATATACACACACACCAAAACTTATTTCTCCCTATAGGCGTTGTTTTAAAATAGGAAATCTTTAATTGGCAGTATGTTTTTTTAATGGACTTTTTTGTTTTTTAATTTAAGTGCTGTAGATTTTGTAATAAATAAAAAAATAAAAAAAGTTTTTAACCCTCGATCTCAAGTCGTTTTATAAATAAAACACAATTTTTCTGACAATGCCCATTTACAGCAGCTATAAGTTATAATTATGTTTTTTTTTTATTTTCTTCTTATTATTATGTTATTGGATGTAATGACCTATTCTTCGCTTAACAGTGCTAGCTAAGCCAAGCAAAAAATTCAATTTAACGCTTTTGTGTAATGCGTATCATATTATGTTGACGTAACCGCAGTGCTCTTAATGTTCCAATTGGTTAAAAATGAATAAATATACAAATAAAGTATAAGTATAAAATCCAAGATAAATAGCAAAAATGTGGTAACTGAAAAACTTACCTTTTTACGCAAACGTATTTTATAGAAACGAATTGCTTAATGTTCGCCAATTATAATAGTTATAGTTTGTGTTTGTGATCACCTGTACCGATTAATTCTGAATTAAAACGAAGGTAAAACCAAATATGGAAGGTATAAAAATTTCAGCGAAGTACGTGTGATTGACGGGATTGACGAAAGCTTGTCAGCTTTAAAAAAAGAAATTCGTCAAGGTTTTATTGATATACCTGTCGATTTCAACAAACCGACTGTCGTATTTTTATTATATTGTCATTTACGGAACCATTGCGGTACGATCGATATCTTTGCACAAATTGAATGGATCACATTCGTAATATTATGTATCAAATGTCAAGGTGCATGTAAAGTTCAATCATTTGCAACATGTTTTGTGATTCATTGATCAAATTACATTTTATTACTTACACGCACCTAACCTTTTCTTCGTATCAACTTACCTCGTCTTCAAATGTTTTTAAATTCTGAATTCAAACTTCTTTTTTAAAATGTATTTCAGTTTCACTTACTCTATACTCATATTCATATCATTTATTGCTTTTCATGTGTAACAATTGGTCTTAAAATATATATTATATGTTTATACATGAAACCCTGAGTAGGGCACCGCAATATAAGATAATACATTATAATACATTATAATTAAATGCTAACGGGATAAATTAAGTCATTATGAGTTATAATTGATTTTATAGTTAGGTATTGTTTTTATCGTCAAAAAACTCCTGCAGTGAATAGAAACTTTGTTAAGAAGATATAACTTTAATCTTTTATTGAATAATGAATCTTTTAATTCAATGTCGATGATTTGTTAAATTTTGTTATAACTTTGTTATATTTTTATAGACATAACGAACGGTCCAGAACTGTGTAGACTTAATTTTGATTGTACATTACTATTGTATTGGGATTTGGATAATTATTTTTTACCTTCTTTTACCATTACTTTCTTCCAATGTTTTATTATAAATTGAGAAACATATGAATCCAGAAGTCTGATCATTTCACGAGTGATACAAGTACCTACTCGTACCTCGTATGTCAAAGAACCGCATTAATCCACGATTTACTGCGGCGGGACGCTGACTAATTTGCCCAAGGCCGGAGACGATCCATTATTATTTATTGCCATATAACTTGCCATATAAAATAATTCCCTTGCAACACTTTTGCTATAAACACGACTTTAGTACGAAAGAAGAGGGTCTAATTCAGCTTTCTTTGGCACGAATTGAAATCTCATTAGGCCTTGCGACAGTGAGTCAGTAAAGTGAGATACTGCGGCTTCTAAAAATAGATTTTGTTGTGCTATAAAATACAAGTAATAAGTAGATTCAGTATCTTCCCTACTAACCTACAAATTTCTATATTGTCGTTGTTGGTTTTAAAACCTAGCATATGTATGGATTAAGTACCTCTATTTACTAAAACATTGATCTTTTAGAACTTGATATCAACTGAAAATGATTTCTTTCTTGCTATTATAATTGCTTTGCACAAGATAAAAAGAAATCTCTTTCTCCAAACTTGATATAAAATACATTCAGATTTTATCATCATCATCATCACCTCCTCCCTTTTATACCCTATCCCTATATGATCCTGTGCTAGTCGCATCCAGGTCTTCGATGCGACTTTGCTGATGTCATCTAGCTGCTGGACGATTTTATACAGACCTTTTAATCCCAATGAAAGAACCAATGACAGAGTAACAAAGAGTTATTCCAAGCTTGATCATGAATCAAATTACTATAACTTCCCGATTTCCAAGATAGTAGATTCCCAGTTTGTAAGCCGGAGACCTTAGTAATGTGCCTTGTATACTTAAAACTTTTTAATTTTCAGTTTTCATTTCACATAAACGTTCTGATTGATCAATCAAAACAGTTTTTTCAAACAATAACAAGAGCAGTTCATTGGTAGTTAATTTTGGATGTAATACTGCTTCTGCTGTGTATCTGTCTACAACTCTATACTACTCTACAACTCTATCGTGCGCAACGTTTCTTGCCCATCTCTATCAACAAAATGAATTTGTTAACGTTGAATTGTAATTTTTCGAAGTTACAGTCTCCGTGTATGTTTTTCTACTTTACGTGATTTATTAAACGTGTCAGTTTAACTTTTTGCACAAAATGTGTAATCATCTAGTATATATAATACAACGGCGGCACATGTCGTATAGATGCATCTGCAAAACCGTTTATTTATTTATATGCCGTACTATACATGTTTGCATCCATCTCGGAATGCGATTTTATTACAAATCGGTGTTCTGCGAACATCTAATTCACCGAATACTAAAGTAAGGTCCGATTGTTTACTCGAACAACAATATTTGCTCGAGTGTATCGATTCGCCGAAATTTAATTTCAACGACTTATATATCAATATTATCAATCAACTTTGGGATGAAAAAAAAGTCTCCGTAAAAAAATGGGCGTTCGTTCCTTCATGATTTAAATGAAAGAAGTAGGTATTCAATTGCATTAGGTTATCTTGTAATAAATAATAACCTGAGATAAATGACTATGAAAACGATATACTCTATCAAACGTTACTGCGGCCTGCTTTGCGGTACCCAAAATAACGTACCAGCAGAAGACGACCCCAATGTGGCTTATTCCGCAGTAGATCTCCTCGTTCGACGATGAGCTGAAGCTGGCGGTCGAGAGGCTATTGAACGTCTCAATGAGCGAGGATCAGTGGAGCCAAGCGGCTTTGCTGATCAGACTCAGTGGCCTGGGGACACGGCGCGTGCGGGATATGGACCTTCCGACTTTCCTGGCGTCGCGCATGAGGTTGCGGATCTTGTCGCTAATATACTGTCCTTCTGTGGTGACAAGGCGAGCATCCCTTATGTATCTGACGCCCTGGCAGCCTGGTCAGCTATTAACCAAAAATCCCCTGCGGCACTCAACGGCGACGCACAGGGGATTTCTGGACAAAAAGTCCAAAAATCCCGAAGGGGATTTCTGGAATAAGTTTCGACCCCCTTTCACCCTTTTTTCTGCGAACTTATTAAAATGAAGTGGCTAGGTAAGTATAGGCCTTAATTGCGCTCTTACACTATCAAAGACTGAAGTGTCATCTAAGAGCTATTGTAAAGGAACGAGCCCTAATATATAGGGGCTGTTCAGAACGAGTGGTGTAGAGCACCTCTTGCGTTACGCTTGCGTGAGCATGTATTGTATGAACTTAGAATTCAAATACAGTGTTGACAATTTGTGTATTAGTTGGTTGTATATTTGCTTCTTCTGTGTAACTTTCTAAGCTTTTATGGTTATTGTCAATACTATAGTCGGTCCATGATTCAAGCAATATTGCTCTGAGCGATAACGCCGTCTTTGTAATCTCAAATTGAACCAGTTTTTTTCCTGTTTCTGTATCTTTGTGTGCACTAAAGTATCTATCTATACTACAATTACATATTTGTGGGTTTCATGCTCATAGTGGACCGCCTTATGATTCAATTCCTATATTTCACATATTGCATGACATGTCCAATGAATATCCTCTAACAATGAATTCCATTCCAATTACATCACGCATGTAGTATTCTTGCATCGATTTTTCCCAACAATAAAGCTTGGTGCACAACAATATAAATTCAAGCGTTAACTGGCTTCCAACTGCGTCCTTTGCTATTATTCCCTTCTTTTTTTAGTCACCTGCTGGGTTACAGACATGAGTAATGGCCATGATATTTAGCTGGGGATATTGCTTGAATTTATTAGTAGTATGAACTTGACTTGAACGAGGGGTTAAGAAGAATTTAGTTCTGTTTAATACAGTTTAATTAATGCCTAGGTCAATGTATCTTCATCAAAACGAAATGCCTTGTTTAAAAATTCTGTTTGGATAGTTTGTTTTACTACTTGTTTACCTACTATTTTTACTTCCTCTATAGCGCTTGACGTTTTATTATCAATATTATCCCGGCTCGCTAAATACTTATTACTTACTAAATCAATATGAACGTTTCATTCATAGTAGAGTACGAGTAGATTAGTAGTAAAACGCCTTAGTCTATTCCTGATTAGGAAGGTTCTTATGGTAACGAACGTTCACTTTTTCCTAGTCGGTTAATGTGTCATTTATATGCTGCCCCGTAGTCTAAATTTAGAATTCCAACTGCGTCATTAGAGCAAGAATTTATCCCAGATGAATGGCTGGTAATCCTGATGCCAAATGAGATTTGGGGTGGAATCCAATTGACGTCATAAAGGGAGGATTGGGGGAAGGTCAAGGCCGCTGCTGGCGTTGGAATGTTTTATAGCAACGTGGGTATAGAATAGATGATTCAAGTTCTACAGGTTGTAACAAAAACCACATATAAAGCCGAAAAAGGGGTGTTCGACATCCACAAATGAACTGAATTCAAGGATTTGTCGGTTCTCGCAAAAAAAAAATATGTTCTATTGCGACCTGGCTCAGACAGAGAAGCATGGTGAAAAGTAAATGTTAAATTAATAAAAAATAATAGACGTTTTTGTGAAAGTATAAAGACAAACTTTATCAATAGAGTAACACAATTATCACCTTCCATAATAAAATACGGTGATATATACTTAAATAAAAAAAGATTAGGAGATGGCCGCATCTTGTGTGGCGTTCGATATCAACTCTAATGACTTGTTTGGATAATGATAATGGTTAATGACATCTTAAAACCGTTTGTTAACTAACGGATGTCATTTATTTCTATATAATTTTCATGGGATTCGATAACTCGTATCATTGAATCAAATAAAACTTAGCTTATTTTATTGATGGTCAGTGTTTCGTGTTTTACTTGATATTAGTAACATGCCTATCAGTATAGGACCTAGTAGGTAATGCATATTTTATAGTGGAAAACTGGGCTCCTTAAATCTAGGCGAAGTCGAACATCGAATATGAATATGGAATAGTTCGCTTGCCTAACCTATATACAGACCTATAGATATAGGTTTCTAACATTCTCAACCTTCATTAAATTCTACTAACAGGGTAATATGTACAGATCAGTAGGAATCCAATTGAAAACTTGTTTCTAAGAAAATTGCAGAAAAATGCTTCGTGGCAAAACAATTTTCCGACCTGCGAGAACGCTGGTCATTCACCCCATCTCATTACACTCCACTACACTTCAGTCACACCCTCATCCCTACTGATGCAGACTGCCTAGTGCTTATGGTGTCTTGGTAGATAAAACGGGTGCAGTGCAGCACAAAGAACTCGAGTGCACTTGGCTCCGACGCCTCCGTAGCGAATCTATTTTTAAAAAGATGCATCTCGCTTGGGATGCATTTTTAGCGACATCGTTTGTAGGTGGTATTTTTCTATTAAAATCACGTTTTAGTTTTATATGGTAGGTACCTAAATAGGTAGCTATGTATTTCATTCATGAACTGAGCTTGAGGGTATAATTTCGCCGTAGGGTCGAAGTATATGAGGTATTGCAAGAAAGTACGTCCTTAATGTTATGTTAAGACTTCCTTAAGTCTCGTGTCATCTCTATCTAAAGCTTTGGTGTAGAAAGGGATAGCATGAATTTCAATGAAGACTTAACTTAATCACATTTCGTGCAACTGACAGTTATGAAGATGAATAAAATCTGCAGTGTTTTAAGAATATTTCATAGTGTTTTCATTGATTTGTGTTTACTTTTAATTAAGTGCATTTTAACCCCCGATCGATCGAAAGAATAAGTTAGACACGTTTGTCTGTCTGTTTGTGTGTTTGTCTGTGGCATCATAATTTGAGAACGGATGGTCTGATTTGGACCCGGTTTTTTATTTTTTTAATAGAGAATGTTGTCGAGAGTGTTGTTAGCTAGGTCTGATAAAAATGGGACCAGTGGTTTTTAATATCTTGGAGTATATTTGATGTCAGATGGGATCTCTGGAACGGTAATAGCTAGTTCGAAGTTGAGCTCAAATATTCAGGTTCATTGTCAGTTTCCGACATCTGAAACCTCGAAGATCTGATGATGACCTGGAAAAATTAAGTGGACTTCAATTGAATTGAATTTCGCAATATGAAACTTAAATAATTGGAAGATTATCAGCCTGCCGAAACTATAATAGTTAGATGGGGTCTTCTCGGACTAAAGTCGTAGGTAATCCTGAAGCATTTCATGAGAATATATATAATTAAAGTTGGCGTCCAAAAAATAAATGGAAATGATGTGGAGCTATAGCCATGGCGAGGCCGATGGCCGAGATCCGCGTAGGGTGAAGCCCGGTGCGTCCCCCCACTTTCAGGCGCCGCAAGTCTAACCCGTTGAATGTTCTTAGCCATGTCAGATGAAAATTGGATCAGTGGTCCTAAGATCTTGGAGTATCCTGGGATGTTGGAGTATGATTAGATCTCTGGAACGGTAACAGTGAGGTGGTTCGAGTTTGAGCTCAAATGTTTATGACCATGGTGACCTTCCCACATCTGGAACCTTAAAGACATGATGACCAGGAACGGTATATCAGAGGTTTCTTAATTTTTTAATTTCATCCTCAAAATACCACATCGTGTATTTCAAACCGTGGTTCTAAACCAAAGCAAATGCACAGCAGTAAATAAAACAAACCAACTTACTATTAACACGGCAAAGTTACACTGACTTATGTATGGAGCTTCCGTTCTATTTACACACATAACTACGTGGCCAGAAACTCTTGAGCCATAGCTGTGAGAACCCTCCACCCGCGGGGTTCCTTTATTCCTTCAAGCGAAGGAGGGTGGAAAAGCCTTGCAGTTTAGTCTTAAAGTACAGCCTACCGACAGCTAATGAATTCACTTTGTATGTCCAGATCTAAAGATATGCACGTCCATACATCAGACAACTAATATTAGTACTTGTGTCGAAGGAAAAGCAACTTTATTTCTTAAATAGTTAGCATCATTGGGTCTGCAATGGTTGTGGCTGAAACAGCAAATGAAAACTACTCGTAAGTAGTTATGACTGAGTAAAATGATCCTTATGTGATTGTATTAGAAAAGGAGCAGATAGTAAACTTGTTTTGGAGTAAAACGGTAGTTCTGTTACACTTTATTGCTATGCAAATTATTGAAAATATACACCCTATCATACAAGCAATTTTGAAATCAAAGAAAGTTTAGATGATATGAATATAAATACGTTTAGTGAGAACAATACACTTAAGCTTTATATTTCATAGCAAAGTAGATACTGGAGCGACCATAAATCAATTTAATGTTGTTATTCATTTAAATACCTCGTAAAAGTGACACATTTTACAAACAAGAAGTTAATTTACTTTAAATTGGTTGAGACATGTTTATTAAAATATCTCTTTATAAAGTGCAATGATGCACGTTTTATTCATATGATTTTAAAAAAATATACAAAACGAAATATTAGAATTGTTATCTATGTTGACTTTTCAACTTTGCGTACAACTTACAAGTATCGGCTTTGTCTTCCTTCACTGCTGAAGATCAAAAGCTAGCCCTAACCTAACTAAACAAATAACAATACAAACTTGATCGTCTTCACGAGTTTCACGACCAGCCAAGAAAACAGGAACAAATCTAAAAACGCGTCAGACCAAAAATCAAACTGCATGTTATTGCCCTAAACCAAAAGAATGCCTTCACCTAGCCGATGTCGACTTCATCGTCCATATCAAACTCCTTGCCATCAATTTCAACCTCATCGTTAGCGTTTATCTCACCTCATTTTACACCATATATTATCAAAATTCAAATCATATTCCCATTCCATTTCTAAATTCCATTAATTTCATTGTTTTTACTTATTCTCTCTGTATTTTTGTCTTGAAGGACGTATGTCCTTTTTATAAAATTGTCTCTTACTACTATTTATTTTCTACTATTGTGTTGTTCTTTTCCTGATAAATAAAATATTTACAATTATCAAGTTTCTTCTATTACTTCATCTGCACACTGTCCTAGAACCCTGCTAGCCGGCACCTAGAGGGCAGATTGTAGCAGCCAAGCCTTAATATCTAGCAAACTAAATCAAAGCATAGACCGGTATACATGAAGCACGTCCTGCCGACTTCCGGTGCGCCGGCGCCGGTCCTCAGGCACTGACACTGACCCGTTCCCACGAGCTCGAAGGGAAGTCTACCTGTTATATCTACCTTGCTCTATTTCAATTTGATTAATTGTATCCGAGAATTAATTTATCATTGCGTAGAAGGAAAGCCCTTCATCGTTAGAGTAATTTAGCATTGATGATGATGACGCGGCAAATTAATAAACTTGTGTACGGTGTGAGTTTTGCGTACTTTTTTATTGGTATCTTGTTTTTAATTAATTATTAATCAGATGACATTGCTAAAACACGCAATAATGTAGAAGGCATCAAATATGAAGATGATGATTAAATAAAAAAGAAGGTGTGTGCTTATGACCTCACGATAGAACAGAAAACTTACAAAAAAAAACCAAGCAAAGCACGACTTAGATCGTGCCTCAGAATCTTTTACATGGAACCCTGTTTTACCCTCTGAGTCCTTCATATTGCTGGAGAAATGCGAGAACTAACCTTGATGCGAAATAAATTTTTCACTATTAGTAACACGCAGCACAAATTGATTATAATAGAAACGTAATACTTGAAACAATGCACTCCTTGTTAGACAGTAAACGTGACTGATGACAGCTGATGACGACTAAAGCCGAGTATACGCGATTCAGCGTCACCGACCCGAGCGCGCTTGATGTCGAATGGAGCCGAGTTTCCCCGATTCAGCGTCACCGACTCGAGCGTGACGGTTCAGTTTGGTTCACTGTTCAGAAAAAGCGCAATGTGCGTCTAAAGAAGTTTTCACTTCAATAAACACAAATGCAAGGAATACAATTATACACTAGGTTTTTTGAAAACAAGATATCTTAGGCAACTACAAAACGAGACGAATCTAGTATTGCGAGATCATTTCGAAGATATCCTCCTAAAATAATGTACTACATACTCAGTGAAATGCTTGCACTTAAATTCCAATTCTACCGACCCGCGTCTATTTATTGATTTGACTATGTAGGTGCTATATTGATATCGTTGGTGCTTTATGTAAACCCAATGATCCTATTAAAGCGTGTTCCTGCATTTATACGACTTCATCCTCCTTTGCATGACTCACTCGGGCATATCATACGGGCCAACTATGTTTTGTTACTGAAATAAATTAGATTTGTGGCTAAAATGTTGCGTATTCTGTTACGTTACTGACGTGTCTTTCCTTGTTTACAGGTAATTACGAGTTCAACTTCTTAGAGAGGGAGTGATTATTTGGTAAGCAAATTATACTTCAGCTATATAGCTTCAGCACCTACAGCCCTTCCGGGGGCTGCTCTTAGACGAGTTGAGACATCTATCAGATAATTATGTGACTATACTAATCATCTGATGTTTCGGATTTATCAGTCTTCAAATTAGTATCTTATTCTTAACCTTGCTACAATCTGCTCTCTAGGTGCCGGCTAGCAGAGTTCTAGGACAGTGTGCAGATGAAGTAATAGAAGAACTTGTTAATAGTAGGTATTATATTTTTAAGGAACAGAACAACACAGAAAATAGTAAATGTAGAAAATAGGTAGTAGTAGGACACAATTTTATTAAACGGAGAAACGTCCGTTCAGGACAAAATACAGAGAGAAAGTAAAAACAATGAAATTAATGGAATGGAAATATGATTTGAATTTTGAAAATATAGATGATGAAATGAAGATGCCAGCACGATATGAGGTGAGATAAAGCTAACAATGAGGTTGAAATGGATGGCAAGGAGGTTGATATGGACGATGAAGTCGACATCGTTACAACCTTACCTAATTTAACTTCAGTGTAGCTTGCGTCTTAGAAGTCTATCTTTCATTTTACAGAAACAATTCGATTTACAACTTATTTCCATGTTTCAACTTGTTTCACTGTTGCTAAAACACACTCTCTCGGACTTAATATAACTAAATCGTGTCCATTGATATAAACATTCGCGGAGCTCCGCGCCGCTGCGTCTGCGCAACAGCCTATATTTAACCTCTCAAGGGTTTCCTGCTCGAAATGTTTATTAATTTCGTATAATGTAAACTGCGTGTTTACTCTTGCACCACGTGGTCGGGGGCAATGAACTCTCCTGAGATATTTTAGTTCTCTTTTATACAAATTCTTAGAATATATTTCACAATGGAAAGCTTGTAGATCTGTCGGATTAGATTTCTTTGTTTTATTGTGGTGTCAAGATTCATACTTAAATGTATACTGATATATCTCCTATAAGACTTCTTCAAAGTAAAGTCTTCGTGTAAACTATAAAATTCTATTAAGAAACAGATGCCCCTAAGAAAGATTAGAATTCAGATGATCCAAATGGCTGTAGATTTCGTATGTTCTGCCTGCTTTAGCAGGAAGTAAACCATTCATAGCACCTCCATAAAAGGAGTTCGCACTTTTCTTTCCCATCACGAATAGCAATTATCAAGTTTTACGCGATGGAAATACTAATAATTGTATAATTTTCAACCCTGTCCAGGTTCCGGTCTCTATGTACTACTTTCTATTAAATGGGTATAACTCGTCAAACGTGTTGTCCTTGTCAGGTACGACCCCGATCGTGGAAACAGCGAACACTTGGTAAATAACATTTTGATGTGAATTATTCACAATACAAAGGATTCAAATTGCACCACATAAATGAATAGACTAACTGGAATTAGTGATTTATGGTACTCGAAAACATAAATAACGAAATAATTATTTATGCAGTTAACTATCACTGACTTCACGAAAGATTCAAAGGACGATTTGAATGGTGATTTTGCAAAGAATGTAACTGATGATGTTAAATTATGAAATAACATTAGAGCACATTATTAGATAGTGTAGAAAAATCTCATACCACGCAGTTGAAAACTTGAAATACATAAAGAGTTAATAAATTATTTAAATGAAAATTAAAAATAAAACGCCTACTATACTAAAAACTATTACTAACCAAAAAGCGTAAACACGCTCAAGTGTTGACAGGAAGCACTAAAATTAAAAGCTCAGATTAATAGATAACAAATTGTTTGAAGATTGTAAACAGAAAGAGGAAGTTGACGACTTCACCAATACGAAGATACATATTAATAAAGTCTCTAACATGTACTCTACGAGTTGGATCTCTGTGTAAAAACTGTGAACTGTGAAATCTATAAAATGAAACTAAGAACTTATAACTTTCCAATACTATGACATAGACCGCCTTCGGACTACCAGGCGCGGGGAGGGGTTCCATCCTTATGTTGTTGATATCCCATCTGCTCGTACGAAGCGATTTGCTTCTTCGTTCATTATGCGAACGGCTAAGGAATGGAACAGCCTGCCGGCGTCTGTATTTCCCGAAACCTACAACCTTGGGATCTTCAAGGCCAGAGTGAATAGGCATTTACTGGACCCGCATGCTCCATCGTCGACCTCATCGTCGCTTACCATCAGGCGAGATCGAGGTCAAATGCGGGTTTAGTTATACATATAAAAAAAAAGACGCATCAGCATATAAGCTGCCTGTCTATATATAAATATAATATAAATAAACTTTTTCATTTAAATTTTTTTTTAATTTTTTCAAACGATCTGAAATAAAGGTCCACTCATTGCATAATCTTTTCAGAACTATCTTAGCTATAATTATAACAAATTCAATCTAATCTCCATATTGGGTAACTTTGCCATTGTCAAAACATGAAATGATATCTTGTGATGGCGTGCTAAACAGAGACTGCAATACCAACGCGATAGCGCTGTTTTTGTTTAGCACGCCTTCTCACGAAATCATTTCATGTTTTGAGAATGGCAAGGTAATAGGGTCTAATGTAACAACAGTCGCATATTGCTTAACCAATTTAAAATATTTTGTCAATAATTACTATTAATGACTGAACATATCCCAAAATAACATAAACAGGGCAAAATGACGCATCTAATGACAGAAAAAACTGTCGAAAGTGTCGAGAAAGTGGCCAGATTGATTCACAATTCCATTTCACGGCACGCAACGTTTCGACACCCAGCGACCACCGAGTGGTCACCATCATTACCACATTTCTATTGTCGCTCGCCCTCACACAAAGCACAAAATTGCTGTACCACAATTATCGTCCCACCATTCTATTACACACTGTGTTAGAATCACAATAGTGTTGAGATTGAATTGAAAGCGCTTTTTGATGAACAAAAAAACGTAATTATGCTGAATTTGGTGTAATTTGTGGGAGTCCAATTCGTGACAAAATGGATTTCGTAACAGAACTTCACAATGTTTTCCACTTACTTACCCATGGTGTTAGTAAGGCCATAGTTCTATGAATAGCGCGTCTTCCTAAATAAGAGTATGTCAGTGACTTATTACTATTTAAGAGGAGCTCGTAGCCTAGTTGCGAGCACGGTCCGAAAGTGATCGTGCAGGTTAAGCGACGTTGCATGGCGCGCTCGGGACCTGGATGGGTGACCGCTAGTGGCATGTTTCATCTGAGCTCCTCCGTGCCTCGGAAAGCACGTTAAGCAGTCGGTCCCGGTTGTTGTCGTTCGACAGCAGTCGTTAAGCCATGTCAGAGGCCTACGGGCGGCCTGAACAACTCTGACAAATAGGTTGGCCACTAACCATACGACAAGAAAGCAATGAACTCTCCTATGATATTCGATATTCATCTTCCGTCAATTGCTTCATCTGATCCTAAACATATCCTAAATAGAAAATCGTAAGATTTTAAATGACGTTTTACATTGATGATCTTTGCTTAATTTCGATAACGACCTATCTATAAACAATACCATTACAAACAATGTAGAAATAGTTTATCACGATTCAATACACTTATGTCTTCATTATGTACCTCATGTAGTTACTACATTGAACATACACAACAACCAATCACGGTTTTCAATCACATAGGCGGACATATCAAAGCGTATTAAATCCGCTGCGCATGCGCTCCATCGCTCCATTGTCTACGAGACATTGTTACTGTGACGTATGATGTCATTCGGAAGGAGTCCGCGTATTTTAGCCCAGTAGCTGATTGTGTATTGAGGACGTCACTCACAGTATCCCATAACTTGACCCTGAAGTCAGGTTCTACCATTTATTTTGTACTTACATTAAAAAAAATTCAATCGTCTCTGCCTCATTTTTGCCAAGACACTACGATTGGACAGATATTAATTATTCAGAACAGATTTATCATTATTCTTGACGAATGGGAGAAAATTCGCGAACAGGTCAATGCTTCAAGACAAAAAATGATTAATTAGGAACTCATACCATCATCACTCATTAACAACAATCAGACCAAAGTAAACATTTTTCACTTGTCATCTTATGTCCCAAGTTCAATGCCTTCACGCACGTGACTTTTAAGACCATTTAAAATCGCATCCATTATTTTTTGCACCGATACCATTCGAACGAGGCTAAGAATGTTGCATATTTATCAGACATTTCGCGGGGTTTAGCAGGTCAACTGCGATATTTCACACCTCGACATTCTATGCTCTTTAGAGTTTAAAGCATGTTTAAGGCTCAGCACAGACCAGACAGGTTTATTCTGGATGCCACGCAGACTTGTCTGAATCTGCTTACCAATGGATGTTCAGTAATAAAGTACCTGCCTTCGTTTCCTAATATTTTACATCTGTTTATTCATATTTCCGTTATTTATATGTTCCGTAAGTGTATCATTAGGGAGTAATCCTGGCACACAGGTGATGTCTAAAAATCAGCGCCTCAGTGCTGCAACAGGCTGAGGCAGTCTTCTTTTTCCGGTGCTGCACACCACCTTCATCAAACTTAATTACTTTTGTTTATTTCTTTTTATAATATATTTGTTTAATATTATTTTTATCTTCTGTACCTAATTGTTTGTATGTGTGCGCTATTGGAAATAAATTCTTTCATTCTTTCTTTCATTCTTTCTTTCCTTCTTTCCTTCATTCTTTCTTTCCTTCTTTCTTTCTGAAGTCATAATTCACTCGTAAAAATACTCGTAGATCCGGTGACAACTCTCGTCTTTTCTTAAACCAGCAGTTTTCACAATTGTCTTGTTACCGTAACTAAGGTCATTTTCATGTTTTCTTTAATTATTTGGCTTGTTATTCAAGTAGTCCGTTAGTTGATCAGTAGGTAAGTACCAATAATTTGTCAGTTTAGCGTGACTTATTATTGTTATTGTTTTAGTTTCAGGTATTCAGTACAATTTTGTTCTTATTTTACATACATACATCAGCAGCCTACTCTAGTCCACTGCTGGACATAAGCCTCTCCCAGGGCGCCCGATCTTCGGCTCTTCTCATCCAGTCGCTGCCAGCCATCTTGCGCGCGCTATCCATGGGAGGTAATGCCATAATCGCCACGCTAGGCCTGCGGGTTGGCGATCGCAGTAGCCGGGTCACTTGCCCTGATGACGCTGCTGCCCGTCATCGTGCTTCTGGTATTTTAACCCAGCCAGAATTTGAGTGGTTATACCGCCACCAGTCGGTCGCCAGGGACTCGTTCGCTAATCGGCAGGATGCACCACGTGCAGGTGAGTTTGGCATTTGGAGGTCTAGATGTTGGTGACCCCCCTTACATCCCACATTACATAATTTGTTGTTAATGTTTAAAGTCTAGCTGGAAGAAGTCTCTATTTTAGAGATAAGCTCTACCTGTGTACGTGTTTCTTTTGTGATTTATGTGCAAAATGAAGTATAAAGTATTCTAGGTAAGACCCAATGCGTATATATGATTATGGATTCGGAAAGAAACTTCAGATGCAGTTCCGGACGGATTCAGAATCCGAAATCCGAATTTTGGCCGGACGTTTGAGCTAAGCCTTAATGATAGTATATCATGGGCGTACGCTTCGTGACTGCTCTTCCCATTGTTCAAGGCGACACATACGGTCGTGATGTTTGGACAACATATCCCTCTGTTTTGACTAGACAACCTCGTACACTTCTGATAGACTTTCTTATTGTATAATAATTCAAACTAAGGTGATGTCTATGTTATCTAGTAACTCATTGGTAATTTGGTACATTACATTGTATTCCTCAGCAGCCTATTCTATTCCAATGTTGGCCATATAAGCCTTGCCCAATACATTAAATAATATCCGTAGAATCTTTATTGATCCCGTACTATTGTCTCAAATTGAAGATGCTGGTGTATGTGCTTTATTGTATTATTTTTATTAGGTGTTTGATTTCCAGCCATTCTTATTTTATCTTTGATTTTTGCCACAGTGTTTCTTTTAATTGAGAATAGGTAGAGTACACGATTATTTAACTTAGTTATTTACCCACAATGGAAATCATCATCATCGGCAGCAGCCTACTCTAGTCCACTGCTGGTGATAGGCCTCTCCCAGGGCGCGCCATTGAGCCCGATCTTCGGCTCTTCTCATCCAGTCGCTACCAGCCACCTTGCGCATATCGTCGCTCCATCTAGCAGGGCGTCCCACACTACGTTACAATGAAAATAAGAAGTGAAATAAAAGACGAGAAGAAAGTAAAGATCGAAAAAGATCTTGCTAGTGTGTCGCGACTGTACAATCCAACCTTGAAACACCAAGCTTACAAAAACACCTCGCAAAAACTAAGGGCAAGTACCGAAAAACATAATCAAAATTGATTAGGTTTTTTATCAAGCCTCGATGTTTCCATCACTACGCAATAGGATGGAGTAGATAGTGATAGATAGCAATGAATCATGGACCATGGTAGTATGGAGGCAACGACCTCCAATACAATGGCTTTTACGAGTAAAGACGCCTCATTGAGTCTTCTATGGTGGTAGTAAATGCTTTGGAAAGATTCGGTGTAATTTAATTTGTTTGATGTTACGTTGTTGTGGTTTTTTGCGGGATGTTTATCATTCTTTGTATCTCTACCTACATTTGAGTATGTTGGTGCAACAGACTCATTTATATCAATAGTAAATACGACTGTTTATTTGAATTTAAATACTTTAATTTAACAAAATACAAATACAAAATAATTTATTTACCACAAATTTTTTTTACACGTTTTTAAGTTTACTGTTGGACCCCGCACTAGTGCGACACTGTGTCGCGGCGATCCTGAAATACATTAACAATATGTATTAATTAACTAATTAGGACGCGGTTGTATTTTACAATTTACTATATACCTACTTTAGACAACATTAAGAAGAATCGGTATAATTGAGATTGAGTGTGTAAATAATATACAGAGTGTACCATTGAGAGGGGTCAGTATGGGGAACTCTGAAACTATAAGAGATAGAGAAATATGTTCTAAGGAACCATGTCGTTAATTTCAATGTTAAGAAAAACTGCATTCATAGATTTACAAAAAAACTAAATATAATCTGATGATAGATAACAAAACTTCCGGAATAGCATAAAATAATTAAATGTAGCATTTTTTTTAGAAATCCACACATTTATTTCTTACAACCTATACTATCAATTTATGTAATTAAATAATACGTTTTTTTCTGAAAATGACCGGGTTCGAATCCCGAGTCGTGTATGAGGTTTTTTGTAAACCTATGAATGCAGTTTTTCATAACTCTAAAATCGACGACATGGTTCCTTAGAACATATTTCTCTATCTCTTATAGTTTCAGAGTTCCCCATACTGACCCATCTTAATGGTACAACCTGTATATATAGTATATAATGTGTATAGTATACGTGTCTGTGAGGTGTGATAAGGTGGGAAAGGGTGAGGGTGTGGCGTGTGTAGCTGTAGCGTGTGCGTGTGTGTGTGCGTGTGTGTGTGTGTGTGTGAGAGAGAGAGAGAGAGAGCGATAAATTAATGATTTGCTATGTTAGTTAAGGTAGAGTTGACGATGATAATATTTCATTTTGTTCCTTCTGTTTTACGTTGAATGTATATGAAATCCTATTTTGGGGTTCAATATGCCTGTACTAATTGCCCATATCTAAATAACATAAGAAATTATGACACTTTTTTAATTAAACTAATCAATCGTTTGTTTTATTTCCTTAACAATAAAATTACAGTTAAAATCAATTATCCGCCGCTGCACATGCGCGCTGGCCACTCGTTACTTTACTCGTTTCATAACCCCATTGGCCCGACAATAGCCTGCAATTTCGTGGTCTGCGCAGTGTGCTCCCGCGCATACTTCCTGACGTAACGCCAATTTGCGCGCGCAATTTTTCTTTGGATTGGCTGGGTATATCTAGTAGGTATCAAGATGATTGCTTCGCAACCGGGGTGTGGTAGTGAAACAGGAAGTATGAAATTGAAATTTAAAAGGGTATAAGAAATATACGTAGAATAATAATTGCCTAACTACATTGCAAACAAAAGCCTGTGTCATGAATTGCAGATAACGTTAGTTAAAAAGTTAACTCTACAAAGTTTTCCGGAAAATGAATAGATTTTTTTAATTTTTTTATTGACTACTAAACCCGCATTTGACCTAGATCTCGAATAGGATAGAATTCACTAAAATTAATAGAATTGTCCTGTCCTGTTCTGTGTATACGATTAGTGTCGTACATGATCCGTTTCACCTTGTTATCGATAAACATCGTTCGATATTTAATCGAGTACTTGTTAATTCACATCTTTACGCAATTTATGCGTGCGTTTATAGTGCGCGGATAATTGCTCGGAATAAATATGTTTTTCTCGAGGCAATTTGTACCGTACTATTTACGCCTCAGTGCAGTGGTACTCTCTTAATAACTCGTTAATTGGACTGACTGTTCTATTTCTACGATTGATAAATGACCGTGCGGAATTTCGACATTCGAAAACGGCAGCCCAAACCTCTTATTATATTCATATCAATAACAACGATCTTATTTAAATTAAATCGAATTTCCGTTGCAGTTTGTAAATGCTAAACGTTTTGTTCAATTAGCGTTCGCAAAATACGTAAATCTGAACTGATAACATTAAATGGGTAAGAATTTATAGCTTTATTCTTATTGGAATGGACAGTTGATATCCTTTAAACCATTGGGATCCATTTACATTGCCGCGGAATGGAATGGGAGCGAATTTTCGCAACGTAATTGTACATAGTATAATGAACTTTATGTCAATTGTGTAACATAGCTAGGGGGATCCTCGCGCATTCTCGAGAATTCCCCTAGCTACTTTTCTTTTTTGGCTCGTATTTAGTTTGTATGTTATACAATTGACACAAAGTTCATTATGCTATGTACAATTACGTTGCGAAAATTCGTCGGAAGACGCGCGACCTGTTTTTTTTGGCTCGTATTTAGTTTGTATGTTACACAATTGACATAAAGTTCATTATGCTATGTACAATTACGTTGCGAAAATTCGCTTCCATTCCATTCCGCGACAATGTAATTTGAGCCTTATTGTGTACAAAACTATACTTACTCGCTATAAATATCTGGAAATGAAAACAATCGCTTCAAGCTAGTTTGTTTGTTTGTTTGTAGTCTCTTTATTGCACACACAAAAAAAATACACAGGAAAAAAATAAGAAACATTAAAATATGCACAAAGGCGGGCTTATCCCATAGGGATCTCTTCCAGCCATTTAGGACAGTTAAGACTACTTTTATGGTGGGTAAGCTTTGGAGTACAATAAATAATAAGTAAAAATAAATTACAATAATTATATAGTAGATAAATAAAATACATACTCAACAATTATACTAGTTATTACTGAGATTTGCAACGTACTCGTAGGTAAATAAAACAGCAGATGAACTATAATAACCTAACAAATATGTAATCAAGACTGAATGGGAAATTTATGATCGATTAAATTTACGATCCCTATCTGTTTCGAAACTGTTCTGAACCATGAAATCGTACTTGTTTATTATCATACGATGAAGATTTTGTCGATACTTCCCACGCGCGATTATGTGCATTACTATTTACATTATAATCTAACTAAATGGTTAATACTTGCGGTTGTTGGTACTTGGTGAAACTTGTAGTACATGATTAGACTTAAATAATGTACTGTTTGACGGGTTTTTATCGTGTTTTATTAATTACGACCGGTTTCGTTTACACATCTTCAGGTGAGACTGAAAATATGTAAACGAAACCGATCGTAATTAATAAAATGCGATAAAAACCCGGGGGGAAATGGAAAGGAGGAGGGGAGGCCTTTGCCCAGCAGTGGGACAGCCTATAGGTTATTTAAAAAAAAACGCGAAACAGTATATTATTTAAGTCTAATCATCTAACTAAATATTAAACTTTATCGATAATAAACTTACTGGTAAAAGCTTTATTGATTGGAATTGGAAAATTGTAGAATTTCTAATCAAAAGGAAACGTAGAAGTGTCGCTGAGGATCGGAAACTGTCACAGCCTTGTAGGGTATAAGGTATGAGTATAACATCAGACGCGCTTCCAACCTACTTTCCAGCTGCGTTTTTGTTCAAGTTACGAACTGCAAGCGATTTCTATCTATGTATGACATTGAAATAAGTGCTTAACTATTAACTTAAAAAATATTTGTAGTAAAGACACAACTCTGCTAAGGCTTGAGGATCGGTTTCTCTCTCACTTCTTCCTGTCACTCCCTACTGCAGTTACGGCTTAATATCCATTGCACGGTCCACTTCTTGTCTGCCTTTTGTGTGGCTTTTCAAACTTCCGATTTTTGCTGCCTCATTTTGACCGACGTCACGTGTATTTCGAACCGTGTAGACATCGTGTAGTTCTTTATATAATAAAGAATTTTCATGGTTGGACTTGTTCAATGGCGGTACCGCTGCCATCAGGAGATACATTGTAACTACAATCAATAATACTTAGATGGTACTAGTACAGTAGCATTGTAGCTGGATACATGTAGTAAAGACTCGAACAAACACATACAAATGTACACACCCTTTCACTTTCTTCTACACAAACACGCTCACACACATTTCCAATAAACACATCCATATACACACACACACACACCAAAACTTATTTCTCCCTATAAGCTTTATTTTAAAATAGGGAATATGTAATAGGCAGTAAGTTTTATTAATGGACGTTTTTGGTTTTAAATTTAAGTGTTGTGGATTCTGTAATAAATACATTTAAAAAAAAAGACGACTCTTTTGAAGGATGATCTTTACCTTTCTTGAGAATGTAGCTGGGCTGTGGTTTAGGATATGAGCGGTTTAAAATTGCTACCGCTTATAACAGATTGTTTATCAGAAGAGAGTCCTCAACGTCTGACAGCATATATAGCTTTCTATTATCTTCGTTATTCGCTGACATTCGACACCTAAGTTTTCTCTTACTTATAAGCGAACATTCATATATACTCGGGTTTAATTGGGTATTCCATTGTGACTTTATTACTACCTATAGGCACTTCTTTTTATATTATTGCTGTTGAAGGCCTTGGAGCAAATTACTTTTCGGTTTTATCTTTATCTTTTGTATGATTAATGGATTAGGTTGTACTTGTAACAAAGGCTTCATTAGTGACTTTATCTATAACATAAAGGTCAGTACTCGATTAGTATATTAAATGAAATTATACCATAATTACTAATTAGATGTTTTTCTTTTACTATGTTACGAAATTAACGATTGAAGTTAATGGAAGTAAATATGATTGAAATTTATGGGAGCTGGTTGTCAAATGTTGAAAGAAAAGAGATTACGTTAATACTTGCGGTTGTTGGTACTTGGTGAAACTTGTAGTACATGATTAGACTTAAATAATATACTGTTTCACGGGTTTTTACTATATTTTATTAATTACAACCGGACCTGAAGATGTGTAAACGAAACCGGTCGTAATTAATAAAATACAGTAAAAACCCGTGAAACAGTATAAAGCCGTAACGGGTTTCTGCGAAGTGTTTCTCCCATCGACCCTGGAAAGAACCCACCAGAAGTAAGATGCAAGCTGTGGCGGGAGAAATACCCACCCAAAGGTTTCATCCCGCCAAAAGAAGACCTACCACCGGGTTTCAAACTCCCGTGGCCAACCTGGAAAACGCTTCATCGCCTGCGAACCCAGGTTGGCTGTTGCGGAGATAATCTTCACAATTGGGGGTTTTCCAGCGATCAAGTAAAGTGTGAGTGTGGTGTCTCCCCTCAAACCATGGAGCACTTGCTCTGCTGTCCCGCGTGTCCGACCACCTGCACGCGGGAGGACCTTTTCGAGGCCAACCAGAGGGCTATCGATGTGGCTGCCTTCTGGTCGGGAAAAATTTAATTCGGATCATCAACACGAAAGAAGAAGAAGAAGTATATTATTTAAGTCTAATCAGAGAGATTACGGTCTGTTGATGTTTTCACTACGTCTTTTGGAAAATAAACAAAATTATTTTTTCAATTCCTTTATTTTATTTTTTTCTATTACCATCTGTTTGTCTCTCGGCCTACCCATCAATCACACAAATTATACCATTTGCCAATTGCTACTGGATTATCTGTAATAAGCAGTTGTGTGCTTTACTGACATCTATCTTACTTCATGCATACGATTTCGAATTCTAACGTTCACTAGTTAAAGCCGAGAAAGGCTTCGGCTGGACGGGTAACATTGTAATTCTTGTTGATGGTAGAACAAATCACGATTGGCGAGGGCCAACAAATGGTGTTCTTACCTTATCCACGGAGTGCTAAATGGAGTTGTAAAACGCATGGTGGCGTTTTGACATTTCCTTTTTAGCGAGATTTTCTTGTTAGAGTTAAGTGTAATTTGTTTGCATTGGGTAATATTTCCAGTATCTTAGTAAATTGGCAGACTAGAAACTTAATATTGAGGACAATGTTTTATTCTCTGAGTTGGGGAATAGTTTTTAGTTCTGGTTTTCTATGGTTCAGAATGTTTATTTTTCATATATTTGTGATTTTGTCAATAACTCTGGACCGATTCTTAAAATTCTGTTACTCTTTATAGAAAAATAAATGAATACTACTACATGCTATAGCTTGACCACAAACGCTGTACGACGCCTTAGGTAATGACAGACGTGCGGGGGGAGGGAAGAGCCTCCCGCGTCTCGCCGCGCAGCTACCTAAGGCGTCGTACAGCGTTTGAGGTTAAGTGGAAAAAATTATAATCGGTCCAATAGTTTTGATTGTATACCTATCCAACTTAGTACCTACATGCACTGACTTAAGTACAACTTATACGAGCTTGTACGTTATAAAATAAATAAACGTAACACGTCAAGCGCATGTGATAAATCTAGTAAGACTGATCGCCTACTACATCCTCGCTAATTGACAGTATCAACATGCCATCTATAGGTACCCTGCAAGTGTACAGTCAGCTGCGAAGTTGCTTAGGTAGTTATTCAAACTAAGTTAGTCCCCCATTAAATTAATGTATGCCAATAATACGTTATTATTAAAGGTTTTTTTTCTTTTTTTTTCGAACTGATTTATGCTGTTGGTCCTAATGACCTTTATCGTCTACTTCATCTTCTTCTTCGTCTCATTGAAATCATCTGACTTGTTCTAAAAAAAACGCTCCACTCTTGATGAGCGATATTGATTTGTATATTGACCAGACGTATCGTCTGAAACCCGATACTATTTAAGGGGAAAATGAGATGAATGCCTTTATAATTATAGAAAATATAAAAAAAATAAAAAAAAAACAATTTATTCAGTAACAAAAAGGTACAAATAATTTTACAATTGTGGAGGCCCTCTTTTAAGTGTGACAACACCTGTGTCAGAGGGCCACGCTCTTCCATACCTCTTTATTTGTGTACCTATTTACTATATTATAATAATAATAATAACGTGTGAGTGTGTGTGAGAGAGAGAGAGGGTGTGTGTGAGGGTGTATGTGTGTGTGCAAGAGAGATGTATGGTGTTCCATGCCAAAATGAGTGAGAGATGTCAAATGAAAGAGTGTACTTACTTACAACTTCTTCTATAGCGCTATCCCTCTCAAACCCTAAAATCGTAGCCGTTTTACTTCCATCGTAGGTACTCCTTTTCTGTCATTATAAACTTTCAATTACATATACTTAGGTACCATAAGGGTTAATGATAATGCACTTTTATTATACTTATACGTTTAGTTAACATTGAGCGACGTACTTACACTTATTAATTTATTTTGAAATCTGTATTTTCTATAAATTCCGTTGCTGACTGTACATGACATGCACTATTACGGTTATGTCATTTCGCATTTCGCTAATGTCTTTTCGCTATTTTGTCATTTCGCTACAACAAAAGTTATTTTCTTGTAGGTTATGTTATGAACGAAAATTAGGAGCTTGAATGATTCTCTCGTGAATTTAAAGGGCAAGGCCCTAAATAAGCCTTCGTGAGGCTCACGAAAGGGTTACTGTGGCGCACATGGCTTAGGTAATGTATTCTCTGAATTTCAAGTAAGGTTTATATTGAATCTAATTTCCTAATGAAAAACACATCTCCAAATTCGTGTGCAGATTTACGCTACATTATGCTTATCCCTTTTATTATAATATACCTAAGTTGTCTTTTACAAATTGCCAAAAATAATAACACAATAACTTCAATGTATTGATAAATTAGAAAAAATGGATGAAAATTTTTTGCGAGCAGGATTTGAACCTAAGCTAAAGCTAAAGTAGATTTTTTTATTAGACGGACTAAACTGTCAGGTGCCAATGTCTCTTTGTAAAATAATGTTGCCATGTTTAATGTAATAAGCGTTTAGTTCACTTGTGAATCAGTTACCTTAGTTCACCCAATCAGTGAGCCAAAAAGATAACGTTAAATATATATTGAAAGAAGATGGATTTCGCTCCAATAAAAAGTGAAGCTCAGCGATTTAACTTTTTAATTTACAAAAAAATCACGATATTACAGAAAATAAAATACTTTCATTGGTGAACAATTGGACAGTGATTGAACTCGATCTTTGGTCACAACACTATTTTTATTTCATCAAAAACTGGCAACACAGGATACGTCAGTTTAGTCCGTCGAATAAAAAATACTACTTTAAATAAATCAATCGATGTATGTCTTAACACTGCAAATTACATCAACTCGTAGTATCAATCAAGTCCCCCGGCGCGCGTCAATCTTGGAAACGGTTGAACGGTTTTTATTCCGGTTTTGACCGGTGATTCCCAAGTATGGTTATTTACTTTTAAATTAAATAAACCTGTGCAAAACCGGGGGCGAGTCGTTAGTTTATTAATAAATAATTAAAAAATATTTAAATTTACATATGGCATATGTTCTAAGGTAATCAAGACTTTTTAGTACAAATGTCCATCATTTAACACACCAGTACCGCAGTTTGATTAAAGTTCTATAAATTAACATATGTCAGTCAGTAATACCAACTTTACCAAGTTCGGAGTTCGTCGACCTCTACTTACGTAATGCTACAACATTGTACATACAATGTTCGCTAATTCCTAACATACACGCCCACACATCGCGTATTAGCATAAAGTACCGTATATCTTGTGGCTGTTAACATATCTATGAATGGGTATCGATTGTTAAGTAAGTATATCTATAACATATTATTGTAGTAGTAGATCTTATTATGTAATAAATCTTGTTGTCACGCCTACGTACATGTCTCTCTCGTAGCTTATGGCGTAGTTAGAATGATTCAACAATAAAAATTTAAGAAACCCCGATATACACGACCTATTTTTTCCTGTTTCCTTTTTTATTTTTTTCCATTTTTTACCTTCATCAATAATTACCTCAAGATTACAAATGTCGGAAAAGCACTATCCCGAACATTTGAGCTCAGACTCTACGAACTATTTACCGTTCCTGAAATAAAAAAAATATATATAAAAAAAAGTTTATTCATGCAGACAGTGTCTTTTACATTTTCTCAGATTTCCCTGGCTCCCACACTAGTATACCCTGTGTTGTGGGGGCCAGTCTCTTCCGATATATCTGAATTATGATGACATAATAATAAGGTTATTATTATTATATAAGGTTATGCAATTAATTAAATAATTAAGTATGCGTGTATGTAAGAGAGTGTGTATGGGGTGTGTGCGTGAGGGGGGGGAGCGTGATATGGTGTGTGTGTGTGTGTGTGTGTGTGTGTGTGTGTGTGTGTGTGTGTGTGATGTGTGTATGTGGTGTGTGTGAGGGGCAAATCTCATTGACATTCGCTCGAATATAGTCCTGTAGATACTGGAAACTGAAAACTATTCCACCAATTTTGATTTGGGTATTCTGATTTGACTAGGAACACACTCGACGAAATTCTCCCACATCCAAATCAGATCATCCGTTGTTGGGTTAATAATGTGAATCAACAGACAAACAGACAGACAAATATGTAAGTACGAGAGTTTCTTTTTTATTACTGTTATCATCGACTCAATTTGGTAACAGATTCAGAAAGTTCGCCTAGTACATACAAACATTGTGATTTATTTAATATAGGGATTATGTTGCATGTTCGTTAATTGTCTCGTGTGTACCCACACGATACAATTAACACATTACATATAGAGGCCTATATGCAGTGAAGTAATGTGGTATATCGGTTCGAATCGATCTAGACAAACGGTTAATTAACATGATTGATGGTTTGATACAAACACACGCTGGCACTATTTTTTTGTAAGGAATTTGCAATTTAGTATCTTTTAACGTGTTTACATTAGGGGCCATCCATAAATTACATTAGGGGCCATCCATAAATTACATTAGGGGCCATCCATAAATTACATTAGGGGCCATCCATAAATTACATAGGTGGTCACATTTGGTGGTCACACTGGTGTGACTTCACATTTTGCATTTCGTCGTCATATTTTGCATTTTAAATTTAGAAATAATTAAATTAAAACATCATCATCATCAGCAGCCTACTCTAGTCCACTGCTGGACATAGGCCTCTCCCAGGGCGCGCCATTGAGCCCGATCTTCGGCTCTTCTCATCAAGTCGCTGCCAGCCACCTTGCGCAGATCGTCGCTCCATCTAGCAGGGGGGCGACCCACACTACGTTTGCCCAAACGCGGTCTCCACTCCAGAACTCGTCTCCCCCAGCGGTTGTCGGTTCTGCGACAGATGTGACCGGCCCACTGCCACTTCAGCTTGCTAATCTTATGAGCTATGTCGATAACTTTTGTTCTATGCCGGATCTCCTCATTTCGGATTCGATCCAGCAGAGATACTCCGAGCATAGCTCTTTCCATAGCACGCTGAGCGACTTTCAATTTGTGAACCAGTCGCACCGTCAGTATCCACGTTTCAAATTAAAACATCACTTCCAATATTATTTATATGTTTCTGTTTACAATTTTTTTTTTCATAAAATCAACAATAAATCAAACATTTTAGAAAATTTACAAAATATCAAATCAAATGAACGATACAAAATTTAATTATCTAGTGTCCATGGATTTACGCATGTGACGTCACGAAGCTTATGACTCTCCCCCACCACGCTTGACACACGAAGTCACACTTTGTTGACTCCCCCTGGATGGCCCCTTACAGTCCACGTAACCCCCACTATCCATACCTAATTTTTGATACGTAAACTTCATGTCACCGACTCTACATGACAACTTTGTCACCTTGAAACCAAGTAAACACTAATTATTACTCATTTTATAAAAAAAGTTATTAGAATGGAGTAAACATTCCTAATATGTAGGTACATGGCCCTGAATCGTGAAGTGTTATTCAAACCCTGGTAAGTAATGAAGACATTAAAATTCTTCACCTTTTACAGATATTGGCTTCGCTGTGCATCTTTTGTTAGGGTTGCCAATGTCTTATAAGATGTACAGACCTACTTATTTGTTTTTACATAGATTCCACCTAACTTATTCGTATTCTTTCAGTGTTAACTCGTTCGTTATTATGGTAATGAAAGAACAGTGTAGACTAAAAGTCATATAAAGTACTAATTGAAAGTAAAATACCTACAATTTATTTATGTCATTCTCAAGTCGCCCCTCTATTTTCCACTGTTTTTCCAGCTGCCGTTTGCACACACGGATCAAAAATTCCTACAAATCCAATGGTTCCGCTATTCGTTGGACTTTTTCACTGACTTTCTATTTCGCGCTGGCAACCAGTTGGCAACCATAGGGTTGCCAGTTGCTGCTCATAGGAGCACAGCATAAATATTCAATGAAGGTTGTGATGTGGGCTTTCACGACGCCAGATGGTCTAGCTGAGCTAGACTTGTGTTGTGTTATCCTTAACATTCCGCTATCAAGGTTTAGAATAAATATAGCCTGAAAATCGATTTCTATCGATACTTTCAACTTTTTCATTTTCTAACTGTATAATGCGACAGATAAGTACTTATAGCACGACAGTTTGCTTTCTTGCGTCTAATCTATTTCAAAATAAAAGGCCCACCCGCCATTTTCAAGCTAGAAACAAACTTTATCCGACGCAAAAATCAACCTACGCAACGCGATTCAACCAAATAATTCTGTAATTTTTAAATTCCCTGCCCAGTAACAAAGCAAATCCACGATAAATCGTAAAACATGACTCGTGTTCTCAGTCTTCTTTATAGACTGCAAACTAGGTTGATCACAACAAAAGTGGACAGTTTAATAAAGTGGCAATGTATGTTTCAGTAGTGAAATTAAAGAATCTTTTGGCATCGGTATTTATGTACGATATTTGTGGTCTAGTCGTACATTAATAAAAGAGAAATATAATGTTCGCAAACACGTAATTTAAGATGTTTTTTTTGCATGAATGAAACCAATGAAATGTGATATTGGTTGACTAAGATAGTCAGATTATAAATTACAACAAAATTGATCAGATTAATTTTAGAAAAGATTTTATTGCTGCTGGCAGACTACTTCAGACTTCATTGTACTTTATTTTTGACTGACAAGTTAAAATTTGATCAGTGTGTGACTGAGGTGTGTGATGTGATAATGTAGTACTATACGTCTTAGTTTATTTCCTTGGTTACTAATGATTACTGTGAAAGCAATATTTCAGTAAATATTAGAACATTGCTTGGGGTTTATCTTTTATAACGTAGGCTTGTTTTTGTACATCATTTACTACTATTGTACTAATTTGTTATACATCTTCTTCTAACTAGTCTTCTTTCTTCTAGTGTATGATAGTAAAGTGTCATCAACATCATCAGCTCATGTCGTCCCACTGCAGGGTATAAGCCTCCTCTCTTTTGTGCCACCCTATACGATCCTGTGCTAGTCGCATCTAGGTCTTCGATGCGACTTTGGTGATGTAGGTAACTAATTTCTTCAGTTGTCAACTAATTTAAACTGGTTTTAACCCTCCCTATACGCAGACTCATAAAGCTTGCATTACAAGAAATAAAAAAATATACCGTAAATATCAAAGCAGGATTCTTAAATAATGTATCTTCTCCTATTTTCGTTTTCACTATAGATATTGCGTTCTAGACCTCAGAATGAATCAACGTCCGCCAGACATTGACTTTGGACTCCCGCCAAAATGGAGGAAACGAAAAAAAATGGCGCCGGCCTTGGTGTAATTTTCACCGATGATTGACGCCTCCCACACTCAAAACAAACTTGCTAATTACGTGTTAGATATCACTGTTTTGATAAGGTGGAGTCGGACATAGCAACACACAGACATACGAGCAATACCGATACCATTACACAAGCTATGGTATGTTGTTAATTGTAATGGATGTTCCTATCATGAAAACTATATATAGACCAATAACAGTTATTGGTCCATTAACATCGTTTATAGAAAATATAACATAAATACATCAATCGAAGCGGTTAGTATACAATCAGGTAACGAATTGTTAATTTCTAGAAAACAATTTATTATTTCTGCAGAAACTAAAATTGAAACGACATAGCTGACAGTAGAATTAAAACAACAACGGTAGTAAACGTTTCACGCTTAACCCGTGCCATCCGTTTTAAATTTACGCCTTTGTGGCACAAGATTTAATGAACTTTATTTTTGAACTATAAACAAAACGTGAAATTTTCTTCCTGTGTTTTGTTCTTGTCGATTGCGGCCGTCCCCCTGTCACCATCTTTTGTCAATCTTGCGGGGTGGTCTGTCTTTTACGTAAATACTTGTAATTATTACAAAATATTTATAATCACATCACCATCAACATTTTTTCTAATCTTATTTTCTCCTCCTGCTAATGTAATATCAAATTCAATTCAAATGTCTTTATTGCCTTTGGTTTTAGTTTCCAATGTTTAAGTAGGTATTACACAGCACTATCAATTTTTTCTCGAGTAAATCGCCGTTCCTACGAGATCTATGATGACAGAAAAAACAGTCTCCCTCTCGGGCGTTCGTTCCTTCATGTCCACGAAGTTTTGCTTCATCGCTTCCTTCGCTTACTTCACTTTCTATCTGGTTGTTTATCGAAACCTGACTCCTGCTCAGCAAACCATGAACCAAACGTGACTTAGCACAGTTTTTACTTACATTAATCAAGCTGAACTTGTTTAATAAAGCTCGACAATGGCTGCAGCCGCATCTTTGTTGATAAAAACTGTGACTAATCGAGCTGTCACAAACAATTGTTTCACTACGGTACAGTGGGCACCACAGTGTAGTCGTATCTATGACTTATTCTCCTTAATGTTTTTATTTCTGTCACCGTCTGTATAAGTACTCTACATAATATATGGAAGCCATAAGTACCTAGTAGAGTCCGTAAAGCGGATCTCGCCGCCTTCGTTGGGTAATGGGAATCAAAAATCGACACAAAATTACAGAGGGTATTTCTTTTGAAGTCAAGCACCTTGCTCTCTTTCTGAACCAACAACCAAACTGAACCGTCACGCTCGAGTCGGTGACGCTGAATCGGGTATACTCGGCTCCATTCGACATCAAGCGCGCTCGTGTCGGTGACGCTGAATCGGGTATACTCGGCTCTAGTCGTCATCAGCTGTCATCAGCCACGTTTACTATCTAACAAGGAGTGCATCGTTTCAAGAATTACGTTTTTATTATTATCTAAGTCGTGCTTTGCGTGGTTCTTTTTTGTATGTTTTCACTTCTATCGTGTGGTGATAAGCACACACCCTCTTTTTTTGTTGTTGCCATACTCGTAGGTTTTACCAACGCAGTCGGCGAGATCCACTTGACGGACTCTACTACTACGTACGCAACAGTACTTATTATTCCCATGATACTACCTAAAGTTTATAGCCTACGTAGAGGTCAATGATCTTTTATAGCCTTTTGTATTGTAACATAGCACGCTCTATCTAAAGATACGTCATATCATAAGATGTTTTATACGAATATTATAGGTATATACCAAAGATGGTTTGGAACAATCCCTGTAGAGTCCAGGAAGGAGATGTGTCGTGACGAAACCTTTTTTGCCATCTTCACAAAACTTGTGACTTTGTGACAATCGGAGAGCGTCGGTGGCACAGTGGCTAGGACACCGGACTTCCATACGGGAGGTCCGGGTTCGAAACCATGCAGTGCCATGTACCAATGAGTTTTTCGTATTTTTCGAAGACTTACGTACACTTACCGACTGCTCTAACAGTGAAGGAAAACATCGTGAGGAAACCTGCACACTGAAATGACCAATGTATAAAATCGGGTAGGCACAAAAGATCCTCAAGGTCGAAGTGCCGCTGGGATTATTCCCGGCCCCCAAATCATAAGATAAGATAAGATTGTGACAACCAGACCTTTACATAAATATATTTTGTGATTTGACAGCACATTTGGAGACATCCGTGTAAAGACTTCGTCCCCGCATGTACAAACACCACATGCGACGACATTGACCATAATCCGAAAGTTCAAGTTGCCCCATCATCGGTCGCTTTGCGTAACATCGGACGATGTCGGCATTTATTACTACTTTTATGACTCACGTTGCACGTAATCCCGAAAAATCGTCCGATTATAAACGATAAGTAAGCCTACGAAGCGGCGCAATGCAAGGTTTCTTTTACTGCTATCTTTGATATTATCTTTATTAATAGCAGATAGCATTCATGTTAAACATAATGCAGCTATCACCCACGCGATACTTTTTTATAATTATTGTCAAAACAATAAAAGCTTGATAAGGGTTCCAAATAAATAGAATAAAACCCTGGAGCTGCTGTCATAGATACTGGTTATCGCAAAGATGCAATTCATTGTACAAAATGCAATACGCACGATTAAGACGAGGCATGCGCACACAGCGCCGCCAATCGAAAAAAATATATATCAAGGCATTAAAAATAATATCTGGTATTATGGTTCCACGCATGAAGTAGATTTTTTTTAAATAGTGTTGTATTCTCATATTGAAACAAAAAGTGAAACTGTCAAAAGTGGCTTTTTTAATGCCTTAATTAATGGATATGATTTTTTTTCGATTGGCGGCACTAGTGTGCGCAATGCCTCGTCTTAAGATCTCAAAAATGCGGACAACTTTTGTTGAATGACAAGAGATTTATTGTATCATGTCCTGAGTTTAAGTACGATTCATAATTCTATGGATCAAAGTGACGTTTGGAGTGGAATATTTGACATGTCTTTGTATGGTGCGGAACGTCACTCTATTTCATCGAATTACCAGGCCTACTTCAGCTTTATTTATTTGTTTTCCTACTCCCATTTCCTAATTTGTTCAATAAGAAACCACAAACAATAACATAAAGAGGTTCATTCATCATGGTCGTGTGAAAATAGTGTTTTAATGAAATATTAAATAACAGTTTTCGATTGTATTATGTAAATTTTTCTTTGTTGTATGGCACTGCATACAAGAACTCTTTCGTATTAAATGCACTACATGTCACTGGCCAAGTACTTGGTACTATAGCCATTTTAAAAATCTCGACACCCGCGCCTGTGCGATGTCAAAATACGTCAAACATGTCTACGGTTTCCATAGTTACCAATAACATGTCAAGCTGTCATGGCGCCTGTTGAAGTCTCGGTCGTAATGGTTTGTATTTTCTGTTTATATATTTCATGGTCGTAGAAAAAGTATTGTATGCAACACACGTAATGGCGATTTTAACACTCGAACGATCGATTATGAAACTCAGCTACTCATGTTAAAATCGCTATCATTACGTGGCCGTTGCATAAACTACTATATAATTAAACACCTGTCAAATCCCATTAAAATACCAGAGGCCATCAAAGACCTATTATGAAATCCCTAAATCATGTTTTGATTTTTTAAAGTATTGCAGAGCAATTTTCTCAGACGATAGGCAGACTTCAAAAGAGTTCAAGTGTTTTATTGCCATTGAATATAACGCAATTACAATTACATTTCTGTAATCTGTGTCTGAAACAAACACGATTCTTGTAAACCTGACGTCAAGAAATTATTGACATGTATGTAGTTACAGATTGACGCACAATGCGTTGAAAATGTTGATGTTATCATATTTGATAATTTACGGTGCTTATCGAAAAAAAAAACCTTCACTCACAAGTTAGAATGCAAAAATGTTCTATAGCTGTTTAGTAATTTAAAGACAAGAATGTAGTTAATCTGAAACTTTAAGATACAAATATTATATCTGTTATTGTGACGGTACTAACCTTGATGAAAGCGAGTAACCAGTAAAATTAACTTTTTTTTAAAATGAACGTAAGTATTTAAAGAAATACCGCAATGGGTAATTTTCGTTTAATCAAAAGAAAAAGTAAACAACACATTAGACTAAGTTTTAACTTCATAAACCAATTAAGGTCGGTAATGGAGGCGATAGCAGGTGAATAGCCTTGGGGAGCTTGACCCCAGGATTTAGCATCTTCTATCAAAGGAGTATCCCCGAAAAGGGATAGATCGGAAGTAGAATCCCAACCACACTGTGGTTACCATCATGAGAGGTGACAAGGGGAGATGGAGGAATCTGAAACATGGGAGGAATCTGTATTAAATCGGCATTCTATTATCTGTGACATTATGTTTCACAGACCTGAACGTCCTTTAGAAGAAGAAAATGCGCTCAACAACCCATTTTTACTCTCGAAGATGACATTCTTTATAAACTCTGCGTCATCTCGCAAGTCAATAACAGTATTATCCATTGGCGAAAAAATCACTTTTTATATAAAGAGCGTGTAAATCAACATCTCCACAATTTTCCAGCTTCCTCCTTTAACAAATTGCTTGAAAGCAGGAACCTCTCCATTACAAAAAGCCTTTCTATCGTCGCCATCTTTAAATTCACTCATTACGAAACCGTTGAGTCCACCTCTCCTCCATATTTCACTTCAGCCAACAATGTGAATTAGTGTCACGTCAGAATCTGGAGTAAAGACGGATAATAGCCAGCGGTGATGTTTACGAGCGATCCGAAGGGCAGGACCTGGGGTTTTGCTTTCTAAGCTTTTAAGTTACGACTTACAACGTAACTAGTGTAGGTTTGGTTAACTGCAGCTCTATCGAGCTTTACCGTGATTGTGGACACTTGTTATCTGAGGTTCCGTTTTCTTTCTTTTCTTCTTTGATTGGAATTATCAGCAGTAATAATCAGTAGACTCATTCGATTGACAATAGCAGTATAGCGCAGGACATATCAATGATTGACGGATATTTAGCCTGTTATAAAAGTTCAGTGGCATCAATTCCAAGGTGGTCGCCAAACCTAAAGTCATAACTAAATGAAACTGACAAGCTCACTCACATGCTAGATTGTATAAGAGTGAGGGTTTCGTTTAGTGATGTTGTAGTTTAGCGAGTGAACCCCAGAATTGGTGCCATTTTCTATATTTTTGATTATCCAAGTTCTTAATTCACCGATATAGGAGCGACTCTACAAATCGCTCTAACTGAACGCTATACCGAAGTCAGAATATTATGTTCTAAATAGGAACACAGGTGTAGTATTGTCCAAGGGATAATACGCCTGCGTCACTTTCTCCTGTCGCCTGCGTTTGCGCAATGTCTTCAATGCTGGGAACAATTTATGGCCGCCCCAAATTCCTTCTGTGTTACAGTGAACATACTCGTATAGCTTTGAATCTTCTGTCGCCATACGTTTCTTTGTTTAAACAATCACACTACGTTATGTATACTCGTATCTTAAATTAGTTTATTTAGCGATGGCTAAAATTTCAGTGGATTTATAATTACTTCACATACTAGTTTATGCATTGCAGGATGCGTCCGTTCACATTTATTATAATGTCGATTGACAGTAATATCCGGTAGTTTCGCACAAGATGCTATAACACTCTGCTTTCATTGACTGCAGACATTACTATTATACCATTGAGCTAGATGGCATATCATATTGCGACATCTTCGTATGCGCAGATGTAGTCTTACTCTTTGGTACAAGTAACGAGTGAAAATTGTCACATCCCTTTCGAATTAATAGTATTATTTCTTGTTGTGTCTATCCATCAGATGCACGAAACGTCCTTAAAATTAAGTCGTAAAATACATGATATCCCTTTCTACGCCATAGTACTAGATAGATGACACGAGGCATAATAAGCCATAACGGTATATGTATTGGATATTACCTGGTCTTGGAAGACTCTTATTGTAATAAATGTCTCCAAAATAAACAATTGGTACCTATACTTACTAGAATAACTATATCAAGCCAGCCGTTTGTATGGTGACTCTGGGATTTTGCTTAACATTAATTCAGTTGTTTATATTAATCTGAACTGTTTGTATATCTTCTATCATTGTCTGTAATGTTTTGTTTGTACATTTAATTTTTATTTAGTACAGAGCGTCGGTTGCGTCGTGGCTAGGACGTCGGACTCCCGGTCCGAGTTCGAAACCACGCAATGTCGCATGTACCAATGAGTTTTTCGGTTTTTTCGAAGGACTTACAGACATTTACCGACTACTCTGACGGCGAAGGAAAACATCGTGAAGAAACCTGCACCAGTATGGTTATCTCAGTAGATAACCAGTGTGTGAAATGAGGAAGACAATGGCAAACCACCACATTAAATCTGCCACGAGAGTCGTTCTATGTGACTAATTCCTTAGAATGATCACGACCCTCAGGAATTAGAAATACGACTTAGAAGAAGACAGAGCCATTTATCTACAATATTTCACTGCGATCTCTTGCATAGAATCTACCATTAGGTCTAAGTGGTTCATTGTACATACTTTTGAAGTATATATATTTGAATCTACCACTAGGTCTAAGTCTAGCTCTTAGACCTAGTGGTAGATCATTTCTAAGCCGTCGACATCATCGCCACCACCATCGAGACCGATGTCAAACTTTAGTCCTTATTATAAGAAATCGCCCTCTTTCTCAACTTAATCCGCACCACCACATAGTTCAACAGAAGCTGCTAAGTGGATAATGTCAATTGCTGGCAGTCATTCCGCATTCCAGCGTGTGGCCCATTTTATATTAATGCACGAACATTAACTCATTAAGGATACGTGTGAACATGTTGGCTGGATTGCCGTGATGTCGCGTGGGCGGATAACGTCCTGTGGTTTTGTTTTTTATAGTCATTTACTGGGGTAATGTTCTAGCAAGTTTGTAGATGCACTCACAAGAATGCCTAAGATTTTGGATAAGGGACCAGAACTAACAAATGTATTGGAAAGTGAAGAAGACGAATGCAAACGATGAAGTTTTTGTTTGTAAATTCGTAATTCTTAATCCCCCATCAAGTAAATCGTCTGTCTTGTTTAACCCCTGATCGATCGAGGGTTATAAGTTTGACACGTTTGTCTATTTGTGTGTTTATCTGTGGCATCATAATTTGACAACGGATGATCAGATTTGGATCCGTTTTTTTTTTTAATTTAATAGAGAATTTCGTCGTGAGTGTTATTAGCTAGGTCTGATAAAAATTGGACCAGTGGTTTCCAAGTATCTTTGATATCAGATGGGATCTCTGGAACGGTAACAGATAGGTGGTTCGAGTTTGAGCTCAAATGTTTATGTTATGACTATGGTCACCTTCCGTGCGAAGGACCCCATGATGATCTTGAGGGCCCCATGATGACCAGGAAAATGTAAGGGGATCTCCACAATGGTACGTCGGGGGTTTCTCAAATGTTAAGCTTTCTATCTCTCTCATACAATTTTATGTCTATGGTTTTGCAGACGTAGCTGCGGAGAACTCTATCTAGTGAGTGTATCACTTATTACTTTTAAATAGGCACGATTAATCTTTGATACATATATGATTTGATTAGATAATAATCACATACAGCTATAATCATGGAATAAACAAGAGCATTCCGAGCTTGTTTTCTTCTTTCATAGAAAATGTCTTTTTTATTTTATTTTTTGTTTCCCTTTTTGTTTTCTTTTAAAGGCTTTTTCTGACTATAATACTTTTCACTCTCGTTGGTAAATAATATTGTAACTTTCCAAACTTTCTTATCCTGAAACTCAACTAAACTTTTAAAATTTTCAAACTTTTTAGCATCTCTGACAGTCAACGGTCATGTTTCTGTCAAAGTGACACTTTTGACGTTGGCAACTCCCAAAATATCAAAGTCACAAGTCGTCTACTGACCTAAATTCGAAAATAATATGTTTAAGAATAATTGCCGACTTCTGAGGTTTTAAGGTATCTCTTATATAATTACTGTTTGTTTAAAGAATGGACTACATTAAAATCCGCTTTAAATGCTCGTGTACGTTCGTAATGGTAAGTGTGGAACCGTGTAAGTGAGTAAACAGTAAATGAAATGGACTTCGCTTAATCTTGAGTACCCTTATTACTTAGGTGTAGGTATTATACGACTCAGTTTAAAACTTTAAAGGCGTATTCTTCAGAATACAACAACACTGTGTTTCAACACTGAACATAATTGCAATAAAAAAAAGTAACTAATACATTTATTTCACACACAGCAATGACCGAAAGTTATAATTATGATAAAATAATTATGTAGTCAAAGGTAAATATATTGAAATCATGTCTGATGGTCTGCTGCTGTTGTGAAAAGGGCCTCAACTAAGCTTATTGCAATATCTTGAAGTATTTGCAAACGGTTTTTTTTTCATTCATATTTCAGTACGCATTTGTTTTATTCACAAATAAATCTTTATTAAGAAATTAAACGTAAGATTTTCAGAATTTACTTACATAAACTGCTGTGATTCTCAATGTTAAACGTAATAAATACCTACCTATCTTGTTACAATTTCCCGTAAGTCATTGTCATTCATCGTTATCATCAGACTATAAGTGCTGGGCATACACTTCTCCCAAGAATCTTTACTCATCTAATCCACCACCAAATTTCAAGACAAAAACTAATCATGAATCGAGAATTATGAACATGTGATGCCTGAAAATCAGCGCCGCAGTGCTAAATCCGCTGCGGCAACAGGCTGAGGCAGGCCCTTTTTCCGGTGCTGCACACCACCTTCATCAAACTTAATTAGTTTTGTTTAATTATTTTTATAATATATTTGTTTAACGTTATTATTTTATCTTCTGTACCGAATTGTTTGTATGTGTGCGCTATTGGAAATAATTTCATTCTTTCTTTCTTTCTTTTTACTTTACTTTTCCTCTTTAAATTCTCTTTTTGGCACTCAAGTACCCACGGTAGTACTTCATAATACACCGCCGTCGCCGTCAAAGAAAGTGGAGTGGCGTAACTTGAACAATTAGCCATTGGTTGAGAGGGCCGAGAGGGCAACGAGACTGCCCTCGCGTCCGCACCGCACCCGCGTTTGTAAATACGCGACACGACCGTATCTACGCGTAATTAGCTTTTGTGGCCTTTACTGCCGTAACTTTGGTTACGTAAATATGCGACCTGTCCAATATCAATCCATTGATTTTATTATTCTTCATTTAAAGCTTTATTGAATGAATATATTTTTATTATTTTTATGTTTGTTGCAGGTAATAAGAGTTTGGATTACTTACACACAACATCCCTACTGAAAGCCGAAAGGGAAACACAATGGTAATGGTAAGACATAATCGGCTATCGTTTCATTTTTGCTTTTAATCATTATCAATAATATTCATCAAAAAGTTATTCTAAAAACCTTTCAATTCAAGGCATCTTATCTTATCTTATGAAGAAAAAGGGGGGCGGGAAAAACCCCAGCGGTACTTCGACCCTTGAGGATCTTTTGTGCCTACCCAATTTTACACACTGGTTATCTCAGTGTGCCGGTTTCCTCACGATGTTTTCCTTCACCGTTAGAGCAGTCGGTAAATGTACGTAAGTCTTCGAAAAATACGAAAATCTCATTGGTACATGGCACTGCATGGTTTCAAACCCGGACCTCCCGTAGGGGAGTCCGGTGTCCTAGCCACTAGGCCACCGACGCTCCTAATAAATTAAATTCTAAATTCAAGGCATACCGAAAACACTGAAAGCTCTGAAAATTCACAAGTCACGAAATTAAGGTTCACAAGTCTGAAATTTAGGTTATATGATCAGACAATATCATGCCTAAAACTACGTGTTACAAACCCTATTTCATTTAAACACAGTAACAAATGTAGGATCAGATTTCTCCCAACTTCCGAATCCTTAAAAGGGGTTTCAAACGGTCAAGCAATATTCCAAAATTACCTACTTTCCCGGTGTTACGTCGTGTGTCGAAAGTGGAGCCATGATACGCGTCGGCACGGGATCGAACTCGGGCGGTATTTCGAGCACGTTTACGATCCCTCGATATTGATTCGAAGTGCCGGTTACGCACGAACACCGCATTTGTTTCACTGGACGATGGTGCTAGTGATAGGGTATCGATTCCTATTATATCGATATGCGTGTAATCCCATTTTACAGTATCGACAAAAAACCACTTTGGATTTAATTAGGAAATAAGGAAAATAAGTTCCAAAATTAGGAAAATTAGTCCAAAAATTAGGAAATAAGTTCCAAAATTAAGAAAATAAGTTCCAAAATTAGGAAAATAAGTTCCAAGATTTTTAAAATACCGCTTAGGGTTTTTGTCGATTTTGGAACTTATTTTCGAGTGCAAAATCTTATTAGTAACACCTGATCGTGTTTAAGTTTCGTTAGTTTTATTAGGCTGGTGTAACAAAGCGGTGTGACGGTTATAATATGTTGCCAGATGTACTTGGCAGCTAAACAAAACAAAACAGTTACCAAATTCATCGAGAATTCCATTAAATTCAACCAATTAATTACAAAATTGTTGTAATGTCATTTTCATTATCCAACAACTAAATTGTTGATCTCATCCCAGTCTATTTCAGTCTGATTAACTGCCTTTGTTTCTTCACATTTTATTGTTGTTGGCATCATTTCCTTTTTTCAATAAATCATTCCAAAACAGATGGTCACGATGGATGGAAAACACATCGTTTGCTTTTTAACTTTCAAAGTTGTCTAAAAGACACCTGCCTCATATTGCCGTAAGTCACGTCACGACACTATAGCTAGCCCATAAAACTCTTGCGCAGTATTACGGGCTCTTAGGCGGGGACTACATGAGCCGGTTCCAGCGCCGGTTCGGTTCGCTGCAGCCAATCACGAGGCGCTAACATCAAGTGGGGCGAAGGTGGAACTCCGCGGAACGCATGTGATTGGCTGCAGCAAACCGAACCGGCACTGGAACCGGCGCCATGTAGACCCAGATCCTTAGAGTGTTTTTTTTTTAAATCTTTATTTTTTGAGCTTAGTCGACTGTGCGACTATGTCGCTCGGTACAATTCCCTTAGAGTGTTACTGTGTATTATTGATTTCATACTTTTAAGGTGTAAAAGTAATACCCATGAATTAAAAACGTACACGAAAACTTTTATACAATACCAGAGCAACTTTTCCAACTATAATACAAAATGGCTACTGTGACAAGGACTAGGTTTTAAGTAAGTAAGTAAGTAATACGTTTATTTCACACACAGCAATGACCAAAACAGTTATAATTATAATAAAATAATTATGTAGTATTTATTTGTGCATTACAAAACTATTTTTTATTTAGATTAGATGTCAATTTATTTAAGGTATAAATCGTCACAAAATATAATTATATTATAACATACAATGTCAAATCAAATATAAACATCCCCCCTTGCCGCTCCCGATGCAAAGATTAGATTGAATTAGCTTGAATTTCATTTGATTTAGATTAGATTGAATTTCATTATTACATATGTATTTAGATGATCATTTATATTTATGTGGGTTCTTCCTTCTCTTTAAAAGTAGGAACAGTTTCCTCAGCAGTGGATAACATCACAACAGCACCCTTTAGTACTATGTCGCTTTAATTCTTTTGACATATTCATACGAATATCATGCAATCATAACAAAAATTTACTGCGACAGGGTTGTCCAAGTCACTGTTTGCAACTTGCTGCAGCCGACCCACGTCACTGGCCCGGCCGATATAGACGTAAGCAACTCGCGCAGTTATTTACGAGCACGCTAATATTATTTATGTGTGTCAACTTGTTCTATTTTCGAAATCGGTACACTGGATGCGTGAACGCAGCTCCCTGGGATCCCTTCAACAGGGTTGTCTTATAATCTGTTACTTGCATTTCCAAATCCACAAGGAATATTGTACTATTTCGTCTAAAAAGTAATGCATCGAAGTTAAGCCCGTGTGCTCCATCTACGGCCGTACATCGCTTACCACCAGCTGAGATTGAGGTCAAACGCGGATTTAACGTAGATAGATAGAAACACTTTATTGTACACAAATACAGGAAAAGTAAAAACTACAGGAATAGTAGCACGATATGTACAAAGGCGGCCTTATCGCTTCAAGCGATCTCTTCCAGGCAACCTCTGAAGTACAGACATTGAAGAGATTAACGACAGTGTAGCGTGAAGATATGAAAAAGGTTACCGTAAAAGGTTAACGTAAATAAAATAATAAATCAAAAATCAAAAAAATAAGCACAGAATACACAAAAAGTTTAAATTTAGAAATGACCCTGTTGTCTTTTAAACGGCGAGATAGTAACCCTATATCGATGCAAGCGCATGATTCATTGGCGGGAAATGGGCGCATTTCTAAATCTTAATGAAGCGAGAACGGAGCACGGCCGGTACTATATCAACGATATTAAGCTCTATCCGAGAATTCATCATATTTGTGGACACTTGACATTTAGTCGGACATTGGCGTAATAGATGTGAGAAATATTTTACGTCTGGAAGTCTGGGGATTAATTTACTTATTGCTAGAGGTCAAATTGCTATTGTAGGACTATATGTATTCATAATATTATTATTGTGTGTTCCAAGTGACAAAGGGACGTGTTGAAAATCAGCGCTGTGGACTCCGTCCATAGCATAAGATGAACACACTCCCTGTTGCCACAAATTAGTTTATATACAACAGTGTACGGTCAAGATATGTACGTGTAATATATATTTGTGTGCAATAAATGGTTTTGTATTGTATTGTAAATAGGAAAAATTAAAACAATGTATTTCTGTATTCCATTTTCTGCGTTGAAGTGAAGTCAAGCTATAGTTCTTGGTAGACAGAGACTAGAACTCCAAAATATAGTTATAGAGAATCCTAGTTATTTACTCGCTCTACGTCTAAATTTTTCACTGAAATAAGTTTATATTCTTCTTTACTCCGCTCTCTAGTCTAAAAGAAGACATGAGCGTTCAATTTTCGTCCGTCATGATTCATTTTTAAACTCCATTGTACCATCTCACGTTAACTTAACCTTTTGATTGTTACAAGTTTACATTTCACTTGTCCTTCAAGTCACTAATTTTAATGTTAAACCGCATCTTAGAAAGTGTTCGCAGTGATCATAAATCACTTTGATTGACAGGGGCTGACGAAATGAAACTAGCACCACAGAGTACTGCTGCGGCTATACATGGTGGAAAGTTTCGGCGGGGCACCCGGGGCAGCTACCAGGTCCATTGAAGCTACGAGAAAATGGTCTTAGGATACCTACCCTAACTTTTGGAGCTATTTAAAACTGCATTCACAGATTTTTGAAAAAAGGTACAGTCAGGGAGAAAAATGCCATTTTAAACAAAAAAACTTTTTGATGCCAATCGATTCTATTTCGTATCAGGAACAAAATACTCTATGGGGTCAACCGAGGTTCGAGTACTAGAAATCTCAGAAATAGCAAACACTATTTCCATACATTTAGTATGAATTATGATTTAAAGGTTACTGTGGAACAATAAATTCCGAAAAATGCTGACCACTACATCGCCAAAAATTGTCTCGCCGAAACTTTCCACCTGTACCTATATTGACTTGACTGTTGACAAGAGGTGTAACCTACTATAAAAATACATCAAACGTGGCGAAAGATTCTTGCAAAGTTCTGTTATCGAGGTTAGTACTTAGAGCATATTGTATATAAGTACTTACTTTCAAAAGGAACGATTGATTTTCTTGCGCTACACGTTTCGGGATCAAATACAAGTTTGGCAACCCACGACGCTCTAGTGCGTGGCGTGGCTATTCTCAACGAGACCAGCATTATTGGTACCAGGCACACATCACAGGCACACCATCCCACCTAGTGGAATATCTTGTAACGATGTCGACTTCATCGTCCATATCAACCTCCTTGCCATCAACTTCAACCTCATCGTTAGCGTTTATCTCATCTCATTTCGTATTGGCATCTTCATTTCTTCATTTAAATTCAAAATCATGTTCCCATTCCATTTCTAAATTTCATTATTCCATTAATTTCATTGTTTTATTTGTATTTGCACTTTTTCTCTGTATTTGGTCTCGAACGGACGTCTCCCGTTCACTTTTATTTCCTACTACTACCTATTTTCTGTGTTACTGTTTCTGTGTTCTTTTCCTTAAAATATATTATTTATCACCAAATTCCTCTATTACTTCATCTGCGCACTGTCCTAGAACCCTGCTAACCGGCAAAAGAGGATAGACCGTAGCAATCTTCGCTTTTCCCTCTTCATACCATCTGATCTGTCATTCCGTTTCTTTCGTTAGCGCTTCTATACATGTATTAAGGTGGACGGTGGGTCTCGGAAACGGCGCCATATATTTTCATAGTGTTTAGTTTTGTATTGTCGCGTCAACCTCACTTGAAATTAGTTTTCTGATGATGATTAGAGAACACAAACACATTAAGTAATAGTAGTAGAGGATGTTTTTTTATATATTTCTTTTTTGAGGCTTCGGCCCGTTATAGGTTTAGTTTCTGTTTTAGAGATTTTAGAGTTTCTGTTAGATCTTGCAATTTTGTACAGTCGACCACAAGTCCAAAACGACAAATTCGTGAACCTGAAAATGGTATAAGGTTGACAATTAATGGAAGGTTTAAATTAATTAGTGATCGACTGTACGTACAAACATGAGCAAAGTCACGAATGATTTCGCTCATTTCCAAGCACATCAGTCAATCGGCTCACGCTCGCGAGTGTCGCACGCTATTGTCACGGTAATGAGCGGCAGTCACACCAACCGCCCGTTAGTGGACACTGAACCGCAGTGTGAGGTAATTAGGGTTGTCTGTCTGGTGGAAAACTAGAGACTTTTATACCTTTTTTCAGGTTAATATTATCTTTAAAAAAGCAAACGAGCAAAGATTTTCTTAATTTTTTAATTTAGAGGTCATTTTAAACAATATTCTTGTGAATAATTGTGAAAGATCTTTCCTTTTTTTGTCACACATGACAACCCTAGTGGTAATGAATGAAAACGAAAGTTTACTGTTCGTCGCTTGTCGCTCAACGGTGCTGGGTTACATTAGGAAAATTGTTTCATACAAATCAGGACTATTATTACTATCAGTATTTAATTCCTGATGTTCGTTACCTATGCGTCTACTTGATTAGATGGCCTTATTTTTAACCGTCGAGAAAAAAGGAAGAGGTTCTCAATTTACCGCATAGTACCTATGTATGTAATTGAAATCGTTTATTTAGCACTGCAAACACCAGAATATAGAACACAATACAGAAGTATACAAAGTTTAATACATGCAGCACAGAACATCTGGTGTGGTACAGTGCCAAAAAGGGTACACCAGCTCAGCATAATGCTGAGGCAAGCCACAGCGCTGATTTTCAACTGGCCCCTCAGTGACTGCACGGACGAAGAAAGCAACAGTGTGTGCGTGTTGTGATGTATGCATGTGTTTATGTAGATATTAACATATTTTTTCATTGTCATGATGTGTCTAGTTTCAAAAACGTGCTACGGCGATGTGAAAGCTCCAGTTTCTTTTGTACAGCTTTCTTACTTATGTCAACAGCCTTATCATTACCCTCGGGAGGTTAATTGTAGTGTCGCATATGTGTTTATCCTTGGAAATTTCATGCCATTTCACTGTTATTATTTAGCAAGTTTGCGCTACGACCGCTTATAACGCCGATTATCATACGTCTGGACGGACAGCATTATGGATAATTTACGCCATGCGTGCGCTGTGGTTTCTCTGTCGATTTTCTTGCGTCAGGTTATAAGCTTTCCTGAGGCTTTTGCCTGTTATAGTACTACTTTTTTTTATCTCAAAATAGATAATCCCTTTCTATAATTATAACCTAACATAGGAGTCTCTTCCTAGAGCCGCCTTAAGCATAAGCATTCAAATATTTTTTGCAAAATAATTACCAGTACTACTCGGATACTTTTGCACTTGATTCTATGTAATTTCTAATTTAATCTCCTAGAAGTGGACACATTTAATTTTACAGTTAATAATGCTAAAACGATAGATCAAAGTTAGTTCAGAATTATATGGAAAATTGATTTAGAATCAAAAGGAAATACGCTCAGTACTATTTCTAGGACGTAAATAATAACAGTGGCACGTAATCGTCCAATCAGGAGAGAGTGGAATTGAGATCTCGACGCGGGATTGGTTGAAATCGAAAGTTGATGGTTGATTGAGGCGAGAGATTATTAGTTTTTCAAACGATAGTTGCTCTGGTAACGATGTAGCTGGTAATGAGACGTTAGGGAGTCAATTATGGACAAGACAACATTTTACACATACAATAAATAGAAATATATAATTTTAACGGGACTACGTTTTATAATGCCTGTAATGTTTCGACAACGATAGTATTACGTACGTGAGATAAAATAACCAATTTCCTTCGATTAACTTTTTTAGAAACATAGAAATTCCAGTAAACACTATACTTTACAAAAAACTGTCATTTACTACACTGTACTCGTATAAATGAAAAACGCTCTGGATCCGCTTCGATCCCTGTACATAAATTAGACCGCTCTGCCGCGCTGAGCGTACTCCTTTCCGAGGAAATATCGAATTGTTTGTCACTTTGAAAATTGAAATTGAAAACGTTTATTTAGCGCTGTAAACACCAGAATATAGAACACAATACAGAAGTATACAAAGATTAATACATGCAGCACAGAACATCTGGTGTGGTACAGTGCCAAGGGTACACCAGCTCAGCATAATGCTGAGGCAAGCCACAGCGCTGATTTTCAGCTGGCCCCTCACTTTATACATGTTCTTGTCGCACCTTCCCGGTATCTTGGATGCCAAAACACTAAGAACCTATTTCTATGCGTTTCTATGTGTCCCTTCGTCCTTCGCCTTCGCTTTCAAAAGAAAACCTTCCATAATGTTGAAGAGACTTCCATAAGTTTCCATGTATGACCTTCTCGAAGGTTCTGGAAAAGTCTGGAGATTTCCTGAAAGTTCATAGCAATAATTTTAGTTATTATATAGAGTCCTGTTTTATTAGCGGCAAATATTTCTAGGGTGTCATCTATAGGTTATATTATAACAATAACGATAGAACAAAAAAAGTTTATTATTCAATTTTCGAGAAAAACGACAAAATTGTTTGTTTGAAAATTCAACATATTATTTATTATATATTGCTATTGTAATACTGTAATAATAAGTATGAATGAAACTTTCATTCATAACGACATGGATGAGTCAGTCCAAGGCGCAAAATAATGGGGTTTATTTTTCTTTAGTAAGGAAAATTTTCATACAAGTAACAGGGTTTTTTTTCGTGTAAAGTGGTACAAATGACCAGAACAAATATTTGCTACTAATAAAAAAGGACCTCATATTCTATTTTTATTTATTTTCTTTTTGTAGGAAATCTTACAGCTTATAATATTAGCTTATTATTATAGGTAGATACTTACACGGAAACACTTTTTAGTAGTAGACGCTTTTCTACTGGATTTTTTTAAACATCATCATCATTTACCATCTCTATAATCATGATTATGTATTTCATAATCCTTCATCCATCATCCCTGTCTACTTGATAAAGCTGCAACTCCTTAATAGATACAGAATTTATGGATGGATAAATTTATACCTTAGCTAAGCATACAAGTCTGCATCAATCTTCCTTTTACACCTCAGAAACAACAAGATGTGACATTAAACTGTTCGTCGTGGCCATAATTTGACTTTAAACTGCGAACTGTATATTATACAAGTACCTTTAAACCTCTGCTTAAAATGATTCGATTCTGAATTGAAAAAAAAAACTAGATATCTAAATTGATAAGAACTTAGTATGAAATTTAGTATCTCTCTGCATTAGAAATTGTCTATTTACTTCAGTTATTTCCCAAGTTGCACCATGTCCCTACATTCTTCACTTTTCTAATCCTTATTTTTTCTAATAATTCTAACTCCCTTCAAACACAATAGAAATTCCTCAAGTTCGTATTTCAGGCAGATCAGCGGAAAATAAATTCATACAAAATGGTCTAACAACACTTAAAATTTAGATAACTGATCTCCTAAATTTGTAGTTCGTCATAAAACAGGCGTTTCCTGAAAATTGTTCAAGTTATTTTGAAATGTAATCAGACCGAACCAATAGCAATCTAGAAAATCGGGAACTCCATTTTCAAAATCGCTGCAGCAAGCTAAATGCATATGATTGCCAACTATAAAAGACATGTCGATTACAACCCATTGCCTTCTGTCATTTCCGCAAATAAAGCTTTTACTTTCTAGCCTTAGTTTCTAGCAGACACATTGTCGTATCCATAATGATGCCACGAAATGAACTCACTCTCATTTTCTTGGCTTGGCCAACACTGTTCTGTTACATGTACATTTCCACTGGTCACAGAAGAGATCTGTCCACCGAGATACAGGAACTTCCTAGTTCGAAGGTCAGCGTTTATTGTTACTTTTTGCTCCTGCCTATGCTTAAGTTCCTACTTGTGTATGGACTATGAATACTTTGTCATCTTACCGCACAAATAAACTTATTCTTATAGAATATCTAGAATTTTCTGCGTCCTAATATTGACAAGTGTCTATCGATGCTTAGCGCTAATCAATTATGGGCATTGGCATAATCACGGGTACATTGGTCGGATTGATTTAACACCGGGAAACCAACGACATTTCAACGTCTCTCTCGATGTCTAGGAAACATTTAGTTAGTTTTAATTGGACACTAACTAAATGTGAGTGTAAACCGGCCTTGGAATGCCTTGCGTGTCGGATTAAATTATGGATTTTAACTTTATTAAAATAAAATATCAAGTTGCTGTACTTAACAGCGTAGAGGGTTATTCGAGATGACGTTTAAAGCTAAAAGTACGCGCGTACGCGCAGGATACGTTAAAATAAGAAAAGGTAAATTCGTTTCGTATAAAGTTACTCACATCGCAAGAGAGAGTCAAAATTGTAATCTTGATGTTTGAATGCGTCAACTTTTCTCTTTTGGGTTATTTGGTAAGCAGTTGTTCTCTTTTTTTACGACTAAACCCGCGTTTGACCTCAATCTCACCTGACGGTAAGTGACGATGAGGTCGAAGGGCTTCGTAAGTACTGGATCTTCTATAACACTGCCGAAAAAACCAACGCCGAAGCAAAGATATTTCACGACAGAGTTTACATAGAACTATATTTGTAAAGTCTCCTATTTCCTCTTATTGCTTAAACATGGTCATTTTTTCTACTTAAAATTTTTGTATATTTTATCCACTATTCGTAGTTTATTGTCGCAACAGTCAGCTTGACGCCGGCGCGTGCGCTCCCATCTGTCGCGGTCGCTATGGCCGTATAAGGCCGTGGACTTAGCGCTGCGCCTGCGACCTCTGTCTGAAGCCCGTATCTTTGATCTGCCGGTGCATTGTTCCCCACGGCCTTCGTAATTACCGATACTTTCCACACCCTTCGCACTTAGCTGGTTTTGTCGGTCACCCATTAGTAATACAAGTGAAGCTTTCTGTTTTTCTTACTTTTATGTAAAGTTATGTACCTAAGTAATTACCTAATTTTTTTACACCAATTACTTATGTACCTAAATAATTATTTAAAATTGTATAGATATAAGAAAGCATGTAAATAGAAAAACAGCAATAAAGGCTTATATTATTATTATTTATGTAAAGTTATGTACCTAAGTAAGTACATAATTTATTTTTGTGTGTTGGTTCTTACGTAGGTTGTATTATTTATATAGTTTTAGCTTTAAATTTTGGTTTAAAAACAGATTTAAAAAATAGTACCTACTTACCTATCTAACTTAGTCGTACATAACCTACGTTTTTGTACAAAACAAATACCTATACATACTGCAAAAAATAATTGGAAGTCATTTTGCCCGCCACTGCGACCAATCCTCGTTACTTAATCTGATTTCAAGAGTTAAACGTATCCATTCACTTTTTCGATTCCTTCGATCTTCGTCATTGTTTAAGTGGTAAACAAAATTCCTTGCGGCAAGCTAAGGCGGTAAGCTCTTAATGGGCCGTGTCACCTTAATACAGTTATCAGAGTAAGGAAACGAATCTTGAAAAGTGGTTTATATGTCACTGTCTTACATATTACTAATTAATTTACCTGCGTCAGATCATACCCGAACGTTGACATTTCACGTATTTGTCTTCATTTGTACGTAGGTGAGAATAACGATCACGGAACAGTGTAATATAAAAGTATACGGAATCAAAATATATACCAGTATTGACTCATTGCAGTAATGCTTCGTATGTTTTTTTTTCAAAAACATTGTACAAAATTTAACCATGAAAGAACGAATGCCTGTATATAGTTTCTATGTATATAGTCTCGATTCACCATATGTCAAAGAAATGTTATTTGATAATTTAGGGGCGGGAAATAACTTTTTTTCTTTCATTCAAGAATTTGACGAATCGCTGGTGGAAGCTTGACTGCAAAGTCTGGAACATCGGCGCAAGGTTGCCTGCCTATCGGTATTTTATAGGATACATTTCGGAGAGTGCGCATCGGAGTTGCACGACCTAATTCCAGCATCTCCATTCCGCCTTCGGACTACCAGGCGCGGGGAGGGGCTCCATCCTTATGTTGTTGATATCCCATCTGCTCGTACGAAGCGATTTGCTTCTTCGTTCATTATGCGAACGGCTAAGGAATGGAATAGCTTGCTGGCGTCTGTATTTCCCGAAACCTACAACCTTGGGATCTTCAAGGCAAGGCGTGAATAAGCATTTGCTGGACCCGTATGCTCCATCATCGACCTCATCGTCGCTTACCATCGGGCGGGATCGAGGTCAAATGCGGGTTTAGTAGTCAATATTTTTTTTTATGATCAGTGGAATTGGGTGGTACATAGTTACCATGGTAAGGAAAGCGATCAAGCTTGTGTTGGCTAATTCTGAATTTATTCAGTTTAATCTACAATAAAAAACTTAAACTTAACTTAACTTTTTACTCTTAAATTAAAAATTTATGAAACCCCCTACTCACCATTGTGTAGATCCCCTTACTTCTTCCTGGTCATCAACAGGTCATCAAGATTACAGATGTGGGAAGGACACCACTGCTCTAAACATTTGAGCTAAACTCTAGCTGTTTCAAGAGAGCCCATCTGACATCAAACATACTCCAAGATCTTGGAATCCCGCCTGATCCAATTTTATCAGACATGGCTAAGACTATATCGATAAAATAAAGCGTTTAGGTTCATTTAGTCCGCTTCCCCAAAAAGTCAATCCGCGTCCAAATCGAATTATCGGTTGTTGAGTTATGATGCCACAGACAAACAGATACTCGTATTATACGCGTCGAAATTTAATTATCCCTTTCTTTTGGTCGGGGAATAAAAAGAGAGATCGTCACGAATTTCTACTAAGTAGCAAATAATAATATATCGTATACTTTATCCATATCATCGACTTTTATATTACTATAAAAGTTACCCCCCTTAGGAAGAAACTTTTACTCGTGATAATCACGACTTTTACTCAAGTACCACGTTCATCATTATAAAACCGTGATAGCATTCCAGTTCTGAGCCGTCAATCACAGCAGCTATCGAGTATTTTCTCCCAGAGATTGTTAATAGATATGAAACAGATCTTATCGGTAAATTGATCTTGTTTGAAATCGGTCCCGGCGAAAGAAAAAGTAAAATCGTTTTGAACGAGTCTAACAGTTCAAAGAAAAGTGATCTAGTTTCTATTTAAGAAACGTATTTTTCTAAACATTTATAGAAAAAAAATGTTGCCATGTAAAAATTTCATATCTTTTTTTTCAACTTTCTACACAGTCTAGTCCCCCAAAGTGCCTGTTGTATGATTCTTAAGGAAAAGCTTAGGTATTTTAGTGTTATTTTAATATGCTTAAAGTAGTTTATATGTAGCCAGGACCTGCTTGTATGGCGCTAGGGAACGTTGACGTCATAATTATTATTGCCGTTTCATTATACCGTCTGATTTTTTATTGCCCTGTAGCTATTTTATTTTTCAACTAATTTTATTTCTGTTTTCACATTTGACCATCAATTTATGTATATTTCTTATTTTTTTATGAAATGCATTTAATATTTGATACTTGGAAAATACCCTATTTCGTAAACGGTATTATCAAGGAGCGTCGGTTACGCCGTGGCTAGGACGTCGGAATCAAATGCGGGAGGTCCAGGTTCGAAACCATGCAATGTCATGTACCAATGAGTTTTTCGGTTTTATCGAAAGATTTACGTACATTTACCGACAGCTCTGACGGTGAAGGAAAACATCATGAGGAAACCTGCACACTGAAATAACCAGTGTGTGAAATGAGGAAGGCAATGGCAAACCATTAAAATCTGCCAAGACAGTCGTTCTATGTGATTAAGTGATTAATCCTTAGAATGATCACGACCCTCAGCAATGAGGAACACGACTTAGAAGGAAAAGATTATCAAGGAAAATTTGGATCCTAGCTTTTTAAATTACGCTAAACCGCAACTTTATTATTGTACTCGAGTTTTCTCTAGTGTAGAGAGATGTTACAATGTTTCGCCCTTACGACACGCTTGGCCGTCCGATTGCGGAATTTGTGCGCAAACAACAAGAACAAAACAAAAAAACAATGGGCATCAAGCCTTGCTTCTTTATTGACATTTTATATGAGGAAAATCTTGCTTGGTTTCTTTGTGCTTTTGTATTTTTATGGTACTAGAAAGCTACCTCTTGCCATAAGTTGGATGAAGTTTCCTTTAGGTTTTTTAAAATTGTATAAGGACTAAGGAGAGCAGACGAGCAAACGGGTCATTTTATTTTAATTTATTTTATTTGGGTAGCTTACAGCCTTATTTACAAGTTACATATACATATATAAAAACAATAGCCATTTATAAGCTCCCACAGTTATTAAAAAGATAATAATAAAACTCTTAATCTAGCAACCATGTACATTTACAGATAGGCAGAGGAAAATTCGTTAGTGAGTAAGGATTTTACGGAATCAGGACTACTGTTGAAGAGATCTAAAGTAGGGTTATTGCTTAGCTGGTTAAATGCTGCACATGCTCTTACTAGATAGCTATTATTTCTGTAATTTGTGTGACACACAAATTACAGAAATAATAGGGACATCTGTCACATGTCATCTGATGGTTTAAGTTGTTAGCATCGCCCACAAACATCGCACCTCAGTATAATGTTATTAGAGGGTTTTTGATGCGCCGCTAACCTTGACAACTTAGATGGAATGCCTTATCTACTGGTAATTACGCTGGCTCTATTACCCTTCAAACCGAAACGCAGCAACGCAAGAAATGCTGCTTTACAGCAAAAGGGTGATGCCTCCCAGACTGATTCTGCACAAAATCACTAATTCCCCATTTCTCTCTAATTCTAATTTTCTCTGATCCACGGGCTTACGATATAACCCCCATGTAATGTTACATACAATCACCATCACCATGTCATCACCCTCCCACACTCTTAGTACCTCACATACACACTAATATCCTCATTCATATAAACAAACACATTCATACAACACAACACGCACACACTGTTGCTTTCTTCGTACGTGCAGTCACTGAGGGGCCAGCTGAAAATCAGCGCTGTGGCTTGCCTCAGCATTATGCTGAGCTGGTGTACCCTTTTTGGCACTGTACCGCACCGGATGTTTTGTGCTGTATGTATTATATCTTTGCATACTTCTGTATTGTGCTCTCGCTATATTCTGTTGTTTACAGTGCTAATAAACGTTTTCAATTTCAATTTTCACATCAAATCCCATACAATGATTACATTCGTGTATTCCCATTGATGGAGCATAAAGTTAATATCTCAAAGAAAGTTGTTCCGGTGTCTGAGTATTGAAAAACCCCGTGCAGTATTCATAGCTTGGACCAAGAGCCGTTATTAATACCGGACATTTACGAATCGTAAATATTTATACCGTGGAATAAATTTTTACGATTCTACCGGTGGGACAGGGCTGTAATGTGGTTACGATTATTTATTTACTGTGTTTTCTCTGTGCTAACTTATTCTTTACGTTATCTTCATAAGATGTCACTGCTATTATACTGTTTAGCCCTCAAATTTAAGCTCTTAAATATTAATTGAATAAAGAAACAGGTAGAGCAGCCAGGCAGGATACCAAAGTCTAGCCAAGATGAACAAGTCATGAATCGAGAATTATGAACAGGTGATGCCTGAAAATCAGCGCCGCAGTGCTAAATCCGCTGCGGCAACAGGCTGAGGCAGTCCCCTTTTTCCGGTGCTGCACACCACCTTCATCCAACTTAATTACTTTTGTTTATTTATTTTTATAATATATTTGTTTAATATTATTTTTATCTTCTGTACCTAATGAAATGAAATATTTTATTTCCAGAAGCATTACAGTATTCTAATACAATACAATACACATTATTAATTAAATACATTAAATGATATTCAAATTGTTAACTTAAATTAAATTAAATGAAAATTATAATGCTTGCTTGCTTAGCGTATGGTTAGTGGCCAACCTATTTGTCAGTGTTGTTCAGGCCGCCCGTAGGCCTCTGACATGGCTTAACGACTGCTGTCGAACGACAACAACCGGGTCCGACTGCTTAACGTGCTTTCCGAGGCTCGGAGGAGCTCAGATGAAATATTCCACTAGCGGTCACCCATCCAGGTACCGACCGCGCCAACGTCGCTTAATCTGCACGATCACTTTCGGACCGCAACTAGGCTACGAGCTCCTTAAAAATTATAATAATGTCAGTAGATTACACAAACATAAATTGTAATTGTTTTTATATGTGTGCTATTGGAAATAAATTGATTCTTTCTTTCTAAACTTTATTTTAAAGGCCTTTGAGTTACGGCCCTGCTTAGGTAGTGCATAAAATCGCTATTATAAAAACTATTATTATTGTGCTAAATATCGACACTTAGCGTCGTTTCACAGCAGACATCTGTCTGGCCACAGATCTGTTATTATCCGGCACCGAACAGAACGGTTTCAATTTAAATATGATAGTTAACAACTACTTAGCGTTCACTTTGCATTCTGCAGTCACTGCAACTCGCTCACTTACCTACATTATTTTACATAATGAACGTATTTTGCATAATTATTGCGAATTCATAAGAAAAAGAAAGTTTAAGCTATCAAATCAGAATGTAATGTGGGATTACCTGGAGTTTACCGTAGGTATTTTATAGTACTTTCTCAGTGAACCATCTTGGAGTGTTAGATTTCTAAAGTTCAATTAACTTCTCACCTTACTGGACAGTCGTTAACTTTGATATCTCTGCTTAATAGATGCTGCTCCTAAGTACCTAATCATACGTGATAATTTACATTAACTTAAATTAGGTACAAAAAGGAATTTATATTTTCCGTAGCATACTTTATAAAGACACGAAAATCACAAATAAATAAAAGCACCATGCCTACAAACTCGATATTCTAGAACCTGAAGAATAAGAGAAACTCACGATTTTTATTTTTATTTATAAGGGAAATCTACAGCATTAACAATTATAAAATTACATATGTACGAGTATTAAACTTAAAGAAGGCCAATTACAGATTTCCTCGTTTATATATGACTTGTATACCTACAGAACGCGGTTAGCTTTAGACTAATAATGTAGAATTAACATGAATATGTCATACATATTTACCACGAGTATTAAATGTTATTTGTAAGTACTTGTTAATCAAGTGCTGGCTAAGTGACTAAGATTAATATGTGGTGGCGTGAGAGTTTGAGGGTGTGTTGTGTATGTGTGTGTGAAAGGGTGTGTAAATACCGACTGTTTAAATACCAATGCAGCATTACGGATTAAACACATATATAATATTGTTATTGTTTTGTGACCAAAATAATAACAATAACAATCCTCAGTCACAGCTCCATACATGCATGACAAGGTGAAAAACAGTTCCCATGTAATTTAGCTAGTCTGTCTAGTCTTTAGACAGCAAACACCGTGTTATAGTAAATCTAATTCTAAATCTAATCTAAAACGATTTAAAACGATAAAATATAGCCAATCATCCGTAGCATAAAATAAAAAATGATAAATTATTTTCACCCATCCCAAATCAATATAAACCAGACTATGCTCCTTATACAAGGTCCCGGTTAGCTACATCCAAACGGTAACCTTAGTAACCTAATGCTTCTAAAGGCCTAGTGGCCTAACCCGTGACTACGCTACTGACACATGATTTACGGCCCCCGCCATGAATAGGGCCTATTGGTGCTAAACGTTGGTTTAGCTGAAGTTATCTCCCTACGAGGTCCAATAGATAGCCGGATAAAGGGTCAAGTGCCTCCTTAACCGAAATATTCGCCTTTATGTCTGTAAAATGAAATTTTATGTACTTTCCTGAGAAAACGGTATATTCTAGTCACGTCACCTATAAAAGATAATAACGCGAAGGCAATATAAATTTTGCTTTCCTTCTACGAATATAATATCACCAATTCCTCAAACAATATAGATTCTGCAATACAGATTCTTGTGTTGAAAGTGACTGACTCTGTATGACCCTCTGCAAAAACCTGTCTACCACAAAATAGCATTTTAGTTTTAATTAAAGGGTAGGTAATAAAGCCAGCGTGATTACCAGCACATGAGGTACTCCATCTAAATACTCACGGTTAGCAGCGTATCGAAATCATTTGATAACATTATAGTGAGCTGAGATGTTTATGGGCGACGGGACCTCATCTTACCATCAAGTGACCCGTTTTCTCATCTTCTCTCAGTAAATAAATAAAAAAATCTGCTTTCCGTCTTCAACATCATGTGACATAATCCTCTCTAGAAGCTATACAAAACTTTTAATTTCTACCAGTAGAGCTTTCTAGTGCTTTGCCGCAATGATGAGAAATCTATAAATTTAATCTGTGATTATTAAATTACACAGAACGATTTTCGATTTTCAAGATCAAGTCAAGTCAAGTTAATTTCAAGTCTTAGGTTGGTCATAATATTTTTGACTTCTTTGTACAACCAATTCTTGACAAAAATAAAAAATAAATTATTATTTTTTATTAATGCAGACAGTATATTTTACATTTTCTCTGATTTCCCTGGCTCCCACAATAGGATACCCTGTGTTGTGGGGGTCAGTCTCTTCCGATATATCTAAATTATGATGACATAATAAAGTTAATATTATTATTATATAAGGTTATGCAAATAATTAAATAATTAAGTATGCGTGTATGTGATGAGGTGTGTATGAGGGGTGTGTGCGTGAGAGGGTGTGTCTGAGGGAGGTGAGCGTGATATGGTGTGTGTGATTTGTGTATGTGGTGTGTGTGAAATCTTATATCACTTCATTTAGGAATATCGCTCAAGAAGTTTTCTTGAGCTGAACATTCTGCAATATGAATGTTATAGCAATTACTTGCGCTTGCTCAGTTAACGACGAGGGTGTGACAATAATAGCTGGATTAAGGACACGCTTGTGAGTCATCACCACAGCCTTCGAAGGGAACAGGTTGTGGCCATATATTATTACCATTACTTACTTCCATCAGCTTTGGAGCCATTTGTGTATTGATCATTATGCGTATTGAACATTTTCGAAAAAAAAGTGTTTTGAAAATGTTGCGTATTGAGCATTAGGCGATGCCACGATTTAGTTGAATGAATGAATACTCTTTATTGCACAAAATTATTGTGATACAATGCGTATAAAACGATTAATACAATCTAGGCGGTCTTATCTCTAAAAGCGATATCTTCCAGGCAACCTTTTTGTGGAGTAATTTTGGTAAAAAAAGGTAGGTATAAAGGTAGATAGATAGATAGAAACACTTTATTGTACACAAAATCAGGAAAAGTAAAAACTACAGGAATAATAACACGATATGTACAAAGGCGGCCTTATCGCTTAAAGCGATCTCTTCCAGGCAACCTCTGAAGTTAATTGGACATTAAAGAGATTAGCGACAGTGTAGTGTGAGGATATGAAAATGGTTACTATATATAGGTAGGTAGGTTGAATATGGATTAAAACAATAATTATTATACAGAACTATCTACTGTAAAGATAATAAAAGTAAACTGATAATTTGAGGCTCTTTACTCTAAACTTGCCCAGAAAATAACGATAAAAAAAAGATCTAAGGATTTTAAATATAGAAAAAAGTACGTGATAACTTTACAAAGCCGGAAGAAAGGGAACGTGGCCAGACAATCTGGTCGCCTGTCACCTGATACGTGGATGCAGTCCGAAGTAGGGCTTCTTGGGAATTCACGCGAGCCTTGATTCACTGTTAATGTTTTTAGTTGAGTCTCTACTCTCTTCAAGTACCTACCTATGTCTTTTATGTTTATCTTATTATACTGATACTCATACCATTTATTGCTTTTCATGTGTAACAATTGGTCTTAAAAAATATTATATGTTCATACATGAAACCCTGAGTAGGGCACCGCAATATAAAATAAGAAATTATAATAAATTACAATAGTAATAAATGATACATTAAATTAAATGTCATTATAAGTTATAATTGATTTTATAGTTAGGTATTGTTTTTATCATCAAAAAACTCCTGCAGTTGTATTATTTTATTGTTATCTAAATTAATCATATCCTCTACAATCCATTTCTTAAACATACAACATGATAGGAAAGCAATTTTGTCTACCTTTTTTCTGGCCTTCCTTAAATCCGTAAAACCTGGTTTTGGGATCAAGCTTATAATTGAATCACAGGATCTTCGTCATATATTCACCTATGGCATAACACAATTCAGTAAGAATAAGAATAGTTTATTTGTGCGGTAAGATTACAATGGAGTAGGAACTTAAGCATATGTTACATTAAACTAAATAAAATTAGTGAGCAACCAGTTATCCTACTATAGGCGCTGACCTCCGAAGGAAGTTCCTGTATCTCGGAGGACAGATCTCTTCTTTGACCAGTGCTAATGAACATGTAACAGAACATGGGATAATATAATAGTGCAAAATTTGGAAGAAAGAAAAATAAGAACAATAATAAAGGTTTAATATAAGGGGTGGTGTGAGTGTGTTTGTGTACCTCTGATATAATGATATTTTAACCCGACAACTTTTCAAGGCTTAACAGCAACACAAATCAACATCATTTAAGGTCCGTGCTCACAGATTTCACACCATTTCCAGTATTCTGACGGGTCCAGATTGGGTCCAATCTACGGCTGGATTTACGGGATTGGTTGACTTGACCGCTGCTAGCTCGCTATCGCAAACGAGGTGCTATCTGTGACAAGGCGTGGGTTGGCGACTTGGCACGTAATCAGGTGGATGCTACTGAATCTAGGTATTCTTGCAAGTGCTCTGTGGCCATGAGCTTTCCATTTCAGTTAAAATTACTGATCACCAGGTTTATAGTAGCAACGTTTGTAGTAGTGTAGCAACATCCCTAAATACTATAATAGAAGTATGTATGCAATATGTGCAAAATCATCTCTTTCTAACCATAATAAGCATGAAGCGTCGGTGGCACAGTGACTATAGGACACCGGACTCCCGTGCGGGAGGTCCGTGTTTGAAACCACACAGTGCCATGTACCAATGAGTTTTTCGTATTTTCGAAGACTTACGTACATTTACCGACTGCTCTAACGGTGAAGGAAAACATCGTGAGGTAACCTGCACACTGAGATGACCAGTGTGTAAAATGGGGTAGGCACAAAAGATTCTCAAGGGTCGAAGTGCCGCTGGGCTATTCCCGGCCCCCTATCATAAGACGATCAACGTTAAATTATTATTCACTCAGTAACACTTCAAAAATTCTTTAAAGAATAAAACATATTTTCCAATTACCACATACGTAAAGCTGCCTTAAATATATTTTTATCTAATTTTTGCCATAATTTCTACGAAAATAATGAAGGATAGTACTTTAGCAAAAGATCATGGACTTCTTTGTCCTTTATCCTTGTCTGTTACATCAAGTTATTTTTTCGTTGCCACAAAGTAGTTATTTACGCCTATACTGGATCTTCAAACCACTTATAGATATCATATACTAGTAGCTTTATTATAATAGCTAATATCTATAACTTGTTGAGAACATTCTGCTATCGACTCTAACATTATTGTTTATTTATATTTCATTTATAGAGTACTTCAGATATCCTTCTTCAATAGTTATCATTATGATATCTGGAATAAGTGTCTCTTTGAAGAGTTGTTATGACACTAACCATTCTGGTTTGGTTCTGTAAATTCGTTCTGCTTCTGTGGGCTGGACGCTTGTCGCGAGATTAACTTTCTGGATTTATTTCCGTTTGCTGGATATAAATGTCTGAAAACGAGTTTACATTATCTGCATTAATTTATCTTTATTAATCTTTACGACTGCAAATACCACATGTCGTCAGGATATTTGTTTTGTAAAGTTTATGCCCTCCATAAATTATGATATTACATTTATAATTTTACTGTGACACTAAATGAATGTGTTTCTAGAAATAAATTGGAATTTATTGTGAGTGGAAAAAATATAATACCTTGTTGTCTTTTATTTATTATTTAACCATTAATAATCAATACTTAGGTAGCTATATTCTATGATGGTGTAGATCAATAAGTACCTTTTGATGATTTCCTGACATAAAACTTGCCTACCCTCTTTCTAAAGTTTCCATTTTATAAGTCAATGCCTATAGTGGGTTCTTCAGTATGGGTTGTCTATTATAGCACAGCCTAAAGATTATCCTTCACATACTCGTACAGACAGACGAACTAAGCGGAGTGTTTTGTTTTATACTGTGAAAAGATTTTAAAAAATAACGACTTCCCTTTCCATTTGTCTACAGCCACAACCGGTCGCTCACGCTCAGCCGCTCGCGCTGCCACCGGCATCGGCTGCGCCCGCGCCGTCAGCCTCGTTGTGCGCTGCGCCGCGCACCATCGTCATCCAACGACCCGACGCGCGGCACGGCTTCGGTTTCACGCTCAGGCATCTTGTCGTGTACCCGCCAGATTCACTGCAGGTAAGGTCTTACATATCCACCAATCGGACTATGCCTGCACGGGGTACATCCTTAGCACATAACTCCTTGTTTGTATATGGGGAGACCTAGACCCAAAATAAGAATGAAGAGATTGAAGAGTTCTTCAACGTCAGTAAGATCTGGTAGGTACTCGCCAACCCACATTGCATTATTTTAAAAAAATAACACTTAGTTTTAATTAAAATTGAAATTTATTTTATTATGGTTAATTATATATTCAATGTAAATAATAATGGTTTGTAATGATAAATGTATGTGACGTATAATTGAATATTATAAATAAATCTGAATCTGGAGAATCTACCGCCGGGTAGATTATTTATAAGTCTAGGCCGCCGGGGTATCTTGCCTCATTCTTATCCAAAACTATGCTTCTTCTCTGTCATCACCAGTCCTTTTTTCCAAACCCCCGAAATACCACACAGCAATATTCCTTCCAGGAGTTGTACGAGGATGCGCGTCACCTTGCGGTGGGCGCGGTCGGCGCGCCAATGGACACCATCTTCGTGAGGTCCGTGCGGCCGGGCGGGCCGGCGGCGGCTGCGGGTCTTCGCGCCGGCGACCGCGTGCTAGCCGTCAACGGGGAGCCCGTCGGCTGCGGCCGCTCCCGAGCCCCCTATGCCAGAGTCGTGCAGCTAGCCCAGCGGGAGCCCAGGACGCTGAGATTGACTGTCGTGCCGAAAGACCACGATCTGTTACAAAGGGTAATAGCTATGTATGAATCACGGCTAAATGGTTTATAGTAGTCTGTAGAGCCCTATGCCAGGGCCGTACAGCTAGCTATTCGAATGTGGCCACTCCCGAATACTTACCTTATGCTAATTTTATTCGCTCGCGCAGTGGACGCCCAGAACCCTGTGACTGACTGTCGTGCCAAAAGACCACGATCTGTTACTAGGGGTACTACTAAAAGCAGTAACCATGGTAAGAATTCGAATGTTGTATAATGTGTTCAGGTTGTAGTCGAATGACGTTTGAAACGCATCTTACAACAACCTTAAGTAACCAAAACGCTCCAAGTGCAATTTTGTCCTCTTCCACAAGAGACAAGAGTGACATTCATTGGAATATATTATGAAGGAGAGATAACTCATAATAAGATGTCAACACGCTGTCCATTACTCTATTCATCTATTAGGGCAGATCACCTGAAGTATACAGAAATAGAAGTAAATCAGAAAAATAACGTTCATTCTTTCTCCTCAGTATTTCAGCGAAGCAGCCTACAACCCTGAATCGAATCAGCGGGCTATAGAGATGCCTGCCCCGGTGGAGCACGAATCGCGGCTTTTCGACGCTTATCGCAGGCCTAGGGCTGCGCTACCGGCTCCGCAGGCGCCCATCAGGCACCGAGAAGACCCGGAGTATGCCAGCGTGGGGTCGCTTGCGCCGTCGCGGTTCGATGTGGCGCGGTTGACTGGAGCACCGCACTATCTTTTGCATGATGGGTAAGGGAACCTTTTTTATAAAGTATAACAAAGGACATGCACATACAAAGGATAAGGGCTATGTAAATTAATCAAGGTTATACGATCAAGTAGTGTATGGCCCTAGCGCTCCAGAGAGCGCCATGACAGGGTGGTGACTTGCCCAGTGGGAGCCCAGTACGCTGAGGTTCAGTCACAGTATCACAAAGGGTAAGAAGTGACATTGTTAATGAATCGAGGGTGAACGGGATAGTCAATTGTGGCCGCTCCCGAGCTCCCTATGCCAGGGTCGTGTAGCCCAGCGGGAGTTCAGGACGCTGAGTCTCACTGTCGTGCCGAAAGACCACGATCTATCACAAAGGGTAAGGGCTATGTAAATTAATCAAGGTTATACGACTTATCCTAAGGAGTTATGATCAAGGTTGATGATAACAATTTTGGTCCATTATTTGGTCTTACATTCAAATCCGAGCTGTTGGAAAATATATTTTGTGAATTTCTAATGATCATCAACTTCTCGATTCCGTCTGAAACCATCTTTGTTATAAGGAAAACTGGATATGACTCGGATATTGATCAAAAAACGATTGTCTTATTCCATTTCCAATATTACCGTTTAACTTTACTCATTTCTCATTTCAGTAGGCGAGAATCAGACACCTCGCTGCCATCATCGGCGACAGAAAGCAAAGACAGTCTCGGCTCGTTTGACTCGAACTCGACGCTCACTGGCCGGGAGCTCGACGACTCGATCATCCTGTCGCGAATACGAAAGAGCCTCGAGCAGAAGGAGGCGTTCCTACGACGCCCGAGTCAGCCCACTGGTTGGGTCACCCCCGAAGCCCCACCACCGATCAAACAAAAGGAGTTCTACGCCAGGCCACAGAAACTACAGAAACCAGCGTGGCCACCCCCTGCGGCGTCCCCTCCCCTCGCCGCTTCTCCACCCCCGTCGCTCCCACCTCAACAAGAAAAGAAAGAAGATTGCTCTGCAAGTGTGGACAGTGGAACATACAGCAGCCACAGCGAAGTCAACGGAACTTATGGCGATAAGAACAGGTTAAAACAGGACAAGGCTCAGTTTGTGGCAACTCTATCGAAAATCCAAGAGATGGCGCCAAGTATTCAGAGTACCAATGGTGGGACAGTCATTAATGGTTCGTTGACCGAATTTAGAGAAGATCCTAGCATTCAGGATAACAGGTAAGCAAAAGTAGCTTGGAAACCCCTGTTTCTATCTCAATACATTTTATAGAACTTAATTTTTTTGTCTGGCATATGTGAACCCCTCTGAAAGTTCCAAAGTAGTCATTTCATTTTCTAGTGACTAAGTAGTTCAGACTGTACTAGTCTGATTGGTTCAATATCTTAGAATTTTGGTGGAAATGACCTTGAGGAAGTCTGAATATCATAGGAAAAAATAAAATTTACATGTACACATGTACAATCCACTAATCAGCACCGAGTCCAAACGTAAGCAAAAGAAAGCCCTAACAGTAAGGACTGACGATTACGATTTGGAGAGAAGTTAAATTGAAACTTCAACTGTCTAATTCCAGATATCCAGTCCCTGAACTCCAGTTAGTGACAGCTCGAACGAGGCAGCTGGAAGAGGCTCGGGGTGGGGGAGAGCAGCGGACAGAAGTGGCTCGCAGCGAACTGGCAAGGATCTCCAACCCCAGGTTGGATCCCAGTGTGGCGCTGCGACGTAAGGAGTTCGAGACCAGGGCGGTGAGGAGGGAGGCCCGGTCGCTGGATGTCCAGCCACAGCATGGTAAGTCTACTTTTAAGCATTCTAACTAGGCTCGAGGTAGAACAGATAACAGAAGTGGCACACTGCGAACTGGCCAGGACCACCAACCCCAGGCTGGTGTGGCGCTGCGACGCAAATAGTTCGAGACCAGAGTGGTTAGGAGGTAGGCCCGGTCGCTGGATGTCCAGGTTCAACATGGTAAATCTACTTTTAAGCATTCTAACTAGGCTCGGGCCTGGGCAATATAGAAAGAAAGAAGAAAGACAAGAAGTGGCTCGTAGGAAGCTGGCCAGGATATCTAAGTTAGTTTAGAATCAAAAAATGCAAAAAAAAATGTAATGTGAACTTTGCAACATTATTGGATGGGGTCGTCGAATTGATGTTATTCTGAAGATGCTATAAGCTGTGATGATTGAAGGTAACGAGTACCTAGGTACTAAAATAAAATAAAAATTGCACAAAGTTTTACCAACATTGCCATAGTCATGGCCAAGGCCTCTATGGTTCATTATACGATCGTGTTTTCCACGTAAATTACTCAAATCCTTTATAAAGATAACGAATGAACACACTAGGATTTCTTTGATAAGCAAATCTTTTTATCAGTACTACACTAGTATGTCCACAACCCTGATAGGGGCCTGACACACCGCGTGTTTGTTATAAACATTGGAAAGTGGTGGATGGTTGGAAACCTGTGAAGTTATTATGAGAGTGTTTTCGACATTAAAAGGAACTTTCTAAGTAGTGTACCTACCTATTTCTCAGTACTACACTAGTATGTCCACAACCCTGATAGGGGCCTGACACACCGCGTGTTTGTCATAAACATTGGAAAGTGGTGGATTTTCATGTGAAGTTATTATGAGAGTGTTTTCGACATTAAAAGGAACTTTCTAAGCAGTGTACCTACCTATTTGTTATCGATTGCTCAAAGGAATTGAAATAGTGATAGTTGACTTTCGATTTCTGTTGGATTACTACGAGTAAGTCTATGCTCATAGCATTTCAGTGTGAAACACACCGGTAACATATCGCCTTGCACTTGCAGTATTATTATCCTGATTTACTGACAGTTTTATGAATGGATGAATTACCCTGATTGACTGACAGTTTTATTTAGATACAAAGTAGTTGAAAGATATGGCGAGGCCAGTTCAAGTTCTATCACTGAAAATAAATAACAACCGCTAAATATAAAAATAAAATCTCGCCATTCGCTCGTACGCTCATCTACTACCAGAAATACTCGTATAAAACTTGCGGTTGTTGTGAAAATTGTAGTACATTGTTAGACTTAAATAATATACTGTTTCACGAGTTTTTAAGAAATAAGAAATAAGAAAGCTTTATTGCCCACCATAAGGTACAAATCACTTAACTATAATAATAACTATAACTAATTATTCATTAACCTATGCACTACTACCATATATATATATATATGAATCGGTGGCGGCAATTGGCGAATTGCTCAGTTGTTGCCGGCATGGACTCCGGAGTACGAAGACCCATGCCAGCACTGGTTTTCAGCACTCACCATCTCTGATGCTTTAATTATATAGGGTACTGAGCATAAAATAAAGATCTTAAGATTATAAAGTATATTAAATTAATATCCAGTATGTGTGAGATGTATGAAAGGGTGTGTGCATGTGGGAAAGATGCGTGTGAGTGTGAGTGTTATGTTGTGTGAGGTGGATGTGTATGTGGGTTAACCCAATTTTGAGTATATTTATTTTTCATACGGCCGTTTTTTTCAGTCTTCGTTTTTATTTTCTTTTTGTAAATAATATTATTATCTTTTTGTTTTTGGAAGAGTATCAATTTGTACTTCTTTTTAAAAGTATGGCGACAAATTTTTTTTACTGTATTTTATTAATTACGACCGGTTTCGTTTACCATCTACAGGTATTTGTTTATAATTATTTTCTTAACTACATGTAGGTAGATAAATACAACTTTGCGTTTTGTTTTTGCAATTACTACTTTGTTTTTGACATTTCGTTAGAACGAATGAAACCGGTCGTATAAATAAAATACAGTAAAAACCCGTGAAACAGTATATTATTTAAGTCTAATCGTATACTTATGTCTTATACAATAGGATGCAAGTACTATTTTAATACAGTTGCCGACAATTATAGTCTAAATTCATTTGTGTAATTATTCATACTTTTCAAAGTTCTGGCCCTATGATCTTTCAGTTTATGAACACTCTGTGATAACTTGTCGATTCAAATTCAACGTAATCACAGAAATCGGCCCCCCTCTCCTCTAGAACATTGACGTGAGAGCACTAATAGCGAACAAAAATTTGACCCATAGGGCTTATATTTTCATACATTTGACATTTCAGTTCCCGACTAATGTATGGGAAAACACTTACATCGCATGCACCAACTGGCAGACGCGATTTCCTTATAAATCTTCTCTAGCGAGCAATCTACATAGGGGTGAATTACAAAATTCTTGAAAGTAATATAGAAACTCAAGATTCTTGACAGCATTTAATTTACTTCCAAATCTGAAAATGTCACACTTTTGTAAGTCAGGTACCCTATATTCTTGTATAATTTTTATTCCAGATTTAGAGCATGAGCATCCAAGTCTCGGCGGCAGTTTATCCGGCAACCAGTTGATGATCACCGGCAGCAAACACCTACATTGTCCACCTCCAGATGGATATGTGCCCGGTTAGTAAAAAATATAATCTGGGACTTTTAGTACCAGCCCGTACGGGCTGGGCACTGGGCAATAATTTGGATGTAGTACAGTTTCGGGAGGAGCGGATTATGTAAACGCAGATCATAGGATATTGAGGGGTTTACCATCCATGGGAAACATTACATTCGGGGAACCTTCAGGGCTTCAACCCGAGGGTGGGCTATGATCCTTATATAAACCCGTGCGGAGCCGAACCGGGCAGCTAGTATCTAATACGCAACAAGAAATTAACGAGCATAGATATTAGACGAATTACATCTTGTTCCATAGCCGCGCATCAATTTTATGTCATTGGTAAACATTCGCTTTTAAATCCCACTACGCTGTCTTTTAGTTTGAAGAGTAAGAGAGCCAGCGTAATTACTGACACATGAGGCAAACCATCTCAATCCTCTATGTTAGCAGCACATCGAAAACCCTCTGATACATTAGTGAGGTGATATGGTCTATGGGCTACGCTAGGGGGTTCACTTACCATCAGGTGGTAGTTACTTAAACCTTAAAGTTTGTTAAACAAAATTCCAGCTGGTTTAAATAAGCGAAGGATGTTATTGGGCGGAACACCAGATTATGGACTCAGAATAGGCTTGTTTTTGAGGTGGTTCCCAGAAGTACACGTACACACGCAGGATTTACCCAATAATAGATTTAAGGCAGCTTTACGTAGGTGGTTATTGGATAATATGATTTATTCTGTTAAAGAATTTTTATGGTGCAACTGAGTGAATAATAATTTAACGTTGATATGATAATGGTAATTAACATAAAAATAGTGCTTATAACCAATATCAGCCATATAAAATTATGTCAATACGGGCAAAGTTTCATTAAATACGAGTACATATTATATACTCGTAATAAAATTTTCATTATGTAATGAAATTTTGTCCGCATTACCATAATTTTATATGGATGATATTGGTTGTAACACTATTTTTATGTTAATTACTTACCCTATGTATACCCTTTTCAATGCAATAAATAATATTCTATTCTATTCTAAAACTCTATATTTATTTACAGAAAAAGAAAAGGTTCAAATGCGAGCAAGGTCAAACAGTACCGGTAGTGAAGGATTGCCCATTAGAAGACATCATGCCTCAGGTAACAGCCTCATACATAACTCTCACAATTTTACTTTTCTTGCACATCGTAGTGCACCAATTCTCTTTTCATATCACTTCACTTCTGATTTTTCTGAGCTTGTGAGTGGCTTGATGTTTACTTTAGGCTAGGTTAATATTTCTTGCAATATTTGTAGGTAAGTATAGTAGAAGCGATATAAAAGTTATTATTTAACTGCTGCGTTTTCTTGAAAGCAGTTACGAGTTAAAGAAACATGGTTTTGCATGTTGATTTATAGTGAACATTCTTTCTTATAGCTTTGCTCTCAACTTCTCATTCAAATTCTGCTAAGGCTTGAATCATGATCACCAATCAACACGCTTATTGGTCGCGGTGTTTAATTACTACACATACACTGACCAATAAAAATGCAGTAACAAGTCACTCACAAGTTCACCATACAAATGTCAGCGCTTTATAATGATATATCGATTAGGTACCTACTTATGTACAAAACAGTTTCCGCAAACTACTAAGTACTTATAGATAAGATATAGAACTGCGTTTGATTCATCAATGTTATTCCTGTTTATTATGCAAGGCAATTCTTACGGAATTAAGCGAGAAGGATTTGAACCTGCGAATGGAATTACGGAACCTCTTACCGAATTCATCGAAACCAGTACAGTACAGTAGCCTACGCCGATTACACCTCGTGAAGTTAGTTGACGCCTGTAGGCTCACTTCACAATAGGACATAAAACGCAAAGCGTTGCGTAGATGGAGCCACGAGCACACTCCGTAAACAGAAAAGAAAACGAAACGTCATTTTTGAAGGTATCACAAATTTCTCGTTATTTGGATTAATTTAATTTTTCAAAGCTATTAATAAGATTGTGATGATATCATGACAGCATATGGCCATTTCAAAATAGCAGACCTAAAATCTGGTAAAAATCGTGGCGCTAGTCTGAAGGAATTTATACGTATCTACATATTGATATTTTTGTGCTAATTTAAAGTGCTAATTTAAAGTTTATTAAACAAAAATCTTGTAAAATCATCCAATATTAATCAAAATAATCATTATTTTTTTATCAAATTATTGTCATTGAAAGCAATAAATTTATGTTTAGAACAAAATCATTAAGTCGTATTTTTGAATGTTTTTAGCTAGTGGCGCCTCTAGTGGTAAAACATTGCAGGATTATCTCCTATTGTCAAACGAACCAGTCGCGTGATCGCATTTACACTCCGCCCGTCTGTTCCGGCAAACAGTTTAGCGGCGGTAGCTGTAAATAGGTACCTAGTTGATTGTAAAGCGCTGACAGCAGCGACCACCCGGCAAAATTTCACGCGGCGCTTGGAGCACGGCGTCTAATGGCACTATTACTGCGCCCAAAGATGGCAGTCACGCGAAGAGACGAATGGGGCTGAACAGAGAGCAAATGGAGGCAATGAACCGTGTGTCGCTGCCCGGCGCGGGCGCCGGGCCGGACGGGCCGCAGAGGCCGACGCAGCTGAGCCTGGCGCCGCCGTCGGCCTCCACCTCGGCTTCGGCGTCGGCCGCCACCTCGCCGTCGCCGACGCCGAGCACGCCCGCCGACTCAGGTCCCGCCTGCGACACGCCTCGTCTTCTTCTTGGAATGCTTTCGCTCCCTCTCTGATTTCCCTTTAAGAAAATATAACCTGCAATATTTCAATTACCGTAATTACCTTAAGCTGCCAATTTATCTTGCAAAATAAATTGTCAACTATGGGTGCACTGCGTCCCGATTGATCTTTTTGACAGGGAACCCCTGTACTAAATGCCTTCCTATTCAAAACGAGCGGTACGGCAACGGCCCGAGTGACACTCTGAGTGACACCAAAAAACAATTGCAATCTACATACTATCCAGTTGTAAAAATTTATCAGAAAAGAGCCGCCCGTACATTAGGATTCCTTGTCCAAAAGTGTAGGCACGATCAGAATCGTGCTTCGGGTTTTTTTTTCGGACAGCATCGGCTGTAACTGTGATTGTCAATTTTTTTTCTCTAACTAATTTTTTTAACCATTCAGGTTAACGTAGCCATCCATGAATTCTCGGATTTGGATGCAGTGTACCAAACATTCTGGATATACGAGTACCTACTAAATATTTGAAATATTGTTGCGTACCTAAAAATTTTCCATATCTATTTCACCATTTTCGATCATAAACTTCTGGTGTGTTTCTGGGTGCCTTCAAATCAATGTCCACCTAATCCATAAGGACATTGTTTCGAAGGGTTCAGAGAGCGAGCGATTTGAACCTAACTATCCTCTCTACTAAACACGTATTAACGGAATGCCATGTTTGTGCTTATATAGGTGTGCTACTAATGCAGATTAACGGTCGTGCCCATCGATGTTAATTTACTAATCTTACTGTGAAACTTGTCTCTGAGATGGTTCAATAAACTGACGTTTTCTCGACAGGTTTTGCTGACGATCTTGTGACTAGAAGACAGAAGAAAGATGCTCAACTTGGCGGTCAGTATCATTATCAAAATTAATATCAAAAGCTTTTTAATGCATCAGTTACGTAATTTTTCTTTTATATTCATGTCCAGTTAAAATCAAATCGTTGTGATCCGTACTGGAATGATTACGGGAATTGTACTTGAATGTACTGCGAATAGTTATATGCCATTAGCGGTCACCCATCCTGGTTCTGACCACGCCCAAGGTTTTTGCTGGATTATTTTCTTACCATGCTCCTTGGCTAGGAGCTCTTCATTGAGCTCTCAAAAAATCAATGGCTTACAGAACATTCCAATCGTGTAGGTTCCAAACCGTAAAAGAGCGTCGGTGACGTAGGGGCTAGGACGTAGAATTCTAAACCAGGCATTGCCATGCACGACTGCTCTGACGGTGAAGGAAAACATCGTGAGGAAACCTGCATACTGAGATGACCAGTGTGTGAAATGGGGAAGGCAATGGTAAATCTGCCACGAGAGTCGTTCTATGTGATTAATTCCTTAGAATGATCCCTCAGCAATGAGGAAAACGACTTAGAAGAGAAGAGAGAGGTTCCAAACTGATAGTTTCACATATGAAAATTATTATCAAAAAATCTAATCATTATTTCTTTATATCAAGCAGAAGAAGAGAAAGCCATGCGAAGGGTGTCGTACTTGAAAGCCACGTGGGGTGACCGTCTACACTTGGACAGTGATGTGGAACCGGACGCCGATCATGCTCTTAGAAGGTACATCATTACAAACTTACTATCTTTATCTCTATTAGTACTTAATTTTCTAGAAATGTTGTCACTTGTATTTTTTTTTAATATTTCAAAAATTCAAAATTATTTATTCATGTAACAGGGTACGTTATATGAAGCACGTCTTTACAAAAGTATTTAATAATAATAATAATGAGGGTACTTATAAAACGTACTTAGTAATAATTCCCAATATCTAATTACATTGAAGTAAATAACCTAACCCACCTGTGGTGGCACCGTTGAGTTAATGGAACACTTACTGTGGGAATGTGACTCGTTGGCTGGAAAGTGTATGAGTCTTCTGAGGGTAGCCTACCCGAAACCAGAGGACTATATGCTCCTACCTGTAAGCTGTATAGCGTCCTTGATGCAAAGCATCTTTAAGGAACAGGAAGGAGACTAAAGTAAGAGGTGAGCACAAAAGATCCCTGAGGGTCGAAGTGCCGCTGGGGTTGTCCATGGCCCCCTATCATAAGATAAGATAAGATAAATAACTTAAATTGTTCAATCTTGCGATATCGTCAAGTTGGAAATATTTCTTGGGCGCATTGACATGTTCATTCAAATTATAGAAAGGATTGTTTTTGAAAAACTTTTTCATTGTACGCTTGAAATCTCAAAATGGTAGCTCAGTTATTGCTAATGGTAGCTTATTGTACATGGTTATATTCATAGAGACTCCTTGTTTTTTGTTTTAATCAGCCTTGATCTTGGTACTAGAAGTATGTCTTTATATCTTGTATTATACTGGTGTACATCTTTTCCTCTTGTAAATGTTTGTTTATATTTATTTACTTCTAGTATTGAGTTATGTATAATATGTACAATGATATTACAGTCATTATTTTATTCTTTACAAAATATTTTCTAGCCGAAGTGCGTCTATGTTCGCCGTTTATACTCGTAATTCGGATGCTCTCTTTTGCAATATTAGAACTCTTTGTATTTCTGCTCCGTTGCCCCAAACGTTAATCGCATAACTTAATATAGAAAGCATATACTATGCTATGTATATTATGCATAGTACACTGTAATAAGTTACTCTTTTTTATTAATGGTTTCGGTTTTAACAGGGCATAGTTGGCGCTCGTTATTTTCTTACAAATATTTTTAATATGTAAGGTGTGTCACTGTGTAATCCATTGTGTATTTATTTTACAATTTATCATGTCAGCTTTATAATTTTTCCTTGTTGCATATGTCATTCTTGTAGTTTTATTAATGTTGGTATCATTCATATTTACTGTGCAATTTTTAATTTTAGTTTATTTCATCCACTGAAGAAAAATATTGCTAATTGAAATAAATACCAGAAAATATAATCATCTTGCACCAGAAAACGTAAGCTAGAATTTTGAAACAAGTGACAACATTCTGTAGACCTTTCGATTTTAGATGTAGTACCTATAGTAGTTAATTCCTGTAGTTCTTACACTGTATTATTTTTAAATTTAAAGTAACTTTTTACTTGTAGCACCAAATCTATGTCCTTTGTCACATTATTGTTTTGTTGTAGATAGATTTATTATCCTGAAATGTCTATGTCCTGTGTAGTTAGTAAGTAACCAGAGTTATTTTATCTATTATGTGGGTATCTAACATAGATAATATATCAACAAAAGGCGGATGAGCCACTGCAAGCATTCAATTTGTGGAATGAAGCTCTTTCATTAAAGTGTGAAAGATTTTAGAACTCAGTAAAAAGTAGAATTCCAGTGCAGTGGTGTAAAAAAATAATGGACACATACTTGCAACCTTGTCATTCAAAATTGACATCTTTAGTTTAATTTGGCAAACTCTTAAATTAAAAGTACCAATTATTCCTTCCCCCACTGCACCTACATGCTAATTCCAAGGCAATCATAGGTGTCCATATTCCATGTAAATAATGTTTACGAATATATTTTTTGTCTACTGCTCCATTCTTCAGTTCACAATGCTTGTATTGTAAACATCACCCTTATTGGTAAATTAATAATTGGTCTACTAACGGGTGACTAAACTTGGGCTATGCAATACATCCAGTATGCACCGCAAGTGGCGCCCCCCTCGGTTCACGGACGACATTACGCCGCTGCTGCGCATTTTCGACCCACACGCCTCCCTCCCGCCCCGGTACGTCGCATGACAGCAGTTGTGCGATAGATGGCGCTTTACTGTGTGCTAGTTCACGACTGCGGTGGCAGATGGCGCCTCTAGTTTGCAAATTCCAAATTGTAGAGCCTTTTGACAGCCTATTGCTACAAAATAAATTAAGTAACAGAAAAAAGCACCTTAACAGCTTACTGGAAAGAGGCATTCACACGATTCGGTAGTTTCCAAGTAACAAATATTGTATGCATTTCTTAAAAATAAAGATAAATAAATTAATGGTCAAATGTGAAAACAGAATTAAAATTGGTTGAATAGCTACTTGATATCAAAAATCAGACAATAGAAAGAAACAGCAGTAGAACATTATGACGTCACTGTTCTGTCGCGCCATACAAACAGGTCCTGGTTATATATAAAAAACTATTTTGCTAAAAAGGGACAGAGCATCTCTCCAGTACAAACTTTAACCATCAATATCTCTGATGTTATTTGAGATATCGAAAAAAGAATTTTAGATCCTTCTTCAGGGTGTCCAGTCGACCGACCACAATCTATAGTTACCATCTGTCAAAAACGTTCGGTTAAAACTCAACCTTATGCCTGCGCTTTATGATACATGTCATATTCTCAATTTTTGACGTTTTGGGTAGGTTGGCCTGTGGTCGACTGTCCATTTAAGTTGATTCAAGGAATATAAAAAAATGTCAAATACCCTATTGCACGCCGCGCGTCGTGTTCAGTAATATGATCTTGGTTTTTTCCGTGGAATAAAATGGAAAATTTTGATGAATTTTTCCTTTAGTTTTTCAAACGTACAAAACATACTTATAAGTAAATGCATTGAACCGCGTATGTAGGTATGCAAAGTTTCAACTCTATTGGATAAGTATGTATATAGAAGTGAGTAAAAAAAAATTCCAAAGTTTATTTTTTTCATAGTTACTTGAATTTTTCGGGAAAATTGATCATCTCTGTACAGTGTTGCGATCGCTTAGGCTGGACCGATAAGGAAGTTCCAGCCCATATTAACGACAGCGATGTGCTATTGTGCGAGTGCCTCGAGTTCTTTCCGTTACTTTTATATTTTGTGGCCTTGCAATGAAAATGTATCTGGGTATAAATACACAATACCCATGATTTCAATACCTACTAAAACCACGTATGAAGTCAATCTTATCCGTCATTTTTAATTCCAAATAATCTACATTATTGTATTGCCAATAATCTATGTTTAATGATCTGTGTTTGCATGAATACCCTTGTGTGCATGAATAGTAAGGGTAAAAAGGTTTTGCTGTGTGTTTTTGTTGTTCTTCGTCGTTAGAAATAGTTTAAGTAATAGTGGTAAGGAACTAGATAAGCCCTGTATTTTACCTTACTTTTCCTAGAACCAATAGAATTAGTAGTCCACTGTTCACAGCTCATTAATGAAAACTTTTATATTCCTTCCTGTGTTATTTGAAATTTTACATAGTGTACAGTGGAAGACACACCAAGCTATACTCTGTGGAACCCTGTCGCAATAAGCTTTTATTATGATTCCCTAACACTATGAATGTATCAAATGTGTTGAAGTGTCAATGTACTAAATACTGAATGCCTGATACGTTGTCCACTGTACGTTAAAATAATTATCTAACTGCTACAGCTGCAGAAACAAAATACTTCCACCAAACATTCAAATGTAAACCCAAATGTATACCTAAACTTAACTTTAATACCAATATTATGTCCTACAGCCCAGAGAAGAAGGGTGAAGAGTCAACTGGTGTGGTTGAGACGATAGAAGGAGATGTCCAGGGGAACGTGCAGATCAAGATGGTAGTCAGCAATGGGAAGGTTAGTACCTAAAATTAGACCAATGATATACAAAGGCAGACCCTAGTGCTTAGTTGATGAAAACTACCTACTGCCTAGTTAATGGAGACTACTGCCTAGTTACCAGAGACTATTACCTAATTATTTACCAGAGACTTCTCACTAGCTAGTTAAAACAGACCAGGTACTGCTTAGTTAACAGAGTCTACTGACTATGACTAGTTAACAGAGGCTATTGTCTAGTTTACAAAGACATTTCTAGTTATTATAAGATATTGCCAAGTTTTTACAGACTGTTGTCATATCTAATGTCTAATTTCACGGTCGGCAACACACGTGCAATACCCCTGGTAATACCCCTGGTATTGCACGTGTCTCTAGGCGACGGTGACTACTTACCATCTGCCTGCTGGCCCGTCTGCCTGTTTGTCGTAGCCTATTTATAAAAAATAAATTAAAAAATCACTTTACTGTTATCCATCAGACTGTAATATAACACACTTTATTGCAGCGTGCGAGCGACAGATCGTGGAAGCAAGTGTGGGCAGTGTTGCAGGGAACCAAGCTGTACCTGTACAGACATCATCCCAGTCAGGTGAGTTTAGTTATAGTCTATCTTCTGTTATATATTTTATTTTTATTTATTTATTAAAGATCACAAACAGTTTACAAATTGTGGCGACACACGACGCGCTTTTACGATTAGTACCTACTTACATCGGTGTAGAACGCGCTATCGAAATTTTCCTGGTACTTCGTATATATACGAGTTCCAAGCATGCATAGTCGGACCAGGACAGAGGAATGGTATTTGTTCTTATAATCCGTACTTTTAGAGTAAATACCAATTAATTTATTTACCACAAAAAAAAATACATTTGTTTTTAAGTTTACTATTGGACCCCGCACTAGAGCGACCCTGTGTCACGGCGATCCTTAAATACATTACCAATATATATTAATTAACTAATTAGTACTCGGTTGTAGTTTACACAACAGGTTTCAGGTGTAGGTCACATCTGTCGCAGAACTGACCGCTGTGGTAGATGAGTTCTGGAGTGGAGACCGCGTTTGGGCAAACGTAGTGTAGGACGCGCCCCTGCTAGATGGAGCGATCTGCGCAAGGTGGCTGGCAGCGACTGGATGAGAAGAGCCGAAGATCGGGCTGAATGGCGCGCCCTGGGAGAGGCCTATGTCCAGCAGCGGACTAGAGTACTGGCTGCTGATAATGATGTACTTTACAGTTTACCTGTATAAATGGTTGCCATTATATTCTACGGAACACGTTTAAACAGTCACAACTTAAAACTACATAAGTACGACGCCGGAAATTAGCAAGAAGACACACGTAAATAGACCTCAATACGTCTCTATAGACTAACCACAAATATAATATTATTTCCTCTGAACCAATCCTGTTAAGCGTTAACCAAATAAATTGGATGGAAACGGAACCCTCCGACCTTCGCGTGAGGAAGATGCCGGCGGTCCCATTTTATTTGCCCGCCAGTGTGGCCTTGAAACGCCGATCAATGGTGTGCCGACAATGTATACTTTCCGCACGTGTACACTGTAAAACAAATATTTTGTAGCCGTAATGGATTATTGTTTTTCACATTGGAATTCCAAATTTCCAATGGCGATTTTCGAAAAACGTACAGCGCAGTTCTAATTAGAAATTTTGTATTTCATATTTTTGAAACGACAAGCGCATGAGTAAAGTAAAATACACTTATTGCACAAATAGAAAACAACAAACAAAAGATAGAAAAGGAAATAGTGAAGTACAATTTAGGCGGCCTTATCGCTAAGAGCGATCTCTTCCAGGCAACCTTTGACAGGCAACGAGACAGCGGCGCTGTTTAAAATAATTAAAGAAGAAACAAAACCTCACTGTTTTTGTTGTTAAGTAGGTAAGTATAAATAAAATGAAAACCTATGTTTTATTTGTGGCGTATAAGTAAATATATAATACCTTAGCAACCAATTCACCACTCTTAAGAATGACTCAAATACATATATGTATACACAATACATATGCGTACAAAAGTACAAATGTATTTGAGCCATTTTTAAGTACAAGTGTACTCGTAATAAGGTATTTGTACCACAATAACGTTTTTGGAGCGTCGGTGGCGCCGTGGCTAGGACGTCGGACTCCCATGCGGGAGCTCCGAGTTCGAAACCAGGCAGTGCCATGTACCAATGAGTTTTTAGATTTTTTCGAAAGACTTACGTACATTTACCGACTGCTCTGACGGTGAAGGAAAACATCGCGAGGAAACCTGCATACTGAGATAACCAGTGTGTGAATAGGGGAAGGCAATGGCAAACCACCCCATCAAATCTGCCACGAGAGTCGTTCTATGTAATTAATGATGACTACCCACAAAAATCTCATCAAGAGTAAAACATTATTAGGTACTTACGTAAGTAATTGCTTGCTTATCGTATGGTTAGTGGCCAACCTATTTGTACGAGTTGTTCAGGCCGCCCGTAGGCCTCTGACATGGCTTAACGACAACAACCGGGACCGACTGCTAACGTGCTCTCCGAGGCACGGAGGAGTTCAGATGAAATATGCCACTAGCGGTCATCCATCCAGGTACCGACCGCGCCAACGTCGCTTAACCTGCACGATCACTTTCGGACCGTGCTCGCAATTAGGGTACGAGCTCCTCACTTACTTACTCATACATACTATTATATTAATTAAAATATTGTTACATACCTACAAAGTTATTCACAAATACAAATATTCTTTATTGCACACAGGACAAAAATACAGAACAGAAGAAAAGATACAAAATACAAATACAATTGGCGGCCTTATAGCTTTAAGCTATTTCTTCCAAATAACCTTTGGGTGATGGAGATTTTTTAAATACAATGTAAGCGGGTGCAAGAACGATTAAAATAATACCAAGTAATAAAAATGCAACAATTATAGGTACTTAATGAATAATAATGTTTAAAATAGATTAATAGGTATATGGTATATGGCGCTCAAACGTGGACACTCACGGCAGGGCTGGTCCGAAAATTCAAAGTCGCTCAACGAGCTATGGAGAGGGCTATGCTCGGTATCTCATTGATGGATAAAGTTAGAAATCAAGTCATCCGTCACAAAACGCGAGTTACCGACATACTGTATTATCTTATTATTATCATCACTGTATTATCTTTATTATATTATAATTATATTTTTATGTTAGTATATAGTATTTATTTATTTATTTGTATATTTATGTATTATATTATATTTATGTACGTATTTTCTATTTTGTATTATTAAGTAGGTATATTTATTTAGCATATAGGTGTACACTTTGCCTGCCTTTATATGTATCAAATTGTTTTTTATGGGGTTTGCTGGAAGAGATCTCTCTTAGAGATAAGTCACGCCCTTTGTGTTTCACATATATTTTTTGGTATAAGTTTGTATTATATTGTGTACAATAAAGAGTTAATAAGAGTTAATAGCTCATATGATTAGCAAGTTGAAGTGGCAATGGGCTGGCCATGTCTGTCGCAGAACCGACAACCGTTGGGGTAGACGAGTTCTAGAGTGGAGACCGCGGACAAGAAAGCGCAGTGTGGGACGCCCCCCTGCCCGGTGGACCGACGACCTGAAGAAGGTTGCTGGCGATGATTGGATGAGGAAGGCGGAGGACCGAGCATTGTGGCGCGCCCTGGGAGAGGCCTATGTCCAGCAGTGGACAGATACGGGCTGATAGATAGATAGATAGATAGAATAGGTATTTACACTTAGATATTTATAATATAAATACATATAATATAAATAATAATATGTATATATGAAAAAACCTAAAGCTAATAAATTTTGCGGAGCCCAATATTGTGCCTTGAATTTTGATTAACCGCTATCTATTTTTAGAAACTCATAACATATATGTATAACATGTTAGGTAAGCTTCTATGTATTTGGAGAAAGTATTTCGAAGATATTGCGATGTCTCAAGAATATACTTACAATGCGTCGACCTTCAATAATACCTACCTACCTACCTACTCAAGGATTTTGAAATTCACCCCTATTATATGTAGATGTAGAGCGTCGGTGGCGCCGTGGCTAGGACGTCGGACTCCCGTGCGGGAGGTCCGAGTTCGAAAACAGGCAATGCCATGTACCAATGAGTTTTTCGGTTTTTTCGAAATACTAACAACGTACATTTACCGACTGCTCTGACGGTGAAAGAATCGTGAATAAACTTGCACACTGAGATAACCAGTGTGTGAAATGGGGAAGGCCATTGCCATTGCAAACCACCCTATTAATACTGCCAATATCTATTAATTCCATGTGATTAATTCCTTAGAATGATCACGACCCTCAGCAATGAGGAACACGACTTAGAAGGATATGTAGATTGCTCGCTAGAAGGTTTTATTTGGAAACATCGCCTGACAGTTGGCGCATGCGATATGAGCTTTCCCATACATTAGTCAGGCATTGAAATGTCAAATGTATGAAAGTATATGTCCCATAGGCAAACCCGTGTCTCTCATATAAAATGTAAAATTAGTAATTATAAACATTAAAATTAAAATATTGTAATGGAAATATCAAAATTCTATAATCGTCACGAAACGATCAAAGATAATAAAAATGCCAGCTGCGTGATGAAGATCGCAGAACCGAACCCGTTACTTCACAGTCGGTTGAGCCGAAGGTGCGGGCGATATGGCGCGTGCGCAAGGAAGCCAGGTGCGCGGGCGCTTATGGGCATGTGGGGGGAAGCGGATCGATATACAGAGATAAGTAAGACGTTACAAGACGATATGACTTGAATAAGGAAGTGAGTTTATAGTTTTTGTACCCGACTGCGTGACAGCAAAGACAGGGTTATGTTTTTCGCGCGTATCTCTATGTTTTTTTGTTTGTGGGTGGGATTATTTAGTCCCTCATGCTATCAAACAAAATCACGCAGTCGGAGGCATCAATTAGTTCTGTACAACTTGTGACTACATGGTACGCCTCCGACTGCGTGTTATCGATAGTATGAATTTTAGAGAGTATGATATTTCCTTTTACCTTCCAAATGCGTCTTCAAGGCTGAGAACAGTTACCATTTGAAACCATTTATAATGAAATGAAATTTATTTGCCAGAACATAGTGAAAATTACAGGTGATTTAAAAAGCATAGGTATCATATGTTCCACCGACAACGGTATGCAAATCTTTTCTGCTATTTGTTAGTGTCGTTGAGATACTCTTTTATGGAGTAATAACATTTGTCTAGAAGCCACTTGGAAATATTAGTTTTAAATTGGCTAGCAGGACCATTTTTAAGGCGACTAGGCAGATTATTATACACTAAAATTGCCATACAGAAGGAATTCTTTTTATACAAGAAAATAATAAGTAAATAAAGTATAGGTAGTTATTTTATCTTGTGTCCATTTTTTTAGTATTACGCGACCGATTTTTCAAAATTTAAGTCCTTTTTATCCTTTATTTTTCTCTACATTATTTTATGAGGATATAAGCATTGTCATTTTTCATGCCGTTATTTACTATCCTCCATCGATGGACGTGTTCACGTCGACCCTAGCACAGGACAGTTCTAAGAAAATAAACAAAAAAGGTTTTTTATTTTTAGAAAATTAATCCAAAAATAACTTATTTCTGGAACGTGTAATTTATGTTCGCCGTTTACATTTTGAAAACAAGCAACAAGCATTTTAGTCGTGTGGAAAATTCGATTTTAAAGGTCAACACTTTACCTGTAGATTATTGAACCCGAATCCGCCCTTTTGTCCTGAAATTATGCAACTGTCACATTTACACCGATATGCGAGAGTTCATCCAAGCACTTACTAAGAGATTGCGGTAATGTCCAATACTTAATGTCTGATGTCCATTTTAATTTTTAACACGACCAATAAGCATGAACCATATAGGTTTTATTAGTATGGCTAAAAAGAGCACGGACACTGTACTAAGTGAATCCACAAAGAAACTACAAGGTGTAATAAATTCACCACTCAAAGTGACATAATCGAGGCGCAAAACTAGAAAATAGAAGATCAAATCAGTGCTATAGAGGCCCAAAGGACTATTATTATACAACAACAGAAGGAAGGTAATCGAACATACATACATAAGAATCATCGGTACATTTTTAAGACCAATTGTAACACATGAAAAGCAATAAATGGTATGAGTATGAACCACTTTGCGTTACCGATTGTTGTTTCGTATTGGATTGCCAAATTACCAATTGGGTATTAAGGGGTTTAATAGTCAATAAAAATTATTTAAAAAAAACCGAATGACAGTAAAAAAGATAGTTATGATATGTTTGTATGGAGAGATCTAGAGATCGCTATTAACGATAAGACCGCCTAGATTGTATTAATCGTTTTATACGCATTGGTTTCCAAGATATTTATGAACAAAGACGGAAGAGTTAGGGTTATCGAAGTGACCACTGCCAATGGCAAGATACATTCCCGAGCTGTGTCTGAAGTGGTTGTCTCACCTAGCTCTTAATATTGTTATTTGTTTTATTTTATTTATTTCTAATTATATGTTTATGTAGGTATTTTAGTTTAATATTTCTCGCCCCCCAATTGTGTTGCATAGTTTTATTTTTAATTATTTTCGTTTGTATTATGTTTTTTACTTATCAAATTATTATACGTCACATTACATTCTTTTAAAATATATTTTATTTTGTAGCATACAAAAAATCACACTAATTTTGTGCAATAAAGAGTATTCATTCATTCATTCATTCATTCATGTCTTAAAATTTACTAAAACGACTAAAATTTATAAATCCGACCTATCCAACGGTACTTGTATAGTACCTCATTATTTTGTCGAAATTATGCCAAGAAACTGCACATTTTTTCACCTTTGATGCCAGTCCACGTTTCTCCATACCTTACAAACCACTTTACAATTTTATTGTCTGTCTATTCGGCTGTAAAGTGTAAACTCCAAGTTGTCGCCCACTCACTCAACACCAAGTTTGAGTCAGGAATAAATCGTTTACGCACTAAACGTCAGCGGTATCCACTATGATCGCCCGATGAAATACTGAAACCACTAGTCAGTCGAGTATAACTTCTGTACAGTAGAGACTCGTATAGCATTTGTCACCTAGTGTAGGAGTAAGCAAAGCAGGCTGGTTGACAATACTTGTTGACATGTATATCTTACGATAGGGGCCGGAAATAACCTCAGCGGCACTTCGACCCCTTTGTGCCTACCCCATTTTACACACTGGTCATATCAGTGTGCAAGTTTCCTCACGATGTTTTCCTTCACCGTTAGAGCAGTCGGTAAATGTACGTAAGTCTTCGAAAAATACTAAACACTCATTGGTACATGGCACTGCACGGTTTCGAACCCGGACCGCATGGGAGTCCGGTGTCCTAGCCACTAGGCCACCGACGCTATATACGAGCTTTATGATGATGGTTAGTGATCCGCCACGGCTACTCACGGCTAAAAAGGACCATCATCTGAAATCATTTCCCAGATATTTCCCAGATTACCCTTCACAGTGTCATTGACATAGGATTGACATGGACAGCTAAATGCTTGAGTTATTTATTTTTTATTTTATTCTTTTCTCGCATGTGTAACAAAAAATATCGTCTCTATCACGTGCGGGAATCCACAAAACTCGTAGCGTCAATTTGGTTGTTCCCGCACTAGTTAGATAGTCTACTATTATTCAAGTGAAGAACACAATTCGGTAGTGGTAGATCCTAAAGTGAAGGATTGCCTGGGCCACCCCAGGGTGGCACCACTACCACCCTCTTATCTATTTCTGCCGTGAAGCAGAAATGCTTGCATTTCTGTGTTTCGGTTTGAAGGGTAAGAGAGCCAGCGTAATTTCCGGCACATGAGGCATTCCATCTTAGTCCTCAAGGTTAGCAGCGCATCTAAAACCCTCTAATATTAATACAGTGAGGTGAGATGTCTATGGGCGACGGTGACCACTTTCCATCACGTGGCCCGTTTGCTCGTCTGCTCTCCTTATTTAATAAAAAAAAAAAAACAATAAAATTGTTTGTTTCTGTTTGAGCTTGATTTTTATAACCATTTTAATAGCCACGCAACACACATCACGTTATACTTAATTACTTTTGTTTATTTATTTTTATCTTATCATTATCATCATCAGCCTATTAATGTCCCCACTGTTGGGGCACAGGCGTCCCCTTGAACAAGGGGGTACGGGCCATGATCCACCGAGCGGGCCGTAAACTTTTAATTTCCTCAGACATGCAGGTTTCCTCGCGATGTTTTTCTTCACCGTTAGAGCAGATTCTTATCTTATATTTGTTTAAAATTATGATCATTTTTATCTTCTGTACCTAATTGTTTGTATGTGGTGCGCTCTTGGAAATTTTTTCTTTCTTTCTTCCCGCCTTTCTTTCTACCTTCCTTTCTTTCTTCCTTTCTTTCTTATACCATGTTATACTGTGGATGCTGGCTGATGCGCGTCATTCGCGGTTCATACTGAAAATACTCGTATATATTTTCGCCCGCGACCTTTCCAAAGCGAGCATTAATGTCGACACCGTGTGACAAGTAAAATTGCTTTTTTGTAACATAGTCGTTAAATCTGTACCATTGAAGCGGCTCAGACAGTTTTTCTTTGACAAATAAAGGTCAAAGGTTAAAGGGTGCTTGGATTACTTTCACTCTTTTTATACGCATCCCTAAAAGATTTCATCAATATCAATATTGTTAACTCCCGCGTGAAGGAACGGCGCGTGTAAGTTTCACGCTTATGTCAGTCTGTTGGTTTGTGGCATCGTAAACTGATCCAATTAGGACGTGAATAATAAGAGAATTTTGTCGAGAGTGTTTTTAGCCATGTCTGATAATAATTGGATCAGGGGTTTTCAAGATCTTGGAGTATATTTGATGTCAAATACGAGTCGGATTTCCGGAACGGTAACAGTTAGGTGGTTCGAATTTGAGCTCAAATGTTTAGGACCAGTCCTTCTCACATCTGGTATCTTGAGGCCTGATCATGACCGGGAAAAGTAAGGGGATCTCCACAATTGTAAATCGTTTTTTTTTTAAATAATAGAGTTATTAAATTATAAAATATGTCAGTATGGGTGGTTCGTATTATTCCTATAATATTCACATTTGTCCTTATTACGTTAGTAATCTTATCTTAGTAAAAGTATTAAAAATAAAAGTAATTAAAATATAGCGTCGGCGGCCTAGTGGCTAGGACACCGGACTCCCATGCGGGAGGTCCGGGTTCGAAACCGTGCAGTACGAAAAACTTATTGGTACATGACCAATGAGTCTTTCGTATGCTCTAACGGTGAAGAAAAACATCGTGAGGAAACCTACACACTGAGATGACCAGTGTGTAAAATGAGGTAGGCACAAAAGATCCTCAAGGGTCGAAGTGCCGCTGGGATTATTTTCGGCCCCCTATCATAAGATAAGAACCCCATAACACCAGTAATAAAGATCTAATTTGAGAAGTCAACGTTCGCGGATTCGCTAAATTTATTCACTCACTGGAATGTTTTCCAGTGAGTGAATAAATTTAGTCATTCCAGGAACTAAAGCTGCAGTATTCCAGATTATTAATACTTTACTACTAGTTTGTGGAAATTCCAACTTTCACAGTGTGCCATAGCTTGTAAATGTACGCAGTGTTTAAAAGCAATCTTCGTTATAAAGTATTAGAACGATGCAAGGGTTGCTGTACAAATATCATAGGGTCGGCACGTCCGGACTGTCAGAAAATTACAAATAAGAAGTCGGTATCGGTCATGAGGGTAGGAACTATATTTTTTTCATCCATGATATCAGTAGTCATTATCAGTATTCAGCCGACCAAATGTTAACCTGTTATGTTTACGACCTAATTGTTTGTATGTGTGTATTGGAAATAAATTCTTGCTTTCTCTGTTATTTACTTATAACAACCCTAGCATGCGGCACAAGATAACAATTTTAGTTGAGCAACTTGCCAATAGATGGCAACACTGGAAAGTTACAACGCGCTATGACTTTGTTGACAAGAGACACTACTACTACTGCAATATAGACATTATCACATGTTAAGCCTGGAGATGTTAAATCCCAGCACCTCCATCAATAAAATTTTTGACAACGCAAGCTTCAGGCATGGATTCCAAAAAGTTGCGTTATTAAGGCCGCACGGTAGCGCCGCCAATCGAAAAAAAAAAACATATTTGTTAAACAAAACTGTTGTGTTAATAAAACTAACCCGATAGCACTCCGAAAGGGTAAGTAGTATTTTTAAGCAAGCATTAATAACCCTAGTTGAATTCCTGAAGTTACTGTACGCATTTCCGCCATAAACGGCCACATTTGGCGATAAAGCGTACAATAACTTCAGGAATTCAACTAGGGTCAGTAATGCTAGCTTAATATTATCCTTTCGGAGTGCTTTCGGGTAAGTTTTTTTAAACAAAACTTAATAATGAAACAAATATGTTTTTTTTTTCGATTGGTGACGTGCGGATAACCTCGCCTTAAATAGAAAGTTAGAAAGTAATAAATTTGTCTTAACAAATAAATAAGTAATATTCACCCAGGTTTGCCAATCTGTACGATGTAGGGAATCTCCCGAAACACGACGAATTTGAAACTGATTGGGGAAGGGATTTTGATGTGGAGATTGACAAAAATGACAAATCGCTGTCAACATGACATACGTTTATTGAGACATGAATACGATACGACTATATCATAAGTTTGCTGCATGGTGTTAGCGTAATATCTTGTGCGACGAATCTTTGAACTTTTGAAGTGCTAGATTAACTTTGATAACTCGAGAAGGAATCAGAAGAGAAAGGGGAAGTTTGAATACACATAGTCCAAAAAAAAGATTTTGCGAAAAAAAAAGTTTTTTAAAGGTATCATTCTTTTTCTTCCGTTTCTATTACATTCAAATCGATTGTTTGACGGTTGAATTTTGTTTTCTTTTATAGGACAAATGTGGGCAATTATGCTTTTTTATTCCCCAAACACGTCAAAGCGTTTGGGTGTTTTCAGATATTACTGTCCAGCAACCCTGGTCCTACCCTACCCTCCCTACCTACTTAGAATTGATTTTGTGTTTAAAAAAGGTAACTAATTTATTACACTTACTTATTATGTAAAATCTATTAATACACTTTACTTGCTTGCTAATGAGGCCGTGGGCCAAAACCAAAAACCCACCCAATCTCCACGATTCCATTTTCTTCCCAGTTCAAAATAAACCATTCTACATGCACATCTTTAGCAGACAAGCAAGCTAAGGTACTTTGTTTATTAGTTTCAACAGCTTGGTAATAAATCGCGTAGAGGCGGCTCGTTATCCGAGTACAGGTGACACCCACTCGATTTACGTCGTGTCCTGGCGCTAAATATGGTGGCCTTGGGCATACAATGTGGAGCACCGAGGGTGGGAATGTAAGAAAAAGAATTAAAGGCTATTCTGGGTGTGACCGCAATTAGGGATAAGACCGCCTATTTTGTGTCACTGAATCATTCATTACTTTACGCCTTGTTTTATTCTTAGTTCTGAGTATTAAAGATCACATTGACTGACAGACAAAATGACCAGTATGCAAAATAACCAAATCGCAAAGTATGTAATAGGTATTTTGAATTTAAAACAATCATTATCAGATTCAAGGATCGAATTGACTGATTGATTAAATAAACATCGTTAAGGCAACACTAATATTAATCAGATTTTTTATGTCATCTTTTATTTCTTCCTTAGGTATCCCTACAAGTTTTTAGTATTTTTGAAGTCAATAACTCATTTCGTTCACATCTAACCTTTGCCATCAAATTAGTCCATTAACTAACTCAAATCTTAACAACAAAATGCCGCATCATTTTACAAATTTACTCCACGTTTCTCACCTTCTTTTACCATCGACTCAAATTCTAGTGAAATTGAAATTGCTCTGAATAAGTTATTATAGCGGCTGGACGAGTCAAGGGCATGGACTCTATGTATATTATTAATTTTTATTCACTCGTACAATTTAGCCCGGGGCGTCTTCTTACCATTTCAGACTTAAAATATGAAAATTGCTATCAATATTTATTTGCTTGTTTATTGCAATTGCAACTCTTGGCCGCTACTCAAATATTTTTCATTATTTTAATGCACTTCGATTACAGAGCCTTACGAATTGATTTGTTTGTTTGGGAATTAGGCAGTAGGTAAAAACATGGTTTTAATTCACTTATCGACTCTGAAAATGTTTTTATTTCTAGACATGATGCCTCTGAATTCATAAAAATGTACTGTAAGGTACTTGAAATAGGAATTGTTTATTTGCTTAGAATACTATATAACAAAAGATCTTATAATTTTATATACAGGTTGTAACATTAAGAACGGTCAGTATGGGAAAGTCTGAAACTATAAGACATACGAACATCTGTTCTTAGGAACCATGTCATCAATTTTAGTAACAAGAAAAACTGTATTCATACATTTTTTAAAAAACCTGTACTCAGTCTGGGAATCAAACCCGGTTGTTTTGAAAAAAAATCCAACACTATTTCTATTTAAATATCGATTGTGTAGGTCTTAAGGAATAAATGTTAGTATGAAACGTGATGTTTAAAATTAATAAAACGCATTGTTTCCATATCTTTTAATTTAAATAGTAAGATCGTTGCCTAAACGAGTTGAATGTTGTATTTTACAAAATGGTTAGCATTTCGAACACCTTCTAAAATAAATTAAAAGATATGGAAACAATGCGTTTTATTAATTTTATACATCACGTTTCATACTAACATTTATTCCTTAAGACCTACACAATCGATATCTAAATAGAAATAGTGTTGGTTTTTTTTTTCAAAAAAACCGGGTTCGATTCCCAGGCTGAGTACAGGTTTTTAAAAAAAATTATGAATACAGTTTTTCTTGTTACTAAAATTGATGACATGGTTCCTAAGAACAGATGTTCGTATGTCTTATAGTTTCAGACTTTCCCATACTGACCGTTCTTAATGTTACACTCTGTATAGTAGTAGTATTCAGCCACATTATGGCATGCAAATGTTTCGAACAAAATAAATCGTTGCAAACAATCTTAAAATCTAAATGTTTGACGTTAATCAAATTACATATTTATTCCCATCACTTACAATAAAAAACATTTTGATTTGATTTGATTTGAATGGTAGTTTGGTTTACAACAATGTATCTGACCAAAATACTACTTCATTATCGTGTGAAGGTAACAAACGAGTCATTAAAACTCCAGCCTCATATAAGCCCACGAGGTTTCAGAGTACGCAACCTGTTTTTTTATTTTTTATTTACATTGTCTTTCCCAATTACCACATCATTTGTCTGGGGAGTGGGAAGTTACCTACCTCTAATTACTTATTTAAGTACTTAGTATTTTGTTTATTTGTCGCCACATAGTAAAACACTGAATCGATATTATTCGTGAAAAATGTTGATACTTAATCATTTAGTGGACAAGCACCATAAAGAGTTACTGGATTGGATAAAATTAAATTAAATTAATGGATAATTTGCATGAAATGCACCGTGTAATGGATCGAAATCACGTAATCAATCGGGAGCCATGATCATGCGATTCATGCGCCTGCGTCCTTGCATGTACCACAGTATGTTGGTTTTTTGTTCACATTCAAAGTTCAATTTCAACACATGGTTATAATAATTTTTTGACCTTATTGTAGTAGTGATAGAGCGAGATTGGAGCGTCGGTGGCGTCGTGGCTAGGACGCCAGACTCCCATGCGGGAGGTCCGAGTTCGAAACCATGCAATGTCGTGTACCAATGAATTTTTCGGATTTTTGAAAGATTTACGTACATTTATCGACTGCTCTGACGGTGAAGGAAAACACCGTGAGGAAACCTGCACACTGACCAGTGTGTAGGTTTCTGTGTAGTTTCTGGTTCAGGTGCTGATAACCAGTGTGTGAAATAGGAAATGGCAAACCACCCCATTAAATCTGCCACGAGAGTCGTTCTATGTGGTTAATCCCTTAGAATGATCACGGCCCTCAGCCATGAGGAATACGGCTTATAAGAAGAAGAAGTAGTGATAGATATATACAAATATACTTTATTCCACACGCGAGACAAAAATAAAACATACAACATAAAGAGAGGTACAATACAATGTGGGGAAGGCGGCTCATATGTTATCTCACATACTCTTATACCTTTATTGATTTCGACACGGTTGTACAGATTCCACTTCTGTAATCTTTTTCTAGACATAGACTTCCTTTTTTCGTAGCTGCGATCTTGAGCTTTAAACGGTCATCGACTATTCTAACCGGCAGTTGCAAGAAACATCCTTAATGTTAAGGCTTGCTTAAGTCTCGTGTCATCTATACCTATCTAGAGTCACAGCTTCGTCATAACGAAGTAAGGGATAGCATGTATTTTAATGAAGACTTTACTTTAAGGACGTTACATGCAACTGACTGTCAATTTATACCGAGTAGGTATCTCAGCATTTGAGGCACTCCTAAGTCCTCAAGGTTAGCAGCGCATCGAAATCCTTCTAACAACGTTATAGTGAGGTGATAGGTCTATGGGCGACGGTGACCACTTATCTGGCAGACCGTTAGCTCGTCTGCTCTTAATAAAAAAATATATATCTGAAGGTGTGAATTATGAGAATCATTGATTATTTTCACGAATTTTTACGTGTAAAAATGCTTAAAAAATATAATTTTAATTTTATCTAAGAAAGAAGCACTCTGTATATCCCACTAGGCGTCAGATTACGTGATAACCAACCTACGCCCCACTGAATTACAATCGAGCTTATAATTGAAAACCTCGGAAACCCGATGGAGCTTCTGCATTCCACAGCTTAATTACTGCTGCTAGTGCATAATGGCGTCGATTCCTGCGTGGCCGCCAAATCTAAAGCTAAACTTACGAAAACGAAACTCATTAATTAAACTGTAGAGTTCGTTAACAACTTTGAGCTAGAATTAGCCAATTTTAGTGCCAAAAGCTTTAATGGGCCAACCAATTCACCACTCTTAAGAATGACTCAAGTACATATATGTATACACAATACATGTGCGTACAAAAGTACAAATGTATTTGAGCCATTTTTAAGTACGAGTGTACTCGTAATAAGGTATTTGTACCACAATAACGTTTTTGGAGCGTCGGTGGCGCCGTGGCCAGGACGTCGGACTCCCATGCGGGAGGTCCGAGTTCGAACCAGGCAATATCATGTACCAATGCGTTTTTCGGTTTTTTCGAAAGACTTTACCGCCTGCTCTAACGGTGAAGGAAAACATCGCGAGGAAACCTGCGCACTGAGATAACCAGTGTGTGAAATGGGGAAGGCAATGGCAAACCACCCCATTAAATCTGCCACGAGAGTCGTTCTATATGATTAATTCCTTAGAATGATCACGACCCTCAGCAATGAGGAATACGACTTAGAAGAGAAGAGACCACAATAACAACCGACAATTTGTGATTTCCCTTGAAAGAAAGAAACAAGAATTTATTTCCAATACACACATATAAACAATTAGGTATAGAAGATAAAAATAATATTAAACAAATATATTATTTTAAAAAATAAGCAAAAGTAATTAAGTTTGTTGAAGGTGGTGTGCAGCACCGGAAAAAGGGGACTGCCTCAGCCTGTTGCCGCAGCGGATTTAGCACTGCGGCGCTGTTGTTCAGGCATCACCTGAGTGCCAGGGATCACTCCCTAATAATACACTACCAGAACATATAAGTAACAGAAATATTAATAAACAGAAGTAAAATATTAGGAAACGAAGGAAGCTTGCTAATGTATCGGCTATTATTAAATTCACAGTCTAATTATTTTTTTCTGAATAATCAAAAGACTCCATACCTATGGTTACAATCCTGGAAGATCTTCTATAAACGTCGATGGCATAGCACACACTTGTGTAAGTGCAAAAATGTCAATTTTGAACTGTGTACCTTTTTTCTGATACATCTGACACTTATTAGTTCAAAATCAACATTTTTACACTTATTACAACATAACACAATTTTAATTCACACAAACGACTACCGTAATCATTAACAAGTATCATTCATTTATTTACACTACACTAATACACTTGATAGCATCCATACTGGTCCTAATAAGGCAGCGCTGTAGGCTGCGCGGGCGTCGAATCAATCAATTTCAGTCGATTAAATGATGTGCAGCTAGGTCAATGGCATAGTCTTCGTTCTCCTATTGTTCATCACCAATGCCACCAGGTGGAAGGAATTTTGGCGTAGGTACAGTTTTGTACGCGTCCTCAACAGAAATAACCGCTTTGTGGTACTAAATGTTTCATTGTTTCCCGAAATAAATGTGCTGATAATGTAGCTCTTTCTTATTTTGTTCATTGTACTCTTACAAGAATACTACAGCGATGTGATTCAACTTGAAACTGTTGTTATTTTAAACTTTACATTATTGCATTGGAGTTGGTAGTTATCAATTCTCATTCTTACTAACGTATACCCTGGTAATTTGTTAAATACGAAACCACAATCAATTCGAGCTTCTATTGTAAAACTCGGTTGCGCCTCGTGTTACAAACTAGCATTCGTGTTAAAATAGCTATCTATACGTGCCAATTGTATAACTATTGAGTTACAATAGTTATACATTAATGCATATATGTACATAATTAGCTTTAATATTAAAAATATAAATTAAATAAATATACCCAGATATATAAAAGTATATATTAATATATTTTATAAATTTATAATATGACTATAATCTCTTTAACTTAAATTGTAACTCTGGAATCGGAATGTTAGATTGACACATAACATTGTAAAGAGGTCAATGTGTGTATCCATGTAATCTCCACGACACAGGCAACGCCTAGTGTGGAGGTTATAGTTTAATGTGAAATGGTAATTAATATGTGGTAAACGAATAAATTTAAAAAAAAAAACAATTTTCAATAAATCTGTTGTAACTTTTGTGTTACAATAGTTATACAACTATTGTAACTATTGTGTTACAATAGTTATACAACTGTCACGTTTACAATACGTTACGTATTCAATTTGGATAGTATCAAAATTAAAAGAATCGACGACATTACCTATCGACGATGTTTCCTTATGCTATAAATTAAAGGCATATTTACATAAATTGTCTGTATTTATGTGACTGTTGTAACTACTTCCTAATATTGTATTATTTTCTTTGTTCCAATATTTTTTCCACCATTAAAAATTTGTCATTTATCTAGACAGTTATTCCCACAATTGTTAACTTTTATCAATAGATTTTCTAACGGTTTTTACCGTCGTCCATAACATTCACAGTAACTACCTTTGAATATTTTCAATTGATTCTTAAAAAGTAGATTAGTAGGTAAGACATTATACAGTAGTTATTACTTGTTTCAACTGGATGTTCCCATAACTTACTGTTATTTTTTTGACTTATTGTATCCCAATAACGGAATTATAAATACGCTCTACGATACCTTCATAATTTTTATTGTAAGTATAGGTAAGGAGAGGAGATAAGCAAACGGGCCACCTAATGGTAAAATGCCCAAGTGGTCACCGTTGTCCATAGTTACATCACATTGATCGCTTATAAGATCACACACACACACACACACACACACACACACACACACACACACACACACACACACACACACACACACACACACACACACACACACCGCACCCTAACCCTTTCCCATCTTAACACACCTCACAGACATGTATACTACATATATACACATTATATACTATATATATATTTAACCGAGTCCAAATTAGTTAATTTAATACTTATTGTTAATGTGATTAAGGATCACACTCGCCCTAGTGCGGGGTCCAACAGCAAACTTGAAAAGGTGTAAAAAATTTTTTTGTGGTAAATAAATTATTTTGTATTTTGTATCACCTCACTGTAAAGTTATTAGATAGTTTTCGATGCGCTGCTCTTAACCGTGAGGACTTAGATAGAGTGCCTCATGTGCCGGTAATTACGCTGGGCTCTCATACGCTTAAAACTGAAACACAGCAATGCTTTGCGGTAGAAATAGGTAATAGGGTATTACCACCCCAGGCTGATACTACACAAAGTTATCTCTATTCAACTACGGTCTTGAGCTTTTCCAATCCAGTTTCCTCCAGCAGACTTTATTATGTCATCTGCCCATCTCGCAGGTGGTCGATCTACGCTCCTGGTCCCTGTCCTTGGTCTCCATGTCATAATTTTCTTACCCCACCTACCGTCATCTCTACGGCAAATATGGCCTGCCCACTTCCACTTCTTTTGGGATACTATACGGGCTATGTCGGTCAGTTTGGTTCTTTTATACGACTTTCAAAAAAGCTTCAAAACATAATACATAAACCTACGAGTAGTTATAAGAATTATAATTCTTATACGAAATTAGTAAATCGCTTCACAGCACATCTGTATCAATAAATCATCAAACACGGTTCTCTTTCCCGAACGAAACTCTCTAAGACCTTTTTGTTGCCAGTTTCGAATGTCCTAATAAATAAAAACCAAAATAAAACCTCAGTGGCTTTCAAGGCACTTCATCGCAAACTATTTTTGTTCAAGTAAAATCTACAAATCACACAAAGTGCATCTTTTATGCACACAATGCGAATAATACTTAGATCTGTAAGCCGAACAAGAAACTCTAGATCCGTCGACGAGATACCCCACGCCCGTCCTAGTCTGAGGCCAATGGCATGCCAATGGCACTACATACGAGTATAAAGACGGTTTAGGATGCAAGCCTGCTCCTTGCTCTAGTCTAGTACCCATTCCAGGACAAGTGGATATTTATAACCAACGACCTTGACTATAGCGCCACACCTCTACTATGTACGAGACATGCGTTGATACGAGATATCCAATGAGAAAGATGCTGTGTTTTGTATCTGAATTAAGATAATTAGTTGTCATAAGTCCAAACATTTTATCTTATCTTATGATAGGGGGCCGGGAATAACACAGCGGCTCTTTTGTGGATCTTTTGTGCCTACCCCATTTATACACTGGTCATCCCAGTTTGCAGGTTTCCTCACGATGTTTTCCTTCACCGTTGAGCAGTCGGTAAATGTACGTAAGTCTTTCATAAATACGAAAAGCTCATTGGTACATGGCACTGCATGGTTTCGAACCCGGACCTCCCGCACGGGAGACCGGTGTCCTAGCCACTGTGCCACCGACGCTCCAAGAAGTCCAAACATACTCGTGACAATAGAAAATTAACCAAACTTTAATTATTCTGGAAGATTTTTAGTCCGTCAGGAAAAATATGGCAATTAAAGTTAGTGCAATAGATGACATTACTAAAGGTATTTTATATTTTTAACCTTCCTGTAGTGAGAAAAAACTATTAAAATCAATAATATTTCATATCGATCGATGTCTAGAAATACCATAGGACGAGGTTCGCATTTTGTCATACATTGGTTATTGGGGAAAGTCGTTATTTAAAAAAAATCTTCGATATAGATAGGTGTACTCCAATTACTTGTCAATCCTATCATGCTATATTTTTTCCAAACAATAAAAATCTTCCGGTAGAACAAACCAAAAGGAATGAAACGTTGGCTGGAAGAGATCCCTATGTGATAAGCCCGCCATTGTACATATTTTAATTTTCTGTGTATTTATTTTGTGTGCAATAAAGAGACTACAAACAAACGAACAATAACAATTGTCTGTATCCAAAATCATATGCTGTTTCCCCCGCCAGTGCTCACAGTCTTCACACCCACCCCCGTAATATTTGCCATAGAAACAGAGAATCGAACGCCCTCTCCTCATTAGATACAAATCAATTTACTATGTGGAAAGGTTAACAACCTTCAAATTAATTTTAACAAGATTTGAAACTCTGCTTTTGACACCAAAAGAGCTTTACGCAGACAAATATTTACTAAGATCGCATCGGCTTTGACAGAATTACTTTTTACAGAAACTTAGATTCTCGGTACGATAAAATACCAAACGTCGGTAAAACTCGTGTCATCTGATAGAGATTCCCAACAAATTCAATTTACCGAGGTCGCCGAACTTCCTCAATGAATTACGACGAAGTAGGAGACGCAGGTTTAATGGCTGTGAAAAACCAATAATAGATGTACCTAAGGGCGACGAACCCTTCAGCAAATCTCAGATGTCGGATATAGAGGTTGTTTGTGTTTTGATTGACGTCACTTAAAAACCTTTCACCCTTGGATTTCTGTATGTACTACCTCGCAAACCTAAAGACATATTCACAGTGCTAGAGTAATCAGATCGACTCAACTTCGCGCCCGATATTACGATCATTATAGATAGGTAGATCAATAGATTTTTTATACCTAATCCTTACAATAGTCTCGTACGTAGTACGTTCCAGAAATAAGTTATTTTTGGATTAATTTTCTAAAAATAAAATTGTTGGTAGGTACCTTTTTGTTTATTTTCTTAGAACTGTCGTGTGCTAGGGTCGACGTGAACACTAGAGCGATGGAGGGAAGTAAATAACGGCATGACAAATGACAATGCTTATATCCTCTTAAATAACGTAGAGAAAAAATAAAAGCATAAAAAGGACTTAAATAAAAAAAATCGGCCGCGTAATACTAAAAAAATTGAAACAAGATAAAATAACTACCTTTACTTTATTTACTTATTATATTATTATTTACTTGTATAAAAAGAATTCCTTCTGTATGGCAATTTTAGTGTATAATAATCTGCCTAGTCGCCTTAAAAATGGTCCTGCTAGCCAATTTAAAACTAATATTTCCAAGTGGCTTCTAGACAAATGTTATTACTCCATAAAAGAATATCTCAACGACACTAACAAATAGCAGAAAAGATTTGCATACCGTTGTCGGTGGAACATGTGATACCTATGCTTTTTAAATCACCTGTAATTTTCACTATGTTCTGGCAAATAATATTCATTTCATTTAATAACTCATTATAATTCACCTATTATAGATATAGTTTGTGTGTCAAATGTTTTTTGCTAGCTGTTTTGTCATTTTGAGATTTAGTAAGTCTAAGTATCTTATCGTTTTGCAATTTATTCAATATTATACCAAATTCTGTACTCATAGATACTTATTCTAGCTTACATCTAAGAAACCCCTAATAGAGGTCTCGAGCATTTCTGCAGTATGGAATACCCCAAACTGAAGAGAGATCAAAGTGTATCCACGTTCTGTTGATCACAGGATTCATCGTCGTCGCCTTAAGTCAATAGAGAATTCAATTTGTAGCATTTACATCGGCGACATCAGTTCAACGAACTATTAAAGTTAGTTGAATAAACTAGAATACTTGATAAGTTGGTAAATGCGCAGTGACAGTTCCAGGCTCCAAAAGCTTACCTGACAAATTTCTATTTTTATATAGCTTTCTTAGATCCTGCAAAGGTGATAGATTTTCCGCCGATAAGTAAGCTGTGAAACAAAATTCGTTCGTGACAAAAATCTTGTACCATCAAGAAGAATAACAGAAAGAACGCATCATCGTAGGGACCGTAAATATCAATAATAGAGCTTATCAACTGAAATATAAGCATAGCTTATAGAACCAAGAATCAATATTATAGAAGCCATTGAAGTTCCTCTCTGATTACAAATGTACATACAGAAGGATCCGCCTTTAGGGAAATAACATTAATTTTGGAAGACGATCGGATGAAGCAGCGGAAGCGATTTGCTTCTTTGTTCATTATGCGAACGGCTAAGGAATGGAACAGCCTGCCGGCGTCTGTATTCCCCGAAACCTACAACCTTAGGATCTTCAAGGCCAAAGTGAATAGGCATTTACTGGACCCGCGTACTCCATCGTTGACCTCATCGTCGCTTACCATCAGGCGAGATCTAGTAGGCGAGGTTTAGTAGTCAATAATTTTTCTTTTTTAAATGATGCTAGAAAATCGAGTACCGGGCTTAGTAAGTACTGGTTCTTCTATACACAGTGCCGAAACACATGAACGCCAAAGCGACGATATTTGATTTACCTACGTCCATTCTGTATGCCTCTCAAGATAAGTATACAGTGTGAAGATTATGCATACATACATTGCAAGAAGCATCGGAGCGTAAGCTCAGTTGACGCAAATTGGCCATACATCAGAGCGGTCAGCTGCCCAATTACCTGTCGTCAAATTGCTTTATTCGCGCGGTCGTGTGAGGTGTGCGTCCGCGCAGGCTGCGCGCGATTCAACTCGCCGCCTTTCGTTCCTACTTCCTGTTGCGATGATTATAAAAATCAACAGTAATCACTTCCTACGGTATTAAGGCAAGTCGTTAAGGGGATGTTGTCGACTTTTTTCTCTGATGAGATTTTTTTTAAATTGTTTTAATATCACGTCACGAATAAGTTAGTTTGTGATTTCATAGGAAGTTAACGGAACAAATTAAAATATCTTATCTTTTTAAAGAAAATTTTCAGTCATATAACAACCATAGATTAACGATGTTCTGCGATTTCGATTTCAAATGCTAAAGTACCTATTCCCGTTTATTTATTTATTCGTATGGCAGTTGGAATTATACACAATAACAGTACTGTGACATGTCGCAACCAAATATTCCCATAAAAATCAATCATTTAAATAGTTATTATTTTAACAGTTAAAATAGCATTATACCTTCGACTTTAACTGCCAATGTAGCAAAATTAATGTTTGAAGTCCACTTAAGTTCTTATTAAGTCTCGTTGTCGGCGTCAGGTTAATTTTAGGGCGGTGTTGTCTACATTTTGCGTAATCAAGCATCGTGTGTGGTGACCAGCGACCACCGGCCGACCGTCCGAACCTTATTCGGTCTGGGCAGACACTAGGCGCACTCATTTTGCCAAACAAGTTCGTAAAATATGTGTCGTATATTTTACCGGGTTCTGTCACTTTACAAAATAAGTAATTACGGTATTTTATTTACCATGACTTTACCTTACTTTTTATTACAGCATATGTTTGTTTGGGGGGAGATTTCCCGATGTTTAAGACCTATATATTTTTAATATGCCGAAGTGTTTTCTTTCTGTGTATACGTGTATATGTATGTCGCAGGAAATAACCGAATACTCGAGGGATTTGAGGTTTATTGGTCGTTAGTAATGACGGATGGTGGATTAAAACTGTTTATCATCTAATAATAAGCTACAAGATTGATTGTAGGGGGGGGGGGGGGGGGGAGAGACACCGTGTACGTAAGTACCGTCCTAAACCTTTTTAAAGAGTAGGTAGTATGGAGGAAAGAACCCCGGGGAACCTTTCATACCCTCCACCTTCCGCCACAGGTGCTCCGGACCCTCAGAGCAACAGTTATCCCCAGTCTTGGCCATTTCCCTGCGACATATATATGGGACGAATTAGAATATCTCTACCGCCACTTGGCGACTGTCGTACGCGAGTAACTTGCTGGTGGTATGTAAGTAAGTAATATGTTTATTTCATACACAGTAATAATAAAATAATTATGTAGTCAAAGGTAAACATTGAAATCATGTCTGATGGTCTGCTGTAGGACCTAATCAGGGTCTGTCTGGCTTCTACTGTCCACCACCCTTCGATATAAAATCTATCGTCAAATACGTTCGCTTCAGCGTTGCTGAGTATCGGCAGTGTTTATAGAAGAGTCAGTACTTACTAAGCACATGTGGTTCATCTGCGGCGTCATAGTCACTTTTCACCAGGTGAGATCGAGGTCAAACGCGTATATAGCCGTAAATTTAAAAAAATGTGGGGGTCGTAGCTTTATTATAATTGTCTTAATTTTTTTGAATTTATGTTTTTTCCATTTATTTTACACATATACATAAAATAGACAGTCCACAGAAATGGTACCCCATTTGTAGTATGGACCGATCGACGCTTTTACACGTAACGTAATTTTAAATCTACCCCTATGGGTAGATTTAAAATTACGTTACGTGTAAAAGCGTCGATCGGTCCATACAGTACAGTTGGCCAGAATTATTGTTGTTATCTATATAACAACAATAATTCTGGCCAACTGGACCAATGACGTTAATAAGGATACTTGAATTGAAGATATCTGTTTTAACATTAAGTACGTGATCGACGAACTCGTTCGTGGTTTTACAAATTTCTAAGTTTATCGATTCGCAATACAGGTGTTAACATTGGACTGTTATGAGCGACCTAGACACGTTTTTGTTTTTAAAATTCTGAGAATTTATCAGTCTGTTTTACTTATTAAAGATAGCCGTTCCGATATCAAGTTCAAAATAGATGCTTCAATCTTCTTCAAACGTTGAAGCTTTACAAAACGACAGTGTAAATATTTTTAGTAAGTAAGAGTACCTATTACGTAGGTAAAAAAAAAGGAAATAGGTATAATTACTATAGTATAATTACCTACTTTTTATGGCATCAGAACATGGGAATATATGTTACCTAAAATTCTGATCGATATGAATGAGGACCTAATTAGTCCGAACTCTCGCCACGGTTAAACCCGTAAACGGGTTTAGTGGCGGATTCTTTGTGTATTACATATATGTTAAAACTATTTTGAACAATAAATAAAAAAATAAAAAAACTTACTTATACTTTCATTTCAAACAGAATAATTAACGACAATCCAAGTAGTTTTGTAGATGGATGAGGTATCGAGCTTCTATTTTGCCAATGCAATAAATTACAGTTTAAAACAGTTATTTAATCAACTAAATCTTTATAAATATCTGTTAATTTATATACCTAATACGAATGGATAAGCAGACAGGTAGATTAAATCCTCGAAACCCATATTAGGCCCGCCTCCAGTCTACCGAAGAAAGTTACAGACGACGGTACTTAGATAAAGTTTCAGCTCGAGTGAATTCACCATTGTGTCAGTAGGCAAATATCTCAATAACTTCGGAAGGTTAATTTTGCTCGACCTACTTTTTGCCGTACAGCTGTCTTTGTTTAGATATTTTCAGTTCCCAAGTACGCGAAATAAATTCGAATATAAATGTCGAGGTAATAATACTAGCGCCTGCGTCGAGAACGAATATAATTTGCTGAATATCGCCAAGTTTGGTACGAATTTCGCCAAATAATTTGATATTTTATTCGTGTCAGTGGCATTGAATAAAGAAGTAGAATTTTGTACCTACTTAATTCATAATTCATTTAAGTAAGTATATTTGGGAACTTGGGTTTACTTCCAAACCCGACTTCCAAGCGAATATCTATTTAAAGTGAATTATTCTGTTCAAGCAATATAGTACTAACGAGCGCTACACCCAAAAAACGGAAAAGAAATTAAATTAGGAACAAGTGGCTTCGGAAAGTGAAGTACAAACACTATTGAAGGTAAAACAATTATTCACGACCACGACATTATGTAACGTAGTAATAAACAACCCTAAAATATATATTGGGATCCTAAAATACCTTGCATAACAGCTCATTGGAAAACAATTTAGTCACAACACATAAGAGTCTATAATATTGTAAACCGCATAACGATAACATTGTTAAACCGCCGCCTGCGCTCCATTAGTAATAAATATCTTACCAGAATAGAATAGATCAGAGTTGGTTATAGCGTAATCAAATTATGTACGTACGAGTAAACTAGTCTCGCGCGGTTTCATCTGCTTTCCTCTCACGCCCAAATCAAATATTAGGTATTATTTTGGAGTATTCCGTGAAACGATAGTCGATAGAGCAAGTGCGCTCTCATGTGGAGACCCCGGACGGGAAGAAGTGCGGGCGGACCACCAGCCCGTTGGTCCGAAGACATACAGAAGATCGCAGGCCCGATCTGGACGAGAAAGACAGGGCTGAATGGAGACATTAGAGAGGCATATATCCGACAATAGGCGTGTGATGTATGCTGACGGAAAAAAACGTGCAGTTTCTCATTTCATATTTCCGTTTCTATTGTCTAAGAAGTAATTATTTACATTGATAATTACGAAATAGATATTTTGTGTCTTGCATCTTTCGAATATTCACCCAATTGGATAAATATTTGATAATTTCGTGTGACACAATACTAACACTGTTTTTTTTTAGATTCTCCAATATATTGTTTTAGTTATTGGTAGCGATCAAGATATCTACTTCCTCAACCACGGAAAAGTATCACAAATAATGACAAGTTCAAGGCGATTTTCGTAGAATCAGATTTTACACTGAATAATATTTCAGAGCCAACTAACTTTATTTTATTTAATGATAGATGCTAACAAGATATCGTTGAAGTAATCCGAACTCTTGATAGGCTCAAATAGAAACAAGAGCACGGTTAAGGTATCAGGCAGTCCGACTGTTCAATAGGTTGCCGGTTGAATTAAAGACTATAAATAGTGTAAATATATATTTAAGCTTAAACTAAGAGCTCTACTTGTTGAAAAGTGTTGCTATTCGATATAGGACTTTTAATTATTGTTTAAATTTTTACTTTGACGTAATGTATTACTTAACTTTATTAGACACTAGTTTTAGTAGTTTGACATTTGTAATTATTAAATTTTTATTTTTCTTAAGCTTTAATTCGCACTCAATATATATTGTTATTCGAAATAAAATTGAATTGAATTGAATTAAATCAAACATTTTTTTTTTTAAATAATTGATTACAACGTTGAATTACAAGGCTGAATTTTGACAGGCAATAGGTATCAAGTAGACCACGGTCCCATCCATCACGTTCACGCCTCAGTCCGTTCCGAAACAGAAAGTAATTACGAACCATCTATTTGGGTTGTGTATTAATCCGCGAGGGTTGCCCCAGAAACGCTCGTTACGCGTCTGATAGGTTAATCTCCCCTCCTGGAATTGGGCTCCAAAAATATTGGGAACTGGAAAAGTAGTGAGCAAACGTCACATGCCGTTGTCCTAGTTTCCTTGATATATTTATCCGAATATCACCAAGGAAACTCCTTTTGTTTTCATGGCGTCTTCATCAATTAATATCAACATATTTATACTTCACTGTTTCGTACTTGGCATACCATAACACACCTCACTAAGAGCGTACAACATGGTTAGCTAGATTCCCAAATCAATCAAAATACCGTTCTTAGTCATATATTTTACTCCAACATTCGAAGACCTTAATTAAATAGCAAGTTTAAAATCTATGCCGCTGATTACACTAGGCTGAATTCAGTTGATTAATTAGACAGGCTTCTGTTTACAGACTGTAAACCGCAGACTAACCGTACAGAATGTATTTTCATGTGACTGAATTCAGTCAGACTGAATAAATAAACATACATAGTATCTATGCTATAAAATTAAGCAGGAGGTTGGTATGTCAGTTATAAGCGGTTACATTATTGCTAAGGTAGATACTTAAATATAATATACCTATAATTATCAGCAACAGCATAGAAACGATGAAGAAACTTATAATATAAACACATCCACTATTTTGTTCATGAACCGAAACGAACCGAAAATAATAGGTATCTAATCAACACGAAACCAACTCATAATCACTTTTCAAAACAGAAAAAACACTGTCTGAACTCTTCAAACAATCGGAATTTTTCAAATGTTTGGCAATCGTAATCCTAACAACATTCCACCAGAGACCAGTTTCCTTGGAATTGGTTTGCTGACAACAGGAAAACTGCTATTTCTTTAATCAATGTTTGATTTATGAAAACATTGTCATGAGAAAAACGAATTATTTTAATATAAACACATAATGCATGATGATTGATATACGGGTACTCATTTTGGACACTTTTTTTAAAAAATTAATACAAACTTAGATCATTAATAACAGTCAAGAGGTATGCTAACCTACCTGGAGGACTCCTCGCTGGTAAGCACAGTGGCTAGGACACCTGATTCCCATGCGGGAAGACCGGGTTCGAAACCGTACAGTGCCATATACCAATGAGTTTTTCGTATTTTTCGAAGACTTACGTACTCTTACCGACTGCTCTAACGGTGAAGGAAAACATCGTGAGGAAACCTTGCACACTGAGATGACCAGTGTGTAAAATGGGGTAGGCACAAAAGATCCTCAAAGGTCGAAGTGCCGCTGGGATTATTCCCGGCCCCCTATCATAAGATAAGATAACTACATAAGCTCTCTTACCGATCACACTGGCGTATTGAAACTAAAACATTTTTTAAATATGTAAAATTACAGTATCTTAGTAATAAAGAATGACACAGGCAGCCGTGTTTCAGCCGAAAAATTCCTACAACGCCCCATTTCACGTGACATATACAATTAACACTACAAGGAATATAAATTGCATCTTTTCTCTAACAACAGCTAACATTCACGTAATGTAAGAAAGCTTTCCATTCGCACTAGAAACGGATTGTTATAAATACGAACATCGTATTATTAGAATTGTAAATATAGTCGTAGAGGACGTACGTATACGTAATCTATTGTATAGTGGATCTTTTTACAAACATGAAGTTGTTCGCGATTCTCTGAGTGAAAATATTTTCATTAGATAGCGTTGAACTATATGATACACACATGATAATAATGGTGTGGTATTGTTTGCATTGCACATTTCCTTTGCAGGTTGTTTCTCGTAAAGAGAAGTATATTCTATTACAATTTAATATTTAAGTTACGAGTACATCCAGTAAATTCTGTAACTGTAGATACAGTTCTATGCAAATCGAAATTGATCTCTTATATTAGAAATGTTTTATCCTCTTTAAGTTACAAACTCAGACTAGATAATTATTCTACGGTTGTGTATTTCTCTTTTTCAATCTTTTAATTTAATTTTAACGATTTGCTAATAAAGCGACAACTGAAAATTGAAAACCCTTTCTGCTTGGAAGCTCACATTCCTGTCGATTATTTTCTTAGTTTCCATTCCGTGTATTTGATTTAATTTTTTGATCATGATACGACATAAAAATTTGGCATGTAAAATAATGTATTCATTTTCTTATTTACAGGTAAGCAACCATTATGAGTTATGACCTACCCAGCTAAAGTATGTAAGTACGGTTTAAATAGATTAAGCTATTATTTATTAAAGTACTGGAATATTCTCTACAAACGGGGAGTATTGGGCCGAAAACTAATACATTAGACTCCCCGGATCGCTTTCCCCGACCATCGTACGGCAATTGGGGCAAATTCCTCTCAGACACTTCACACTCATTACTTCCTCTGTTTTAAATTCTTTTCAGAAAGTGGCATATTTGTGTCGGCGCCCCATTTGTTTTGTTTTCCCAAATTTTTCGTAACAGGTTATTTAATTTCGTGTTTGTTATCTCATTTGGGCAGTCATCGGGGATACTTTACCTACATTTCTGATTTTAAGCAATGGATGTACCTACGAAATTCTGACTATCCAAGATGCCTTTACCAACACTACTCGAGTGTTGGTGTACAAAATTAATTGAAATTTTTTTTATTACCTTTTGGCCGATCTATTGCCGCTTTACCGACGGCAGCCATCTTCCTTTTTGACCTGTCATTTTCCATATATATTTTTCCTGACAAAACCAAGTTGCCATCAATCCAGCATGAGGGCCCTCAAAACTACAACATTGAAGAACATGAGTGAGTCAGAAACCTCCTAATCCCACCCAAAGTCCATTATTAATTTATTGCATCCACAGTTGGTTTTGTGTAAATAAAGGTAAGGGGTAGCGAAGACCTCGAGAGGTGAGTCGGTGGGGTAGTGGCTAGGCCGCCGTCCTATGTAGACAGGGTTCGAAATCATGCAGTGTAGTTACGTGTTAATAAGTTTTTCGATTTTCAAAACTTATGTACGTCTACCAACTGCTCTAATCTAATTGTTTTTCTTCATCGTTTGAGTCACGGTGAAGAAAAACATCGTGAAGAAGTTGTACTTACACGAATATTCAATCCATAAGTTCAAGATCAGTGGGACAGCTTATAAAAGGCTCCAAAAAAAAAGTTTAATATCATGAATAATCAAGAATGGAGCATATAAAAATTAATACGTAGGTATTTCCCTCTGTTATTGATTTTTAATTAGGGAAAGGTAAGTAATAACTAGGTCACTAAGATTTCCGTTTCAGGTAGAGCCACGTCTGTTTTCATTGGCACTGATCCGATAACGAACTGAGCTGAGACTATCCAAACTTTGGCAGTATCAATATTGTCTTAGTTATTTAGTGAAATTCGCTGTTTATCTAGTTAATTTCGTCATTCCGATAGAAGCTATGCTCGGAGTATCTCTGCTGGATCGAATCCGAAATGAGGAGATCCGGCATAGAACAAAAGTTATCGACAGCTCATAAGATTAGCAAGCTGAAGTGGCAGTGGGCCGGTCACATCTGTCGCAGAACCGACAACCGCTGGGGTAGACGAGTTCTGGAGTGGATACCGCGTTTGAGCAAACGTAGTGTGGGACGCCCCCCTGCTAGATGGAGCGACGATCTGCGCAAGGTGGCTTGACGACTGGATGAGAAGAGTCGAAGATCGGGCTCAATAGCGCGCCCGCGCTAAATAAATCAAGAGCTAGTGGTATGTTGAAAGTGCATATTTCGTCACAGTGACGACACAAGTTCACTCACATACAAAGCGAGTGTGAAAGACATGTAATAGATTCCATGTCAAAAATATGGTGTACTTATATATGCCATAATTACGTCATAATTCAGATTTCAGAAGAAGAAGAATTCAAGATTGCGTACAGCAATTTCGCGTACATAAAGAAAAGAGAAAAAAAATAAAGGAAACTATTTCCCAACGTTTCCACTGCTCATCTGAAACCAATCACATAAAACCCCATAACCTTATTGTTATGTTTTCGTGTCACCTCGTAAACTCTTTAACTCTTTCGATAACACAGTGTGTCACCAAATTTTCCATCATTGGGCCAACATTGCGTGATCACGTTTGACCTACAATCGGGGTTGTTTACAGAAAAGGTCATCCATAAAGGGTGACAGCTAGTGTTGTAAAAGACTCGAATCCTCCGAGTCCTATTTTACAGAACTCGGTAGCAATTCACACTGAGAGAAATTTCCTTTCAACTTTGGAAGGAAACACCCAGCAAAACGACTCAGTGGGAAAAATACTTTCCGATTTAGAGGGATTTTTTTTCTTCTAATTTTTCCTAGGGGACTCGAGGTTTCTAATATGACTATAATTTTAGCGAACTCCTCATTAAGCTCGAGCTTTTTTGTGCGCTCGAGTCCTCTTACAGTATGAGTCTTTACCATCACAACAATTAAACATCAATTATCTTTACAATCACTATCTATACGTAGCATAAAACAGAGTCCCTCGGCGCGTTCGTCTGTCTGTCTGTAAAGAATAAACTCTGAAACAGGAGAGCGGATTTACGAAGTCACGATAAGCTTCTAAAAAGCTCGAGTCCTTGCCAATGGCAACACTAGTGACTGCGCCGACAAATTGATTTTGGACCGGAGGGACTCGCTTGAAGTGCGTTAATCAATCCGCTCAGTTCACTGAATGGTGGAAAAAGTTTTCGATTTCAAATTATGTTTGTTTTTCTGGCCAGGATTTATTTATTTAGGCCACGTCCAGGGTTAGATATTTTTGTTATCCTTACTTTTTGGGATCCGTAACTAACTAGCTAACTAGGGACCTTTATGGTTTCGTCATGTCCATTACGTCCGTCCGGAAAGCGACTAATTTTTCTTTTCATCCATGCGTCCGTCTGTATGTCACAAAATGCACCCTTTTAACTTGTGAAATACTGTTACAAAAAATGTGAAAAAATTCTGATTGATACCTGGTAGTAAGTACTTTCAATTAAAATTAAAAAGGACCATAATATACCAAAGTAACGTAGTGAAATAGAACTCGACAAAGTTATCGTATGGTTTTTAATTTGGAACAAATTGAATTAAATTGACCGCATAATATTTTTTGTGATAGAACTAAACGACACCGGACAGGTGCGTTCCCGATACGTTCTTGGCCGGTTTTTCATAATAATCACCTCTTTACCTTTTAGTAATTTCGAATAACAAAGTTTTAATACTAAAGTAAATAGTATTAAAACTTTGTTATTTAAAGTAAATAAATTTATTTATTTACAAAAAAAATACATTCATAGGTTTAATCATGTTCAACTTACTTTTCTTTCGATAATCTATAACGTTCGATCCGGACTAATCGTAACAATATTTAGTAAAAGAATGTATAAAATAAACTCAAGTGAGTAAATGTTTGTCTGGAATCCCCGTCGTGCGTGGTGTTTCACCTTACTCATTGTTTTCTTTACGCGGAAGTAAGTAGTTTAATTCAGTGTGTTATAGTCGGCAGAATTAGTTCATTTTTCCCGTGATTAATCCAAAAATATGTTCCAGCATAATCCAAACATCGTGAAACTCTAAGGCTATCCATCTAGAGTAGGTTAGCATGATGGACTACTCAGCAAAGAGCAATTGACTGGAGTAACGTAAACTGAGCCGACGTTTTCTTTCGAAAACACTTCCTGTTCAGACGTTTCCGGAGTGCGGAGTGGATCACTCATTCGTAAACAAGGAATGCATGCAATTTGGTTTTAAAAATAGGTCCATCGTGTTTTTCAACGCGCGATTAACGAAATTTAGTCTGCCGTCACAAAGTAAAGATGCCTGTCACAGAGTGGATCATATTCATTTATTTCAGTAATGATCATACATTGTCAAAAAATAAATAATAAAATGTTAGCATGTCATGATCAATAATAGTAAAATTTCTTACTTAAAGTAAGTATAATGTCAACAAGTTTAAAAACTAAACTAATAAAATAAAATAAAAAAGTATTGCAGAATATAAATCTACAGTTTCAAACATCGTTCGTCAAGGAACTCGTTGACAGAGTAATAGGCCTTTTGGATCAACCATTTTTTAAATTCAATAACGAAACTGTTGTACGTTTTAGTATCTCGGATAGGAGCTGGTATTTTATTGTAAATTCGCGGACCAGCGACGTGCGTGGACAGCTGGCTCTTCAGTAGTCTACTGTCAATCAGTTCGAGATCCTGCTGCCTCACTTTTGTCAGTTTCTTGCCAACCGTATCGTAGCTTTGTAATCTGTTTGTGGATAGATTTTTAGATAAATCTAGATAGATTACAAACACATTACATGTAAGTAGAAGTACTAATACGATAACTTGATTGTTACGTGTGTACACAGCCTTGTGCCTCTATTAAAAATGAATTTCTGGCTTTTTACATAAAACTGAAACCATATAAATCTTGTTTTAGCACTTAGTGGAAAAAAATTATAACAGACAGCAACCTTTTTTTGTTAACGGGGGGAAATCTTCGAAAGATACCCAGCCTCCTGGGGGAGAGACTGGGTTATGTGAGATTTTTACTCACTAAAACCCTGTCGATGGCCGGCCTCGTGCATATCGGAGGGCTCCGGGATCTCCAGTGGAACGCAACGCTCCTGGCATTTGCCTTGGGCTCTTCCTGGGAGGTGTACAGACAGACAGACAGCCAGCAACCCTGGCAGATGAGCAACGCTGCTACCTGATACCACTTAGGACATCACCTCACTATACATACTAGAAAATTCACTTCAAACTTTAAATTATCTATAATTAACCGTTCACCACCGGTCCCGATTGACCGATAATCAGATGACCGGCTCGCCTATTGGCCGAAATTAATAAATTCCCTCATAACCGCCTCAAACGTCCGAAACTGTTTACTTTGACCCAGCCACGGCAAGTTTCTTTTGTTTTTCGAGCTATACAAATATCCGTTTGACCCGATTCGTCTTTATTAGTTAGCGTGGCATCAAAAACTGGAAAACTAGATAATGCACCTACTAATAGGTATGAAAAATAAACGATGTGTCATGAGTTTTCATCGAGTTGATTGAGGTTTGTAAGTATTAGAACTACCTATGTACTGTACATGTTGTCTTATCTTATCTTATGATTGGGGGCTGTGAATAACCACAGCGGCACTTCGACCCTTGAGGATCTTTTGTGCCTACCCCATTTTACACACTGGTTATCTCAGTGTGCAGGTTTCCTCACAATGTTTTCCTTCACCGTTAGAGTAGTCGGCAAATGTTCGTAAGTCTTCGAAAAATACGAAAAACTCATTGGTACTTGGCATTGCACGGTTTCGAACCCGGACCTCCCGCATGGGAGTCCGGTGTCCTAGCCACTAGGCCACCGACGCTCCTACTGTACATGTTACTTCAAACAATACAATATTAGGTCTTACATTTATTTCACTACGACAATCGCTACGGAGGAAGTTATCCTCTACGCCGTAGTCTGACCCGCGAAGCATCAGCTTTAACTCGTAGCACGCAGAATACGTTAGTTGAATTTTTGATCACATTTGTGTTATTGTAATTTGCATAATAGAATATTAGTACGAATATACTACACTATACAATCAATACTTTTAAACTTATGGATGTAAAGCGTCCATGGCGGCTTCCTTTACATCTGCAAATAGGAAACTCCCACCATTAGACACAAATGAAAAGCGTTCCTATTTTTAACTTGGCAAATAAATTGACCGCCACTCAGCTAATTAAACGACATTGAGATTGAAAGGCTCGACAGCATTCGCATAAGCGTAGCGAGTAGCGGATAGTCTTCAACCTTTTTCGCTCAAGGACAGTACCCAAATCGCTTAATTAAAATGCCATGGGCCCTGTAAAACGCTGTATAATTAATTGATGTTACAGGAAGTGTTAATGTCAGATTTCGATTGTTATCGGAGTATCAACAATAAGCCATCGTTAGACTTATTCAATTCTAGGCCATTAGTTTTTAAAAGACGAGTTAAGGATGTCCTCAAGTAAGCTAGCTATCCACGAACCTACTTTATTATTTTTATTTTTCAGTAGGTGTTCAAAATTCATTGAAAAAAAAAAATCCTTTTTGGTCGATCTATTGCCGCGTTACACGTTAAGGGTTACGACCTAGCTCATAACTTTATATTGATTTTTCTGTAATTTCTCCGGTTGTAATCTGTTGTGTTTACCTAATAAATAAATTAAAAAAATATTATCTGAACCATGGTTGAACTCATGGTGGCTGTGACTTAGATTTCAAACCCTAAAGGAAGATATTTCGTGTCTAATTCATAAAGATTTTATTCCAAAAAAGTTGTAAAATATGATACGTAATAGTAAAAGTAATAAAAAGATGTAGTAAAACTGATCTAAAGAGGAACTGTATCTATTACGCACCTACTCATAGTGCTCCAGGATTTGATCATAAAGTGTGACGTCATAGCGGTGGGCGCTAGGAAAGCCCCGCTGTGCTTTAATTAAAGGATATCGGTTTAGAAGCAATTTAGTCCACCCCAGCGGGCTTGTAAACAGATAATAAAATAATACGTAATACATTTCCAGGCCTATATAGTATTTCTACTACTACTATATACTATATAAAAATAATGTTTAAAGGTTAGGTTAGGTCACTGCAACCGGTGTGGGACGCCCCCGTGCTAGATGGAGCGACTATCTGCGCAAGGTGGCTGGCAACGACGGGATGGGAAGAGCCGAAGATCGGGCTCAATAGCGCGCCCTGGGAGAGGCCTATGTCCAGCAGTGGACTAGAGTGGGCTGCTGATGATGATGATGAACCGGTCTTTTGTGTTATTTCCTCTAATTAAAAGATGTTTTAGGAATCGTATGATGTTCTTAGAGTTTGAAGTTTTAGCTATCATTGTATCTAAAGCAGGGTTTCCCAACCTGGGGTCCGCGGACAAAATGAAAATAAAAGTTAAAATTACGTAATCAAACAATTAATTGGAATAAGTTGTATGGATTATATGGAAATATTTGAAATGGCGCTTAAGCAATTACTGCCTTTCCCCACAACATATTTGTGTGAAAAAGAGTGTTCTATTTAGGTGTACTATACACACGGCAGACAATCCCACCTGTAGAGCCTATGGTGACACCATTGTGTTAATGTAACACTTGTTGTGCGAATGTGACTCGCTGGCTGGAAAGCGTATGAGTCTTCTGTATAGCGTCCTTGATGCAAAGCATCTTTAAGGAACAGGAAGGAGACTAAGGAAAGGGGTGAGCACAAAATATCCCTGACGGTCGAAGTGCCGCTGGGGTTATCCCTGGCCCCCTGTCAAAAGATAAGATAAGATACACCTACAAAAAATAAATATAGAAACTGATTACAAGTGGAGCCAGATTTGATGATACAATTAACATTAATTAAGCAATTAATTAATTGTACTTCATTATTTCCTTTTCTATCTCATGTTTGTTGTTTTATATTTGTGCAATAAGGTGTATTTTACTTTACTTTACTTTAATTAAGCAATATTAACCAGTCCGAACATCACTTTAGTTGCAAAAAGCAACACGAACCTTGACATTAAAATAAATACTCGTAGGTATGATAAAAAAAAGATATGATATTATTAAAACACTTTATTTTTTGTACCTACATGTAACTATCGACTATAGGATCGACCACTGTTGTGAATCAGAGATCGAATTCTATCATATAATAAGTGAGTCATCATCATCATCAGCCTATTGATGTCCCCACTGTTGGGGCACAGGCCTCCCCTTGTACAATTATCAATGTGGCCATGATCCACCGAGCGGGCCCAGTGCTGATTGGTGGATTTCGGACATGCAGGTTTCCTCACGATGTTTTCCCTAGTTAAAACAGTCGGTAAATGTACGAAAGTCTTCGAAAAAATCTGAAAAACTAATTGGTACATGGCATTGCATGGTTTCGAACCCGGACCTCCCGCATGGGAGTCCGGCGTCCTAGCCGCTAGGCCACCGACGCTAGTTATTTGAACCTCCAAATCCAAATATGATTTGGAACTTACAGAGTACTAAGTTTCTAACTAGCTAATTGCAATTAGCTGACTGGAATATTCTCGGGATATTCAGTCTATTTTTCCTAGTATAGTGGTCAATTTGGAAAAGTGGCAATTACTGACCTGAACAATTTTGACAATGGAAACCGCTTATGATAAAGATACTATCTATCTATAGAAATTGACACCAATTTTACGCATATAAGTAATAGTTTTTCCGAGTATCCTATCACATAAACATGTCAAACCATGCACGACGTGTTGTTGTTGGTTCTATGAAACGCACGTCATTACTCGAACTGGACCAATTTTAATGATCCAACCCATCAATGAAATGATGACCCAATATATCACTTAATTAAATTACCATCGATCCAGCCTTTGAAGTCAACAGTTTAATGCGACTTGGAAAATTAAATAAGAACAAAATAACGACGAAACGTGGACACTGACGGTGCGACTGGTTCACAAATTGAAAGTCGCTCAACGTGCTATGGAAAGAGTGCTCGGAGGAGTATCTCTGCTGGATCGAATCCGAAATGAGGAGATCCGGCATAGAACAAAAGTTATCGACATAGCTCATAAGATTAGCAAGCTGAAGTGGCAGTGGGGCCGGTCACATCTGTCGCAGAACCGACAACCGCTGAGGTAGACGAGTTCTGGAGTGGAGACCGCGTAGTGTGGGACGCTCCCCTGCTAGATGGAGCGACGATCTGCGCAAGGTGGCTGGCAGCGACTGGATGAGAAGAGCCGAATATTGGGCTTAATGGCGCGCCCTGGGAGATACCTATGTCCAGCAGTTGACTAGAGTGGGCTGCTGATGAAAATAACGACGTCGCAAACAAAGAATTAGAATAATTTTATTTCATACTACACAATTTGAAATATACATGTCGAAAATATAATTCTTATTTGTAGAATGATCGTCAGATAAATTAATATATTGAAGAAAATAAATTGGTAGGTAACTACGTAACTACCTATAATGTAAAGAATGTCAATAATTATTGTTATATATAGGTAGATTAATTTGTATTTACAATGCATCGTTGTTAGACTAAATACAAGGTGTATGACTCTGTGCAGAGTTAGCCTGGGGTGCTACCACCCTTTTACTTATTTCCGCCGCCAAATTCATTTTATTGGCACATGAGGCACTACATATAAGTCCTCAAGGATAGCAGCATGTCAAAAATCGTCTATTAACATTATCTATAGTAAGGTGAGATTACAATGGGATGGCCGATTTGCTCTTCTGCTCTCCTTGTACATGTTTCACTAATAATTATAATCTTTAGTCTCAGGATATGTATCTATCAGGTAGGTAGGTACTGCACCCTAATCAAAAAGACTATATGACATGTGACAATTGACAATACCCTTTTCAGCAGTTACTTTTAATTTACCTATTATTTTTAACTGTTATTATTAATTAACAATGCCCTTTTACAGCAGCTATAATTTATTATAATTATTATTTGTACGACAATGCCCCTTTACAGCAGATATATTAGTTTTATTATTTATTAATTTAGATAAATGATAAAGCCTTAACAGCTGCTACAATTTTAATTTATAAATTTAAATAGACAATGTACATAATTGGTTTTATTTTGCCAATTTTTTAAAAGTAAATCGGCTGGTCTGTTCGCTCCTGTCCAGTTATGTTTATATATAACATAAATAGTATTTGAATTTTAAATTTGTAAAAAGCATTACGTAACCAAGAGTTCCTGGTGTCCCGATGGTTTTAATAAGTGAGTATGAGTATGAGACCAACTCACCCCAAATAGTCTGAAAAAGAAGCTGCGTCATTGAGGAAGCGGTTTATGACGTCGTAACGTTCTAAAAATAAAATGTCAGCGGTAATGTCATCTAGTACGCTTTTAGCAATACCACTCCCCCACGAGTAATTATCCCCGACCTCTCCAATTTTCTCTGATGCGTCTAAATTCGCTTTAGAGGTCCGACTGATGTTTTGCCATCGACGTACCGTACAGTACCACCCACCCAGTTTGGGATGTAATTTGGGACCTTCAGCCTGTTCACGTCATATTGTCAATTGAGTTAGTGTAGACCTACGCGTCAAAACCTTTGCTGGGCTCTATAATTTCTTCTGCCCACTGGAATGTCATTTTTATCTTTTATGAAATCTAATGTGCTTATTTTGATTGGTTTTTAAAACGATGAAGAAATTCAGTGATCGCGTGGAAAATTTCTTAGGCACGTACGTGTTATTCTAGATTCATTAATGTTGAAGAGACATACTGCCCAAGAGACGTACTTACATAGATTTTTGGAGGCTCAGGCTGCCTCGTTTTAAAAGGATTTTAGTTATCCCAACTATGGGAATATGATTATAAATGGAATGAAAAGAACACTTATACTTAATTCTGGTGTAGGTATTCTAACAATCTTTAAACTGTCTCACAATATTTACGAGATTGACTTTGAGCCAACCTTCTATCAGACCTGAAGGCAGTTAATACCAATGGCCTTCTAATTAACTTAAGAATCTACGAAATCTGCGTACGTTACAATTGCACCAAATTACTCGTTCCAAACTCAGTTACGAGTTCTGCAAACACAAGGCAATCGTACAGATATAGACTCTATAACAAAATGGGGTGCGAAGTTAGGCGGGGTGTAGTGACGTCACAGCCAGCCCGATGACGCTCGCAGCTAACTGGATTGCTCAGCGCCTAAGTAAAAGTCGTTACATGTGTTCGCAACTTTATAGCGACAGGTGAAAATGTGCGGGCGGCTATAAAAGAGAATTAAATTTAAAACAGTGTACTTTAGTAATGTAATTTAAACTTTTCGCACATTACCTTGTCCCAAAAGTTGTCTGGAAGAGATCGCTTTTACCGATAAGGCCACCAATATTGTATCTTATTTTTTCTGTATTTTAAGTTTTTACTTTACTTCTTTCTTTATTAACCTCTCGAACATATCGATGTCTCCAACTATTTGGTGTAGTCAACAATGGACCATATCCAGTGATATTTTGTGTCACAGTGTCGAATCCTTAGTCATATTATTCAAAAACCAACAAAAAACGTTAATTAGATCAAACCCAAGTACAGTCTGAAATTATTATAAAAATAGATGTCTACGCATAAAACACAAAGATTTTGAATTTCTAGGGCGCTACTATATCGAGTTCTGTGTGTAAACGTAATTTTTATGTCATTTATGAGGAGTTATTAATAGCTTAACCTCCATACATGTATTATTTTTATGTTATAGCAGAAATTGAAGTTGCATAACATATCCAAATCTTTCGATCTCTAATGGAATTATGTGTGACGAAACAGAAACAGCGGAAGTGAAGTTTATACTCGTACTTTGCCAGTAAATTATACATTTTCGGCAATGTTTACTGACCAAATGATTATGGGGTTTATAGCTACGCACTGTTTACTTGCTCCAAATAGTAATTTTTTTTCACTTAGTTTGTTCTTACTGTTTTGTTATTATTTCTTCTTTTATATTGAATGTTTAAGAAACATCCCGAAATCCGGGGTTCTAAAAATGATTTCATTAGGTAGATTTAGTAAAGTAGAAGCAGATGAAATAATAATAATAATAATTTATTTGATACATTACATTATACATTAAACTATGTTAAACGTTGGACTCCGCACTAGGCAACAGCCTGTATCGCGGAGGCCGGTTCAATTTTCCTTATCTAATAATTACATCAATTTATACTAAGATATATTTATTTATGAGATATTTAATTTTTATTATTTTATATTAATTTTATTACTATAAAAATAGGTATATATTCTCAAATAAAAGCCTCCAATGATCGTGTAGTACAAAATTTTGAAGACCAAATGCAAGGAAATGAAAAAATAAAGAGGAAATGAGATCATAATATACCTATATTTAAGAAATGTTATCACAAACAACTCCTGAATCAATTAAATTAATGAATTTTGATGAAAAATTATATACTTGATGCCATTTTTTGATAAGATGGCTTTTTTCATTATTCCTTCACTAAGCCATATGCATAAAAGCAATTCAAGATTTTCACAGTTTGAATTGCTGGCAATAAAGCAATCTACATGTGTAATATTATTTTCTTGCATTACTGTCGCAAATCTTTTATGAAACACCGGCTATCCATAACCGCCTCCATTCAAGATGAAGTCTGCGCAGGAGTTTGACTTGTCAACGTCATCTAAATCTCTGAAATTTCCTCTTCATAACAAAGCTTTTACGTTTATTTGACTTGATGGCACATAAGTCATTGTTGTGTGGCTTCCGTATGTGGTTGTGTGAGACATGTGTTTATTTACTCTGAAACAGAAACAAAGACTATTCTGAAAACAACTTGTCATATAAATCTTTCTTTACATGTTTCACATTGTTTTCAAAATCGTATAGTTATGTTATTTATTTAAGACTAGAATCACGTGTCGAATAAACAGTTCGAGGATTTTTTAATTATGATGAAACCCGCGTTTGACCTCAATCTCACCAGATAGTAAATGATGAAAAGTCGAAGACCCAGCAACTTTGAAAAATACTCTTCTATCAACACTGCTATGAAGATAATTTGGCGACAGACTTTATAAAGAACAATGGCGACGTTCCATGGGCGTGGCCCACTGCATTTATTCCAAAAAACATGTTCTACAAATTCTTCATTCCCGACTTCTAAAAATGTACGACTTGTATGTACTACTTAGCATAAAATTATATTCAAAATGACATATCATTTATGAAGATGTTTTCGTTTATTTTATATAGTTGGCGACACAGGACCCTTTTATAGCTGGGCCCTAAAGGGTAATCGCTAGCCAGGCGGGCCCTGAAGGGGTCCTACCACCAGCAAAGGTTACTCGGGTTAGTAGACTCATACGCTTACCGCACCCATTGGTGGTTTTCTTGAAGTCCTTGAAGTTGAAAGTTCAATGCGACTTAGAAAACTAAATTAGTACAAAATAACGACATCGCAAACAATATTATTATTATTATTATTATTTAACACTTTAATGCACAAAAATAGTACATGAGGCGAGCTTAATGCCATGCGGCATTTTCTACCAGCTAACCATTGGGTCATACAGATATTGCAAGGCGGGTGCGGGTGATATTCCAACTCGCAAGGGCCAAATATATACTTATAGATAATTTATTTTATTTATTTTATTTTATTTGGGTAGCTTACAGCCTTATTTACAAGTTACATATACATATATAAAAACAATAGCCATTTATAAGCTTTCACAGTTCTCTTAATCTAGCAACCATGTACATTTACAGATAGGCAGAGGAAAATTCGTTAGTTAGTAAGGATTTTACGGAATCAGGACTACTGTTGAAGAGATCTATAGTAGGGTTGTTGCTTAGCTGGTTAAATGCTGCACATGCTCTTACTTGATAGCTATTCTTTCTGTAATTTGTGTGACACTTAGGGACGCGAAGTAACCTGTTACTCCGTAAATTTTGATTAGGAACCGTCAATGAAATTTTGCTAAGGAGCTCAGGACAATCAATTTTACTTTGCGCAATTTTAATAATACATTGTATTTGCATCGTTTTTAGACTAAATACAAGGTGATGCAGGGTCAGGTATTTCTAATAGAATTATTTTTCTTATAGTTAAGTGATTGATTTGTACCTTATGGTGGGCAATAAAGTGTTCTTATTTCTTATTTCTTAATTCTACACAGAAGAAAAAACGTTCAAGAAACTCTATAACTGTATCACATAATTATGTTCTTAACCAGACTGATTCATTGTAAATAAACGAGTTAAATGCTCAATATTTTTTTATACAAGTAGGCTAAGACAAAAAGGCAAAAAAGCCACCTGATGGTAAGTGGTCACCGTTTCCTAAAGACACGTGCAAAATCAGAAGTATTATTTAGAACTAAACTAGTGACCAGCACAAGTACGCATAAGAACATTAATAGCTTTCTTTTTAATTTGCCAATATTAATATCGAACACAATATTTCCACGACGCTCAATCCTGGGTTCCTTGAGACTTAATAATATTACCTAACCCGACGATTATCGGTCGATAGAGATGTGCTAAAAGTATCTCGTCGATGTACTTGTTACTTACAAAGTAATACACACGCGAACCCGTAAATAAATAAAAAAATTAAAAAAACCGTAAATAGTCACGTCATTTGCACGTTACATACAGGAGATACGAGAATTCCAATAGGTTTTATTCGAATTGAGTCTGAATCGATAACCGATTACCGTAATGTAAACGAAGTATATTTAGTAGGGGTTAGAAAACTTCTAAGGCGTCTTACTTGAACTGGATAAAACTGGAAGAAACTGTTTTCCTTGGTTGAAAATATAAAGAAAATAACTCGTCAGGGACGTAACAGAATTAGTAGGTATATTTTAGAAAGCGTACAGAAAGCAAAGATGTCTTGAACACCACCGTAGAGAAAAATAAAGTGAAACACAAATGCACTAATCATGAAACAAGGAAAAATTACTATTAGGTAGATACGTTCGTTGAAATCAAACATTTAGAAATTGCGCTACTTATCCGATTTCTGCGGTTGAAGTAATTGTCAGTTAAAAATAATTGACAGAACGACATTGTTGCTCTCTATAGTTATAAGTGGAAAGGGTCAAGTTGAAAACTACTAGCCAACTAGAGGTATAGGTATCTATACATCATCTAACGACACTTAGCTGAACTTCGCCCTTTTTAATAGATCATATATAATATTTACAACTTTAATTAAACAATATCATTTTAAAAATGTATTCACATAATGTAGTATTTTAAGCCTATAATGGTCTATTAATAAAGGATTTTCTATTCTATTATATTCATTTTAATCAGTTATGTAGGCTGTTTCCGAGGTATAATGTAGAATGTAGGTAGGTCTGCTGAAATTCATAAAACCACGGGCACTCGTCCCGCACGGTAAGAGACCAGCGAACATTTAATATCCGCCGACTCGTGTATTTATTTGCACGTGTATCTCCATAAAATTCAATCTCATATTCGATTACTATCAATTTAGGAGCAACATAATTGCCCAATTTCTATAATAATATGTTCAAAATGTACCTCGAACATAAAAGACATAAAATACTAAACATTTTTTATGAAAATAATTAAAAGACACAGTATCGCATGTGTTTGAGAGTTAAACCCTTCTAAATCCTCATTTCATAAAAGATTTGAGTACCTAGAAAGAATCTGGCGACGGCCGGCCTCGGTATAATCGAATTTTACTTGTATCTATATTTTATAAATTATCTTCCGCCGAAAGAGTTATTGTTAGATACTCGTTTAATCTCAATTCTTACATTATATTTTATAGAGATCGATGTAGGAGCTTAAACCCTCGTTTACTGTCTGTGTCTATGTTTACAAGATGCTTGTAAACATACAGGCAAGGCAAGGCCGTCACGTGGAGTAACGCGCGCTTCCGAAATACAAACATAATCGGGAATAATGAGATCGGAATATCGTACGTTTTCAGGACCAATCGTTCAAATCTCACGAGATAATTCTATTTATACTCGCTTGATAGGTTACGAGTTTATATTCATGTATTGTTATTGATTTAAAAGTAGTTTATAATAGCGATAATTGTATATACGATGTCTTTTACAAAAGACCGTTAGTTTTTATGACTTAGTATTTCATATATTTATTAATTTAATTTTTTAAATTTTTAGATTAGCTGATTTCTAATAAGATCTTAACTTTTTAGATGACTTCCAACGATAAAGACTTTAGGTTCATGGCAACGAATGACTTGATGACAGAGGTGCAAAAAGATATCATAAAGCTGACTAAAAAATAAAAAAAATAAAAATAAATAATTAAAAAATCAAATAAACACCGAAAAGTTTCTAGACGACATCTTAATCGGTGTTTTAAGTGGCAGGACTGGCAGGTAGTTCTAATTTTGTACATATCCCTTATTACGTAAGACTCGGACTACACGACCACGGTTCCTGTATCGGTCGGTTCCATGGAACCGGTGCTTCATATAAACTCAAACAAAAATGCACTGTCGACTACATGTACAACGGTTCCACTTGGAACCGGTCAGCGCGGTTCCTGGACCGAGTGGGCGGGGCTTGAGCGCAACGCATGAGTTTGAATGCAGTCGACTACACGGCCGGTACCGGTTCCTGAACCGAACCGTCGCTGGAACCGCCGTCGTGTAGTCCCAGCCTAACGATATTGAGGTATTTAACCTCTAGTTAGCAAAACTGTGAATATATTAATGGTATCGAATCAGTGTGAGATGTAACCACACATATATTCCTCATGTTATACCACGTGCACGATTGGCAGTCCAATTCCCCTTGTCACCTCCATGGCACGGCTTTGTTCACGTGCCCCTTAAATTATTCCTGAGCATGTCACGTGAAAGCTATTTCAGGAATTACACGCTAAGAATAGACAAACACTCCGGCCAGTATAACCTGACTCGCGGTTTCTAACTTATTAATAGAAAACGGGCCAAAATTGGAGCAGAGTGCGGTACGCTAGGGGTCTGTTAAAATGGTCAGAATGCGAATTTTAATTAGTTTTATAAAGTTTGAACTTGTTTATAAACGAGTTTGTTTCTGTTAGATAATAAATAGTTTATAAACGTGGCTTTAAAATTCATTACTAATTCTACGTAATACTAATGTAAAGTTGAGTTAAGCCAATTAAAATACCTATAAAGACTCAAGTTGTAATTTTGGACTTCATTTCTGTATTTACCAGGAAAGTTTGTTGTTTACCACAAACTTTAGTTCTGAATAACAGAAATATAACTTAGGCCTTCGGAATCTGACGCGACTTCATTGGGTCAGACAACAATTTGTCATAGGTAATATAGAGGTAATGGGGGATAAAATGTCCATCTACCTACATTAAGTAGGTTTACGAGTACCTCGCGGCATATAACTTGACCTAAAATGGCGGTTGATCCACGGTTACGCGCGACCCCTCGCGTCCCGCACTTCGTTAAGACCCGAAATTTGTTACTGCGCATCCGTCATTTTAGGTTAAGTTATATGCCGCGAGGTACTCGTATACCTACTTAATGTAGGTAGATGGATATTGTATCTCCCATTACCTAAGGTTAAATGGGATTTAATAAAGGTATAAATAACTGACTCTTTATAAATTCATTGTCGTTAGCGAAAGAGCTATGTAACCTTAATTTTACAACCTATGTTTAGTCTTTTCACTATGACCGTTCTGCTCTATATTAACGTACTATATAATATTAGGTCCTTACATATGAAATTGGCGTTTTGTCGTACTGGCCACTTTGATCTGAAATATCTCCTCTTTGGTTAAGAATTCCAAATTCAAATTTATAAATCCATATAGCTGGTGAGTTTCTAAAACAGTCATTCATTTGTTTTTTCCTGACTAGTTTTTTCTTTGGCCTCGCTCATATCGCACAATGGAAAACATGAAATATCGCTATATTTACGAGTACGAGTTCTACCGAGAGTAATGATGTGTATGGCGCTGGTGTCGCAAAAGAAAACACGGTACGTTTTTGGTCCCAACGTTTTCATTCTGGAAATTTTAACCTTCAGAACAAGCCCCGTGGACGACCGGAGACCAAAGTGGATAATAAAGAATTAAAGACTATTGTGGAAGCTGATCCATCGCAAACCACTTCAGAGTTAGCTGCAGGCTTCGATGTGAGTGATAAAACTGTTTTAATCCACTTGAAGCAAATCGGGAAAGTAAAAAAGCTTGAAAGATGGGTACCTCATGAATTGAGTGAATCAAACCGGCAAACACGCGTCGACTGCTGCGTTACATTGCTCAACCGACACAATAATGAAGGGATTTTAAATCGGATCATTACCTGTGATGAAAAGTGGATCCTGTACGACAATCGGAAGTGCTCGTCGCAATGGCTGAACCCTGGAGAATCAGCCAAATCCTGCCCCAAGCGAAAATTGACTCAGAAAAAATTACTTGTGAGTGTTTGGTGAACTAGTGCCGGTGTCATTCACTACAGTATTCTAAAATCTGGCCATCCGATTACGGCAGATATCTATTGTCAGCAACTGCAAACCATGATGGAAGAACTAGCTGCTAAACAACCGAGGCTGTTCAATCGCTCTAGGCCACTGCTGCTTCAGGGCAACGCTAGACCACACTCTGCACAACAGACGGCGGCTAAACTAGAGGAGCTGTAATTGGAATTTTTGCGACATCCACCGTACTCCCCGGACTTTGCTCCAACAGATTACCATTTTTTCCGGAATTTGGATAACTTCTTACAAAGAAAAAAATTCAACTCCGATGTGGCAGTCCAAACCGCCTTCAGAGAGTTTATTGATTCTCGCCCTCATGGTTTTTGACCTATGAGATGGCAAAAGTGCATAGATAACAATGGTGCATACTTTGATTAATTAAATATATTTTACAAAAAAAAACGACTTTAAGTCCTCCCATACAAAACGCCAATTTTATATGTGAGGACCTTTTTTTTTATTTCTCTGTGTTTTTCTCATTTTCTTTTCTCTTTACTTAATTTTGTTTTGTTTTAGAAAGAGAGCCTCTGATTTATTTTTTTAAATTAAAATTTTTGCACATACTAAGCGCTAGTACCAGCACGTATAAAGCTCAAAGATGGGATCAATTTTCCCTACACTCTGGACTCCAAGCTGTTGAGTAATTCAGTAGCAATTTATTATGTTTACAGGAATCTTGAGATCGTATCTCAATTGAAATACAAATAGAATAATAATTCCAATTTTAGGGACAACCACATTGTTACGATTCCTTTTAAGAACGAAATTGAATTTTCTCTTTGCTTGTTTTCTAAGCGATTTAAGTTCAGTGACTCTGGTTTCTTATTCGTTTACAAATTTCTTATTATTTGAGTGTTCCTGCTCTATAATGGGATATTTGCTCGCGTAAGGGCGACGAACTTTGATTCGATTGCGTTTACTCGTACTATTTAATTAAACAATCTATTCTTGATCCTTGACCTTCCCCGATTTTGCTTCCTTGAACGTATTTTGTAAATCAACTTCCGTTCCTGTCACGAAAATATTCTCCCTTGTCAAAATTTGATCTTCAAGAGATCGCTGCATGCTCTAGACGTTGATGGATCAGTCATTACAATGCTGAAGGTTGATGACTTCAGAACAATTTGGTGTTTTATTTTTTAAATTAAATGTCAGATAAATCTAACATACGTTTCCTTTCCAGTAAAGGAATGTTTGTATTCGCTTAAAATTCTTTCTGTATTTTTGAACTGCATTTTGTCGAAACGCTGCTAATGAAAGTAATGGAAAACCACATCCTGTGAATGAATGCAGTATTTTTGAATCCGTACGGAAATACTTGGAAGCGTTTTCTCAATTTATGTTAAAACCACAATGATTCACACGCATGTTAATAATTGTTTTATTCTTATGTATTATTTGTAAACACCAGTATTTCTTACAAAACTCGTAGTTTCAACAATTAGCAACTCACGAGTAGATTAATTTTATAAAACAAGTTATATAGGTATAAGTACCTAATTAAAGTAGATGTTCTATTTCCGTATAAGCCGATTATAAATTTAATCTGCGCATTACGCGCGTGGTCGGAAGGAAATCTATTTACTTTGGAAGAGCGGATCGCTCTCAAGGCTGGCAGGAAAATTAGGCTATTACTGTCTTAAAGGCTCTACACATTTTTAAATAAATTGTTTAAATAATACATAATACATTGCCTGATTTATCTTAATATTTTTTTCTTTGGGTTTGTTTGGATTTCTATCCTTGGTATGGCCGTTATTTTGTAATTGAGCTTTAGTTCTATGTGACAGAAAAGTGACGGTAATAATTAACATAATAATAAAAATAAATAAAAAAAAAATCAGAAGTGCAAGAATCAAGGACTCAAATTAGTTTAGATTCAGATTATCTAAAAAGGATTCACAATATGATCAAAATTAATTAATTAAACATTTGTATGTACGTGTGTTTAAACATATTTTGTAACCCATGCCATGACGCATAAGCACGTAACTCGGTTTACGGAACAAACCCGTAAACCTTTCGGAACATAACCGGCGCGGGCGCCGCCTAAACTATAATAAAGCGTAAAGCGATCATTAATCCGGCGCGTTTCGCTGTTTTATTTACTTTTTCTTTTATACACTTTTTTACGCGAATTACTAAACTGCGAATGGGTTTTGAATTGGGGATTATGACGTAGGTTGTAGCTATTAAGAACTCCTCTGTCTAGCCAAAGGCATAACAGTGTAAAATCGTGTTAAGTGTCTTTACCTAGTTACGGGTTAAGTAATAGTTTACAATATGGAACTATCAAAACGTTATTCTAGATTGTAGATGCAGTGGTCTCAATATCTAATATCGTCGTAGCTGTATATTTGCTACGGCGACGTAGCACTGAAAGTAGCGATATCAAGTTTCTGTTGAAAATTAAGGATAAGTTAAGGGACAATAAGGTTTAAATTAAATTAATTAATATTAGGATTATAAAGGGTGTTTTTCTCGGTACATGTATCACAATTCAATTTCGCTACCTTTCGATTATTTGCTCTTTGTTACAGCTACAGCTGAAAATCCGGCTAGATGCAAAGGGATATAGTTTTAAACTTAGAGCTGGATATTTCTTTTTGTTCGATATCCAAAACTCCACTAAATAGGAACAAGCCTATTGTCGCAAGAGGTCAATTAGACTCTTTTTCTTGCAAAGTGAATTCAGAAGGATCTTGAGCACGGATAGTATCCGGAGAAGAGAAAACAGAAGTGCCTCGAGGCGCCCCCGTTCACTCTCCACGGCGCTCCGGGTCGCCGCGGCGCACACTTTGGGAACCCCTGGGCTAACCTATATCCTATATGTTCATCAAATAATAATTTGGTGTTGTTCGAAATTACACCGCGTGAATTTTTAGAAAGGGTTTCGGGTCTTGAAACATCAGTTATTGATAGCGATACGCGAATGAACTAAGCTAAGACTATAATAAGATAGACACCGAGACCGATTTTACCCGATACCCTAATCCCCTTATAAGAAAGAGCTCTCGAACTGTATACTCTAGTAGGTATTTCAAGCATAATTACCGCTATTTAAAACTAGTCAGCCAGTCATCGTCATACCACTTGTAGAATTAAATTGTGAACCTTACAAAATGAATGAATTCTTACATTTGCAAGAATGTAAAGTTACCTCACCACAACCAAAATAGCAGAGCCGCCTATTTCTGCGTTCTCAATGAAAGTTAGTTCTAATCTGGGGACCATTTAGGCTTGAAATATTAGTCGTATAATTTGCCACTTTACGATCCGCCAAAAACATGCACTAATTTTCTTGCAGCCAACTGCATAATGTACTACGGTACCCTTATATCATAAAACATAACACATAAACGTACAATTTAAGGAAAATTTATAGCACGGTTATTCTAAATTCGTCGACGGTCTAATTTAAATTTTATCGTACAATTATAAGCCTATTGCAAAGACTGTTTATTTAATTATAAACATAGGAAGGTCTGAAATCGAATACTTAAACAACTTTACTTTTAGCCTGTTAAAATCAAGTATAACCTATACCTATAATGAGATTAATGTCTTTTTAATCAACTTCAAAATACGGAATAGATTCTCAATTCGAGTGTACGTATGTTTGATTTATGTATATTACAAGGTATCTCCGGAATTTGTGAACCGATTTTGATAATTATTTTTTTATTTAGAAAGATATGCGTCAAGGGTGGTCTCATAAAAAATTGGTTATAATCTGACGATGCACTTCGGAGATGTACAACGGAAGTCCTTAACGGATGACAGTACATCATTTGTAATTTGAAAATTGTGAACATTTTTATAGAAATCATTTAAAAATTCACTATAATTAATAAATTTTCGTCTCCTCCATACAGTTAGTAACTGTACTTGTGGTAGGTATTTCTAAACACTATCAGTTGTTACTCTGATAAAGAGCATCGATGGCACAGTGGCTAGGACACCTAACGCCCATGCGGGAGGTCCGGGTTCGAAACCGTGCAGTGCCATGTACCGATGAGTTTTTCGTATTTTTCGAAGACTTATATACATTTACCGACTGCTCTAACGGTGAAGGAAAAAACCTGCACACTGAGAAGACCAGTGTGTAAAATGGGGTAGACACAAAAGATCCTCAAGGGTCGAAGTGCCGCTGGGATTATTCCCGGACCCCTATCATAAGATAAGAATAAGATACTCTGATAAACACTAAGGTATACTACTTAATGCCGGTTGTGCTCTGAACAGGAAGAATCAGAGACCATTAATAAAAATGTCCAAGGCGACAATTCGTAGCACCCTCTACGCGTGGGCAAAGAATAAAACATTAAATAGACAGTTTTCACAATTTTACTACGCGCCGTCTCTCAAAGCCAATAATTTTTTTTACGTACAAACCACTTTCGCCACCGCTTTAATGCTGAGTCCACGAACATTAAGGTGAAAGAGGATCGAATCTGCGTAATTGTGCAGACGTTGTTGTGCGTGGGTTGTGTTTGTGGCTAAAGGAAGTGCGTCCACGATTCACGTGACCAGCCCCTCACGCACCTTAAGTGATTTGGGTAGTAACTAGCTAGGGTTGCCATGTATTTGCGACCTGTTCATTCGCAAAACATTAATAAAATAGTAGTAGTAGATAGTAGTGGTAGATCCTAATGTGAAGGATCGCCTGCGGTGGTACCACCCTCTTATCTATTTCTACCGTGAAACAGAGATGCTAACATTTCTATGTTTCAGCTTGAAGGGTAAGAGAGCCAGCATAATTTCCAGCACATGAGGCAATCCATCTTAGTCCTCAAAGTTAGCAGCGCATCAAGAACCCTCTAATATTAAAACAGTGAGATGAGATGTCTATGGACGACGGTGATCACTTAACATCAAGTGGCCCGTTTGCTCGTCTGCTCTCCTTATTTAATAAAAATAAAATAAATTAATAAAATACTCGAATCACAATGCAGTAAACAAATTGTAGGTCCACAACACAACTTATAATAATAGTTTACTTTTCTTATCAAATATTAAAAAAATACTATATATACTGCAACAGTTTAGCATGGGAAACCTGTTTTGTCTCCCCTTTTCCCCAAAAAGGACATGAGCAACGAGGGCAGATACATTTGCCATCACCCACCTGTAGTTTTCCACAAGCCAACACTGCCCCAATATCAGGTTTGTCCGACCCACTAGCCCTGTGTACTCGGGCGCCTCATTTTCTTATGTACACAATAGGGATGTTATAGATATCCGCATCTGCATTCGCTTTATTTCCCACATCCGCATTCGCACCTTCTTCTGCATCAAACACTGTAGGTCAAACAAGCACCTCAAAAATGTAGGTCATTACTTGAAATCATGTCATAAGTGGAGACCGCGTTTGGGCAAACGTAGTGTGGGACGCTCCCCTGCTAAATGGAGCGTCGATCTGCGCAAGGTGGCTGGCAACGACTGGATGAGAAGAGCCGAAGATCGGGCTCAATAGCGCCTTGGGAGAGGCCTATGTCCAGCAGTGGACTAGAGTGGGCTGCTGATGATGATGATAATGATGGCAAAAGTAAAATACTATTTTATGTAGTTAGTAATCTGATGCAGTAGTATGTAATTTCTATATGACATGAATTACTTTCAACTGAAGCATTACTGCTGCAGCTTACGCTTTTCTCTGGACATCTAAAATGTTTAATTTTATAATTTAGAAAATGACAATTTCGATTCTAAAGCTAAAAAATTGTGCTAAATTGTAGTTTTTTTTACCCACGACGGAACGGAGAAAGTATATGCCCTTGACCTAAGAGGATGTTTTAGTAATGATAGCGACTTTTAAGTACATCCGCATGTGTATCTGCGGATATTACAAGAATGTCATTGATTACATCCCTAATAGACAGGACTCGGAACCACGTGCATACAACAGGAATAGAACAATCACCTACCGGCGGCCTATTTACCGGGAACCGGGGAAAGCTAAATTAGCCGAGACTTTGGTGAAATTCTCTCGTTTAGGAAAGGAAATGACGTGGATATGCCAACGACATTTCAGTCTGATGATTGATGATTGTCAATGATACATAAATACCTGTGTTTGTAATCTAGTTGAACTGATTTTACGTACCATACCTTTAAGCGACGATCTGCACAAGGTGGCAGCGACTGGATGAGAAGAGCCGAAGAATATTGAAAAAAAATCATGCAGACAGTATCTTTTACATTTTCTCAAATTTCTCTGGCTCCCACACTAGGATACCCTGTGTTGTGGGGGGCAGTCTCTTCCGATATATCTAAATTATGATGACATCGGGATCAATGGCGCACCCTGGGAGAGGCCTATGTCCAGCAGTGGGCTAGAGTAGGCTGCTGATGACCTTTAAATGCTCTATTGACAGAGTGCTCTTAGATTTTAATATGATGATGATGTCCTCCGCGACGTATCCGTCGATGGCGACCCCTGCTTAGCTCCTGGTGTGCGCTCGTAGGTGGCTAGCGAGGACAAACTTCGTCCTGAAGACTCGGTCACAAACAGAGCAGTAGAGTTGCCCGCTAGAGTTGAAGGTGTAGTTATAGGAGGGCTTCGGACGCGTTTTACGGACATGGCGTCTGGCGTCAAGGTCTTCTAGGCGTTTGAGTTCGAAGTCGTCAGTGGCGTTCTTGACGGCCTTTCGCCATTCCAGTCGCTGCTGTGCAAGCTCCTCCCAGAATTTAATATACAGAGCTGATGACCCCAACGGCAAGCGTGCGTGAAACGACGAATGACTACCTCTACACTACGCTATGTCCTTGGAGGGTAGGCGGAGAAAACGGAGCGTCACGTATCTCGGTCTTGGCACGCCTCTCTTGCTTCCTCAAGCAAGAGAGTCGTGCCAAGACCGAGATACGTGGCGCTCCGTTTTCTCTGCCTACCCTCCAAGGACATAGCGTGAAAGTATGTATGTATGTTCGTACCATAGGCTCTTAGAAGACGTTAACTTAGAACCTTGTCGTATTTTTGTAATAATAGTATAATCGTTAATTTTCACGGATACGGAACCAGCCGTCTTGTTGACTTAATTCGCTGTATTCATGCTGAATTGAATGGGCGTTCTTAAGTGTCTTTATCTAGTATGACAAAGTATTACAGTATTTATCATTTTCTTAGTTTACTGTACCTACACTCTGAAAAAAAAAACTTTGTCAAAATAATCAAAATGTTGTTTATTGTATTAACGCACTATTTTTATGAAATACGAACATATAAAGTAACTTACAACCTAACAACGAAGCCAAATTGATTAAATTTTAACAAAGTTTCTTATTGAAAACAACAAAAGTTTTGATAAAATATACTAATCAACTTATTAACTCGGTTACCCCATATTATAGTATCTATAAAGTAAGTTATTAGTTTAAACGTTAATTCGTTAACAATAAACGTTACAAGTGGTTTATAAAATCAATGTTTTTACATTGTTAAGAGTGTAATCAAATCGGCTTTATTGTCAATAACCAAGTATGTAAGTATAAATCAAACATAATCATCGTAAAATCATATTTTAAAAGAGAGGGTGTGTGCTTATGACCACTTGATAGAAGTGAAAACTTACAAAAAAAACACGCAAAACACGACTTGGATAATAATAAAAACGATGCACTCCTTGTTAGGCAGTAAACGTGGCTGATGACAGCTGATGACGACTAGAGCCGAGTATACGCGATTCAGCGTCACCGACCCGAGCGCGCTTGATGTCGAATAGAGCCGAGTATAACCGATTCAGCGTCACCGACCCGAGCGCGCTTGATGTCGAATGGAGCCGATTATAACCGATTCAGCGTCACCGACTCGAGCGTGACGGTTCACTTCAAAAATCAATCAAGCAAGATTTGCACTTTGTTGGTTAGGATTTTTTCCTGTACCGTCAATTCCATTTACAGCAAATAAATTAAAGGCGCTTTACTTAATAATCATCAATGATACGTAACGTAATTGTTTTCGGTGTATTTTATTTGTTACCGTTACGACTTGTGACGTTGCCTTTTATAATGATAACAATTATATTCAGCCTACGTCCTCGTTTACGGCTAATTGAGAAAATTCAGTTATACCCGTGTCTGTGACCTTTACAGCAATTGCGCGCGCTCCGTGCGAACACCCTTTAATGTTACTGCGTCATCAGTCGGAGAAATTAACTAGGCATTTACATAATCTTTTAGATCAGTTTATCACACAATACTTACTACTACTCATCAGCAGCCTATTAATGTTCCCACTTTTGGGGCACATGCCTCTCCTTGCACAAGGGGGTACGGGCCATGATCTACCGAGCTACTCTCGCATGGGAGCCCGGCATCCTAGCCACTAGGCCACCGACGCTCTTCTCATTTAATGACTTCTCGTTTCTGACCTACTACTCGTTTAATGTTAATATGCATCGTAGGTGTGGGAACGTAAGGTATCTGAAATGGTATAGGCTAGCTTCAAAAATATAAAATTGTTTAGAAGATTATTGAAATAGTAAATCCCAGTGTTTGTCGCCACGAACTCTACATTGTTCAAAGATATGTGAACAGCATATAAATTTCATATCACCTATGTTTTTGAGGTGAACACCGAAATGTTTCAGAAATAGGAGATAATCCTGCAATGTTTTACCACAAGAGGCGCCACTAGCACAATGGTAGCCAATCAACATGTAGATACGTTCCTTTCTACCAAATCTTTTTTTTACCCTTCAGACTCGCTCCACAATGTCTAACAGATTTTTTAATTATGCTATTTTGAAATGGCCGTATGATGCCATGACATCATCACAATTTTACTATAGCATTTGAAATTAAATTAACCCAAATAACGAGAAATTTGTGATATCTTTAAAAATAACGTTTGTTTTTTGTTTACGGAGTGTGCTCGTGGCTCCATCTACGCAACGTTTTGCGTTTTATGTCCTATTTCTGAAACATTCCAGTGTTCATGTCAACAACCCGCGCATGCGCCCTGCGACACTCTGACATAACTCGGCCATGTAGATATTTTGCAACATAACATAATTCTATTTATAATAACTCCGCTATTTCGCTCGCGTTAAATTAACGCGACTGTTATAATTATAGTTCGATGTCATTCGCCGATAATTAGTACTTTTCTCAAAAACACACGACTTTTTTTGCGTAACTTCAGTTTGTTTTCTAAGAATGTTATTTATAATGTTTCTTAAGAAATGTTACTCGATTCAAAGCAGGATACGGCCTACATATTCGAAGTTTTTCAACATAAAACGTCAAACAATAAATCAAGGACATCCTGAAACATTTTCATAAGAAAAATCATTTTAGATACTTAAGTAGAAAATAATGAGTAAACTGTACGGGCGCCCTACTGACATAAATTTCAAATGTTGGCCTAACAAAGGAGAAAATTAAGAATTAGGACGAGGGAGCGAGAAAAATAAATGTCATTGTGTTTCTCGAAACAACGAATGAGACATCACTCGTGGCGGTTTCCTGGTCGCACCACAAAAGCGATAAATTTTTCAACGTCGCAGCGATTTCGGTGATTTGATGTCTCTTCAAGTTACGTTGCCTTTACAAATGTTCCCACAGTTCCCATAAACAACCATAATCTGTCACATCAAACCCTTAACATCGCCTCGAATCTACCGTCTTCGCGCAGTAATGATTCAAAATTAAAGTTCCGGAATACGGCTTCAAAACATTCGGAGAGTAGAGCTAGAGCTCTATAATAATAACATTAGGGTAATTAATTAACATCAAAACGGAATAGACATTTCGGACTATATTAAGTGCCTGTTCTGTACGGAAACTGTCTTTATGATTTCAGGGAATGGTCTTTGGTTAACAGCGGTCGGGGCAGCGCAGTGCGGTGCTTCTGAAAAACTATAAACCTACATCTGATACCCTTTTACAGCGTAACTTGACGTAAGCAAAAAAATCAGGCCGAAATCCTTTTACTACACTTCTGTAATGCCGGCATGCAAATTCAGTTGAAAAAAAAACCCACTTGGACAATATAGTTTCAATCAGGTTAAGGTTTTTAGTGAGCCTTACAAATTTCTAAGGTAAAACTGAATATTACAATATGCGATCTTTATTTTTAATCTTTTCATCATGTATCATAAATCAATATTAGAAAAAAAAAATTAGATAGGTACACTCTGTTTATTCGAAATTCACTGTGTTTACTTATGAAATCAAAGCAAATCGTTTAGTTGTTTTGTTCATATTATAGCAATTTTAACTGTACTAATTCACCACAAATGACATTTAAAACTGTCACCAAAATTTTGACAAAATTAAGTGTTGAAAATAGTAATAGCATTCACAGTCGCTATAGGTAATAAACTTAAGGAATAATCTTAACCCAGGACATCTGTATACTATAACAACATCAAACATAGGGAACAAAGTACATTGCTTTTTAGACAAAGACTGCCGAATCAAACTTCTCGACTACGCTTCTTACTCTGTGATGTACATGTTCTAAACCCGCCCTTTTATAGGTTTATTGCATTATTCATCGCTTGAGTTTTGTGATCGGATCTGTCTTTTTTAAATTCCTTTCCAAACACGTCCTCGGTATTTAGAGTAACTGAAAGTGTAATTTAGATAGCAGGTAGTTTTGATAGTAATCGGTTTACAAAACTCTAAATTATTAATTTTATTAAGTTAAATTAACGTCATTAAGATCCTCTTACTATCTTTCCGTTTTACAGATCCTCTAGGTTCCAAATGTATAGTGTTTTGGGTAATTTTATTTATGACAATTTTCCTCTAAATAGTACGCTCCCCTTCGAATAACCTCGTTCTTATAATACTCGTAGATAGATCAATCCATCAGTATTAATTTTGTGTTCACGAGAACAAGCGCAGTGTATGTGGTCAGAAGGAGGTCAGTTTATGTTTACACTACACATTATTTACACTTCCTAATTCGACCACGATCCACGGATTATTTCGTAATGTGTATCATACCACACAGATCATGTAAGACATGTATTACCAAAGATTTGATTGCATTACAGACATCAAATTATGTCGTCGGATGAAGCAATAGCTCTAAATTTAAAGAAACTAGGATCTCTACATTAAGAGAGAAATAAAGTCACATCTTATCTATCTAATTGAAATATGGGGCTGTGCAAATAAAACTAAACTATCCCAATTACAGGTAACACAAAATATATTGATTAAAATGCTTTTCCATTACCCCTATTTAACACCAACCACCACAGTTTACAAGAACACAAATTTAATGAATATAAAACAGCTATACTTCTACCACGCGTGTATTCTAATTCGTAAGATACTGACCAAAGTCATTCACACATCAATATCACTTACTCAAGTAAAACATGTAACTAAACGCAGCACGAGACGTGCTAGTTATTTAGTTCTGCCAAAGACGAGAACGAACTATGGCAAACGAATGCTTACATACGAGGGTGCACGCTATTATAATAATCTACCTTCACCAATTAAAAACACAAATTCCTTAAATGCATTTAAGCAAAAATTAGCGCAGTTTGTTTTTTTGAAAGGTGGTTTGCTCCCGTCATTATCATAATACCAGCTTTGATACCATAATTTTAGTGCGTTGAGTTCCACTAACTATATATAATATATATTGTAAGTGAATAGTGTAGCGAACATGCATATTTTTAAGTCTTTTTCACATGTAAGTGGCAATATGTCTTTAATGTGAATAAATATCTTTAAACCTAACCTAAGAGAATACGAGTATGTACGAACGAATTAATAAAATGAAATTGTAATAAAGTACGAATAAAGGATTAAAATCTAACTGAAATTAATTGAATTAAAATTCAAGAAAATGTTGACCAAATCATATAGCTACCATCAAAATGTATGGTTCTAATTTTGTAGTGTGAAATATGACCACTTACTAAAGACCTTCACTGCCTCCTTACTAAAAAGTAATACAGATCTTTGCGGAGGAAACTCGTTCATTACGAAGCTCTATGTATAACGGTGTCATAATAATGGCATTATTGCCATCAATCCGCATAGTTTATAGCTATTTCGATGTGATTTATGCGAGTTGATGAATGAACCTGTCAAACTTGACCTCTTTCTCTCCCTTTGAAATGTGGCATATCTCTGTTATTCAGAAAATTAATAGGTGTTTTGTCATTGGAGTGATGTTGCTAATTTGTAATTTTTATGGTCTATAACGGAACCGGTAGTGTCAAATAAATGAATTATGGTGAGAAGGAATTCATTTCTACCACAGACTCAGAAGTGGGATCGATCCAGTGACGTTGTGTCGCAATCTCAACTCCAAGTACCATAAAATAAAAGGAATACCTTTCAACTAACTCCTTAGGGATTTAAAGGCGTGTTCTCCCTTCGACCTTATCATCAAATTGTGAGATTGAGGTCAAACGTGGGCTTGTCAATTTTGTACAACCTACGCAATATCGAAAACACTTGGTTTATGGTATCTAAAAATGGAACACGGTTTATAATCTGATGATCATAATTGATATTACATATATATTTAGGTTTCTTCGAGTATTTTCGGCAGCATCTCAGTGACACTTTATATTGAACTCGTCAAGCGTTTTATATTTACAGTAACCCACATAAAAAGTAATTGCGAACATCTCACGCCCCAGTGGGCTTGTGTTACATGTGTTACGCGTTGTTAGATCAGATCTGAGGCGTCGGGGCGACGTTACTAATACTGGGAAGAGTAGGCGAATTGGGGCGCGACCGTCGGTCTTGCTCTTTTCAATTAGCAATGAGACAATTAAAAAGTATCATTCATTATACAAAGACCTAAATTTTCGTACACTAAATACCAGTGTCCGACCGAAGGTCGAATTCTGGCCGAAGCCGAAGCCGAAGCCGATTATTCGGCTATCGGCACAACCTTCGGCCGAAGCCGAAGCCGAAGGTTTAAAAGCTCTTAGAATTTTGTTCAAGATTGGATACAAGCTAATTTAAATGATTTGATTTTAAAACTTTAAAATTGAAGGTTTTATATCGACTGTATAACATAATATAGAAAGTTAATTTTAATCTTCTCTAGAAGTTGATCTAGTAGTCATCAAAATTACCCTTGCGATTTGTGAAAAATAATAACATTTCGAAATAATGTTCTCCGCTCATTCGTAAAAGTTCGTTCGAATTCGTCGTTTGTTAGGAACCTTCGGCTTCGGCCAAAACTTCGGCCCATTTTGGCCGAAGCCGAAGGTTTGGCCATAGGTGGTTTTTTTGGCCGAAGGTGACCAAAGCCGAAGCAAAGCAAGTCGGACACTACTAAATACCTCGAGGACGTGGTTAACCGTCTTAGGCTCGTAGAGTACCTACTGAATAAACACTACAACAGGTAGAATATGTTTTATTGTGTAAGGAGAGCAGACGAGCAAACGGGTCACCTGATGGTAAATAGTCACCGTCGCAAATATACATTGTTATTAGAGTATTTTCGGTACACTGCTTGAGGACTTGTGCCGGTATCACGCTGGCTGTCTTACACAGCAAAGCAAGCATTGCTACTTTACGACTGGAATACGTAAAAGGATGGTAGCACCCCAGGCTAAGTCAGCACAGACTCATACCACCTTCAAAATTATATTATGTAGGCTCACAAGAAATGGTTAAACACGTATCCCTGCACAAACACTGAGTCGAACCGAGCAGCAATTACCAGATCAGGAGAATCACATCTAGAATCCTCTATAATACTTTTAACACTTTGAATTAATCTCTCTTTCCCTTTACTTACAATTTTGATATTTATCTAAAACTAAGTCTTTTTGAGATCTAATTAAACTGAGTCGTCGGGTAGCACTTTACCTAAAATATTTAGAATTGTATTATATCGTCTTTTCAATAATAAAGTAGGTTATGTCCTTGGAGAAGAATTGTGTCGGGAATCAGACGTCTATACGAAATGTCAACTGTGATTTGATTTCGTCCTTATAGAGCAGGTATTTAGGTAAATAGAATTTCGTCTACGCGTAATTCCTTGGGGATATAGGTTGGGGAATAGCCTTGACATATTCATATAAAAGGCTATACATGACCTTTCAATTAGATGTCTGAGATTAAAGACCCAACTTCTTCCATTTCGTTACATTTCTTTACACAAGGTGTGATCGGGGAAAAATGTGGTAATTGAATTTTCTCTTCTTCTAATGTTTTTGGGCTCATTTTACTTTCAATTATTTTTTAATTTCTTTATGAGATACTGTTTGTTTTTGGCGTTATGGTTTCAATTGGGACGTATAATACTTAAAAAAGTTTTTAATAAAAAATAAGTGCTATGTTGATGTTAATACGGATTAAACTGCCCATTTTAACTCATTTATCATTAAAAAATGAAAAATATGGCTCATTAACTCTCGGCTCAGGGTTTTAACTAATCATTTTAAACGATGTTTATAACGTTTATTTTTAACTGGCAAACATAACTGTGGCTTTTTCAGGCTTACTTACGGTCTCAACTTTTTTTAACATTACCGTTTGACAGTCGAGTTATTTAAGCGGACAGGGTGTCACTGACACGTGTTTTTTATGATAATGCATTGGTGATGAAGAACGCAAGTTAGTATTGGCATTAACCACCGAATAACCTGACGTTTTCATCGCTTCCGTATTATAATAATTATAACACCAATTCCGTCCATAATTTTACGTTTTAATATTCTTGGTTCTTTACTCGATCCAGATTGGTCTGTTTTGTACTGATCTAACCTGACACTTTGGATTATATTGTCTCTTCTTTCAACCTCAATATTATTTTATTGAGAATGTCAGATTTCACATGTCGAAAACATTTTATACCCACAAAATGTGGGAAGATGGCCTTAATTCCCAAGAAACGATTGGATGTAGCTTTACAATTCCAAACTTCGTCTATATTTCTCATGATATTAGTGCCGCTTTCTCTTTTCGTTTTTGACAAATAGCAGGTTAATCGCAAGTTCTCTTTTATAGGGTTTTAGTCATGTCATAATAATTACCTTATATTTTGTTTTTATTTAGAATATTAAGTAATAATCTATGTTTATTTTGTTACAGGTAAAAATCTCAATCAACTCTTCGAGAACACAAATTGTTTTACTTACGTAAGTACCTGATCACTTACAAAGGATATTGCCGGTTCTCGTACGAGCCTTGGGATGAGATGATCATCTATGATAACGTAAAGTTGGTAAAAGATTTGAAATACCACAGGAAGAATGATCAAAGATATTTCAGTTTTTTTTTGTTAGGATAACAGGTTAGATGCTCTTGCGCTTGCATTTGACTAAATTGTTAAAATGGCTTCTTGAACGTTCATTCTATAGTATTAAGGAGTATAATGACCATAAATATTAAATAAGTATTGTTATATTTGACTATTCATTATTATTATTTCTGAATCCTGACATTACTATTATTATCGATATGTTCGTGATATTTGTTATGAAGTTAATATTGTAAACATTAATATTTTGTATGCCTTTAAAATAGGCTGAATACTGTGACATGTGCATTACTATAAGACCTGTAAGATTGTGTATTCTGACAAATAAATGATTTATTGATTGACTAAATTCAGTCTGTCTGAATGAATTAGTCTCTGAATTCAGTCAAGTTTAAATAAATTCAGTACGGTTAGTTTGCGATTTACAGCCTGTAAACAGAAGCCAGTCTTAAATCGTTGAGTATTTAGTCGACTGAATTCAGTCAAGTGTACTAAGGTACGTTTTTAATGACTTGATCGTTCTTCCCGTGCAATCTTTATTTAGTAAAAAGATCAATCGTAATATTATATTTTTTCCAGAAAGTGCGACGGAATCCCGACTTACAAGATACAGGTTTTCGACCTAGTTTGTAAGTCGGAGGTCCTTTTTTGTGTGCCCTGTAATAAGTAAATAAACTTTTTCATTATTATTTTTCATTTTCAAATATTGAGAAGTTTTTGAAAGTCGTTCAAAAACACCGAACCTGGCCAACCTCCTTTACGATCCATCTCCATTTTTATTTATGTTTGTTTTGTTGTTTGTTTCTTGAAGACTTCTAATTGTTAGATTACTTACATAAACTACGTATTTAGAACTAAATACCGACGTCACATTTTATGTAATTTTACTAAGGAAAGTCACGTGTGACGTATCTTCACCTGACACGTAAACAGTAGTGGCTGGTGGCGTATATAAATAGAATCTCCCACAGACAGCAGACGTAATTTACTTTGAGAGGTTGAGGTTTAATAGCCTTGTGATTGGAGAGGGCTTCAGGGACGCTAGTTGTAGAGTTAATCCGTACCTACCCGAATTACAGTGCAGTTGCGATTCCGGTAATTTTTTGCCTCCCCCTTTCACCGGTTGCTTGCTTGCTTATCGTATGGTTAGTGGCCAACCTATTTGTCAGAGTTGTTCAGGCCGCCCGTAGGCTCTGACATGGCTTAACGACTGCTGTCGAACGACAACAACCGGGACCGACTGCTTAACGTACTCTCCGAGGCACGGACATGCTACTAGCGGTCACCCATCCAGGTACCGACCGCGCCAACGTCGCTTAACCTGCACGATCACTTTCGTACCGTGCTCGCAACTAGGCTACGAGCACCGCACCGGGTAGAATCGCAAAGAAATATATTACAAACAGATATACTCGTAGCTCCTGTATTTAGTATTATGTGCTCCTGTGAAATATAGATCTATATTTTGGTAAAAGGTCACCGTCGCCCATAGCCATCTCACCTCATAATTGGGTTGCTAACTGCACTACTAACTTTGAGCCACATGTGCTCAATGCTCATATGCCGGTGAATAGCTGGCTCTCTTACCCTTCAAAGCTGAAACACAGCAATGCAAGCATTGCTGATTTGCGGCAGAAATAGGTAAAAGGGTGGTACTACCCCACGCCGACTCTGCGTGAAGTCATACCACCTCATATTATATGAAGAAGAATTTTTGCTTTGCAAATGCATCGCAAAACGTGGTTTAACGTAAGATACATACCTAACCTACTCGTACAGCCGACCACAAGCTATAGTAAACCATCTGCCAAAAACCTTCAATTAAATCTCAACCTTATGATTTTATGATACATTTCAGATTCTCAAATTTTGACGTTTTGGGTAGGTTGACCGTGGTCGACTGTACTTAGATGTTTATCCATTGGATATAAACTGTGGAAACGTCAATGGTATGTACACAAAAATATTTACCAGAGTGTGGTTTCCTCAGCAAATTCCCTGAAATATTTACAGGTAAAATACCTAATTAATATACCCTCGTGGATTAAAATCGCCAATTTTAATTTTTCCACTATCGCATATACTTCAAATATTAGTACTTACGTATGTATTTTAACAACGTCTCCGTCTAAAAACTGACTGAGTGTAACTAATTGAAAAACTAACGAAGGTTTATTTTGGCATTTGGTTTCAGTAAAGTGGAAAAATAACTGCCTATATTTGGATCAGGGTTAAGAACTCTGTCGACCCTAATTATACTACTACTTACCTGAAATACCTATATCATTATATTTACAGCACAATAATTCCACCTAAGTCTTTATAACTAGACATGATGGTTAATACTTACGTAAACAAATACCTGAAGATGAGTAAACGAAACCGGTCGTAATTAATAAAATACAGTAAAAACCTGTGAAACAGTATATTATTGAAGTCTAATCATGAACTAGACATAACATAATAAAAACGTAAGTACAAAGTACTTATATTTAGTTTTTACTATTCTTAAGCCAATAATAGTTTTGATTCACAATCTTAAATTATTTCAGTTATTACCTAACAATAAAACACAAATAAATTCTATCCACCTACAGAAATCCATTAGCTGCGTGATATATCTGCCTAACTTTTGTTTAACAATTAATCAACGTTTAAAATAAGACAAAGCACCACGGACCTGTGTTAGTTATATTTATTATATCGTATGACAACTCCAAGTAGTCACTCCCTGCCTCCCGTTTCCTCAAGCGTCGCTCCTCTGCCCACCCAGCAGTACAGTTGTCGAAAAAAATGTATCGAAAATAATTTATATGCAAATATTTACTTAATTTTAGATTAATCGATGTAAAAACAACGATGTAAATCAGTAAAATAATTACGTCACGACATAAATTAATTAGAAATAAACTGCTTACAAATATAGTCCGAAATTCACTCGTCATATTCGCTGGGTGCGAAGTACTAGATGAGGATAATGTAATGGATCGCAGCGCTCGCAGTGGCTAAAAACAGAAATTATGTGGGCTCTACCTACCTATTGCTGTCAAACAAATTTGTGCAGATACTGATTTTCGCATTATTCCAAGAAAAGTAGCTAGGAGAATTCTCGAGAATGTGCGAGGATTCCCCGGAAGACGCGCGACCTCTTTTTTGGCTCGTATTTAGTTTGTATGTTACACAATTGACATAAAGTTCATTATGCTATGTACAATTACGTTGCGAAAATTCGCTTCCATTCCATTCCGCGGCAATGTAAATTGAGCCTTAAACGTCGAGCAGCATACCAGTCTTTACACTTATCTAAGTGTGTGCTGGATTGTTTTACAACATAAATTGATTATGTTCACATTACAAATGTAAATATTCTCTTCATAGAACTGATGTAATTGTTTTGGAGTTTGTATTCATGCTGATAAACTTCAAATTCATCTTTGATTACGAAAAAACTATTTATGCACGCCACACAGTCTTCACATACCAAATTTGATTCAATTTGTTCACATACATCTCTACTAAATTGTTTTCTGTAAATGTATCTTCAGTTTGAGATGCTGTTTCCATTACAGATCTTAAAGCTGAGTGTTCTACTAAGTCTGACAGATCTATCGACATTGGCTCATAGCTTCTTTTCTTCTTTGTTGGAAACATTTATTCCAAATATTTTGACAGAAACGGCAGAGCCCACAAAGTTGCGAACGATAGGTGGCGCTGTCGACATACACCTAGCGAATAGATTGTCAGTGCGGGTGGAAGTGCGGGGAGCGGGGATTTAATTCAATGGCGCGCCTTGGTAGAGAAATACTGATGAATGAATATAATAAATGCTATATGGAATTACCCTGTTAATTACAATTAGGTGCCAACATAGAGCAAAGAAGTTCGTGCTACCATTACTGCTACTTGGTACTGACTCTTGGGACCCCCCAAGAGTCAGTACCAACGTAAGAAACATTTATTTTCGTCTATGTAGGTAGAGTTACTTTAATAGACGAAGGTAAAGTAATAGGTTGTAACGATGTCAACTTCATCGTCCATATCAACCTCCTTGCCATCAATTTCAACCTCATCTTTAGCGTCTATCTCACCTCATTTCGTGTTGGCATCTTCATTTCTTCATCTATATTTTCAAAATTCAAATCGTATTCCCATTCCATTTCTAAATTCCATTATTCCATTGTTTTCTTTGTATTTTGCACTTTTCTCTCTGTATTCTGTCTTGAACGGACGTTTCTCCGTTTATTTTTGTCTCCTACTACTACCTTTTTTCTACATTTTCTATTTTCTGTGTTGTTCTGTTCCTTAAAAATATAATATCTATTACCAAGTTCTTCTATTACTTCATCTGCACACTGTCCTAGAACCCTGCTATCCGGCATCTAGAGGACAGACTGTAGCAAGGTAATACTAAAAGATCTTTGCAGTCAAGTTTAAAAAGTCTTAATCAGGATTTACGTTCTAACAGCAAGGTGTATCCTACGCAACGGGTACGTGGGCCTATGACCTAGGCATGCTTTTGAAACCTACACAGACTAAAAGCAATTCAATTGAATAATTTACGTTTTTCGATACCTCTGCGGTTCTATAAGCCCAATAACAAATTCCAAGATCCGAATGGTAGAATCAGCTGTAATAAGTAGAGAAACAAGCCAAGTTCATAAATGCGTATAGAGGAAGAAGTGGTATAAGTAGAACGTCGGATATCCATTCACGAAATCACGACATATACATGAGATTTATATGTCAGTACAGTACAGTACTCGGGGTGAAGGACCAGCCTGTATGTGTTCGAAATTTTTAAATGCATCTAAAATCACGTTGGATCATTAGGCTCGACTCGTAGACCCTGTAGACGCCTGATGTGCTCCAAAGGTGGGGGGGACGTAAATACGTAAAAGTAGGGAATACATACGATAATCATGTTAAACCTAAATTGTGATTCTGTTATACCAACTCATATTACTACTTGTAATAACATAGAAACTCTAGGTGAGGCAAAATCTAAATGCTACATTAAAGATACGACTACATGACCGTCATTAGCATTGCATATTCGTATCAAATTACAGTAATTTGTTTACCTGGCTCGAGCTAGAATACCAACAAAACCTAATTGAAATTTATATGTTAGCATAAACCTCTGTTGGCGCGTTCACTGCAAATAACACTAAATAGCACAAGGCCTCGCGATCATTAATTCAGATTCGCCTTGTGATTGTTTTGGTAGCTTGCTTCCTTCCACAAGCTGATGATTGTCTAGTATTTGTATACTTACCTAATTTCGAAGTTTACTCGGGTTTATTCGATTAACATTTCAAATATTTACTAAATCTGTGTTGTCTGTTTAGTTAGTTATTTGTAAAAGCTCTGCGTTTAAAGCTTTAAACATACGTACAGTCCATGAGATGGAATGGGATTCGGGTCTTGGAGAAGATTTTTACTGTACTGCTCTGCTTTAAAAGCTTTGCCTTTCTTTACACATAAATATGTTGTTCTAACTGTTTTTATTTAACCAAAAACATCGACACTGTTTCATTACTATTGAAACCACACAAAACATTGCTCCTTCACGGATATCCACACTAAAAAATCATAATAATTATTTTTTTAATTGCTAGTTTCTTGTAAATAAGTATCATCGTAAGTTTTGCAAGGTGCGCATGCGTTGAGCGAAGGTTTCGGCGCGCGCGGCGTGACGGTGACGTTTTGAAAGGTTCCGTTTATCAGATCGCCGTAATTGCTTCACTGCTCCAGTGTTAATTAATTGGATTAACTTACCGTGTTTCCATGTGGCTATTTTTATTATAACAATATTATTACTTACCTCATATTTACTTACATCGTAGGATTCATAGGTACCTTGGATGTATATGTGGGTTTACAGACTCTGACCCGCCAGTAGTGATCTATATCGCATTTTCTTTTGAGAAATCAGAGTGTAATTAGCTACTAAGCAAATACAAATTTCGACTCGTAATTTACCTAATTGCCCTTATGGACGTCACAGTGAAGCGTTGCGCAATCTCAGGGCTGTCATATAAGGGTATAACACAATACAGGATGTAACAAAATACGAATTGAAATGCGACTCAGTATCGATAATTATACAATTTTTGCAGAGTAGCTTTTGAAATTCCACATAAAAATCGTAGTCTTTCTATTTTTTATATTAAAGACATATAATATAAAAATTTATATGTCAAATTATAATATATTAAGTCGTAACTATATTTAATGTAACACAAGTTAAATAATAATTATACTAAGAACATTGTTTGGTATACAATACGAGTCAATAAATAAGTATAACCACCTAATCGACAGTTCTGTCAAAAAAAAGTCTTTCTATTTGTAGTATTGTTTGTTATAAGTACCTTCTTCACGACGCAGTCAACACCTATAATTGATTACAGTTTAAGTATAACATTTGCATTGGTTATAGCAGATTAGTACGGAAAAGCAAACCTTTTTTTTCTCAAAGATGCTTAGTAAAAGTTAGCTATACTGAGTCGCCCTGCAAGTTACTGTTGTTTCGTGACACCCTTCATAAGGGCATGACATATATATGAAAAAAATAAGTTCGCACATTAGCACTAGCCCATTACGACCGGATGCCAGCGACAGGCAATCGGCGACGCTATTTCCGGCGACGGGGCGCGTCCCGAACCCTTGTATAAGCTGACACCATGACAACACGGTTGCCATGGTCAGATTCACTTGTGTGTGCTTGTGGGGATTAAGTAACGTAATACGTACCCATATACGTATCTCATATAAATAATATCTGTAGGTACGGTCGCGAACATTAATTTAGGATCCACTTTTACACATTGAACGAAGACCTTTGTCATTTGATTGCCGTCTACGTTTTATTGTGACAAAGTCGTTCAATGTGTTAAAGTGGGTTCCAAATTAAGGTTCGTGACTGGACGTTACATAGTAAGTACCTACCTGTACATACATTTCTGCAATAGCAAAACTGATTTCACAAAAAAAATACTTCCATACTTACGAGTACTCTCTGAAAATCATGGATCGAAAGTTGCTACCTACCTATATATCTAATGTGGCATACAAAAAACTAAACACTTTTGAAGACGGTATTTGATCTTGAAAAGCTAGCTGATTATTTTTGCCCGGAATCAAAGTCTAACTATTAATATAGGTATTTCTCTTGATATTTTTATTTACTTTTAACACATGGTTTTACCCATAGAACGAAGAGTTCCCTCGTGAGGAATTCTTTGCGATCCGTACTTTTACCTAATTCACGGAAACTCTTAACTGGAATAGGATGGAAAATCCAATACTTATATCCAGAAATTTACTAGAGCCGTGTCACGTACCTCGTAAAACTGGAATATACGATCTCATCAATTCCGCAGAAACAAGTCAATAAATTTAACACGTTCACACCCGAACTATTTTACGTGACACTTATATTTCTATTTATTTTAATAAGAACGATGTCCTATTTGGAAGTTTGGGCGGGAGTGGTAGGGCGGGCGGCTTTTCCGAGCGGGGAAAATGTCCCGAACTTTGTAAGAACGCATCGCCACTCACGCCGCCGCGGCCGGAGAGTACGGACGCGTTTAAAATAACCTTTGCTAACAGATATATCGTGTATTCTCGTGAGTGATACTGTCCTAGTACTTTATAATCAAAACAAACATTTTGTGCGTATTCGAAACTGGTGTTTTGAAACTTTTAAGACATTTTAGGCATTATTATCAGTCAAAAGGTGAAGTTTGGATTGAACTTGAAGTGTCAAAGACTTGTGAGTGTAAGATGACATTGGACAGGGTGGACAGTTTCGTGGGTAAAATACAGCCGGCTGCTTCGGTGTCGTGCCTGTCGCAGTGTCAAAACATTTTCGGAAAGAGACTCAAACGCTGGGGCTCCACTGGATCGTGGGTAAGTCTTGTATAGTGACTGGCTTTTACAGACTTCCTCGGCGAAAAGTTTATCCGTGATTTGGCACCATCCAGTTATGTATATCCAGAAAGAGATAAATTTATTGCCATCACTTAATTAACTTAACTTAATGAATTAAAACTATATTAAAATATAGTTTGGCAGGTGGCAATTGGTGAAGACTCTCCGTTTCTGGGTCTAGAATTATTTAAATAATTTCTCTTGTTCGTTATTACATATTGGTACGTTCTTTTTTTGTTGATTTAATGAATGGATATCGTAATTTTTAGTGAATGAGTCGCTAATGTGTTTTACACCCACGCCGATAAATAACTGCTGTTTAATTATTTGACGGATTTAAATTGATATTTAATTGCAGTCTGCTACTGGTATCTGTGCTTGATAAATATTAATTTTATTAATTAATTCAAGGCACTAACGCTTTTAGAACACTGCAGAAACTGCTTTTAGAAACGGAATCGGACCGAACCCATATACACCTAGAAAGCCGAAAATTAGTTAAGCTAGTTAAAAATAGCTAAAGCTAACTTTTACCGAAGCAAATCTAAGCACATCAACAAAAATAACCTAAAATTATAAAGTATGCTCTAATTTAAAAATGTTCCTGATCATGAAATGTACGTAATCGATTACTAACATCTACGATCAACTGTAAACAGACAGATGTAGTACACGCATGTTATACGTGCACAATTACCCCGAAGCCATGTAACTTTGATTGCCGGGTGTGATTGCGAGGGGATCTCGTGCGGTCAACGTGGCCATCACGTGAACCACCCCCGAAAGCATTCGCCAATTCTACCCCCCACGACGATGACGTAGGTGAACCCGTATTATGCTGGTTTTTAGCGTCGTGGAGCTAGGCGCGCCTGTTATTAAGTGCCTACTTTTTATTACGACTAAACCCGCGCGCGTTTGCCTTGATTAATAGTGTATTTGTGTAAAAATATTTTCCGGAAACAGAAGACACAGCAGAGTATTATAAGGAACTCTAAAATTCTTGGCTAACCTTAGACTCAACGCACTGTTTTCTATTCTCTTCCCTTTTCTCTTTAAAATTTAACAACGTAAATATTGCAATTTCTTCGATGTCCATTACTGAATTCAAGTCGCTATTAGCTTGCTCTCCCAGCCCAGTCGCCTATGTTATGACCAGTCGATAATGCATATTGAATCTTAAAATCTTATCATCTACATTTCCTTTCCTTATTAAGTGTTCTGTAAAGTTTTAATATATATTTCATTAAACATTTTAAAAACTATATGATGGTTCTAAAAATAACGTTAAACGTTAAAAATTGCGTGTTTACGTGACCTTTTAAAGTCAATCCATTTATGTTTTCATCACACCATATTTCATCTCGGCGCCGACTGTAATTTTACCCATATCAATTATTGAACATTATGCGGCGTTTAAACTTTTGCTTTCCTCCTGCATATGACTCATATTATATATTTATGTTATGATTGCAAACAAAATTGACTTCAGTTAGCAAAGGCATAGATGAATTTTAGTGATTTCAATTTTCAATCTTATGTAGGTAAGTACTTACCTTAAACAAGATTAAAATCATGGCGACACTTTACTAAGTACATGGGGTAGGTAACTAAGCCATGAGGTAGGTATCTAAAGTATGTTGGTTTAAAAAAAGTGAGTCCAGGACGTTTTAAAATATATTTCATTAAACATTTTAAAAAATATATAATCCAGGACCCACTTTTTTAAACCTACATATTCTAGATACCTACCCCGTGTCTCGTTTGTAATTGGGGTACCACTGAGACGTTTTATTACCAACGCCAGACGCCACAGGCAAATAAAATAAGTAACTTACCATCTTACATAAAAATCAACTTTTTCGATGTCGTTTAAAAATAATAAACGGGTTGGTTAAGGCTAATGCTCCCGTCGTCACATCGGTGCGCAGGAGTGGAAGTTAGCGGGTCTATGGCGGGACCTTGCTCGGGGCTGCGGAACTGGTCTAGACTGGTTCCACAGACCTCGGCGTCAGGTGCCGGCCGGATAACTTTTACGTAATTCGCGAATTGACTATAAATATCATTTTATCTTTTTTCGTGGCAAATTTTAGATCTATACAGACAGTTTCATACAACGACTTGTGTTGTAAAATAGTTTTAGATACGTGAAGAACTAAATTAACGTATCAGTCAAGATCAGTAACAAGACAACATATATCAAAAGAAGTTAGTTAATCTTATGTGTTCCTTTCTTGTAAATAATAGGTATATATTCAAACTGTCAAAAGAATAATATTATTAAGTATACTTACCCGTAATATCCATTATGAAATTATTAAAGTACCGTGCATACCCTGTGCATATTTTTGGACAACATCCCATAAATACTTGACCACATATCTAGCATGGCAACACAAAATCACAACACTATTTTTAACCGACTGTCGTTAATTTCGAGACGGAGTATAAATAAATCCACTCCCGCGCAAGAAACTAATATGTCAAGGTTCATTAGGGATTTGTTTATGTTTTCTTATGACCGTGTAATTAAAATATGCATCCGCGTAAATTGACGTATATGTTATACTAAACTTTTTTTAAATATCTCTTACATAGGTATTTACCTACATTTGTAAATACGTACTATATATTTATTTACGTATAGCTAAAGACAAGACAAGTTCATTGGACTTCGACAGTTAAATAAATATTTAATCTACATTAATAATTTCGCCGGACCCAAATGAGCGTAAAAAATGAACTTTTCTAACCGACAACATATAGCCAATGTTCTTCTTTTACGCAAAAAATCTAAAGCGATTATTACACTAGACTGATTTCAGTCGACTAATTAGACAGGGCTTCTATTTACAGGTAGTATCGCAGACTAACTAAACTTTTTATATTATTAGTGAGCTAATTTATTAACTATTTGTCATTTAAGAAAAATTCAATAATTTCACATATTTTAATAAAGTATTGTATTATGAAGTATTGACTACAATTTTGATTTGGGACATCCCGTTATAAAATTGTACTAGTTTTTCAATAAATAATAATAACCGTACTGCATGCATTTACCTTTGACTGAATTCAGTCAAACTGAAACTTAATATATATTCGTGTTATTGGCCACTACAAGTACTGGCCATCTACATCGGTCATTTTAATGTCACTCATCCAATTTCAGTCACTTCAATATAAGAAACCCGACGAAAAGCATGAAGGTTTTTTTTTTGTATATCCAAAATATCAAGTATCCATCTGAGAGCCAGTAACAATGTAACTGCTCTATAAAACTGATCTAAGGCGCTTCACTGTCAAGTATAACAAGCTCTTTAGAGCAGTTTTCTTCTTGTTTTCTTCAAGCATGAGTGCGGTAGTGGCACTAGCGGTTATGAGTGAAAGCAGAGTAATTCGAGATGTCGTCGCCTAATGTATCAGAACAATACCTACTGTTGGACTTAGAGCGTCGGTGGCCTAGTGGCTAGTACACCGGACTCCCATGCGGGAGGACCGGATTCGAAACCGTGCAGTGCCATATACCAATAAGTTTTTCGTATTTTTCGAAGACTTACGTACATTTACCGACTGCTCTGACGGTGAAGGAAAACATCGCGAGGGAAACCTGCACACTGAGATGACCAGTGCGTAAAACGGGGTAGGCACAAAAGATCCTCAAGGGTCGAAGTGCCGCTGGGGTTATTCCCGGCCCCTCTGTCTGTTATAAGATAAGATACAGTTGGACTTATACATTAAGCAGTCGCGCATTAGAGGTTTCACTTGCTTTTTATACATATATTTCAGTACGAAATGAAATCCATAGCACGCTATTACGGGGCTATTTTAGGTTCCATCTACAGGCGGTAAAAAAAAGGTCCTCTACTTGTCCGCCCTCCAGAGGTATAGTTGTGCTTTGTATAATACGAGTAGGATTTGTCAACAAACAACGCTTTTGTGATTTTGTTGTTCAGTCCCCGCGATAACAACTAATGTTTATTATCACGATTCTTGAAAGTAGCTGTAAAATTATCACCAAAATACCGGTAGAACGGAAGTTGCTAAATAGATGTAGAGTGATTGTCGATAGTTCGATTGTTACAGTCATACACAATAGTATTTTACGACCAAAAAAACTCGGTGGTCAAAAATTCCTGTGACTCACCACATACTTCGTCATTTGGTCAGTCAAAATAGTGACAATTCTTTGTACTCGTATGTATATTAGGGATGTTACGGAGCTTCGACTCCGACTCCGAAAGGTCGGAGCTTCCGATTGATTTTACACTTCCGACTCCGACTTCGGCTCCGATAATTTTGAATCGGATGTTATACCGAAGATTTGTGAGCAAACATATTCAAATATCAATATATTATTAAATAGTGTAGGACTATATAAAGGAATAAGTTTTATTCCCGCAAACGTCATCATAAAAAAATATTGGCCAGTTCAGCTATAAAAATTAAAAATGGTTTAAAATTTGAACTTCTGAAGATCGAAATGAAATGAATTTTTATTTGGAAGAATATACGTTATGAAGGATCTTAAAATTACATAGGTAGTTCCAGTATATCCTACCACATTGTGGTGTGCAAATTTATAATAAAGATAACAAAAAATTAGAAAAAAAATTGATACGATCTCTCTTCTACCTCCGCCTCCGACTCCGGTTCCGACTCCGACTCCGATAAATCAAATTTAAAATCTTCGGTTTCCACTCCGGTTCCGGTAAAACCACCTCCGTAACATCCCCTTATGTATATATGTATATAGGTAGCAAATCGTCGGTGATACCTACTGCAAAGCCTTCTATATAACTAATATTGGCAATACCGCATAATAGTCAAAAGTCAAATTTCACAGGAATGATTATAAACGAAATATTTTCAACGTGAGAAAAAATACGTTTTACGTATGAGGGGAAGCTCAAGTTTGCTATATTTAATGTAGGTGCTTACCTACAGATATTTCATTATCTTTTCCATGCAATATCTACACTACGAACCCAAGATATCATATTATTATCTAAGTTACTAACTTTCGATCTTTTTGCACAAAAAGCTGAAAACAAGATGTTTTGTCATCTTTGTCTAAAAAAACTATTGACGTATTCTCAGTACTAAGCCTATTGTTTTCATCTTAGATAAGCTCGTATTACACTTGACTGAATTCAGTCGAATAATTAGTCAACGATTTAGTCGACTAATTAGACAGGCTTCTATTTACAACCTATACACTTGAGTTGAGAGCTTTACACTGGAGAGCTTTTTGCTTAAGCTTAGTATCCTTATTTCTATTAAATAAAGCACAAGTGGCAAGTGGACGGGCTAGTAAATAGGAGAGTTTATTTATTTTAACGGCTGCAGATGGGAGTTGAAATGGCTTTGTAATCGACTGATATGGCTTTTAACTCGTAATAAAATAATTAACAGCTCGTTGTTTTTATAATGTTCGTTCTCAGGAATTTGAATATAGTGTCTTCTTCTTTCGTGTTGATGATCCGAATTAAATTTTTCCCGACCAGAAGGCAGCCACATCGATAGCCCTCTGGTTGGCCTCGAAAAGGTCCTCCCGCGTGCAGGTGGTCGGACACACGGGACAACAGAGCAAGTGCTCCATAGTTTGAGGGGAGACACCACACTCACACTTTATTTGATCGCTGGAAAACCCCCAGTTGTGAAGATTATCTCCGCAACAGCCAACCTGGGTTCGCAGGCGATTAAGCGTTTTCCAGGTTGGCCACGGGAGTTTGAATTTAATATAGTGTGATAATATGGTATTTGAAAATAAAGAATAACGTTTGTCTACACAATATTTGTCGATACCTATCTATACAAACTGCCCAAATTCCTGGACATATTGGTATGCAAATATAAACTAAGTTTATTTTATTTACTTACGATAAAATATTGAGAGTTTGAGTTAGAGAAAAAAAACATATCTCTTTGTAACTTATCAGTTACTTACAGGGATGATAAAAAAGTTTAGATATTTTGACGTTGAATTTGGATCACGTAATGGTGTCCTTAGTAAAAAATATTAAAAGTATCGCGGTACTTGATGCGCCAAGTGTTGCATTAAAAACTTATATTATTATTTTATACGCTTTAAAAAACCGGTACAATTATGACATAATAACTCTATCCAGTCTCTCCAAATATATTATGCATAATATGGGCAATCTTATTATTATCATTACCTAACATAAATACGGTTAAAATATGAATTGACGTAAGGGACATTGACAATTGACACTAATCATCAATAATATGCATCACAATCTATGCAATAGTGTTTGGGGTTATTTTATTACAAACCGGATAACAATTAACATTTGTAATGCATTATGCTCCAGGTGTGCCCCGGCCTTAGTGACCTTATCTACGGTGATCTTGACCCCGAAAAGTCAACGGTCGGCCCTTTTATGGTAATGTCCCAGTTTCTACATACATTCATTGTCGGGGCATAATTGCTTAGCTGTGATATTTATTGTAACTATATACGAGGTGTGTTCAAAAAGTAAGGTGACTTCAAATTTCGCGGGCTACGTACATGTTGAATAACAGTGTTTTTTGAACAAACAGTGTATATAAAAATGAATGTTTGTTTGCTTGTTTTCTTGTTTTTGCTCAAACCAGTCATCCGATTGCAATGAAACTTAGGAAAGTTGTTGTGCGCACGCCCGGGAAGGTTTCCGAGTCGAAAAAAAACAAGGAGAGCGAAGACGCCGCTGGGGCGCAGCTAGTTGTTTATAAATTACTTACAGGGTATTGCTTTAAATAAGATACTATTTTACTAACACTTATAACACATTTTTCACCCCGGCATCGGATCAACTCCGTAACAACCCGAGTTGTTCCGAATTCTTGAATGAAACTACTTCCATACCTAGAAACTTCCATACTTATCAATTGCGTAAAAACACCGCCTCGTGTTGCAACAAGGTAATGCCTTCTTTTGTTTATGTGGTGGCTGGTGAGGCGATGCCAATATGTTGTAATATTCTTTTTCGAGTGAGTTAGCTCTCAACTCTCAGCTTTCGATTGACACGACATAGACGAAAAGTTTTGTTGTAATTTTTACATTATTCCATCCTTACAAACAACAACTAGCCATAATTGTAGCAATAGTTATACATATTACAGCTTAAATTATTAATTTTAATTTCGTAAAAAGCTGTCGTAACTAACGCCTAAGATTCGGTTATTTTAAACTACAAATAAAAATCTCTATTTTTATAGCCGGTGGTTACAAACCTTCGCGATGATCTATGACAATCCGACCTCAGAGGTTTTGCTGTAACTTGCAACGAAAAAGAAATATTAAAAAAATTATCACCGGAAATTTACATCACACGCTAATTTCCGGTAATAACAGCGTATGTGCAAGCAGAAAAAAGAAATAATACGTTAGAACATTGCATCAATCAAAGTCGTGTGCGCATGACCGTGTCCCTCTAATATCAGATTGGATTTAAACAGTTGCTTTGAGCGATAAAAACACATTTCTACAGGGGTTTTATAAAAGTTTTTTTTACTCCCATTGCGTAATGTGTTCAATAAGAAACCACAATCAAAATCATAAAGGGGTTCATTCTTCATGGCAATGTTATTATGAAAACCTACATTATGAAATCACTGTTTTTCATTAAACTACTGCTGTATAATATGGAGCTGTTTATGGAATTGGACTCTTATTAGACAGTGGACATTTGGACATTGGTCATTTGGCCATTAGTCATTTGGATATCGGGCATTTGGTAATTGGTCATTCGGACATTGGGCATTGGTATGGTCATTCGGACATTGGTCATTTTGACATTATAGCGCCCTTCAGTAAGTGTCTCTTTAATGAACTTGTATAAAACAGTTATGAACAGTGAAAATTACTATGTAGGGTGTTATTATTTATTGGGTATTTCATGGTGTCGTAGAAAAAGTAGTGTATTCAACTGCACGTAATGGCGTTTTTAACACTCGAACGATCTTTTATAAACAGTTCTCGTGTTAAAATCGCTATCATTACATGGCTGTTGCATAAACTACTATTAATATATTACTCGTATTTTGCTAGTCATCACTTCGATATCGTTTATTTTGAACGATGCTATGATGCGTATTAAAAATGAAATAAAATAATTTTTATTTCAGACAAAATTATCCATATAGTTGTTAGTAGTAACAATACTTACGACCTACTCGTATGTTAGTAATTTAGTAAAAGTATAATTTTCGAACGTCCATATTTAACGTCTCAAAATCGAACAGTCGAACAGTAACATAGAAATAGAAAATCCTTTATTAATAGACCATTTTTGGCTTAAAATACTACACCATGCGAATACATTTTTTTAAATGGTATGGTTTAATGTAGTAAACATATGATCTATTAAAAGGGCCAAGTTCAGCTGAGTGTCGCTAAATGTATAGATACCTATAGGCATATGCCTACGCTGTAGGCTTTTTTGTCTGCAGCAATAAGCTGAGTTGAGGCCCTTTTCACAACAACAGCAGACCATTAGACATGATTTCAATATGTTTACCTTTGACTACATAATTATTTAATCATAATTATAACTGTTTCGGGCATTGCTGTGTGTGAAATAAACGTATTACTTACTTACTTACTTTTACATCTAGCGACGCTGGTTTTCAACTTGACCCTTTCCAACTTCTAGCTATAGAGAGCAACAATGTCGTTCTGTCTATTTGTCTGTCGTATTGGCTCATCTCCATGGACATCCATAGTTTCCGCTACGAGAGAGCTACGTTGGAGCTACCCCGTACCCCGCGCATCACGGTCGCAATTTATAGCTACGTCAGCACCTGGGTTATGCGGCGTTACACAACGCTGCGGTTTGCAGTTAGCGCGGTTTACTCGCGATTATCACGGCCCAGTTGACGTGGTGTGTCGCAAGCCTTACTCACATGTGGTGTGGTGTGGCCCTAATGTTGGATCAACAATTCCAATGAGGGGTTATGTAAAAAAATGTGTTACTTTGATTATATTTATTTATCTTGCGATTAGAGTGTCGCGGCTTTCACGAAAAGTCTCAAAGTCATGTAATCTTTTAGAGAGTAAGGAAATTATTGACTGTTTGTTTGTTTGGAGGCTCTTTATTGTACTAATATAAAAAATACTGAAAATAAAAAAACATTAAAATATGTACAATCCCATAGGGATCATTGTTTTGGTCTTTGAAACTTTGTTAGAGGGTCTTTCAAAGAGATTTTACTTTGATTATATTATACGTTTTAGACAAAAACTAGGTTCCGCAGGGGCCAACTCATTTTCTAAATTATTAATAATCTAATTTATATTCTTCTGTTAAGGCCGATCCCCGACAATTTTATTCAAAGAAATCGTCTGAAAGCTCCTTTACATAATTTGATTTGAGGCTAAAGACCCTTTTTTCGAGAAACCGCCATTTCCTAAGAATTTGCCAACTCATCCATTAGGAGACTACATCTATCGGATCAATTCAGGGCTTAAACGTCTTACGCAGTTATAAAGGCCCCTTTGTACAGCTTTCATGGAAGGTCGTAGACCTATTCCAAACAACAGTAAATGGAAAACCGCTATTCATCTAGAAAATTAGCGTTAAATTGTTAGTAATTGACTGTTAATACTTGATAATAGATTGAACAGTCTGCGTATATCTTTACGAGTATAAAACCAGGCATACGAGTATGATCTTGCCGTTTTATAACGGTCCTATAGAAGCTGTTTACAAATATATACATTCGCCGGACATTTATCAGAAATTTTGCACTTTGCTACTTTGTCCACTGTTTTGAAAATGGGGTACAAAATTGTTCCGTCTTTTCATACAAATCAGTCGTTCAATGTCATCTATTTTATACGGAGAATCTGAAAAACAAAATCCGTCACTTTAGAACATTTTTGGACTGAGTTGTTCACATTCATGAGTGGATCTAAAAGCCTGTCAAATGTGTATTAGTCATTCTGGTGTAAATATTTTTGTTAACATCCTGTATATATTTAGAAGAATATTACAGTCTTTGCACTCTACTAATACAAAGTATTCTCAATAATAACAAAATCGCGACTTAATGTTTTTCATATACATATACAATTATGCCACTATTATAGAGCGTCGGTGGCATGGGTGGTCCGGGTTCGAAACCGTGCAGTGCCATGTACCAATGAGTTATAAATATTTTTCGAAAACTTACGTACATTTACCGACTGCTCTAACGATGAAGGAAAACATCGTGAGGAAACCTGCACACTGAGATGAGCAGTGTGTAAAATGGGGTAGGCACCAAAGATCATCAAGGGTCGAAGTGCCGCTGGGGTTATTCCCGGACCCCTATCATAAGATAAGATGCCACTATTATAGTCACGATCGAACCGTTCGTTTAAGTTTCGGTCAAGCCAACCATCGGTCTGCTCATTATGTGTTAGCGTGGAGTAAGAATACGATTTGTAGTTAATATTAGATCGATACCAAAACATAATCACTACTTTTTAAAAAAGAACTACAAACGTAAAACAGTGGAAGATTTGAAGTAGGGATGTTACGCAGCTTCGACTCCGACTTCGGCTCCGATAATTTTGAATCGGAGGTTATACCAAAGATTTGTAAGCTGTTTGCTCACAAATCTTTGGTATTCAAATATCAATATTTTATTATACAGTTAGTGTAGGACTACATAAAGGAATGTTTTATTGCCGCAAACGTTATCATAACAAATATTGGCCAGTTCAGCTATAAAAATTAAAAAGCGGTTTAAAATTTGAACTTCTTCTGAACATCTCTCTTCTACCTCCGCCTCCGACTCCAGTTCCGGCTCCAGTTCCCGGTTCCGGTAAAACCACCTCCGTAACATCCCTAATTTGAAGCACCCATTCGTAGAACATTATGGAAATCAGAATATTTAAAGTGAAAGCGACAGTAATGTTCCCGGCATTTCAATCACATGCTTTCCTTGTTATGCTCTAGAGATTTGCCTGGTTACTTACAACTCTATGGCTCAGTATCTAAAGAGGTAGACGTAAAACCGAGAGATAAAGGTTCGTTCGATTACAGTTTTACAGAAATGTAGATTTCAAACTACACTACTTATATAATATGGAGTTGAAACGTTCAATTTAAAACTGTGCTTAAAATCCTGAATACATACATATAAATAACTAAATGGACTCACGATGTTATGTCATTGTCAATATTTTATAGCCAGTAGATTTTTTTTAATGGCAATTGGTGACCATTACTGCCAGCGTCCCAGTAGATAAACATAAACCTTAAAACACGAAGTATCATACGCATACAAATTAAGTAGGAAACATCGCAATACTTTTAAGTACCAGATACCCGTAAAAACATTAGCAATAAATATTCATGAAACAATTCGAGAACAAAAAGACAATCATTAAAAAGTCCCATAACCTGTCGATAGTCAGTTATTAACTTACAAAGTAGTCGTTGGAGTAGGGTTGTCCAAAATCTTGTATTTTCCGGGACATCATCTTATTTTTAACATAAATGAGAAAGTCTAAAAAGATAATAATAATAGTTAAAAGGATTGGGATTCTTCATAATAAATGTGCCAAATGCGGAACCAGTCGACAATATTGTGATGAAGGCAGAGCTATTCCTAACATGATTTGTATGATTTATATTATTGTAAGTCATGTGCCGCAGAAACTTTAAACTTTGTAGAAAATGTTTTTAATAAACAATAATAGATGAGGAAGAATATTATTATCGTTTTTCAAGAACGATTCAAGAAATGAGTATAAAATTATCGACAATTGTCATTTATCGATAAGAAATCACTACCAAATTTTCGTTCATACTACAAAAAGTTCTGCTACAAGCTAAGCTAAATGCTACAAGAGTCTAATCAAAAAGTTCTGCTACAAGCTAAGCTAAATGCTACAAGAGTCTAATCAAAAAGTTCTGCTACAAGCTAAGCTAAATGCTACAAGAGTCTAATCAAAAAGTTCTGCTACAAGCTAAGCTAAATGCTACAAGAGTCTAATCAAAAAGTTCTGCTACAAGCTAAGCTAAATGTTTTTTCTTATAATATAAACAAAAACAAATTGAAATTTATAGAGAAAATTGGAAATATTTTTTGCTTAGGGACTTATCTTAATTTTGTCTCAGATAATACCCAAAGACCTTTATTTCCGGCTTTACTAGCCATTACCTTTATGTTCGCAAAAAAGTATCTGGCAACCCTACGTCGGAATCACGTGGCCTTGCAGGCAACCTACCTGTAGAGGTCACATGTCTATTCTGTACACATAATGGGCAAGAGATGACAGCTCCGATAGGGTTGCCTGTCAAGACGTTCAGTCGGAGGCTATGGGAGGACACGGCACGTGAAGGAGGGCTCAGCCCGATGGGTCTGTCACGTGATCCAGCTTTGAAACGTGGACTTGAATCTGCGGATGTTCTTGTGTCTGACAGTTTCGTAATTTGCATTGTATGTAGATATATAACATGATAACACCCGTAAACTGGAGATAGTACAGTCTGTACCCCGAGTTATCTGAATCCCTTTGATTCTAATACGTCAGCTAGGAGGGATCAGATAACTCATGGAACCCACTGTACCTGAGTATTCTTAATATACATTTTTAATATAATTAGCAAAATTCAACTTTTCATACAAAAATCATCACTAAAATCTAAGAAGTGTTTTACACGACTACGATGTTATGTTTTTAAGTTTAAGTTCCTCAAAGGAAATCATTTACAATTATCATCAATAATTCAAAAAAATATTTTTCTCTGCAAAAGAACAGGCCCTGTGTGTATAAAAATTGCAACCGTAATAATGTCCTAATTATGGCAGTGACTTGCTATATAAGTATATACGGAAATTACTGTATAGTCCCCTAGAAACGGCACCATAAGTTGGCGAACTGTCAAAAACGTGATGAATCACCCCGAGAAGTTTCGCTCCCCTATCCATTCAACGCGACGCAACAGTTTTTTTGTCCGTAAACAGTCGGTCTTGAAGAACGTCAACAATGCGTCAAAAAGCCGCTGTCTTACCGAACATAGCGTTGCCTTGCTCGGGCGCAATTCTTTTATTAATTATCGTGGCCAATTCAGTGGAGGATATGACGCCATGCCGGCGCGTCCGCGCGTGATCCACCTGCAAATCGATCCTGCCACGCAATCGGCATTCATCGATTCATCCTTGGATCATATGCGGTAGAAATTGTGTTGTGTGCTGCGATCGCATGCCATAGGAATACGATCATCGTCACCACAGCACCACTGGCCTGTGGTCTTTGGCACGTTCTAATTTGATAAAGAGGGGTTTTAGTTCGAATTCGCAAACATTCTCATTCCTTTTGCATTTTGCTTTTGCTTGCCTCTGTTTTTATTTTGTTGTATTTTCTACATTTTGCCAGACTTTTGATTACAGACTTAAATACTACTACTTATTACTTTAATTTTGTCTGTGAAGTTTTAGAATTTGTTCGAATAGGAGATAAACCTGCAATGTTTTACCATTAGAGGCGCCACTAGCACAGTTTAAAAAAACATTCAAAAATACGACATGTGTACGATTTAAACATTATGTTCTAAACTTAACATAATCTAAATTTATTGCTTTCAATGACAATAATTTGATAAATAAATAATGATTATTTTGATTAATATTAGATGATTTTACAAGATTTTTGTTTAATTAACTTTAAATTAGCACATAATGCCAAATATCAACATGTAGATACGAAGCTTTCCTGCATTTCCACCAAATTCCTTCAGACTCGTGCGACGCTGTTTCAACAGATTTTTTAGGTCTGCTATTTTGAAATGCATATGATGCCATGATATCAACACAATTTTACTATAGCTTTGAGAAATTAAATTAATCCAAATAACGATAAATTTGTGATACCTTCAAAAATGACGTTTCGTTTTCTTTTCTGTTTACGGAGTGTGCTCGTGGCTCCATCTACGCAACGCTTTGCGTTTTATGTCCTATTGACAAAACTCTGTCAAAAAGGTTGTCACTCGGTAAACGATCGTAATGCCTGAACTAAGATTTATTTCAACATTTTGATGATTATCCTGAACATCTAAATACTGTCTACTATTGAAGCACGTATACGATTGAAATTAGCGCCATATAGGTATAAAAATAAGTTATCGGAAAACGTAACATTTATCATACGCTAAATGTTTCACTGTAAATTAAGAAAAAAAAGAGAAAAGTAAGAATTTATTTCCAATAGCACACACATAATATTTTAAACAAGTATATTATAAAAATAAATAAACAAAAGTAATTAAGGTTGATGAAGGTGGTATACAGCACCGGAAAAAGGGAACTGCCTCAGCCTGTTGCCGCAATTCAGCTTCACTCATAGATAGTACATGTGAAGTGGCACTTTTTGTCCATCACTGGCCTGCACTGGGTTATGTCATTTCATACATATCACTCGAAACGTCCGCAATGGTCGCTGTGCGATCGATTTCACAACTTCATTTGTATTCGCGAGCTCGTTCGTTAATCGATTTGCGATTCGATAGTTCGAGTGTTGCGATACACTCCAACTATCGAATCGCAAATCGATTAACGATGTCTGTCGATTCTGTTAGTCGCATCTATGTTCTGTTATACGTTGGTATATTGCAATGTGTTACTAATGTTCATAAACTCAATTCTCACTTTTAAAACGCCTTTGACATACGTACAGAATTGAAAAATTGTCAGATTAAAAATGTTTCATGGGTGTTAATAGGTAATTATTAAAAGGTGGTTATAAGGTGGTATGACTCTGTGCAGACTCAGCCTGTGGAGGTTCTTTTATCTATTTCTATAGCTGTAACGTTTGCATTGCTATGTTCCGGTTGGAAGCGGAAAAGAGCCAGTGTAATTACCAGCACATGAAGCACTCCATCCAATTAGTCTTAGTCCACAAGATAAGGCGCCTCAAAAACCCTCTAATAACATTATAGTGAGGTGAGATGTCTATGGGCGATCGTGATTAACTGATCGCTTCATCGCCATCAGATGGCCCGTTTACTCATCATCTCTCCTTATACAATAAAGAAAAAAAATCCATTGATTAGGTTCTATGCTCCCAATAACTCAGATAAGGATATTTCAGCATAAAAAATTATTCTCCTCTAGAGAAGAAAGACTCTCTCTCTAGTCTTCTCTTCTTTCTAGTATGTAATGAAAGATCTGTCTCTAATACCTACTTCTAACTACCTTCAAACTCAACAGAAATTCTCCAAAGGTTAATAGCCCAGTAGGTAGGTGTACCTACCTACTATACCTCAATAGTTAGCGACGATCGTAAAATAACTCTCAACTGGTGTCGATTTTAAAGTTTCTTAATGTTATAGAGCACGAGAAAAGATGCTGTAAGTACCTTACCTCAAGTACGCAGTACTATTTAGTATTCTGTGCCTCAGGTATGAAATAAATATTTCAGATTCAGATTAATCCATTTGTCCAATGTAGGTACATAATTACAAGATGATATTTTCTAAACAAAGAGCCGATACATTCTACTCAACAATGAGCATGCAAATATTAAAAAATGAATAATATAATAGTCAGATCAATTATAGAATATGAATGCCATTTAGATCGTAATACCTACAAATAATATCTATTATTCTTATAAATAATTATTTAAATAATTCATTAATCGTATAGAAACATTTATCCACTAACCATTCAAATAGTTTTCTTTTCAAAACGAGTATCCAGTGAGTTCTCGTAGTAACCACACACAAATGGATGCAGACACTCGAGAGAGGAATGATAAAGAGGAAACTAATGGATTTTTGAGAGTTAGCAAATGGTCCGCTTTGTTGATTGTGTTATGTGACTAGACTCTCTTTTTAGTCAGCGAGCGAGATCTACTGCGTAATTCTTTAAGTAGTTTTATCAGATTCATCATAATTTATTTAATTACATAATGAATGAGTAATTAAATATCTCTGACACAATTATCTATCATATTGATTTGCAAATTTACTTACGAGTAAGTACTTCGAAATAAATAGTAAATAGATATAAGTATGAGAGCTAAGTAAAACTTCTCAATTTCGTTAAAGTAGTACCCTAAGTAATCTACGAAATAAATAAATAAAAGCTGTAAATATATAGAAGTCATAAATAAAAAATTAATGGACAATTAAATTACAGATCTACGAATAATAAATTTATTTTTGAATTTGTAATCTACCCACGAGTCAATTGAACATAGGTAAATATAATCTTAATGCTAGTACAGGCTGTAATAAAAAACCCTATATAACCAAAAAGGGGGTGTTCACAGTATTCAGTATTCTTAACTAAACTTTTTTCTCTATGGGTCCAACTCTGAAATCGCGAAAAAAAAATCCGCTTTTTCATACATTTTGGTCTTGTAAGTTGACTAACGGAATAAAATAAAATTATTGTCTACTTCAATGCGTATTTAAACAAATACTTATTCCATCTCTTTAAAACAATGAAAGTCAGTTATATCCTGTGTAATATTTTTGTAACTTCATCCACTTATGAACCTCAATCCACTGTATTCAATACAGTCTTCAAATTAAATAACATTGTTACTTCAAGTTGGATTCATTTCAATAGAAACGACCGTCGACCACACACTGAGAAAAAATACCTACTTGTTTGATTTAACCATCCTCTTGTTTCCATTTGAGCCTTCCAAGACGGTTTGATTTAGATACAATCGACTACAAACTATAGTATACCATCTGTCAAAAACCTTCGATTAAATCTCAACCTTATGCCTGCGCAATTTGATGCATTTCAGATTCTCAAATTTTGGGTAGGTTGCCTGTGCTCGACTGTAATTTAAAAAAAAGTAAAGTAAAAGTAAAATACACTTTATTGCACAAATAAAAAACAACAAACATGAGATAGAAAAGGAAACAGTGAAGTACAATTTAGGCGGCCTTATCGCTAAAAGCGATCTCTTACATCTTTAACATCTTTTAGGATCTGTCATGGTTCGGCTCCGGCTCGGCTTGCCACATTCAGTCACGTTTCAAGCTCCGATCACTCACACTTGATATTAGCGCATTGTGATTGGACGCAGCAAACCGATCCGGAGCCGAACCGACTTCGTATAGACCCAGCCTAATTCTGCTTGTGGTGTACCGTACCTAACTTACTACCTACCTACATAAGTACTTGTAACAGGTACGAAGGAAAGCTAGACTATCATTTGCGGTTGATGGATGATTCACGTAATTACTTATAGGTAAGTTAGGTACACATAGTGAGTAGGTAGGTACTACCCTATTCTTTCTTCTACAACACTGGTACTTAAGTGTATACGTGAATTTCGACACGACGACAGCCCGTCGACTTCAAATTGGAATTCTAAAGTAGTTTCGCAACATGACCGGCGCGCGCGCCGCTCGTAAACAAAACGTCAGTCACATTCGTAGATTTTATTAGCGATCTCTTTGGCAGCTCCCTAAAGTTTCTTAACTCCCAACTATTTCAGAGCTTTCGAAAATATCCGTAAATTATGTTGCTGATTTATGCGGATGCCATTGACCTAATACGCTATTTTTCAGATCTCGTATTATGCAGATCTTTATGATAAGAAAATCTGTAGTTTATTAGGTCGCCAGTATTACACAAGTATGTTCTCCCAATATTCTCCCTGATCGATTATTTGGAAATAAGCTTGTGGAGGTCACCTCCCTTTTGTTTCCTCAGACAACATTGACATTACGTTTGTCACTGCGTTGCGGTCACTGACCTTCTATGTACTTATTATGTACTTCATTGTAGTTCTGATTTTGTTCCATATCCCTGGCATAATATGTACTTGGGACAGTTTTATTTTCCAAGAAATATGATGATAAATGTTATCAAGTGCAATTGTCCTTAATAGTGCATTGCTCTCTAAACAACTCTCTCCAATCCAGTAATATAGTTAGTCACGGGATTCTTACCACGATTTGAGGTTATTTTAAGCTCCCGATATTTCGGCACAGTTGCATGCGGCATTATCGCGAGCTGCGAGTAAATCAAACTGTGATAAGAATCCTGTGAAAACAATAACCACGAAAGCTTAAAAAGCTACAACTCTCTCCAGTTCTAACAAAGACCAAAGTATACAATACACAATCAAAATAAAGTTAATTGAATGACAAGTATAAATCCTTGTTTCGTTTTTTGTTAATTTCTAAAACCCGTCTTACTTTATCAGATTGCCGGACTTTATTCAAAACAAATCACGTTGCAGCCGCTGTCACTGCGACCGTTTCCGACATATCTGACCATCGGTTGGCTCACATTGTGCGCCCGTCTGTCTGTCTGTCAGCTAGTCGCTAGTTCTAGGAACGGATGCCACTCCTGCGCATTGCAGGATGAAATGCGCATACTCACATGCACCCGCCATTAAACACCATTAGACGTGTATTCCAGATGTGTTGATAATGTCCGGTGCTCGCAAGAACTACAAACGCAAGTTATGTTGTTAATTATTATGTCCTGGCTCTTGGGATTTGTTTTCTGAAAGGCTGTAGTCTTCACAAATAGGGGTGATACATCTCGTATCTGGATCCCATATTGTGTCTCGTTTTCGTCTTGAGTTACTTACTCATCTCGATAAGATTTAGGATCCAGTCTTTCTGAAAAGTCGGTGAACGAGAAAACCTATGATGACACAATTTTAGGACCACAAACTGTACACAAAGTGATTCATTTACCTAAATCATTGATTGAACCAAACAAGTCTTTATGCAAGTGAGTGCATAAATAAAACTCGTTAAATCACATTACAAGCGCAGCACAGTAATTGATATGTACCATAATGATAACAACTGCACTGTAGCTGCACACTGGAGCGCTCAATCAGTTCTGAACAACAGCACATAAGGGGCATGCAGTTGCACAAGTAGGCGAACAAGGCGCGGACATAAAGCAATCGGCCACATGGCTGCCACGCCGCGCCATTTTTGCCATAGGGTTGCCATTTGGCAAGTTTATTAACACTTCAATCTCACCTGATGGTAGTTTGGTGACGAAGGGTTCCAAGATGCAGCTCCATTCACTCTAGTTTTGATAATTCCGAAGTTGAGAAACATAGACAGATCATTTCAAGATCTTATTACAATCTTTTGGTGAACATATTAATGGTCCTGGAGACACCTTGAAGCAGCTTTGGACAGACCCTTCTTAGAATAAAGAATGCGGTCTCAGAACTATTACTCGTATCTACTATATACCTACAATGTTTTAGGACCTAAACACATCGACCGAATGGATTTGCCGATTAAAATCAGTACGAGCAGATTTTCCTTGATTTCTCAACTCGCCAAGAGTAAGATTCCGCTTCCCACGTTTTTCTGCTAACGATAAAACAGACGTGACTAAATAACTTGTGCCGTGACATCCACAATATTTGAATCTGTTGTTTTCAGACATTTATATTTACCAACTAAAAATACTTCGCACCCACACCTTTCCTTCTGACGACAATGACACGCCTAATATCAATAAGGCTTATGCCCCAACAGTGAGGACTTTAAAATAGGTTGATGACGATATATGTGACGCGGCAACCCTGGTGTGCGCTCGCGCAGGCCCACCAGACCGAGTGTCTGGCTTCTGCGAAACACTCATACGCCGATGCACGTTACAATGTTTGTGTTTGCTGTAATTGCAATGTAAGTGCATGTATCTACTCGTACCTAAGTACTGTACTTACTCAAAACACCCGGCTGCTGTGTAATCGATCTGAAAATAAATAATTGGAGAGGAATATTGAATTTTATACGACTTTGGCATAATAATAATACAGAACCCTTTCATGCTTTCGCGGAGTGGTAGAATTGTTTTTGGAGCTCTCTTGGCTGATTTATGTTTATAGCTAATTATATGAGCTGGTTTCTCTTGGACTTTTCACAGATTTTATTGACATTGATATTGACACCGAAAAGTGCACAGTGGCAATTCATGAGTTTTCTTTTAAATACCTTTCCTGGCACTAATACCTGAATACTTTTCGCGTCGTTAGTTTAGCATTATGTTTATCATGAAACACAGACTGTTGTCTGATGATTAACGCCATTATGTTAATCTTATTACTGATTCCTTGAAACCTGGGGTGGGCTATCCTTACTTAGTATTCTTCACACCTCAATCCATCTCCTCTATTAGCCTTATACATCCTGTAATAGCTGTCACTCTTTCTAATGAAATAATAGCTATAACATTTCGCAATAAACTTCGCACTGTCAATAAGCTTATCCCACAATTGCCTGTCTTGTCTATGCTCTGCGCATACGCACCGATGCAAATGCAAGGCGCGTCCGTGCACACTGCCGGGGTCAACGACCTTGCATAGGCAACGAGCTTAGAAATAGACTCGCTGGAAAGATCATACACGGAATCGCATAAAGTCAAACGCGTCTAGAAATTATGTTTGAAAATAAATTGTCATTTTTATGGCAGTCGCCAACGATAGTGTCTTGTGTAAAGCCACAGAAAGCGTACATACATACAGCGGATATAAGTAGTTTGTGTGTTTTAATTTAGGTAATTTAAATTTTTACATCAGCGGAAATTTACAATTTAAGTGTAACGGAAAAGTCCGAAGAAATTTTGCATAACCTTGCACTACAATATCGATTTCTGTGTACAAATCCTTCAACTTTTTGTGATTAAATCTCGGATTGGATTTCCGCATACCTACTTTGCTCACTCGACTTTCTAGACTAGGTTAGGTCAACGATTTTACACAATTATCTTATCACATTTATTAACTTCAAAATGGTGTTGAGTTTTAAGAGGTGGGCGGATACAATACAATCCTGTTTGAGCAATCCGTGTAAATTGCAAATAAATCCTTACCTGAGCGAAATTAGTCACCTAGTTACGTGTAGGTAAGCGTTACTTTCGCCGACTACGCTCACAGTGTTAAGACAATTACGCCCACTTGCCACTTCCAGACAGTTTCCGCATCAATGGAGCCAGTCAATAGGCGAGTGGGCCGAAGACCCATTGCCAATTATTGCTGTTTACTTTCTATACTAATTGTGTGATCATTGTCATAAAAAGATCTCTGAATCATGGAGAATTAGATTACTTAGAGTATGTTATGCCAATGAAAGATTAATAGATTTTTAATTAAGCATGCGTCCGCGCAGCACCGATTTAAGCGGAGTCTATGCACCACGGTTCTGGTAAGTGAGGGAAAAAAGAAAATTGGAGAAAGTGTTGTGTTGATGGGAGTAATTTTTTCTCGCTTTTCTTCTTTTTTTCTTTTGACATTGGTCATAAGTTTTTAGCTGTACAATTTTGACAATGTATGTTTTTTCAATGAAGACGGTTTGACGGTTAATAATAATAAAAAATATAAGTATGTTAATTCAATTTACTCATAAAGGGTAGGCATGTGTCATGTACGAGTACGTGTTGTGTTTTTAGGTAGTGTATTTTGTAAATTGAAATCATGTACATCTTTATATTTATTTTAATGTCGTTGCTTAATACATACCTACTTATCACTTCATTTTATATACTTAATTATTATTATAGTTCTACGTTCCAATCCTTGGAAGAAAGAAAGAGTATCTTTCCAAAGTGTCTTTCCAATCTAGTTAAACTTTCGAAGATAGATTAAAGTTAACCGCGTGTCATGTTCCAAACATAATGCCCTCAATTTTACTGACCTATCTACACAGACTTACACAACTTAACCGAAATTATTTATATTTTGTACCTCAATAATTACGACGTTATCTGTAACCTCAATTTCAGATTTATTGTTACGGTTATGCTCTGTGGTCATAAAAAAATAACACACAGCTTTATCTATATTTTATGTTTCCCGCTATCATGACTTCGTCCTATTGAACTTTCAACTTGTACCAAAATATTTATATTTTTAAATTTTACATACAAAACACATTACTTTAAGAACGGCACCTACAAATATATCTAAGTATCTATCTTACTTTATACTTGCCTTTCCTTAATTACTTACGTATTATTACTTAATTACTTAGCTTAAGCAAAGTAATAAGTATCCCTTATTACCTGTTAGGTACGGTTTTTTTTTCATCGCGATCTAGTTAGAATACGAATTTGACCTGTATTTGTAAAGAGCAGGGCGCTCTATAAAATAGCTCTGCAGAATTTTAAGAAATTCTGTTGTGTTTTGAAATATTAAAATTAAAACCACATAGACTGTTATGTATTATACGAGTGAATGAAAGCCATAGCAAGCTGTGGGGTGGCATTTCAACTCCCATTAAAGCTGTAAAAATTAAAAAGCTCACCTGCCCACACACTTGTGCTTTATAGATAGAAGATTCAGTTGCAACAGTTACACAATTTACTCGTAAATTTAACTGACTTGCCGTTTCCGTACCCAATCAGATACCGAGAACCCAGCCTTAGGAATGATTATCAGACCAACCAGCATACATCGGTTATATCTTTTCCCAAAGTCATAACACAACATAATATTATCCGGTCTATTTCCTAACAATTTCGTTATAAATAGCTTCTAAATGGCTCGTAAATCGTGGTATTAGCAGGCTGACCCAAATGTTCGGATGACGTGGGCAGTGACGTAACAGCTGCAGATCCCCTGGATGAGCTCAATGACTCTTGTTCGTCTGGTTTATGTCATCTTCTTCATAGTCGTATTCCTCATTGATAAGTGGCGTGATCATTCTATGGAAATAACCACATTGAACGACTTTCTTGGTAGATTTAATTTGGGATGGTTTGCCGCTTCCTTCCCATTTCATACACTGGTTATCTCAGTGTGCCTCACGATGTTTTCCTTTGCCGTGGGCAGTGACGTAACAGCTGCAGATCCCCTGGATGAGCTCAATGACTCTTGTTCGTCTGGTTTATGTCATCTTCTTCATAGTCGTATTCCTCATTGATAAGTGGCGTGATCATTCTATGGAAATAACCACATTGAACGACTTTCTTGGTAGATTTAATTTGGGATGGTTTGCCGCTTCCTTCCCATTTCATACACTGGTTATCTCAGTGTGCCTCACGATGTTTTCCTTTGCCGTTAGATCAGTTGGCCGTGTTCGTAAAGACGCGATTACACATAGTCGTTGACCGCTTCGGCGACCGCCCTGCAGTGGACGACCTACGGCTACCGATCTCCGTTGTTCACACTTGATCGTCGGCCGAAGTCGTCTAACGTCAGTCGCTCTATGACAACCTAGTGACACTGACTGACATTCGCCGTATGCGACTGGTTTCACATATAGGCGGTGGTCGCATGCTGTGACCGCGACCGCCCAGACGATCGTTCGACGACTAAGTGTAACCGCGCCTTAAGTTTTTCGAAAAACTACCAAAAACTCATTGATAGGTATCAATGAGTTTTTTTCATTGCATTGTTTCGAACCTGGTCCTCCCGCATGTAAGTCGAGCAACCTAACTACTTTTCTGTTTACACCTGATCAACACTTTATATCATTCTTCACCATATTAGAGGTAGAGGTAGGCAAGTAATAAGAAAAGGTAACCGTTTACTAATATCTCCTGAAGTCCAGAAATTACTAACAGCCACTAGGGACATTTATTAGCCATTAGGCAGTCTAAAGTACAGCCGCTTTTAGACACCAGCCAGCCTAGACCACTAAAACTGTCACATTTATGTTTATGCAATGTAAAACTGATCAGTTGCTTCCTATATACAATGGGTGTTTCCGTATTCTTGGAAAGTACAAAAGTTTTCCATTATAAAATTAAAATGGATAAGTGAAGTTGGCGATGGCCAAGTATTATGGTGTTTTGAGGATAGTAGTAACACTGCCAAAGGCTAGGGATAAATGTAGCGAAAAATTCGCGACGGAATTTTCATTTGAGCTTGCACTGACTTGGTGACACGTTTTGTCCAGACAAGGTACCTGCGTTTTTACTAGACTTGTCCCCAACCTTAAGATTGAGGATAATGTATGGAAATTTAGCTGTCACCATGGTTCCAATTATGATCAAATCCGTATTCTTATGCCAAAAACTAAAAAGAGAAACGGGTTCTGGTTCAACGATGGATGATGAAATCACCATGGTACCAGTGATGGTCAAATTCTGAAACTTACGCCGAAAAGTCAAGGGATACGGGTTCTATCTTTGTTCCTGAAAGAAACAAAGAACGAGTAGGTATAGGTACTATGATAATGATAATGAGTTAACTGCACTACCAACATTATAACAAAAATATTCTTATCAAGATCATAACACCTCTGAAAGGCTCTGCTGCATCTCAGAATTAATAGACTGTTACATAATCAAGAGGCTCTATTACACACTTTTCGACGCCGTCTATAAAATCGTTAGAAACGCCTCAGTTGACTCACCCAAGTTGAAGTTTGTTCGTCACTTAGTCACGAGGTAACAACCTACTTTCAATTACAATAAAGGAGTTAAGTACCTTGCGTCTTTTGAAACTGGTTTCCAAAAAAAACAACTTTTGCACAGGTTTAGGTAACAGTTGAACAATCTGTTGAAAGACTCGGGTTAAAATGTGTTTTCTTGTGGTAGCGTTAAAAAATGAGATTATCTGCAATATACCACAATAGTTATACTTTGATGATCAATTAATGAAACTTCGTTTTAAACCTAAAATGTAACTACTACCTAAAACTAACTAACGTAAGAGTTACGTAAAGTAGAAATGTAAATGTTGCGGAAACGAGCAACACTTATTTGCAGAAAGTTGAAGAACGAACGGGAATGACCATCACTCGTCGACGTGTCACTATGGACGATCGTTTTGGGCTGCTCATGCGCATCATAAAACAGTTATTGCGGTATTCTTGGTAGATAAACTTAGTATCTAACCTGACTACCTTATTTTATTTTCCGTCGGGATTTCCAAATGAATTTCCTCCATAACTACCTACACAGGGCTTTATAATATTTAATCGTTGACACATCAATCTAAATGTCATTAAATGTAAATAACTACTAAATTCCCCCTCCCCTGTTATTAATGGTAAAGATATATTTTTTTAAAACAATAGAAATGGTTGACTTTCCAAAAATGCGACGATCGAGCTCAACGAATTGTAACGAGGAAAAGCAGAAATTACTCGGAATTTCTAATGTTCATAATGTTTCAAATCTTGTCATTGCGATTACAATCATTGAACTTAACTTAAAATAGCTATTTTTGCAATTTGAGAAATGAATTTGAGTATTTCAGCAAACGATTAATTCTGCTCCATTAATCCAGTGTTGATGGAAAGTGCTAAAACATCTGTGAAGAGGTCAATGACAAACTGACAGCAGCCTATTACCGCTAGGGTTGTCACTCATTTCTAACACTCATAAGAAAACTTGGAAAAATATTGGCTTGTTGAGTGATTCGCACATCGCAAAAAATTAAGGTTAAAATATTTTAATGATTTCTCGGGAACTGTTGGCAGGATTAACTTTGCTGACGTCAAAAGAGAATATAACAAATCGCACATGTCATGAAAACATTAACAAGCGTATAAATCAGTCATAAAGTGGAAATAATGGCGTCAACCCTGGGACGAAGGAAAAGTATGACGAATTGCGAATATCGCGCGGTGCGATCGCAGAACGGATGGAGTTACGACCGCGACCGCGACCGGCGATCGGCGGCGATCGCGGTCGTAAATTGCTTTTTGATAAATTCGGTGAATAGGTAAGTAAGTACCTACCTACTGTGTATGAAACCATAACTAAAACAAACACATTCATACAACACAACACGCACACACTGTTGCTTTCTTCGTCCGTGCAGTCACTGAGGGGCCAGCTGAAAATCAGCGCTGTGGCTTGCCTCAGCATTATGCTGAGCTGGTGTACCCTTTTTGGCACTGTACCACACCAGATGTTTTGTGCTGCATGTATTAATCTTTGTATACTTCTGTATTGTGTTCTATATTCCGGTGTTTACAGTGCTAAATAAACGTTTTCAATTTCAATTTATATATTGAATAAATGAAAATAATATTACCTATAAGCCTACCATACCTACTTATTTTTTCAATCAACGATTAATTAATTACAGAGTCACTTACTGGTCAATATCGAAATAAGTATACCTTAGTTAGAATATAGATTTAAGTACCCAAACAAGAAATAAGTAGGTTCAAATACAATTAATGTCTATCGTAATGAAGAGGAATTATAAAACTTCATTCTAATATTTAGATGCAGGTTCAAGCCTTAAAAGTAAAATCGATCACTGTTGAAAATCTGAATCAGATTAAACCATCAATTCCAGTGAAAATAAACGTGTCAGACAATAGCTTACAAAACCGTATAAGAAAGCCAAAACACTATTGTGCCAAACGAGTCGTCCGGAAAAAGCCATCAATTTCCGAACCGTGAAAACGAACATTTGGCAGACGCCGCGGAGTCTGCGCCGGAGTACTTTCTCTGTATCTGTACAGTGCGCAGACGCACGGCGGACGGACGTCGCGTCGCCATAGTCCTTCAGACGATCGCAACACGCGCAAGCGCCGCCCGCCCGAGACAGCTAAATGCATACATTGCACACTTCCGGAAATTCATTTTAATATCCTCTTTTTATTTTAAACATTACTATTTTCGTATGATTCAACGCCATTGATCATTCTGATCAAAAAGAGTGATTTATAGTGATTTTCAATAAACACTTTTGAACTTTGTGTTCTTATTCAGTGAAGTTCAATAAGCGGTGAAGTCAGTTTCGGAGTGTTATTTGGAGGTGACAGGGCCGGCGCCCTCGTCAAGGATTTGCATGGTTCCGTGTGAGTGGGGATTCGGGAGCGAGTGTGTTATCGTGGAGTGTCCTCGGCGACCGCCCGACAATGACCAAGACCCGAGCCCACCTGTGACGCTCGTGGACTGTCGCCAAGTCATGACGCTCTGGTACACTGACATATTGGTGAGCATGTTTCCTTTTGGATTTCACGAATTATTTTAACAGGGAACTTGTAAAGTGGTTCTGAGAAAAATTCAAGAAAAAAAAAGGATTTTCACATTTTGTATAATGACAGTTGGTCGCAGTTCATTTTCCTGCTTTTCTTATTTTCATCTGACACAAGCGTTGAATTAGACGTTACCCATTTTACTTTTCTTTGATTGTTTCTTTGATCTTTCACACGATCGTTAATTTGTAATAAGCGGCTAGTGAATGAGATACAGTGTTTAATACAGTGTTAACATTTCACAATTTGTTACTAAATAGTGTTGTTATAGCATCACAATATGAAACAGTTTCCAAACTATTAACGATACATTTATGGGCAATCAATTCAGAAAGGTATGAGACAAATCCATAACTAAAATTGATTGCTAGTTTAGATGGAGTGAAGAAAAAGCTTTTGTTGCTGAAAGTTAATAGAGTCTAGACCGTGTGGCAAGAAATGATGAAGGCGACATAGTTACAGTCAAACTTCTACGTAACAACGAAATACACGGTATAACACCATTTTTGACGATTTGAAATTAATCAGAATATTTGACAATGGCCTCACTCAGTCACGATGGCAATAAATTAATCTGGGACAAAGTTTTACGACATCGTAAACTTATCGTAGCGTAGATGTTCATATTGCTACGGGTTATTGACGGACGGAGGAGAAGGAGGAGGAGGCGTCATAACGTCTCTCAATTACGATTATTGGAAGGCACTGCCAGTTGACCCAGAACCGATGCGTTATTACTCGAGCACGAGGTGCTACCAGCCATTACCCACATATTATCAGGTCAATTACTTTATGTATAGTTTCTAATTTCTTTCGTTTACTTTCTACATAATCGGCCGCGTCGGAACCCTCTTTCCTCTTACAATCAGCTCTAATTACGTCTGATGAGGCATCCTGATTACGCGCCCGTGCTAATTGTCGGTTAGCATCTCTCCAGAGGTTGTGCCAGAGGTGCGCCCGCGCAACTGGACGTTACATCACCGTGCTACTTCTGACGAGACGTTGACCCGCTAATTGCATTTGATGTGAATAGGTTACGATCGTGAAATGTTGTCGCCAGCCATACAAACAAGTTTTTTTTTCACATTTCGGTATTGCATGCACAGCGTACATGTGGGTCAGACGCATTAAACCGTTGATTGTTATCTTTGGCCGGTTTTTGAGACTATTGAAAGCGAAACTGTTCTCACATATAAAGGTGAAGCCTTAGATATTATCTATGAACTCACGAAAAATGAATAATGCTACCAAAATTGCTTGCAATATGGCTTTTTTGGGTTACGCCAGGTCATCAAAACAACTTTCGATTTTGTACAATGCATTCATTTTTTACATTATTAGAATTCTGAATTATTTCAATACGGACGTATGGATATACTTTCTTACAATGTAATTCTGCTCTTAAGTAGTCATTAGCACGTCGTTAGGTACCTCTTAGGTAGTTCTAAGTTACTAGGATCATCTTGGTTCCCGCCAAGGGCCACGGAGCGTGGCGTGCCAACATAGTTCGCAGAAAGCAACGGAAGACGCGGCCGCATTTGCACTTTCAATTTCCTCCGCCTAAGTAGGCATGCCCTCGGGCTCGGTCGTGTAAACATGAACTAGCTACTCAACCAGCCGTGCGCAACCTTTTGTGCTTCTGTTGTGATTTTAAAGTTCCAGTTCATGTGCATTTTACGCCATACTTGCTAAAATTCCTCTAATAATAGATAGACGCAGTTTGATTTTAAAGAATCTATCTTGTTTATTGATATTTATTTTCGATATTTTAAAAAAAACAATTATGTAGGTTTAGGTCGGTCGGTTTTCTGATCGACTGTCGTGCCGCCATAAAAATAAGAATATCGAGCAGTCTTATCTGAAGTTATTCTTATAATTTAAGAGCTCCATTATCTATTGAAACAATATATACTCATACTTATTTTGCTTTCTGTTTTTATAAAACAGTTAGAAAGTAAACCACAGGTTCATTATCACTGGTTACTTAACGAGACCTACATGTAGGTAGCGTCATTTATCCGTATTAAACGCGTAGGCTGGATTTAAGAGATAGTCGGCAATTATTGGCGTGACATTCTTTCGTTCAACTTTCGGTCGACTTTTCGATGTTTCTGAGAATAATTGCGGATTAACTATAGTTATAAGGAGTTAATAAATAAGTAAGAGCATACCAAATGATGCCAATGTAGAGGTCACTATCAAAATAAACTTTAATGAGTACTTACATCGTAATTTGTTTAAAAAAATATTTCATGTTAATGTTAGGTATCGGTCAAAGGACTGTTAAGTAAATGGAAAGGAAAATCGCCATCAGTCCCCGCTGTTTGAGCATAGAGCCGCCAGAGTTACGGACCATAAACCACCGTGAGAACCCAGTACTTACTTCGAGACTTTATTTTGTTTTCAACGAAACTCCGGAAGATAAAAAATAAAATTCAGAGAATTTTCTTTCTAAAACCCAGCGTGCCCGTAACCCAGTTGCGCTTACGCCGCGTTCGCGACTCATTTGATTAATGCCGCCTTCACATAGATAATGGCTGCCAGAAACACGAGCTGCATTATAAGCACTTGTCTGATTCACGTCTATCTATTTTAGAACTCTAATGCCTGTAATTAGGGGGTGAAAGCTAACCAGCCATTTCTTATTTTTAGTTCCGTGAGCTGTCGTACAGTTTCACACGATTTGTCTGCACCTCGTTTTTGGATTGCCCGTGTATAATGTCTAGATAATAACTCTAATTTTGACTACGGCGTGAAAAATGTAAATCGTGATATCTTGTTGTGACCGTGGTATACAAATTATTGCGATTTCGTGGATAGTTGCTTTGGAGAGATTCAACTCGTGCTGGGAACCGAGGTTTTTTTGTTGTTTATGAACGATATTCTTCTGATTTATTGTTGCTCGTCATTATAAGAATCAATTCAAAATCTGAATTAATATAATGTTGTGACTGTGAGTCACGTTACGTCTACTTATTACGAGATACGGTTACATTCAAATTATACTAGTTCGAAAGCAATATATCTAAGTACTTCTACTAAGTACCGTTTTCATCTCCATTGAGTCCTAAGACTAATATTTATTCTGTCATAAGCAATATTCATTGTAGAGCCATTGGGAAATTCCTCGTCACACCATTCATGGCCGTAGGGATGATTTTGACTTCGAAGTAATGTGAGGTTTAAGTGATTTAGACCCCTGTGGAAGTGACTTCCAGTCCTCGCAGCCACAGCATGACTGGCAGAATAAAAACAAAAGACGATCGAAACTTAGGCAATTTGAGTTTTGAAATAGGTATATTTCAAAATGTATTCCTGAATTTGAATTAAAGATGCATGTGGTCCTAATTTAGTTTCCTTTTGTTGCAGAGCCCCGGCGCAGTGAGCGGCGCGGGCGCAGACGCGGCGGCGGGCTCGCGCGACGCGCTTGACGTGCGTTACTCGCTGGCCGCGCTCGCCGACGATTACACCAAGCGCAAGCACGTGGTGCGCGTCACCACCGCCGCCGGTGCTGAGCTGCTACTGCAGGTAAGGCATTGAAAACCCTATTGTTGGGATATATGCATCCTCCTTAATAGATCAGGAGCATGTCCTTCACGGGGTCTAGATTATATTAGTATCTTTTCTCGAATAGTTCCCAGTAGTTCTGTCATAGTTCTGTTAACCGAACGAGTTTAAAAATGAATGTTTGTCCCTTATGCGTTGCTATACCATTCATCCGATTGCGATGAAACTTTGGTAAGTTGTTGTGCGCACGCTCGGGAAGTTTCCTGAGTCAGTCAAAAAAGTCAGGCGAGCGAACTTACTTTATAAAACTAAAGAAGGTAGAGGTCAAATATTTTTCCTCTAGTTCAGACATAAAAATTGTCTCACAATGTTTTTTCCTTCACCCCTTTACAAGCACTCGACACAGTTATCTTACGACTAAACCCACGTTTGACCTCAATCTCACCTGGTGGTAGATGGGCACACGGGCTTAGTTACACTGATCTCTAAACCAAAGCCTAACCTTAACAACCTCTAGCGCACAGGTGTTAAAACTGTATGTTTGCTCAGGCTGAGGGCGCAGCGGACGCACAGCGCTGGTTAGCGGCGCTGCACCGCCACGCGGCCGAGCCGCCACCGGCCGAGCCGACGCCCGCGCAGACGGCGCCGCAAGGCCTCGCCACTCCCACGCAAGCCGCCGAATGCCCCTCCCCTCTGCCGCCGCAACGCAACAAGAAGATCGGCCGGAACAGGTCGCCCACGGGTGAGTTGAGAACTATTGACGGCTGACGTCTGTGTGTGGACGGGATAAGTTGTGAACTATTGATGAATGACAGCATCATCTTCAGCTCGTATGAGTAACAGGAAGCGCGGCGGAACGTATACACGTGGTCAACCTACGCTTTATTGCCTAATCCTCTGCAAAATTTTTTTCAGTTTAAAAAAGTGAACTAAACTATAACTTTCGAGAGCTAATCAATTTTTGAATTCTACTTCGAGAAACAAAAATACATGTTCCTGATTTGAATGCGTAGATTTGTTAATGTTTTTGCTTCAGAACAATATTTTTTAAAGTGATGTATGAAATATTACCCTTCGTCCACTTGGCTCCCCTGGCGTCCAGACTTCTCCAGCGTCTACCAAAATAGATTGTAGATTAATTTTGCAAACGCGATCAATAAGTCCATCCAGTAAGTTCAACATCGCCTTAATTCCACAGGTCCCCCGACTCCAACGCTTCCTTCGTCTCCCAAGAACAAGACATGGAAGGGCCGCATGGCGAAGCAACTCCGGCGCATGCACCCGGGGACCGCGAGCTCCGTGCCCGCGGCCTCCACGGGCTGGCTGGGCGCGCCGCTAGAGCGATGCCCGTCAGACCCTTCAAACCCCTATGTGCCGAGAGCTGTCACATTGCCCGCACAGGCTGTCGAGGTACGTCTAATGCCAGATGGAGCACTTGAGGCTATATATAAGAGAGCACTCCTAGCCTGTGCTTTTGGGTTGTTTTGTGCAAAACATTAATATTCTTTTTTAAATGGTGCAGGTAGAGTTCTTACAGATTTCCTACAAAATAAAGTTTTAATATGCAATGGCCCTTACACTTATTGCTGTAATATCAAGATGATGACAACTAAATAAATGCAATTAAACCAAATGGACTTTGGGAGCTCATTTAATATACAATCGCGTTTTTGAGTTAGATATAAATGATTTGAATTCAATATTCTTTTTACAGTCATACGGTCTCAGAACAGTAGGAGTATACCGAGTGCCAGGCAATGCTGCCGGCGTGGCGGCCTTGGCTGCCGCTCTGGACAGAGGGGAACCCCCACCAGAGGGCGACGCGCGATGGGCCGATGTGCACGTAGCTTCTAGTCTCCTGAAGGCATACCTGAGGAGACTGCCCGACCCACTGCTCACTGCTGAGCTCTATCCTGCTTTTATTGGTGAGTGATCCGGATCGAAGGACCAATTGGTATTATCGGCGACGAGAAAAAGTTTGCAATTCTTAAGTGAATACTTCAGTAGGCAAAAATAACATAACGACATCCGTTAATTATATTTTCCTACCATAACCGTTATTTATTCGAGAGAAAAACTTCAAAGAATTCACGCTCTACCAGCTATCTAGCCAGAAGAACCAACATTTACAAATACCCATTACAGCGGCGGACCGTTCCCCTGACCGCCCGCGCGAGCTCCGGCGCCTCGTCCACGCGCTGCCCGAGGCCCACTACGAAACACTCAAGTACCTGATCCAGCACCTTCGCCGCGTGGTCGCGCACTCCTCTTTCAACAAGATGGAGGCGCGGAACCTGGCTATCGTGTTCGGACCCACGCTCGTGCGAGCGGCTAGCGATGACATGTTGGCGATGGTCAACGATATGTCCAGCCAGTGCCGCATCATCGAGTCTTTCCTTACGCATGTGAGTGTTTTCTTTTATTTACATTAATCAACTGTAGGTTTTTCCTCCTTCCAAAGCCTCTAAAAGACTGATAAAAATAGTTCAAAACTGGTAGTCATTTTTAGGTGATGGAAAACGGATATTTTTTTAATCGTGGACCTACTGGTGGGTCATAATGGTGGGTCCACGGGTTGCAACTGGGCTTGTTACCAGTTTTTACCTCCCAAAAATTGCAGTCCACAAGAGAGACGAAAAACAAATAAAGTAGGGCCAATCAATTCCTTCACTGTGACTGTTCTTAGTTTTTAATACGGCTTCTAATCTGAACGCTTGTATTACAGTACGATTGGTACTTCGAAGAGGAGGAAGGAGACCCTCCAGTGGACCCTCCCCCCGCAGGGGAAGAGCACTCCCCGGCGCCCGCACCCTCGCGGGACCTGCTCATCCACAATGTTAAGAAGATTGAAGGTAATCCTCTACTAACGATAGATATACCAACTACTGCTGACAAAACTACGATCTACAATAATTAGTATGGACGTATAACCAGAAATATAAAAACCCTCGCCATAATTGTGGAATTTAAAGGAACTATTTTTTCATAACGAAGTCCATAACGGACCATAAAAGTACCAATGGCGCACTCGTAAGGATTTTAAATTCCTGGTCAGGGATACTCAGATTCCAACCCTTTTCTTGAAAGGACAACCAAAACTATACTACTGAACTTTGGTGTTCAAACATATTCTTATTCAAATGCTAAAGTTCCCTCCTAGTTCTGCCGCTTGACCAAAATGGGTTGGCCTAGAAGAACCTATTCACCAAATAGGCCTACGATTTGAAATTTGATATCAAACAAGGAAATAAGAATTCAACTTTCGATAGAAAATGCGTTTCTGCATTTTCACTGAACAGTCAACGCGTAATTTTGTGTGGCAAATCAGAAACACTTGCGGAAAACGAATCAATCAAAATATTGAATGCATTCATTTACTTTTCTAGGCAAAGACGTGTCGACTCGCGACATAGTCTCCTCAATAATATCGGCCGCGAACCGCAAGATCCAGCGCAAGCCGCGCTCGAAGCCCGATAAGAAGTGGTCGGAGCCCGACAAACGCGACGCGTCCCCCGGGGGGTCACCACCCAACTCGCCGCTGACCTCCCCGCCACCGCACCTCACCACCACCCTGGCAGACTACGATGGGTTGCCGCACCGACTGGTGAACAGAAAGCACGAGGGAATCAGCAAGTGAGTGGGATTTTGAGCTCTTTTACCGATCTTATTTGCACTTATAGGAAGAAAATTGTTTGTTTATATATTTCATAACAACACTAACAGCTATTTCCAAACGTGTGTTACATGTCAAGTTCGAACATTAATAGTTTATACACAACAACATTTGCAATGGCAAATCATCCCATTAAATCTGCCAAAAAAGTTGTTTTATGTGGTTATTTTAATAGAATGATAGGGTTATTATTATTATGAGGAACATTTACTAAAAGAAGAACTGTTTGCACACTTCCTATTCGATAATAGCCAAAGGCTAAGAATCGAGATTACGGTGCAAGCGTCGCCAGATCGAATCCACCTCTGGCCCATTATGGTGGACCACTCCTAGCAATTTGGCTTAGTTGGGAGTGGCTAAGAACATTATTATCATTATTCGTATCAATTCATATTATTAGATTGATATCGCAGTACAAATCTAATATACTCTCAATGCAACACTTCTCTAAGATAATTTAAGACCGATCTGCTTAGAAGTCATTTTTTTTACTATATAGTAAAATGACTTTTTTACTATATAGAAAAAAATATACTTATACACCTAATTAAATGACGAATAATAAGTAAGTAAGTAAGTAATATGTTTATTTCACACACAGCAATGACCGAAACACTTATAATTATAATAAAATAATTATATAGTCAAAGGTAAAAATATCGAAATCATGTCTGATGGTCTGCTGTTACTGTGAAAAGGGTCTCTACTCAGCTTATTGCTGCAGACAAAAATGCCTACAGCGCTGGACCATGATCGATGGCTCGCCAAAACCTGTCCAAGAGGATTGGCCTTTTATTGTTTAGTTTGGTTTTTATTTTACTTTAAGTGCTGTTGGTTTTCCAATTAAAATAAAATTAAATAATTATTCTTTTCAGAATCGAGATAGAGGCAATGACAGCGCTGGGCCGCGGTCGCCAAGAGCTCTCGCGGCACACGCATGTGCTCAACAACTTCTCTATCGATGGTAAGCATCGCTCATATATTTTCACTCCCAATACATCAAGTGTTACTGACCCCTACTTCATACCTTATCTATGAATAATACAAGTATATTCAGGTATACAGTAAAAGTGTCTATTTGCTCCAATAGGTGTCCAGTACTGACGTCAGAGAGTAGACACAGCAATCCCTTTCTTTTGTCCACACTAAAAGGTATAGGAATGTGAGCGTGCGTGTTGCAATGCAAGTGTGTGCGGACGAACTTAACCGGTGGACCAGCTTTATTTGTTACATGTGTTCTGATTAACCTTATGACTGTCCATAAGAGCCAAGCGGAGCAATGCTGTGTGAATATCTGCCAATAGAATAGCTTGATTTCCAAAACCTCTTCCAGCTATAACGAATTAAGCTAGTCTATTGGTTTTCCCAAAGCGCCGCTCTGCTTCGTTTCGGTGGATAAGACATGACTGCTTCTGCGTGGAAACTTTCGTAAGATTTTTGCAAAAAAGACGGCATATCTTAGGCGATGTGAATGGACGAGAACAAGCCGAGCGACTCCATAACTAATGCTTTGAACGGCTGCTGACAGCACGGCTTCAATATGCTCGTGCATTCGTATAGTACAGGTCGCCGTGACGTCATCGCACCCGCCTCCTGTACATATCGATATCATTCATCCATCATCAATCTACTCACACTCCTAACGACGCGATCGATTAACATGCTTATGTATTAGTGTCTAACATAACCGTAAATGAACGCAATCTAAACATCAGTGACTTTGTTGCAGGAACCGGAGACTTGGTGTCCTCTCTGACGACTACGTTCGACCAGAAGCTGCGGACGCTCAACAACTCGTCGCCGCTCGACGACGGCAGCATCCCGTACGCGGACGAGTGCCAGGACGACAACGAGGAGGCCAAGTCCAGCGGGAGCTCGCCCTCCGAGGGCAGCCTGCACAGCGAGCGCGACGAGAGGGTGTCGCCGGCCGTGCGCGCGCAGAAACTAAAGGCGGCGTGGCTCGCGCGCGACCACCGCCACTCCTCCTCCAGCAGCGCCGACGAGCCCGACGCGCGCTCCTGGCCGCGCCACCGCACCCCGCGCGACGACGGAGACGACTCCGAGAAAGAAAACTGCATCATTCCAAAAAAGACTAGTCACGACGAAACCAGAAACGACGACGAGAAGGACGTCGACACGAGGTCCCAGATCTCGAGCGGCGACACGATGCCCGACAACGACAAGACGATCGAGAGGGTGCTCTACCCCTCGTACAACGGGCTCCGGCTGGCGAACACGGAGAGCGGGAAGCGGAACAGCGCCGCGCTCGAGAACGAGGCCGGCGACGACGACAAACACAAGGAGGTGGACTGCGCGAAGTTGAAGCGATCCGAGTCGCTGAATAGAGATTCCGAACGCAGCGAGGCGAGGGTGCTCCGCTCCGAGAGCCTCAACTGCAGAGTGGAGCGGCTGCAGCGGTCCGAGTCGCTCAACAAGGGCGAGCGGCTCAGTAAGATCGAAAAGGGGGAGTGGAACGTCGTGAGGCGGCGCGAGACCGGCGCCTGGCGGTCCACTAAGCTGAAGAGGAAGAACGGCATGCCGGAGCGGGGGATCAAGCGGCGCCACACGGTGGGCGGCACGAAGGACTTCGACAAGGACGGGTGGAGCGCGCGGCACACGCGCACGTCGTCGCCCGACCTGACGGCCGCGGCCGCCGTGTGGCCCGCGCCGCTCGTGCCGCCGCCGCGCCCGCCGCTCGAGTCGCACGTCTGACACGCGCACACGCACTCCCTGTAAACGCCGCGTTGTATGCGCCCGCGCACAGTACACGGCTCACTACCACGTACACTGAACCTTCGTAGTATTGCGGTTCTACGGTGATCGAAGAAACGAAATCGAAAAGTACACGCGTCTTTAGTTACTGGACTCTTATCGGTGCCTATTGTTTAGGTGGTGCTGTTTTGATATAGTTTTCTTTTGTGCTGAGTCTACACGACCGACTATTAGGTTCAAATTATAACAAAAAATCGAATATGAAAACATCAATCGAAAGTCTGATTTTACACTTCCGGTACCTTCTCTACATTTACAGTTTTAAGCTTTCAACTTGAGAGAGGCTATTATTTTGATTCGATTCAATTGACTGAATAGATTAGGTCACAAAATATCTAATTATTATTTAATAATATTACGAATAATACTCAGAGTATTTTATGTCATCATATTCTAATATAGCAAATCGAGATTTTAAAATTTTATGCATATTATTACAAACACTTTTAACTCCCATATAATTACATTTTAACAAAATAAGAATATACAAAGTATAGAAGAAATATTTGAAATGGAAGCTAATTCTTCTAAATTTTATTAATTGGACGGTGCAATACTTTTAAAACGAATAGTTGAAACTTATTGATGTTAAAAACGAAACAATTCATCAGTAAAAGCCTAAGTTAGCTCACTAAATAATGCCAAAGAATGATAATGAAACTGACACATTGAGGATATATGGATGCGCGGAGCGTACTAGAGTGACGGAACGATGAGGTGACTAGGATGCAAGGATATCAACGAAACCACTGACGACCATATCAGGGGACGAAGCACTTTATAAACCAACACATGAAGTACCGTTGTCGTGAGAGGGTCCTACTATCTACACAATTTGTAGTACTACTCCCTCTGTAGGTCATAAACTACTTTTAACGGAGTTCTATGGGACTATAATATCAAAAGTGCAAAATATAAAGCATAATAAATATATAATTAGTGCTACTAGTGTAGTAGGTACAGACAATTAATGTTATTTAGATAATTATAAATATAGTTTTAGTTTTTAAGCGATGTGTCTACCCGAACGGGTACGAATGACCAGACTACTGTAACACCACGTAATTATAAGTGATATTGTCTAGAAATTATTATAAGTAGGTACTCCAGGAGTTTTCAGAGTAGCGTTTTATTGGAATGGAATTTTAAATGCATACATCACCTACTTGCCTTTGCAATAGTTTTAGCGGATTTGAATATTTGCACAATTTTAACAATATAAATTTTAAATAGGTACCTTTTATGAATCAAAGTTACCTTATAGTGTCACCTTGACCACAAATGCATGTGTCGTATGATTATTGATAAAAATATTGATGGTAGATACTGTAGAATTGTCGAAGCTTGAATTTAATGTTGAATGATTATGGAATTGTAAATAAATGAATGCAATAACTCTAATTACTATTACATAGTAGAATAATATTCACTATTATTATAATTACCAGTCCTTTTACGTCTCGCGTCGATTGAGACATAATGACGTTACAATACCCGACCAGAAATGTACCCGACTGCCATGTTGCGGAAAATTACAGGAACTATTTTTTCATACCAACTTCCGTAACACACATTGAACACTGGTGGCGACCCCTCGGCAGTCTCGTACATTTCTGTTTGAGTTTAACACTACAGTGATAAAACTAAACGTGATCCCCTTAGCTTTGTAAAAATTGTACATTTCTTTTTATTATTAATTTATATTAAATTTGTTATCGTAGCTTTGTTGAATGCAATTATTTTTTATTGTTTTGTTTATCAAAGAAGTATTTTAGGCTAAATTCAATTGTTATTTATTTGCGAAAGCTGTAAAATGTGATTTGGCACAATTTCTTTTTAATGTATAATTGCTCTTGTAAATATTATGTCATCTGTCTGTGTTTTAGACTTTCGTTCTTTAACTTTTTTGAAAATTTTATACCATCTTTACGTTAAGACGATCTCAAGTTTGTTGAATGTTTGCAAAGCGTTCCTTATAAAGTTTTATTTGTAAATATATTCATTTAGGAACAGTGAATTTACTAATTTTACTGCGTGTCGCCGTAGAGTGTGCGGTAGCCGCGAGTGACCTGTGTACATATAAAAGACATGTGTCGGCCGGGGCAGCTCGCTCGGGTGTCTGTCTGCTTGCAACAGATTTGTAATCAAGTAATCTATTCATGTTCTTCGTGTAATCAGCTATAAAATTCAAATAAACACCTATAAAGACATTTTGCAAATATGGGTCAATCCAGATTTACAATATTTGTCATTGTGTATATTTTGGAGCAATGAAAATAAAATATTGAAACAATTTAAAACAGTTGTTTGTTATCCAACCACCCATCCTTGATTGAGCGTGTTTCCAGCGAAGCGATGCGTCAAGTGTTCGCAAAACCGGAACCATGTTCGCAAATGGCTAGTGTAAAAAGGCCTTTATGTAGAATCAAATCCATAAAAAAAAACAAGCTTTGTTTTTTAAGAGACCGTTGAATTAATTCACATTGACAACTGTCCATGTTCCATTACCGCGTTAACAGTTGAAAATTTGTCAAACTTATATTTGACACAAGCAATGGAACGTGTACAGCTGTTAACGTGAATAATTCCAACTGGTTTTGGAACGCACTCTAAGAAGGCTGTACGTTCTACGATGTTACGCCTGGCAGTTGTCAAAATTAAATAGTCGGTCCCATCATTAACAGGCGGTCGACTTTAGACTCTCAGCATAAAGAAGTCACAAAATTTAAACAAAGAAATAACCGGCCAATTCTCTTTTCGTGTTTTGTCTAATACGCGACATTGGCGGAATTATAGAGTATCACAGCAGACCATTAGACATGATTTCAATATGTTTACCTTTGAATACATAATTATTTAATCATAATTATAACTGTTTCGGTCATTGCTGTGTGTGAAATAAACGTATTACTTACTTACTTACTATCACATATTGTAAAAGTTTTTCTCTTTACATCAAGTTTAGTGCTGTGATTAGTGAGCCTTTTTAACAAGCAAGACACGAGTAAAATTATTTAGTAAGTGAAGTAACTCGATGCCAGAACCGGCTCCCTTCACGCATTCAGTACACATTTGCAACGACACTTTCAGGTTACGTCCGTCCTATCGAATGTCCTATCGAATCGTAGAACGTATGACCTAAGATTGTTCATTTTTCTTTTTAGAATGATTTTTTATGGAGGTTGTGATTATGAAATAAAAGAGTTTTAATAATCTATGCAATTTTAATATTGTTACCTTCATCGAATAATAATGACATTGAATACACTCATATTACATCAACATTTATTTAATCAGAATCAAAAATATAATTGGAGTCTAATTGCAAGATTACACTGAAAATTATCGCTCTGTAGTCGCCTAGTATCTGAGAGAAGTTGTACCCATCAATGAGATTTATTTATTACTCTACCTAAATTAAATATAAATGCATTAGTTCAGTTAAACATCAAAATATTGTTAAAGTTTTTTTTAACAATTTTGTAACTGAATTAACGCAATAGACGACTTTAGTCATTTCAAAGTGAACCAAATGGATATGGATCGTTTAATAGCGAAAACAGAGTTTGAAAAATTTGAAGAGACACCAGGAATCTGCGGGGTCCATTCTACAGCATCCAGTAGCGTAGCGTGGCTAAAAAATGGCCTGTCATTTCTTGAAAAAAAATTTTTTATTTTTTTTATATTACATATTATACTTTTACACTTTTGTGTACAGGTGAGCTTAATGCCTTGCGGCATTCTCTGCCAGCTGACCTTTGGGCATGCAGATATGTTATGGCGGTGCAATATTATTGATGAATTGTAAAGAACAACACGCTTTGCGGAATGTCATATCATGAAATTAACAGACTTTTATATCGATATTTTTTGAAGTGAAAACTTTGGAAGTGTATCGTAATCGGGTACCACTCTGAAAAGTTGACGCTGACGTCATGCAGTGCCCGACACGCTGCACACTGGTTCGTGTCACTCGGCAAATTGCCAATTTTCCCCGACTTGAGATAATAAGGGGAGGGAGGAGGGGGAGCGGACGAATCCACGCTACGCCACTGACTGCATCGCAAAAAGTAGAAGTTATTACATTGTTTTTAAAATTAGTTTACTCAATATAGGCCAAATCAATACAGCCAAAAGAAACATTTTAAATCTATAAAGGGAGGGCGCTAGTATTCCGATTTACTGTGCCATAAACCAAGTAAGTTTCGGATGGTTCAAGATCACACATTGCTCAATCTTGCAAAAAACTAATCATACTAACATACTTATTTAAAAAAGTTTCTAGCTTTACCAGGAATTTAAAAAGATAATGAAACCATAGAGGTCTCTATAAGAGACTAAAAAAATACCGGTAAACTTTACAGCTATGAGAGACTACAACCAGAAACTTCTGGTTTAATGACCAATTGGTTCAGTTCGAAATGAGCAAAGTACCTACATTACATTCAAAGCCTTAACCTTAATCAGTACTCAGCCACCCTTATCACACTCTTTGAACTTTTCAGTCGAATCTGTCTACAACTAAGTGGTTATACATAACACTGATACCTAAAGGCTTGTACGCATTTTCGAACAAATCTGTTCGTTGCATGATACGCAACAACGAACTGCATACTCATACTCATACTCATACCATTTATTGCTTTTCATGTGTTACAATTGGTCTTAAAAATGTATATTATTTGGTCATGCATAGCCAGTTGCAAAATTGCAGTTTCTATGCGGTTCTATTGCAGTCGATCCAACTGCACGCTAACTGCGCAGCTGCATCCTATCTGCAATTTTGGCATCGAAATGCAGTCAGTCTTTATATACCCTGACAAAAATCACTGTCAGCTACATACGTTGTTTATGAGATGTTCGTGCTCGAAAGTGCGTACATTGGTCTAACGCGTCACCTATGCGAGCGAGGTTTTCGACTAGCCTTTCGCTGCCACCAAGTTCAATAATAAATATACAATCCTATTTTCCATTAGATTTTAACACGATGAAAGCGCAATCGACCATATTTGATTAAATATGGTCGATTGCCACACTTATGTTAATACACAACTATTAAGACATTGGACACAATGGTTATAATCCAGCGAAAATGTATAAGGAGTGGTATCGAAGCGAAAATCTTGCTCGTCGGGATGACGACTCGGACTCAGCCCACATTAACAGAATAGTGGCGAAGCTACAAGACATCAAGTTAACAATATTGATTTACGATACAAAATTGCCTGGAAAGGTAAAAAAACTTACTCGACTCTCTCTCTACGAATCTTCTCCACTTTGCCGTGTGTGCTGATCCTAAGTCAGGAGTTACAGCAGGAAACCAATATCGATATAAACAAACCAAACATGAATTTGAACTATTTAAACATATTTTTTCCCAGGGGCACGGTTTTCAGGCACATTACAATAATTGCCCTGTGTTAAAATCTCATGAGCCCTGGTACAATCCTTTGTCAATAGTCAGGTCCACACCGCCCTGACGGCTTCGCGAGCCGGACTTTTTTGTCTTCGTCTTTTTCGACGAAACAGACAAAGACAAAAGTCTGACAGCCAGAGTGGACCTGCCTAATGGCGTATATTATGCGTGGAATTTGTGTATCCTGTATTCAGTGTAATACAATAGTAACTTCACGAATTAATATTTTAAGCCTCTTAGCAACTGAAACAAGACGACATAACGTTTCAGGTCGTTGGAACATTATTCATATTCACTTTTTTTCATATATTTTTTTTACAATAAGACCGCCACCACGCAAAGAAAAACGAAATTATTAGACTCCCTAAGCGCGGGTGTACACAAATTGGTCCTTTTTAGAACATGCTTCCTGATCAACGTTTAATTTAAAAAACGCGGGGCAGTTCGTTAATTTTTTCTATTTTTTTGTTGTTGTTGCAAATAATCATAATGAAAAAAAAACATAAGTGCTATTACATATTATTAATGATTATGAAGCAGGATAAACATTTCCAATACCTAATAATCAAATAAGGGTGTAACTACATTAATGTAGTTAAAATTAAAATAAATTCTGTTTTCCACCCAAACAACACTAATTATAATAATATTAGATAATAATCGCCTAAAACATTCCGTTCATAATGTTGCCATGAACTTACCGAAATTAGTTAAATTATCAGAGATCGATGAAAATTTTGAGTATTGTATCTATACACAGGTGTAACAAAAACACGATTATTTACACGCTGTGTAAAAGCACACATCCTACATCACACGTACACATTATGTTGCCATTTGACATTATAAATTGGTTTAAAACAAAAATAAACCCTTTTCGAGCCCTTTCACACTGGCGGCTAGGTACGCGTCCTCGAGATACTTGGCCCGCCGTCCATATAAAAACTGCAGTAGCGTTGCTGCCGGGATGCTTAGCCGCTAATGTGAAAGGGACATTACTAAATAAATCACTACGCTGAAAATATTCCGTGTACACACACCATATCTAAAAACTATTAAACTTTCCGAAATATGTCTTGTCTTCATTAGATTCCAATTTAAAAACAAACAAAATAAGTATAAACCAAAATACGACTTCGAATCAAAGTAAATGACTTAACATTTTGGATATTGTATCAAACAAATATCGCACGGAGTGGCTAACGTCCATTTACATGTCACCAAAAGAAGTTACCGGCTCAGTTTGGCACTGCGTTAGTGCTGGACTACATGCACCGGTTCCAGCGCCGGTTCCGTTCGTTGCACCCAATCACAAGCGTTCCGCTCTCCCCCCACTTGAAGTCCGCGCTTCGCCTCGCGTCGTGATTGGCTGCAGCGAACTGAAACCGGCGCTGCAACCGTCGTCGTATAGTCCCAGCCTTAGTCCCGGATTTACTTCATAAAATAAATAAGTATAGAAGGGACACTTACATGTATTTTTGCAAATAAATATTTAAATCTTAGTACCGGCGTTCGCTGCGCAAGGCAAACGTACATAGTCACGCGCAATCTTTTAGACGTCCGGGATCTTCTTTATCGGTGCATCAGTTAGCGATCGACGCATCAGTGGCCAACACATCAAGGATCACTGACATCCCTTTGGAACTTTGCCGCTTTGACACACGCATACGCATTAATAAGAACTTATTGCGACAGAGCTCCTCGGAGCATAGCTTGATGTGTCTTCCACTGTACGTTTGATTATAAATAGCCATTCACATTGGGAAAGCCTGAACCGAAAGGATGAACCGTGAAGCCCAAGCCGCCGTCTGCTCGCTGGCGCTTGCTGGGCCTCCCCGAACGGGATCTCCCCGGCAGGCTTGACCGCGCGGAGGACGGCGCGGCGTGAAGAACACGAAGAACTACGTTATACCCAACCCCAAAGACCTGCTCGTCGTCACGGGCAGCGCTTGAAACCACTGACACTGGGTCTACGCCCCGGAACAGTCACCCCGCTCCCCTGAACATGAGGGACGAGAAGATTTTCGAGGGGAAAGCCTTCCTTTTAAAGACAGAGGCTCGCTCTCTCAACGTGGATCCGCCTAATGCCTTGCACTGCGAACGCTTAGTTTCCATTATGTACTTATTTATTTTGTGTTCACACTGAATCACAACATAATGGACGGGTTTGTATATTACCTGACACGAGTGGTGCCGTGTAAATGGCCGTATCAGAATAAATCAATGATAATACTCTCGCCTGTACTTCTTGCTTTGCTCGCGCCTCTCGCGGTAGCGGGCACGTAGTCAATCTACGTCGTGGGACTCCTGTAGGGAGAGAGATATAGAGAATTAGATGTTGTATAACCCGTCGGATATATCTGTGGGCGTCGGTGGCGTTGTGGCTAGGACGTCGGACTCCCATGCGGGAGGTCCGAGTTCGAAACCAGGCAATGCCATGTACCAATGAGTTTTCCAGTTTTATCGAAAGACTTACGTACGGTGAAGGAGAACATCGTGAGAAAACCTGCATACTCAGATAACCAGTGTGTGAAATGGGGAAGGTAATGGCAAACCACCCCATTAAATCTGAAACGAGAGTCGTGCAATGTGATTAATTCCTTAGAATGATCACGACCCTCAGTAATGAAGAAAACGACTTAGAAGAGAAGAGAGATATCTGTGGACGGTAGTGATTATGTCACAACTCAATCACACACCTGACTGTGAGCGAACGACGGATTCCATAGTTGCTCAATTATGCATGTCGAAAGTGCCAAAAAGGTGAGGATCACACAAAAAAAAATTAGGCGGGGGCATCGGTTACCGGAAAATAGTAGGTACTAAAAATGTTCAAGAGCGAGTCGAGCTTCGCGCCCTATAGGGTTCTTAGAAGCTTTGTTCCACTTCCAAACAAAGGCCTCCTCCAATTTTCTTCACACTTCTCACACTTCACATGCCGTCATAAATTTGATGTCGTCATCAATAGGAAATAATCCTCATCCTTCAGACTCGCGCCACACTGCCTTGACAGATTTTTTAGATTTGCTATTTTGAAATGGTCATATGATGCCATGACATCATCACAATTTTACTATAGCTCTAAGAAATTAAATTAACCCAAATAACGAGAAATTTGTGACATCTTCAAAAATAACGTTTTGTTTTGCTTTTCTGATTACGGAGTGTGCTCAGTGGCTCCATTTACGCAACGCTTTGCGCTTAATGTCCTATTGACGCCCGAATTTCATCCGCCCTTATCATATCAGCGGATAATATCCCGTGTTACCTTGTGCGAGTTGGCCGGCGCGGAGGGCGGGCTCCAGGGCTGCACGGGCGGCGTGGCAGGGCGCGGCTCATCGCACGCCGTGCCCGCGCCCCCGCCCGCACTCCCGCCGTCGCCCACGCCCGCAGAGCCCTCGATTGATAGGCTGTTCAGCAATATGTCGAACAGCGTGTCCTGGAACACAATAGTCATCATCAAAATAGTCATCTAGTATTTTCATTTCGGGTTCGATCGAACAGTGCCATGTACCAATGAGTTGTTCGTATTTTTCGAAGACTTACGTACATTTACCGACTGCTCTAACGGTGAAGGAAAACATCGTGAGGAAACCTGCACACTGAGATGACCAGTGAGTTAAATGGGGTAGGCACAAAAGATTGAAGTGCCGCTGGGGTTTTTGTTTGTTTGTTTGTTTGTATTCTCTTTATTGCACACATAGGAAAAAAAAAATACACAGAAATTAAAAACATTAAAATATGTACAAAGGCGGGCTTATCCTGTAGGGATAAGCCCGCCGGGGTTATTCCCGGCCCCTATCATAAGATAAGATAGTCATCATAAACATAGACATCTAGTACCCTGAATGAAACACACCAACATTGCCTACATACATCCACATAAATTCTAAAAGGGTTGTAATTTATTTTTGCAACACAAGCAACCTAAATTAAAAAGATATCGGAATTTTATTTGAATTGTTGAGCCAAAAAAAAATATTCGGCATCGCCGCGCTATTACAAGTTTCGATGGACCATTTCTATCACACACACACACACGCGTGCAATCTAGCAAATGCGTATAATGCGTCGACGACACAGAGGATTAGTTGTAGTCGTGCAATTCCAGTTTGGATACTGGTTATCACCAGTATCCAAACTGGAATTGCACGACGTGAGTGATAACGTCGCTCTAGGTACCCTAGTGGCAGTCTAGTAGCCAGTTGTAGTCGTGCAGTGCCAGGTTGGATACTAGTGATAACGTCACTCTGGGTACCCTGGGGGCAGTCTAGTAGCCAGTTGTAGTCATTCAGTGCCAGGTTGGATACTAGTGATAACGTCACTCTGGGTACCATGGGGGCAGTCTAGTAGCCAGTTGTAGTCGTGCAGTGCCAGGTTGGATACTAGTGACAACACATCTTGCAGAGCCTGTGGTGACCAACTGGAGACCGTTTCACATCTCCTATGTGAATGTGACGCTTTCGCGGCAAAAAGGATGGGTCTGCTAGGCTCTGCCTATCCGGACCCAAGGGAATTCAAATCCCTCCCACTAAGACGCGTAGTCTTGCTCATGCATGACATATTCGGTGATGTGGTCAAGAGATAGGTACAAGGGGTTGAACACAAAAGATCCCCATGGGTCGAAGTGTCGCTGGGATCCCCGGCCCCGATCCAAAGATAAGATACTGGTGACAACGTCGCTCTAGGTACCCTGGGGGCAGTCTATAGTACTCACGTTGTAGTCGAGCTCTGCTTCAACGTCATCGTTGTCGCTGACCGATGACATTGAAGGCCAGTTGTAGTCGTGCAGTGCCAGGTTGGACACGGGAGACAACGCCGTGCGCTCAGGCGTGCCCGGGGGCGTCATTCCGAACCCTGGTGGAACTGGACACAGATTATTTATTGATAGGTAACATTTAGACATTACAACTAGCTTTTTTGAGCCAAAAAAGTCAGGCCTGCGGCGTCTGTAGGCCGAGGGACGCTTCGGGCTTTGCCTCGCGGGGGAAGATCGGCCTTCGGAAGTTAAAGTGGCCTCGGCTCTCGGCCTGGCCGCGTTCGTCGGTTATGGGGTGTCACAGGCAATACGTTATATCACTTATTTGCCGAAGAACTCGTTATATCTCAGAATGGCACGTACCCTTAGTGGGGCACATACCGGAGACGTGCTCAGTCCTGTGCCGCAGCTGTCCGGGCGAGAGCATGGCCCGAGGGGGGCGACGCGACCGATGGGCCCGCGGCGCAGGGGGGGTGCGGCGCGGAGTGCGGGACGTGTTGCTCCCTGCCTCTAGGGGGACGAAGTTGGCACTCGTCGCCCAGTTACGTTTGGGACCACCTAAAGTTCAAATAGAAGTTTTAATAGATTTTTGGTCTTCTTACTTCCGCACGCTGTTGAAGGTTACAAACTATTCTTCTTACAAACTTGCCTATATTTCATATATGAATGTTACAGAAGGGATAGAAGATGGGACACTTGGGACCTCAAGTACTGCTAGCTCAAACACAAATCTAATACTTCATATTGCTGCCACTTTAATCTTTGGGAAAACACAGGGCATGTTGACTTAGTCCATCGAATAAAAATGAAAGCCTCACTAACCCATAGCAAATTAAAATTCAACAAGTTTAAAGAATAACAATAATTTATTACTTATATTGGTACCACGGAGATCGTCGGTGGCGTCGTGGCTAGGAGGTCGAACTCCCATGCGGGAGGTCCGAGTTCCAAACCATGCAATGTCATGTACCAATAAGTTTTTCGTTTTTTTCGAATGGTTTACGAACTTTTACCGACTGCTCTGACGGTGAAGGAAAAAATCGTGAGGAAACCTGCACACTGTGATAACCAGTGTGTGAAATGGGGAAGGCAATGGCAAACCACGCCATTAAATCTACCACGAGAGTCGTTCTATGTGATTAATTCCTTAGAATGATCACGACCCTCAGCAATGAGGAACACGACTTAGACAATTGGTACCACTAAATACCAAATACTTAAAAATACTATTCATGGGGACCTAATATTTTGCAACAAATCTACCTCTAACAACTCTCAGAAAGCAATTTAGTACGCTCACCGTGCTTGGAATGCTTAGGCGTCAATCCATTCATGCGCATCAAATTTAACAGCAGCATATCAGTATGGGCTGCGGTCGACAGCTGGGGGTCATTGTCATGTCGCTGGCACACAGGTGGGGGCCCCGAGCCGTCCGTGCCCGCGGGGGTTACGGCCCGTCCGTGCACCGCACAGAGCAACCGGCTCAGGATATCTGACCCCCCGTGGTCCGGCCCTGTCGCGCCGCCACAAGCTCCCTCTATGTCGTTCTCACCTACAAGCGGAGATATGGTTAGATGTTGTATCACGCTGTGAAAGGTTTGAGGTACTCCACCGTTTCGAGTTTGATCATGTTTAGTGCGTTCTCACATAGTTTTTCATAGTGTTGTTATATTATATTCGACAATAGCAAATTATGATTTTTTTAATATTAAATAATTATTTTTAATAATTTAATAAACCCCGACCAAAAGCGGGGTTTAAAGTTTAACGGATATGTCTGAAAAATTGTTGTCTGTGACATAGTATTTCAACAACCAATGATCCGATTTGGACAAGGTTTTTTTATTTGACAGAATCTTTAGTGAATCCATAGCCATCAGATCTCGGATCTCACAATTTGACAGAATCTTTAGTGAATCCATAGCCATCAGATCTCGGATCTCACAATTAATTTAATGTCAGATGGGATCTCAAACAGTAATAGATTTGGTGGTTAGTTTGAGCTTAAATGTCTACAACCATGGTGACATTTTCACATCTGGAACCTTGAGGACCTGAAGATGACCAGGAAAAATTAAAGGGATTTCCACAACGTAAATCGAGGGTCTTAAACTTTTAATTCAGAGTTATGGAATAGGGTGATGCTATAGTGAAAACACATACCAAACAGGTAAACTCAAAACGGTAGAGTCGTAAAACGTTACTTACTGCCAGTTACAGCTTAGTTAGTCGTATGACGACGATGTAAAACTAAGTGCCAATTTAACCATTTATTTATTTCAAAATATAACTATTATAATAACAAAGGACCAAATTCAATTGTTTTTGTATTTTTTGTTTAATCAACGTTAACAATTTTTAGGAAAAAATCAAATTAAAGTAATTATGAAAACTCATTTTCTGCCAGTTGGCATTGTGTATTTTCAATAAATCTAGTATAAACTGATCCTTGCTTACGATCAATTGCGATTGACAATTAAAGAGGATGGCGCAATACAAAAAAGCGAGATGGTCGTAAGCGCCTCTCGTTTCTTTGTATCGCGCCATCTCTATTTAGTTGACAATTACAATTGACCGTTTCGCGGATCTCTTATACATAATATGCTCGTAAATGCAGATAAACTGTATGATTCATTTCTATGGGAATCTATTTATGCTACTGTCATAGACAATATCGTTTCATGTGTATTTCGTGTTATTATACCTGTGTATAAATAATTCTGTTTTATGCGGTCGCTGAACGTTCCATCAACTCTCCACATATCAGGAGCATATTTTACTTAGATAAAGTTATGCTTCGGCTTCATTTACTAAATAAACTAAATGTCACGTGACCAAAACCAGGTGAAGTATTTCTGAAATAACTACATTACGCTAATAAATTTTAAAACGTGAAATAGACCTGTGTAGCTAATAATTACCGTTCTCAAAGCGATGCAATGATATCATACGATGGCGTGCTAAACAGAGACAGCGCTATACCAAAGCAATAGTCTTGTCTCTGTTCAGCACGCCATCGCACGATATTTCATCGCTACCCTGTGCTTATTAATCGCCCTTAATTTGATCAGAACTCGAGCAGACTTCTAAAATATTATTTCACAAGACGTTTGATGTAGTGTCATCAAACAGCCATCTATATGATGCTGCGAGTTGCGATGTGTTTGATGAATTATCACAAGTAGTTTTGGACACGGGTCATCGACGACAGATGTGCGGTTTAAAACGGTGTAAATAAAATAATGAAAATTTCACCATTCCCTTGTAAAGTAAAAAAAAAGTAAAGGGAGTCGAAAAAAATTATCAGGATTTCAAAGATTTCGTAATTCATGAGTGTTTTTACCCCGCAAAGGAAATGTGTGGCTGTCATATATACTGAAATGGAGAACGGTTATTGTGAAATATAATATTACACAAGAAAAATAGCTTTAACGAGATCGATTGAAGGCTTGTTGTACTGTCGGTAGCCGGCGAGCGTTTCTGCTGGAGTAAAATTTGGTGGCGTCCTCTGAATCCTCTGATATTTTATTTACGGTAACTATTTCATAATCTTTTAGTGTTTTATTTTCGTGTATTTTATTTCTGTCCTTTAAATAACTATTTTTAAAACAGTATTTTTTCAAGACGGCTCTTAGAAAATAATTTTTTTCTCATATTTGGACCAAAAATGGTTTCCAAGTTCTTGTTGAATGGCACCATGGTCCTAAATATTTGTGCTGAAACTCGAACTAACCCATGATGCCATTCCGAAATCTGGAACTGTAACGACCAGGAAAATAGTGTGTTTATTTACTTATTATTCGTTTTAAGTTTATTATTCGTTATCCTTTAACGTGTGAGGACAGTGCGTTGCACCGCCTGTCAAACTGAGTCTAGACCCTGTACAAATACTAGGCACACACCGTTCACAGATTAGGGCAATTTGACAGCCACAGCGGGTTTCTTAAAATTCGTAGTTTATTTTTAGGACCACGATTCCTTTTTTACGTAGTGGGAACGTTCAGGGACCGCGGACCCCTTTAACCCCGTCTAATCTACGAGTCAGATGTCCCCGCAACTGTCATCGCGGGCGCGCGCCTGGCGCGAGGGTCGGGGCCGCGCGCGCGCATACGGCTGGTGGCGGTGCGCGCGGCGGTACGCGCAGTACGCGCGGTGCGGGGACTCCTCCGAACAGAGCGACGCCGGCGACTCGGCCAGCCCGCACCACTCGCACGAACCGCTCGCCGACGACCCGTCTGGGTGAAAGGGGAGGGGCTTAGGAGCGGGAAAGGGAGGGGATGTGACTGGAGATGGTTTCGGTTTATGGTCGACAAAGAGGAGATCACGCGTTCCGCGGCCTGCACTTCACTTTCGCACTCTGATTGGCGCAGTTTTGCGGTGTTGCAGAAAGGTTTTTTGGAAGAGATAGCTCTAAAACCGCCTAGAACCGAACCTGTATTAACCCGTCAAATGTGAGCCGTTACCCCCGAGGTTCGAGACATTCATGTGCGCGAACTGTGAGCCGTTACCCCTATGGGTTCGAGAACTCTTTTGACAACTTTCATTCTTCGCTTCGATGATTGGCTAGTATAAGCTTACTCACTTACTTCCTATTGTAAAAAAAACTCCGCTTTCACTCGGTTGGTTTGTATTCAGCATGACACATCATCGATCTAGCACTAGGTGCATTTTTAGAACCTAAGGTAAGGATCGGTGGTATATTGAGGTAAATACAAAGGAACAGACCGGCGACGCATTCGTCCAGTCCGCCCAACATCCGCCCGTGTACTCGACACATACCTGACATGGTTTCGTCGTCGACGTCGTTCTCCTCGTTGGAGTTGTCGTCCGCGTGACCGGGGTTATTCTCGTCAGCGAACACCTCCAGTTCACTGAACATCAGTTCCTGTGATACATTAAAAACTTCAATTTTTTGCAGTCATAATTCGACTACAGAAATATGCGTTTCGAGCCATTCCACAACCATTATTGATTATACGGTTTACGGTTTGAGACACTTATTTCTCTAAAAAAGGATTCAATCCACTTAGCTTAGGGAAATACAAGATAAACTTATAGTAATTAATTATGTGTACGGTAGACGTGATTTTATGTTTTTTTTTACTTATTAATTTCTCGTATATAATACTGTTATTAAGGTTAATCTATCTAATTGAAGAGCTGTAATTTTTCTGCGCTGCGGGTAACCAGGAGACGAATATAAGAACACACAAAATATATCGTGCTGTCCAAACTTATCTGCTCCGGTGGCCAAAACTGGAACTATCATCATTTATGTTAACACTATTCTCTGACAGCTACCAACAGCGACACCATCACCGGATCAGACAAGCCCGTAACGCATTTTAGAAATGGCACTAAATTGAATTCCCAACTGATGGTAAAATGCGACACTATGGGGTAATATTTCATTACTGGACGGGGACTGGATGTAACAAAAAACCCCTATAGTCCCGAAAGGGGGGTGTTGTTCAGTTATGGATAATGAACACCCCCCTTTCGGGACTATAGGGGTTTTTTATTACACACGGTGGATAGAGACACTCACGCCGGTGTCGCTGCTAGACTCGGAGGCGGCGAGCACGGTGCGCGTGGCGTTGGGGCTGTCGCTCTGTCCGTCGCCGGGCGGGGCGGCGCCGCTCTGGGCCTCGGCCTTCGCCCCCGGTGCCGCATTCAGCTCTGGCGATGAGATCGATGAACACAGCACTGCGTTAGTCACCGTCGGCGTTACTTCCGTCACCGGGGTGCTTGCTACCGCTGCGATAAATAAAAATAATGATTAGAATAAGGAACGATTCTTCAGCTAGCTTCTATGTTTTTAGATTTCATGGATTTTTTTTCGTCATTGCGTTATTTTATTGATGATTCACGGTAACCGCGCTCAGCAGCGTGTGAGGCTCACCAGCCAATCGGTCTATGAATACCTGTGAGGGTAGATTCCTTGGCAGGCACGTGGTGCGTGTCGTGTCGTAGCTTGTTGGCCAGCTTACTGGGCACGCGGGCCGGCGCGGCCGCCGCGCTCAGCAGCGTGTGCAGACTAACTAGAGCCATGTTGTCGGCACCCGACACGTGCAGCGAGTTGGCCGACCTATTAACATTTGAAAAGTTATTAAAAGACATTGGACGCACGGACGGATCCTAAATAGTACTAAAAATGGTCAAAGTTGAGTAGAGGCTTGCGCCGTACGAGATCTGTCGAGTGCCTGCGTGTAGTCGCCATAGTTACGCGGGCTGCTGTCTACACGTGTTGTTGTGTACAAGTGTTGTTATTATCACGAGGTGGACGGCAGATTGTAGAGTGTGTTCGCGCTTGTTGTGTACACGTGTTGTATTGTACGTGTTGTTGTGTATAAGTGTTACCGCGAAGTGGAGGGCAGGTTGTAGCGCGCGTGCGAGTGCGCGTGCGCAGTGAGCGGCGTGGCGAGGCGGGCGTAGTACGCGGGCTCCGCACACACGTCGTTGTTGCGCGTGTCTTCTACGAACATTGCTGTGTTCAGCAATGTGCCTGTAAAGAATATTTAGCTCAGCAATGCATTTTAATATTGCATTGTTTTTATTTTATTTTTTCCAATATTGTTTTAAGTTTAATAATGTGTGCAATGTTGAATAAATGTTTTTTCTTTCTTTCTTTATTTTATACAAGTATTTTAATTCAAGACTAATGATCTCAAACTCGGGTATAACTTTTTTCCTAAGAACGTCCATTTTTCCCTCCAATTATTTCTAGGCAAGATGGATCATTGGGCCAAGTCGACTTGTGCAAAGGGATAGTGTGCCTCAAAAATCTATAGCTAATGGCATTGAATTCAAGTCTATACTAATCTACTACATTTCGTAGAGACCAGTTTGTTTTGTTCTGTGTCAGGGACTAGTCAGTCGCTGGTTGCTAACCGTTACTCACTGGGACTTGTCAGTCGCTGGTTGCTGGCGTATTGCGGCGAACTGAACTTCCACTGGTTGGAGAACACGATGGAGTCGCTGAGACTGTTGCCGTCAACCGGGTTGTTCCGCACCAGGTTGTCGGTCTCGGTGGGTTGCTAATGGTTACTCACTGGGACTAGTCAGTCGCTGGTTGCTAATAAAGTTGTGCGGCGGACTGAACTTCCACTGGTTGGAGAACACGATGGAGTCGCTGAGACTGTTGCCGTCAACCGGGTTGTTTTGCGACGGGTTGTCAGTCTCGTTGGCCCCGGCGTTGGACTGCGAAGTGTTGGAGGAGTTAGAGGCCGCCGCTCGGGTCGCCGCGATTGAGTTGCGCGACATTTCTAGAGAGAGCCGCTGTAACGAATTTTTAGTTTTATTCGTCAAGGTATTTTCTGATAAAAATTATGTTATTGAGTAGTACGTACAAACTCGTATTTTGTGATGTAATATCCTAGAATATACAAAGACAGGGCATGGAACATTTTACTGTGCAGCCTGGCACACCTACTTTCCGTGATTTTGAAAAAAATGACTATTTCTTGGCAAATACTGTAAGTATAATAATTCCATAGAGGACATCAATAGAAACATAAAACTATTAATAGAAACATAAAGCCATAAATAGAAATATACATAATTTCGAACCCAGATATTTGACCCAGTAATCTTACTAAAAAATATTGCAACTTCGACATCAAATATCTGGGTTCGAAATTACTTTAGGAGTATTTGTCAATATATGTTTTATGTTTCTATTCATGTCCTCTATCGAACTATGAAGCTAGGATCGATCGCCAGTATATTGTCATATTTTATTTCAAAATTTCGGATTGTAGGTGTGGATAAGGTTCCATGGCCTTTGCTTGAGTATACGTGAAAAAAAGTTATGTTAAAACGGATAGTTCCTAGGAAACTATTACATCAAAACATTCAATTTGGGCCTAACCACCTAGCCAGCCTACTTTGCCTATGCTAAAGCCCAACATAAGTCATTATTTTCATTAATACTTTGGGTGATAAACGATAGCTGTTTAGTTTACAGATGTTTATTTGTTGTTTACCTCTTTGAGATCATTGATCTGCAGGATGTGCTGGTTCTGCATTGTGATCAGCTGGTTGATGTACCACTGCTGGTCACGGCAGCGCTGGTAGAACGTCGGCGGACGCACTTGGAACCTTAACAAACGCGCAAGAACATGTAAATATATTGTATTAAAATATAAGATAAGATTTATTGTGTAAAAGTTTAGGTAAGAATTACAAATATTGCAGATATAGTTGCATAACCATGTCATGGCATATACACCAAATTCACAAATTAATAATGTTAATACAGATTTTGAGAAGAAACAAAAAAGAAAAAGAGAATATATGTGGCATATAACAATACCAAGTCACGATGATATTTCCATACGCAACGATTTCAGTAAGAGCCCTTGACCGGCATATGGGGACTAAGTCCGACGTAAGGTGAATAGGTTATAAAAGGTTACCATTACATAATTTCTCCTGCATAAATCTTTATGAACTTTGAATACAAAGTTATTAAATGACCATGTACTTGTTTCGCTTAGAAATGTTAGCAAAGTAACAAATTATACATCAAATTAGTCATATAATATGTCCACTTAGACTTAAGGTTATTAATAAATCAGGTACACCCAGTGTGTGCTCACAGATTTTAACACGCAGAGCATTCAATTCTAAAGGATATATAAGTTACATGAAACAACAAATGATAATAGATCTTCAGAGCGTCCAGTGTCCTGGTTTCAACTAACCTCAGTATCAGAGTATCGGTGTCCGGGTTGAGGTAACCCTCGCTGGCTAGAAGGTCGAGACGGAAGAACCGGTTGTAGCCCCAGCACTCCCCCACTTCGAAGTCTGATGCGAACTCGCGAACTATGTTCTTGGATGGGTCCCGGGATACTTGGTGGAGCATTTCCACACGGTATTCATACCTGGTGGAAACGATTCGGTAATTTTACAATTACATACATAGAATGTTTATATAAATAATTTTATTAATTCAAATTTTCTAAGTCTTCATACCGTCTAGTTACGTTATTGCACGATTAAAAAGCTGTCAAAGACCTCCTTTCGACCAATATCCTCGAACTTCACTAGACCGGTTCCATTCCGGTTCGGTTTGCTGCATCCAATCGCAAAGCACTGATTTTAAGTGGGGGGAGAGCGGATCGCATGTGATTGGTTACAGTGAACCGAACCATGGCTGGAACCGGAATCGTGAAGTCCGAGGCACTTGCTATACCCTGACCAGGAAAATAAAAACCCAGTCATGAGGGCGCCACTGGTACTTTGTTCCGCCACTGGTAATTCCGCAATATGACGAGTGTTTTTATATTTCTAATCAAGCTGTATACAAATATTCGGGTCGGCACGTTCGGGCTATAATTGAGAGACCTGCCTCCCGAGGCAGACATTTGTCTTTTTCTGTTTATTCTGGTATTTTCCACGTCTTCTGCGCGTATTTTGGTCTACACAATACACAAAATCATCTACACAAAAAATGTTTCTTCTACAAGTGAGAATGAGAAACAGACATGTTTTGGGTAGATGTTTTTATGTATAAACACGGGCAGGGGACACGGCTTTACGATTCAAATGCGAAATGTCGTGAGAAACAATTCGATGCGCCGAATTGACACCGTACTAACCTTTCTAACCTATTTTTTTTTAAAGACAAGCTTCTTTGTTATTGACTACATAGAAAACAACTAACACTGAATTAACATTTAACATTAGCCTTACCACGACTGAATACACACAGCTTCTTCCTCTTTCATTCTCACGTGAGAATCAAAAAGAAAACGAGACAACTTTTACCTCGTCTCTTGTAATTTAACAGAAAAACAATTTATAATGAAATTCTTTGTATGATACAATAAGAAACTTCGTTTAGACGTTTGCGCAGATTTTCTTGTTTCCATCATGTTGATGACAGCATATATAGCACAAATGGAGAAGTGGCCGAGACCACCAGCATGCTTGCACATTGCGAGGCCACAGTTATAGCTGATACATGTTTTACTCATATGGCATTTACTCACCTCCTGCCTACCCTTAACTTAGCAGTGCTTGCAACGAAAGACTATCGGTTATTTGTTATTTAGTATCAGTTATAAAGGATAAATTTTTGTATATATAATAGCAAGAAACTGAAAACAAGTCGGCGAGCCATAGAAAGGAGCATGATAAATAAGAGAAGAACAGACAGAATAAGGAACGAGGAATTGAGAGATAGGACAGGGGTAGCAGATGTAACCTATAAAATAAAACATCTCAAGTGGAAATGGGAATGGTGGAAGTGGAGTGGAAATGGTGGGCTGGACATACAGAGGTCCACACAAGTGGAGCAAAATTATCACAACTTGGTATCCAAGAGGCGAGAAAAGAAAGAGAGGTAGAGCATTCAGACGCTGGGATGATGAAATAGCGAAATTTGCCGGTAGGACGTGGACTAGGGTGGCGTTGCAAAGGGAAGAATTCAGAAGACTGGGGGAGGCCTTTGCCCAGAGGCACACAGATATATCTAGTTACCGTAAAAAATGTAATAGTATGTAAGTAAACAAAATCTGAAAGAGGCTGTATTAAATAAAGTAATAAAAATAAAAGATAAATTATACTATGAGCCATTCCACATTCACCAATTTATCGTAATGAAAGATCTAAATGTGAAGCTAGCACAACACAGTTGTATCCTAATTTGCCTAGGACATTTTCAAATACTGTAATATTGATTAACCAATAAATAAAGAGTAATCAGTTATTTATATTTCTGAAGTAATATAAATGAAGTAAAATTAACTTTAATGAAACGGCTCCCAATTTTTCTATTGACATTCTGGAGGGGTGCAGGGGGGAATGAAGGCTACGACCATGAACCAGAACGTTATCCAAATCAATCATAAAACCCTCAACAATAAACGTTCAAAATACCAGGGCATCAAAACTCACTTGGATGTCTCGGGCAGTCCAGCACTGAGCTCCAAGAAGACGGACAGATAGTTTCCTCGGACGACGCCGTTTCCATCCGGGTACACCTTGAGCCGCCAACAGAGGCCGTTCACGTGAAGAGGCGCGGAGTACACGGGCGCCGCCGCGTGTTGCAGCTGAGTGAAGTTGGCCAGAGGGAATGTGCTGCTATCGTAACTCGGGACGATTTCACTGGAGGAAAGATAGTGATTAAACTATTTGTAGTACGCTCTTGTAAACAACTACTACTCCTACTACTACTTACTACTCTTGTAAAGTAAATTGCCGAATTAAATTGCCAACAATAACTATGTCTGCTGACATGGTTGTAAACGTATAATACTTATACTAAGAACATTTGACATGTAAATTAATTTTATGAATAAATTATGATTATGATGAAATTGTCGCGTGTATTAATTTCGTTACCACCACAGATGGAGGATAATATGAATGATGAAGATAATATGAAGTATATCTTTGTTCTCGGACATCGATACCCACTGGGTTTCCACTGGGTGTCTTGACTATTCAAGACATTACATCATCATCAGCAGCCTATTCTAGTCCACTGCTGGACATAGGCCTCTCCCAGGGCGCGCCATTGAGCCCGATCTTCGGCTCTTCTCATCCAGTCGCTGCCAGCCACCTTGCGCAGATCGTCGCTCCATCTAGCAGGGGGGCGTCCCACACTACGTTTGCCCAAACGCGGTCTCCACTCCAGAACTCGTCTACCCCAGCGGTTGTCGGTTCTGCGACAGACGTGACCGGCCCACTGCCACTTCAGCTTGCTAATCTTATGAGCTATGTCGATAACTTTTGTTCTATGCCGGATCTCCTCATTTCGGATTCGATCCAGCAGAGATACTCCGAGCATAGCTCTTTCCATAGCACGCTGAGCGACTTTCAATTTGTGAACCAGTCTTTTCGTTTCGGCTCCGTAAGACATTACACAGCTCTCTAAATGAGATCTTACCTATGGAAGTCAGCCGGTACAGGCGCCGTCACAAAACTAGCCATTGGTTTCTTGCGCACTTGATGTATCATCTTGGATAGTTCGCTGCTCTTTGCTATCAATTCAGATCTGTTTGAGAAGAATGTCCAAATTAAATTAGACAAATAACTAAATCAAATTAGTTTTGATTTCAAGGTGATTTTAGGGTTTCAGGGAAGATGAGGATGGTAGAGGCAAAGTTTTGAAATTGCGGTGGGAAGGGGGATTTCAAGGTAAAATCCATAGAAATTGCCATATAAAACAGGTAATAACAGTACTTTACGTTACATGATTTACCTAGTACTAGAATGCAATTGGTGTTCAATCTCTTGCAGTAAATGTTCGAGCTGCTCCGTCTCTTGCGTGAGACTATTCTTCTGACCCATCAGCGTCAGCAACTTGGCCTTCAATGCCGAGTCCAAGCGAGAGATCATCAACTCCACTGCGTTTCGGATCTCACGAACGCGCTCATCTTTGGCTGATCTGACAGACTCTACATTGCGCTCCTGAAATGGATTGATCAAGATAAATCCCTTGAAAACAAAGCATTTCTTTAACTTTAAATTGAAACTTTTACCGACTTAGTTTTGTACAAAATTGCAAAATACACATACAATAGGACATAAAACGCAAAGCGTTGCATAGATGGAGCCACTAGCACACTCTGTAAACAGAAAAGTCATTTTTGAAGATATCACAATTTTCTCGTTACTTGGATTAATTTAATTTCTCAAAGCTATAGTAAAATTGTGATGATATCATGGCATCATATGGCCATTTCAAAATAGCAAACATAAAAATCTGTTAAAACATCGTAACGCGAGTCTGAAAGAATTTTGTGGAAAGGTACGTACTAGATGTTTAGCTTTATGTGCTAATTTAAAGTTAATTAAACAAAAATCTTGTAAAATCATCCAATATTAATCAAAATAATCATTAATTATTTATCAAATTATTGTCATTGAAAGCAATAAATTTAGGTTATGTTATGTTTAGAACAAAATCATCTTTAAGTCTTTACTTCTTAATTTGGTATGTATTTTTGTAACTATGCTAGTGGCGCCTCAAGTGGTAAAACATTGCAGGATTATCTCCTATTGTCTACCAATCTTTGTGCCATGGATGAAATCATTTGGGAAGAGTGTTGCATGAATTTTAAAAATTTAACAAAACAGATATTGTGCTCCTATACAGACTTAAATGAAATGAAATGATCCAAGAAAATAAGTCACAATGCAGTCTGTTTTATATAGTATTGTGTGTGTAATATTGTGTCAATAAAATAAAATTAATCATTGTTACATTTAAGTTCTGAAAATTCATTGAAGGAACACGACATTTTACACGAATTACGACACTCACCACATCCTGCACCAAACTGATGAGCTCCAGCAGCCTACGCCGTAGCTGTGACACCTCATCACGTATCTGTGTCACATGCTGCTCGTAAACCTCTTCCAGAGGCTTGAAGGTGTGCCCGGAGTGAGTGCCACCCCACAGAGCACACTGGTGGCAGATGCAGCGACGGCATGTCCAGCAGTAGACAGTCAGCTTCTCTTGATGGGTCGGGCATCTGCTTTGAAATTTTATGTGAGCTTCATGGGGGTAGATCTGAGTATTTATGATAAAAGATCTAGGTGCAGAAACAGTCGCGTGATAGAGCACCAGAGATAAGGGAGGAACATAATTTAACTTGTTAGGCCTAAATGTAATTTCTGGAATATTAGGATAATACATTGTGATATTATGCTCTAATGCAGACAATACAAACAGATAGGGAAATAAATAATAAAAATAAGAATAAATAGCAACAAGGAATCAATTGGATTCCTTGTTGCTATTTATTGATATGGATTGATATTCCATGCTAGTTATGTGTATTGTTAACTGGTTGTTGACATTATTAGTAATGTCATTATCTCTGTATTTTTAAATCTGTCTTAAATATGATAATTAGATGTGCCTTTATGTGGCAAATGGAGCATTTCTGTATAATTAACTCATTTTGGTAAGCGACAAACTGTTGTCACTGGAACAATATTAGCTTATTCATTTGCATATAACTAAAAACTACAAACTGAAAAGTTGTATTTACTTGTCTCTAAAGCTCTCCCGTTGGTTTGCAGAGTTGCTCTGCTGAATGGTCTCGATTTGCTGGGTGACCTCCTCCACCCAGCGACAATTGACCAGCTCGTGCAGGTGCAGCGAGGCGCGACAGTGCGGGCACTGCGACCGCTGCTCCGTCAACCAGCGCCGCACGCACGAGTAGCAGCACAGCTTTGAGCAGTGGGGGCATAGGTGCGCATCCACCAGCTTCTCCATACAGATGAAGCAGCGGAACACCTCCGCCAACGTCTACAAAACACATCCTCACATAAAACCCACCCAGGTCAAGTTTAGTCAACTGTCAAAAAATGTAGGCCACATCGATTTACCTCCACGACCTGCTCGCCATTTCCATTTACTTTGTCGCCTCTCGAGGCCATATTTTGATATTACTTTCCTGTTTACGGGGCCGGCAAGTTATTCACCATAATTTAGGTAATTTAGACTGTTCTGAAAAAGCAAAGAGACATGTTTCACAATACGAGAGCGTCAACAACGAAACACTTCCGCGTTCAAATCTCAATCGAATCAAAATAAAAACAAAAAAGCAATATTGCAAACTTTATGATAAATTTTCCCTTTATATTTATTGATTACATAAATTAGACACAAATATTTGAAAAATCATATAAAAACAAGTCGATCAAACGTATTCCATTTAATTTTATTTGTAAAAATTGCTATAATCGCTTTTCTTTTTGTTTTCTTTCAATACCCTCATTTTCAAGTCGATACATTTTTTATTGATGATTGAATGTCGATGAAATAAAGGCATCTCTATTTTGCCAAATGTCATTTGCAAGTCTATTCGTTTCATCAATAATTCGAACCATTTAAAACGAAGCTTGAATTTTATTATTCTTTAATGAGTATGGCTTTGTACCCTTAGCTTTTATACCTACTTAACATTCAGTTAAGTAGGTATAAAAGCTATCTACCTATAACGTATCGTGTTAATTATTGTAAATATAGGCTACTTTTATAAATTTGAACGGTAACGGCACGTTTTACCGTCACAATTTCACAGGGAAGCAAAATGTGTGGAACTGTATGAAAACGCTTTTAAATTTCTGTCGACGGTACCTACCTAATGTTATACCGTGGACGGTTTTACTGTTGCCGCGGCACACCTAGGGTCCCGTCAAATCGTCACGGTAAAGTTGAGAGTGTAGAGGTAGTGTGTACCTGCAAGTATATTAAATATGTGTGAATAAGCGCCTCGCCCCTCGCGGTCGCGCCTATCGCTTTCCACCTACCGGTAGAAAATTATAAAAGCATTAAACGTGGACTTGGTCGATAAAATCGTGGATTAACCACGGTAATATTGGTATCGGTAACGGCACGGTAATTTTAAAAGCAGTCATAGGATCCAAAGTTAGGAATTTAGGATTGCAGAATTTCAACTTTTTATTTTACCAATAAACGAACGAGTCGACCTTGACGCATGTCATGATTACCTAAATAACCTCACATGTTTTGATTGCAGTTTTACGTTGATAATTTATTTTAAGGTGTAATTTGAGGTATTTTATATACTTATTTTACGGCAGGAGTTTTCTTTTACCAGGTACATTTAATTTGTTTTATTATAGAGGTATTGCGTGCGTTCACAACTTTTATCTTGTTCATAGATTGTATGGTGTAAAACACCTTTAATCCAGTTACTCCGCAATATTTCAACGATATAATCGTTCCTTTATCTTAGATATTCCTCGCATGTTTGTCTATCTATCTCTATATAGTTTTGTTCATCGTAGTTTCTGCATAGTACAATTAAAATCCACCTGTACCAAATTAGCTTAAAATTATGAATAAACAGAAACAACTGCTTGTAGCGTGGCTTTACTATTGTTCTGATTTCTGAAACAGACTTAAGATTATTTTATTTCTATTTCAGAAATTTTAGTTTAGATAAACATTGTACATTGGTTACATTACTGATGTGGGCTTTAATTTATTTGTTAATTATTATTATTTTCGTCAATTATTTATTTTAGAGAAAATGTAAAAGACACTGTCTGCATGAATAAATATTTTTTATTTACAGAATGTTGACATAGCGGTGTTACATGTAACTATGTCATACATAAAGGTGTTGCACTGCAGTGCTTGCCTCAAACACGGTGCTTTGGGCTCTACTAAGTCTGTGCTACTTAAAATTGGAGTAAGTTCCTTTTATCATTCTAATCTAAAGTTGGCCAGTAAGGTATATAATAACATTATACTTCCTGCAAAATGATGAACTGATTTGTTTCAAACTCATTTTACTTTACAGTTTAGTATTTCAACTTAATGGTTGATTTTTAAGTTTATATTAATGTTTTTTTCAGAATGGCGTACTTTACCAGCAACTGTCGAGAATCACAACATCTCATTGCTGGCGGCAATTGCCTCTCGCAACTCAGACCCAGACCACCAGTTCCACCAAAAAGGGCAAGACCATGCCTCAGGACACTCGAGTATGGAAGGAAACACCATCTCATGATAGGATGAACAACTTGGGGCACTATTGCATGATGCTGTCCAAGTTTCGATTGACTTGTGAGTGTGAAACTTTTTATTTATTTCAAAAACATTGAATTAATTTTACACATACACATTTGTACGTTAAGATAATGGTTATAAATAACCATTAGGGCCTTATACTTTAGTATAAGGGCCTTATACTAAAGTATAAGGCCCTTAATCTGTAAATTCTGCGTCTGGGTAAATAAATAAAATATAAATGAAAAAAAAAAAAGAAAATTGCAGCTTTTATTTGTTGATCAAAATATGATTTTCTATTCTATTTTTTAAGAATTTTTTGTGTAATAAAACTATCATGCTATGATTATGTCCAATCCATGAACAATATTGTGACTTATCTGTCCTATCTTCATTGTTTGCACACTGTTGTCAGTATCAATAATACTGGTCTTATTTTTATAAACATTATCTTTGCCCATGATCTGATACTGTATTATTTTATGGGTCGACATGTATTTGCAATTAAGTATGTTTTGCTACAAGTTCAGCGTTTGAACTGAGAACTGAGAATATGCTTGAGAATGTAAGTTCCTAAACTAACCCAGATAGTGTAAACTTCTGTGATTTCAGACAAAAGTTTCAGTCAAGGGATTTTGGAACACATTCCAAATTTTGCTGGCCTTTTTCAGCCCTAGTTGTGATGACGTCAATGGCTGGATATGCACTGGCACCGGCACCGTTTGAGCTGACGACGTTTGCACTCTGTGCTGCCGGCACGGGCCTTGTCTCGGCGGCAGCCAACTCCATCAACCAGTACCATGAAGTGCCATTTGATGCGCAAATGACCAGAACCAAGAACCGTGTGCTTGTTAGGGGATTATTGGAGTTAGTTTCTATTTTGTATAGCTATTTTTTAAAAATTTACTTTAATTAAACCTGCATTTCGCCTCTATCATACCTGATGGGAAGTGACAATGAGGCCAAAGATGGTGGATGTGGTATTAAAATAATACTGCCTCTTTTAAACATTGCCAGAACATTACTGAAGTGAAGATTTTGAGGTGGCGACAGACTTCTGAAAAATCAATTAGACTTATGTATTATACAATGATAAGATTCAACAGCTGATACATAATGATTTCCGATAAAATGAGTTTTTAATTAGAATTAGAATGAAACTGTTTTTTGACAGTGGAAATAGAGACCTTTTTAATGAAATATTGTTTTAAGTTTATTCACTTGAACTCTTTTTTAAACACAACAATTCTCAGACCCGTCCATGCGCTCAGCTTCGCGGCCGTTACAAGTGCAACCGGCCTCGGCATGCTATACTTCGGCGTGAACCCATTGACCGCAGCGTTAGGCGCTGGGAACCTCATACTCTACACGTCCGTCTACACACCCATGAAACGCATGTCAATACTTAACACATGGCTGGGATCTGTAGGTTAGTGCCATTCGACAACTAAGTAAGAATGCCTAAGATTTAATAATAATCTTAGTATATCTTAAACCTATGTTTTAGTCGAAAGTAATATAAAAACTATCCCTTCATTAAACTCTGACAAACTACGCTCTAGCTTGCGATAAGCGGTAGTCAGACTATTACCATACGAAGTTTTTTTTTATTGCATACAATAAAAAAAAGAGTAGACCAACATGGACCACCTGGTGGTGCTGGTTACCGTCGCCCATAGTCATAGCATCTCACTATAATCATGTTTCTGTGCGCTGCTATCCTTGAGGACTTAATGGAGTTCATCATGTGCAGGTAATTACGCTGGTTCTCTTACCCTTAAATCCGAAACAGGTTCTCTTACCATTTAATCCTCTAGTGCTTTGTCGCTTTAAGATATTTGACACATTCATAGGAATGTCAAGCAATCATCTTAACAAAAGTTATTGCGACAGGGTCACACAGACTACAGTATTATAACTTGATGTGTCTTCCACTGTACAATATTGATTGAACTCTATTCCCAGTTGGTGCGATCCCGCCTCTGATGGGCTGGGCCGGCTGCACAGGGTCACTGGACGCGGGAGCACTGGTCCTCGGCGTGATCTTATACTCGTGGCAGTTCCCGCACTTCAACGCGCTCTCGTGGAACCTCCGGCCGGACTACTCGCGGGCCGGATACCGCATGATGGCGGTCACTGACCCCGGTACATAACTCTCTCATCAGCCTATTAACGTCCCCACTGTTGGGGCACAGGCCCTTCCTTGCACAATTGCACAAGGAGGGTACGGGCCATGATCCACCGAGCAGGCCCAGTGCTGATTGGTGGATTTCATACTACTTCCTTTTTTCCCCAGACATGCAGGTTCTCGCGATGTTTTCCTTCACCGTTAGAGCAATCGGTAAATTTACTTCGAAAAAATAGGAAAATCTCATTGTTACATGGCATTGACACATAACAATGTAAAGTGGTTAGTGTGTGTATGTAATCTCCACGACACAGGCAACGCCTAGTGTGGAGGTTATAGTTTAATGTTAATTAATATGTGGTAAAGGAATATTTTTTTTCAATTTCATTGCATGGTTTCGAATCCGGAACTCCGCATCGGGGTCGGGTCCTAGCCACTACATCACCGACGCTATTGACACGAGTTTCTTTATCTATGTCTACTTGGTCATTCCTAGTAATCTCAATAACGGTTGAGGATTTCTTAAAATATTTTACAATAAATAGATTAGGATTCTTGATTGTCAGAAAAAATAAAAACTTAAGGGCCCTACAGTTCCCAATTGTTTTTTTTTCGCTTGCCATAGCGACGACGCGGATTGATCCTATAAGTTAATATTTTACACATACGTACTCCAAACCTCTATCAAGGTCTTTGTTTGAACAATTTCAAAGAAAGAGCAGTTTCTTTATTTTTTACTGTAATTGAGAGTTATTGACATGTAATTTTCCTCCTTGTAGACCTGTGCAGAAGAGTGGCGCTGCGACACTCTGGCGTCATCACGGGGGTCTGCCTCGCGTCCTCCTACCTCGGCGTCACCAACACGTGGTTCGCTCTCGAATCGCTACCCTTGAATATTTACTTTATGTACTTAGGTATGTGGAAAATTAAAGTTCTGATTTACGATATAATAGTAATAGAATCATTTCACACATTGGTTATCAACTTATCACATAGTGTGCAGGTTTCCTCGTGATGTTTTCTTTCATTAGATCAGTCGATAAATGTAAGACTTCGAAATAACAGAAAAACTCATTGGTACATCTCATTGCATGGTTTCAAACCCGAACCTCTCGTATGGGAGTCCGGCGTCCTAGCTGAGGGACTGGGGTCGATTACCATGCTGAGGTTATATTAAATCTTTCTTGTTCTGACAATATTTAGTTGCTGAAATAGTATTTTTTTAGATGCTCATAGCTGGTCGGTAAACTAGTAATTCAGAGGGCAACTTAGTTTTACAATGGACAAAAATGCTATTTAATAGAAGTTTGGCTAAACCCACCCTTATTTTATTGCCATTAACTGAAATCTACTGGTGACATTCCTATATTATTTTGCAGCATGGCAATTCTACAAAAAATCTGACAGCGGGAGTTCAAGAAAGCTATTCCGGTTCTCCCTAATACACTTGCCAGCACTAATGCTACTTATGCTAGTCAATAAGAAGTACTGGAGCACTGCCGACAGTCAAGAAACGAATGCATCTAAAGATGTTAGCAAATTATCCGATACTAGGATAACAGTTATGCCGCGAGGACCGGTCGTCGCAGCGCAAGAAACAGAATCGGAAACTATTATAACTTAATTGAAAAGGAACAATCCATCTACATAAGTGTAGATATAGTATTTTTGTTGTAAATAATTTATGTAAATGTATGTATAATTATGTAATTCATTTTAATGAATTTGTAAGTTTATAATTGACCCGAGATTATATTCACAGTCGAGCTTACCATCAATTTTTTATACAGTGTGTAACTACCGTACTTTTGTACCTTGGGAAATTAGTTTGCAAGTGTGAAGTTCTTTCCTTCAGGTGTTGAAATTATTCTTACATGAGAAGTAGAACTTTTCTTGCAAATAATGAAAGTTTTTGAAGAAAGTTTCAATCATGTTTTGATAAAACTACGTTCCGAAACACTTTTTGAGTTGTCGGGTAATTATTACAGTGTTAAGGAGTAGAAATTAACTTGTCTTCATCGGAATAAGGGTGCCCACGTCCGACAAACGGTGACCGACTTTTTGTAGGAGGAAAATAGAACGTACTGATTGCAATAGTATAACGCACACGTCCTACAAAAAGTCGGTCAGAAATAAAACACAAACTTTCCTCTGTATATCCAACTTCCTCTTAAGATTCATGACATGGTATACGTTATCACTCTCCATGACGTGCTACTCCCTCGAAAGCTACAGACAAAGTGACGGCCGTGTGCGTTGAGTCGGTCACAAAATCGGTCATAAGAATCGGAGGAAAAATCTGCCCGATTATCGGTCCTACAAAAAGTATGACGTGGGCGTGACCCTAAAAGTATTATGTGGTAATGTTTTACCTGATAGTCGAAATATTACTTGTTTGATAGTGCCGGTTCCAAAACCTATTGTATACCCTTCGTTGGGTAATTATTTTTGTACCTAGTCTAGAGACCCTAATGTTATTTATAGGATATGGTGTTACATGCTGTGTATCACGTGGTAGACGTCAATCTTCAGTTTATTTTAGTCGAATCAATGATAGTTCCTCTAATTTATGACTCAGTAATAAATGAAATATGCAAATAATAAATCTTACTTTTATTGGTTTCTATAAATTAATTACAATTATCGTTGGAATTAAGAATAATCTACATACGTACATACAAAACATTCAGACCTGATTTTTGGACATACACTGGGTTGCACAAACATAATTAACTTAAACAAAAATTAAGGTTCGCGATCACTGTCAACTAAAACGTTTTGATTCTAAACAAAATGAGTTTTCTTTCACTGGTTATTTCCTGAAACAAAATTAAAATATTGAAATAAACATACTTAACTTTTGGTTTTGGTTCGAGTACTTATACAAACAATTCTACGAAATAAGAACATTATTTGCTAAGTTGTCACAGTCTGATCTATAATGGAAACCTTTACTGGGGTCCGATTAAAGTTATATCAAAACGAAACGTAATCGCTACTTAATAGGGTACATGACAATTATGAAATATTAAAACCCATTTCATAAAAATGAAGAAAGAAACAAATTGATTGTGAAATGTGAAAACAGTAATTATAAAATAAAATAATTACAAAAAATAAAATAGCTACAGGCAATCAGAAGGATAGCAAGGAGTGACGTCACTCCTGGGTAGCGCCATAAACCTACATATTAAGACTATTTTGCTAGAAAGGGATAGCATCTCCCCACTAGTAACTTATCGCTGATATCGATGTCGTTAATATCGATAAACGGATTTCAGCTCCATCTTCAGATGTCCATGTAAGTTGATTGATGCAATATTTTTTTTAGTCATGTACCCTATTGGAGAAGAAGCACAAACGTTGTAAAACAATACAATGGAAATAGCCATGTACTGCGAGGCTCTACTTGCCCTTGACAATTTTTATACTAAATTTGAAATTGTGTACAAACCTATTATAACATAATGTACATTCGTATTTGACAATGCCTTATGCAGCAGCCATATTTTATCTTTTTCTTTTGACAATGCCCTTTTACAGCAGCTAGTAGCATGTAAGTAATAATTCAAATGTTGTAATATAACGGATAATAATCATCCTTTTCTGGATCCGTTCCTATTAAATGGCGTTATTATTTAATGGTTTCCTATTTAACGGGTTGTAAGGCGGAGGCGAACCAATTCGTGACAGAGATTGGCCGTCGCCTCAGGGAGAGGGGTTGTGACCCTCGCTCCGGGTCGTACCTGGTGCAAAGGTTGGCCGTAGCGATACAGCGCGGTAACGCCGCGAGCGTTATGAGCACCTTTGCACCGGGGACGACAAGGGGCGGGCTATTTGATTGACTATAATTATTTAATTATTGAAAGATTATTATTATTATTTTGACATGTAATTCATTAAATGACGGATGTTTATAATAATATTACTTACTTTGCCTTCTTGGGACTGCGACCGTGCTCACGGCTGTCGTCACGCGACCGCTTGTGCGACGAATGCTTCTTGTCAGACTTGTGGTCGCCGTTGGCCTTGCTCGACTTGTGGTCGCGATCAGACTTGTGGTGTTTGTCGCGGTTCTTTGACGGGCTGAAATGTTCATTGTAGCATTTAATAGATCGTTGAATACATCGATTTAGATATTTTTATTGGAAATCCTAAAGCCAATGTTGGTTCTAAGATTGGTAATTAGCTAGGCTAAACCTAATTAGGGTTCATCATCATTATTATCGACCTATTTACATCTCCACTGTTGGGGTGACAGATCTCCCATTGCACAAGGGGATGGTCGATGGCCCATGGTTTCATTGTACAGTCCCATCAATACTAATAGGGTAGTTTCCAAGTATCAAATAATAAATGCATTTCTTAAAAATTAAGAAATAGTCTTAAATTGATGGTCAGATATAAAAATTCGTTGAAAAATAAAATAACTACAGGCAATCAAAAATCAGAACGGTAGAAAGAAACGGCAATAAGATTTATGACGTAACTGTTCTCTAGTGCCATACAAGCAGGACTGTTTTGCTAGAAAGGAACAGAGCATCTGTCCAATACTAACTTTAACCATTAATATTTCTAATGTTAGTTGAGATATCGAAAAACTAATTATAGATCCTTCTTTAGTACTCGTATATCCATGTAAGTTGATTGATGCAATAAAAAAAGGTTAATACCGTATTGACAGCTTAGCTTAAAGTGCCTGCCTTTCCAAAGTGAAACTGCTATATCTATCAGTACAGCAGACATTTTATTTTTACAGGCTTCTTATAGCTCAAACGATGCTATAGACTTTACATAAACATGATCATTTGGTAGAAGAATTCTACGAGATATTCTTAATTGGTTTATTTGGTAGATGCACAGAGTACTATACTTAATTACGGTTCCACTTTGATTAGTTTTTAGCCGCGTACTAAAGAACCATCTCGCGACACACATAGTAAGTAAGTAAAGTGATTTGGCGAAGTAAAATTGTGTGAGTAATTTTGGTGTCTCTATTTGTAAAACTAAATTATTTTTCAAAACATTTAGTTTTACAAATAGAGACCAATATTACTCACACAATTTTACTTCGCCAAACCACTTTAATTACAGTAGTTTTAGGTACAAATCACAACACACACACCCCACCACAGCGCCCACGATACAGGATTACCTAGTGTGGGTGCTAATCGTAGGGTCGTTATTAGGAAATATGTATTTATTATTTAATTATTTTTTTAGTATTCATTGTACCTTTCCGTTGTATACAGTGTTGTCGTTAAATAAATTTATTATTTATTTATTATTATTTTCTTACTTCGTTTTTTCTTTGTCAGTCTCCCAAGACAGCTCAGCTCGCTCAGTCAGTACGCTGCTATCGAAATCACTAAATTCTCTTTACTTGTGGGGCTTGACATTTATTAATCTATTTTCTTTCTGAAAGTATCACGTTTGCATTATGATAACACAAAAATATAGGCCACATACCTGCTGCTACTGTGTTTCGACGGACTCTTGTGACTTGAACTCTTATGATTAGAAGAGCTCTTGTGATTACTGGAACTCTTGTGGTTACTGGAACTCTTGCTCGACTTGTCGTGCTTGTTCTTCTTACTGCGACTCTCGTCGAACGACCGCCGCCGCTCGGGCCCGCCGCCGCCTTTACGTTTGCGGTCGTAGTCGTCGCGGTCGTAGTTTCTGTCCTTCTTATCTTCCTCGGCCGCCTCTCGTTCAAGATCCGACCAGTCCTTGCCGGATTCTTCATCTTCCTCAACTGGAATTTGTTGGGTGCAATTTTTTATTTTATAAGGGATCACAAACAGTTATACAATAAAGTTTACATAAGCATAGTAACTAATACAAGTATAAGGTAAGCATAACCGTACTTGGTTATGCATTTACCTTATACTATACTATATATTATACTATAATCCACAGTTTACAGTTTACAATTAGAAATTAGATCAGTTTACAATTACAATTAGAAATAGAATTAGAAATATTGCTATGGTTTGGTCATAGTATGAGAAAATGCTGCCATCGCATGCGCCAATTGGCAGACAGAATTTTCAAATTTTTGTGTTTGGAGTTTCTATATCACTCTTGAAATACTAATTACCTCAAGTTTGTACGGTCAAACTTAACAGCCTTCCATAAACCTCTCGCAAAGTCCCTGAACGTTACCGGACCGGTCCGGTCCTTGGTGGCACATATTCAACTGAGCCCCTCCATGCCTCGGAGAGCACGTTAAACTGTCGGTCGGCTGCTGTCATTCGACAACAATCGTTATGCCGTGTTTGGCCTCCGGGTGGCCTGATCAAGTAACAATAGATTGGCTCCTAACAAAAAAAGTCCCTTGACGGACAAACGCACAACAAAGTGATCCTATAAGGGTTCTTTACCATTTGAGATACGAAACCCTAAACAAAGAATAGCTCACTGTCGCTCTCGCCAGAGACGTCGGACACGTCAGACGCCTCGGAGTCGTATTCGGAATCGTCCTCGGACTCCTCCTCAGTCTCGGCGTCGGTGGGCTCGTACGCATCGTCTTCTTCTTCCGATTCCTCGTCCTGGAAGAACAATAATTCAATAATAAACACACGATTTTAGTGTAGGTACACATTATGCCGAAATTACTCGACGGAACTTCGGCCCGGTTACGCTCACAATGCTTTTTAAGTTACCCGCGACACACCTGACGGAAAATACGTCGCCAAAAACTCATACAAAAGTACGACGGCGTAACTTCGGCCTAACATTAAAGTACTGTCACATAAAGAATGAAAGAAAAAGAAACATGCCTTATTGGGTGGCCCCATAGGCAATACGCATCTGGCTTAGCAACTGCTGGTGTGAAGATACTGAAGACATTTGCGTGTAAACACTCGGCGCTGATTTTCAGCTAGTCCCATGTTTACAATGTAGCTTAAGTTATACAGGAGCAAAAATATGTTAGAGATTTTATCAGAAACTACTCTACCAATGCTTAAAATTCGGTCACACATGCTAGTGAAAGAATCGGTTCACTAGTTTTTGTAAAAATCTCATACATGTTGGCCCTGTATACTATTTCCTATATTTATATTTACCTACTTCTCTTTTTTGCTATGTTTATAATCACTAGACTCAAAGACTAACCTGCGCAGCATTTTCCACATCGGACTCTGGGTCGAGGAACGACCAGCCTCCGTTGTCAAAGAAGCCCTCGATGTCGTCGGTGATCGTCTTCATGACTTTGGTCCAGTTCAAGGACTGAATGCCCTCTGAGTAGCGGATGTCGCATGAACTGTTGTCAAAATTACAATGATTCAATTTTTAACTATAGCGTGTAGTTTAAAAGGCTAATTTAAGTCTAAATTCCGATTTCTGTGTGTTACATTTTTTGGTCTGCACAATTGTCAAAACATTGCAACAAAGCATTGCATTTCAGTAACGTTTCAATTTTTTGATTCAATTTATGGTGGAAAATGTAGTCTCTGATATCCTGTTGTTTAATTTTACATGCGGCGGGCGGGCGGCAGGCCTCACTTCCCGCCCGCCGAATGCTCGCCCTCTGACGTCCCGCCTCGAGCCCCTCTTGCCACGCAAAAGATCCCACAGCTAAGCGGTTTACTTTAATCACCTCCCGGTACATTTACGTGAAATAAGCGGCAAGCATAATTGCAAATCAATGCTCACAAACTTTATCCACTTAAACGGCGTAGCCTGTATATGAGCGACAGCTTGCCTTCGGCTGAACCGGTTTGGCGCGTCTTATCAGTAAGATGCGCTAACATCGACGCATCACTATGCCTACTGCGCCTCGCATTACGACGATCGAATAACTCCGCTAATTCCATAATAGATTTAAGCATTTATATTTTATTGACAACTTTTGGAAAATTTAACAGGTAATAATACGACCGATTCGTTACTGGCGCACAAGCCCCGTGGCTTATGCCAGTATTATGTTTTACGATATAATTAGTTTTTATTTAAATAAAGGAAAAAAAGAAAAACTTATAGTTATCAGTATGTTCCAAAAGGCTTAATAAATGAGTATTTAAGTAACAACTCACTTGAGCCATTCCTTGACATGATCCAGCATATTCATCGGTACAGCATTCACCATGGCCACTTTCTTGGCGTAATCCTTGAAGACGAACACCATGTCGAAGTTCTTGAGGTGGAACTGCACTCGCTCGAAGTGAACCAACTCCACATCTTCGAGGGCTATGACGAACGGCGGCCACTCGGTCAGGTTTACTAGAGCTCCGGATGTGGGCTGCAGAAGTACTGTGCTGCGGTATGGTGCGCCGGGGAAACCTAGTTCTCTGTGAGGAAAATATAATTAGAATCAGTGACGGGAATGGATATAGAGTATACCGCCTCAGTTTCTGAAAATAGGTCAAATGCCTTATTTTTTTTTCTTCTATAAATGCCTTTGATTAGGATTGAACTTGTATAGTTAATAAATACTCAATTCGGCAATACTTCATTCGGGCCTTAAAAACATATTTTATTCCCCAGATAAAGGGCAATCTCCAAAGTGATTGAAATCCTCCCAACAATCTTATCTTATGATAGGGGGCCGGGAATAACCCAGCGGCACTTCGACCCTTGAGGATCTTTTGTGCCTACCCTATTTTACACACTGCTCATCTCAGTGTGCAGGTTTCCTCGCGATGTTTTCCTTCACCGTCAGAGCAGTCGGTAAATGTACGTAAGTCTTCGAAAAATACGAAAAACTCATTGGTACATGGCACTGCACGGTTTCGAACCCGGACCTCCCGTATGGGAGTCCGGTGCCCTAGCCAATAGGCTCCCAACAATAGAAGAAGCAACATATTTTTTTTTTACTTTTTTGATATCTATAGGATTTTTTAATAAGTATTGTCACTCCTAGCAGTGTTATTGAAGATATTCGATTATGTCGAGTGGTTAATGAAGAATATTAGTCCCAATGTCCCAGAATACTATATATACGTAATGTTTAAAACATTACCAATGTTTTTTATATAAAAAAAAAACAACTTTCACCCAAGGTTCGGAAAGGTTGCTTTAAACGATAAGGCTTTGTATACCACAATCTGAAACTGTATTTTTGATTTTGTGTCTGTCTTACGTCTTGCTTGCTTATCGTATGGTTAGTGGCCAACCTATCTGTCAGAGTTGTTCAGGCCGCCCGTAGACATCTGACATGGCTTAACGACTGCTGTAGAACGACAACCAGGACCGACTGCTTAACGTGCTCTCCGAGGCACGGAGGAGCTCAGATGAAATATGCCACTAGCGGTCACCCATCCAGATACCGACCGCGCCAACATCACTTAACCTGCACGATCACTTTCGGACCGTGCTCGCAACTAGGCTAGGAGCTCCACTCTCTGTTACGTCATATTCTACACATTCAATCCAAATTAATTACGCCATATTTTATTCGAATGAAATGAAATTATCATAAAAAATCTTATTGCAAAAATCTTTTTCCCAGTTAGGGTCAGAAAGTCGCATACTTACTAAAGTAAGTAACTAGAATGTTATCTTCATAGTTTTGAAGGGGTCCACCCCTTCGAAACTGGAGTAGGTATCCTGTCTTTTTTTAATACAGTGACCTTGTAACCGATGTAAAAGAGACGGGATTCCAGTCTATCTCGATTCTCTTTTTTTTTAAACAGTGTTTCGAAGGGGGCCACTTTGTATCAATTAAGATCCCATTCCAGTTACGTACTTTTGGTAAGTATACAACTTCCTTGGGGCATACATTTCTAGCATCAACCACATGGGAACCAACCTGAAAGGAGTATCAAACTCGACTTCCTGCTTTGTCATATTCTCGACTCTTTCGCAGAAGCTCTTGAAAGCCACTTTAAGTTTGTGACGGAGCTCTCGCTCGCTCTGCTCCGCGGCCAAGTCGTCTCTGTCGTGCATGTGCTGGTGTTTACCCAGGTCAGTGGTGATCTCACCCACTTCCGTGTAGAATTGCACGTCGACATGTTTCTTTTTCCCTGTGAATACGTAATGGTTCTTTTAGTTTTAAAAGTTTTAAACTATTTATTTTCAAATGAATTTACCGCGACCGGTTTCGACAATTCGTCATTTTCAAGCTGGCTGAAAATGAATAAAAACTTGTAGAACTAAGTGCTGGAAATCTTATTTTTCATTAATTACATTAAAGTTCTACCAAGTAAAGACACAGAGTGTGATTAATAATATTTTATAGTAGTTTCGCAGTATATGCGCCTATTTAATGTCCTATTTTGAGGAATGAATTCAGTCGGATATGGTCGTTTACATTAGTTCGGCAGCAGAGTCCATTTTGTAGCCAAATCCGGACGAACCAGACTAATGTAAATAAATGACTCATAACGCCCTGAAATTTGTATTAGTATAAACAAAAACATTCAGTCAGTCAGGCCAAATGTGGTTTTCAGACGTGTTAATGTATGGAAGGAATTTACAATATACTTTAAACAAATGTAAACAAAACCACAATTTTAATTTTAAGAAATACGAACTGGCATCTGGGCATTAAAGTTTTGGTTAAGAATGGCCTAATCGGAAACAAGAAAAAAAATCATAACAGGATATAACTTACCAAACATAATAGCGTGCTTCAAATGGAAATGCAACAATATGATCATCTCCCCGTCACACGGTTGGAAGAACGCATTCTTTATATTGTTGTAAAGTATATCAACTTTATCCCCTCTCACTGAAGTAAATCTAAACCCGTTCGTATGTGATTCCAGAGAGCCGCTCATTCTCTTTGTAACAATGTTAGGCCTAATGTAAAGATCTTTCAGCTTCGGGTTGCCTTTGCTTTGGGAGAGGACGAGTGTGTCTTGTTTTACCAGATCCTCCTTTTCTCTTTCCTCTGCCTCTCTCGTTTTGTACTTTTTCTGCACCTCTTTGATAAGTCTGAAGCCGGTGTTGAGGTTTGAGGAAGGAGGCGATATTTCGCCCGGTTCTTTTGTGTTTGTACTTCGATATGTACTGAAAAGGGGGAATTACAAAATAAAAAGAAATATTTGAGAGCTCACGGGTATTGAAAGTATATATTCCTCACTTCTTGTGACCAATTTTGGTACTTTTAAGGCGCTTTATTGAGGAGAATTTAGTAACGTCCAGCTAAGATAAATCATAAGATAAAAGTATATAAAACTGGAATACATATAAGCAAGCACCTAAAATGTCAATATAAAAGTTCGTCCATATGTCGTGTTCGATAATATTGGTCATAGTTGTCAATATTATTTTAGACATGGGTATGTTTAACTCTACTCTACTGACCCGATACATTGTATCTTGCCACTATTGTTGTATTTTGTAGTAGCGAGTATTCCTCAAAAGTTTAAATTATAAATAATGTGTAGTCATGTTTTGAAGGTCTTATGACTTTGTGTAGTCAGCGTGTGGTCTGTCACCCTTTTATCTATTTCTGTTAAACAGCAAAGCTTACATTGTTACAAGTACAAGACATGTGTAACCCCTTGATCTCATACGGGTTTTATTTGTTGGACATATTCTTAAACGCGACCCTCCATGTTGAGAAACGATGATATAGAATATTATTTACAAAGTTATAATTACAATAATGAATTAATTTATCAATTAAAATGAGCATCAAAACTTCTATACAATAGGAATGGCTAAAACCATCAGCTGTTTGAAGGGTCCTAATGGGGATTATTACAAAAAAAGTTGGTAGTAGTAAAGTTTTTTACTTGTCAGAATGTAAAATATGGTCAATTTATAATCTTACTCATTTTGCGATATTTTTACATATTTATTACAGATATTTTTATATATGGTCTATTCATAAAGGTTTATCTATTTCTAAGTATCGAGTAATCACCGTGGTCGCTAACGTTGCAAAAGTACCGTATTATACGACAACCAAAAAAAACATCGTGTATAATATATTTTGAACTTTATAATTTGGCTTTGGATATGGTTCTTGGGTGAGAGTGAAGTGACCATGACTCATGATTAGGGCATGCAATATTTGAAGGGTAAGAGAGCCTGCGTAATTACCGGCACCCGGCACATGAGGTGTAAGTTCATCTACGAGGTGAGATGTTTATGGGCGTCGGTGAGCACTTATCGTCAGGTGACCCGTTTGCTCGTCCGATCTCCTTATAAAACAAAAAGAAATACTACATTTGACACTCACACTTCTTTAACAAATGTAGCATCAGGCTGTGCGTAGTTGCCGCCTTCGTTCCTGCCCATAGTGGCTCCAGGGTGGAAGAAGTTTATTCTGAGGTAGGTGTAGTCTCCCTCCACTGATTGGGAGATATTCTTTATCGTGGAAATGTGGAATGGTACTGGGATGCCGAATATCGGCAGGATTACTGTTTCGTATTTGCGATCTGAAAGTAAAGGTTTTACAGACTGATGTATTTGTGCTACTTTTGGGCATAAAATCAAAGCAACCAAATTTCCCTGAAAACACAAGATCACAATTCTCAAAAAGAACCTCGAGTTAATTCTTATGCTAGAGCAGTTTTCTATCTCGGTTTTCCTTATCTTATGATAGGGGGCCGGGAATAACCCAGTGGCACTTCGACCCTTGAGGATCTTTTGTGCGAACACCATTTTACACACTGGTCATCTCAGTGTGCAGGTTTCCTCACGATGTTTTCATTCACCGTTAGGCAGTCGGTAAATGTACGTAAGTCATCGAAAAATACGAAAAACTCATTGGTACATGGCACTGCGTGGTTTCGAACCCGGACCTCCCGCATGGGAGTTCGGTGCCCTAGCCACTGTGCCACTGACGCTCTTTTTCCTTAGCCAAACTGTTTTCCTTGTGATCTCATTTTTTCCCACATCAGCCTAAATGCTTAGTACGCCCGTAGCTCTTATTAGTGTTAAATGTATAATTGTAAGATATAACTTTAAGAAGGTAATGTACTGTTTTCCAATCACAACCTAGAGCCAGGAGCAGAAGACAACAGATTCAAATTCTTAGTTTTCCTCTAACAAAAAGTGTCTAAAATTATCAGATCACTTACCAACGTACAACTTCAGTTCTTTCACCTCATTCTCCCGCGGCATCTGACTAACATTCTTGTACGAGACGGTGCTTTTTCTGATCTTCTCACTGTCTTTCCCGCTGGACTGCTTCGCGAGTCGTTCCTTCGCCTTCTCGTTCAGGGCTATGGCCAGCTCCCTCTGATGTTCCTTGCGCTTCTCCTCAGAGGAATGTTCGGTGCGAAGCTTGGATTCTATGACAGCGGTTCTTTTGCCTCTGCCTGCAATTTAAGAGGGTCGTTTAGTATTCTTTTTGGCTAGTTTAAAGTACGGAAATGCAATATTTACTTTCTCCCTAGCACTTGGCATTCCAGGGTTGCTCTGTCGCACGAAAAGGAAAACAACTTAATTTTATTTACAAACTTAATGGCACCAATTCTGGTGTTACTAAATTAAAACATCGCTAAACGAAACATCACCCTCACTCTTACAAAATCGAGTATTAGAGCGGGACAGTTTTAGCTTAGATTTGATGCCCCCGTCAGAATTGACAAACTTACGATCCATGCAATGAAATTGAAAGTGTATGCGGATTTTTGTTTATGTGCAAGGGAGACAAGTAAATTCGGGTCATGCAATTAGTGTTCGAAACGGATACTCACCTCCATTCTCTATGGATCCACGATTGCATGTAAGTAAATAAAAAAGTATAAATTTTCATGTTAGACAGTTATTATTTTCCTACACATCTCCAACATAGTCAATTCGCAATTCAATCTACAAGAGAGTTCTACTGATTCTTTCAACTAAAAGCAGAACACTGTTTATTCGTAATCAAAACTAATAGAAACATAAGCTATTTATCTACATTACAAACAAATTCAAATCTAAATAACTTGAAATAAACTTTATAGCATTATGTTATATTCTTATTTAAGAAAATCACAAGTTACGAAAGCACCTTCTATGTATGTTCAAAAGTAGTAGAAACTAACAAAGTAAGCTTTCTATCTATATTACTAACAAATTGTAATCTAAGTAATTTGAAATAAACTTTATAGTATTATGTTAAGTATATTCTTAATAATTAAGAAAAACACACAAGTTACGAAAGCACCTTCTATGTATGTTCAAAAGTAGTAGAAACTAACAAAGTAAGCTTTCTATCTATATTACTAACAAATTGTAATCTAAGTAATTTGAAATAAACTAAATTTATAGTATTATGTTAAGTATATTCTTAATAATTAAGAAAAACACACAAGTTACGAAAGCACCTTCTATGTATGTACAGGCGATCAATCAAAATAGTCATGTTATCTCTTGTAGAAATCTTTCAAGAAAGAAGTTTCAACAGTGTTCTATATACAATTTGTGAGAAAAGAAAACCCATAATCTTTAATGGAACTAATATTTGATGTTACAGAACGGAAGAACAATCTAAATACATAATTATAAAATTGTACTCTTATTTATAACACTAAGCCCCACATGCACCAAAATTTAACTCTGTATTAATTCGCAGGTATCTAATTGTATATGCTTTTCATACAAAATTAACCTGGAATTAAAAGTTAATCCAGAGTTAACGGCGTGCGCGCTGATACCGTTCTCGGGTTAATCTTGTATGAAAGCATAGACAATAACAGTGTTAGCGCAAGTCCATATTACAAATAAATATTCTACAATCTATGGTGATCTAGCTCACAAGCCATCGTCTAACGTAACGGGGTTTAACAACCATTGGTTGCTATTGTTTAGATGCCCCTGCGTAAGCGTGATACGCTCTGATATAGCACACCGCCGCCACCACCCCACGCCCATATTGTTTGAAGACACATCAATTAAAAAGCTGGCAGCATTCAAGTCTTATTAAGTGCCAGTAAGCCGCTTGATTTCTTCAATTCTCTGCAAATAATTACTCATAAATATAAGACGACATTAACAAGTAAAATAATCGGTTTAGGAGTCAGTATATGCATCGATCTAATAATTAAATTCCAAGCAGCGTATTGTCCTGTATTGTCACATTGGTCCATCAGCTCAGTCCACATATACTTCGTTTTTTAAGCATTAGAAAAAGCGTAAACAGAGAAGCAGTAATCGCAAACCTGGAAGCCAATTCTCGCAGAGTTCGACATACAAAAGTCGAGCGCTACGAACGTCTTGTCACGCTCACATGCAATGTGAGCGAATGAGATAGGACTAATGTCGAATTCGACATTCCACCTGCGAGAATCGCCTTCCTGAGGTGATGTTTTTGCAAAGCAAATTGTGGTCATGGGTTAGCGCATGGTTAGCGACTAATTGTAAAATAATTCAACGTGCTTAATATTTGACAGGGGACACATTCTTAATTTAGCCGTATTTACTAAAACGTCGTTTTACGTTTAGGACCCCTGCTTCTTTAGGTCTTTTATAGTGTAAGTTTTTGAAGACGATCGTTGATTTTATTATCATTAGACCCCATAATGTTTCAATATTGAGAAACACGTATAAAAGTAACGTATTAATTACTTAAATAACCAGACATTGACGGTGAGGTGTTTACAAAAAATAAGGTCATTTTTAGCGACCTAATTGAAATTTTTGCACATTATATTTATAACGAGCTTGATAAAATACCATAGTAATAATAAGTATAGGTGGATAGTAGTGATACAGCTGTGGGTGAACCACAGGTATTTATTCGCCCATAGTCCACCTCTCTCTCATTTGGTCTACGAGTTTAAAAATACATATTGCCCATCATAGTCCACCTGGGAATTTTAAAAAAAAACAGTCGCTAAATTTAATTAAACATCGCTAAACACAATGTCCAGGGCCCGATTCTGCTAACACAATACAATAAACGTTTATTTTCAGACAAATAAGTCCATACATAAAATGTTAGTAAATAGCTATGTTGGTAATGTACAGTGTAATTATTATATTATTTTTACTGAGGTATTAACTGCCGGTAAGTGTACAAGGACCCAATGTCTCAGTATGAAGCTGTCCAGCTTGTCAGCCATGGTGCTTAGGAGGCTGTTGGTGCTGCAGGTAATATAACGTTACCTCACTATTAACTTAATTGCAGCGAATTGTCGATTTTCGTATGCCACTAATCTCATTATTTTCAATTAACATACGTTTAGGTCGTCAACAATTGATCGATCCGCTCATATGCGTTAACGCGGTTTTAGCAGAATAGGATTCGTAGTTAAAGTTGGATCGAAACGAAAACGTAATCGCTACTGAATTCAAAAATAACGACAAATGTTGTAAAGCTGGAACTAGGCACCTGCTCGCATCCAGCTAGTAATTCAGGGGCCACGCGCCGAAATCAATACTAATTGACCTAGATATGGAAAAGAGCTTTCCCTTAAATTCTATTGATGATTTTAAATCCACACTGTTTAACATAGTAGAATTGACCCTCTAAAACCTTGATAACGAGATTCCCGGTGGATTTTTCTTTCTATAGGCAGAACATCGCAATGAAACAGCTTTATTCTTGCATTTTAGGGATCCGTACCCCGAAGGGGAAAACGGAGTCCTATTGCCTTGATTCCGTCGCCCGTCAGCCCGTCCCTCCGTCTGTCAGACCGCTATATCTGACTGACAGATGATTAGGTATAACTGCGACTTTAATTTTATGAAGCATTTCAGACCCTATTATGGTACATTTCATTTTATAAAATATTCATGAAACAGAAAATTGATACAATATTTTATGAAACTATGATACAGATATTTTACTGTTATTTAACGCTTCTTAAACTCTTCTGAAATGTGAAACAAAATATGTACATGAATGTCTTTTGAAAGTTAAAATTCAGAAATTGTTATGGAACTTATTTTGCAGATACTCTATGGAACACTGATGAGACGCTATCCAAAACACTTTTGAAACTCTTCCGAATAAAAAAATAATTCACAAAACACTTCTCTAAGAAACTTAAATTCTTCTCAGAAGAAAAGCATATCATAGGAAACTCTTCTGATTCATATAAATATATACGTCTAGAAATTCGCTAGAAACTTTCATATGTATAGAAACTTATATCCATTCAATATGAAACTAACAAAATCTTCTCAATCAGAAAAAGGCATCTTATAGAAACTTGAGATAAGAAATAGAAAACTCCCGGCTCCGTCAAATGTATGGAACATCCTGCAGCTGCCCTAAAAAGGGAACGAGGGTTTAGAATTTTTTATTTGTCTTCTCAGTAATACAGCAATGAACATCAATATCATACCTGGTTTTCATAATCATTTAGAAATGAATGTGTATCTCTTTACCTGAGAATACTTCGATATTGTGTCCTGTAACGGGTAAAAGGTACCAGAATGTAATTTAGAAAGAGTTTCAAACGTATTTCATTAGATTTAATGTACCATTTTACAGGTGATAGATCCTGATGTGCAGGATCGCCTGGGTTGGTACCATCCTCTTACCTATTTCTGCCGGGAAACAGAAATGCTTGCATTTGTGTTTCGGTTTAAAGCGTAAGAGAGCCATCGTAATTACCGGCACATGAGGCACCACACCATTTAAGTTCTCAAGGTTAGCAGCGCATCGAAAACCCTCTAATAGCCAGGTGAGATGTCTATGGGCGACGGTGACCACTTACCATCAGGTGGCCCGTTTGCTCGTATGCTCTCCTTATTTAATAAAACAGCACCATATGGTAGTTACCTGTTTACTTAGATCAGCTTGAATGAAGGTATATTTTCTGTGCAAACAATCTCCTTCGTTGTACTCTTATTGAATAAAACGGCCCACAACACCTTATCCAATTTTTTTAACAGAAATTTGGCAAAATTGTTTCAAAATTGTGAGAAAAATGACGAGAATCACAAAATGCCCCGCCAAATACAGCATTCCGTTCCCGCGCGCCTGCGCGAAATTTCAAATTTTGGCGCGGAATTTATATTCGAATTCTAATGTGTTCAAAAGTTATGATAAAAGGAAATATTTTAAAGAAATATGATAAAAGGAAATATTTAAAAAAATATTATAAAAGGAAATACCTAGGGCGATCCATTAATTTTTAGTCATAAAACAAATAAAAGAAGTTGTGTTGACGTTTTATTTCTACGTTCGGAAATGCATACGATGCATGCATACGATAGGATTTTAACTTTTTAATTTTGAACCTCTGAACATAGTGGCAATGGGTAACTGTAGGCACACTAAAGGCATTATGGCTAAGTACTAAAATATTTTAGTATAAGGTATTTTTGTACGTGATTTATTTAAATAGGTAAACAGAATATTCATTTTAAACGAATAAATTACTAATTCATACGTATATGTAGTTATAAAATTAGCTTAAGAAATAAATTAAATAATCGATAGTTTTATCGCGAATTACACAGAAATTATTTCGATTTATACTTACAGATGTTTCATCCACCAATGTGGCAATTTTCTTCTTCTTTATGTTTTAATTGACAAAAAAAACTCAATCAGCTGTTGTGACGTTTGACGCCATCTTGTGGCCGCACCACCGCGAGGCGACGAATGCGTTTCCCGCCCTGGGGCCCAATTCCCCTAAATTACAACGTTTGTAGTTCTATTTCTATCCAATTTCAATTTAGTTTTCGTTCTAATTCTATTTGGACACAAAATCGCATTCTGCTAACGCATGACTCTACCACAGCCACCTTTCGATTTACTATCGATCGGGCAAAAGTACCTTGGGAGGAACTTATATTCGATCGATATATTTGACAGTTGAAGCGTTTTGTTACCGTTCAACTACGATTCAGTATAAACTAAACGTTTTAGTAGAATGCACAAATACGTTACTGTTCGATCGATTGTTGACTCGATCGAACTTAACTGAAATTGGATCGTTAGTGCATACGAAACACGTCATAACGATGCAGTTTAAATTCTATTTAGTGACGTTGTATTTAGTGGAATCGATATCCTCTATACCTGAGCGGCTCACCGACTTTGAGACAGCCTCGACTGCAAACATTGAGCACGATGTGCGTGGGCGAGGGCATGAGCATGCTCAAGTCCGTACCTAACTTTAAGGGGCGGGTCGGGCGCGCTCATTTCATTATTAGACCGACGCTAGCAGAACACTGGCTCTTTTGAACTGTATGTATCAATGTCGAGGTATATTTGCAGACGAACGAGCCTAAAACCATTTCACTCATATTAAATATTCATGCAACGAGGTTTTTGAAGTAATTTTGTCAATATTAATTGTTTACTTTATTTAAATAGTTTATTAACATATTTTCAATGTTTGCTAATTTAAGCACACTTGTATTTCTTACACAATGTCAAATGTTCTGGAATAAACAAATATGAAATAGGTATGAATATATATTCACAGTGAACTTTAAAGGCGCTTGCATACAGTTAAAAAATTCGAATGCTAAGATAAGTGCTAAAAATGTACGTACTATTTATAGCTGTCCGTTGCGTCTATTTTTAAATAGGAGCAATTTAAAAATTTCATATTCAATATTTGTTGTTAATTGTTTCAAAAGATGTGCTGCTCATTGTTTCTTATGCATTAAAAAAAATACTTATGATACAATTACATAAAAAAATTGATTGATTTATACAGACAACAAGAAACGTTCACCGACGACGTGTGAGCCAGAATACCAGAGAGTACACAGTTACGACTACAGATAATCATCAAATATCAGTTCCATCATAAAATACCCAAGAACTCAATAAGATTAGAAATACCCAAGAACTCAATAAGATTAGAAATGTCAAATACCTGCAACAGTTCATACAACTAACTTACCAAGTATTTCAGCCTTGTTTTCCTTTTCTTCCTCCTCTTCCTCGTCGTCATCTTTGAGGAAGATACCGATGTTCTTGATCTTTTTCTTGGACTGTGTGAGGAGTGACGCTGGTTGCTCTTCGTTCACAAGAACCGTGTCGCCGACGAAGAGAGCGTAAGTCTGCCATTTCAAGGATCTTATCTTATCTTTTGATAGGGGGCCGGGAATAACCCCAGCGGCACTTCGACCCTTGAGGATCTTTTGTGCCTACCCCATTTTACACACTGGTCATCTCAGTGTGCAGGTTTCCTCACGATGTTTTCCTTCACCGTTAGAGCAGTCGGTAAGTGTACGTAAGTCTTCGAAAAATACGAAAAACTCATTGGTACATGACACTTCACGGTTTCGAACCCGGACCTCCCGCATCCGGTGTCATAGCCACTGTGCCACCGACGCTCTCAGAAAAGGATAATTGGTGAATCAATGGGGGTTGCCAAGTTACGGTTAATACATAGTAATACAACGTAGTTTACTCCACTGGTATTAATGGTATGATAGTAATTATAGTCAAATCGTACATGAATGGTTTGCAAATGCACCACAGAAATCGGACTAGTAACGCCCTCTCCTGAATTTCAAAATCTTTGGTAGGTATATGATGTTATGAATATATACTTTTGTAACTCTAAATGTACAATTTTATTAATATATATATATTTTAAAACCTTTTTACAGTGACGTTATCTTAACTAATACACTTTCATGTCTGAATATAAGATCGCCGTTTATCAAACGTAAAATAAATATAAGCTCAGAATTTCCGTGAGTTGCAAGAAACGTTTTTAATGTTAAAGCTTCCTTAAGACTCGTGTCATCTCTATCTAGAGCAGGCTCAACTTTAAGGAAGTTTCGTGCAACTGACGGTAAATCGTCAACAGCAGTAAACTAACTAACCTTCCCGTCTTTTTCAGTGGCAGCAGAATTTGTCAGGTTGGCCAAACCAATATTGATGTTGAACACCATTCCCTTTTTTGCAACAAACGACGTTTTAGGTCCAATCACTATTGAGCTCTCACGAAACTCTATCCCCATTGCAAAGCTGTAAATAAACATGCCATTTATAAATGTAAATGATGAGGCACTGATTTTATATATTCATATATTTAGCACCATTAAATTTAGTTTGATGATTGGTCAATAAGAACATTGTTAATGTGCGAAAAATTAATAAAACTTGAAACTAACCCAAAAGTCTTTGTTAAGTTGTCAACGAGCTCCGGTTTCTCTTTTTTTGCCAGCGCCAATCCCGCCTCGTATACTGACGATAATTTAGTCCCAGCTACAATAGTCTTCATCACCTCTTCCTCTAAGTTTAATAGGAAATTGTAATTGCTCTGCACTTCATCTGTCGGGTTGACCAGCAACGTGCGGACTATATTTGAGCAGTAAGACTTATATCTTGCACCTAGAGAACATACTATAGCACCGAAATGCAAGTAATTTTTGTCTGAAATTGCACTGAATTTTAAATTGTAATTGCCTCCAGATTGTATAATAGGAGGATAGCACATGTCAACTTGGCTTGTGTCGACACCGGTGACGTATTTTTTGTCTGATATAGCTGCTTCTACTCCTTCAGCTAATTTTGAATGTTTTACTTTCTGTAAGAGTAAAATATGGATAAAAATTATTGTCATTTTATGTAAATCTTATCTTATATTATTTATTATTTAAATCTCACCTTGTCTGAATCAATAATCTCCATTATTTGATCTTTCAAATACTTTGTAAACACGTCAACTGTGACCAAACATGCCTTCTTTATTGTTATAACCTCTGAGTCTTCCTTGGGTGACATGAGGCTTGCAATTGACGAGCTTATATCCACGTTTTCAAATTTTTCAGCCTTCATTGTAGCCTTCCAACTCTCGCAAAACTCTCCTGGATAGTTATCTTTTGCAAAAACACCTAATGACTTTCCAGATTTGGACTTTTTGATCTCTTGAATTAGTTTGTTGAAATTTTCTTTGTCTTTGTCATTCTAAAACACATGGTAAAAGTACAAAATTATATTAGTCTACTCTCTTTAATCAAAACTCTAACAAAGATTATATTTTTTTAATAAAATATCTGTTTTTTACATAAAACAAGTTAGTCAATAGAATATCTGATATATTTTTAAATGTATTTTAGAGGCTTTAGACAAGGTGACCATGTCAATCCCGTTAGAGTCCCTAAGGGAGGCAATATCAAACGTTATTAGAGTCAACCCTTGTGTTTAAAGCTAATTTAACAAAGAAGCATTTTTTCATGGTATTAGTTGAGTGTTGATTTAAGGTAACATTGAGCCTCCCATCCCATTTTGGAGCCTATTGAGACCAAATCTTTCTCTTCTAATTTACATTAAATCCCATTCCATTACAAGGGCCTCTAATGCGTTACAATTTTATAATTATTACAGATTAGTGATGCAGCTCTTCACACTAATTGAAACCATAGACCCTCTAAAGTCTTATCATAAAATAGTTTCCTGAACAAACAAATGCTACTCACTCTGTCTCTAATAAAAAGTTTTGCAGGAGGGAGTTCTGTCTCGTCCTTGCCATTCTCAATTTGCCGGAGAAACTCTATCTTCTTTTTACTAGCAAGGAAGCACATGCTGTGCTCTGTGAGGACTGTAATTGTATCTGGTAGCTCATATCCAAACAGCCAAGTCTGGAGTAATAAACAATACATAATATTGAATAAAATGATACCTGGTATTGGTGTTGATTCCGGCATGGCCACTGAATTTAAAGCTAAAACTAAATGAAATTGTCATGCTCACTCATAAATTAGATTGTGTAAGAGAGAAGCTGACACTTTGTTTAGTGAAGTTTAAATTTAGTAACATTGTGAAATCACTGTGCTTAAAAAATATTATGTAATACAATGCTATTGGAAATTTATCAGTTGATGTATTTATTTAATAATCACAATTTTATATGAGATTTTAAACTTACACGATGCGTATTCATTTTATAACGAATAAGATTATGCCCAACTTGTTAAAAAATTAACAGTTTCATAGAAACCTACTGGACACAGAACCGACTCTGATAGATTAGGTTCAGTGATGCATTATGACAACCACATAAAAAGCCCTGTGAAGCGGGGCTCCTTCAACATATCTTAGGTGCCGCCTATGCACACTACACTAGAGATTTTAATACTAGAACAGTCATTAACTTAATTTATTCATTAAATTTAAGTGAACTATGTAAATGTAAATCGTCAGTGGAAAGGAATATTACGAACATAATGAAGTTTACTTCATATATCTCAGTACCTATAAGCTGTCTACTTCAAGATTGCCGGCGCCGTCCATTACAAAGTTAGTACCGTTGACAAGAAAATATATAGAAAAGCATGGCACAAGAAGATGGCTCATTTTTGCCATGCAGAAAATAATACCTAATGATAATTAATATTGTTTAAATTGATGTACTATATGCATAATAAATTAATTACGAAATGCTAAGAACAATGTAATGTATTTTATTACGTATTACAATTACTTTTATTAATTATCTTTACTTTTTACTTTTATTTCTCCCCTACCCTCCAAATAGTGAAGTGTTGGAAATTGCTCTTACCATAAAATAATCGCGAATAATAATAATAAGCGGTTTTTAATAACGCGTTACAATGTGAATTCTTATACCTCGGCAGAGGGGTAAGCGTATGAAAGATATCTCCTCTTCATGCTATCGGTACCGAGCTAAAGCGGGTCCCGCATGATGTGCGGTATGGGTAATCGCGACGGGAGGTAACGGCAACCTAGAAGTAGACGGCTAGTACTTCAATTCAGGCTAGTACTTCAATTCAACATGTTGTTGGTAACCACATTGCAAACGAAAAAAAAACCTGTAAAGCTGTTGACTTGCTATAAAGTGTGTCTTCATCGACTCCAACGCATGAAACCAAGCAATCAACTTTTGCTAATGCATCTTCGCTCTTTGTATCCGCTGCAGCAGCCTGTAATGAGCAAATTTATTAGCCGAACAAACAAAAAATGTGATCTGAACATGCAACCAAAATGCTAACAAACCTTCCAAGCAGCATATAACTTTTTCATGCGACGATAGAAAGTCTCTTTGTCGAGAGATATATTAGACATCGTGAAAAATACTGAAAAATGTAATATCTACGTATAATAAAAGTAATTGCGCTTCAAAGATCGAAAAAATATTCACGTTTCGACGACATTAGTACTTTTGACAGCAAGCAAACACACAAATGGCGGGCGTCGTCGTCGTGCAGTGTTGCCAAGTCATTACTGTTGTATTTACCCAACTCTAAAACTTCAAGGATCATACGCTTTTGCGGTGGTGTAGTAATGAACTTATAGAGTATGATGCTTATGGTACAGACGGGCTGACTGGTAGCTTTTACATTCATTCTTTGTCTGTCTTGTCTATGCTTTCGTTTGAAAATGAATTTTGCTTGAAGTTTGTGTTTTATTGCATTTTTAGTTAATTCTGTACCTAATCAACAATGCAAAAATTAAAACCTGGTGATCATGTACACCTTTCAGGCACTACTATTAGAGTTCTCGCACAAAATCGAATTACAACTATCTTGGAATTTCTTCAGGAAGATACCGAGAGACTATCAACTGTAACAAAATTAAGTTTGCCACAAATATTAGCCATACGGGAAGATATTTTTAAGAAATATTCAGCTCCTCTGATTACTGGGACCTCATTACTTGTTAGAAGTTATATGAAAAAAAGATTATTGAGTACTGGAATACCAAGGTCTGTCAGTAGTAATATTAATTTACCTTGGATAGGTAAGTAAAAGGTTTGTGTCGATATTAAACACCTATTTTGTTTTCAGTTTAGATGTCTTAACCGGCGGTGGACTTCCGATAGGAAGTTTAACAGAAATATGTGGTCTGGCTGATTCAGGAAAAACACAACTATGTTTCCAATTGGCTATAAATTGTGTTAAAAATAGTGAAAACACAATTCTTTATGTAGATACTAAGGGTGACTTCTCTGCAATTAGAATACAGAAAGTTTTAGATGGCCTTGGATATTCTAATAAGGTAAGAAGAAGTATTATCGTATGGCAGCTATGGAAGAGTTCCAATCATTATTTTTTGTAAATGTATGTCCACTCATCCCTCACCTACCAGAAGTATTATCCAGATAGCTATTATAGTTTTCAATACATTATTTTCTACCTATTGTACCTTTACATAAATGATAGGTAGATTAGCACAAAAATGCTTCCCGACTTTAAATTGCAATACTTGTTTGTTTCTTTATTTCAGGAAATGGCTATGATAATGTTTAAAATAAGATTGGTCCATGTTTGGACTATGGATGAGATGATAGAGTTATTCAAAAGAATTAAAAATAAAGCAATAACATTTCAAAACTTGAATTTAATTATAATAGACTCATTAGCATGTTTGATGTTTCAATACCTGGGTGATGAGAATAAAGTTGGTAAGTTTTTAAGAGTTATGTGTCAAAAATAGTCCGTGTCAATGCTATATCAGGCATGGGTAAGGAGTATGCCAGTTGATATTATACATACATTGCTGGTTATCATGTTCATTCTATGATATTTTAAGATTACTAGCTGAGTGTGCCAGCCTGGCACAGCGGAGCAACTATGTTTCTTGTGTTGTGTGCATACTCATGTAATCACTATAAATCCGTTCAATAAGACCTTTTAGCTATATAATTTGTTGCCTGAAAATAAAGAATTTATTATTATTATTAGACCAAATTTTGAATATAGGTATCTAGTGTTGGTATTCTTATTTACATTATGAATTTTCGATTATTGTTTTTACAGGTCTATCATTCCTGAATACTCTAGTTAACTATAGCAGATATTTATGCAAGGATCTTAATATCTCTATAGTTTGTGTGAATATACAAACTAGATGGGTAGCCCAAGATGTTACTGATGTGGAAGGTAAAGACCAAATAACCATTATTTTCTAAATGGCTAGCTCTTAAGAAGCGCTTGTAAGTGTCCAAGATGTGTCTGCAATACATGTGTAAATATCAATGACAAACGTCGGTGTCCACATGATCGACGCATTTTAGTAAAAGAAATTCGAACAATTGTATAGTACTGGTATTTTTTTTTTCTAATTACATATAATGCTCTTAACGGATTTGCATCTTTGCAGATACAACTGTGTATTCAGACATCCATGTCCCCAAAGGCTTCCATCAACTAACTAAACTATGACTTGTAAAATATTGATTCCAGATTATGGAGACCAAACTTCAGCCACAACCACAAGAAACTTGTATACTGAAAAGCGAAATCGTTGCTTGGGAAAATATTGGCAGCATATCCCAGCTTTGGTTTTGCTAATGGAGAAATCTCAGGAGAGAAATGATATGACAAATGATTTTTGTTCTAAAGTTATTGTCACAAAGTGTAGTAACATGAAAAGTGAACAGAGATGTGTTTTGAAAATAAGTCGTTTAGGTGTTACTTAATAAAGATCTACATGTTTCTAAAGTTGATATTTATTTAGAAAAGTTTCGAATTTACCTTAACTTAACTTTTGAATCTAACGGCTACTGATTACATCTAGCCTCCTCTCAGTATGACTGAATTGTGACGCTTGTATTCTAGCATAAACCGGTCGGTAATGCTGTAAGTGTCGTTACCGTCCACGATATAATTATCGTCCACGCCCACGGTTAACGCTTTTATAATTTACCTATTGGTAGATGAGGAGCGGGTCGGGAGGAGTGAGGGCGACCTTACTAATACATCTTTATTATACTTATAGGTACACGCTACCACTACACTTTGCCGTGAAATTTTGTCAGGGAGCCTAGGTGGCACAGCACGGCAACGGTTTTACCGTCGAACTTTGCCGTGACGATTTGGTAAACTCATTGGTACATGACACTGCACGGTTTCCAACTGGGACCTCCCGCATGGGAGTCCGGTGTCCTAGCCACTGTGCCACCGACGCTCACATGTTGTCTTCTTACTATTATATAATCTCCTTACTATGTTGATGAATAAAGTCGAATTTGACACGTAATACCGTCGACGGTATTACCATTGCCGTGGCACACCTAGGCTCCCATGTCAAATCGTCACGGCAAACTTGAGAGTGTAGTGGTAGTGTGTACCTACAAGTATAAAAAAGATGATTAGTGAGGTCGCCCTCGCGCCTCCCGCCCCGCTCATCATCTACCGATAGGTAAATTATAAAAGCGTTAAACGTGAACGTGGACGATAATATCGTGTACGGTAACGGCACGGTATTTTTAAATGCGGCCAATCGGTATACCGCAGGTCGGCCGCGCCTGTGTGGGAGAGGCTTTAGTGCTACCGTAACCTTTAAAAAATTAGATGTTTATGATTTTCTCTATGATACATTCATTCAAAAACTATACGTTCCGACAAAATCATTCATTTCCATTCTTTCATTTGGTCGCACGCCTTTTGGGCGATGCGTGTGTGTTGAATTGTGATGGCTCTTTTTACCACTTTTGTAAATTTAACATTTTTATGATATTTATGTGTTTAGAATCCTTCGTAGTGTAATTTAATTTATATTTAAGCGTTTATACAAAATGCCCAACCAATCCCCTAAAACCGTTTACAGGCTGGTCCTCACTGGTGGTAAGTTTGCAATTAATTTTATTCTTGAAGCTACATTATTCTGCATAAAGCAGTGCGTTTTTCAGAATCTGGAATGATGCTTATATCAGTGCATTTAGGAACCTTAAAAGGACCGAATATGAAACACGTGGGCTTTTTTGTCATCGTTTTATTCAATCTACACTGTATTTTTTAACCTAACCAGGACCTTGCGGCGGCAAAACCACAGGGCAATCCAGACTTAGTACATTCTTCGAGAACTTGGGATGGAAGGTGAGACATTTTCTGTAATATTTCATTAGTAACTCCTTGTATTGACTATTACTGCGAAAAAAAATATTTTCTTGCTTTTTCTTTATTCTGTCAAGTCTTTCAGTAGAAAAATTAATGAGCCCCAATATTTATATTACGTTTATAATAAATGCCTGATACCTAGGAATAATTAGTAATTTTATTGTAGCCTCTAAATTAGTGACCTCGATTTCATAACAATTCCGTATGAATGTTCTGTTCCCCTTGGTCTTTCGACCAGTTTTTCAATATTAATTGTATTATTTCTTAAACATTTAAATTTTGTTACATACATAATGTAATGTTTACACAATTAGAAAAATAAAAACAGGCATGAATATTAAAATAAATTTGTATAGTTGTGCTAGTATGGCTCGAGTGGTAATGGTTTCTCCAACCGGAGATCCGATGAAACATCGTTCCACGTTGTGTTTATTTCCAGGTGTTCCGGGTGCCGGAAACGGCTACCGTCCTCCTCAGGTACGAAGTACAACCTTCACATATTATCATTTGGTGCATGTTTAATTCAGATTTTTTAATTTGATAATTAATTTGACTTTAAACTTATTACAAATGTTCTTACAAAACAAATATATGTCAAAAGCATTCAAGCTTTTGACATATATTAGTTTTGTAAGATGGATAGTCTGACCATCTTACAAAACAAATATAAATACAAAATACAGAAGTATTTTACTTTACAAAATAAATTAAAAAAACTATTCATTATGACGTGTAATAATAATTAACATACTATTATGTAGATAATTCTATGAATATTATTTAGCCTACATGAAATTCATAGTACATATCTGCTAATAATATTTTTAGTATTAATTAAAGTTTCAGTATTAGTAAAAGCATATTTTATTATAATTATTTTAAAAAATCAAAGTTTAAATTCATTTTAGTGCAAATTTGAAATCTGATGTAACTAGCACTGTAATGTAATAAAGGTTGTTTTTATTTCGTATCATTTTACTTGTCGATAAAACTTCGGTTTATTTGGCTTGTAAAATGTGACATTTGATATTTTACTACATTTTTGTTGGTTCTGCATAATATGTATTTTATGCAGAGTCACCAGTCTCGTTTGCATTGCACATGAATTTGGTTATTCAGAACTGTTCAGAATTTTATAAACACTATTCTTTCTAATGCACATATTCAAATGATTTGTTTTCTTATTTCTTGCAGTGGTGGTGTGAAGTTCGGAGATCTCAGTCCAGAAGAAGGTGAGTTTTTTTAAATATTTATCCTGTTATCATAAAATATACCATTTTCTTACCCTTCGGGTTCAAAATGACACCTTTCCCAAAATGACAACTTTCCTATTATTTTTTATTATTTTTTTAATTTTTATTAAATAAGGAGAGCAGACGAGCAAACGGGCCACCTGATGGTAAGTGGTCACCATCGCCCATAGACACCTCACCTCACTGTATTAATATTACCACTTAAAACCTTAATATCATTATTATTTTTTCCTTGACCATGGTTGGACTGCTGGGCTCCCCAAAGCTCTATCCAAGAATATTGTTTTTATTAATCAATAATTTTAAACATACAAATGATTTATTAATTCTTTAGTCGGATATGGCTATATGCAAATCTAATTTATCTGAACATCATTTCATTCTGAATAGGTACTTAAAGTTACTGTAAGAAGATCTTGATCTGATACCTACACCTACATAATTATGTATTACATACATGTATGCGCTAGCGTTCGATTACAAAAGAAAATTTACGACAGGATGGACATTGTTGTCAGTCTCAACATTGCACGATTGTGCAATGTTGAGAATACAGTAACAGGAATCTTAAAATTGACAAATATGTAGCGTATGAACATTGATAGCATTGGGAAACCAGACATGCTCCAAAGATAAACTTTCTTCAGAAGAATTTTCATATTTATTACTTTTTTAAATACATACCCATTTCCTGTAGAAGCTATCACAAATCTAACGAAGAAATGGCAATAAAGTTGGCAATTATTATTTGATAAAACAAATTTTATTTGAAGAAGAAAAAACATTTATTCAACATTGCACACATTATTAAACTTAAAACAATATTGGAAAAAATAAAATAAAAACAAAAAAAAACATAAACAAAACATAAAAAAACAAAAAAAGCATAAAACATTTGCAGCAAATTTCTAAAAGTAAAAGTATTTTTAACTTTTAAACCCGTTTTTCGAGCGTCGGATGTGTCGTGGCTAGGAAGTCGCACTCCCTTGCGGGAGGTCCGAGTTCGAAACCGTGCAATGTCATGTACCAATGAGTTTTTAGGTTTTTTCCAAAGACTTGCGTTCATTTACCGACTGCTCTGACGGTGAAGGAAAACATCGCGAGGAAACCTGCACACTGAGATAACCAGTGTGCGAAATGGGGAAGGCAATGGCATACCACTCCATTAAATCTGTCACGAGAGTCGTTCTATCTTATTAATTTCTTAGAATGATCACGACCCTCAGCAATAATGAATACGACTTAGAAGAAGAAGAAACCAGTTTTTATTGAAATTTCCAAGTGTTGGAGTTGGGGCCCGCCCGGAAATTTTACGTGCCAGTTGTATATTTATTTACCATTGCCTGCTGCCAAAACTTAAATCACACGTTTTTTCCTGCCATTGTGCACAGAAAATAGAAAATGCTTATTTCAGTTTGTGGTCTTGATTTATTTACAACAGACAGACCTTGAACGCTGATCAAAACAGCATTAGCCATTGCATAACTTATGTAATAATTAACTTACTGAATAAGAAGTTAAAATGTCAAAAAATAAATAATGGTCTCGGTGGCCATTGATTGATTTTGATCATTTGTCGATCGAAACTCAATATGCTGAAGATAATGTTCGAATATTTAATAATCTACATAGAATATAGTCGTTCGTTCGTCAATAACAAGAATCTAATAACAAGTGGATAAGTTATAAATATACCTATGTAGTTCCTGTTATGATTTGATAGACTGATAAGATCTAACTTCCTCTGACAATAAATGTTACAAATTTTATGAAACCATCCGAAGCTTTATTGATAGTGACCAATATTATTTATGATATATCTAGGTACTTATATATTTAGGCATTTTTCGAAGTTGTGTCTCTGACGATAGTTCCGGACTTTCGATAGCTTTCTTCCAGTCTTGCCAAGATTTTTATTGAGCTGATATTTTTAGATGACTAATTAGCAAAGTGCGATCATTCATCCATCACCTAGCTAGATTATTAAAACGTTTGATCGTCTGCTGGATTGGCCAAAGTCTCATACCAACCGATAACCCCATGATAGCCCTTTGTGTTTGCATAACACGTCTCCTCCGTGAAAAAAATAGTCCAGCGAGTGGGAGACGGGGAAACACTGCATAAAATGGACTTTAGTATGACTGTTTCATTTCTTGATTTATGTCCCTTGTCCAAGATGTGTCAAGTAGACATGACGACACTCATTGTACCAATTTGTTCACCCGACACCCACTTTGTCATCATATTGGACTAACTTATCACGAATTCATGACACTCGTTGCCAAGTCGTAGTACCGTGGCCAAAGTCCACTCTTATGAGTCGTCCAGATTCTCAATTTCGTAGATTACGTTGATATAAAGTGACTCGGTTACGCCAAATTTCGGTTCAACAGTAGAAGTCACGTGCGCGAAGTTTATTTTTGTTTCTGTAGCTTCTATTGCCAGCGCCGTAACGAAGCTTTAAACAGCGTCACGAGCTTCTTCATTTTTGAATCTGAAGCTGTAGAAAAGCTGGGAAAATTGTGTTATTTTACTATCAAGGATGGATTACGATAAAGGGACAAAGGAAAGCAGCTGCATGCATCTATAAAACGGCTTCAAACTTTTATACAAGCTAATAATTTCGTATAAAAATAGCTGTCATGCTGCATTATTATCGGCAATCATTTTTATTTCCCGATCAATCAGCCGTAAAGACTTTCATGTACTTACTTTTATTAGTTAAATGCATCGAACGAAGCACTTAAACGTGCATCGTTACAATCACGAGGAAGGAAACTGTCCAATCCATTAAAGGCAAGGACGTTGGGACTATTCACGTTGAATAATACATTTTCCATATAATCTTCTTATAAAAATGGTTTTAACCACGTTACCGCATGACATGACATCCGAGGCGCAGAGATAGTTATGGGGCTTCGCGATGGGTGGTTACACACGTGGGGATTCATGTGTGTGACGTAGAGACGCTGTTTCGTCCACGGTCACGTTCACGGCTCTACTTGAAATACATTTTGTGTATAATGTACACAAACAACAATTGATGTGAATTATGCGGGGGCCGGAATAATAATTTATCTTTTGAATGGGCTTCTGTGAGCGAATTACAAAGCTGTTGGTAAACAAAGTACTAAATTCTAGTATTCAATGAAGTAAAATAGCTGGGTTGAGGTTTTGGGAGGAAATCCATTGGGTTATAACGTCAATCCCAAAACAGATAGAGATTTGTGACATTGGCTGCCTGCCTTCGTAGCCCGTCGTGTTTTATTCAGCTTTTACAATTAAAATATGATTTAGTTGGTTTCTTCTTCTAGTACTACTTGGCGACCTGAACTTTGAATTGACATACATTCTAGTTTATCTACATTTTCATTACCACAAAGCTTCTTACTTGCCTTGGTGATTTAAAATATCAAATCCTTTGAGTTATTTGACAGGTAATGTATACACTGACTGGATTCTTTATTATTGATTGATTACACTACACTCGTATACCTATATGATTTACGCTTGTTAACCATTGTACAGAAATAGACTCAGAGCCATATTCCATTGAACAATTATTTCCTTTTCATTACCTTTTCCATCGCACTCGAATGAACCGAATTAACGCAAACCGTATTGTATTTTTCAAGTTGATATGATAATATGCCGTACGGTAGCGTTTAATTTATCATCGTCTGCAATGATCAAATGACTCATCACCATTCTGTTTACATACAATAGTTACGAGTATGTTCCATACCAGACTTGGTATATCCTAAGTGAATCATAAGGGAAAGATTCGATTTCATGTGAATATGTGGTAGTATGTATGCTTCTCGGATTTTAAATCGTGTCTTCATCTGGACATTCCTGATACTCCATACTTGTCTTATCCTAAATATCTCACTTTGTATTACTTGTAATCTCGTATATCTATTTACAATACCATTGAAAGTCACGTGCATTCTGATTTTCTGACGTCAAACTATAACAGTTTGGATTCTTGTGTAGGCGCGATTGTTTGCATCAGTTTTATGTTCTTTTCCAGTCCGTGAACATCTTTTTGTTATGCGTTCGCGTCATTTGTGTTATCAAGCATTATCATGTAAAAGTAATCTTCCATTGTCAAGATTTAGAAGTGATGGACAAGTATGAATCCTATTTGTAACACTTCGTCACTCTACGGATTTGTCGTTATATTAAGCAGAGGATATAAAAAATTGCAAATATGACGTCTGAATTATGAGGTTATGGAGAACCAGTTATTTCATTTTTGTATCAGTGTTCCCTATCTGTATTTGACCTGTCCGCCAAGCGGCAAAGTTGGTATTTTGATAAATAAAATGAAGCACGAACGAACATTTTCTGGTATTACAAATGTACGTCGTATCTTTGGGGAATAGTTTTATAAATATGTGATTGTATTGTACTTTTCAGTACTGTCCTGTTTATCGAACACCTTTTCATTTTCGAAGTTTTTAAGTGTTTAGTACTTGGTATCTACGAGTCGCGAACCAAAATTATAACCTAACCCAACTACGATTGCGTGATAAATATTATAAGTTCTTATAATAATAAATAAGTACTTAAATACACGATATCACTACAGTACACCTTTGCGGTCAGGGCTGGAGAAAACGTTTTGTTTATTTACTGTTGACAAGGTTTATTACAACATAATGGAAATTTGTTTTGTGTGTATAAAACTACACCTATTGTTATCATAAATAGAATCGATAGTTTTTGTTACCTAGTTAAATCTTTTAGGGATATCGATTTCGTAACTTCTTTGAAAGAACGACCTCGCACTCGATTTAAAATGACCTTTAGCTGTTGTCACCACACTACTCTATGGTCGATATACTTATGGTGACTTAAAAGTGAGACCTTACTTAATGCTAAGGTTGATAAAATTGTTCTTGAAATGTATTAGAAACGCCATTGAGTTTTACAGGCGAGTTATGTCCTACAAGATGCAAACGATGCACGGCAGCTGCGGTCGCAAAGGCGAACCAAGGTAGTAGTGGTGAGTCCAAAAACCGCTGTAGTAGCTCACAAATGTGTGTAGGTTTGTAGTAGAATATCTAAACATTTCATATGATGCTACGATGTTGGTGGTCTCACATGTAGCGCTATGAATCTCTTGGCATCGGATTCACTTTGGATCGGTATGTCGATGATCACTCGCATCATTATTGACGTCGTTTCTGTACACTGTAACACACATACATTCATCAGTTTCAGGATTCCATTCTTCAAAATGTGAGCATCTAAATGTGGTTCCTGGAAACCTACCAAATTAATTGCTTTGTCATGTTTACATATTATGATGATTTTGGCAACAAGCCGTCTACAAAATTGTATGAATCCCTTTTTAAGAACATGTCATAAAGATTACATAATGCAGAATATAATGAGAACATAGATTTCAGCATATGCTGTTAAAACTAACATTTGAATTCTTAAAACTTTACCGTTTCTGAGATATTGTCAGTCTTCTAGTCTTGATCAGTTATTAGCGCTATTATTATTGTTTACTCTCTGATGACGTGAATTGATGCGTTAACTTATTCCTTGAGCATTTAATTTACGTCACGAGAGGCGTGTAGAGCAATGTCCATGTTCATTCGCTGCCAAATGTTGACTTGCCCATTCAGAAAAGGCTTCCTCATTTCATTTATGTCTTCCAAAGTTGAACTAATCTTTTATATTCTTCGAGTTACATTTAAATTTTCCTTAGCGTCTAGCGAGTTATTCTTCTTAAAACTGTTGGATTTGAATAATTTACAACTGAAATTACGACTTAGATACGTAGAACGTATTATTTTTGCGCTGACTCACCATAACCGAAGAATTATGAACAGAATGACAAAGGCAAGCTTTAGTCCCAGCAATTTGTCGTCTGTTGAACGTAATGTCAATTTGCACAGTGCACGAAAGTTGTCAATAATTTGACGTGAAAACAAAACACGCGATCGTAATAAATTACCTTCGAATTCCTCTTTATCTTGAGCATGCGACATATTTTTATCATTATCAAAATAGAACGGTATCTCTGTTACTGTTACGCGCATATTCTTCAAGATTTTCGTCTACAGTTTTGTTACATAATGTCACCGACACCCCAAGGTGTGTTGCCTCCTCGACATTGTGCCTGCGCGTGGACATTATTAATCGATAGATAAGACGTGACGTAAAATGACCCCTCGTGGTTTGTGTGACTGAACTAAAAACAGGCTTAAACTAGATTCCCTGTAAGCACTTAGTTATGTACGTTACGTATCATGTACACCAAATAAACCGTTAATACTTGCCATGTGTCGTCTACGATAAAGTTATAGACGGGGATTAAATTATACAATTACAGTGCATGTTAATATTGGATTATAACAACCATAATCATAAAAGATTTATGTACCGCTTCGTCCTTGGTACGAAAGTTAAGTTCTTTGCTTTTTGGCATTCAATTATGTAAATTAATTGCTTTGCTAAGGCTTTTTTATGAGAAGGAAATTGAATATTTGTTCTGAACTACACTTCCCTGATAAAACATTTTCCATTTATGACAGCGGACTTCCGTAAGACGTTCTATAGAATCGGTTCTCAACATTTTGACATTGAAATCGTTTTTATCAAGTTCATGGTTACGCTTTGCTTATCTATCATCCAGTGTATGATATGAACTCTATCTTCAGTTATTTTGAGAACAATAATGTTCGTCATGTATATTTAAGCATAAAGACGCCTTTGTTAGTTATTTAAAGCATAATATCTTACAGTATATATCTTAACTAACAATAAAAGAGAGTAAAATATATGTCCTTCCGTGTAACCTTGGGTATACAATGGTGATTTTCGAGATAAGCAATTTATTGCGAATTTGTGGCGATTCGTAAATTGTTTCGCGTAACATTTTTTCATTGGCTCGTAAATCGAGGTCGCGCAGCTGACGCGAAGCACGACTTGTGTCGCTTTTTTTCTAATTTAATTTGTCTTTTTTACGGCTCCGTTCTTTTCCGCAATTGTGCTCTAGTTTCATTCCTCAGTACCTATATGTAATGAAATGGAGAAGGTAGACAGAGCTCTATTCTTCACATCGGGTTCATTGGCAAGAGGCTCAAAATAAAACTCGGAGACGATCATTGCCGTCGTGTCCGCTGTGCTCGGGCGAAAATAATGTACCTACCTGTTGAATTTTATTTAAATACACACCCAGGCACTAAACCAGGCGCGGGGAGGGGTTCCATCCTTATGTTGTTGATATCCGATCTGTTCGTACGAAGCGATTTGCTTCTTCGTTCATTATGCGAACGGCTAAGGAATGGAACAGCCTGAATTTGCATCTGTATTTCCCGAAACCTACAGCCTTGGGATCTTCAAGGCCAGAGTGAATAGGCATTTACTGGACCCGCATGCTCCATCGTCGACCTCATAGTCGCTTATCATCAGGCGTGATCGAGGTTAAATTCGGGTTTAGTAGTAAATAAAAAAAAAACTTTCGAAGTGTCATGTCTCACTGTTCATATTGTTTATTTTACTCCTTTTGAGCGGAAACGCTTTGGAAGATGGGTATCTAGATCCGTCGAAAATTCCATGCATCTGAGAGCAACGTTCTGTCTGGCACGTTCGACATGTAAAGTGTTGTTACGTTCACATACATGTCAGTGTCTATCTGAATGAACGAGATGGATAAAAATTGTTGTTTCGATTTTTGCACGTCGATGCATGCGCTGTCCTAGGCCCACTGATATTTTCCGACGCGTAGTAAGTATATAAACTCTAACGTGTGACAAAGTAACTAATACATTGACCTTATGCAATTGTCCATTCGACGTTTTAATTCACCGTTGCCTCAATAATAACATCTTCACATTGAAAAGTGTTCATGTGGCCAGTAATTATTATTATAACTATGAGTACGTTCCAAAACCAGTTGAAATTATTCACGTTGACAGTTGCACACGTTCCATGGCTTGTTTCAAATATAAGTTTGATTAATTTTCAGCTGTTAACGCGGTAATGGAACATGGACAGTTGTCAACTGGTTATGAAACGCTCTCTATATAAACAAAAAACTTTTATTCTTCAGTGTAGCCTGATTTATAGAGTAGAATTTAAATAATGTCAATTTTCCATACATCGATTTCAAATATCAAAGACATTTCCAATGGAAATATATATGAATTGCTTTTGGTGGCCACTTCGGAATCGTTGCCATATAGTATACCTACAGGCAACAATTCCGAGGTAGCCACCATAAGCTAAACAAAACGGCAGCTTACACAATCTAATATAAGAGGGGCGGTCCATTAATTTTTAGTCAAATAGAAAATAAAAGAAATATTACAAATGTTTATTTACAACTTTTCAAAGTATTATCCTGCGGCATCAATGGACTTATGCATTCGACTGAACCAACTTTCAAAACATGTGAAAAACTGTTGTTGCGGAAGGTCGAAAAAAGCCGCCTAAATTGGTCTACTGCTTCGTCCGCAGTCGTAAATTTCCTTTCCCGCAGAGATTTCTTCAACGTGGGGAACAAAAAGAAATCATACGGAGCCAAGTCAGGACTGGATGTGTTAGCAATTGCACGTCCGAATAGGATAAAAAGTCCATGGTTCTGGCAGCCGTGTGAGCGGGAGCGTTGTCTTGGTGAAACATTATACCACTCGTTCCGCTCCTTGGACCATCATCACTCAGCTCCTGGAAGGCTTGCGGCAGACAAACCTCGCTATACCTTTGGTTATTAACTGATCTTCGATCAGTGGAATTACGGCTACAGGCCAACTAAGACGGAAAAAAACGGCAACCATTAAGAGGCAGCGCGCCGCCGGCGTGCCCTCTCTACAGCTCTTGCATACAAAATGTATGAAAGCGACGGGTGCAAAATAGACAGGCGCGCCGCCTCTTTTATATGTTTTGCGCCTTACGCATGCGCATGTCCATTGGCGTTAATGAGTTGAGCTCATTACACCGGCACAACCCAATACGGCTGCGTTCGCCTAGGTTACGTTCATACGTTTATCGGAATTGTCTTACAGAAACAGGATAACTTTAAATAGTGACAGACTGTTGCTGCCATCTTTTGTTACTTTACGAACACTTCATCTGACTGAAAATAGTCGTCCTCAATCATCAGATTGTGAAATCCTGTCGCAATAAGTATTTGTTATGATTTCTTGACATTCGTATAAATGTGTCAAATAAATTAAAGCGACATAGTACCAAAGGATTTGCATTGCAGCACATATCCGTGAATATGCAAGCATTGCAGATTTTGCAATAGTTTACAAAAATAAATAGCAATAATACTTTTTGTAATTCGCAAACGTCACCAATTTGGATCTTACGATAGCGAATCTCTATACTCAATCGTACGACTGCAATCTATGATACAATAGGTATATGTAGATAGACTCATTATTGATCGAAGTAGTGTCAATAAACAATGACGCATACATTATATATATATGCCCACGTAACTTTGATTGTAAGTACCGATGACCTTTGACGTGGATAGAGAAGTCATACTTTCTGAAAGGTTACCCAAAGACTGTTTTCTTAATCACTTATCGTAAAGAAAATCTTATTAATATCAAGAGGATGCTAAGATACCTATTTGTATGGTTTCAAGAAAATAGCAATCTTATTATATAATATATATATCAAGAGGATATTCTTAAAACCCTACACACATAAAACTTTATGATTAGTTATAGTGACAAGTTGATAACAGAACAGTCTTTGGGCAACCTTTAATATAATATCACATGCCGGGTATGACGCGCTAGACTTGTAAAAAAATTGGCATCCGCAACAGTGTCATAGCATGGTGTCTGACGGTATTGCCCATCACCCATGATTTGTAGGTGATAATAATAATATGTTTTCCGCGAAGTCTCGCGTATAAAACCGGCTATCGCCATCACGCCACTGAATCTCTCGTCTTATAAAACTATCAACTCATTTTATGGCTATAAAATTAGTACGAACTTTTCGAAATTAATTTAATTTTTTATAAACATAATATTATCTATAATACTTTATAAGTCAGTTTAACTCGATAAGAACGCTTTATTTAAATACTATGATATCAATTCTTAAGCTTCGGCCACATTTGCTCGCAACGATATGCTGCCTTTCTGTCACATGTAGCGAGTGCGATTCGCGCGTTTCACGCGAATTTCTACACTCGGTTGCAGGCCCAAGCTTAGAAATGTCGGCGAAGTGAATGACTATTCGCAGCGAGTGCGTCCTGTCACACGATTCGCGCCAATTGATCGAACGTGATCAATTCAACTCGCGGCGAATGATTCTTTGTCGCACGCAGCGAGTAGCTTGTCCCACCAAGCGAGTTTGCTCGCGGCGATGACATTCGCAGCGAGTATTCGTTCCGTATGACCGATGCTTTAGTTAGATTTTTGTTTTATTGGATGGAAATGCGAAATTTTGAATTATACGCAGTAAGAATAAGCAAAATGTCCAATGTGCAAAATGTCCAACTTTGGTCATTTTAGCAAAAGTCCAATACGCAAAATATCCAATACGCAGAATACCCAAAACGCCAAATGTCCAATACGGAAAATGTGCAACTAATTGATTTTTTCCCTCTGAGATGCGGGACTTCAGAATATCCTCAAGCCGGTTATCTTCTGTCATATTTTTAGACCATAATGGAATAATGTTGAAGTTGTTTTATGACTAACAAATAAATATTATTGCGTCATTTGTAGGTGATAATGAGTTGTTGGCGACTTCTCGCATATCCAGTTCACGATCGTGAAACGCAACTAATAGATTATCGAACTAATATATTAGTACCATCTCAGCCCACACTGTCCCATTATATGAAGAGGAGATGAATTTTTGCGAAGTTTTTCAGCCAATCTTCTTATAATCGTAATAATAATTGATAGTATGACTATACGGAATTATCCTGGGGAGCTACCATCTTTTAAACTATTTCTGCCGTAAAGCTGCAATGCTTGCATTGTTGTGTTTCAATCAGTCATTCCATCTAATTCCTCATTGTTAGCAGCACATCGAAAACCCTCTAATAACATTATAGTGAGGCGAGATGTTTACAGGCGACGGTGACTATTTACCATCCGGTCGCCCGTTTGTTCGTCTGCTCTCTTTTAACGTGGGGCGGTTCAATAATTGTTAGTCAACGTCTTGTTATCATCCTCATTGTTTTACTTTTATTATCCATTGGAGACAAATTTTATAACAACTCCTTGGCAAAATATTACTGGCTGGCGAACTTTAGTTATTTTTAATTAATTGTTAAAATCATGTCTGTCACTTTTCTATCGCTACGATGGATATAACGCGGGAAGCATTTCGTTCTATGATGATGATGAGGGTTAACATATAAGGAATCACATGAAAATTTAATCAGTGCTCCATCACTTGCCACCATCACCTATTGGTTTCGTGAGTTAACGCGTGGTCGGAGCGACTTAAAAGATGACCTTAGACCGAGGCGACCACCAACGGCAGTAACTCAAGAAAACGTCATCAGGGTGGAGTGGCTAATAAAGGAATGTCGGAACATTACCAATCGCGAGCATCAGAATAACTGAAGATTGGAATTTCCATCATTTTACATGATCATCTTAAAGTTAGGAAGGTTGCATCGCGATTGGATACCCCACTCTCTCACAGAAGAGCAGAAAGTCCGACGTGTAGACTGATGCCAGTTTATGCTAGATAAATTCGACGGAGGTAGCTCACAAACGTTTTTCTATTCTATTCTTCTATTCTATTCAAAAGGTGACCTACATCTCTACTTGCGATGAATCTTGGTTATACAGCTACGACCCGCTTACGAAACAGCAATCGACAGAATGGGTCTTTGAAGAAGACGATTTACCCACTAAGGTTGATCACAGTCGAAGCGTCAACAAAAAAAATGTTGTCGTTTTTTTCCGTCGTAGTGGGCCTGTAGCAGTAATTCTACTAGAAGGTCGAAGAATAATTAATAGCCAATGGTATAGCGAGGTTGGCCTGCCGCAAGCCTTCCAGGAGCTGAGTGACGATCGTCAGAGGAGCGGAACGCGTACAAAAAATTTTCACCAAGACAACGCTCCCGTTCACACGGCCGCCAGAACCATAGACTTTTTAACCCATTCGGGCGTGCAATTGCTGCCACATCCTCCCTACAGTCCTGACTTTGCTCCGTGTGATTTCTTTTTGTTCCCCACGTTAAAGAAATCTCTGCGGGGAAGGAAATTTACGACTGCGGACGAAGCAGTAGACCAATTTAGGCGGCTTTTTTTCGACCTTCTGCAAGAACAGTTTTTCACATGTTTTGAAAGCTGGTTCAGTCGAATGCATAAGTGCATTGTTGCCGCAGGGGAATACTTTGAAAAGTTGTAAATAAACATTTGTAATATTTTTTAATTTTCTATTTGACTAAAAATTAATGGACCGCCCCTCGTACTGTAAAAAAATAAAATGTGCTTACTAATTAGGGTCGCGGTCATTCTATGGAAATAACCACATAGAATGACTTTCTTGGCAGATTTAATGGCGTGGTTAGCTATTGGCTTCCCCATTTCAGCCATAACCATGTGTTATTAATTATTATATCATCGCATTGACGCGTCACGCTTCTGGCTCACCAAACAAGTAGGCTATCCCACTGATTTTATGAGTAACAAAATAGTACTTCCTGCAATTAAATTAAAAAAAATTGATCGTCACGCTGTCTGGAGAGCCCATTTAGCGCCGATCTGTATGTGATAGATAATGTTTTTCCCGCGACTTATATGTAACCAGTTTGAGCCGCATGTTGCCGCATCAAGTCACGTTTCTGAATATAGCGTTTCTATGGTCCCAGGTACATAGTTGTTGTGACCCAGCTCAAGATTAATCTGACTAAAGACATGACCACTGGAAGACACATCAGGCTATCTATACCCTTAAGTACTTTGTCGCTTTTACTTATTTGAATGAATGAATACTCTGACACGTTCATACGAATGTCAAGGGATAATTAAAAAAAATTGCGACAGGGTTCAATTGAGTATAACTTGATGTGTCTTCCACTGTACTATTTTAAAACTATAGTCTATTCGAGTTAAGAAAATAGTGAGTCATCGCTGTCGTTCGGCCTAGCCACGCCCACTGACCAATCACGGAGCAGCAAATTAGAAAGTCAAGTTCACATTGACCAGTTCAAGGCAGACCCTCGTACGAAACGGCCGTGTCCTTTGCGCATTACAGTAAATTTTAAAATGAACACCTCACCTATTCGTAAAAATAAAAGTGGATCGATAATTCATAGCGGAGAAAGACGAGTAATTTACAATTGTTTGAATCTTTATTCGACTGTGACTAGACCTTTACCCTGCAGTTGCACTGATGACGCACTATTTTCTTAACCCGAATGGACTATAAAAGATAAGTCGAGTTATAAGTAGTCTAGTACATCTACGTCTAGGTCTATTAAACTGTACTTTAGGTACTCTCAATCTTTAGGTACTATCGTTTTGTACGCATAGTATCACACTAATTTTGTGCAATAAAGAGTATTCATTCATTCATTCATTCATTCTCATTTTGACATAGCTTTAAAAGAAAAATGTTTTCTACATAGATACATATTAGAATAATGCTAGCCTGACTGTATCTGTGTGCCATATGACCTAATTTCAATGTTTTTATTCCTTGGATCTTTTTTACGTTATTTGATAATATTATACTTAATAAATAAATAACTCTAACAGCTTGTAAACGGAAAATCGGTAGGCATTTAGGTAATGTTTTATTAATTACACTACGTCTTAGATTAAGCGTTTAAGATTTTCAGTTGCTCTTGTTTCACGCAACGTGTAAAAATACAAATATACTTTATTGCACACCCGGGACAAAAACAAAACATACAACATAAAGAGAGGTATAATACAATGTGCAGAAGGCGGCCTAATCGCTTTAAGCGATATCTTCCAGGCAACCTTCAGGTGATGGAATAATCATAAGATACATAATATACGGGTGCAAAAGGCGTATGAAATAGATACTACCCTCAAATAAATAAACAATAATAATATAAAAAATAGGCATTTTTTCTAATTTCTGACCCTTTTACATTACAGTGGTTTGCTTGGAAATCAGTAGTTTATCAGCCAACAAATATATGTACGACCAACCACTACCCACAATATATTTAGATACAAGATTTTAGATTCTGATCTCATGGTAACATAAGGATGACATAAAAATGAGATTTTATTAAATGTTCTTAACCAATAAGAATAATTAGCATCAACAGTGTTACGAATCTTCGTATTACAATGAACCAACAGATCGAAACATCTTGATTGTCCATTTAAAAACATGAAACGTAGTTTACCCACGAATTTTCCGGAAAATAAACCACATTAATTAGTTTTGTAATGTATATGCTTTATTTGCCGGAAAATTAGGTAGTATGATTTGCAAATATATTGTTACTGGTATGTATGACTGGCAGTTTTGGCGTAACCGACAAAATTAAATTGTCAAAAATGACTGCAATTCTCTAATTACCTATTTTTGCCCGCAAAGCAGCAATGCTTGTATTGCTGTTTTTTCGGTTTGAAGAGTAAGAGAGCCAGCGTAATTAACGGCACACGAGGCACCACACCATCTAAGACCTAAGTCCTCAAGGCAAGCAGCGCTACGAAAACCTTCTAATTACATTATAGTGAGGTGAGATGGCTATGGGCGACGGTATATAACCACTTACCATCAGATGGCCCGGTTGCTCGTCTGCTCTCCTTATATAATACAATAAAAAAGTTTATTATCTTATAAACTCGTCCATTGAGTGAAAGCAACTTTATCTCTAAAGTGTATCACGCTGAGCTAACAAAATAAACACTTCCACATTATCTTAAGTGATAAACTACATACTAAGTAAAGTATTCGAAAAATTAATATTTTTCTTTCTAATAATCCATTTTCTCTGCCTGTCTGTTCTAATCGTTCAATTCAATTACTATGTCATTAGATTTCTTTTAGATTAATCTTTGCTGGCAGTCGCACTATCTTCTATGGTCTAGTATGGCATCGCATAAAGAGTTTTACATTCTAGATTTAGACTATTGTTATTATTTTGCCGTTTTAAAATATTATATTTCTTCGATTCCTTGTGATATCTTGTCTAACCAAGTTATGTTTTCCATTTTTAATTTAGGTAGTACCCGAGAGCCGGTATTTTCTACAAGTAAAGTCAACTTCACTAATACCTAACAAAATGATCGTTGCAGCTTTCTGTATAATTTTGTTATCTGTTAGAGGTTAGTAGGTCGCTTTCTCAGTAAATTGTGTTACCCGTAATTGTTTTTTAATTAGTATCACACTCCATAATTTGTACCAGGGAGTTTCCTTTACAAAAAACTGGAATTGACAAATCGGGAAACTTTAAAGCGCTCACTTAGTCGTGATCAAAAGTTAATCAAACCCGTCGTTCTCAGACGCACCTATGTTTTTAAGTTCAACACGCCTTTAGACTACATTCCAGAATACCTAAACACACAAATTTTATTTTTACTACTCATTCGTTTTTCTTTCATCATAAGTTTGGCACTTTATGCCGACGTTCATTGCTATTCATTCATTTTTACGAAAGTTTAGAGAGTAAACAAGCGTCTCGCCAAAATAACTTCAGGTGTTCACTGAACACACCCACCACTGACTGTATGTACGTACGGTCGCTGTGTGTTCGATGGTTCCGTAAACGGTGATCAGTGTCTATACACGCTGTGACCTTTCAATGTGACAGCGTCAATAGAGGGACCGTTCGGCGTAATTCCAAAGGCGGCTGCAGTACAGAAACCTATATACTGTGCTGTAATGTAACACTTCGCGGAGTAATTTTGATGCAGAAATATATCGAAATTGTCCCCAAACCCGACTGCAGGAATGCGATTCTCGCAGCGTTCAACATACAAAAGTCGAGCGCTACGAACTTCTTGTCACGCTCACACATGTAATGTGAGCGAATGAGATAGGACTAATGTCGAATTCGACATTCCATTACGAGAATCGCCGTCCAGCACAGCACATGCAAACGTCACCACGCGTGTCTCTAATGTTCCCGGGTTCACGCAAGGATACGGAAAGGTTTATATGTTTCCGTCGCCGGTTGAGGTAGAAAATCTCCGTAGAAAAGACGAGGAAGAGATTTTTGTAAATTACCCAAATACAAATATACTTACCTTACTCTTCGTTTCCTTTTTAGGAATCCGTAACCTGAAGGGGAAAACGGAACCCTAATGCTGTCGCTCTGCCGTCCGTCCGTCACGTGCTTTTGGCTCGTAAACGGGACAAGATACAGACTTCAAAATTTCACATAATAATTTCATATATTTTCAGTCTTTGATGTTCCGTTTTTTTTTTCATTTTCTTAGAATACGCAGCGTTACTTTTGGCAGCTTCTATTCATTATAAGTAACAACTTTTAATAATGAGAAAGTTTTCCCTTGTCCTTTAATTATCACCTTCGGCAACAAGATATCATTTCAACCGGCTAATTTGGCACTAACTACTCCCAATAGATTAGATTTTTCCTAGAGCTCTTAGCGGAGATAACGAAATCTAGAGTTTTTAGCTCTCCTCTGCTAAGTCTAATTATGTCTAAAAGCTAGTAGTATGACACCAGGTCCACATTCAATGGACACTCTAAAGTCACGCGCGCTTTTGGCATGAAATCAATTTAACAAGTCGTCAGGTTATTGTTGTAGAATCTTAAAGGCCACTATAAGGTGATATAAGTAAACATAAATTATATGGATTTAGCCTTTAGTTTGTAAACAACTATCATCATCATCATCAGCCCATGTCGTCCCACTGCAGGGTATAAGCCTCTTCTCTTTTGTGCCACTCTATACGATCTTGTGCTAGTCGCATCCAGGTCTTCGATGCGACTGTGGTGATGTCATCCGCCCATCTGGCTGCTGGACGACCTACTCCTCTTTTCCCCAACCTTGGCCACCACTCAGTGAGGGCTCTGGTCCACCGGCCATCACCACGTCTAACCAAGTGTCCCGCCCATCGCCGATACACAACTATATATAAACAACTATAATAATTGCAAAATAGTGACTCGGTATTTTATAAATAGCGTTTGTAAATGATTCTGACCAATCATGACTAATTTATAATTATACTTTGAAATCCTAATAATAAGCTAGAATCATCGTTTACATGGAAAAGTATGCTAGCTATAAAAACATTTATCATCAATTTGTGGTCAACAAAAAACTTAGTTTTTAATTTGTTTTGTTTGTTCAAAAATAGCTAATGAACAGGCAATCGATAATCAACTCATAAACATTTTTGTTCTTAGCTGAACATATTTTTAGACTATAATATTTTTTAATAAATACGAAAAATCATTGAACGAAAGAAAGCTGAATCTGATACAACTTTTGTTAAATCCTTCTTTCTAAACATTGAAATACAATTTTGTCCTCTTCTTTACGACTTATTTATCATGATTAGACTGAAATAATTTACTGTTTCACGTTTTTTTTTTGATATTTTTATTAAATACGGCATAATTTACACATCTTCAGGGTTGTTTATATTTTCATTACTACATGTAGGTAGATAAATACAATTTTGCGTTTGATTTAGTTATCGCATTTGGTGTTAAAAGTGTATGTTTCATTGTTACAGCGGTAAAGTTCCAGGAAAACCTGCTGAAGACAATGATCCAGATTGAGAACACGTTCTTCGAACTCGGAAGGACATCGCAAAGGAATTGTCTCATTATCTGCGACAGAGGAGCCATGGACGCGAGTGCATGTAAGTTCTTTCTAGTGCATGTAACAAAAAACTTCTTACTTACTTACTTACTCCGCTGGCGCAGCGACCCGAAGTGGATCCAAAAAAAAAACTTCTTGAATTGAGTTAATGATTGGAGTTAGAAAGACGCCACTCTTCCTCGGATTGACCGTCCTCAAACATTACCATTTGTTGCACCGTGTATGGCAGAGTTAATGGGGTGGATTGCCATTGCCTTTCCATTTCACACACTGGTAATCTCAGTGTACATGCAATGTTTTCCTTCACAGTTGGAATAGTCGGTAAATGTAGTCTTTGAAAAAAGCGAAAAACTGATTGGTACATGACACGACATTGTATGGTTTCGAACCCGGACCTGGGAGTGCCGCGAGTTTGTAAAACTATACCTATTTATAAATTAATTAATTATAATAAATTCTTATACCGTCTAGCCATGTGTAACAATCTTGTAACAACACCAACATCTTGAGATAACATGATTTAATAATAAATAAACATCCTTTGTTTTCAAATTTTATCTCGTAGAATTATTGATATAATTTACTACATAAGTATGTAGTACATTGAAATATGTTATTATATTACCATAGGAAACTTCGCTTTTGTTTAATCTACAAATTCTGCAATATTTTCCGCGAACATACTGCCATATTTTCCTACACTTCTTTCCTGTAGGTAACGTTTCGTCTTGGGAATGTTCTGGCATGTGTTGGGCATTGGGATTTCCCTTCATATTGCGTGACTTAAGATTGGCAACGTACCGATTACGCGATTAGTTTTAATAATATCATAAGAGGACGGCTTTGTATTCCAATGCAATACGTAATTCATAAATGTCATACAATAAACACTTTTGGCGCGATTTCCGATTCTTCAAACTAGCAGCCAGCCAAATACGACCATTCATTGTAGAGAAATTACGCACATGACACCTAAGTAATAGAAGATATGATAATTTGATAATGCTGCATGCATGATAATCCAGTAACCGGAATTTAAGGTTTCAATCAATTAATCATTAGCAACCTGTTAATGTCCCCACTGTTGGGGCACAGGCCTCCCCTTTACTAAGGGGGTACGGGCCATGATCCACCGAGCGGGCCCAGTGCTGATTGGTGGATTTCACACACCTTCGGAAACTTTTCATTTCCTCAGGCATGCAGGTTTCCTCACGGTGTTTTCCTTCACCGTTAGAGCAGTCGGTTAATGTACGTGTCATAGCATTGCATGGTTTCGAACCCGCATGGGAGTCCGGCGTCCTAGTCACTAGACCACCGTGCCCAAATTTATACATGCCACGGTTTCGAGCCCGGACCTCACGCATGGGAGTCCGGCGTCCTAGTCACTAGACCACCGTGCCCAAATTTATACATGCCACGGTTTCGAGCCCGGACCTCTTTTAAAGTTTAATTGAACCATATCATTTCTCGACAGAAATAAGTAAAGGATCGTATTCTCTACAGGCGAGGCCTATCAGGGTCTAGCGCTATCTAAAAAACCAATTAACGTCATGTTTATCTGCCCATTCCAGTTATATCGAAGGAAACATGGGAGGCGATGCTGGCAGATAACCACTGGAACAACGTGGAGCTTCGGGACAACAGATATAACCACATCGTTCACATGGTGTCGGCTGCCAATGGGGCTGAGGACTTCTACTCTACAGAGGTAAGAATTATTGCCTGTGTTTTTTATTAAATAATAAGAGCACACGAGCAAACGGGTCATCTGATGGTAAGTTATCACTGTCGCCACCTCTCTGTATTATTATTAGAGGGTTTTCAATGCAATCTTGAGAACATAGATGGAGTGCCTCGTGTGCCGGTAATTACACTGGCTCTCTTATACCCTTCAAATTGTTTAACCGTGAGTTGCAAGAAACGTCCTTAATATTAAGTCTCGTGTCATCAATATCTGGAGGTATGGCGTAGAAAGGAGTAGCATGTATTTTAAAACTTTAAGAACGTTTCGTGCGACTGACGGTTAATTTAATTAGTCAGTGTCAACGCGCGAGGCGTGCACACGCGGCGGTGAATATGCAATTCCATTACTGGTTATTAAGATGAAACGTCAGCGAAACGTCCCGTCAACCAGCAACGTAAGGCGGATATCAAAATGTCCGGGCCATGTGCACCTCCCTTACTCTTTCTCAAACGTCGCATAGTTTTAAATGCATTTTAGGAAACGGGAGTAGAAGTCTTAGAACAGGATTCGTGTTTGAGGCAAAATCGGTCTTTGTCATACATTCGCGTATCGCCGTCAATAACCGAATATGACCGAAGTCTCTTTTAAGAGCCGAATCCATTTCTAAGAGCTCACGGACTGTACTTGTGTGGTGATGAAGTTAACTAGTTACAGTAGAAAACAGTAGACAATAAAGTAATTTATTACTGATACTGTAGACTAATTACTGTCATAGTCACAGTTAAATAAGAAAGAACGGAAGACAAAGCATGATGACGATCGGTCCACTGTTTTGTCTTTTTTCTGAAGTCAAAGAAAAATACCAGTCATTCATTAATATCACAAGTCTCACGACAGCAATACTTAAGATATCCATCGACTTTCCTGTACGTGCCAATAAACAATATTAGATTTTTCTTGTTTATTTATTTGCATGTAATAAATGCATGTATCTAAAAACTGGTGGTGAGTGTTCCAACTAAATACAACTGACCTACCTACCCTCCGATCTACATCTGTAAATGTCAAAGTCGTACAATGTGAATTTCTCTAAATCAGAAAATGTAAATTTGCAAAATGTTCAAATCGAAAAATTAAGATCACTTCGTACAAGTCGTATTATTCCATCCGTGCATGACTGCTAAATTATCAATACCATAACAAACTGCTGATTAACTTGGAAATTCCAATATCTAGTTACATTATAATATTATACTTTGAATACTAGCAATCGTCCGTGGTTTCGTCCGTGTTTTACGTAATTAAATATTGTGCAAAATTTGGATTACTAGATCTATATTGACGGCATTGCTGAATTAGTAAACAGGCTATATTTATTTCGTAAACAAAATGAACTTTTTACATCAGTTTACAAACTATAGAATAAACACACGTGTTTATACATGTGCAGTATGAGCATGTAAATTATCTAAGTAAGGGAAAACGTGATTCAATGCAACGTAGTAAACGTGAATAGGTACTTAGTTCGGATTCCTCCGTTCTGCAGTCCGTTTATTATGTGACACCTCGGGATCCATTATCAGACAGGCATAAAATTGCAGACCTGCTATAAATTACTACAACGTGTAATGTTTCCTTCGACATTGACATATTGGCACAATGCCGAAATAATACGATTATAAAACCGTATTATCGATAAGAGGATTAAGTTTATTCGATATCGATTGTTTAAAATAGTCTGCTCTGAAGGTTTTCAAATGGTTGATAATTGCAAGATAGATTACGGATTTGGTATATTTATTTTGATTGTCCTAATATTAGTATGTTATTGATAATATTGTAAAAGACAAAAAGTACAAAGTCACATGTTTTGCTATCAAATGGATTGTCTGATACTAAAGTTTCCACAAGATTATATCAATTACAATTAATAATCCCTTCTGATACTATTAGTAAAAGTAGTATGTCACGTGATATAACGGCAGATTTACGTCATAAGACGATTAAAATTGAGTAGACAATTTTATTTACATAACAAGTTGGTGGTGACTTCTAAAAAAAGTAGCAAAGCAACTGATGTTAACGTGATGCCATTGTAGACACTGAAAATATCTTGAAATAATATCAGTACTCAATAAAGTTTCTGATAATAACTTCCAAATTACACTTTTTATAATAAAATCAGCTTTCCATTTTTTCTACTTCGTTTTCTGGTATGAATAATGCTGAATTCCATGTTTATTCCATGAAACGTTAATTCGTAAATTTGATATCTTACAATTTAATCTTTTCCAGGACCACGCATGCCGCTCGGAGGGCGTGGAGCTCGCCCGCGAGTTAGACTACAAGGCGGCCGCGGCGTGGGTCGGCCACCCCTACTTTGACGTGATCGACAACTCCACTGACTTCGACAAGAAGATGAACCGACTCATCGCCTGCGTGTGCCAACGTATCGGAATTGACACCGGCGACCGCCTCAACGTCAACTCCAAGAAGCGCAAGTTCCTCGTCAAATCTCCTCTGTGCGCCGATTCCGAATTCCCCCCTTTTCAAGACTTCGACGTCGTACACAATTACCTGCACAGCGATGTGCGTAAGGCGCAAGTCAGGCTCCGGAAACGCGGCCAGAAGGGACACTGGTCCTATATTCATACGCTGAGGAAATTCCACCCGACCAATGGACAGTCGGTGGAGGTTCGCACCCAGTTGACGCATCGGGATTATTTGAATTTGTTGCCGCAACGCGACGAGGCTCACTTCACGATATTCAAGAAACGCCGTTGTTTCATCTACAACAATCAGTACTACCAGTTGGACATTTATAGGCAGCCTACTCATCCCAGGTGAGATTCCTTACATATTTTAATTTGTGGGTTTGTGTTCCGTTTCTGAACGGCTAGGTGATGATAATTTTATTTTTAATATTAAGAAGAGCAAACGGGCCACCTGATGGTAAGTGATCACCGTCGCCCATAGACATCTCACCTCACTGTATTAATATTAGAGGGTTTTTGATGCGCTACTAACCTTGAGGACTAAGATGGATTGTCTCATGTGCTGGAAATTGCGCTGGCTCTCTCACCCTTCAAACCGAAACGCAGAAATGCTGCAGATATAGATAAGAGGGTGGTACCACCCCAGGCCATCCTTCACATTAGGATCTACCTACCATTACTATAAATAAAAGACGTATTCCCATCCACCCCCGCGTAGCTCCCACAATGTGGAGTCATTTTATCAAATCTGAATCTCTGAATTATTTACATACGGAATCCGAATATGTGGCTATCTTTTCGTGTATATTTGTCCCGTTAAAGATACCACCTCACTTTATTTATTCAGATGAATTTTGCATGGAATTTAAATCATGCTAATACACACACAGTCTCGTTAGAAAAATCTTGGTCATTTGTGAGTGTATAATTGAAACTTTCCAGGTGCCGAGGTCTGGTCCTACTAGAGACTTACAGCGCCGCGTACGATCAGAACGCACTGCTAGCGTCTCTGCCCAAGTTCCTCACGATAGAGAAGGAGGTGACGGGCGATCATGCCTATTCCATGTACAACTTGTCTTTGAAAGAAGACTGGAAGACTTCGACCAAGTATTACGCGGGTATGGACCGCCATGGTAAGTCAAATTTCGACTTCGCTTCGTTAGTGCTGACGCTGTGCGAAGCGGGCGCACGCGGCTGGCGAATATACATTGCCGGTTGACGCTAAGATATGGGTGTTAAATAACTTACTACGAAAAAATCAGTGATTTTGGGTACTGTGACGGATATTCAAAATATTATGTGACAAAATCACACTGCGCACCCTTCGTACAGCGTTGGGGTTACAGTATTTCTCACATCAGAGTTCACAAATGTTTATGAACATGGGAGACAAGCGATTCTAAATTGCAGCACTCGTACAAAATCTAATCTAAAACCTTAACATTCATAATTGTTTGTGAACACCTTTTTGGGAGCATCTTATGAAGGATGTCACACAGTTGTCGCTATAATTCTGACTTTTTAAGAAAAAAAACTAGAACATGTGTGGTATCGCTTTTATTCCTGGCACTGTTTTGATGGTTTATTACACTGATAATGGTACCTATACCTTGGCTGATTCCCGGCCTAAATTATTGTGACGATTTTATTTCTACTGTTTTGTCAGTTGTATTATTTTAACTAATACCAACAGTCGTACATGGTAGACGACAATAAAATGAAATATGTTTCAGTTATAGTTGAAATAATACGACTTCGTAATATGCATGTGAGACATAATTATGTAAACACTGGCGTAATTGTGTTATAGATTAGTGTAGACATCCTGTTAGCTTAGAGTTTTTTTACGTTGACCTCCTTCTTGTCTAGTTGTTGTCTTTTAGTGTCACTTTTTGAACGTGTAGCACTCGTAGTTTACGGGTATAATTCTTGAACACTCCTTTTCAACCTTTATTTACTTATAGCAACATATTATAAAGGCAGGGTTGAAAAGTTACTTTCAGGAATTGAACCCAACATCACATAACTGCTAGTGTGAAAATTCGTAGTTTCCCCACATTGGCTGTCCTTTTAAAGTATTAAAAGTGACCCATAATTTTGCAGATTCAAAACGTGTAATTCTGGGACATTCTGGTTCGCTTACAACTGATGAATCCACTAATACGGACTAACAATTCAAGATTTCTATTTTGTTTAATGGACACTAATGATGTTTAGTTTTTGTTTTGTTTATCAGTGACTTAACACAATTACGCCATCATTGTTTTATTTTGAGAGATGTGTTGTGTAATTAGAGTGTGGGGTTAAGAGGATTTTTTTTGGTTTATTAGGGCAAGCTAAGTGGTCGTTGAATGGCCACGGTGGTGACAAAGTCAATGGACACGATAAAGTCAATGGCCACGGAGATGAGAAATTGAACGGACACTGTGACGATGCCAACGGCTTTGGCGATAAAGTGAACGGGCATGGCGAACGGAAAATGAACGGGCACCACAAGATGAACGGCCACGGGGCCAAGGCCAACGGCACCGCCGCCCAGAACGGAGCCGCACACCACGCGGAATTGGAAGCCTTCGAGAATGGACACCCGATGGATCTCGAAACACCAAAGATTCCCAAGAACGTCGTTCTTAAGATTTAAATTATAATTATTTATATTACTTAGACTTAAATTTGATAAAATTCCACTTTGTAATGTTTTAATATACACGCAAAATTATTTGTGTTCTACGTACTGTTATGGCTCATTTACATTGTTCCGGCCACCGTATACGATAAGCTCACCGGATGTCATCGTTAACACTATTATAGTGACCGTATACGGCAATAGAACATTTTAAAAAAAAGTGTCTTATGTTGCTTCGGACATTTATTGTTTGTGACGTATCCGCCGCCGTATATTAGTTTACGTACGGCTGTATACGGCGGTCGGAGCAGTTTAAACGAGCCATTACGATTGATTTACGGTTAGATTAAAATCGTACTTATCTACTGACCTAATGCCTGTGTCTATGATTACATTAGGCTCTGAATTGTGTTTTTCTTTCCTACTTTATAAGGAACCAGTGAAGCCGCGGGCGGCTGCTGTATTATCGCAAATCTTAGCTGAAAAGCTATGTAAAACGCTGTATTATAATTGTATCTATTCAATGTATTGTATAAATTGCCAAATGAAATCTATTTTTTATAATATTCTTTGATCATTAAATAGTTTACATATTTATTATGTATCCAGAAACACCATTGCTATTTATATGAGCAATCTCGATGATTAACAAATGAATTATGGAAATTATTTAATTAGTTTGTGCCTTCCAATATATTGTATATTGAATACATTTTAATACATGTACCTCGAGTTTCATCCCTGTCTGTCATAAATATTAGGTACTTAAATGGATTGCAATAATGTAAATTAAATTAAGTATTGTTGCGGTATGTTTACATTAACATAGATTTTATTTACACTGCTATAGCATTTTCTTAATAGACTGCAATGGAAAAATATTTTTTATTGAACGAGCACTCGAATACAAAGGAAATTAGATTTTAAACATCTTGATAAATTCTTATTCTAGATTTTGAACATAAAAACTTTAAATGTCTGGATGTTGTATCGTCGACGTAGATTTTATTTAAACGTTTATTTCGGGGACCAACATCAAGAATTACTTATATCGAAACCAGTAAAAAGGTCCCATCCTAAGATCGTAGCGTTTAGCTTTGAATATTGTCGTTAGAGAAATTCTTGAGACGCAAAATTGTGGGTTAGATGCGCATAGAATCGATGTCGTCGCATATTTATTGTTCTCAAAAGATAAACTAGTACTTATTTAAGGCAAATGTCCTTTAAAATACTTAAAATGTAATTTACAAAAGTATTTAAGTAATCGTTAGTATAATGCTATACTAAGGAGAGTTGCATCTACAGATTGATACGTGTTGTTATGAAGCTAGGTATTTACTTTGGCAGAAATCCATGTTAACATCGGTAATGGCTGTGCTGTTATAATTTGAGAAAATGAGGTCTATGCTAAGACAAGTTGGCACACATGCCTACTGAATGTCATCTTGAAGCCCGTTGCACCAGTGACGTAATATTTATTGTAATCGTAAGACATACATTAAATTGTAATTGTAGGAATTGCTTTTTGTTTGTAATTCTTTGGCCAATGTGTCCTATATTACTTGCCAAATTGACTTGCGTATGATATCTATCACGTTAATAAGATTTTAATGACGCTATAATTTTTATTTATTTTATCATTACTAGTTTACAAGCGTACATTGCCATGGTGCAACAGCTTCCGACGTAAAACGAATTTGCATGTCTTTTCTTTGCATTGTTTCTGAATAAAGAAAAATGCATCTTGGAATCTGACTCGTTTTTAATTGACCTACATCCTTATTCCACTTTCCTAAAGTAGGTATCATCATAACAGGTTGGCATGTACCCCTGTAATTTCTTTACTGTACGTCCAGTGTTTATTCCTGTATTAGTAGTGCGTTCCAAAACCAGTTGAAATTTTTCACGTTGACAGCTGAGCACGTTCCATAGCTTGTTTTAAAAGAAATTGATTTTTTTTCTGTTAACGCGGTAATGGATGTACAGTTGTCAACGTGAATTATTGCAACGGGTTATGGAACATAAGTTATATCCAACTTACCTACTACTACTAATCCGGGACGAATCAAACTAGGGACAAAACTGCGATCATGGAATTGGATAAATGATTACTGGAATCATGCCGCCCACAAAATCTGTAGTTGCGACCACCCATCATCATCAACTAATAAAAATGAACTGGGGTCTAGCGGGGTAAAAGTAATAATGTGTTGCTGACTTTGTCTTCGAGAAAACTATTTTTTTACTTTTACCCCACATTTGAGTCTATCGACACTGCTAAGAAATAACACAATAATTTGCCCCTTTTAACCGGGCAAATGTAATAGTTCGTCAAGGTACTTTCTTCATTTCGGATTTCATCAAGTTGACGTAGTGATTTCTACGCCAAACAATCAATGAAACAAAAACACAGGTACATCTTATTTTTTATTAGCTTCTCTCTTTTTCTGTTCTTTGTACATTTGTATTACTTTCTTCCCCGGTACAATGCCTTGACTCAAGCCTGGCCGTCTTTTCTTCCTCTCTGGGCCCCCCTCCCAAACATCATCATCGGTGGGTGATTTGGATTCAATAACTACTTGTGGAGGTGGTACTGCTGTCATTGTGCCTGATCCCTCGCATACAACTGTCTTCAGTTTCTGTGGAATAAAGCATAGATAGATAAACAGTAACCCTTTTTTTACACATTAACGGAAAAAGAATTGACAATGACTGGAGCGAGTAGGTAAGAAAACTGATGATAATAATAATAAATCATTTATTTACATTTTTGTTCTAATACATACAATGTTTTGTAACATGGCAGGCAATATCGTAAAACTATCTCAGTTCGTCAAAGAAGTCATACATCAATTGGCCCGGTCTTAGTCCTTCCTTCTCCTGTTCCACTCTCTCTCCCAAAGTCATCCCTCACACACACACACATGCACCGTTAGCACTCAAACATATTGTAAAGCCTGTTTTATTTTCTCTTTTATTTTGTAACTACTTGCTCAATTACAAATAGCTTTGTAACAGTTTGGTTTCGTAACTGGCATCTATAGATTTTAATTGTTTGATTTATATATTTAATGTGTAATATTCTGTGAAAATATTAATATGTAGGTACTTGGTTGACACTGTTTCTTTTAAAATTATAAAAATAAATTATCTTTACTAAAGTAGTTAAACCGGAAATTCAAAATTATTATTTAACAGTAAACTGGTTTTTTTCCTCACAATCTTCTTTATGCTTATGTTACTTAACATGCCTAGTTCCTGGTATCTGGAAATCTGACCTGGAACTTTCCTGGATATGTGACCAATGCTCTCACCGATGGCTAGGATGCCAGACTCATATACACAACATATCCTATTCCTATACATTGTCCAGTCAAAAAGAACATGTCCTCATTGTAATTATCAATTTTGTTAGTAGTATTTAGAAAAAAAAAAAAGATTTCAATACAATGGGATACATCTTATCTTATCTAAAGATAAGATATGGGATACATACAACACACCTACCTGTTTGTCAGCTTCTAATTCCTCAACAGACTTCTGTATGTCGGAGTCATGTGCATACTTGCAGTTGTGGCCAAACCGACATCTGCCCTTCCGGTAGTTCCAGCATATCTTTTTCCCGTTGATCATCTGCATGTTGTCTTTGCCTGGAACCTTACAGTCATCGCCTATGTACTTGACGATTGTGTGCAAAATTGGAAACAAAGTTTTCCTAAACATAAATTTAATATTCAAGCTAGTTAAATTCTAAGAAATAAATTTTAACATACTAGCTGTCCCCATACATTAAAAACATTGTATATCCCTAACTATTGACATGTCCACAACATTATGCATGAACCATGAGGTTGTATTGTAATGTAACAGTAGCTTGTGAGCCACATGAGGCTCATGGCAGGGAACATGTTAAAATATGTGCTGCTGATTGTTTCTTGCGCAGCTTCTGTGCTCTCAGCAATAGCACCTTACAACACCTTAGTAGCTTGAAAAGTAACATTGCAAAAATGTTCTTTCTTATTTGAAATAAAAAATATTGACTTGACCTTACTCTAACCAAGAAAGAAGGTTGGTGGTTGGGTTATTTTGCAAATCCAAGATTAATCACCACACAGGCAGAGGCAGTCCGGGGTTTAGCCAAGCCACGACACAAATATGCTTATCAATTCAAACCTGTGTTCAGGTTGGTTATCTTTATTTGTTATGAATTTGCAAGCTTATAGACAATTAATAGAAAGTCAACATATACCATTTTAACATGTTTCTCCAATATGGCAGCCTTAGCGAGCTCAGCTTCCACGAAAGGGTTAGAAAATACTGAAGTCTGTAGTGTACTGTCTCCAAGCGCCGGCTTTGGTAGCTTCAGCTTCGTACATTCTGGTGTTGTCCTGGAAAGCGAGTGATGATGGTTATTCACAAAGGAAATGAAAGAAAAAATGAGGACGAGTAAATAGGTGGACAAAAAATAACTACTTTTCTCCCGGATTTTCTTCATCAGAATCACTAGAAGACGACGAAGACGAACCGTAATTTAAAAGGGCGTTCATTTTACCAACGTGAAGTAAAGAATGGACTCAAATTGTGAAAATATGAAAATATACAAAAGTCAACAAATTATATCACTACTATGAGAATGAATTGAATAGTTTTATGGCTGCTGTGGTTTCATTTCATTCATTCGGTTTTGTTTTCATTCACTCTCCATTTGACATATTATTTTTATCACGGTTTTCAAGCTCTCATTTGACTATGCAGTGTTGCGAACTAGGCCAACCCAAAAACTGCTAAAGATTTCCGAGTTGAGCTCTTCTATCATGCGGTAATCTTTGTTCCATGGGTCTTACTTATCTTATCTCTGGCTCGTCGAATCCAGCGGCCAAATGGTCGAGAAACAAGGATGGCAAGAGCGGCTAGTGACTAGACGAATCATTGCAGAATTATTGTATGGCAACATTGATATTTTTTTTTATTTGGTACTTTTGTAAAATGTTACCAGATAATAGATAAAATTTCCATTCGGAAGAAATTAAACAACAGCCAGTGTCAATGAAGCAGAACAAACAAACAAATGAGAATCCTTTGCATAATCATTAGTAATGATTCATTACATTAGACAGGGTATACCTTTAGTACTATGTAGATATAATTTATTTGTCACATTCAGACGAAACAAAACATTGGCCCTTTAGATACTATTTACGTAGATCTTTGAAGTTATAACTTTAGTTATAAAACTAACAACGTTTTTACACTTTTGTTATTAACGAACGAGGGTCATCCTCTCTAATCCGCGGGGGGAGAGAGAGGATGACCCTCGTTCGTTAATAACAAAAGTGTAAAAACGTTGTTAGTCATAACTTCAAAGATCTACCTAAATAGTATCTAAAGGGCCAATGTTTTAAATGTTACCCGTTTAAGGTACATACAATAAAAAAATCATTCAATATAGATAATATATTTGACCGTGTGCGATCGAGTTGACGGATCGTATTTTTAACTAACTGATCAACCGGTATAGGAATTGAACTTTTGTGGCATAGTCGCGAGACATCGTATTTTTTAAATCGGCGATTGGACATATATAAAATCTCACAATGACATAATCGCAGTCGCAGTCGTCACAAGCCGCAAGGCATCATTCATCAAGTGCGGATCCTAGCCACATAATGTTATTCAATATTTCAATAGATACCATTACGCTATGTGTGAACTTCTTCTTGAGCCTATTTATGGCCACTGCTAGGTATAGTCCTTATTCGTGTAGTTTTTACTTTTCCTGTATTTGTGTACAATAAAGTGTTTCTATCTATCTATCCTTCATGCACCACTTCATACGGTCTTGTAATATACTCATCCACAGTTTGTCCTCCATTTTGGCGATATCGTCCAACTAACAGGCTGGTGGTCTGCCCACTGACCGTCTCCATATTTTAGGCCTCCACTCCGTTGTTGACTCGGTTCATCGGCCGTCATGCCGCCTAGCCAAATCTCCTACTTGAGTGCGAAGAACTAGTTAGTTATCTGCATTTCAAGAAGTGGCTAAAAATCTTCGACGTATAGAGTGAAAAAATATTCCCTCAGTACAATACAAATATAATATAATACAATAAAAATGCAATAAAATTAAAACATGAAGGCAAATGGGTCATTGACTCAGCATAATGGATACTACGATTACAGTCTGTCTAACTTTTATAGTACTTAGTGAAATGCCTACGCACTTCGTGAAACGCCCCATTACGCCGCATACTGTGTCTACGACATATTTGTGTCGGTTAATTTAGTAGCTTTTTTATTTAATTATACAGTCACCCTGATGTGTCCTTTTTTTTTCTCTACGCCTATATGAGCAAGAGAGCTAGCGAATATATCTCGCTCGCTTTCACTTGCTTGCCTAGTTCACCGTGCGGTGACGGCGGCATCAATTTCAGAATTAATTACCATTTGTCGCAAAAAACTGCGCGTCCTTTAACTTTTCTAGACCAAAATCTCTAATCTCATCAGTGGTTGTATTAAAAACTTACATCAATGGCTTCAGACGAAGAAGTGGATGGTTCGTTTGCAGGTGAGGGTTCATTTTGACTAGTATGTCATAGGTAAGCCGCGAATAGCGGTATCATGTGTTTACTTGCGGTATAAATGCAATTAAAAATTGAGAGAATTTTGGCTATTCAACTCTAATCTTCACATAAGACTGGAAATTACCTCATCAGGTTATTGTAGAAGGTGTTTATTGATGTTATAATGGCGTATTTGTTTTTGTTTGGTTGTAAATATTTTTAAGTGGCAGTTAGTGACAGAAAAGAACATGCTTTATCCTCTCATTACTACTTAACAAGATGGACGCCGCCAAACAAAGGGATCAGTGGTGGTTAAGTGGAGGGCGCGCACATTTTGGCGGAATGTAGGATTGCTGATAGGTTTGGAGTGTCAAGTGCACCTGTGTATGGTGGGACTGGTTTGACCTGTTTGTCGTTACAGGCGACGACGACGTGGAGGAAGGTGAGGGTCAGAATGAGAACTCCGGAGAGAGTGATGAAGCACCACCAAAGGTAAAGATGTAGTGCCTACTTTTTTAATTACTACCATAATTTTAAACATACCTAGTATAATATGTATTGGCACTTAATATGTATTTTGATTTGCTTACATAAACTTGTTATCAAATTATTGAGTTGCCGATTTGTTCAATATTTTACACACGTCATAGGTACTCAGTTATTGAGCAATACTCAATTTATTTTAAATAATATTATCTTAGGAGGACGATGACTACTCACCAGAGGACAGCAGAAAGAAGAAAAAAGGAAAGAAGAGGAAGGCTCGTGGAGAGGAAAAGAAGGGTAGGAAGAAAAAGAGGAAAAGAAGGAATGAAAGTGAAGAGGTATGTAGGAGACAAAATAATAGAATAAATTATTCATACATACATTTTTATGTGACTTTACAGTATTGAGTGAGCACTTCGTTCCACACTAAGAAAAAAAATGCTTTATTGATCAGATCAATGTGCAAAAATCCACGAACCTTGAATCCCAAACTAGGAATCTTCAAGCATGAATCAGATCTGTATCTTGGAAACCAAATTTGTTTGTGTTGTGGATGCAAGTAAGATTTTATACTGGCATCTGAACCTATTAGGTACACATGATTTAAAGTTTTAAGTAGTCTCTGATTACTTAAAACTTTATTAGAATATTTTTTTAGGATTACTTTTATGTGGAATGATATTTGCTACTTGTGAAAATAATCATCTTGATAAGGTCTAACTAAAGGAACAGGAAACAAAATAATACAGATTTAAATTAAAACATTATATTTGCTCAGGAGTGGGACAGTTTTGGATAGAGTGGGAAACTATGCAGATTTCAGAAATCAAGCCTGGAAATCTGCACAGTTTTGAATGTAATGTAATAATAGTTTGTATCTGTGTAATTATAATTTTCTTTGTCCCATTTGAATACCATGTTCTAAAATCTTAATAGAGACTATGGCTCTGTTATCTATCCTGTTATCAATATCACATATCATTTTAACTTATCTGATAATATTGTAGGGTTTGTAGATTGGTACAAATTGTATCTATGAGTCTAACCAAAATTATTGACACACTTGATCTTGTTTGTTAATCATTCAGAACTGCACCACAGATGTTAACCATTTTTACTTAATTTCCCCAGGCTAAAAAGTACCATATATAATTACTCATTTGAAAATTATCATGCATTTGGGTAAATATAACTTATCTAAGATTTAAGAAATGTACAGTACATTTGCAATATTTGCACTCACCAAGTACCACACCAAAGATTATCTTACCTAGCAGTCAATTAACACCTGTCTAGCCATACTCAGCGTTCCTGCCAGCATCAAGAGTGATGGCTGACTATACCGAATAACTGTCAGTTGCACGAAACATCCTCAAAGTTTTAATTTAAACACATGCTAACCCTTTCTATTCCATAGCTCTACATACGTGACACGAGATTTAAGGTAGCCTTAACATTAAGGATGTTTCTTAAAACTCACGGTAATACCACAAAATAGATAAGTTACAGAAGCGAAACTCAGTACTAGCTTTCAAGCGCGGCAGCTAAGGTACTTTCCAAGTAACAAATATTAAATGCATTTCTTAAAAAATAAGAAATAGACAAATTGATGGTCCAATGTGAAAACAGAATTAAAATTCGTTGAAAAATAAAATAGCTACTTGCAATCAAAAATCAGACGATAGAAAGATACGTCAATAGAGAATTATGACGTCACTGTGACAGAGTATCTCTCCAGTACTAACTTTATCTATCAATATCTCTGTCGTTAGTTGTGATATCGAAAAACTAATTTTAGATCCTTCTTCAGGATGTCCTACATGGGACATCAGTTAATTGATGGAATATGAAATAAAAATATTAGTCAAATAGGTACCCTATTGTTTGAGTGTCTCGTGAACGCTAGGCTAGTACTGAGTTTCACTTCTATCTATTTTGTACGAATACTAAGGGAATGTTTAAGTAGGCACTAGGTTTATTTTAACTTCCTTTTAATAGGAGGATGAGTTCGGGCTGGAATTGGAGGCGGAAGGCGACAGTGACTACGCCCTTAGCGCGATGTCGTCGAAGAAGTCTCGTAAAGGCCGCGGCAGTAAGCACAGCACGCCCACCACTGCTCCAGCTTCGGATTCCGGATCTGGTGAGTTCCTTTAGAGATTATTAAAAAAAATTAAATGTGATTTATTGATACATACATAATATACATACATATTCTAAATACAAGAATCAACGAAGAATAAATAAAATTGATATTGTTTTTGAGCAGCACATTTGATAGATTCCGCATTCTTCATAAATTGATAAAGTTAATGGGTGGATTACCAATTTAATATTTATTTCACACAATCCACCCATCTCAGGTATAGAATTATGTTTTAGAAACCACAACAGTATTCATACCTTCAACTGTAGAATGCCACTTAAATCTGCAAATATTTTCCCCTTTTCCTGCTTTAATTCTACACAAATTGTTTGAACATAAAAACTAGGTAACTGTTATTGTGTATAATGTGATATTAAATCAATAAAAAACGGATTCCCTCGAGGTTGGAGTGCTTTCAAGGTTATTAGTGCAATGACCTTACGCGCCTAGTCCCATACTAAACTGGTGCACGGGCGGCGAAAGTTTGTTCGATGTAGTATTTACGTTAAATGAATGCCAATTTACCGGCACTCACGGGTTTCGTAGGTGTAACGTGTTTTATTTGATTCTAGTTTGAATTCATGTCCAAAGCTCATATTCTAAATGCTGTAGGTAAATGATGTGCCTAACAATGCTTATTCCATGTTTTGGTCAGGTCTTTGTACATGGTCAGCCTTTAGGTCATTAACCCTGTTCTGTTAAAACTTACTTGTTTATTTTAATCTTATGGGATATTACATACAAAAGTATCTTTAATACTTATTTTTAATTTATTGTTGCCGTTTATTCTCAATATTGTTTTTCACAATAAAAAGTATACTTTATAACCAGTTTATAACCATATGGTTAATTGGTTATGTTTTCTCAATAACTCAGTTCAAAATCTTGTTGCAATACGTTTCGGGGTAAGTATGTACGGTAATATGCCAAGACAAGTTTATTATTTCCTTCTTCCTTCTCATTTCCTCAAGAGTTACGACAAAACAAAGCAGAGTATTGTCGTAACTCTTTCGCTTATAGGAATCCGTACTCCGAAGGAAAAACGGAACCCCATTGCCTTCGCTGTGTCGTCCGTCCGTCTGTCTGTTCCAGCGGTCTAACACCTATATAGTAAACGGAATAAGATACAGTCTTCAAAATTTGATTTGGGTCAAGGATATCCTTGACCCAAATCTGAATATAAGTAGGTTTTTTATTATTCTTTTAGTAGAGAAACAACGACGTAAGCACCCGAGTTGTGAGATGAAAACCCTCACGAGAGTTCGGCATCCTAGCCACTACGCTTCTTCTTAGTCGTATTTCCCATTAATGGGGTTTGCCATTGTCTTCCTCATTTCACAAACTGGTTACCTCAGTACAGGTTTCTTCACGAAAAAACCGATAAACTCATTGGTACATGGACATTGAACATTGCGTGGTTTCGAACCCGGACCTCACACATGGGAGTCTTGCGTCCTAACCACTACGCTACTGGCATTCACTGACTCTACGATTCTCATAAAGTAATTGTAGACTACTGAGCCGATGAATGCTTATGCTTACAATGGCACCCGTTCTGATACTCACTCGCCAACTAAAACTTCGCTAAACAAAATTGAAACCATTAGATTAGACAAAGAAATTACCAGAGTTGTTGTCCAACAGGCATGCCCACAGTTGAAGAGGTGTGCTCCTCGTTCTGCCTCGCCGACGTCGACGTACAATACTCTGACGCCGACTTAGAGAACCTGACTTCATACAAGCTGTTCCAGCAACACGTGCGTCCTTTGCTTGTCAAGGAAAACCCTAAGGTGAGTTGGGCGTATCAAGTTTGTAAACCATATACTTAGATAGAATAGATCTGGTAATATCAAATAACTTTGTAATTGTCTTATTCTATTTTCGTATATGGTGTATACTCGTACGTATACTCTGTGATATATAGAGGTATTCAATATTGGAACGACATTTTGCCTAAGCTGATTTTAAACTCTGTATGTATATTTTTCAACTCATCTAACTAGATTTTGCCCAGTTCACACATGTATGTCCCGCGTAAAATTCATGTGGAAACGATTTGTTTATTAAAAATATATGTCCGTGGTTAAATATTTCACTACAATTTCGACTCGCTTAATGTTCCTAAATATCAATTTCATACTAGGTACCAGTATCCAAACTGATGATGCTGGTGGCAGCCAAATGGCGCCTGTTCTGCGAGACCAACCCTCACCTCAGCAGCGGCACACAGAACCCTGGTTCTGAAGAGAATACCAACACTTCAACAGCGTCGGATTACGTGCCCAAAGCGAGGCCTGGACGCCCGCCCAAGGATTCGAAGGTTGGTTGGTCACATTGCTTTTAATACACTGAGTTCAGTGTAGTGTGTGTGTTTGCTGTAGTTACAGTAAAGAAGTTTTGATGTAACTCAAAGCCTAATGGAGTTTCAAAAGTGTTGTCCTAATGAAATGTCAGCATTTTAGTTGAAAAGAACTAGATATACTGGGATTCACCTGCACAGTGTATTCTCGCCATCGGGATCTTGTGGTGGTATTACGACTCCACTGTTTACCGGCGGCATTTTGGATCGTCGAACCAGCGTTTACCTGTAATATCGCAATTTTATTTTTACTACTTTTTTAAATATAATCTTTATTATACACACAGACAAAATACAAAAACAACTTAATTAACGAAAAAATAAAATATGTATAAAAGGTATAGCAAAACTCGTTTCGAGTTTTCTACTTTCAATATTAACTATTTCATTGTTATTGAATATTCCATCTTCTGTTTAGTTATTGTAACTATTGTATGACACGATGACACATCTCATACCTCGACGTAATTTATAAGCAAAATCCATTGTTATCAATATAATTCTACCAGCAGAAATCTTACATTAATTAATAACCTTTTTCAGAACGATGAACAGGTCGACGAGCCAGAGGAAGAGGAGGATGATGAAGTTAGTGACGAGGGCACGCCCGCGCCGCGCAAGCGTGGTCGTAAAGCCAAGCACTCGGGCAGCAGCACGCCGCGCGGCAAGCCCGGCCGCAAGCCCAAGGTGCCCACGCTCAAGATCAAGTTCAGCAAGAGGAAACGCACTAGTAGCGTACGTATTGTTACGGGCTATTTCTATGCTTTCCTAGATCTCGTAACATTTGATAGGTGACCATATCCTTCCAGAAGGTTCCATAATATTCCATGATGTTCTAGAACAGTCTAGGAAGTTCGAGAGGCTTTCATGATGTTCCATGTCTTTCTCGAAGGTTCAAGAAAGTTCTGGAGTTTTCCTAAAACTTCGAGAAAATTCGCGTATCGTCGTAACAGTATTAAAATAACTCTTACAGGCGTTGGACATTGACCTCTCACAGGGCACGCCACGTCATCGGTTTCTCTCAACCAGCTATCGTCAGTAGGATTTTTTATTATTTTTTATTATTAGGTTGTGTATCACAATTCATAAGTAACCAATAATTCAATCAAAGAAGCCTAATTTGGCTTCGATGAAATACCTTTTTTTTTAAGACTACATATGGAGTATAGAGCACATGAGCTTAGAAAGTACTGGCTGTTCCATAAACACATTGGGAACACATCAACGTCAAAGCGAAGATATTTGGCGACCTAGAGTTCCTCCTCAAATAAGTTATTCCACTTGTCTTATATCATAATTTTTCTCTGCAGGAGGAAGACCCAGAAGGAAGCGCCGGAGCGAACTCAGATTCGGACGCGGAGTTCGAGCAGATGTTAGCCGAGGCCGAGGAGCCAAAGCCGTCCACTGCCACCGCGGTCGAAGAAGACGCTCCGCCGAAGGAAGACGACACGACGGCGGTAGGCTGTCTAAAACATGTAGAAAAAAAAATACGTTTATGGTCTAAACATCAATTTACTGTGTATTAAGTAATAGTAACCTTTTTCATATCTTCACACTACACTGTCGCTAATCTCTTTAATGTCCATTTAACTTCAGAGGTTGTCTGGAAGAGATCGCTTTAAGCGATAAGGCCCGCCTTTGTACATATCGTGCTACTATTCCTGTAGTTTTTACTTTTCCTGTATTTGTGTACAATAAAGTATTTCAATATATCTATCTATCAAGCTTCTACTGACTATAGATGTTTCTATCAAGCTCAAGATCAAGCTTCTACAAACTTTAGACATAGTAAATGAGAGAATTACGTCATTTTTATTCTTCTTTGTCCGTGTCGGTTTGAGTGTGTGCGTGCGCCATTACTTCGCAGTACTACATAAATCTCGTCTGCTCAATTAAGGTGAGACCAGATAAGTTTTTATGTAGTAGTGCGTACATAAAATCTCATCTGGTCTCACCTTAATTGATCAGACGAGATTTATGTTGTAGTGCGTAGCGATGGCGCACGCAGACTCAAACCGAAACGGGTATGTTTATATGAAAATTATACCTACTTCTCTCTTTTACTATGCTTTAGATATGGGGAATAGACCAGCTCGACTCCTTACATTCTCTGCCACTTTGTCTAAACACTTTACTGTAGTAATTTAATACCAGTGTAGTTTTTATTGTTCTCAAAGCGATGAATGGTATCATTAGCTGGCGTGCTTAACAAAGAATAATAATGTATATTTTTAACAGCAGCCGAAAAAGAAGGCGAAGACAAAGATCGGCAACAAGAGCAAGAAGAAGAAGAAGCTGAAGACCACCAACAAGTTCCCCGACGGCGCGGAGGGCGAGCAGGAGCACCAGGACTACTGTGAGGTCAGTTGTTTGTTTCTCTCTCTATCTCTTCTACCCGTTACTCCGCCGAGGAATTTGGAGCTAGTAAAAGATGTCTCCATGTCTCTGTCTTGCGCCAGGTAGCGAAGTTTTTTCCAGGTTCCAATTGTTTGTTTATACAGTTCAAACTAAAGAGGGTTTAAAGTGGATTGTCAAAAATAAGGGCCGCGCAGACTAGAATTTCTTCGATTTGTATGGGCGCCTTACGTGTGTAAGCCTTACGCCACCACCGCGGCGCCATGTGTAAGCGCCCTAACGACTTGATAGCCTGCTACAGAATAATATGTTCTCCGCGGCACGTAGGGGTTCAAATGATGTGTCACTTGCTGTCACCGTATGGTTCTGACCGCGCCCGATTCTGCTTAACTTACACTATCACTTTCGGACCATGCTCGCAAATAGGCTACGAGCCCCACGGAAATGAATTGGATATAACTGTAGTCTATCCTACATCGGCAAAATCTAACTATTACCGTTCAAAGATACTCAAAGATTTTGGAATCCACTGGTCCAGTTAATATCAGACATGAATATTCAACACGCGTTGAATAAAAAATCGCGTTCAAATATAATCATTGGTTGTTGAGTTATGATGTCACAGACAAACAGAGATATATGCCACCACTTCCTCTGGGTTAGGGGTTAAAAACCTAATATTAATTTGAAACTCATTTACGCTTTCTTATCACCAGGTCTGCCAACAAGGCGGCGAGATCATACTCTGCGACACATGCCCGCGGGCATACCATCTCGTATGCCTTGAACCGGAGCTGGAGGAGACACCAGAAGGTCGCTGGTCGTGCCCGCACTGCGAGGCCGAGGGCAACCAGGAGCAGGAAGATGATGATGAGCATCAGGAGTTCTGCAGGTGAGCTATGGGTCTACTTTTATCCGTGTAAGGCAATACCATGGCAATACTTGTCGTGTGGTAAGTTGCCAACTTATGCCCATAGACTCTGACTTCGCCTAACGACTGTTGGACGGATCAGAATTTCCCTACCACCGCTGTGTGTTATAACAGTCGACCACTGGCTAAGGTATACACCTGTCAAATTTCGTCAATCTCAACCTCAAGTTCGCGTAATTATGGTTTATTTCAGCTTCACAAGACGGTACAAAGCGACTCGCCTAAGGGGCCTTGTTTGAGATCGAAACACAGGTTTAGTCTATAAAAGAAACATTCCAGCAAGATGGAGCACAATTCGAATATAATTTGTGACTCCTTGTAGATAACAGACTGCTGGTGGCGCAAATGAATTTTTTTTACATCGCTCCACCGGTACCTGACATATGAAACAATTATTTTCGTTCCATCTACAGGATCTGTAAGGACGGCGGTGAGCTACTGTGTTGCGACGCGTGCCCCTCTGCGTATCACCGCTTCTGCCTCAACCCGCCACTGGAGGAGGTTCCGGACGGCGATTGGCGTTGTCCGCGATGTAGTGTAAGTATCTTTGTAATGACTTCACAGTTCATAGCACATTTTCATCATACAATGTATCCCAGGTCTTTGCTAGCGAGACTAGCTGGCTCAGCGATTCAAAGTGGGTCTTAGCCTCTGCCACCAAGAACTGCCACTGATCTACCTATCTTTAGCCTATCAGCTGATAACGACGAATACTCGACCATGAGAAGGCCGATTTGACAGTTCAGCTGCTAAAGTGGTATGCTTGAGGTCCAGGTCTGCATACCAAGGTAAGGCATTATCAGCTCTGAGGAAAGGTCCTGTCATATTTTTACAACTTATCCCAGTCAGCGAAGTCAATTTAATTTTGCCATTGATGGCTTAGGTTTATACAGAATAATTTACTGTATTCAATCATATTAAAAACGCGACAACTCGGACATAAAGCTCATACTATTTAGGGCCATCACTGACTCCATGTTAATCTGCTATAACACAAAGGTCTTTGATCTCAGTTGACTGACATGTTAATTCAACAATGAATTGATTATTTCAGTGCCAGCCATTGGACGGGAAGGTGTCCAAGATCCTGACGTGGCGCTGGAAGGAACAGACGGCCAAGTCGAAGGCGCCGCGCGCGAGAGAGTTCTTCGTCAAGTGGCACGAGTGCTCCTACTGGCATTGCAGCTGGATCTCCGAGATACAGGTCGGGTTAACAATCTGATCGTTGTGCTTTTCCCGTAACTTTGTACAGTAAAGTGTTTCTAGTCGATGAAACATACTATGACTGATAAAAGGGTTAGAAAGTCAGCCTTTTGGCGAAAATAGCTACTGCTCGAGACTGCGGCCAGATATTTCTGGACCATTGTGGTTAACATCTCTAATTTGGGTGGTTTATAAAGACATTCCTCATCACCAGCATATTTAACGGCCTCCTGTTGGCGCACAAGCTTCCTTTTGCACAAGGAGATACAAAAGGTCGGATGTGCGTTAAACGTCAACCATGATCCACCGTGTGTACTCCACACTTATATATTTTCACTTGCCCTATAGTAATGTACCAATTATTACTTATTTTAAAGACTAAAGTCCTCCCACTGTCTACGAACCTGTGACATCTTCATTTGAAATCACTCTATTATTTCCCACAGCTGGACGTGTTCCATCCTCTCATGTACCGCTACTACATGCGCAAATATGACCCCGAGGAACCTCCCAAACTGGAGGAGCCTTTAGACGAGCGCGACGGACGCGTCAAACGCATGCAGAGGGACAAGGCCGGCCGCGAGCATGAATCAGACGAGAAGGCGCTCGAGGAGAAATACTACAGGTGAAACTACTACTATAGGTGGGGCAAGTTGGGGGAGCTTTTAGACAAGCGCGATGGGCGCGTTAAGCGAATGCAGAGGGATAACGCCAGCCGTGAGCATGAATCAACCGACCAAGCACTCTGGATAACCACTTGTGGTTTCTCCCGCTGCGGCGCTAGTGTAGCTGTAGGTCATACTAATCTTATGATAGGGAGCCGGGAAGCCCAGCGGCACTTCGACCCTTGAGGATCTTTTGTGCCTACCTCATTTTACACACTGGTCATCTCAGTGTGCAGATTTTCTCACGATGTTTTCCTTCACCGTTAGAGCAGCGGTAAATGTACATAAGTATCCGAAAAATACGAAAAACTCATTAGTACATGGCACTGCATGGTTTCGAACCCGGACCTCCCGCATGGGAGTCCGGTGTCCTAGCCAGGCAGCTGTAGGTCAAATGGTGACTGCTAGTACTTATTTCTATAGAAATCTCTAGCACGTACTGTCGCTTGTATATGGGTTTTTCTCATAGCCACCAGCCATTGCAACATAAGCTATTTGTCTGTCGAATGTTTTAGAAACATTTTGGCATAGCACAGTTTTAAGGCATATACTAATAAGCGAAATCGATACAGCGCGCACAACACTAGCGCGCGATCGAATTTGTCCATCACTATTTTTAGTTGACATAAGCTTGTAGAGTAAAATCCCGCTGAATAATACCTATTACTGATTTTCTTACACACTATTTTCCATAGATAGTCAAATAGAATTTGACAGACCTCCAGCTACACTAGCGCCATCTGTTTTGAGCTTCTCAGAATCCCTGTCATTTTACGATAACGATTTTTGTGATAGTTAATATTTGGTTTCAAACTGTGTCCTTAGATACGGCGTGAAACCGGAGTGGCTGATCGTGCACCGCGTGATCAACCACCGCACGTCTCGCGACGGCACCACGTACTTTCTCGTCAAGTGGCGCGACCTGTCCTACGACCAGGCCACCTGGGAGTCCGAGCACGCGGACATCTCGGGGCTCAAGGCCGCTGTCGATTATTATCAGGTATGCTACGCAATTTTAATACTGCATATGAAAACGGAAAACGACTAGCGCCACTTTAGGGAGACCAGACCGAGCATACGGGCTTATTGGTCACCGTCATACAAAGACATCTTACCTCACTTTAATAAACCTTGTGAACTTCGATAGAATGTCTTATGTGCCGGCTATTACGCTGGCTGTCTTACCGTTCATACTGGCACACATTATTACAAGTACAATAGAATAGAAAAACGTTTATTTGCTGTCTGCAGCACACACACACAATACTAAGTACTGCAGATTTTGCTGATATCATTTGACGAGTGCATTCTTTCCGTTTCTTTCCATAAGTAATGAATGCAGCTAAACTGCAATTTGCAATCTTGTTGATGGTCACTGATGTAAAGCTGAATTTTTTTCTAGGATATGCGCGCCTTCATCACATCCGAGGGCAAGACAAAAGGCAGTAAAGGCAAGAAACCAGGACGCAAGAGCAAGAACAGAGAGATCCTCGACGACGACGAGAGCAGCAGTGGCTTATCGATCAAGCCCAGGCGCTACAATCCGCCCCCCGATCGTCCCACTTCCAATCTCAACAAGAAATACGACGACCAACCTCCCTTCGTTTACGAAACCGGAATGCAGCTCCATCCCTACCAGCTGGAGGGTCTCAACTGGTTGCGCTACTCCTGGGGACAGAGCATCGACACCATCCTTGCCGACGAAATGGGTCTCGGGAAAACCATCCAAACAGTCACGTTCCTAAACTCCCTGTTCAAGGAAGGTCACTGTAAAGGCCCCTTCCTTGTGTCAGTGCCACTTTCCACAATAATCAACTGGGAGAGAGAGTTCGAGTTATGGGCTCCAGATCTGTATGTCATTACCTACGTCGGTGATAAAGACTCTCGGGCAGTCATTAGAGAGAACGAGTTAACTTTCGACGATAACGCAAACAGAGGTGGGAGGCCCTCTAAAATCAAGTCGCAAGTCAAGTTCAACGTGCTGTTGACTTCTTACGAGTTGGTCTCAATTGACGCTACATGTCTGGGTTCCATCGAATGGGCCGTCTTAGTAGTCGACGAAGCTCACAGACTGAAGAGCAATCAATCCAAGTTTTTCAGGCTTCTGGCTGGCTACCACATTAACTACAAATTACTGCTGACTGGCACACCCTTACAAAACAATCTCGAGGAGTTGTTCCATCTCTTAAATTTCTTGAATAAGGACAAGTTTAACGATCTGGCGGCTTTCCAGAATGAATTTGCCGATGTTTCTAAAGAAGAGCAAGTCAAGAGGCTTCACGAAATGTTGGGGCCGCACATGCTGCGGCGTCTCAAAGCCGATGTGCTGAAGAACATGCCCACGAAATCAGAGTTTATTGTACGTGTCGAGTTGTCACCCATGCAGAAAAAATATTACAAATATATTTTGACCAGAAACTACGAGGCTCTCAATCCAAGGAGCGGTGGTCAGACCGTATCTTTGCTTAACGTTATGATGGATTTAAAGAAATGTTGTAATCATCCGTATCTATTTCCGGTGGCAGCTGAAGAAGCCCCACTCGGCCCCCACGGGAACTATGACACGCAGGCTTTGATCAAAGCGGCAGGAAAATTAGTGTTACTCGCTAAAATGTTAAAACTGCTGAAGGAGCAAGGTCACAGGGTTTTGATCTTCTCACAGATGACGAAAATGTTGGATATTCTCGAAGATTTCTTAGAGGGTGAGGGCTATAAATACGAAAGAATTGACGGTGGTATCACCGGAACAATCCGACAGGAAGCTATCGACAGATTCAACGCTCCGGGCGCACCACAGTTCGTATTCCTACTGTCCACAAGAGCTGGTGGTCTGGGTATTAATTTGGCCACCGCAGACACGGTAATCATCTATGATTCGGACTGGAATCCTCACAACGATATTCAGGCGTTCTCACGAGCTCACCGTATCGGTCAAGCTAACAAAGTGATGATTTATCGATTCGTTACACGCAACAGTGTGGAGGAAAGAGTCACACAGGTAGCAAAAAGAAAGATGATGTTGACTCACTTGGTCGTACGCCCGGGCATGGGTGGCAAAGGCGCTAACTTCACCAAACAAGAGCTAGATGATATTTTGAGGTTCGGTACAGAGGAGCTTTTCAAAGAGGAGGACGGTAAAGAAGAAGCTATCCACTACGACGATAAGGCCGTTTCGGATTTACTCGACCGCTCGAAGGAAGGTATAGAATCAAAAGAATCCTGGGCTAACGAATATCTCAGCTCGTTCAAAGTCGCCAGCTATTCCACGAAGGAAGGAGACGGCGAGGAGGAAGTCGACACTGAAATTATTAAACAGGAGGCTGAAAATACGGATCCTGCTTACTGGATTAAACTTCTCAGGCATCACTATGAACAGCATCAGGAGGATCAGGCTAGGACCCTCGGCAAAGGCAAGCGAGTTCGTAAACAAGTGAATTATAACGACGGTAGTGTCGCACAAACCGAAAACAGGGAAGACTCGACGTGGCAGGAGAACGGGTCGGATTACAATTCTGACTTCTCTCAGGGCAGCGAGGACGACAAAGAGGATGACGACTTCGACGAGAAGAATGACAACGGAGACCTCCTCAGTCGCCGCAGCAAGAGACGCCTCGAGCGGCGCGAGGAGCGGGACCGGCCGCTGCCGCCGCTGCTGGCCCGCGTCGGCGGCAACATGGAGGTCCTCGGCTTCAACGCGAGACAGAGGAAGTCGTTCCTCAATGCCATCATGCGATATGGAATGCCGCCTCAGGACGCGTTCAACTCACAGTGGCTAGTGAGGGATCTTCGAGGGAAATCCGAACGCAATTTCAAAGCCTACGTGTCCCTATTCATGCGACATCTATGCGAACCGGGCGCGGATAATGCCGAGACCTTTGCTGATGGCGTGCCTCGAGAGGGCTTGTCTAGACAGCACGTACTGACGCGAATCGGTGTCATGAGCCTTATCAGAAAGAAGGTGCAAGAGTTCGAGCACATCAACGGGTATTACAGTATGCCAGAGTTGATCCGTAAGCCAGTGGAGCCGGTGAAGATAGCCGGGGCAGAGGGCAGCGCCGCTCCGAGCCCGGCTCCGTCCACTGCCACTCCGATTACTTCCGCCGCGCCTTCGCCCGCTCCTACACAAGTGGCCCAGACGTCCGGCCAAGCGCCCACACCCGGCGGCTCAGACAAAGATGACAAGGAGGAGATCAAGGATGACAAATCTGAGCCACCGAAAGATAAAGTTAAAGATGAGGCCATGGATGTCAGTGACGCTAAGGAGGATAAGGAAACGCCCGAGGAGACAGAATCACCCAAAGAGCCAGTGGAGGAGAGTAAGGATAAGGAGCCCGAGCGACGCATGTCAGTCGATGAGGAGCCTCCTAAAGAGGACGAGAAGGTTGAGGAAAAGAAACCGGAGGAAAAAGATCCGCTGAAAGTGAAGGAGGAGATCAAAGAGGATCCCGACAAGAAGGAGGACGCCAAGAGTGACAAGGCGGAGTCAGAGGCGTCGGAGAAGCCTAAAGAGGAAAAGAAGGACGAGGACGACGATGACGTGGTTCTAGTTAAAGAGGAGGAAGATCTCAAAGTGGAGAGGCGCAAGTTCATGTTCAATATCGCGGACGGTGGTTTCACGGAGTTGCACACGCTGTGGCTGAACGAGGAGCGGGCGGCGGCGCCGGGTCGGGAATACGAGATCTGGCACCGGCGGCACGACTACTGGCTGCTGGCCGGTATTGTGACGCACGGCTACGGCCGCTGGCAGGACATACAGAACGACCTGCGGTTCGCGATCATCAATGAACCCTTCAAGATGGATGTTGGAAAGGGCAACTTCCTCGAGATCAAGAACAAGTTCCTGGCGCGGCGGTTCAAGGTAAGAGTTAGAGAGTAAATGAACCAAGCCTGTTACAAGTGATCTGTAAGAAATTACCTACTAATGGAGGTCAGAAAATTTCAGTTAGTTCCGACGACTGTTTGTTTCGTTATGCCCAACTGGCTTAGTATATTACACCATAACCAAGCCTTTGCATTCTGTGCAAGGGATTTCAGATCCAATTTCTGGTCTTGAGGATGCTTATACTTATATCATTATTATTTAAGTTCAACTTCATCTGACGGGCCATTGATCATGTCGCTTATAAATGTACAACAAATCATTGTGTGCTTACTTTATAGGATTGTAAACAAACTAGTCTAGACTGGCACATAGTCAAGACGAATGGAATAAAAGGGAGGAGACTTATGCCCTGCAGTAGGCGGATACAAGCTGCAAATGATGATGATGATGAAACAAACTAGTATAATCTTCAAAATGAATATGAATGTTTACGAAGTTTAAAAGCAACGTGATGTCCACAGCTACTGGAACAAGCACTGGTCATAGAGGAGCAGCTGCGGCGCGCCGCGTACCTCAATCTGACGCAGGACCCCAACCACCCGGCCATGTCGCTCAACGCGCGCTTCGCGGAGGTGGAGTGCCTGGCCGAGTCGCACCAGCATCTCAGCAAGGAGTCGCTGGCTGGCAACAAGCCCGCCAACGCGGTGCTGCATAAAGTGAGTTCAATTATACTTGCATACAACCATATAATAAATACACTCCCTGCCCCCCACCAATTCTAACACCCTACTTCTAGCACCACGGCCTGGTACCTCATCTTTTAGGAGTGACGCTAGATATTGTGGAGTGCTTGATCGAACCAGTAACTCTGCTGCATAAAGTGAGTTCAATAATTCTTTCACAGAACACAAATCTAGAAGTCAGTCATAGGAGACATTTTATCATCATCTAATAAGTTATTTGAGTTATTTATAACTCCTTGTTACTACAGGTGTTGAAAGTTTATTATATGTATAGCGAAACTTCTCAGAATACATTTTAACCCAAATCAAGATGCAATCTAAATGTATACTCGTGTGTCCAGGTGCTGAACCAGTTGGAGGAGCTGTTATCAGATATGAAGTCGGACGTGTCGCGGCTGCCAGCGACTCTAGCGCGCATTCCGCCGGTGGCGCAGCGGCTGCAGATGTCGGAGCGCTCCATCTTGTCGCGCCTCGCCGCCACCGCCGGCAACCCGCCACCCGCCGGTAAGTGCGATACATTGCTGAGCCAGCTGCTACAACTATCAGATACGAAGTCGGCCGTATCGTGGCTACCGGCGACTCTAGCGCGCATCCCGCTGGTGCCACAATGGCTGTTACAGTTGATGTCGGAGAGCTCAATCTTGTCGCGCGCCGCTCTTTGCCCAATCAATTGGAACCTTTGTCATATCCTATAGTTACGTCAAGTCTTCCCAGTTCATGCACGTATTGCAGTAGGTGGCCTGGAAAACCTATCACAGCTATAAGCTATCGCTTATCACTAAAGAAGTCTAACGTCTCGCGGCTTGCAATTATTTTGCTTGGTACTGACTCTGCGACTGGAGTATTTATTCCTCACATCTCTCGTTGTTTAAATACCGAGATTTAATTGTATATTTAGCGCAAATAGCACAGTTTCAATCTACTTTGTTTTATTCATTTTTAGGTGGCTGTCCTGTTATTATTGTTTTTATTTTACTGAGATGTTTATTGTGTTTGCAGCGCAAATGGCGCAGTTCCCGGGCGGTTTCCAGGGCGGCTCGCTGCCGGGCTTCTCGCCGGCCGCCGCGGCCGCGGCCAACTTCTCCAATTTCCGCCCGCAGTACTCCGTGCCCGGACAACCCGCCGCCGCCACCTCCTCTAATGTGAGTGTTGACGACTTCAGGCCTTCAGTGGATTAATGAAAATGTGTTTTTTTAGTACGGTCACATGATTAAAACAATATAAATACCAGCGAATGGTGTGCCGGGACAAACTCAAAGTGATTTTTTGGGATAAAATTCAAAGTACATTTATATATTTTTTATTTTATTTTTATTTTTAATATATAAATAAAAAATATATCGAGGGGTTTAAGTTTTTTAGGGGTGGGGATTGAACCCTGTGACACCACCTTCCTAAGATCACCCTTGGACCACCTCTTTCTTGCACCTGTCTTCTGTTATTACTTATCTTGTCTTATGATAGGGGGCCGGGAATAACCCCAGTGGCACTTTTTTTTGCCTACCCCATTTTACACACTGGTCATCTCAGTGTGCAGGTTTCCTCACGATGTTTTCCTTCACCGTTAGAGCAGTCGGTAAATGTCCGTAAGTCTTCGAAAAATACGAAAAACTCTTTGATACATGGCACTGAATGGTTTCGAACCCGGACCACCCGCATGGGAGTCCGGTGTCCTAGCCACTAGGCCACAGACGCTCGAAAAACGGGTTTAAAAGTTAAAAATACTTTTACTTTTAGAATGTGCTGCAAATGTTTTATGTTTTGTTTATGTTTTTATTTGTTTTTATTTTATTTTTTCCAATATTGTTTTAAGTTTAATAATGTGTGCAATGTTGAATAAATGTTTTTTCTTCTTCAAATAAAATTTGTTTTATCAAATAATAATATCTTCTGTTAATAAGTTTCTGTTTTCAATTCCTGGTTGGGATTTGATGTTTGTTACTTACATGCGAGCCCTTTTTCGAATCCGTAATACTAGTGTCTTCTTCTTTAATCCACATAAATGAAGAACACTGTAGAATTAGGAGCTACCTCCTATTTAGAAAAATTAGGATCTGTCCATAATAATTTAACTTGCATTTTTTTTTTGCAGAAATCATAAGTTCTCGTAACTTTACACGGCGTATTTTATTAAACTGACACAGGTAAGTGTTTAGGGGTTATTCCCATCATTAATATGTTTGTGTCTGCTATAACCCGCTTTTATACTAATTTGTTTTCTTTCTCTTTCAGTGAGCGGCAATTAACGGTCACATAGATAAATATTTTAGTTGGTAAGCTTTCAAGATTCCTGTTCCACCTTGGGTTTAAAGTGATATAATAATTATAGTAACTAGAGCAGTTATATTAGGTAACAAAAATATTATTATTGTCATTTAAAACTCTCACAATATTATTTATTTCATTCTGATCTGTACGAATCTGTGTATTGTATAAGTGATTGTGGACTTATGAAATCTTTATTTTTAATTTACCAAAAATGAAAATGGAATAAATCATGCAATTTAAGTGTAACTGCATTATTATTTACCTTATCACCCAATTAATTCATGAATTAATGTGAATACAAGAATATACAAGTGTATAGTAACATGCAGGCCCAATGCGTGCCTAGAACTTTGGTCGACCTTTAAATCTAACTCTAACCAGTGCAGAACTCGCTTCTGTGCCGAATGAAAGTAATGTAGGTGATGCCGGTAACTCAATTCAGTAGTTTCTGTAAAGACTGAAGGGTTCCATTGAGACCGTTATATGAGGTGTGTCGAGCGAGACGCGTGCATCTGGCACATGCTTTGCCCGTCCCCAATAAACAGATTACTATGTACTATAAATAGTAAGAATAGTGGGATTTTTTGTCTCGTTATTCAGGTATATTTTCCTTGATCCTTACTTAATGTATGAAAGCAAGAACATTCTGTACTGTGGATCAGAGAGGAGGTAATCACTTACGTTGTGTGTGATCAGATCACGATGCCTGAACGCCGTTCTTCGCTTTATAGATCAAAAGTAGTTACTTTGAATAACTTGTTTACGGTTTGGTCTATCTGAAAAATGTTTGAAAATTCTAATATTTTGTTTCAAAACTAAGACTAATAATTTTTCTTCTTAATTTTATGCAAATACTATTTTAGTTTTTTAAAATTTAAAAATAATTTGGCATAGTATTTTTATAGCATTTTACAGTCATTTGTTTAGCAGTTTTTGGTTTGATCTTGTTGGCAACACTGGTTTATTTGTTGAATTTATTTCGTTGGAGTGCGTTCCTAACCAGTTGAAATTGTTCACGTTGACAGCTCATACGTTCATTGCTTGTTTTGAATAAAAGTTTGATAAATGTTAACGCGGTAGGTAATGGAACATGCACAATGTCAACGTGAAACATTTCAACTGGTTATGGAACGCTCTCCCGTAGGAGAGTGAGAGAGTTTTGGAGGGAAAGTCGATGGAGAAGGTTCTACGGTGTTTATTTTATTGCTCAAAAAATTTTTTCTGGTGATTTGACATCTAAAATCGATGTAGTTTTGTCTAGTAAACTTCAATATCAGTGACTTCTCGCCAGTGATTCGTTGTATAGTTTCACTCTGTGATTCTGCGGCTAGCCATGAGAATTCGCCAGAGACTAGACCGGTTGAAATTTCCGTCATAACTCCTAGGAGTGTTAAAATGTGTCTACACCACAACATTTGGATGCTAAGAAACTTAAAACTGTTTTTAATCGCTTAATGTGTAGGCTGACGGCCTGTGTTGCCAATGCCTTGTTAAATTTTTAAAAAGGAGTCGGTTTGTGTTTTGCGAATTTTATTTTGTGGGTTTCTTTTCTTGGTTCTTGATCTTGGTTTCAGTTAGAGATCAGTATTCTCAATCTCATCGATAAATGACCGGTAGACGATAGACTAGTTGATTAATGTGAAGCTTGTGTGAAGCTGCAACTATGGAACCCGCCACAGAAATGCAAATGAAACTCGAAACCGCTGATCAGCAATTTCAGGAGGTTGGAGTCAAATCGGCGCTGGATCTGGATTTAAATACTGACCACGGAGTTAAGCAGGAGATGAACCTAAGTCCAGAGGTATTCCACAGACCCGTACAAGGTAACAGTTCTAGGATAAGTTCTTCTGATAGGCAAGCTGAAGATACGGCTTTAAAGTCGGAACTATCGCAAATTTCTAAGAATCCAATTCAACTGGACTTATATGCTGACCATGAGATTAAAGATGAGATGGTCATAGGACCAGTGGTGTTGCAAAGAGCAAAAGTTGATAGTTCTGTTTTAAATGTAAACAGTAATGATGATGAAAAACAAGTTGTTACTAATCAGGATGAGGAAGTAAAGCCAGATCTTTTGGTTGTAAAGAGGGTCACGCAGTCACACTCAACAGAAGGTAAGTTTATACTTTGTATGTTATTTTATTTTTCTGCAATAAAATGTCAATTTTATTTTGTACTATTAATAGAGTTCATTTAGTTCAGAAAGGTACAATAAATACTACAAAAAATTAAATTAAAAAATAACATACATATTTCCTAATACCGAGCCTACGAAAGCCTCATCTCTTTTGTGCCACCCTATACGATCCTGTGCAAGCCGCATCCAGGTCTTCTTATCTTATCATTTATTTATAATATAAAATTACATGGGTGGACGACATTCGGTGAATAGCGGGCCACAATTGGCTACACACCGCCTGCGACCGTCGGAAGTGGAAGAAGTTGGAGGAGGCCTATGGCCGAAGGCGGACCACTGTCTCTGTGGCTGAGATAGATAGATAAAATTACATACAATTTTGACTATTCTGAATTTATTATTATTTTTTGTTATCATGAATTAATATTGTATGAATGTGACAAATCATATTTTGTTATATTGATGTTGTAACTCTCACATAATATATATGAGTGAGTGTGATGACAGTTTCATTTAGCTTTAGATTTGGCAGCCAACCCGGAATCGAAGCCATTGCCATAAATGACATTTTTGATAGAGTATCAAAAATGAAATAAAATTATAATTTACTTATATTATTTTACAGATAAAGGTGAAGACTACTTTCTGGAAAGGAAAAAGAGGAAAAGAAAAGAGTCCTACGTTATAAAGAACACGAGTAATAATTGTGAATATGTAAGTATTGTTTTGTACAGTATTCATGAAGAAATGAAGTAAACATTACTGCTCAGCAGCATAAATAGGTAAATGGTCAGAGTCATACCATCTTTATGTAGTCGTGGCTACAAAACTTGTCTTGCCCAAACTAATGATCAAGTTCTGCTACAGATTACTCACTAGTCCTTCGCTACCAGTGTGCCCAACTTACAACGAGATGTTGCAACAGTGGCCCATTTATTTGAATGTTGGCATCCTGCAATCTGTGACTTACAATAACTAAAATTTAGGTATTTATAATGTTTACAGGAAGACTCAGAAGGCAACAATTCTAATTCAGATATGGATTCTGAGGTGTCCGAGTATATAAATAGTGAGGCATCAACTTCAGATTCTGATTCAGATATTTCTAATGTAAGTAGGTATTTACTACAACTTTTGTCATGTAATTCGTTGTGTTACCATCACTTTAGAAAGTATTATTGCTGAAATTAAAGAAACGGCGCAAGACACGAAATTGCACAGTATTCCGTATTGCACAATTTTATGTACATACAGTTTGTACGCATCTGTCACTAATAATCGTCTATTTATTAATACACTCTCTACACGCAAAATAGGCGCTTAAGACGTCGAGTTGCGGAGATCAGCCCGTTATTATATTACACTACACAATACACTTTCCAAACGGTGACAGCATTGCACATGAAAGGCACAAGCAGCAGTGATGTTCATATAATTCAGTTTTGATGTATTTCTTTTACAGAAGTGTCCCAAGAATGTGAAGACTATTAGGCGAAACCTTGACAAGAGCAAAAAGTATTTATTTAAGCACCGGACCTATTGCGAGGTTGTTCAAATGCTTTTTTTTAATTGAGAATTTTGTAAGAACAGCAGCTTTTAAGTTACGGGATGCTTTTAAATTTATTTATAAGCCTCATATATGTATATCGCACAGGTTTGCAAACATGGCAGTGAGATCATCCTCTGTTACTCGTGCCCGCGCGCGTATCATCCGTTTTGTCTGGTGCCGGACCTTGAGGAGGCTCCTGATGGCCCCTGGTGGTGCCCACAATGCGAGTTTGTGAAAAATCGATATCAGAAAGATGACGACGTTTGCGGGTGAGTGAGCCATTTTGTTGTGTGCATAGTTTTTGAATGTACAAGATGAACAGACTGTAAGCGAGACCAAAAAATGAACGTCAAATGACATAATTTCCTTAGTGTATGTTTTCGTAAAATGTAGACACGTAAATAACGGTCCTTTGTAAATTTATTTGTCCCTCTTTCCCATTATGTCGTTTGTATATAAATACGAAGTCTCACCCCCACACACTTTTTGCCTTTTTTTTACGTAGAAGAAAAATTGTATGTCTACGGTGGGCGATGTAAATTATGTGGAAGACAATGAAACCACGGTAGTAGGGCAATGTCTGATCTTTATTAATTGAGGTATAATAACAACATCTTGTAGGTAGATCTGTCTTACATCTACCTACCTGACAGGCGACATATTTTGCTTCTGAAACCTAAACGCAATGTCACCATCACTAATGTATCCTAACAATTTTAATGAAATTCCTATACCCTGGCAGCATCTGCAAGGACGGCGGTGAGCTACTGTGTTGCGACGCGTGCCCCTCTGCGTTCCATCTCTACTGTCTCGACCCGCCGCTCGAAAAGGTTCCGGACGGCGATTGGCGCTGTCTGCGATGTACTGTAAGCAATGATATACTTTATACTAGCCACTCATAGTAGCCGTTGATCGGTTCTTTCCAAACTAGACCAAAATTCTAGTCCCGCCATATTGACGTTTTGAGAACGAAATACAAGGGTCTATTTTTGGTAATTAACCAACTTTAAATATGAGTGGTCACATCAGGGATGTCGAATAATAAAATATTTAAATTCCGCCTCTAGTACGCTTTCTGGGTGAATATTAAATAAATCGATAAAGCAGGAGTCATTGTTCTAGCCTCTGGATGGCAATGTGGAAAAGCTCCTTACATGGCGCTGGCGGGACCATCCGGCCACGTCGAAGGTGTCGCGCATGCGAGAGTTCTTCATTAAATGGAACGAGCGCTCCTATTGGCATTGCAGCTGGGTTCCTGAGATACAGGTGAGTTCGTAACATGAGCCCGCCACCTCAGAATACAGACAGAAAGTCCGCCCAATACAAACGCCCGAAATCGACTCACGCAACATGGGCTCTGCGTACAGGTGATCTCAGGGCAAGTCAAAGGAACTCGGCGCGAAATAAACGCGCTGTGGCGCAATCGAGTGGTAGGTATCATTTTCATTTAAAAAAAAACTACGTTTACAAACTTGCTATACCGACAAGGTTAATCATGTTAGGACTAAATAATTGTACATAATAAATAATATCTGTATGTAACTCATGATTATCCATGAATAAATGAATTATGATTTTGTACGCAATAAACGAAATAAATTGCCATAAATATTATTCACAAGGCTGTTTCTTAACTGGGAATTATAACTACCCTAGGACTACGGTCGAGTGACGTAATTAAAATCGCGAACGCCCGGAACGGACCTTCTGGTGTATTCTGTGCCGCAACTTAAAACTCCAACTGAGATTACTTCGCTGAACTCGGCAATAGATGTCGCTGTTTGGCATACAGACAGAACGTGCTATCGATATTTTCAAGGTGGTATGACTGTGCAGTCTGTGGTGGTACCACCCTTTTACCAATCTCTGCCGCAAAGCAACATTGTTTACTTGTCGTGTTTCGGTTTGAAGGGTAAGAGAGCCAGCTTAATTACTGGTACATTTCATTAAAGTCTTCAAACCCTCTAATGACATTATAGTGAGGTGAGATCAGGGTGAGATGTCTATGGGAAACGGTGACCACTTACCATCAGGTTACATTACACTTACCCGTTTGCTGGTTTGTTGTCATTATACGAAAAAAATATTGCTAACCGTATTTGTTCACCGATGTGACCACTGACTGTTTCAAAACCTCAATAGCAAAGTGTGTATATTATTCTTCACAGCTAGAAGCAGGCAACCCGTTTGTGTACCGAAGGCAAACAAGAGAGTGTATTCAGTTTGAGGAGCGACCGCCCAAGCTACAGGACCCACTGAAAGAGCTCCGAGCCGAGGAGAAGGCGCTCGAGGAGAAGTACTACAGGTGGGACAAGTACATATAGTACGTATAACTTATTAATAGCTGTCGTCTATCTATATAGCCAAAATCACAGTCAAAAGTCAAATTAATCCAAGTACTTTAAATTACATTTTTACAAAGTCATTTTTTTACCCTACCACCGCTAGCTATCACACTCGCCATCGTTACTGACCTATTTTTTGTCAAATTCGTGTTTATTAGAAACACGAAAACAGTCGACAGCTATTAATAAGTTAGATAATATACTATACTACAGATGGCGTAAATACTATAGGTAAGACGAGTACTCAGATGGGATAAGTACTACAGGTGGGACAAGTACTACAGATGCGACAAATATCAAGTGGGATAAGTACTACAGGTGGTACAGGGAGGTACTACGGATGGGGCAAACATTATAGGTGAGATAAGTACTCAGAAGGGACAAGTATCACAGGTAGGGCAAACACTACGGGTGGGACGGGTACCTATCACTAGTGGGATAAGTACTACAGGTGGGATATGTATCACACATGTTACAGGGAGTAATTACTATTATATAATTAATAGTAACACATGAGTATATAATTAACTACGGATTACTAAAATAACACATTAGTATTAATTTTTACACATGGTATAGATGAGACAAATGCTACAGGTGAGAAAAATACTCCGAAGGGGCAAGTAGCACAGGTGGTATAAGTACTACAGGTGGGACAAATGCTACGGGTGAAACAAGTACACAGAAGGGATAAGTACCATAGGTGGGACATGGAGGTACTATAGATGGGACAAGTGTACAATAGTAATATTAGTATAGTATAGTGTAGTCCACTATTTACCTGTATTAACTCTTTATTCTCAGGTATGGGGTTAAACCAGAGTGGCTGAAGATACATCGAGTGATCAACCATTACTCGCATAAAGGGATTACGTACTACCTCGTCAAGTGGTGCGACCTCCTCTATGAGCAGGCCACTTGGGAGTCGGAGCACGCCCATATACTGGGGCTCAAGGCCGCTGCCGACTTTTATCAGGTAGAATCAAATAAGTTGCAATACTATTATTACTATGTAGTAAATTGGAAAAAAAACTTCATGGAAAGAAGGTGACCCCGTCGAATCGCTATTTAAAAAAAGAAGAGTAAGCGACACAGACCTACGTATTAGGGCATTGTATCTCTTTAATTGCAGAACTATACTCATACTCATACCATTTATTGCTTTTCATGTATTAATGCTGGTAACACAGGTTACCATGAAAAGAGACGGGATGCCCTACTCCAGTATGTCTCGCCTTTTTTCTAAACAGGGTTTCGAACGTGGCCACTATGTTTCTATGGAGATCCCATTCCAGTTACTTTAGTAAGTATGCAACTTTCTTGCACACAATGATTTTATTTTTAATTGTTCAAAAGCCGCTATTTTTGAAATTGAAAACGTTTATTTATCACTGTAAACACCAGAATATAGCAAGTACACAATAAAGAAGTATACAAAGATTAATACATGCAGCACAAAACCTCCGGTGTGGTACAGTGCCAAAAAGGGTACACCAGTTCAGCAAAATTTCGAAATATATTGAAGGCTACACACTTTTCTGTTATAGGATAGAAGAGCCCACATTATATCTGACAACAAGACAAAGAGTAGTGAAGACGACGCAGGGTGTAAGAGTAACGACAGCGAAATCATTGACAAATCCGAGGGTTGCACTGATGGAATATCTAAGAGCAAATTCCGCCCGCCTCCCGGAAGCCCAATCAGCGATCTCAATGACAAATACGAAATACAACCGCCCTTCATCAACGAAACCGGAATGCAGCTCTATCCTCACCAGCTGGAAGGTCTGAACTGGTTGCGCTACTCCTGGGGACAGCGTATTAACACCATCCACGCCGACGAAGTGGGTCTCGACAAAACCATCCAAGCAGTCACGTTCCTATACTCCCTGTTCAAGGAAGGCCACTGTAAAGGCCCTTTCCTTGTGTCAGTACCACTGTCCACAATCATCAATTGGGAAAGAGAATTCCAGCTGTGGGCTCCAGATTTATATTGTATCACATATGTAGGCCACAAGAACACTAGAACCATTATTAGAGACAATGAGTTTTATTTCAGCTCACATAGTGAAAACACGAATAAGGAAACGTCGCATGTCAAGTTCAATGTACTGGTGACATCGTTCGATATAACTGTAATGGATTTCATATATCTCCACTCGATCAAGTGGGCAGTCGTAGTCGTGGATGAAATTCATAGACTGAAAAGCAGCGACTCTGAGTTATTCAAACTATTACCACAGTATCACATTGATTACAAATTACTGCTTACTGGACCGCCGAATGAAAATATCAAAGAGTTGTTGCATCTTTTAACTTTGTTGAACAACAAGTTTGATCAGACGGCTTTCTTTGAAGAATTACTTGATGTTTCTGAAGAGGAGCAGGTCAAGAGGCTTCAGGAAATGTTGGGGACGCACATGTTGCGGCGTGTCATACCCGATGTGTTTAAGGACATTGCCATAGATTCAATAGTGCATCCGAGTTGAGGTGTCATCCATGCGGAAATGTAAGAATATATTCTGGCCAGAAACCATGGGGCTCTCAATCCAAAGAGTGGTAGTCCGACCGTGACCGTTTTATAATCGTATAAATAAATAATTACAACGTTTCTTCATCCGTATCTATTTTTGGTGGCGGCTGAAGAAACTCTACTTATCCTGATGATTAAAAAAATAAGGAAAATTGGTGCTGCTTTTTAAAATGTTGTAACAGCTGATGGAGCAAGGTCACTACAGGTCATAGAGAGTTCTGATTTTCTCTGAAATGACAGAAATGTTGGATATCCTAGAATATTTTTTCATAGGACAAAGTACACTGGTTAATTTACGACAAGCAGCTATCGTTTTTCAGACCTCGGACTGTTTACTGGATAGAATGTTTCAGCTACCATTATAATAATGATAATAAGAATAAATATAATAATAATAAACATTTTATTTCATGTTGCATAGGCCCATAGAATAACCTAGTTAACACAATATCATCATCGGGTGCCATCTTCAAATTGAAGTTTGGAGGTCAGTAGGCAAAATCGCTTGCGATCCCATGCTGCGTTTTTCACGGTAGCTCAGTCCGGTCCACTCTTCGATATCATCCAGCCATTTGCGCCGAGGGCGTCCTGGACCTCTCCTTCCTGCGATCTTTCCTTCAAGGATTAACCTTGGAAACTCAGGGATCCTCTTTGCAGGTGGCCGAGAAACACAATAAAGAAAGGAATATGAGCCTTGGGAATAGCTCACGATGTTTCACGTCAATGGAGAGGAATCGTTAAGGCTAGAGAATGGACAGGATTATAATTCCTTCTCAGGACAGAAAGGATAACAAAACGTGATAATTTAATTAGTCCTAAATGGATTCATGTAGGAAGTGTCGTCTAGAAAATCGAAATTTCTGAAGCCTGGGATAATGATATGATAATATATTAGAAACGTCCCGATTACTCGTACACAATCTAGTATTTGAGTGAGCGTGTCTGTTTCATTTAAGTTTAGCTTTAGATTTGCCGACCACCCCGGAATCAAAGTCAGTGTTAAAATAAGATTCTGTTATATTTTGCTTAGTAGTCGAACTGACTGATCAAGATTATTATTGTATTTTCTATGAAAATTGTATGCTATAAATAAAAATTAAACCTTACTTTGTATGTGCATTATTTCTTCACTATAGATTTACCAACTTGCAAGGATGTGCTATAATCAATGCCCACATAAGAAAAATGAGTGTAATGGACTACGTTTCTTACTTATTGCTTATCTTAAGATAGGGACCGGGAATAACCCCAGCGGCACTTCGACACTTGAGGATCTTTTGTGCCTACCCCATTTTATACACTGGTCAACTCAGTGTGCAGGTTTCCTCATGATGTTTTCCTTCACCGTTAGAGCAGTCGGTAAATGTACGTAAGTCTTCGAAAAACTCATTGGTACATGGTACTGCACGGTTTCGAACCCGGACCTCCCGCATGGGAACCCGGTGTCCTAGCCATTGTACGGATGTGGAATTGTACGAATGTGGAATTGTACGAACGTGGAAATTGTACGAATGTGTCCAAAGCCCCACTGTGCCACTGACGCTCTACGTAATGCTTAGTCACCACTGAAAAAAGACCTGGTTCCTAGTTGTATAAGTTATCAACAAAACAAAATGTACAAGAAAATGTTTATTTCATGATTACAAACAACAGTAACAATAACAAACAAAATACATTAGTGGCAATATCACCACGTGTACGTATCATCTTCTGTGTTATACTTGACACTGTCCAAGGGCTGTATGAGACTGGGGTCGGTTGAACAAAAGTGTTGAAGCATGTGCTCGCTTATGCCGCAATCCGATAAGTTCTCTTTGTTGAACGCTTTGGTGAAGTGACTTGGTTCGTTCTCTTTCGAAGATTCGTCTGAAATACACAAGAATAACGAGCTATTAAAAACAGTTTATGTAAAAAGCATAAGCATTATTTTAAAATAGGAAATCTTTAATTGGCAGTATGTTTTGTAATGGATTTTTTTGTTTTTAAATTTAAGTGCTGTGGATTTTGTAATAAATAAATAAAAAATAATAATATCAAGCTTGTAGAAGGTAGTCTGATTTTAAAGAGTAGTTTAAATAATGGCAACTATCCATACATTGATGTCTAGGTAGCTATACCCTGACCAGGAATATGTAAACCGTCGCCATATTGCGGAATTAAATACCTACCTAATACATTTCTTTTTATTAAATAAGGAGAGAAGAGCAAACAGGCCACCTGATGGTAAGTGGTCATTGTCGCCCATAGACATCTCAGCTCACTGTATTATTATTGGAGGGTAATTGATGCGCTGGACTAACCTCATGTGCCGGAAATTACGTGGCTCTCCCTTCAAACCGAAACAGAAATGAAAGAGGGCGGTACCAACTCAGGCGATCCTTCACAACAGCGCCCTCTTGACACGGTTTTTATATTCCTGGTCAAGGTATCATATCACCTACACGATATACCCTGACCAGGAATATAAAAACATTGTGCGTTGTTGTATTCTATTATTATTGTCTTATTTTTATTATTATTATTGTAATTACTTGTTTTTGACATGATTATTTATAAATTGATTGACATGTTTATTTTGACATGATTATTTTTATCGCAATCAGCATTATTTAATATTTTCAGATTAATTAATCTAATAAATGAATCAATTTATGTAATACTGCACAAGATGTGACATGTACGAGTACTGTGTTGCTGTGCAATTTTTGTAATAGTATATAAAGAAATATAAAAAAAATGTAATAAAAATTACGAAATAAATGAGTATTGAGTATTCCTGCTATTGGCCTTTTGACATTGACAAAGTGTATCTCAATATTACTGCTGCTACAGCATGACGAATGGAATCTGAGGTAGTTATAGATAGTACCGTAGCCGCTCTTAGGCTCGGACTACACGACGACGGTTCGGTTCAGGTACCGGTACCGGCCGTGTATACTGCAGGAACCGAGCAGGCCGGTTCCAAGTGGAACCGTTGTACGTGTAGTCCACAGCGCATTTTTGTATAAGTTTATATGAAGCACCGGTTCCATTGAACCGGCCTAGAAATCGTCGTCCTGTAGTCCGGGTCTTACCCGCAGCAATACCGCTGGCGGCAAACGAGAACGCCAGCGTGGGCTGATGGTGCGCGAATGTGGCACTGAACTGCGCCGATGAGCTCGTTCTCAACACGTCGAAAAGCGTGTGGACTGTGGTGGGCAGGATGGGCCCGCGCAGCTCTATTGAGTAGTATTTCTTGCTGTCTGAATGGATCACGTTCTCGCGGACCTATAGGAAATATTTTGTGACTTTTATTGACAATTTTGAATTTGCCTTGAAGTTTTGGCAGCACTACTATAACCCGTCTGAAATACACTCTGGTCACCAGGCACAACACCGCGCCTGGTGGAAGATGAATGAATGAATACTCTTTATTGCACAAAATTAGTGTGATACAATGCGTACAAAACGATTAATACAATCTAGGCGGTCTTATCGCTAAAAGCGATCTCTTCCAGACAACCTTCTGGTGGAGTAATTTAAGATCTGTGGTGGAAGATCACGTCGGGGTCACCAATTGTAGGAACGCGCCATGTGAGGACATGGATGACGTAATGTCAGTAGTATGAAAGGGACCAGGACATCTGGTCACAAGGCACAACACCCCGCCTGGTGGAAGATCTTCCCTTTTCCCTTTCATATAACTGACATTACGTCATCCATGTTATCACATAGCGCGTTCCTATATACTCCACTGAGCGGGGTTTTCTGGTACGTTCGATCTGCAAAGTCGAGCGGTTACAGAATGTGTTACGCACATATCTCCGTCTCTATATGAGTGAAGAGTTGGTACGTCATTTTAATGTCGTTTCGATTTTACCATGTCGATATGCACCGGAAATTAATATCGCTACCCCAGGTCCACAGATATTTTAGACGGGTTATATCATAATAAATTCAGTCCAACTCTCTAATTTTTAATCTGTAAATTATGCAGTAAAAGGATAACTTAGCATAAAATTATATTTAAAATACACCTTAATCATTTATGAAGAGGTCATCGTTTATTTTATAGTGAGCCTTGTGTCGCCGTCCTTCTCTAATCACACAAGCTGAATAATTTGTAGTGAAAATTCAATTCGCAGAGGTTTTCAATAAGTCATATATTATTCGGGGCAAGTTGAGACTCGTTATAGAAACAATTATTGTCACCTTTTTCAGTTGATAGTGACTATTACCGAGTATACTATAAAGTATAGTCACTGCTAACTGTACTATAGTATAGTACATTGTGACGTCACCTTCAAGGACTGCAGCGTGCCGCCGTGGAAAGCGGTGGGCGAGAGTAGCGTGGGCGGCACGCCGGCGAACGGACCCGTGGGGCTCACGATGGACTTGCAGTTGAGAAGGAAGTTGAACAGCGCTTGAGCGTCGGCCCCGCGCACGAATACTAGCGATTCCGCCGCACTGTCTACGCTGCTTTCAGCGCTGTGCGCTAGACGTGTCTGGCAAAGAAAATAAACAAAAAATAATTGTATTGTTTAATACTTGGAATTTAATTCAAATACCTATTACAAATATATTTCATCATCATCATCAGCAGCCTACTTTAGTCCACTGCTGGACATAGGCCTCTCCCAGGGCGTGCCATTGAACCCGATCTTCGGCTCTTCTCATCCAGCCGCTGCCAGCCACCTTGCGCAGATCGTCGCTCCGTCTAGCACAGGGGCATCCCACACTACGTTTGCCCAAACGCGGTCTCCACTCCAGAACTCATCTACCCCAGCGGTTGTCGGTTCTGCGAGAGATGTGACCGGCCCACTGCCCCTTCAGCTTATTTATGACATTACAAATATGCGAAATAAGTGAAAAAGATATTCCTCTGACGGGACTCGAACTAGACTGGCGTGTTAGGGGTGCTATACACATACTCGGCTCGGCACGTTCGAGTCGGCTTTAACTGTCAAATCAGTATAGCGTTTGAGGCGCAAGCAACGTTGAAACAAACAATAGAAAACAATATGTAGTTAGGACCTACTGATTTCAGTCAGTTCCCATTTTACTACGAATTCTACTCCTTACCTGCGTATTATTAATCTTCTTAATAACATCAGTTTCGAAGCCTAGCTCTGTCAGGAACGTGTCAGGGTCCTCCTCGTCCCCGGAGCAATCCTTCTCCCCCTCCTGGGTCCCGCCCTCGTCCATGGTGTCATAGCAGCTGTCAAACGAAGAGTTCTTGGGCTGGTCCTCGTTGGACGTGTTTAGTTTCTTCTTGTGCTCCGGCCGGAGTGGCATCGTGAATTCTACGTCTGGTGGGATAAAAGTGAAAGTTTGTTGGTCGGTTCGACGTAACACTGATATTCGTGTAACTCTATAATGAAATTAGTTACAGTTTAAACTACAGAGGAAGATGAATATCTCACTGACATCTACTCAATATCAGTTGAGTCACATTGTTAGGGAAGTGAATTAGAAAAAGGATTTATTTTCAATTTCGTTATTTATCTATCCTTGATTGGAATTGACTTTTCATTTCGGTTCAGTATCTGTGGTTCTACAGATCTAGAATACCTATCCAACAACGTAGTTGTCAAAACAGCTTCACTCTGCCTTTATGGCCTTCTCAATCCATGATGATTACATCCCATGTACACTAGACGAAGGCTCTTGACCTCATCCTCACTTACCACCAGGTGAGATTGAGGTCAAACGCGGGTTTAGTGGTAAATAAAAAAAAACTCCTTGGCGTCGGTGGCCTAATGGTAAGGCTCTGCGGAAGGTCCGGGTCCAAAACCATACAATGCCATGTACCAATGAGTTTACGGATTTTTTTGAAGACTTATCTACATTTACCGACTGCTCTAACGGTGAAGGAAAACATAGTGTGGAAACCTGCCTGAAGAAATAAAAAGTTTCCGAAGGCGTATGAAATCCACCAATCAGCATTGGGCCCGCTATGTGGTTCTTGGCCCATACAAGGGGAGGCTTGTGCCCCAACAGTGCTGAAGAGATACCTTCCTGGCGCAGCGTCTGCCGGAAGCCGCGGGTAGTGGGGGCGATGAGCGCGCAGGGCTCCGACACGCCGCACAGCCCTGCCGCGCGGAACACGCACGTGAACGTGTTAGCGCAAACGTAAAAATACGGGCAGTGCAGCGCTCGCAGTAGCTGCAAACAAATTAATTTTAATCATCATCATAATCATCAGCTATTAATGTCCCCACTGTTGGGGTACAGGCCTCCCCTTGCACAAGGGGGTACGGGATATAATCAACCGAGCGGGCCCAGTACTGATCGGTGGATTTCACACGCCTTCGGAATTTGTCATTTCCTCAGACATGCAGGTTTCCTCACGATGTTTTCCTTCACCGTTAGAGCAGTCTGTAAATTCTTCGCAATTGTTTAATTTTAGTAAATTTCACAAATGTAATAAAAATTCAAATTATATAAAGGTAAATATGACAGTGTAAGCACAGAATACAAATTGCTCTTACGGCTGGTTTACACGTGGTCAAGTACAGTGGCGAGTGCAAGTAACCAAGTTTATACTTGGTTACCAGCTCTTACGGTAGCGTGGCCGTGACTGGAGCCGCCGCGCGACTCCGAGAGCCGCCAAGGGCGTCGCCCGGAATCGCCGCGCGACTCGGAGAGCCGCCGAGAGCTGTCTGTTTTTTAGGGATCCGTACCCCGAAGGGGAAAACGAAACCGTTGTAGCGACATCAACATGGTTTATATTAGACCAATATTTGCTGAATTACATTACTCATCTAACACTAAAGCCTGGACTACATGAGGCCGGTTCAATTCCAATTCGGTTCGCTGCATCCAATCACGAAGCGCTGATTTCTTGTGGGGAGGGTGGAACGCATGTGACTGGTTGCAGTGGACCAAACTGGGGTTGGAACCGGACGCGTGTAGTCCGAGGCTAAAACAGTAATTATTTATGACTCACCTGAAATAACGATCGAAAACTCTCAGTCCATTCTCTATACAGAGCCTTCTTGACGTCCTCATTGGTGGCCATGAAGCTGGTTGCGGCCACTTTGCCTGACGAGCGAGGGTACAGCTCCAGCCAGGGTAGGCGCGGGTGCTGCCAGTACAGGCAGGTCTGGTGGAAGAGCGCGCGGGGGGAGGTGTCCAGAGTTGGGGATGACGTCGTGTCCAGACAGCGGACGAACCTTCAGACAAATGAGAGAACCTGTTTCAACCCGTCATCTTGTCATTGGCATCGATTCCTGAAAGGCCGCGTATAGCGAAGATCGCTAATCGAAAAGCGCCGCTCACACGTACACAAGTGAGCGTAACACTTTCGTTTAGTTTAAACTTTAGATTTGGCGGTCACCCCGGAATCGACGCCAAAATATGGGTTGGTCTAAATCTTTGACGAACCTTGGCAATTGAGAACATGGAATTTATAGATTCTGAATGTATTTAAAAAAATACTAGTTTTTCTGGAATAAAAAATAGAGTTGAGAGTTGGGGATGACGTGGTGTCCAGACAGTGGACGAACCTTCAGACAAATGAGAGAACTGTGATCTAGTCATTATGCTGTTTGGTCTTTTTAGATAGTTTATAATTTTTTTGTTATTTTTAGATAGTCTATAATATTCCCCTGTAGATAAAATCCATGTTTGGTCTTTTTAGATAGTTTATAATTTTTTTGTTAATTTTTAGATAGTCTATAATTTTCCCCATTAAAATCCATTAAATCCCCAATAAAATCCATCGACTAATTAGTCAATGATTTAGTGTACTAATAAGACAGGCGTTTTTATAACACTTATCAAGTCTTCAGGCTATAGTGAGTCTGAAAAAAATTGCATGACATATAAAAAGGTGTTAAGATATTTTTCTATCTACAAGACTCGGTCTCTGTAATGTGGATTATAAGAAAATAATTATTAATTTTGTTTAAAAAAATGCTTCGTTATATCATGAGTGTGTTATACAGATGATCCTTACCCTGTGATTCCTGATGCCTCTTCACTTGCCTTCAGTTTTGAAGTCCATGCAAATGGTTTTGGTGACATTAATCTAACTTTAGTCTTTAATGCCCAGTCAATGGGTAAATGCTGATACTTCTTCTCTATGAGTTGCTGAAAATTAATGGATTTTTGTTATGTGCACAGCACAACTCGTGAAAATTAATTAGTGTTAGCTGTTGAAATTGCTTGTCTTCTTAAAAGTATAGATAGGCGGATATTATCTATAGGTGACCACTAAATCTAAATCAAACTGTCACACTCACTCAAATACTATATTGCATAAGAGTGAATACACACACACACCATCTGTATTTACCCATTTAACCCATGTTTCTACAAATAAATCATCTTTATCTTTATGGGACATTTCTTTAGCCATGATTAAATTTAATGACACCCTAGAATGGCTAAATGCTTAATAAAATGTTGCCAGTGATTAAGTAGATTATGGCATTATGCTGAGCTGAGGCCTATTTGGTGCTGCAGCATGTACGCCGTACATTATTATTAATTTAGTTTAAGAATATATATACATATATATGTGGAATTGCATGTGTGCTGCAGACAACAAATAAACGTTTTTCTATTCTATTCTATGTTAAATATTAAATTCACTTACTGTTTCCACAGTATGTTCAGCTGTGAACTTTTGTAAAAGATTCGAAAATGTCGACAATTTCTCTGTGTCTATCTCCTGTGGAGGCTTCTCCACTACTTTGGCCGGCAGATTTAATAATGCAAACAAGGTTTTGTCACTGGACTCATCCAGTTGTGAGTCCACATCTATCTTGGCTTTCTTGTTTCGTTGTGCATTGCTCCTAAAAATTTATAATTATAACTTAAGTACTCTCATGGAAATATTATAATAATATAGATTAATTTTCCATTCCAATTTATGTGAGTTGCATATTGACGTTGAAAAGGCAAATGCTACTATATATATTTTTTGTCTTTATAGCAATAATATTATAGCAGGAGTGGATATTATAGCAAACAATACAGTACAGCAAATCACTCACTTTGCAAAAGGATTCTTCCTTTTGTCACCATCTAAAATTCTTGAAAAATCTAAGTCAATAGGTTTTTGGCTGCTGGTTTCTTCACTGGTTGGCGCCAAAGGTTGTTTCATGCGTTCCTAGAAGCAATAATACATTTACTTTTGGTACCTGGCTGTTTGTGATATAGGTCTCAAGTGTAGGTGCTCTATGAAGTACTTCAAAACCTTTAAAATGGTAAGTAACACGCTATTTACCTGTAAAGCTTTCTTTCGCTTTTTCATCTTGTGTAGTTGCATCACTTCGTTCGGCTTTTTCCATGGCGACGTGGGCTCCATATCGAAATGAATATAGTAAACGTACAATAAAACTTCAATATGATGTCTTAAGAGATCCTCAAATGTATAAAATACCGAATATTATAAATTTTTATAACACAACGAGCTTAAATTCGCAAGCACAGCATCCATCACAAACTTACTCGTGTTTATTGTGCCCATTTTATTAGCGATTATAATCTTAGAATGAAAACAAGACTATACGAAATCGACATTTTATCGTCGTTATTCGCGTATCACGTATAGTAATAACACTGCAAAAATAACGCAACTCGGACACCTGTCAAAGGAGCAGCTGTTCGATCAGAACTGACAACATAATAAAAATAAAACCGCAAACATTCAAATAAAGTTTTAACAAAAGTTTATCTCCAAAAAAATATTTTTTTTGTCCGCGTCCAATCTGCTTGAAAATTATTGAAGTGGATAAGTTTAATTCAATTTACCTAAACTATATGGTAAGATGTATGCAAGAAAAATATCATAGTAAAAAAAATGTTACCAACACAAAATTGCTGGTATATCTCAATCGGGCTGGTTTACACTTGGTCAAGTACAGTGGCGAGTGCATACTGCCAGTCACTCGCCACTGTCCAATTTACTTGCACTCACCACTGTACAGGACGTGAAGGTTGGTTTACAACTTGGTAAACCAACCTTCACGTCCTTACCGACTACGACGACAGCTTCATAGGTTGTACCTATGAAGAACTACACTTGCTACATTACACTACACTGATTATATTTATTTTTGATTTGCCTCCAACATTTTGCTTTTCTACATCTACATCTTTATAGATCATTTTTCATAGATCTACATCTTTCATTATGGGAGAAACATCCTAAGTAGTGTGGGACAGCTAGAGACCAAAAACCGTCTTCATATTAACTTGCTCTGATTTTTGTTTTGTTTCGCCTCCTTCCAAACATAGTATATTTGATAGACCTCATCTAGGACTACAAGTGGGTACAAGCTTGTATGGAAATCGCTCATGCTCCTTTTGAGGTCGCTTCGCTCGTTAATGGTACCCTAATGATTCTGAAATCCTAAAGCCGCCACTGTACAGAATACATACAAAGCTAGGGCGGCATAACTACCGGTTACAGAAATCACGGCCGGCCGGCACACGCTGGAGGATACGCGACGCGACAGTCTCGCGCCGTTCCCTCCTCACGATCGCACATCGTGAATTTATCATGGCTATTTCTGTCAGCCATATAATGAGAAAAATATAAAATTAAAAAAGCGGGAAAATGAAACGGAAATGCGATTCGAAATAGATTACATTTCAGTATCTCGCTTCTAACTAAAGTTTCTAATAAGTAATTAATTATGAATTTAACAAAATATCTGTAAAAGTAATTAATTTATAATTTACTGTATTCTGGAACAGTGGAGATGTTATTATCATTTATAAGAAATTGTTTTGAAGTTTTGAAGAGGCGCCTGGTTTTGGTAAGTAGAGTTCAATTGTCTTTTACTTAATATGTACCTAATTTATAATTTTATTTTCACCCATGTATCTAATTTGTATTACCTATCTATAATTTAAAATACAATTATATTTAAATACTACTTAATTGTAACGAAAAAAAAGTTATAATAAATCGCATGATGAATATTTTACGAATTAATAATAATTACAATAATATTAGATTTTAATTAATTAGGGTGGGATAGGTAAAAAATTATAATAGTAAAGGACCGGGTGGGTCCCTTAGGGCCCGAGAACCCCGAACAGAGTAACATAATAATAATAATATGACATCATTTTTGCATGGTGAGTCCGAATGGTCCGAAAGGAAGGGCCTGCTCCTGCATCATAATTCTAAGAATTTTCGATGATGTCAACCTTTCTTACATCACGAAATTGTATTGTTTTCACCTATACATTACGTCTTTATTTCGACTACGACTCTTACCACAATTTTGATAAACTTCAATGTAACATAATTCTATAATAAATTTCAGTAAAGTACCAGAAAATTTCAGAATAATTTTATAAAAACCTAACACAGGATACAAAGTGGTGATATTTATTCGTTTCTTTTGTTCTCCTGGAGGCCAATTCTCAAGCAGTGATATAAATATCACAGTAGATAAATATCGAAAAAAAAATGGCGGATATCGAAGGACTTTTTGTTACCTATTCTCGCATTATCACCTTCGATATTTATCGAGTCGTAGCGATCGACATGCAACAGTGGTCTTTAGCAGTCGATATTTTACGTGATATTTATAGTCGACATGTGAGACGGGATATTTATCGAGTTTCGATATTATATCCCGTTTTTGACAATTGGCCTCCTGATCTGGTCTGACTGGGTGCATTGTTCTGAGAAAGCAAGTTACTTTTTATTTTAAGACGTACGAGACCGCTGTTTAAAATGAATATATCTGCTTTGAAGATGTGACTATCTTCATAATAAAAAAAATATTTCTATTTATTTTAACTAAGTAGGTATGTCTATTATATGCTGTAGATATAGCTATCAATATCGGTGTTATGTTTAAACTATTATTACGGTAATGCACATAGGAAGCGTTTAGCTTTTGTAACCATGTTACAAAGTATAAATAACACAGCTGATTAATCAATTTCCCGGGACGTGGTCGTAAATATTTCCGTCAAGATAAGGCTGTAAAACTAATATAGCACTTTATCAGATGTTAATAGGCACATCTTAAAAAAATAAAACTGGCCAAATGCGAGTCGGGCCTCGCTTTATCTAGAATAATCTAGATGGAGATCCGTACTACTCAATTTTTTTTAAAAATTTCAAAAACCCACATATTTACAGTTTCATTTTACCAAAGCATATGTGAGCTCAATTATATACATAACACCACTATATAGCTATATTGTTCAAATATATTAACATATTCTTATAAATACTGCCTATGTCTGTTTGTTTGTAAGCAAGAAAACTATTATATAAATTAGAAAAAGTGGATTGAGTTTATCTTATCTACGTCCCTGACTACAACGTTTACCAAAGTTAAATTAATTCTTGATCAGATCAAATAGGGACGTGTGAAGACGATGTTCGAAGAATAGAAGGCTATATAATTTAGATGTAGCCATTAGGCTATAAAAGCACGAATCATAAAGCAAAATATCTACTTATAGCTCTCCTGATGATAACGCGTTCGATATCCCAGATAATTAATGCGGGACCACTCCTGACGCTCTGTCATCGACTTCATTCAGTGGTTCAATGGAGCCAGGCTGTCAAAGGCGGTCGGTCTATACGCTATTGTAACTACGTGCGGGCTATGAATAGAGTCTGAAGTGGCTAGCTACAGCTATGTGCTATAAGCTATGGCTATGAAAACTTCCGACACGCATGGTGTCGCTTGCAATGTTGTGCCTCTTTATAAATGCATCGACGATGATGGCCGTGACGGGTGGAGAGATTCCCGATGCGGGCTGTAAATAAACTGTAACTGTCGCTCTAGGATTCCAGTCCTAATTTAATTCTGGAAGGTTCGTATATTGGTACTTTCAATAGGTTGCATTGCATAGGTTTTTGAATCCCGTGCCGGCGTTGCGTGCAGCAAATGTAAAGTCTTCCACAAAATGTCGCATGCTACACGTTCAATCTGTAATTTCCTCATTATTTAGGACGTCGAACTGTGTAGGCTTCACGTCAAATATTTTAAAGGTAACTTTAAAGAACCTAGGTAGTTACGTAGGTCTTAGGAAACTTCAGAATAATTCTGAATACCGAAATGATTTCTATTTTAACAAAGTCCTTGACTCAAGAAATATGTTGTTTTAATAACAAGATTTATATCTTTGGTTTCAATGAGATTTTCATGATTTATGTCGAGACAAAGAGCTTTGTAATATTTTCTATATTCTATACAAACATAAAGCTAAGTTTACATTTTATAAACAGATAAAACTATTTTCTTTACATTGTCCAAGTAGTGCGTGGTGAGAATATAACTCGTAGATCTCTGCGCTTATATCGTATATTCCTCCGACCCGATCTCTGAAATCGTACCCTACTATTTACTTACGAAATTCTTTTATGTTTCAGATATCATGGATCTCATTAGTTTTATATCTTTTTTACGATACATTTATTTTTTACCAACACGGACGACAATTTTATCATTTAAGACAAATATTAGGGGTAAGTTTTTATATATTAAATAGCTAAATTGTTTGACTAAATTTATAAACTTAGACAGTTTAACCACAGAATTAACTTCGCGTAGAGATATCTACGGAAATGGGTGTAAATATTTTATGGCTGTTTCAGCTGGGACTATGCATGTCCCGGGGCACGGCGACCGTGTTAAATTTATGTTGCGCCCTAGTTCTGCTGCCTTTGTGCAAGAAACTTAACCACGTCTTGTCCCGGACTTTGTGCACGGTATGGCCGGGGCTCTTCTTCTTCTGGCTAGAAAGAGCGAAGAGTTTCCACATGACTGTTGCAGTTACATTACTTCTGTTTGCGGGTAAATATTTATAAGCTTTTAAAGGATTTCTGTTTTAATTTTTATACCTAACTACTTTATATCACTAACCGCCAGTTGCAACTGGCGTTGCACGAAATATCCTGAAGGTTAAGTAAAAGACACGCTATTCCCTTTCTACACTATAGTTCTAGATATATACGAAAGGTAGCTTTAACATTATATAAGGTCGTTTCTAGCAACTCACGGTTAGAGGTGCATTCAAGCTGATGAATATCAAACTATTATAACAGTTTTTAGTAGGAAACATGGGTAGATCGCGAAATTCTGCACAGTTGTAGGACGGGAAGGCAAAATGTTACCCAACCAAAGTAGCTAGGTATTTCATTTAGGTAGGTACACAAAAGTTCGCAATCAAGTGATTTCATTTACGCGAGTTTTCTTTGCTGACTGTACTCCTACGTCGTCGGCAGTGTGTGTTCAGAAAATGTAAAGTCTAAATGACCTAAAGCGCTCTCAGTCCTAGACTCCCAGTGCGCCATTAAGTTCTTGAGACGAAAGCTAATGGCTGCCTTTACAGTGTTTAGGCTTTTACATCTTCACTTAGTAGGATTTAGGTACATGGCTCGGCTCCTTTAGCAATATACACTAGGGATGTTACGGAGCTTCAACTTCGACTCCGAAAGGTCGGATCTTCCGATTGATTTTACACCTCCGACTCCGACTTCGGCTCCGATAATTTTGAATCTGAGGTTATACCGAAGATTTGTGAGCAAACATATTCAAATATCAATATTTTATTAAATAGTGTAGGAATACATAAATGTATTCCTACATTTACATTTACTCTCTAAAGGAACATGTATTATTGCCGCAAACGTCATCATAAAAAAAATTGGCCAGTTCAGCTATAAAAATTAAAAAAACGGTTTAAAATTTGAACTACTTCTGAACATCTCTCTTCTACTTCCGCCTCCGACTCCAGTTCCGACTCTGATAAATCAAATTTAAAACCTTCGGTTTCGACTCCGGTTCTGGTAAAACCACCTCCGTAACATCCCTAATATACACTACACTTGCTATACATTATAGAGGATACTTATGTAATGTAAGAATACGTAATGATTTTATAGTTAATGAGATCGACCTCAGTTTCTATTACTTGTGTCATTGTGTCTTCAAACTCAACAATTTTTTTTTCAAATAAATATTGCATTTGCAAATGTTGTAAGAGCGAATTATTGAGGTCTAATAAAGTTGGGTCAAGTTCGTACTTTAGTCAGATCTTATCTTATGATAGGGGGCCGTGATTAACCCCAGCGGCACTTGGACCCTTGAGGATCTTTTGTGCCTACCCCATTTTACACACTGGTCATCTCAGTGTGCAGGTTTCCTCACGATGCTTTCCTTCACCATTAGAGCAGTCGGTAAATGTACGTAAGTCTAAAACTCATTGGTACATGGCACTGCATGGTTTTGAACTCGGACCTCCCGCATGGGAGTCCGGTGTCCATGCCATTGTGCCACCGACGCTCACTCAGTCAGATCTAAAAAAAATGGTTAACAGCTAGTTGTAATGTAATGTAATAACGGGCTAGTTTCCGCAACTCGACGTCTATAGCGTCTATTTTGCGTGTAATAGCTAGTTTCTAATAATGCGAAGTAGCAACTGAGGAAATGAAGATGAATTTGCTTCTTCGTTCATTATGCGAACGGCTAAGGAATGGAACAGCCTGCCGGCGTCTGTATTTCCCGAAAGCTACAACCTTGGGATCTTCAAGGCCAGAGTGAATAGGCATTTACTGGACCCGCATGCTCCATCGTCGACCTCATCGTCGCTTACCATCAGGCGAGATCGAGGTCAAATGCGGGTTTAGTTATACATAAAAAAAAAAAAAAAATATCTCAAAATTTCTGATATTGTTTTACGTATGAATGAATGAATCATATAATTGTTGTTATGTATTTTCCCCCACAACACAGGGTATCCTAGTGTGGGAGCCAGGGAAATCTGAGAAAATGTAAAAGATAACAGTATATTTTACATTTTCTCAGATTTCCCTGGCTCCCACAATACACAATACTCTGTGTTGTGGGGGCCAGTCTCTTCCGATATATCTATATTATGATGACATATTAATATGAATGCGTGTATTTGAGGGTGTGGCCCCGCACCCTCAAATACACTAATAAACTAAAATACCTAACAACAATTATATGATTCATTCATTCATACGTAAAACAATATCAGAAATTTTGAGATAAATTCATGTTCATTTCCTCAGTAGGTACGTAGCATTATTTGAAACTAGCTATTTAGCAGACTACTGCATGAATAAATTATTATTTTATTTTATTTAAACATAATGCAGAACGATTGCATAAAATAAGAGCTCCGGTGACTTGTATGTTATGGGAGGTGTGATGTAATGAATTGATAAGACGAACCGAGGTCATTTAACAGCGGATTATTATTATTATGCTCTCGATGATTCAAAGTCGCTTCTGTTTAATTAAAGCCTTTCTTATTTCTTTCTTAAGTCTTATTTCTTAAATGTGATGTTGGCCAGAGAAAAAGGAATACCTATCTACATATATATACCTACATCACCTACCTGATAGGTACTTAACTTATTGGTGTTTTGTTTTCCAGTGATACATTCTATGTCGCACTTTGCAAACTTGTGGAATTTCTCAAGAGGCTACGACGAGGTACGAAGCGAGATTAACTTCGCTACGTTCAGGAACGAAGTAAGTTGTCAAGCTATGCATCAGGAACAAACGCTGTAGTGTAAAGTTCTGTAGAAATTAGAATACAAGCTAGTATATTTAGTATTTTACTTTACACGAGAAAAATAAAGAACATGGTACAAGAAATAATTATATAGGTATACATTAGGTAGAGCTTATCTCTAACAAGATATCTAGGTATTTTTTTTAGGATCTAGGAAAGAGAGATAGTTATTTTTTAATCATTATATTCAATAGTATTTTTTGCCAACTCAATTTTGTACAACAACCAATTTTCCACTTCCTAACCGTGCTGTGTTTACACGTTAAGGGTTACGACCTAGCTCATAACTTTATATTGATTTTTCTGTAATTTCTCTGGTTGTAATCTGTTGTGGTGTTTACCTAATAAATAAATTTAAAAAATTAAAAGATCTCTTCCAGCCAAACCTAAGACGTGGGGAGATATAATATGATAAAATAGATAGACATACATACGTGTATCTACAATACAAAAGTTTTTTAATTTTATATTACGCATTTTTTTATTATAAATTCTATACATGCATTAAATATATAAACAACATACATATATACACATATAAATATATTTTATATTTGCATACTATTTAGGAACAAAAGTAGTAATTAAGTACCTATTATAGGTACCTATAACTCGTACAGATGGTAGATCTTGATCTGAAGGATCGCTTGGGTTGGTACCACCCTCTTATCTATTTCTGCAGTAGAGCAGCAATGTTTACATTTCTGTGTTTAGGTTTGAAGGGTAAGAGAGCCAGCGTAATTTCCGGTACATGAGGCAATCCATCTTAGTCCTCAAGGTTAGCAGCGCAGCAAAAACCCTCTAAAAATAATAAATAAAAATAGAAAATAGAAATAGAAAAAATTTATTCGTTTACAAATTATTAATTAACATTTAACATTAAACTATAACCTCCACACTAGACGTTGCCTGTGTCGTGGTGATTACATACACACACTAACCACTTTACATGTTGTGTCAATTTAACATTACATTCCAAAATTAAAAGAAAAATTACAATTTAAATTTAAAAGATTATATGTATATGTATTATTTAAAAGATTATTAATTATTAAGACTTTTATAAATTTATAAAATATATTAATAATAATAAAATAATGGGTAGATCTACATGAAGTTTGTATTTCAATAATTTCTAGAGTTTTTGTTTTGGAAATGAATGTGTGTATGTAATCTGTTCTATAAAAGGATTTATTTAAGTAATGAAATACAATTGGGCCAAGAATACTTCCTTGGGGAACTCCAAACATTATAAGTGTTTTTTAAAATACTGTGATCGTATTGACAAGGATCGTATGTAAAAAATTACGATCATTATTGAATGATCGTAATTTTACGATCCTTGTTTCACATTTCACTTGATCCATGATTCTAAGAAAGACAAAACTGTGAATGTAGGTAATTGCTTTAATTTCAGAATCCACTAAGGTTATTGCTGAGCCATGCAGGACTTACAGGCATATCGATGCTAGTCATCACGATATGCATGGGTTTCACATCTCTGAGGGTAGTCCGTCGCAGGCTCTACAACGCGTTCTGGTACACGCACCAGCTCTATCTGCTTTTCATGATACTACTTATAATTCATCCATTGAGGTAATAAGTATGGAATAACAACTCGGTAGAAATTATAGCTTCCCTATTAACGTGCACCACTAAACGCATTACAAGAAGAAAAATGTGAGCTCTATGCTTACTAGGATTTGGCTTACTGGAATCATATCAAATATTTTATTATAGGTATTATATTTCTGTATATATAATAGTATTTACGTAATATTATTACTACTCCATTGCAGCTTGCAAAGGTTTGCATTCTTTATTACTGTTATTTATTTATTTGGGGGTAGTATCTATTTCATACATTCATAAAAAAAGATTTGGATATTATCCCTACATGTACCCAACACTATACTCGCTCGGAGCATTGGGGTTCAACTCACTGGAAGTCAGAAGAAACCTTGAGCAAATGCTTATCGCGTGCAAGGCGCTCAGAGGGCAAGTTGACTCCATTGAGTTGCACAACTTGATCTGCCAGGTCTTTGTCCCGGACCATTACGTAAGGCGGCGTTGTAAGCAAATTAGGTTTGTAACACCGTTCAGCCGCACTATAGCGCGTTTTGAATCCCCCATCTGCCGCATGAAGACCGCTCTCCTAGGAGTATATTATGTATCATATGATTTTACCATCACCTGAAGGTTGCCTGGAAGATATCGCTTAAAACGATAAGGCCGCCTTCTGCACATTGTATTGTACCTCTCTTTATGTTGTATGTTTTGTTTTTGTCCCGGGTGTGCAATAAAGTATATTTGTATTTTGTTTATCGTAGGTTCAAAGTTTCAAAGTCATTATTTTAAGCTACCACCGCTTGCTATAGTTGAAATCAAAGAAGCTGCGCAATTAACATTTAACTATTTTCCACGTGGTATTTATCTATGTTATAAAATATAATGATGACTGTTAATTCTGTTGCAGTGGAGCATTGAAAGAGGAGATTTTAGAAGATACCGATACTAGTCCTCAAGTGATATTGGAAAACGATTTCTCCATCGATAATAGTTCTTCTAAGTTTGTTGCAATTAAATCAAAGGTAATTTTGAGATAACCAGAGACAGTTAGTTACCTAGTAGGTAGGTTAGTTTAATTTTAAATACTTACTTCACTTTCTAGACTTGGCTGTGGATGACTTTGCCGCTCACCTTTTTCTTTCTCGACTTGCTCTGGCGGATATTCTCAAGGAACCGGACAAGAGTTGACATTTTGGAAGTAAGTTATTACAGATTGTAGTGTAGGTAGGTACGAGAAATTGGTAGGTATTCCTTTTCAATCTGTTAGGTTTTAAGATGAGGGTATCTACGTATACCCGTGGTTGAGGGTAGGTGTGCTTAATAATAAATCAGTGCGAAACAGTCTACTGAAGATTTGACTCGCTGTTCCCGGTTCTTCCCTAGTAATCCTATACAAATCCATCACAATCGAACATAATGTGGATTTAGATTATCTGCGCTCAGTTACGATAGATTACGTTATTCAATGCAAATGTAACAAGTACAGGTGCTACATCCTGATGTGAAGGATCGGCTGGGTTGGTAACTTGGTACCCTATCATATCTATTTCTGCCGTAAAACAGAAATGCTTGCATTTCTGTGTTTCGATTTGGGTAAGAGAGCCAGCGTAATTTCCAGCACATGCGGCAGTCCAACTTGGTCCTCAAAGATCCCTTTAACCATATGTACGTATTTATAGTTCAGGCTATCAGGACCCCATGTGAATTGAATTAATTCACGCCCTTGGTTTCAGGTAAGCCATATGGCAGGTCAGACCATTAGCTTGACGCTGGGATCTCCTTATGAAGATTTCGGTTGCAGAATGGGGCAGTACGTCCTTCTACAATGTGCTGATATATCGCTGTTAGAGTGGCATCCGTTTACTGTTGTCAAAGTAAGTATAAACTTTTTTCTTCTTTAATGTTTGGCCCCTGCTAGTGTAGTGCCACGCCACACGGACGAACACGCCATGACAGCATGAACGCTCAACATAACCTCAAGTATGAACTTGAGATGCTGTAATTAAAACGTCAGTGTGTCGCTGTTGCTCTTTTTTGATCTTGGCTGACACTCTACTGTGTGTCTATATAGCTAGATCTAAATGAACATATTTTCCCCAATAGTGAAAACCTAGTCTAAACCTAGATAAATAGATGATCCTAAGATTTATTATCTATTTTGTATATTTATCTAGGTAGGTATTCAATATTTCATTATTTAGTTACACTCGTAGACGAGCTCGTAGGTCGGATCTTAGCGACATAAATTGTTTTCAATGCCGCTTGAAATTTTCCGAAAGGGATTGATTCAATGTGATTTCCATTTTAAAAAAATCTTGTGGCGTTTTCAGATGCCAACAGAAAAGGAGAGGGAATTTGTTGTATGGATTAGAGTTAGAGGCGACTGGACGGAAGCTTTAGAGAAGTTGTTAAATGAACAAGGGCTGAATAGACTTTGGTAAGATAATATTATATACACTACAAGAAAACTTGCACATGCAAAAACTTTCAGTTGTTTCCGAAAAACTGGGATAATCATAATTTCAATACCAGAAACAAAAACAAACTTGCAGTCCCACGCTTTAGACTTAGTAAAGTTAACACATCATTTATGGGTCACTGTGTACGATTTTATAATAAGATACCTGGTACTAAAAAAAATAAGACCCATATAAGACGGACCTTATGTAAAATGGGTTATTATAAAATAAATGACTACTTAAATGACAAAGAGGCTTGGTCCTAAATTCAGCTCCAGCTCTGCACATTGTGTGTGTATATGATTGTATTCATAATTATTGTAAGATATATTTATTTCAAAAGATGTGCTGCTGAATGTTTCTTGCGCCGCTTCTTTCCTTTCAGCTATAGCACCTTACGAAGCGGTGGTAGAGTAAAAAAGAATGACGTTGTAAAGATACTATACTATAAGGTACTTACTTACAATAAAAAACATTTTGATTTTGAAGTGTTATAGAAAGTAAAACGGGATAGATACTTAGAAAATAGTGGGTATTGAAATTGAAAAACGTTCTCAAAAAATTCCCGTCGCGTTGTACGTCGTCGGTCATTTCAAGTCAAACAATATTAAACTTGTAGAGACCATTTTGATGTTTTTTTTTAAATTTTAGCCTGTTAATAGACGGCCCATTCCCAAGTCCCATGGAAGGCGTGAGTCGTAGCGATGTCGCGATATGCGTTGCAGCGGGGGTGGGAATTACCCCATTTGTTGCAGTGCTTCAAGATTTACTGCGGTAATTAATAACATTAAGTTTCATACGTATTTATTTTCATTGTAAATTTTGGATCGTATTAAAGAGTCGATTTTTATAAGTGTTATGAGGTAAAGTACCTATTCATCATTGCAATTGGCCTTCTATAAGGAATGACTCTCGTAGTTAGTGTAGTAGCCATTTCGATATAAATAGGTAAGTATCTATCTGTCAGAAACAACTGAACAGCCACAGATTTTATAAGTGTCGTCCTCGTGCAAGGGTTTTTATTTTCCTGGTTAGGGTATAAATACTAAATACAAAACGAACGTTTTATAATTTCGCTTTGTAATTTTTACAGGAATCCACGAAACCGTCTACCCGGTCGCATCCATTTGCTCTGGATAGTCAGACACGAGCAAGAAATAACTTGGCTGGCTGACGTAGCTAATAAATGTATACAGCAGCTTAGAAACGCAAACCGCCCAGATAGATTGAATCTAGAACTTTACGTTACTTCCAAACCTACAAATATAGAAGTTAAAGAAAAAGGTGCTCTAACACATATGGTTGTAGTCAATGAAAAGGGTAATGTTACTCATGTACTAAACCATGATAATGGTGAAAAAGAGACTCTATTGACACCAAACAGGAAGAGAAAAGGTTATAAAGATGGAGGGAATAATGAGAAAATTGTTTGTGATGCAACAGATGACAATAATTACGACATCGCTAAAGAGTACCCCATATTGGGGTGTAGAGTAAGGAGAGGCAGACCGCATTGGGATCGTGTTTTCGGATTTTGGGTGCATTTATATCCGGGGTAAGAAATTCTAGGTTTATTGCCCATTTTATTAATTTAAGCACGCACCAATTACCTACTGAAACAAAAATAGTAATTAAGAAAGATTAAAAAAAAGAGCACTAAAGATCCCTGAGGGTCGAAGTGCCGCTGGGGTTATCCCTGGCATAAGAGAAGATAAGAAGATTAAAAAAAAGAATCCTACGCTACGGTGGGAGCGTCGTAAACTGGACAATACTCCCACGATATTTTCGTGTTGGAGATTTTCACTTTGGTCATTATAGATATTTTGGACATTTACGGTATAATACGTAATCACTTTAAAATTGTGATTGGAATAATTGTCTAAACTAAGATTTTCTTGCATATAAAGTCGTTACAAGATAACGTATTTTTCAGGAAACATCTAAACCTGTACTGCTGTGGACCAAAGAAACTAGTGACATTATTAAGAAACAAGTGTAGAAGCTCCTCTAGAACTACGAAAACTAAATTCAGATTCGTACACGAAGGTTTCTCCTGATCTTCAAATGAAGGTTTCTCCTGATCTTCATATTGTGTTCAAGAATTATATTGCATTTATTAAAAGTGTGTTTGAATTGGTTTCATAAACTCTTGTAACTTTGGCTTATGCAACAGTTTTAAGTTTGAAGGTTTGCGCTGCCCGATGATTTATCAATTACAGTAGATAATGCAGGTTGATACCTGCATCAATTTCTCGCTATACTATAATTTCCCATTTATTCACCAAGTACTTATTTGCAAAGTTTGATTACCCATTACCTACTATTACACTTGACCCTTTCAACTACTTAATATCATTTGCAAAATGATTTTCACCTGGGTCAGCGATTTCTGTGCCTCCCACGAAAGTTTCTTTGCTTTTAATTTGAAGTGTCTCTACTATGTAGGGTTATGGCCAGAAAAGCATTTGTCGAAAAATCAACTGTTTCTCTATAAAATCTACGAAATAACTTTGCACATTTTTTCACTCATCTATTTGATCATAACTTCTATCGGAACATACAATCAGAAAGATGACCTAATACTATTTCTAACCAATCTAGACTTTTGTCTCGTCAGTTACAATTTTGTTCCGAAAGTTATCTTTTTTGTTCTAAGGCGTAAACAATTGAAGACCCTGATTACAGAAATAGAGTCTTCTGGTGACAAAATTTCCGAAGAGCGCAAGCAGTTGATGTGCCACCATGTTATAATTATAACGGTTGTATGCACGGTTACTGCGGGAGTTTTCAGTGGGATAGCGCAATATAAAGGGGAGATGACGGTGGAAGCGTGGATGCCGTTTGATCCGAAGAAGAACAAGGTGAACCTAGCCTTGTCCGCTCAGCTCACAGCGATAATCTTCGTAGTGCCGTGTTTGTATAGGTCGTTCGCCATGCAAGGCATTATATGCAGTATTATTATGTACTTAAGGGACCAACTGATAGAACTGCAGGATAGGTTGCGGGCGTTGGATTATTCTTCGGAAAACGAGAAAGCAATAAGAGAGGAGTTTAAGGAAATTGTGAGGAAGCACGTTCGCTTGATGGGGTAAGTTTAGTACTACTTAAGTACATCACGAAACTCTATTATATCAGTTCACGATTCTGTAATTATAAATACGATAGTTTTTTAAAATTGAGATTGTTGCAGATATGCAAAAACAATGTCTTCGATCTTTAAAGAATATTTCTTGGTACAAAATCTAGTCGTGACGGCGGAGCTTTGTCTAAATGCAATGATGGTTACAATAGTAAGTATACTTACTAAGTTTCGTTATCACTTCTATTCTTTTGAAGTTTTCATTAGGTACCTAACCTTGCCTACAGTACCTTAAGCGATGTACCTATAAAAAGTTCAATATTGTTAACTAATTCGGGTTTCGTGATGAGTAAAAAATATATTCCCAGCACCTTTCTCTCGCTATTCAGCGAGGAAATGCAGCATGCATAATGGGAACATTTGGGCGGGGCGCGCTAAAAGGCGGCCTTTTTGACTAAGCTTCTCACGTAGTGACAAAATTTTAGCTTTAAAATAATAATAATTGACATGTATACAGTTACTAATGAAATAAATAAATTCTTAAAAGTAAAATACACATTTATATCTGTTATGGAAAACATATTCATGGGTCCTTAAAAGGAATGTAGCGTTTTATAGACACTTTGTATAGAGCATAGCTTTGTATAAAGCCGGTAATTTCACTAATGAGGATTAACATTCTTCTCACAGGTTGGTTTTACAGAAATGACACTTCTGGCGAGTTTTTTTATTTTCCTAGGCATTGCTCTGCTAAATGCATACATTTATTGCTATTTGGGCAATGAACTAATCATACAAGTAAGTTGAAAAGAAAAGGTACAAGTAAGTCCCTATCTTATAGTCAGACACAGGATTATTACCACGGTTTTGGTTTGTTTTGTTCTGTGGTTTTGAGCTCCCGATATTTGGGCACAGTTTGATCGGTGGTAGACCTAACCGTCTACAATCCCGTGTCTAACTAAATATCGTTAATGGAATCTGGCATTACTTCGCGGAAAATCCATTGTTAATTATAAGAATTATTGGAGGAAGGACTCACCACTCACCCTCGGATTCACCCTCCCCAACGATAATCAAATCCAGAGGAATTACAATCGCAAAAAGGATGACAATTCCGACCTCCAAAAGATGTAATAAGGATTGAGAGAGAGAAAAGAAAGGGACCAAAATGAATAGTAAGTAGTATTCCGCTAGAAAATGCGAATTTTAATTCAATTTGGAAACGTATTTCGCTTTCAGGATTTGCCGAGGGTGACAGCATGACGGGTCCTTCTTCCCCCAATATTTTTTATAACTGATTTTTATTTTTTATTTTATTTCTTAACTTAAATTTACTGGTTTTTTACAGAATTTATAAAAAGAATAAAATATTACTTAAACATTTGCCAATTATAAATTTACATTTTGTTACTCAACATTATATTAATCTTAGGTAGAAACAAACAACAATATATAACAGTAATATTAATATAATAATATTGTAAATAACCATGAAAGCCTTAGGCACCTATCTTTTACGCTACTACTTTTTAACCCCCGACCAAAAGTAGGTGGTGTTATAAGTTTGTCGGTATGTCTGTTTGTCTGTGGGTGGCATCATAACTCAACAACCGATGATCCGATTTGAACGTGGTTTTTTTACAGAAAATTTAGTCGTGTTTTCTTAGCCATGATTGATAAAAATTGGTTAGGGGTTTCTAAGATCTTGGAGTATCTTTGATGTCAAAGGGGATCTCTGGAACAGTAATAATTAGGTGGTTCGAGTTTGAGTCCTCAAATGTTTAGGACTATGGTGCCCTTCCCACTTCTGGAACCTCGAGGACCTGATGATGATAGGTAAAAGCTCCTTATTACCTACCACAATGGTAGGTAATAAGGAGCTTTTTAAATTTTAAATTTTGAGTTATTATTAATTAATGTCCTTATTTTTCTAATTTTTATTTTCCCAGAGTGAAGGTATAGCCTTGGCTGCGTACGAAGCAGATTGGACACCGTGGCCAGTGGATCTTCAGAAAGACCTGCTAAAGATCATATCGGCTGCTCAAAAATCCCTCCAACTTAGTGCCGGCGGCTTATCCGTCATGTCTATACAGACTTTCGGTCAAGTTAGTATATTTCGATGATTTTAGTTACTACGGCTGAAGAAAAAATAGTTATTTAATTATGAATTAACAATGCCCTTTTATAGCAGCTATAATTTATTATTATTATTATTATTACGACAATGCCCCTTTACAGCAGATATATTAATTTTATTATTTATTAATAATTTAGATAAATGACAAAGCTCAGCACTACACAGCTGCTACAATCTTAATTTTTAGCTAAATTTTAAATAAATCGGCTGTTCTGTTCGCTCCTGTCCAGTTATGTTTATAGTTAACATGAATTGTGTTTGAATTTTAAATTTATTGTAAAAGCATGACGTAACCAAGAGTTCCTGGTGTCCCGATGGTGTTAATAAATGAGTATTAGTGTCCCGGCGCTACTTATAAGTTACTCGATCGTTTTCCACTTAGATTTTCACCAGTTTCGTAAATGAAATATAATTATAGATATAACGGATGTTACTCTCTTTATAATTATCGCGGAGGTTGCTCCGAGGTTTCGGTCTACTCAGGAGACCTTTTCAAGGAGCATGAAGTCGTCCCTCTCTTCACTGTCGTATCTGACATTTTTATTTGCGGTTGGTACGAGTAAACTACAAATTCCATTTTATGATAATGTTAGTTTACAAACTGCAAATAAAAATGTCAGATACGAGAGTGATGAGAGGGACGAAGTGTAGTCTCGCTCGACGCAGTGATACTTCAAACTAGGGATGTTACGGAGGTGGTTATACCGGAACCGGAGTCGGACCGAAGGTTTTAAATTTGATTTATCGGAATCGGAACCGGAGTCGAAGGCGGAGGTAGAAGATAGATGTTCAGAAGAAGTTCAAATTTTAAACCGTTTTATAATTTGTATAACTGAAATGGTCAATAATTTTTATGATGACGTTTGCGGCAATAAAAAATATTTATTTATATAGTCCTACACTATTTAATAAAATATTGATATTTGAATGTTTGCTGACAAATCTTCGGTAGAACCTCCGATTCAAAATTATCGGAGCCGAAGTCGGAATCGGAGGTGTAAAACCAATCGGAAGTTCCGACCTTTCGGAGTCGGAGTCGAAGCTCCGTAACATCCCTACTTCAAACTGCGGGTTGCCGCTCTCAGAAACGTCTGAGCAACCTCCGCGATAATTATGAAGTGAGTAACAAAAAATGTCTCGCTTCAGTTGAATTCTAATACGAACTACTTATACGTAAGTTAAAAAATAATTTAGGAGTTCTCGCTATCTTTTTTTCTTGACTCCTTTTTCTCGTTATCTTGTCCTGAGTAGAGACATTGAGCGACGGATTTGTCCTCGCATTCATTGATGCAGCCTCTTTTCGCTATCTAAGAATTATTTTTCTGTTCACAGGCTTTGGCCAACGGGTATTCAATTTTCGCTGTTCTCAACGATGCGGTAGATTAAAACTAAGTCGGTTGTTAAAATAAATTTAATCCTCAAAAGAGGGGTGATATAAGTTAAACGCGCATGTCTGTCTGTTTAGATAATTTCGTTGCGTTTTTTGCTGTCCGATCAAAATTATAGTTCCGTGTAGTTCCCAAGATCTGAACCATTTTCGATGTTAGTAAGATCTCTCTCTAAAGATTTTGAAGGGCGCTACTGCCAGAAAGATAATAGATATATGGATTGAAATTAAATTAATTATAATATTAATTATGTACCTACTTAAGTTTGTTTCTGTAAGGTAATATAAAATAAAAGTTCTTATTGTTGTGATTAAATAGTTTCTTTACCTTATTTAATAAGTTGCTTGATTGCTTGCTTATCGTATGGTTAGTGGCCAACCTATTTGTCAGAGTTGTTCAGGCCGCCCGTAGGGCTCTAACATGGCTTAACGACTGCTGTTGTACGACAACGACTAGACGAGGCACGGAGTAGCTCAGATGAAAAATGCCACAAGCGGTCACCTATCCTGGTACCGACCGCGCCAACGTTGTTTAACCTGCACGATCACTTTCGGACCGTGCTCGCAACTAGGCTACAAGCTACTTTATTTATTAAGTACCTACCTAAAGTAAAGTTAGTACTTTACCTATTTCTAATCTGCCGCTTGGTAAAATATCTTGTATAGATTAACTTACCGTGAGCTACTTTGTTTGTTTATCGTTTCGTTAGTGGTCAGAGTTGTTCAGGCCGCCGGTAGGCCTCTGACTTGGCTTAACGAAACGGCAACAACTGAGGCCGACTGCTTAACGTGCTCTCCGAGGCACGGAGGAGCTCTGATGAAATTATGCCACTAGTGGTCACCCATAGTGGTACCGACCGTCTTTATACGGTATATTCTCCTTCTGTTGGAATCTCCATGAGTCATGAATTCATGAACAAAATTTCTGAAATTCATGAGGGCGGTAGGTACCTGCTAGTCCGATTTCTGTCCATGACCCAGTGTGATGACTAGAGGATCACGCTGATAGAACTACACAACAGAAACCACTGGAAACTGGCAGAATTTCACATGTCTTCAGTCACATTATATGGAATCATACTGAGATATGAGCAGGATCATCCTATTATCCGTGAATCACCGACCGATTACATTATGGTAATCGAACAATTGTGTAGGTACCTACAATTTAATGATGCGCATCATTATAACGTTAAGTTTATGTGACGTCACGCGTACTATTGTTGCAAATATACAAAAAACATCCTAAAATACGAGGAATATTAATTAATACGGACGGGCCCGGTGCGGTGCTGACGCAAAGTAAAAAAATGGCCAACATAATTTTCAGCTAGCGCCAATAAATATCTATGGTTTGTATGGCTCTGGATACAAGGCTTTTGAGCCATTATCTATGGATATTCTATCTTGTCTATGGCCTTTCCTTTTAATTTATGCTTCAATTTCAAATTGTCATTATATTTTCTGAAATTCATTAATACTCACCTTCAATAGATAAAATAGTTACGATTTGCAAGCACAAGGGTGCGTAATTCATATGGTTCATTTCACTTTATCTTGTGCTATGTTATGCAGTTGGGAAAGTTTTTGTGGGATTATTTAAGAACGTAGTTGGCAACCCAGCATACGTACGTCAAAAAGTCAAAAGATAAATAAAAATATTGAATTAATTTTGTCGTACTGTATTTATACATAGATTTAAATACAAAATGAATATCAAAATGGATATCAATAGTACGGAAACTTACCAAAAACTCTTTACAAAACTGGAGAACCCTGATATAACCTATCAAAATTTCGTTAAGAAATTGGCCAAGTATCATTTTCAGGTGAAAGCTATTATTCAGGTAAAATACTAACCAAATTAATTCCACAAAGTATTTTCTGAGTACTCGTATTCGCTGCTTACCTAATTAGAGGCAGAAGTGTAAACCAAAATCTGGTACAAAATATATATTGTAGCCCCATATAATTATTTAATTAATGTAGGTAGAGTGACCGTCAATCTTTATGGCGTATTTGAATTTAGGCACGAGTCGCATTCCAGCACATGAGGGAGCGGGGCATGTCCTCATCCATACCGCACGGCGGCCCGTACTCATCCCTCGCTCTTCTACACCCCGTTAACACCTAAAAACGTACTGAAATGCGACTCGTGTCTATATTCAGATACGCCATCTTATTAATATATTACAGGACATATTAGAATGTAGAGAAACAATGAAAACTTTGAATGAGCTCAATGAAAAAGGAAGGGCAAAGCTGACACAACTAAGAGAAGAATTGGAAAATCTGGAACTGTATGGACGAGAGAGTGGTGACCAAAAGTATATTGTGGAGCTCGAATCACAGAGGCATCAGCTGGCTAGGTAAATACATTTCAATATTGTTTTTCTTTAACTATTAATTGATTGTAGGGAATCTAAATATAATTTCAAATGGTCTTCTTATAATTAGAATACTAGAGAACAGGTTTCAATTTGAATATTTCTCATCAGCAGTATCATGCAAGCATAACTGTTGCACATATTTGATTGATATTATTTAATTTGCCAATCTGATTACTTCATTTCAATCACAGTGATAATTTATTTATTTACAGTCTTTTGAAAGAATTCAAGGAAGCCAACATTAGCAGCATGTTTGCTATAGAGAAAGCTCAAAGGGAGGAGTTACTCAAACCCACCGATGGAGAAGAATCTGGTGTAAGAAATAGGAAAAAAGTTGATAGAGATGGAATATTTAAAATGTCTACAGGTTTGTCATTATAGAAGTAAATTGTAATAAAACTTAGTTATAAAAAACTTAGGTTCCTTAATCCATATGTGCTTTTAGAAACAGGAGCATGTTTCAGCAATGCATCCTAGAATAGTTTAAAACTAATAATTGTAAGGTAAAAAAAACATCCCAAATATAAGATAGTCAATATTAAAAATATATAGATTTTTCTTCCGCTTTAATAATAATAATAATGATAATTTTAATTCGGGCTGCAATTAGGGCTGCATAGGCCCATATATTAATACTTTACACACTAACATACTAAGTAATTTAGAAGTGTAATTTAAAAAAATAAATTCATTTTGATGCAGCAAGATTTGATGATGACAGATTCAGAGAATTTTTGTTGTTTCTCTGTAACGTCAAAAAACCACTCCTTTATGCCAGATAGATGAATACTAATAAATAATATTTTTAAATGTTTTTCTAGGTGTCACAGAACAGTTGCTGTCAATAAGTAGACAATTAGCAGACACCACACAGAGAAGTCAGGATACTTTGGACAGTCTAGTGTCGTCCAGTTCTACTGTACATGTAAGTTTGTCAAAATAATTAAGCATTGGCATGAATTTGACAGCCTGCCTAGTATTTTAAATTTACTTAATTCCTAAATTAGGGTCCTTGACTCATGTTGATTTGTTGATATTCTATTTATTACACAGAAACAGAATAGGTTAAAAAAATATTAAGTTATAAGCTATTTCAGTTTGTTTATGTATGTCTCTTTCCATCATTGTGTATCTAAGGAAAAGTTTATTTTAAATTTTAAAAAAAATTGTTTGTATCCCTATTGATTGATATGTATGGCCTTAATGTTCTCCTGGTATAGTCTGTCTATTGTATAGTATACTCGGTCTTTAGGCAAAAATTTCAGGTTTGGTTTGCATTTCACACTCCCTAAATCCTTATCAGGATGTCGGATTTGTCATCCTTTGCAATTGTAAATCACTCTGGAATTGGTTATGGTTTGATAGATTATTGACCCTATTTTACTATTTGAATTAAAATTATATGTTATTTACAGGGTACGCAGTCAGAACTACAAAATACCGCGGGCTCTATCTCCCAATCTAGCAAACTTTTGAAAAAATACGGTCGTCGCGAGTTCACTGATAAAGTGATCATGTTCTTTGCATTCCTATTCTTTTTGGCTGTGTGCCTCTACATTGTACAAAAAAGGTTGTTTTAACTTTGATTCATAAGCCGGTACGTATTATTTATTTATGAAACTTGAACATGTTATATGGTTATATTTTTTATTGTAAATGATAATATTCGTTATATTTATTAGGTAAATAAATTCATTTTCCATTTAATTACATACTTACTTCTTCCGCTGGCGCAGCGACCCGAAGTGGATCTTTCTTTGCCTCCGATACTAAAGAAAAATACTAAAGATTTAATTACGAGTATAGAATTTACTTGTGTTTTTTTTAGTAGTACTAGAGATACTTAGGTGTGTCATTTGTACTACCAGTTGTACTTCTTGGTAGTACTACCGGCACGGAGGGTAATATTATCATGACTTTTATTTCTTAATATTGTCGGCGTCGGTGTTTTGGTCAGTTTTACCTTGATTTCTCATTTGGTATCGAATTATTTAGAAGTAATACGCTTTTATACGAAGAAATCTGTAGATATCTTTGTTGGACTAAAATTTTAAAACCATGTTGTATAATTTTCCTTTGATTATCTAATTATCTAATTATGTAGGTGTAGGTTAGGTATTATTGAAAGTAGATTGCGTAATGTTGCGTGGCAGCTACAGAACACGGGGCCATCAGTCACATGAACAAAATAATAGCATAGCAGTCAAAGCCAGTTAATTACTCACCATTCACCAGTTAATCGCAGACCGCGGCATGAAGCTGACGTGTGTTTGTTTTACATTCTCGACCGCGTAGGACGTAACGGTATCATGTATCGATTTGCGTCGCTATTTCTGTGTGTACTAATGGTTTCGCATCATATTTCCGCGCTCAACATCCTCGCCATCGTCTCCTTACCACTACACAGCCACTACATGGCGTTCGGAAAGCTATTCCGTGAGCTAGCCATCAGGGGACACTCTGTAACTGTTTTCAACAACTTTCCTGAAGAGAATCCGCCGGTAAACTTGAGCTTCGTCCACATGAAGCAATACCGTAATAATGCGAATTACGTAACGCCATTAGAGCTGTACGAAGACTTTGATTCATCATATTGGCACTATTATAATTACTACAGACATTTCGAGCACAACGGGGCTATGACGAGAGATGATTGTGAAAACTTTTTTATAAACGAAAACGCGAAAGCTCATTACGCTAAAGCAATCAAATATGACTTAATATTCGTGGAGCAATTCATGGCCGACTGTGGCCTGGCGTACGCCCTCGCTCTATACGAAGCTCCTATCATAGGGATCACATCCCATGCTCTACTGCCGTGGGCTTATTCAAGATTGGGAATGCCTTTCGATATCAGTACAGATCAATTTTATTTTTCCAAGGAAGGGCCCAACCCTCCACTTTATACCAAAATCGAAAACTTATTTTTGAATTCATTTTTCAATACGATTGGGAGATGGTTTCACCAGAGGAATATTTATGACGTTTTCAACCAGTATGTTCCAAATAAGTTGCTGGATATTGAAAGGGCAACGACGGAGAGAATGAAAATGATGTTCGTGTACCAACACTTCTCTGTGAGCGGAGCTCATCTCTTGGCGCCCCAGGTCTTGGAAATAGCAGGAATGCACATAACTAAGCCCGAACCTGTACCAGAGGTAAGTTTACGATTTTCTGCAAATTCTTTAATTCAAATTATTTATTAATTCGTAAATATAGGTTGAACAAGTTGTAACATAAAAGTATAGATCTCTATATTTTGCTATAACAGCATGCGAATTTTTTCTTAATAATTATGACTTAAGAATTATAACTATAGTAATTTAAGTAATCTTTAACAAGCAACTAAATAAAAAAATGAAACAGTCAAATTCAAAATTACTTAGTGAACGCGGTTGCGCTACGGCAGCTGACTGACCACCGAGCAAGTTCCGTTCCAGTTCGTTCACCTCACCATCGTTGAGTGTGAAGTAGTACGAACGTAGTACCATTTCTTTTTCAATATGGACTTCACTGTTAGCCTCAGGCGGCCTTTACAACTTTACCGACCGGGAGACCAACTTACTATAGCAATTTCTCAAACTACGCTCTTCCTGTTTCTGACTTTGTTTTACATTACACCATGCTCTATAGCTGTCAACATCCTGGCCATTGTGTTATCCTGACAACATCCTGACTATGACAATGCCATGTAAATACATGACGTTCGGGGTTTTGTTCTGTGAATTAGCTATCAGAGGACATTTTGCCACAATGCCCAACAGTTTTTGAATGGCAAGAGATGACTGAAAATTTTTTCACAAACGAAAACGTAAAAGAACACTACGCCAAATGAGATATGACGTAGGTAATAAATAAGTATTACTGGAGCAATTCTTGGATGATTGTGGCCTTACGCCTTCTCTCTTTATGAAGCTCCTATGATATCCCATGCTGTACTACCCTGGAATACCGTGCTACCATGTAAAGTAAAACTCATACTTTTTAAACACTGGCTCCTATCCACTCTTTTACAAAATAGGATTGGGAGATGGTATATTCAGAGGGCCATATATGACGTTTTCTACCGAATCCGAAATGAGGAGATCCGGCATAGAACAGAAGTTATCAACATAGCTCATAAGATTAGCAAGCTGAAGTGGCAGTGGGCCGGTCACATCTGTCGCAGAACCTACAACCGCTGGGGTAGACGAGTTCTAGAGTGGAGACCGCGTTTGGGCAAACGTAGTGTGGGACGCCCTTCTGCTAGATTGAGCGACGATTTGCGCAAGGTGGCTGGCAACGATTGGATAAAAGAGCCGAAGATCGGGCTCAATGGCGCGCCCTGTGAGAGGCCTATGTCCAGCAGTGACTAGAGTGGTCTGCTGCTGATGATGATTTACGTAAGTAAGAGGTTTTCATTTCCATTGTGCAGTCAGGTTTACAGTAGGTGACAATTTTGTATGTTAGAAGGTAACTTATTTCTTTCCTTTGTTTCAGGCTATCGAAACTTTTCTATCGAACGCAAAAGAAGGAGCGATCTACGTCAGCTTCGGCTCTAATTTAAGAGCCAGCACGATGTCAATGAAGAAAAGACAACAGTTTCTAAACGCTTTCAAAAGCATTCCACAGAAAGTGATATGGAAGTACGAGAACGCGAGTTTTGTCCAGGAAAATCTCTATACAGATAACTGGTTGCCGCAGTTGGACATATTGTGTAAGCATCTAACTTATCCTTCATATCTAGTGCAATACCTACTCAGGTATCTCAGGATCGTCTGGTGTGGTACCCTCGTATCTATTTCTGCCGCAAAGCAGAAATGCTTGCATTTCTGTGTTTCGGTTTGAGAGTAAAAGAGTCAGCGCAATTACCGGCACATGAGCTCCATTCTCAAGGTTAGCATCGCATCGAAAACCTTCTAATACTGGTGAGATGTCCATGGGCTACGGTGATCACTTACCATCAGATGGCATATCAAAGTCAAAGTCTACTTTCGAAACCAGAAAAAAATCGTGTGGTCTAGGAAAAGTCGAGTGTCCATTAATCACGAGGTTTGAAATCCTTCTGGGATGAAAAGGGGGAACCAGTCCCGTATATTGGATTCGAACCAGTCCGAAGAAACGAAGAAACCTTGCAGCAATGAGTGGGACTTTTCCAGAAGGGATTTGTAGAAAAGAAATGTAATGTCAATGACATTAATGCAATAGTAAAGATTCACCCATCATTGAAAGAATTTCATCCCATTTTCAGGTCACCCAAAGGTCCTCGCATTCGTGACACACGGAGGCATGCTCAGCCTATCAGAAGCAGCATATTGCGCCAAACCGGTGCTGGTGGTGCCTTTCTTCGGAGACCAGTTTACCAACGCGGCAGCTGCGCGGAGCGTCGGCCTCGGGAGGGTTCTGTACTTCGATCGTCTTGACGCGGAGAGCTTGGCGCGGGGGATAAACGAGCTGACGTCACAAGAGTAAGTTGCTGATCTTTTGTTGTTTATAGTTAGGATTTAAGGGCTGGGTGGGTGTAAGAAACATTTGAAACCAACAATGCCGCCAATTTAAAAAAAAACCTATTTGTTACTTTATTAGGTTAGTAACTTCAGGAATTACCCACGGAGCTCAAAGGCGACATCACGCTTAGTAATTTCAGACAGAAGTTGAGGTCACTGTTATTGCAGAGGTGTTTCTACACGATTACTGAATTTATAGGAGCATAAAAATGTATATATATTATTAATTATTATTGACATATTCCCATTTATTTGTACTTTTTGACATGTAATGTAATATCCTCAATATGTTTTGTTAAATTTCGGACACAAATGTATATTTGTTTGAGAATAAATAAATGTAAATGTAAAAAAATGAATACAAACAAGGTAATTATTAAATTAATGATAGCCTAAAATAATACTTATTTCGAAGGAAAACATCGTGAGGAAACCTGCACACTGAGATGGCTAGTGTGTAAAATGGGGTAGGCACAAATGATCCTCAAGGGTCGAAGTGCCGCTGAGGTTATCCCTGGCCCCTGTCATAAGATAAGATAATAATGTTACAAATATGTGTTTTTTCGATTGGTGGTGCTAGTGTTAGTGTGCAAGCGCGATCCCCTAACTCAGGGTTTCTCAAAGTGGGGTCCGCGAACCCTAGGGATATACGTGGAGCTATAAGTTTTGGGAAACCCTTCCCTAACTAAAAGAAGATTCCTGGCGATGACTGGAAATACGCAAGGTCAAGTCAAATCTGATGCGCTTTGCGGAAGCCTATGTCTAATATATCCCAGATCCTGTGTGTGTGAACGAATTTCAAAAACGTTTGACTTGGCGAAAACTTGAGTGAAGTTATTTTCAATTTCCAGGATGCAACAAAACGCAAAAAGAATTTCTAGCCAATGGCATGACAGGCCTTTACCCGTTATGGACAGCGCCATCTACTGGACGGAGTACGTAGCGCGGCACGGAACGTCGCCGCCACCGCTACCTGGCCAACGCACCACGTGGTTCCAATGGCTGCTACTAGATGTCGCTGTTGTTATAATTGGTTTATTATTGGGGATTGCGCTTGTTGTCTATGTAATTCTTAAATTTTTAATTGTTTTAGTAAAATCAGTAAGCAATTTATTATGTAAACGTAAATCAAAGACTGAATAGGTAAATAAAATCTAGAAAATAAATTACAACCTAATTTTTACTGTACCACTGACTATCTACCTACCTATAATCTATAACGATCATCCTGAATACCAGTTTTGGCTAACTTCTACAATACCTTGTATTGTTAGAAATCAGGTACATACAATAAAACATAGTAAACTCGCTTTTTAATTTTTTTAATTCACAAATGAAAACTATAAATATAAAATTGTAATAAATAAAAATACAAAAATTTAAGAAAAAGAAAATAAAAAATTACGTTCAGTGACCTTACTATGCCAATGCGCTTTAAAATCGGTCTTATTTAAAAAATAAATAAATGAAACAATGAATATGCTTTGGGCTCAAATCATAAATTATCTTTAAATAAGTTTTTGATACAGGTTCGTAATTTAAAAGTTCTTTGTAAGTTAGTATAAGAATACCCCATTCCTCGTGGCCAAACTACTAACTTTCTGTGTAAGACTACTTTACCATTTTTACTGACTATACAGAAGACCAAATATTGTCTACCTTATCATTTATATTACTAAATTTAGTAGGCACTCTATAAAACAAATTCTTAAAATCCATCTGAAAGAATTTAGCTACGATCAAACCGAGAAACTATTACGTCCACAACAATAATACTTCACTCATCTACAGCATGCACACATACATACTTTCACACTCACCCTCTCACACATAAACATTCACACCCTTACACACTCCCACCCCCAAACACACCCTCACACACCCTTTCATTCCCTTTCCCATGTATTCGGGTATAAAATAATAATTAAAAAATATATATCTAATATTACCAACACTAATCTTAATAATAATAAATTGTAATTTGTGACTTTTATAGCTTGGTATTCAGCAGGGGGCGGTATTCATCCCATAGATAACTACCTAGTTATCTATGGGATGAATGCTGCCCGTTATTGAATACCTTCTTTTTGGGAAAGCACTGGCTCCCAAGATACAGGTTCGCCTAGTTTGGGAGTCAGGGTATTGTTCGATTTACAAGTTTTGTTATGTTTTCAATAAATATTTTTTTAAAAATTTTTTTATTATATCAAATCTTATCTTATGATAACGGGCCGGGAATAAGCCAGCGGCACTTCGACCCTTGAGGATCTTTTGTGCCTACCCCATTTTATACACTGGTCATCTCAGTGTGCAGGTTTCCTCACGATGTTTTCCTTCAACGTTGAGCAGTAGGTAAATGTACGCAAGTCTTGGAAAAAACCGAAAAACTCATTGGTACATGGCACTTTCGAACCCGGACCTTCCACATGGGAGTCCGGTGTCCTAGCCACTGTGCTACCGACGCTCTTATTATATCAAATAGTGTGGCCACGAGGAATTTTTATTCCTGATTAGCTCTACAGATTTGAAGAAATTCTGTTGAGCTTGAAATTTTTCATTTTCCAAGGTCTTCCATAATTCAGATCTCAAATCAAATCAAAATCGAAATGTTTTTTATTGTAAGTAAGTATATACCTTATAGTACATTTTACGACGTCATTCTTTTTAACTCTACCACCGCTTCGTAAGGTGCTATAGCTGAAAGGAAAGAAGCGGCGCAAGAAACTTTCAGCAGCACATCTTTTGAAATAAATATATCTTACAATAATTATGAATACAATCATATATGTACACAATGTGCAGAGCTGGAGCTGAATTTAGGACCAAGCCTCTTTATCATTTAAGTAGTCATTTATTTTTTAATAACCCTTTTTACATAAGGTCCGTCTTATATGGGTCTTAAATTCATTCAGGTCATATTTATTACAGTATCAGGTATCTTATTATAAAATCGTACACAGTGACCCATAAATGATGTGTTTACTTTACTAAGTCTAAAGCTTGGGACTGCAAGGTTGTGGTATTGAAATTATGATTATCGCAGTTTACTGATTCATTCAGGAAGACTGAATTCAGTACCCAGTGTAATAATAGCGCTTTACTTGCAGATGTGGGTCTGAACTGAATCCAACCCCTCCCGAATGTCTCCCGGAAGTCCCGTACGAGAATTCCCACCAATCACTCGTCACGTCACGACCTTAAAGTCTATTACGCGCCGAATTCGGCCTAATCTCCCTGGCCTTTGGAAACATGCGACAAATATTATCGTTATTGCATCTCAATGTCGGTCGGTGAGGTCACCGAGGTGTGATAGGCACAGTATTGCAACTGAATTGAGTAACTAGTACAACGAAGACGTTAAAATAAAAAGATGCACTTTCATTACAGATAAAATATCCATTGGTGTTAGTAAACTAAGCAACTATAATTATGTAAAAAATATATATGAGTAAGTATTATGGAATGGAGAAGGTCGACCGCCTGCGAGATGGGCAGATGACATAAGAAAGTCTGCTGGATGAAACTAGATTCGAAAAGCTCAAGAGGAGACTTAGATCCAGCAGTGGGTGGACATCGGTTGAAGTTAGCCTGGTAACTAGCAACTCGGACATGGTCGCGTTTTTTTGTTTTCGAGTTGCAACCTAATGCTTAAGATAGGGACAATCCGCCTTCTCAGCAATGGTATTCAGGACGCTATTGGCGATGCATGCAGCGAATCCTGCTGATAAGAGGCGGCTTTTATCCTTATGATGGCATGGAACCTGTCGCTAATAATAGTTGCGTATACTAGAATTAACAGTTCCTATTAGTTTTTGAGGAAAGGTCTCCCGGAATGGTTACACCGGGAGACCTTACAAATTTTTGACCTTAAAAAATTTATAGCCTGTATTTACCCTACTTTTTAATTATGTGCTACGCTACTGAGAAAAACTGAAACTAGCAGGTAGGTATCCATTTTACGTTTAGGTTTAAAGATTCTTTTTTTAAAAAAAAATATCGGAGTTACAATTGAGCGTCTTGAAAAAGTCAAGTGAGCGTAGGTATGCACAGCTTTAACTTAAATTATTAACATTTAATAATTACTAGTAAGTTAAATCGCGTCGAATCATAGTACCGTGCAAAAAACCTATTCCCCCCCAGCGCTGGCCAAAACTGGAACTAACGTCCTTTAATATTTCGATGACCGCAAGCACACAACGACACCACCACCGGAATAGATAAGTTTGTGTCGCTGCATACTCTCATGCAACTCGTTTCGTAATGCAATACACAAACACTATGGAAAAAATAAACACAGATCAGTCTCAACTATATAAGTGACTCAGCGTAATATGATAACAAAGTGTGGTCATGAGATATTCATTGTGGATCATGGGCGTTACGTCCAATTCCCCGAACGTCAAGTTCTCCAAACGTCCAGTTCCCCGAACGTCTAGTTCCTCGAATTATGCGATGCTTTAACAATCTTTTAAAACTGAACATGGACTTGGATTCTTTAATATCTTTTGTGAGTTTGTTATATATACTCGTAGTTGTGCTTCTTCGTACATTATGTTTTTGGCCATAATTTGTTCTTGGTGTCCCTCAGAAAACGTTTTTGAATTTGGTGTTTTTTAGTAAAAGTTATGTGTATTAATATTTTTCGTAGATGTATACTCGTGTTGCATGCATCTACTAGAGGTAAAGAATCCCTACCGGTGCTCTACGTACGAGTATATACCGCAGCGGCGGGCGAGAGGCCGAAGTGTTTACGATCCAGTGACTCATGCATGAAGTTAGACTGATTCAGATGCCATCCCCTTGCTATCGATTCTTGGAACTTCAAGGAAGGCAATATGAATTGATAGGGAATAATGTCAACAAATACTTTTTAATGTATAAGGAAAATCAGCCGAGCGTTTGCCACCTAATGGTAAGTGTCACCATCGCCCATAGACATCTCACCTCACCTCACCATAATGTTACGGAGGTTTTCGATGCACTGCTAACCTTGAGGACTTTGATGGTGGTTCTCATGCTGGATTATAGAGCTGGAGTAAATTTAATATTGTATAAATTTTAATGACATTCTCTTTTTCTTTTCTGTTTTCTTCTCAAAATCTGTATAAACATTATTAACTTGTGAATTTGGTGTATATGCATGTAAAGGTAAAGTTTAGTGTGACATGTTTATGCAACTATATCTGCAATATTTGTAATTCTTACCTAAACTTTTACACAATAAATCTTATCTTATTTCTTACCCTTGAAACCGAAATGAAGACATTACTGCTTTGCGGCAGAAATAGGTATAAAGAATGGTACCACTACCAGTAGGACTTTGCACGGAGTTATAATTATATATTATTCTATTGGAAATCTCATGCGTATACAGATTGTTAATGAAAAGTGACCGATTTATATTGGTAGGTTAGTCTTTGTGAATTCCCTTAGAATATGAATTCCTTGTTTTTTGGTAGGTACAGTTATTCGTAGTAATTTATGTGTGGAACTTCCAATAAATAGTTTGAGAATCAACCTGTGTAGTAGATACAGATGTAACCACCGTGTCGTAGACGCCTCGATCAAACCGGTCGTGACGTAATTGCGTGGCCCTCCGCCATGCGCCCGCGCACGACAATGAACTTGCGCGAGGTCAGTTACAATACAACGACGCGTTTAAATTTAAACGCACTTATTTAACAGATAGATACTGATAGCTGTTGTTCTGTCTCGTTGGGAATAGTTAACGCTCTTATAGCAAGATTTTTTAATGTTGTTAATGGACTTTGACCTTGGTTTGTGCCAGCCAGGACTCCTTCAGAGATCACCTCTCTATAATGACCACTGTATTTTTTGTGCCACACGAAGATTTGCAATTCAGAGGGCATTACTAGTCCAATTCTGTGGTGCCACCTTTCTTTGGAATCCGCATGTCACTGTTTGGGATACAGCTCCACCAGTGCTGAATGGTGGATTTCAAAGACTTCGAGGTTATTTTAATTATCTCACACATTCAAATTTTCTCACGACGTTTTCATACATACCTACTTAATTGATAATTCGCCAGTTAATACAGAGTTAAATCCTGGTGCAAATGCACCTTACTGAAATATTCAAAAATGTCCGTTGCCTCGCTCATCACAGAAAGCGACCCTTTCTGACAATTTGTCATAGTCAGTCCGGTTTCAAGTGTACACACACAGTCTGTCTGGAGGCGGAGATAGCGTAGCGACGAGCTATCTTAATTGTAACTGACAACATACTATACTTAGGTATTTTATTTACGGCTAACCCCGCGTTAGACCCCAATTTCACCTGGTTGTAAGTGACGATGAGGCCTGAGGTTAGAAAGAAAAACAGAAAGGAAGAAAGAAAAACACTTTATATCTATTTTAGAGATATCAAAATTCTTGTTGTTGTTTCTTTTGTAATTTATTTGTGTGCAAATAAAGTATAAAGATAAAGATAAAAAATACATATTTAATTCACTCGATAATACGGCCATAGGCATCTGGCTCAGCTAATGCTTGAGTGAATACACTTGCGTGTAAACACAGCGCTGATTTTCAGCCAGTCCTAGTCTTTTAATGTACTGACTCTTCTATAAACATTGTCGAAAAACGTGAACGACGTCGAAGCGAATATATATTTGACGACAGACTTTACATAGGTACATAGAAGGATAGTCGCTATATTGGATCCTAAGGGGTCCTACTACCAACAAGGTATATAGGGTACACCATATAGCGATATAATCATATAACAGACTACACATTATTCCGGTTAGGTATACCAATTTTTTTTACCAAATTTATAAAAATTTGTCAAGTGCGGTGATTGCCCAGTCATCGTAGTCGTTTTTCACAGCAAGTTACAGCCATTGTCCACTCAAGTTCAGGAAGTTAAGATGAGTTTTATGACAATAGTTCAGACGAATATTGAAAGGCAGTTTTTTTCGTAATTAACTGTCGACGAACAACTATAGTCGTGTTTCATTTACCTACAGTAACTTATTTGTATTTACAATTAATCATAATCATAATTTATTCATAAAATTTACATGTCATATATGTTCTTAGTATAAATATTATTGTACAATGTGTTAATGTCAAATATTATAAAATTCCACCACATTTTTAATTTATTTTCAAAAGTAATTACACTATCTAATTTTTTTATTTTATTGGGAATTTTATTGTAAATATTTGGCCCTAAAGTGTACATGGTTTTGGTTGATTTTTGCAATCGACATTGTTTTAGGTTTAATTCTGTTTTCGGTTTTTTATTACCTACTTATATTATTATTACCTTATATTATTTTTATAAGGCTTATAAATTAGGCCACGCACACGCGGAAAGAGAAACCATGGTGGTAACTAACTAAGTAGGTATAGCTGTTATGAACCCCTTAGCACATGAAAATTCCATTTCATAGGAAAATTCACGTTTGACCTATTTTATTGATAAATTCCTTAATACATATTCATATATGCAAAGCAAATGCTATTAATGTTCATGCAAACGTTACAAATCCATAGTATAGGTACGATAATTTTGGCAGTCGAGTCACTTGTACGTACAGTGACAGATAGGGATCAAACGAAATAGAGTGATGACTGTGATTAGTTACCACTGAATAAAACCAAAACTTATATGTATAAAATTCAAAAATTTAAATACCTTTGTACCGTCGAGAATCGGATAAACCACTTAAGGGGTCATATTGTTTGGTAAAGTCTATCCGTTTACTTAGTAATCGAACAGCCAAACGTTATTGTGGTATAGCAACCAGTCTGCTTCTATTTAATTATCTGTAAAGGTTTTATATGACTGACGAAAAACATATAAAACTGAAACTAAACTAAATTTAATAAAAGGGAATAAAATAATTAGACAAAATAATAGCCATTATTTTTGAAGTTACTTTTATTGTAGCATCCGTCCAATTAAAATCGTCATCCATTTCAACGAAGGGCGGGCGGCAGTTTCTTTCCTTCAAGAATTCAACCAACACAGTTCCGATGAACATTCATAATAATTTGTTTACAGGTTTCGCAATTGTGTATTTTTGTTATTGGACTATTAAATGAAAAATTCCCCAGGCGGGTGTACGTCCATGGCCGCTCCTTTGACGTTTGCCGGCACGCATCTGTCGGTGTAGGCTATCACTAAGTAAATAGACAGACTCATATGCCATCAGCCATCATCTTGTTTCGTTCGATCCATACTTTCTGGGACAACCTGTATAAAGTACACGCGGGCTGGCAGTTGGACGAAAGGGCGCGTGGATGGGCGAGATTTTTAATTTCTAACGGCTTATAGTAAATAATCACGTATTATAGTAAATAAGTATACGTATTATGAGTATCAATTATTAAGATATTAGGGAATCTCCCACAAAACAAGATGATTTCAGTTCATTTTAAAACTATTAAATTTTTTGTTGATTGTTTTTAGTGTTTGTCTCTGAAACCGCTTCCGGTTCACAATTCGAGGCAAGAAAAATAAACAGGAAGGCGATTCTCGCAGCGTTCGACATACAAAAGTCGAGCGCTACGAACGTCTTGTCACGCTCACACATGTAATGTGAGCGAATGAGGTAGGACTAAAGTCGAATTCGATATTCCACCACGAGAATCGCAGTCCTGATATAAATACTTATTACATAAAACATGTCTTAGACATTTAGAAAGTCCAAGGTACAGTAAATACAAGGTATCTATGTATTAGTTAAGTTAGTGTTCGTGGCGATTTTTTACAGAAATCGCACCATAATAATATCTGTACCACCTAGAGAATAGGTTAATAAAAACCGCGCTAAAATATTACAAAACAACTAATCTTTAACTTTATTCTTTACTCATGTGAAGCTTCGTGCTTAATCCATACTCTAAGGTAGTCTTGCACGAACCATTAACTCTTGGGTTAACATGAACACTAACCCAATGTCAATTTTGTATTAAAACTATAGACAATTCGCAAGTACGTTTTGCAAAAAAAAAATTGTAAGTAGGTATAACTTGTTACACATAAATATAAAACTATGATGTATTTTTTTATAATAGCAAAGTCTAATTTAAAGGCACGATATTTATCATCATTATAGAATACATAATTTGTCAGTTTGTAGTGGAGATAATCTACACAATTGGGGTTTTTTCAGCGATCAAGTAAAGTGTGAGTGTGGTGTCTCCCCTCAAACCATGGAGCACTTGCTCTGCTGTCCCGCATGTCCGACCACCTGCACGCGGGAGGACCTTTTCGAGGCCAACCAGAGGGCTATCGATGTGGCTGCCTTCTGGTCGGGAAAAATCTAATTCGGATCATCAACACGAAAGAAGAAGAAGTTTGTAGTGGCTCAGATATAAGTATTGTAAAAATCCTGAGTACATTCTTAATTAATTAATTAGCCTAAAATTAGATAGATAGAAACACTTTATTAAAATTAGGTTAATTACCTAAAATTAGACGTAATTGCTTACAAGTATAAATCCAATTTTAATAATTCAACTGAACAAAACAAACACTTGGGTACTAATTAGCAAGTCATCCCGGGAATTTTAAATTTAATTTCCCAGTCCCGGGATTATTTACATACGTGTGGGACTGGGACAACCAGCCGGTCCCGTGGAGTTTAGTGTTCTAAATAATTGAGTGGTGTACTTTATTGTGATGTAAATTGGATTCTTATTGCATTGCACTGCATTCGCGTATTGCTGCTTCGTATGCGAATAACTTTGTCGTACGTTTTAAACATAATAACTAAAAAGCTAATGTGTTTTTTTTAATTACATGCAAATATTTCAAGGGCAATATGTATTTATTATTTAACACGTTCACAGTCTTCATACAAAATTGTGTGACAACTTCACACGTCCAACTAATTTAAATCTATTGTTATGTGACCCAACAAAGGAGGCATGGACTCCTTAGATAGGCACTTGGGGTCCCCAGAGTGGAGGCACTGGACAGTGAGTATGTTAATGTAATGCAAAAATCATGAAATTTGTAGAACCCAACGTGATACAACCTAGTAATAAGTAGTGCGACCCTCGTCCGCTACTGTTCACATAGGAACAGTTTTTTGGAATCGTTTTTGTCCATTTTTTTCTCGCTACAGGTAGAATGCGCGTCAATCTTTATGGCCGATCTGAATATAGACACGAGTCGCGTTTCAGTACATGTTTCTAGGTGTCAGCGAGGCGTAGCCAAGCGAGGGACGAGTATGGACTGCCGCGAAGTGTGGGGGAGGACATGCCACGCTCCCTTGCTCTTCTACACCCCGGTGATACCTACAAAAATGTGCTGGAACGCGACACGTGCCTATATTAATACCGGCCATACAGATTGACACGCTCTTTAAGTAAAAATCCTAAAATACCTAAAGAAATAACATCTACTGCACAAACCCTTCGTCATACCATTTTTTTCCCTGACATACCTGATCTTCGGATGAACGTTCGGGGAACTGGACGTTCAGGTAATTGGACATTAAGGGAATAGATTTCACTGACTGGACATTCGGGGATTTGGACGTAACGCCAATGATCATTTCTGATTGATAGAAGAAATAGTTTATTTTTCCTGTAAAGTTAATTTTAAACTGGGTTATAAAATGGCGGGCACTCGATAGCCGGAGAGTGGCATCGAATGGGCAGTAAAGGGCAAGTGGTGGTATTATGACGTATTTTCCCCATGAAAGTACTGTATAAAAGGAAATTTTCTGTGAGTCTGTGCATCTATCCACTGTAGTATTATTTGTATTTAACTTAGGTGTAATCGATGAGGATTCTTTCTTTTTATTGGTCTTTTTTTGTTGAGATTATTTCAAGTACGGACGAGGATGTTTGGGATTTTAAAATAAATTCAAATCGGTAAAGTAATTTCAGAAAAAATAAGTGAGCTTAGAATAAGTGAGCTTAGAATAAGTGAGCTTAGAATTCCTTTTCTTTTTAATGATTTGATTAAAGTGACAATGGCTCAAAGGCTTGCTAGGGCACGAGACTGACGCGCAAGCGTCGGCGGATCGAATCCACCTCTAGAACATTGTGGTGGAGCACTCCAAGGAGACATTTTCTCCTAGTAGGATTGGTTAATGTATTTAGTCAGTCAATCAACCAAAGGAGAAATAAAGTTATTTAAAAGAGAGTTTGGAGTAACAAATTAGATTTTCGTAAAATTAACTGAAATTACATTATCGTACTTCCTTTTCTTGTTATAGAAGCTTTAAACTATAGTAGTTAGCTCTCTACATTAGATAACGAGCGTCGGTGGTCCAGTGGCGAGGACGCCGGACTCCCATGCGGGAGGTCCGGGTTCGAAACCATGTAATGCCATGTACCAATGAGTTTTTCGGATTTTTTCGAAGACTTACGTACATTTACCGACTGCTCTAACGGTGAAGGAAAACATCGTGAAGAAACCTGCATGTCTGAGGAAATTAAAAGTTTCCGAAGGCTTGTGAATCCCTGTGAAATCCACCAATCAGCACTGGTACCGCTCTGTGGATCATGGCCCGTACCCCCTTGTGCAAGGGGAGGCCTGTGCCCCAACAGTGGTGACATTAATATAGGCTGATGATGAAGATAATAACGAATCATCAGTACGAATTTTGGTTAAGATTGACTTTAATGAATCGACTAATTATGTAGTTATTTTAAGTCCACTAATAAAATCAAGGTTTAAAAACCTAACTAATTACCTGCAATTTCACGCTACATCTTTTGGATTTTAAACATATATTTTTTCACCTAAGCAAAGAGGGGCGAAGTGCCTTGTGAAGTAGAATAGTAAAGTATGTTACCTGCACAGTGATAACTTCAGCTTTTAGCTTCATGGCCTCTCGGAGTACCTAATGAACGCCTCCTCAAGATATGTAGGTTTACGGGCTAAGAGTAGAGCCGATAGTGTATAATATGTAACGGTAGAAGAACATACCTTGAGGAAACCTGCATGTCAGAGGAAATAAAATAGAGGTAGAGACAAAGCGGAGGTCTGTACTCCCAACAAGTAGGTATTTTAGGCTTTTTGGGGATCCTTACCCTGATAGGGAAAATGGAACCCTATTGTAACGTTACGGATACATACCTCATTTGTATGATTTCATATGCCGATGATTCAATCTCCGATAAAAAGGATTATAAAGATTGATATCTACCGGACGCAATGCAACTGCAAAGTTTACTAATGTTAGTAAAGTACTTACTTTAAGTACTTACTTATCTACTTAGATACAGTTTGATTTTAATGATAGAATTTTAATAATGGCAAGATTTACTGAAATTGTATGGAAATTTCATTGCGATTTGACATCTATGTATGATATAGGTACTCTTCAAATCAGACAAGTCACCGTAAAATTATATGATTTACTTCCTGATTACGTTTGATTGACAGATTTTTAAAAATCTGTCTCTGTTACACAGTTGAAAAATTAAAAAAATAATATATGTTACGTGTATTGATGCATATTACAAAATGCTACAAAAGTAAAAACTTTCTATGTATAGTTTTCGGGAACAAAAATTATAAGTGAAAATTCACCTGAAATCAGTTTTCATACAAAATTGTATAGAGAAAAAATAAAAGTGTCCTATTTCAAACGAAAAAGAAATATGCTCTAGAAACCAAAATTACAAACTATATCTCCATAGAAACTAAAATGACAATGTCTATAGTTTCTAAATTATGAAGCTTTAAAAAAAATCAAAATTCTGTTATCTAAAAATATATTTTTTTTAAATTTATCAATTTTCATTATAATTGTTTACTGAAATGACTATAGGAATATATTGTCCATCTATTCTTCATACTTCATATAGAGGTATTTTGTCTAGTCCATAGATATTCTGTCAATTTTTGGGGTAAAATCATGATTAATCGCATTTTTTTTTTAAAAGTCGTCTGTCAAAGTTTCTTTTTTATATATTTTTTACTGTGGTTTATTCTTTACACAAATCAATGAAATTAAAAAAATCTATGTACAGTCTTTTTTTCAGCATAATTCAATCAACATGCTCATTTGTTATACTCTCCCAGGGCGCGCCTGTGCTATCCATGGGAGGAAATGCCATAATCGCCACGCTAGGCCTGCGGGTTGGCGATCGCAGTAGCCGGGTCGCTTGCCCCGATGACGCTGCTGCCCGTCATCGTGCTTCTGGTATTTTGACCCAGCCAGAATTTGAGTGGTTATACCGCCACTAGTCGGTCGCCAGGGACTAGTTCGTTAATCGGCAGGATGCACCACGTGCAGGTGAGTTTGACATTTGGAGGTCTAGATGTTGGTGACCCCCCTTACATTTGTTATACTCGTAGATTAAAATTAATTTGTTACATACTCGTACATTAAAATTAATACTAAATATATGCTAATATTATTATTTTCTATAAGTATATTTTTTGGCCACTATCATTATACAGTGGAAAAAATTTTTTTCTTACTTTGTTTTTGTTGTAATTTTGGTAGCTATTGTTACCAGGGACGTATGAGGCGATTTTTTTTGGGTACCTAGCAATTGTTACCATGGACATTCAAGTGAAATTACACTATTGCCACCTTGTTTGACTCTACACTACCTAATTCAAAAGCTTTAGTCCTTTTCAGGCTCCTTACTAAATCAGCGACGTCAAGTAGCTGGATGGCCTCAACGTTCACAGATTGATGAAGTCTATATTCGTTAGCTTTAGCAATATTTTGCTATATGCTAGTGAAATTATTTTTAAAATCGATTCAGCTTAGCATAGCATAGTATAACTATCACGGCCTTAATCCTCGAGGGGATAGACAGAGGAACCATATTCATCACAGGTAGTTCCCACTTTTCGCCGTAAGATTTGGTGGGAAAACGTGATAAGTGGCGAGCCTATCGCCGTCCAGAATAGTATCCAGTAAGATACGGAGTAAGTAGGTACTATTTAGTATTCTGTAACTCTGTGACTAAGACCCTTAGTCGCCTCGTACGACACCCACGGGAAGAGTTGGGGTGGTGCTATTCTTTACGACACGGCACAAGCTTACGACACGGTCCAGTATATTTTGAGAAAATCTCAAACAAACATGCTGACCCTGTATACGAGTACTATTTTCTAAAGGTGACTGCACATACCTACGTAATATAATAAATACCTCGTGAAACAATGCAGCTCACGAATGCATTTACGTTTTATATTATGATTTTATTGCTCATACGAGTATAAATGTTAATATAAACGCTGATAAGAATTTATAATAAAAACTAAGAGACAAAGAAATTCTTTACAGACAGCACAAAACATAATCGTTTATCAAATCTCTGTCAATTACATATTAAGAAACCCCGTCCCATAAAAAAAAATTGTTGACACGTCCTTTTACAATTTATCTATTGGCTAACAATTGACATCGATAACTTACTAACAAAGTAAGTAGGGTCCTGTACAAACATGAGGTGACCCGACCGAACCCTCCGGGGGGCTGTTATCAACACATACCGCATAGGTTCCTTCTCCGAGACAAGATCCATTGGAGTTCCACCGACGACGTGGCGAAGGGCTAAGCTATTATAGGGTTCGTAAATAGACAAATAAATTAATCCGCAGTTCGCACGCGTCAATAATATATTATTGGAGTTATGTCCTTTGGGTTGGCCTCTCATGGTTCATAGCAGGCTTTATTTTATACGCTAGGTTAGGTAGTCATAGTCTCCCTTCGAAAGGGTGTTTCCTTGTGGTCCTACACATTCGTCCTACTAGTAGGACCACGGGATCACCGGTAAGTTTAGTTGCTCGTGGTCCTTCATTATTGAATTTTATCTACTGCCTGTATGCATAAAAGTAGGTATAAGTATCATATTTATTTTATTTTTTAGAACTTTAATTTCTATATCCTCCAATTCTTGATTTGGGTGTTGATTTGGTTTAGAAATTAACTTTTTGAGATTTATCCCCCAATCTCATCTCAATCCTTCGAAATCGCTAAAGTTAATCTAGAAGTATAACTAGTATTCTTCTTAGCCGTATTTTATATTGATGAGAGTCGTTATGTGGGTAATAGGTTTGTCATTGCCTTCCCCATTTCATACACGGTTATTTCAGTGTACAGGTTTCCTCATGACGTTATCCTTGACCATTTGAGCATATGCTCAAAATATAAGCTTGTTTTTGGTTTTAAACTTGGGCCTCCAGCCTTTGGAGTCTTAGCCACTTCGTCATTGACGCTACGTCTTTAAGTTAAATCAAAAAATAAGATTAAAATAGACTAGGTACCCTTGAAATAAATTCTTTCATTTTAAAGCTGCTTGTTTATATAATGTCTTGCGCAAACCTTTTACCTACTGTTAAAACTCAGTCAGGGCTTTTCGAACGTGATGTGTGGTTTATTAAAAAAAAGTTTTTGCTTGTATACATACAGCGTTCTTCGTTATTGGATTTGAGTCCAAAGGTTGGTGGCAAACCTAACAATACTTATTTATGGTGTATATTTTTTAATCGCCTAAAGTTCATGGTTATTTGTCAATTGTTTACTCTATTACGAGTAGATAATTTTTTGTGTTTTCTCTACTCCGATGTTAGTTGAGGATTGATAATCCTATATAGCAGCAAGTAAAGAGGTAAGAGTATTTAACTAATTCTTATGAACAGGAAATAGAAATGCAGCAATTTGTGATTGTTAGAAAAGTTATCCTAAACCACTTGAATTAATCTAGTCATGTTTGTAGGTCCAAAAACATATTACCACCAGTATGTAATATAGGTTCGGCAAGGATATCACATATTATAAATAGATAATCTATTTCTAGTCTTTTTAAATACATGGGTGGGTAGGAAAAAACGTTTCCTATTATTCTTTTTGGCTAGATATTTGTTGGCTACCAAAAACTTGCCAAATATAATACATAAAAATTATACTTATATAATGTTTCCCACGTGTATGTACCTACCCATGTAATTTATAATATTTTTCACTTGAGATAAGCATAATAGTTCTTTTGAAGGGTGAATGTTAACTTTTTACAATTTTAGTTTGGATACTAAGTTCTAATATTTAGCGATTTTGCTAGCATTTTCTTCTTTCTACCTAGACTGACTATATGGAGAAAGACTATACTGTCTTTGTGGTTTACCTAGGTTCAAATCAATACCTATTAATTGCTTAGAAATGTCAAGTGAGGCAACGTCGGCTACAGTTCTGGCATTTTCAAGCGAATACCGATTGTGCTCAGGCCTGCGCTGCGCGTGATCACACAATAATATGCATTTAGTATCAAAGACAGATTGATTGCATCGCACGCACGCAGCCAGCCGATTGGTTCATTTAGGTCACTGAGATTATAAAATAGCTCTTAGTATCCGGTATCTAATTTGGGCTTTGATTGAATATTTGATATGTTAGATAAATTATTATTTTATTTTATGAGCGATGTGGGAATAATAATAGTGACTGGTGATGGTAGTCTTGCAGACTAAATTGCAGAGTCATTCATTACTAACAAAAAATTGGTTCTTCTACAAATGTTGAGATGATCGATAAAATTGTGAAAATCACGGGGTGCAAAGTTGATAATTTCCAATTTAAAAAATTGAAGTATTATATTTCCCTGAGGATGACATGGTCCTATAATGGGCCGAAGGCACAAAAAACAAATAGATTAAAAAAAACATTTTAAACTATCAGTCTGCCTTGTAAAACGTTATTTATTTGCGCAGTGCAGTTACATACCATCTGTCAAAAACCTTCGATTAAATCTCAACCTTTTGCCTCCGCAATATGATATATTCATTTTCTCAAATTTTGACGCTTAGGGTAGGTTGACCTGTGGTTAACTGTACTTATGTAATTTTTTAAAAACAATTATGACGGGCATGTTTATTGATTTCATAATTTCCAGTAAGTTTCACATTTTCCATTCAGAATTTCATGTCATTTTCTTTTTAATACTTCAGCAGTGGGATCTTTTTAGGAGGCGCGGCCTTCGAGACCTCCCCCCATATAGATACAATTATATGCAAGTGAACAACATGTCCATTTAAATTATTTAGTAACCGAACTTGCTTTGTTTTAAACAAGAGTCGTACATAAGTAAAGTGTAGAGCTGAATGCCAAGTAGGTACAAGTAATATTCACGGGCAGAGGTGAACGCACGCAGTGACTCCCCGCAAGTCGTAAGCACGAACTTGGCTCTACTTACCTTTACTTACTCTACGTATACTCTACTTATTTACCTGCGAAACTGATGGCAACAACCTGCGGTCACATGAGGAAGATTCGGGCTGTAAATTGCACGTGTAACTTTTACGTAATGTTTAATAACTTCATGATAGAGTTAGATGTAGAGACAACAAAAATGTTCGATTAAATTTGATACTTACAAGTTAATGATGATGATTGTTAGGGTAATAAATTCTGCTGGCCGCATGTTTTTAATATGTAGGTAGTAAGTGTTGTCAATACTTGTGCTGAATGGTTAGTACGAGTAGGTATGCCTATTTAAGGCGGAGTGATAATTATGAGCGGTATAACTTTCGATGCAACTATATTTTTTCCTGTTAAATACTCGTACATATCTGCGTCTATAAACTCGACAGCAGACATTCCATAAAATCGATTAAGCGGCTGCGAAACTGCATAAGTTCTGGTTTCCATTCGGTTCGCCTCGGACAAAGCTTTTATCTAGTCCGCTACACTTCCTGGTTGTTGAAATTGCCTTACGAAACGTACCCTACCAATATTCTGACGTAAACAGCCGCTCAATGCGATTCCAGGGTGCGGACCGTGAACCCTGCGCGGGCGCAGAGCGCATTGTTTATCTGTCGGATGAGCCGAGGCCGATATATAAACCGTCGCCTGGAGCACCCGGCACCATTCGCGATTATACTTCTCCGCCGACAGCTTCCTCGCTGCGAGGCCGCTCTGACCGTCAGCTCCATTATCGCAATTGAACACTCATCCTTCCGCGATGGCGACTAAACACATCATCATCACCGTTATTCTACTCGTGGCCGTTGCTCAGTCAGCTCCCTTCTTCGACGCCATATATGATGTAATCAATGGAAGTCCTCGACGTACCTATGGCTACGGAAACTACGGCTATAATGGCTACAATGGTTACAACGGTTACAATGGTTACAACGGCTATAACGGCTACAGACAAGAAAAGCCGCATAGAGAAGGGAAGACGTACAAGGAGATATGTAGGGTCCACTTCCCGGATTCTGTGGCCAATCCCGGGGCGGGAGGTATAGTGTGCCCCTATTGAGGGTCAGATCGCGTGTTCTACGCAATGGAGCGGCTGCTTCGCCGCCGGAACATCATGAGGATGGGCTGAACTGTGCTGCTCTGTAGTGTTAATTGGTGAAACCTTTAACAAGTAACTCTTGTGTAAACATTGCTCATTGAGTTTACCATAACATACTTTAGTCTCGAATTTCAAACTTTCTAATACGTGGAGTAATTTGTTAAAGGTTTATTTACACAATAGCTCTAATGAAGTGAGAATGTCACAGTGACGAAGTTATTTTATAGTGAGATAGTCATTTCACGTGAGCTTACAAGAAAACCTTTGGACATGATGTGAATTTGTGAATCAGTAACAGCTCTCTCAAGATTTGTTTCGTATTAAGTTGTTGCTTAGTATTTGTATTATACTAAGTGATGAAGATTTGCCATAAGTTTTTGTTGTGATAAGTCAAATTGCACTTCGGTTTCTTACAAACTAGGTATTTAAACAAAGTTTTACTAAGTGAAGTGATAACCTTGTGATACTGAGTTCGTCTATGAACGATAACTAAAATATACGTAATTTCTGATTTTCTATTCATTGAATGCCAAATGAACTGTAGAAGTAGAACACGCGATCTTATGAAACTGTTTTAAAATTAAAATTAATTGGCTATAATGTACTTACTAAATTGTGTGATTGGGTGTGATTCAAAATTAACTCTGAGAGTTCTATTACTTTCCTATTTCTAAAAGCGCTTTCAAGAAACTCTATTTTAATTTTATTGAAGTTACCATTGTATTATAGTACAAAATTAGATTTAAATTGTGTTGTAAATAATTATTATTTAAGCTGAAATATTAGTCTTTATTATATTTAAAAAAAGATGAAATAAAAGATAAATGTTATTAATGATTTTTAAATTAAATAATGTAGGTAAGTACGCATTAATTCGGATCAACACGTAGTACTGTGAATAGAATAAAGTCGACACATTTTGACTGACTACCAATAAGTAGAAAATTTACAAACTCACTTTGTATTTAATCAAGGATATCAGAGAAAATCCTTATCAATATTATCATCTCACATCAGGGGGTCAAGGTGGTAATAAAAGTGGTAACAGATCCGGTGCATTGATTGAACTCTTCCACCGGATCTTCCTTCTCAACTGATAAGTTTGAAAGGGTAATAAAGTCACAAAACGAGTCCATGTGTATTTATATTTGTCACCATTCTACAGTCAAAACCATATCAAGCTAAGCTATACTCTGTATAACCCTGTCGTAATAAGTTTTTGTTATGTTTTCTTGATATTCGTATATATATTCACGTGTTGTGTTGGTCACTGTACATAGGAAGTTCTTGAATTTATATAGCGAAAGATGTTTATTATTTTTCATCTTCCATAGGCCTGGTAAAGATGTTTATAACCGGCGTCTATGCGACGGCATTTACGAATGATTATAGATAGAGATTTTCGTTCAAAAGATTAATAACTTTTGAAACTTGGCAGGAATATAGACTTAGTGGCCCTAAGTATAATACCCTTAATCATACATTAAAAAACATACCCTAATTAGAATCAGGTTTTAGCATATAACTCCGGTCCTGTAGGTTTCAGATAAAATATTTCTTCTAACAAGTTACAGAAGATAAAATTTTCTATAAAATTGCTTCTATACATTGTTTTCGTCAGACTTATACTTTGCGAAAAAAATCCACTTAAAATGTATATTTAGGCGGAACTCCTTCGCACTATATCGGCATGTGTCGGCGTCGGTTCTAAAGACCTATTTACAACAGACAATCTTTAGATAGGTATCAACCGTATCAATCATCATCGGGGGGTCATCTTCAAATTAAAGTTTTAGGTCAGTAGGCAAAGTTGTTTGCGATGCCGTTGCCGCATCTTTAACGCTCCAGGAAACTCAGGAGCTTAATCCAGTTCATTCTTAGATATTGGTCCACTCCTTTCCTTTACAGAAACTCTTAACCAGGTATGAAAATACACAGTTTTCTAACAATTCTTCTAATTTGCCGTTGTGATCCTGGGTGAAGTAACGTCTCATCTTTTCTTGCGGGTTACTACTTCCATTAGGAGTCCAAAGGAAACTGAAACCTTAACGTATCATTGTGGTAAGACCACCTAATGGAGCGTAGGTGGCACAGTGGCTAGGACACCAGACTCCCATGCGGAGGTCCGGTTTTGGAACCACGCAGTGCCATGTACCAATGAGTTAATCGTATTTTTCGAAGACTTACGTACATTCACCGACTGCTCTAACGGTGAAGGAAAATATCGTGAGGAAACCTGTGAAAGACACAAAAGATCCTCAAGGGTCGAAGTGCAGCCGCTTATTCCCGGCCCCCTATCATAAGATAAGATCATAAGATAAGATAAGACCACCGGATAAAGATCATCAGCCTCTTGAATGTATGTTTAGTTACTCGTAAACCATCGATTTAATCGATATACTTACCTAAGAGTATTTCGATACCTTTTCCATTCTATTTAATTTAAATTTCCAATAACTTATTTTAGTTTTCATGGCCTAGTATCACTTAAAGCGTATAACTTAAAGGTACCTATGTATAATTTAGAAGGGCCCTCTAGACTTGATATGACGTACAGGTTTCGATCGTGAAGTAATCTATATCCAGCTAGACAGTCGCTAAGATAATTTCGTAATAAAATCATTATAAATAGACGTGCTATTTAAAATAGAACTTAGAACAAAGTTCCTCAACTAAATTGATGAAATCTTGATAAAATAGAGTGCAGAGGAAGGAAAGTGTAATAGTGGAGTAAGTACTCGTATATGTTATGATCAGAATGTATAAAACGCAACACGTCTATTGGAGTAAACGTCTAAAGTGCAGAATGCCTATCGTAGTGAATGCTTAAATATTTATAAGTATAAAACACAATTCGTCTAAAGAATACTGTAGTTTTGTCTAGCAAACTTCAGTAACAGTGACAATGTGTTGAACTCTTAAAATAAACTTCTCGTTAGTGGTTAGTTGTGTAGTTTCACTGTGATTCTGCGGGGGGCCATGAAAATTCGTCAGAGACTAGACCGGTTGAAATTTCCGTCATAACTCCTAGGAGTGTTAAAATGTGTCTACACCACAAAATTTTGATGCTGAAAAACTAAAAACTGTTTTAAATCGATTAATGTTTAGGCTGATGGCCAATTGCAAATGCCTTTAAAAATAATAAAAAAAACAAAAAAATATAATAAAGAGCACTGTATAATTGGAGAAAACTGTATTGACATTTAATCGGTTTAGACGTTTTGCCTCACACGCATGTGTCATTTATAACTATAGACGATTAGCTTTTAGGTATTCTGATCATAACCCAAATAATGTGAGTGAGATAGATTTACCCTTTCTCATTGCTGTATCTATAACATCTGAGAATTAAACGCAGATTACACCAAAAATATCCAATACCTACACCAAATGACAATGCAAAATGACCAGTAACACTATAGTCTTGAACCTATACGCAGGATATCTAATACGCTAACTTTAACTTATTCTGCGTATTGTACATCCTATGCGTATTGGAAATAGCGAGCACTATGTACAGTGAACCACAGGTCAACCTACCCAAAACGTCAAAATTTGAGAATCTGAAATGTATCATATTGCGCAGGCATAAGGTTGAGCTTTAAACGAAGGTTTTAGACAGATGGTATACTATAGCTTGTGGTCAATTGTACGAATAATTGTTTGTAGGTAAAGACGATCGCACACTATAGCGACTCAACACCAAATCGACTCAAATTAAGAATTGAAATGTGAGCTATAAATAGTGTTAAGCATTACATAAGTTACTTAATTTTTCAAAGTTTAAGTGAAGATTGTGTACGAAGCGTGGACCGCGCGTTGCCCACTCTTTGCTGATGGACCACTTGTCACTCGTTGGTGTTGAGATGATTGATTTCGTCGTATAGTGTGCGATTACCAGAAATGTTTCGAAGTAGAGTAGGTAGATTTAGGTTTTATACAAGTATTATTTAATTCTAGTTAGTTTTACGAATAAATATCTAATTACCATTAAATCGCAACACTTTACTCGATTAGAATACAAAGTGCCACAAATAATACGACAATGAACAATAGATCTCAGTAATACGCATATTATAGCAACTCATCGCAAACCCGGCATCAACTCAACTCAGAACAAAGCATTGAAATGTGAGCTTTATATGGTATTTCATACAGTAGGTTTTCAAAATTCAAGTGAAGTAGTCGTCGATGAGTGGTCACCTACCACGTAATACAATATGCTAAAATACGTGTCTCAACCCATTATTTTACACCTATAAATATTAAACCAGAGCGATGGTCTTGAATTCTTATTGCGGCAAATTTGATTGGTATGAGTAACAGAGGGGACTAACTTAAAAAAACTTTGTGGGCTGTGTCCAGGTTAAGAACCGATGTGGTTGGCCTTCAAATACATAATATGCAACACCAAGGAAAGCAGACGAGCAAACGCGCCCCCTAATGGAAAGGTCACCGTCAGTTCCGTCTTTACCCTCTAAGGGCACGTGGGGCACGAGCCCAGAGCCCCTGGCCCCGAAATGCCGAAAACCATGCCCATATATTAAATAAAAAAATACATTGATTTCTTAGTTCAACCCATAATAAACAAAACAGATACCTAGAAGGTGATAGGTGCCTAGAGTGCTCTTCAGAACTATTTGACTTGGTGCCGTCGTCTACTTTCTCGAATCGCACCACTCGTCGGCGGCTCAATTTCCACCCGCACTTTCTAAAGCCTTGGGTGTCTACCACGACAAGTTTTACACGAACGTTTCTGCCACGCACCTGTAAAATGTGGAACTCTCTTCCACCCCACGTTTTTCCACAGCGCTACGACATGGGATGCTTCAAAAAGAACGTTAAAAAAGTCCTCTCCCTCTACGGCCGGCAACACACAAGCAATGCCCCTGGTATTGCACATGTCTCTAGGCGACGGTGACTACTTACCATCAGGTGGCCCGCCTGCCTGTTTGTCGTAGCAAATTTATAAAAAAAATAAAAAAGATCTTTTAAAAATTAGACGTTGAGGAAGTCGCCTCAATGTGGATTACCCACATTTTATTTTACTTATTTATTTACAATTTACATAATTATTACGGGAATTCCCAATTCAATAATGTAAAAAACTACTATACCACCGTTAAATTAATACTATTTTACATAAAATAATTACATGCTCAGATAAGTCAGTGTTACTTCTGTGAATTCTGTCAACGAACAACGAGCAGCAACATGTTGTGATCAGATAGGAAATTATGTTTTAATTTTGAATGAGAAATAATATGAGCAAATATAGAAAAGTAGTCGAACAAAAGTTGTAGCTTTTAACTTAAATTATCTAATAGATAATATACCCAACATAGTGTGCATAACTAAAAACCGGCATTGCGGGGATTTCGCGTATAATATACCCAATATATATTTAATATATATTTTATTATCTTGATAGATAGATATAGATCTATGATAGAAAGGAATTATTGCGTTATCGCGTGACGCCGTTCACTGGGTTCTATTTGCAGCTCGATTCTGTACAGAATAGAAAGAGTGCCAAAGTTGAGCTTCCATTCTAACGATCATTTTATCGCATAGAAAGCCTATTCACATTGATCTACTTCATAGATTCTATCAAATAGAACATAGAATAAAGAAGTTAGAACGTTCCATAAGATCATAGAGCCTTGTAATTGTAATCTACCGATATCGAATGTTTGATACAATTCCCATCCCCGTGCTTAGGGCCACAACAAATTAGGCGTTTTTTATTCATGATCTGTCGTCAAAATAAAACAAATCTAAATTAAATCCATAGCTTTTACGGAACTGAACACTGTCACATAGTGGCATAGGTAGTATTACCCAAATAAACCTTTGTTTACGAACCATGCATGTTCGATATCAAAGCGAACGCCAAGATTCGTTTCTAGTCAGACACGACGAATGGCAACGCCGTAAGTAATTTGCCTAGCAACTAAAGTCCTTAGCAACAGCATTCCAAGGTTGTCGCTTACTATAACTTTCGGAATCAACTGAAGCTGAAGAAATTGACTCCATCCTCCTGGGGTGCGAGGCGACAGGTTCTGCGCACCACTGCCCTAGCTGGCTTTGTGTTATTCCGCTGGAGAATGCGCCTGCCCATAGTGTAAGAGAGACCGGTGCACGTGGAGCAGGTTGACTAAATTAAATGAGCGCTGAGGACAGGCTGCTTGAAACCCAGTTTTTCCTGACATCCAGTATACCTAGGGTGAATAATTAGACAAGTGAAGGTAATTAATTATGCAAGGTTTTATGTCAAGGACTCCCGACTCCGGCTCATAACTCAGGATTTATTGACAGCCATGTAGTAATTTAAAATATAACTCACAGTTAGGGCTTAATTCTTGTTTTGGCCTTTTTAAATGTAGGCGGGTTTTTTCTTTTTTAAATATTTAGTCATCCTAAAGGAGTAACATGTAACTTATTGTTGCTGGCGGCTATCTCGCCCAAAGGATCAGCATAGCGATCCAGCGGGGCAACGCCGCCAGCATCCTCGGTACCCTACCACACGGGCCTAATCTAAGTAATTTTATAAGTTACATTTAATTTTAATTTGTGTACATAAAGACTTATTATGATTTACTTATTGTTCGTATTGTTAAAAGTTTTATCCGGTTTATCAAGGTTGTATCTTGAACCTTGTGGCATGTTAAAGACATGGCAAGGTGTAAAAGGGCAAACGACTTACCGTGCGAGTCGGACATCACGCTACAGGGATCCTTATGTACTCATAAGGTTTGAGGAGAATTACGTTTTCTCGTATTGATCACAACTTTCAAATATTTACATGTGTAACAGGTTTTAGTACTTATTTATTGTTTAAATAGATAATATGACTAATATTGTTGCGAATTCTCAAGCTCCTATCTTATCTTATCTTATGATAGGGGGCGGGGAATAACCCAGCTGCACTTTTTCTCGCTGACTGTACCTTTAAGACCATTTTCTCGTAGCTCCACCGGATCTGGTAGCTGTCCTGGGTGCCCCGCCGAAACTATTCAGCCTGTATAAGTTCGTAATTTAAAAGTTCCTTGTAAGTAGTATAAGAGTATTCCTCGTGGCCAAACTACTAACTTTTTGTGTAAGACTACTTTACCATTTTTACAGACTATACAGGAGACAAAATATAGTATGCAAATCAAATCAATCAATCGTCAAATCTTATCTTATCTTATGATAGGGGATTCTCGACCCTTGAGAATCTTTTGTGTCTACCCCATTTTACACACTGGTCATCCCAGTGTTCCTCGCAGGTTTCCTCACGATGTTTTCCTTCACCGTCAGAGCAGTCGGTAAATGTACGTAAGTCTTCGAAAAATACGAAAAACTCATTGGTACATGGCACTGCGTGGTTTCGATTCGGACCTCCCCCGCATGGGAGTCCGGTGTCACCGGTGTCCGGTGCCTCTGTGCCACCAACGCTCATGCTCAAGCTCCTAGGTATCAGCGTTTATGAGATAGACCTAGTAATAAAAGTGGTCTAAAACGTTGAGCGTTTACGGTTTTATTAGGTAGATACAACTAATTATATTCGTCCTCTAAACATCGTTAACAATAGTACCCCACATGATAGGGTTCAAAATATTTTTAAAGCCGAAAGTCGGTTTTGATACATAGAAGAGAAATTATGAAGTAAGTATGTAAGTCGTGTCTTATTTCGTTTACAAGCTGGACGGGCCAGACGGACGGACGGACGACGAAATAGCGAAGGTAATATAGGGCTCCGTTTTCCCTCCGGAATACGGATCTCTAATAGATTAAAATTAATCTTGCTTGTTGCAACAGGGCATAGACATGTGGAGATATGGCATTTTCATAACAGCTCTGGGCCGCTGTCAGCTACTCGTAATTTACCATTTTTAGGGATTACTTAGTACCCCGAAGGAGATATTGGAATCTATCGCTCCGTCGTGCGGTCCATCAGACCGTCCGTCACGTGCTTCTACCTCGTAAACGAAATAAGATATAGACTTCTAAGTTTCACATGTCATCATTATTCCCTTGACTCTGATCCGATTTTTTTCTTTTTCTTAAATAAATAGTAATAGTCAAAGCAGTCGATTTTAGACCACTTTTGTTACCATGTGCGTACGTCTGATGAACGGTGTTATCTAGTTTCTAGAAATTTGGCTACAACTGAAAATATTGAATATTGAAACTTGTTACATCTGTAATACCTACCTAGTTTGTGAATTGTAATCGAAATAACCTTGATTACGAACTTTCGTGGGTCGACTTTAACTGGTTTGGTCTATTCTTACATGAAATTTTTGTTCTTTCAATAATATTAGTGTTTTTGTTTACCTTTTTTTACCCTCGACCGATCGAGTGAGGGCTCGTTATAAGTTTGACACGTTTGTCTGTTTGTTTGTTTGTCTGTGGCTACATAACTTGACAATGGATGATCCGATTTGGACCCGGTTTTTTAATTTAATGGAGAATTTTGTTGAGAGGTTTCTTATTGGACCCGCATGCTCCATCGTCGACCTCATCGTCGCTTACCATCAGGCGAGATCGAGGTCAAACGCGGGTTAAATAGTAAATAAAAAATAAAATAAAAAAATGTTGACGAAATTTATATTCGCTGGTCGACAATATTTTGGAATATGTTAGTGGTGTGTGGTTTATTAAAAAAAAAGTTTTTGCCTGTACAAATACAGCGTTCTGCGGTATTGGGTTTGAGTCCAAATTTGATGGAAAACCTATACTTATTTTTGGTGTATATTTTCTAATCGCCTAAAGTTAATGGTTATTTGTCAATTGTTTACTCTATTACGAATAGCTAATTTTTTGTGTTTTCTCTACTCCGATGTTAGTTGAGGATTGATAGTCCTATACAGCAGCAAGTAAAGAGGTAAGAGTATTTAACTAATTTTTATGAACATAAAATAGAAATGCAGCAATTTGTGATTGTTAGAAGAGTTATCCTAAACCACTTAAATTAATCTAGTCATGTTTGTTGGTTCAAAAACCTATCACCACCAGTATGTAATATAGGTTCGGCAAGGATATCACATCAAATGTACCTAGGTACTATAAATAGATAAACTATTTCTAGACGTTTTAAATACATGGGTGGGTAGGAAAAAACGTTTCCTATTATTCTTTTTGCCTAGATATTTGTTGGCTAAGAAAAACTTGCCAAATATAATACATATAAAATAGACTTATATAACGTTTTCCACGTGTACGCACCTACCCATGTAATTTATAATATTTTTCACTTGAGATAAGCATAATAGTTCTTTTGAAGGATGAATGCTAGCTTCTTACAATTTTAGTTTGGATACTAAGTTCACATATTTAGCGATTTTGCTAGCATTTTCTTCTTTCTACCTAGACTGACTATATGGAGAAAGACTATACTGTCTTTGTGGTTCACCTAGGTTCAAACCAATACCTATTAATTGCTTAGAAATGTCAAGTGAGGCAACGTCGGCTACAGTTCTGGCATTTTCAAGCGAATACCGATTGTGCTCAGGCCTGCGCTGCGCGTGATCACACAATAACATGCATTTAGTATCAAAGACATATTGATTGCATCGCTCGCACGCAGCTAGCCGATTGGTTCATTTAGGTCACTGAGATTATAAAATAGCTCTTAGTATCCGGTATCTAATTTGGGCTTTGATTGAATATTTGATATGTTAGATAAATTATTATTTTATTTTATGAGCGTTGTGGGAATAATAATAAAGTGACTGGTGATGGTAACTAGGTCTTGCAGACTAACTTGCAGAGTGATTCATTACTAACAAAAAAATTGGTTTTTCTACAAATGTTGAGATGATCGGTGAAAAGGTGAAAATCACGGGGTGCAAAGTTGATAATTTCCAATTTTAAAAATTGAAGTATTGTATTTCCCTGAGGCTGGCATGTTCCTATAATGGGCTGAAGTAATTAAATTTCACTGATCATCAAGATTCCAGATGTGACCTATCCACATCTGGAATCTTGATGACCAGGAAAAGTAAGGGGATCTTCACAATGGTACCGACGTACTATTGTGGAAACATTTGAGCTCGAACTTAAGAAACCCCGACGGGTTTCTTAAATTTTTTATTAAGATTTATTATGTATAGTCAGAAAACAATAATTCCACCAAGGAGATAACTAATCATTCTTTGTCTGGGTTTTGTCTAATACCCGATCTACGTACAGTATGTATCATCATTTTTATTTGAATACATCGAAAAAACATCATGATTCATTAAATTTATTCATTCATTAAGTTTGTTTTGATAGTAGTAACAAGCAGTAACTTTTATCACATCTACATTTTCTGTCATCGATCAAGTACCCACTTGGTAACTGGTTACCATATAAAGCATGTCTTTTGAATACTCTTATTTATTTACTCTTAGTTTGCTTGGGTGTTGTCTTATCGTGTTTTTATTTTATAGTAACATATTTAGTAACAGTAACATATTTTTTTTCAGCCGATATCCGCCCACTGCTGGGTACTGGCCTCTTCTTACAGTTAATTGATTTTATTCTGCTGTTTAATGTATTAAATTTCATTGGTATATTTTTAGATTATCCAGTCTCGTCGTATTGCGATTTCGAAGGAATCAGTAAAATGATAGGAGTAATACTTATGTTACTACTCTGTGGTATGTACTGGTTATGGAAACATCGTATGGAAAATAAAGACGAATCGCCGCCGAAATATCATGGTGCGTTACCTTTGATTGGTCATGCGTATATGATGTTCGGAAACACTAGTGGTTAGTTAATTTTTTTATTTTTTTTATTGAGGAATTTTTATAAAATTCGTAAAGCGGCGAACACGACCACGAGGGATCCTTCGCGACACCGCGCTGTACGAGTATACCGCGTTATCGAACATTGCTTTGAATTTGCCGCTGTAACGACCCCCACGATTGCGATACTTTTTCAAAAGAAAGATTAATTTCTGATGTTGAAATTCGCTAAGCTGTTTGAGACACTTAAAAATCCCCAATATAAAAAAGTTCTTAGAACTGACCAAACTGCGTCGTCACTACTGTCCCCTTTACTGACCTCTTAACTGTCCCCTTAACTCAAATTGCACAACAATCTCAAGCAATGTTCATAATGACCAGACCATGAGATACCTAAATAATGAAGATTAAATACTTAATAATTATATAGCCCGATTCCACTTGTCATATTCATACTGCCCGGGCATTATAAATAGTACCCTAATTAATTACTTGGTCCATAACATATTATTCTACTGTCATTTTCAGAAATATGGGATTTAATTAAAGATGTGATAAGCGAAACACACAGTAAAGGCGGTGTGATGACTTTTGAACTTGGCATACAAAAGATATATAGTAAGTATTATTACATTATTATGCTGGAGTTGTACCTGTTTTCTTAATTCAGTTTTAGAAATATTTTGTTGACATGTAGGAAATGGGAAGATCTACCATTAGGCTTCGTGGCTAGTTTGTCTTGGTCCACAAATGGATGTTTCGATCTCGTATATAAGTGAAGTGCCAGGAAAATTTCGATAGCGCGTTCTACAACGACATCTGTCGGTAAGTAGAGTGAACTAATCGTAGTGGCGCGTCGTGTGTCGCCACAGCGACTAACAAAATAATACCTACGCTGAATATTTAATTAGTCATTCGTAGAACTGAAGATATTGTGAAGATTATAATGGTGTAGATGTTTAAATCTAGGCTAATGAAATAAAACTCTCACGCTGGCTTATATATTAGATCCAGAATCGATAGATAAAGCTAAATTTTATATTATTTAATTATTTTTCAAACTCGTCTCGACACGACTCGACTCGAGTTTAAAAAATATGAAAATGTGGCAACACTTGTTCTTAGCCTGTCCCTTCATATACAAACATATAATTTTACATACAACTATATATTTTTTTCATACATCCTATTCGGGGTCCTTTAATAAACCTGACTCTGCATTCTATTAAAATAGATTCTATCTAGATTAATTATCTTTATTTCAGTTGTGACTGACCCTGACGATGCCCTGTTAATATCTAACGCATGCTTGAAAAAGAGTTACCTTTATAACTTTGGTAAACCGTGGCTAGGGGATGGATTAGTTACTGCTGACAGTAAGTATAAGAAGTACCATATTGTTGGTGGTATGACTCTATGTAGAGTCAATCAGGGGTGGTACTATCCTTTTATTTTATTTTATTTCATATTGAGTTGTTAAAAATGGTGATATTCAGAGGGCAATATCTCGTGAACTAATTGAGGTACTTTAAAAAAATTAAGGATTCCGGGTAATTCTGGGGACTTTAGATATACAAAATTGCAAGTAAGAGTAGGTCCAATGAATTTTGAATTATAGTGGTTCGAAAATTGCTCGAAATGGTTCCTGTAATATAACACATCGTGCGTCGTTGTCCTTTTCTTCCGAACTTGGCGGACAAACTCCCGTGTGTCTAGATCTTCAGAACTTGGCGGACACACTCCCGTGTGTCTAGATTGGTAATGTGATGGTTTGGGATCGACGATCTGTGCCGTGAGGCCATTTCTGACAAGTACGGCAGCCAAAATATTGTCGCTCGTTTGCACCAATCTGGGGACACGTGCTAACGTGAGTTGGGGGTGATTCCTGTGGACGTGAGCAACACCTCCCCCCAAATAGATTGGTAATGACCTCATCATCACCCTGTTTCGTTTGGTCCATTCTTTCTGGGACCCCCTGGGTACAATAAAATACCACTAAGGTGCAACTTTTAGAATCGTTTTCCATACAAATTATTAATTATTTTACACATTTATGTCGTACTAATGGAATATTTTACTAGACTATAATAACTTCTTCTTCTTCAATTTAAGAGCTATGCTATAATAACTATTAGATCAATAATGCTATCGCAAATTCAATAAATTTTTACAACTTATCTTAAAAATACACTTGAAGGTTTTCATACAAATATTGATAGTTGAAATTAATCATAAATTAAAGTTTCTAAAGTGTATTATTTTATAATGGTGATTTGATTTAGCTGATGGTGATAATATTTCAGTAAAATTTTGCACGAAACGACATGAATGTGTAAAATAAAATCACATGTAAGAAAACCGAGTCGATCGGACAAGTAGCGCAATTTCAAAATGTTTGCGTTGTTTAGTACCTAGAATAAAACTATACCACCCCCGTGATAACAAGTAAAGATGATATTGCTTCTAGTATCAATATGGAAGAATCACCGCAAACTGCTGAATCCAGCGTTTAACCAGAACTTGGTGGAAGGTTTTCTGGGCGTCTTCAACAAACAGTCCCGAATGCTGGTCGATGATCTGGCTTCAAAAGCGGGGAAAGGTCCTTTCGATCATTCAGAACCTTTGAAGCATAATAGCTTAGAAACTATATGTCGTAAGTACACTCTTATTATATTTGTTACAAGATGAAAGTACCTATAAACAGATATGCTTGGCAGGTGCATACAGATGCGTTTATTTTATAGAGAGTTACTAACTTAATATAATTCAAGTGGAGTAGGATTGATTAGGATTTCCTGTATTGTAAGGGCTCATTCAAATCAACATTTTCATCACTCATCAAAACATATTTTCGTGCATGCGTGCGGATAAAAGACAAAGATGTTTTTAAGTTAAAAAAAATGTTAAAGCGGTTAGTGCCTTATTTCAACTAAACCTTTCATTTGGAGAATTTTATCACAATAACTCGGAAACTATTTGAAAATATTTAAGGGGTCGATTTACTAGTCAAGATACGACAATTAATTTACTCTTTGACAACTTTCTCGGTTCTTGATTGGTTCTTGCACAGTTTCAGATTAAAATGTAAAATGCCGCTTATATTTTACTTTATAATTAGAGAATAAATTGACCAGCAGTAACTTTTAAATTATTCATTGTATCTAAAAATAATGTATGACCATTTTCAAGAGAATTTAATGCGGACAATATCCACCATAGACTATTATACTATATCTCTAACTATTTACGTACAATTTCGAAAAAACTAAAAAAGCTACTTGTATTTCAAGATGGCGGCCGTATGAAAGTTGTGCCATCGTTGCAACACTTATTAAAAGTAAGCTGTGGGTGTGTACGACTATAGTCCAAATAGGCTAGTACGCTAAAATGCAAGGTGAACTCGGCTAACCATCGGACTATAATTAAATATTATAGTTACTTTTCATTAGCGGGTGTTATGAAAAACGTTATGTGCTAAACGAAAGGCTAAAATTTTCTCGAAATTCTCATCTCACTTTCAGAACAGTATCACAATATACTATTCATTTTCTTGCAGTAACAGCTTTGGGAGTGGATTTTAACGATCGCAGCATCCTTAATAGTGAATACGTGCAGGCCGTCGACGATATGATGAGCCTACTCGTGTACAGAGGGAAGCACTTTCTGATTCATAACGACTGGCTCTACAGCTGGACGAGCAACAAGAAGCGACAGGACGAATGTGTCGAGATTTTGCACAAAATGACCAACACGGTTAGAGTAGATGTATTTTTCCACAATTTTCATGAAATTAGGTTGGTAGGTTTTTTAATAGCCTCGGACTACACGCGTCCGGTTCCAGTTCCGGTTCGGTTCGCTGCAATCAATGACATACGTTTCGCCCTCCCTCCATTTGAAGTCAGTGCTTTGTGATTCATCGTAGTAGTCCGAGGTTTAGTCTAAAAGATTTACTGTATTATCATCACAACTTACGCAAAAACATGATAACATAAGACATTCATTACTTACTTCATATTTCAAGAATCACAAGGTTGATAATGACGTAAATAAGAAACAAAATAACACTAAATCAAAAATTTAAGAAACCTTACGGTTATGTAAGGTTTCTTAAATTTTTGTATATCGACTTACTTTTCCCTGGTCATTAGATTCCAGAGGTTTTTAAAGGAGGTATGACTCTTACAAGTGGTAGATTCTATTGTGTAGGATAGCCTGGGTTTGTACCACCCTCTTACCTTTATCTGCCGCAAAGCAGCAATGCTTGCATTTCTGTGTTTCGGTTTGAAGGGTAATAGAGTCAGCGTAATTGCCGGCACATGAGGCACTCCATCTAAGTCCGCAAGGTTAGCAGTGCATCGAAAACCCTCTAATCTCTAGTAACATTACAGTGAGGTGAGATGTCTATGGGCGACGGTGACCACTTACCATCAGGTGGCCCGTTTGCTCGTCTACTCTCCAAATACTAACAAAATAAAGTAGAATCTGTCTGGGGTGGTACTATCCTTTTACTTATTTCTGCCGCAAAACAGCACATTTGCCTTGGTGTTTCAGTTTCTTGAGTAAAAGAGCCAGCGGAATTACTGGCAACATGAGACACATAATCTAATTCCTCAAGGTTAGCAGCTCATTGAAAACTAATAACATTAGTGAGTTGTCTATGGTTGACGTTGACCACTTACCATCATGTGTCCAGTTTAGTTGTCTGCTCTCCTTATAAAAAAACATCAATTATCACAAACATTTGAGCTCAAACTCGAACCACCGTACTGCCTAACTGCCTAGTACCTATTAGATGCCTGTTCCTGATGAGTCTCTATTTGATATCGAAGATGATCCAAGATCTTGTACACTACTGCACCAATTTTGATCTGATACGGTCAGAAGACGGAGGCGGTCGGTGGACACACGTTCACAAAGCGTGACAGGCCTGCTACTAACGCAAGTTATTTTACTTACAGGTACTTCAAACAAAGCTGTCTCAGACACAAGAAAATATGACTCCAAATAAGCTGACGGACAAGAATTTTGGTTTGTATTATTTATCTTAAACATGATTCTTATTATAGGCTACGATGATGGGAAAAGTGGAAAGTGTGTCCAAAACAATAATTATACATAGAAAATATAAGGTCGGGGAAAAAGTTTCTTCGCATTATATATGAAAACTCAAGACTTTTTTTGTTTCTAAGTTTATTTTCATTTAATTATAGTATATACGAGGGCTGTTCTGAAACTTATTAGCTACTTCGTTAATATTATTCAAATATCCCTATGTTTATAACCGTTTGCAGGCTTATTTTAATGTAAATCTCTATGGTAAAAATCACTGGCCAGTTTCGGTTATTTTTTTTTTAATGAATTTTTGGCGGCAAGATGTCATCAATAAATTGATTGCAACAATGGACGTGTCCCGTGAAGCATTTCGTGCAATGATTTTCTATGACTTCAAACGAGGGTTAACGTTTAAGGAATCTCATGAAAATTTAAAAACTGCTTTTGGTGAGTCTTCTCCTTCGTTAGCCACCGTCACTTACTGGTATCGCGAATTTAAACGTGGCCGGAAAATCCTAGAAGCTGATCCTAGCCCAGGAAGACCGCCGACTGCTGTTACTCATGAAAACGTCATCATGGTGGAGTGGTTATTAAAGGAACATCGGAACATTACACACCGAGAGATTCAGGCTGAGCTAAAGATCGGATCACAGGCAGTTTCGAATATTCTGCATGAACATCTTCGTGTCCGGAAGGTTGCCTCGCGATGGATACCTCATTCTCTCACAGAAGAGCAAAAATTCCGACGTGTCGATTGGTGTAAATTTATGCTCGAAAAATTCGATAGAGGGAGTTCACAACAAGTATCCTACATCTTAACTAGTGACGAATCTTGGATCTACAGCTACGATCCCTTTACCAAGCAGCAATCCACACAATGGGTGTTCGAGGAGGACGAGTTACCTACCAAAGTTGTTCGCGGCCGAAGTGTAAACAAAAAAATGATTGCCGTATTTTTCCGGCGTAGCGGTCTAGTTGCCATTATTCCACTAGAGGATCGTAAAACGGTTACTAGTGAGTGCTGCGAAGTTTGTTTGCCCAAAGCCTAGAGGAGCTGAATGACAATCGTCCAAGGAGCGGCGCCCGTGGCATTCTTTTTCATCAAGACAATGCTCCTGCTCACATGTCTGCTAGAACCTTGGACTTTTTGGCAACCACGGGATTTCAACTGTTACCCCATCCACCCTACAGTCCAGATCTGGCCCCGTGTGATTTTTTTTATTTCCCACGGTAAAAGAAATGCTCCGTGGGCGAAGATTTAGGACTTCGGACGAGGCCGTCGATGAATTTAGGCGACTGTTTTTCGACCTTCCGCAAGAATCTTTTTTTAAATGTTTTGATAGCTGGTTCAGTCGAATGAACAAATGTATAGAGGCAGGAGGGGAGTATTTTGAAAAAACTGTAAATACATTTTACGATAAACATAAACTTATAACTTTTGGTTTTACTAAAAAATTTCGGAACAGCCCTCGTATGTGCCATTTAGTTCGATGACGTTTTGCCATCTTGTAGGCAGTGACATGATCCCGTTGCTGTAGAAATGTTGGGACTTCTGATCAAAAAAACGCAACAAGTAGTTTTGGCAGTCCTCTCTTGATGTTAACCTGACACTGCCTAAAGAATTCTGAAGAGACCGAAACAGGTGGAAATCTGAAGGTGCAAGGTCAGGGCTATATAGCGGATGCATTAACACCTCTCAGCCAAACTCTCTTAATTTTTGCTGAGTGGCTAAATATGCGTGTGGTTTAGCGTTGAAAGACCACACCCTTTCTATTGATCAATCCCGGCCGCTTTCTCTCAACTTCTTGCTTTAATTTCATCAGTTGTTGGCAGTAGGGATCCGAATCGATGGTACTGCCCGGCGGTAAAAGCTCATAATGAACAATGCCCTTCCAATCCCACCATATACACAACATCACCTTATTGCGAGTTAACCCGGGTTTTGCCACAGTCTGTAAAGCCTGACCGACCTTTGACCACGATCTTTTTCGCACGTTCTTGTCGTACGTGATCCACTTTTCATCACCAGTTATCAATCTCTTTCAAAAACGGTTCGGTTTCAGTACATCTCATTAAAGAATCGCAAATGAGTACACGGTTCATTAGGTTTCTTTCAGTGAGCTCGCGTGGCACCCAAATATCGAGTTTTTTATGTACCCAGCTTTTTTCAAATGGGTCAAAACTGTTTGTGGTCAATATCCAGTTCTTGAGCTACGTCGTAACTACTGATATGCCGATCTAGCTTCACTTTTTCAAAAATGGCGTCCATTTTATCCGTAACAGGGCGACCAGTGCGAGGTACATCTTTGACATCAAAATTCCCGGATCGAAAACACTTAAACCAACTTTGTGCTACTCTTACTGACATTGCATTAGGTCCATAAACGTCACAAATTATTTTCGCGGCTTGCGTTGCATTTTTTCCTTTTTTGTAATAAAATTTCAAAATGTATCTAATTTCGTCATTAGATTCACTAATTTTGACAGAAAGAAAAACAAAAGTAAAATAGCTGGCAACAACATTTTACTAATTTGTTTTTATTAATGTCATCAAAACCAGCCCGATACAACTAGTACAGCTAAAGAAATTTTATTACAAGTTTATACATACAATATGCGAAAAGACTTTTTCCCCGACATTATATTGTAATAATAAGTATAATAACAAATTTAGGTAATCCGCAAAGACATGTCCGTAATAAGTCATGGGAAACGAAATATCCGTATTGTATTGATAGGATGATAAGTAATTACATTACTAGGTAAACATTAGTTTTTAATTACTATAATTGCAGGTGGCGAGTATAAACCATTTCTAGATATACTTCTAAACGCTGAAAAGAGGACGTTAACCGATAAAGAGATCAGGGAAGAAGTGGATACGATGATTGTGGCTGGTTATGACACCAACGCTAGTAGTCTCGAGTTCATTCTCGTGATGATTGGATCTCATCCCCAAGTCCAGGAAAGACTTTATCGAGAGTAAGTTCTTGGTTATTTAGCCGTACAATACAATACAGTATTGTACGAGTGTCTGCATGACAGAGTGTCTCAAACACCAACGTCAACCTATCAAGACGTGATGGGCCAGCTCATGCCTAACCAGAATAACTGAACTTGACCTCAGTAAAAACCTCTTTGTTTTCGATTATTAGATTTTTTCAATATTCGGGAAAATTTCTCTGCAGTAACTGTTCCGGATACTACAACTACAAATGTAGGAATTTTGTAATCGAGGTCAAATGCGGGTTTAGTAGTAAATAAAAAAAAAAGCTGGCCCATCACGTGTTGACGTGTTGATGTTGATTTTTGGGACACCTGTATGTAATTCACGAAGGAACGAACGCCCGCTCCTAGGGGAAGACTATTTAAAAAAAATGCATAGTGTAATTGGACTTTGGTTCTTCCGTAGGTAGGTATATACTAGTACATAGAAAATTAAGACTAACTTTTTAATTTCGAAATTAAAAACATAGTGTTATAGAAATATTGGGAAGGATCGGGACACACTATGCCGAAATTACGCGAGGTTATAGGCGGCTAATCATAATGTATGAGTTTTCGGCGACATACTCGTAATTTCCGTCAGGTGGGTCGCGGGTAACCTAAAGAAGGATTTTGTAAGCGTAATCGGGCCGAAGTTACAGGTTTACAGTCTAAGAGAAGGAGACGACATTTTTTTTCATTGTATGGTGAATAATTCGAATTTTTTGTGACATAGTTTAATAGTAGTTTTAAAAAATGTTTGGTATTTTTACAGATTGGATGACGTATTCGGCGAATCGGACAGAGACGTCAAAAAAGAGGATTTGTGTCGATTGGTGTACATGGAAGCGGTTATTAAAGAGACTATGCGACTATATCCGATTGCTCCGGTAGTGGCAAGATATCTGGATAGGGATATTAAGCTCAGTAAGTCATATTTACTAAATACAAACTTTATTATTATAACCAACCGTCACCTCCGCAGCGTTGCATGCAATTTTAGTGTATGTGCGTGGCTGGCTGAAGATGGCCCTTTAGAAACCTTATAGTCTGACCTAATTCGACCCGAATGTAATACTTAATCCATGGGTTGGCAGAAAATAAACCCCTCAATTTTCCCCGAAACTTGACCATATCCCTCTCGCAACGAAAGCAATGTAATTTTTAGATATAGTCAGTGTTGAATCTTTTCGATTCATAAGCTCCAACTTTTCAATATTTTTATAGGGAATAAACTTGTCTCGAACCACCCCACCGCAGCGTTGCCCGCGGATTTTTGAGTTTCTGGTGGGTGGCTGAAAAAAGCCCATATTGAAAACTCTCAAGATTCCGCCTCCCCTCACAGAATTTTCATTGTTACAAACTTCGTTAAGAAAGGTTAACACTTCGGTTTTAGGATTACATTCATACCTTCTTAACGAAGGGTTAACCATCCTTAATGTAATTTTTGTTTAGGTTAGATTGTGGCCTGAGTGGAATCCTTAACGGTGAAGGAAACTTGCATGTCTGAGGAAAAGAAATAGCGCGATACGTCGGGAAATGTGAAAGTAGTAAAATGTTAAGACTGCAAATTACGTCAAAATCGCGAAATGTCCAAGTCGCAAAATGTCCAGATCGGAAATTGTCAACATCGCAAACGTCCAGTCACAATGTATGCATTGTGTCCAATGTCACGGGCTACACGGGCACGACACGTAGAAATGACATGGGGTAGACACGAGGACGTCCCCTTGTCATCCCCGTGTCGGCCCTGTGTTGTCCCCGTGTCATCCCCGTGTCGGTCCCATGTCATCCCCGTGTCGGCCCCGTGTTGTCCCCGTGTCGCCCCCGTGTCGGTCCCCTGTCGGCCCCGTGTAGTCCCCATGTCATCCCCGTATCGTCCCCGTGTAGCCCGTGACATTGGACACAATGCACACATTGTGACTGGACATTTTCCGATCTGGACATTTTGCGATCTTGACATTCTCCGTGTTGGACGTCTTGACAACGATTTTACGATCTTGACATTGTCCGACGTATCGAAATTGCCGAAGGCATGTGATAGGTTCTTTAACTAAACCGTTGGTTAGGCTGATTAGAAGACGAATATATATGTTCCAGAAAATTATACACTTCGCTCCGGTAAGAATTGCGCCATATTCTTGTATGGCATACACCGGCACCCGATGTGGGGGAGCGACGCAAACGAGTTCAGGCCCGAGCGATGGCTGGACCCCGCCACTTTACCCGACCACCCCGCAGCGTTTGTTGGCTTCAGTATGGGGAGAAGACAGTGCATTGGTATGAAATCATTTATTTATTATTGACGAAACTGACTGATAAACAGATATCGCAATTGAGTAGAGATTTAATGAGTATAATATAGTTTCTGGAAATTGATTTGACATTTTTAAACATTTATGAAAAACTAAATTATTTGTCTTGTGTATACTATACGAGATTAGATTGTGTCATTGTTATTATTTTACTAGTGCAGTGATTGTTTAAATTCGAACATTACATCTTACCTCATTTTCGCAGGGAAAATATATGCCATGGTGTCATTGAAGACGATCCTAGTTCATCTGCTGCGTCACTACAGATTCAGTGCTGACCACACGAAGATGAAAATAAAATTTGACGTATTATTGAAACCAGTTTCCGGGCATCACATTTGTGTAGAAAAAAGAAAATGAATAATAACCTTTAAGGTGGAGCCTAGGCCTGCATGGCACTGCCCCCCACGCTGGCTTCTCCAGCATCGGTTCAGCTCCAGGTCTTATAGTATACCACTTCTTTATAAATGCATTTTTTTTTCGATTTACTCGTATTCTTACATAAAATATTATTTAAGCCTGGTGTGCGCGAACATGCAAATAGCATCAATATTTTGTTTGTTTACGGAACGCTTAGGTTAGGTTAGGTGTCCGTCCGTTCGTCTTTGCAAATGTGAACACAGTTCGTTCACATTTGTTCACAAATGTGAACGAACTGAGAACTTTACCAATTGAGAAAATTCACCAACTGCTCGCAAGGCGTCTGTATGTCACAGTTGTTTTTCTCAGGAACTACTGAAGCTATCGACCTGAAATACGGCGCAATTATAGAACTTGCTTGCATCTCTGTTCTCTGTAAAAGAAATTAGGGAATAATTTAATTTTTATTGAACATGGTGTGAAACGTCACTTTTTAATTTCGATCCCCCATTCTCAATAAAAATAAAATTATTTCCAATTTTTTTTACCTTGGATAGTTGTGGGCAAGCGAGTCCTACAAATGTACCAAATTTCAAGTCGTTATCATTAGTACATACAAACAAACAGACGGACGGACACCGAAGTCTCAAAGGGTTCCTTTTTTATCGTTTAGGTTTGGAACCCTATAAATAATTAAATATTTGTGCCGCTGGCTGGTCCTGTTCTCCAATAACCTCAACCATCTGTTCTCCAATAAACGCCAGCATCTCCATTCATTCATATGATAATTCCAACCCAAATGCTAGTGTTCTTTCTGACAAAACATATTTATGTAAGTATGTAGGTACCAAAATTATTTAGTCTACATTTCAAATAGAGACAAGGGTTCCTTTTATCACCGACAGTGACTGGTGGAAATGTCAGAATAAAGAACCTTTAAAATTCTTACCTTTGTTGTTGTAACTGACATTTTTAGAAAAATATTTTGTTTCAGGGTTATTGGAATCTTTATACAAAACTTTTACACACACTCTGTAGTAACTTACACTTGTACTTACTTACCATGAAGGAACGAACGCCCGCCCTATGGAGAGCTAATAATCTATGGTTATGGTCTCGGGTCACGGTATGGTTGAAATTTTGTCACCCGATCGACTTGGTGACCTAAGTAAGTCCCGATACAAAATAATATTCATTAATCATTACCTATCCATCTATTTTTTCTTTCATCCAAAATACTTAGTATATATCGTGACATAATCCTATAGAGACTTGTAAAGCATAACCTCCATCATCATGCCCGATCCATTGGATTCTGGAACACTCTGGAACTCTGGAACAGGAAATCTGATCAATTGTTCATGGTAACCTACATAAAAAGCATTGGTATTTCTTGGTTGGTTCATAAAAGTTGTCATAAAAAATAACATATCTTTAGGAGTTCGTATATAGCCTAGTTACGAGCACGGTCCGAAAGTTATCGTGCAGGTTAAGCAACGTTGGGCGCGGTCAGTACCAGGATGGGTGACCGCTTGTGGCATATTTCATCTGAGCTCCACCGGAGAGCACGGTAAACAGTCGGTCCTGGTTGTTGTCGTTCGACAGCAGTCGTTAAGTCATGTCAGAGACCTGCGTCCGGCCTGAACAACTCTGGCTATAGGTAGGTTGGTCACTAACCATACGATAGGCAAGAAGCAAGCAACTTCTCTTTTAATAATGTTTAAATGAGTAGGTACCTATGTATTGTATATGTTAGAGTTGGAGCCTTTTTTACCAATTAAATAAATTAACTGCGATCGTGTTCACTTTATTAAAGTTATCTTTGGCCGGCGGCAAAATTAATTTGTTACGATTATTATTACGCACTTCACTATATTTTAAAGTGGTTGAAACCAAAGTTTCACATTACTGCAAATTGCCAATTAAATTCTTGAAAGGTTTGGGTAACTGGTTTTGTTATTTTCTGTGTATCCTGTGAGTATACAGCATGAGAAATAAGGTTTGTTGCCCGTAAATTAGAAAAAGGGTAAAAAAAAGCGCAAGCAAGTTTTGAACCGACGGCCTGGCCTTCCGCAGGAACGGCAAGGCGAACGGCAAATCCTGCTCGCGGAAACATTTTCACCATTTTTTAAATTTATTTAAGTAGCCTAGCATGTAAAATGCTTATTAAAAAAATATTTACCAACCCGTCAAAATAAGAAGCAACCGACCTAACTGGCATTGTATGACCCGTATTTTTCTTATACCCACAATTTGTCAGTTACTTGTAAAAAATATTAACCTCTAAGAAAGTAAACCTAACTATATTTACTAATCTTATACCGATGTAAGCATTTTATTAAGTATTAGAATCAGAATATAAACTTACTTTAAAAGTGAAAAAAAAAAAATGAAAAAATTTATTTACTTATTACAGGGCACACAAAAAAAGGACCTCCGACTTACAAACTAGGTCGAAAACCTGTATCTTGTAAGTCGGGATTCCGTCGCACTTTCTGTGCAAGCAAATTACAAATTATATTCTTAACCTAAAAGGAATTTGGAAAATTTAATCATAAAGGAATTTAGTAAAGATAATGGTAAGAGTGAGTATGGGTGGGTGTGGGTTAGGTTGTGTGGGAGTGTGTAATGATGTAACTGCATATGTAGTGTAGGGTGAGTGGGTGTGTGAGTGTGGGAAGTTAAGTGTTAATAATCTTAAGTATTTTTTTATTAAGGAAAACAAACAGCAAAAGTAGTACATAATAATAGACAATATAGATAACACAAAAGCCAGCGAAGTTTTCACTGATAGTACTAAAAATAGTTAATAATATGATATTACCCGCGTATATACTATTTTAAATTATATTATAATTCAATTCACGTATTAATAACCATGTCAAAAGTGCACAGTTTAACGCTTTTGAATGCAAAATATGTCAATGTTACTGAATTTTTTATTATAGTTATCACGAAAAAATGAGTCTAAAATCTTTGAATATCAGGTACAATGCGTAAGATTTAGTTTCAAGTATCATGGTCATTCGCGTCGCTGGTCAAATGCGAATATTGTACTATGCGTCGAAAGATCCTATCTGGTCATTTGCGTATATGAAAAATGGTATTTCGCGTATACGGCAATTTGCGTTTCTGGCCACATGCGTCGAAAGGACCTGCTCGCACAAGAAAGCGGTTTATAGCATAGTTACTGTTGCAATGTGGAACTGCAAACAGTTTATTAACACGACTTCTACCAGGGCAATTAAACGAAATCTTACTAAGTAGATGAGTTCACGATGTTATTATGTTGGATATCAAGAGAGAAGGGTCCCACCGTTAAACTGCAAAGAACTTTGGGGTAAACTATTTATATTTAACAACAATGCAAGCTTGTTTATTTAATAAAAAAATGTGTGTGACGCATCGAAACACTTTTTTATACATCACCCTTTGCCCTGATAAAAAGGTCTGCAAGAATTCATAGACAAATTGTCCTGTTTTCCTTGACATAAAACAATAAGATCATATTCCCAGGGGCAGACCGGGCCAGGCAATGTGTTTACTCTGGGTTACAAAGTTGAATGGGTAATAAATCTGGCGGGCAGTAAGGAACTATAGTTGACAAGTAAGAAAGCTAAGAAAGTAATTTATTATCATTTCTGTATGCCCAAATGTCGGCTTGTAGAGATTGCCAGAGATTGCCGCAAGTTTACCTCTACACCAAGTGTGTAACTTAAAATTTAAATAAATAGTAAAGCTTTTCCTTAGACATGGTTGTCCCACTGCTGTCTGTCAGTTGGAACTGATTTAAGTCAAAGTAGTAAAAGGTATCTAGAGCTCTATATTTCAAACCTACTTTAGCTCACAACCTTTCTCGAACTCTTTTCTGACTTACTGAATTTGACATTGGATAAGCATGAAGGTACGAATGGGGAGACTATTTTTTTCTTTCAACCATGTTGATAAGTATATAAGTAAACATATTACAATTAATTACATTACATTGTAATTGGGTAAAAAGTTAGAACGCATGTGTCTAAAATCCATTCCATGCAAATGGCTTGTAAGTTGACTCTGATTGAAAATTGTAAAAGAACAAAAAATAATGAATGAAACATGATGGATATGAATCAAACCCTCAGCCCAGGTATTCTAGACCCACGAGTCCGTGCGCTGCGTAAGCGGAATCCGCGCGAGAACGAGTCGACATCGATGTACATTGTAGGTTATCGTGTTATTTCGCTGACGTTTTAACTTTATAATAAGCAAAGGATATTCACTACGCGTCCGCGTCCCGCAGCGGAGTCCCGAAGTGGCGCGGTGCTGACGGATTGGACTACCTCCTCGTTGACACCTGTGACATGGGTCTGGATGGGCTCCACGCTGTTCATACTGGTGGTGGTGACAGCCTGCGTGGTGGATTTTTGCTTGATTGACGTTTACCTGCGTTGCGGCTTATCTTTTGTTTTATTTATGTTTCTGTTCACGAATTTTACGACAGTGGCTTTTATATTATTGTGAAAAATATGACATTTAGTAGACTGGAGATAGATTACGTTCTAGCCATGGATGAAAGACAATTTTTAGTCTCCCTCCCCAAGGGGCGGGCGTCCCTACCTTCAAGGCTTTATCACTCTGTAGCAATTTTGAAACAGAATCGAACCGAACCAATGATTTCAATTTAATAATAATTTTAATTTCATAGTAATTTCTTTAAATAAGAACTTATCCCTAAATATCTTTCTTACCTATTCCTGGTTTTGACAATTTTTTTCACCTTTGAAAATGCCAAATTCCGATGGGGTATTTTTAGTTAAGTACTTACTCTATTTAAATAAAGTCGGTGGTTAATCCTATTCAAAAATTTAAACCGAATGGCGAAGAAACGTTACGGTAATAGTTTTGTAGTTATTTGTGAACCCAAATAAATATTACTTTAATAACCATGGACTCAAATATTAATAGATTTTTTTACACACTCATTCCATATAAAGGTCCCTAATAAGGCGTTCTTTCGAATGGAGTGCCTACCACTTGGAGTGTAGACTAGACAGAATTACAATTGAGCGTGCAATTGCAATTTTGCACTAAAAGAATGTAAAATATACACGTAATTTATTTGTATGAGGTCTCAGATGAAAATATGTTTTCTCAAAGATGCTCGGAAATGTGCTCAATACATTCGAATTTTGAGTCAGGGAAGTATATACTTCCTGTCTCGAAGCCAAATACATAATGAAAAAAATAATTGATGACAGAAATAGATTTTAATACAATCTAGCAAGGTTTAGGCCAGAAATCCTCTCGTCTTTGTTTTTTTATGTTAAAATTCGAATTTGTAATATCACAACGCAGTGTGGACTAAAGAGATTTCATTCGATTCCGTGAACCATCTATTTGAATTTTAATTCTGTTTTCACATTTGACCATCAATTTATCACTATTTCTGAATTTTTAAGAAATGCATTTAATATTTGATACATGGAAACTACCCTACAATACTATAATACCCGTACAATGAAACCATGGGCCATCGACCATGCCACATCCCCTTGTGCAATGGGAGATCTGTCACCAGTGGAGATGTAAATAGGTCGATAATAATGATGATAAACCCTAATTAGGTTTAACCTAGCTAATTGCCAATCTTAGAACCAACATTGGCCTTAGGATTTCCGATAAAAATCTCAATATCGATGTTATGTCCCTGACACAACGCAGTTGCAGTGCGTTATTGCATTGCACACATGATTGCTTTTCAGCGGAAACGGGCAATTTGCTTTCTATTTAGCTACTAACAAACCTATGCTGTGTTTGCTCGTTATATTTGGCTTCATTTGAAATCCTTTTTGTTTGTCTTTTATATTATACTATTATCGAGTTAACCAATAACTACAAACAATCAAATGCCGAATTTTCATTTTAAATTTGAAACTGACTGACTGTGCAGCAAAATTTTGGTGCGAGTGTAATTTCGCAACACGAGGGAGAGGCAAGTGTTGTTGATACACAAGTGCGACGAAATCTTTCCTTTCCGTTAGGTACACTTACGTTCAGCCCTGTAGTCTCGGGCGAAGAATAGAGCCACGGTATCTCCTGCCTGTCGTAAAAGGCGACTAAAAGGAGAGATCAGGGTCGCGGGCGGTCAAAGTGGGGGCTTTTGCCGTCCATTGGCGGGTGACCCTGGGGAAGGCAGCAACGTGCTATGGCCATACGCTGCTGTGACGGGAGGAACCGGGAGGTGGAATGTACACCTCCCAGGAGGAACCCTAGGCAAATGCTAGGAGGGCACCGGTGCGTTCCTCTGGAGATCCCGGAGCCCTCCGATAAGCACGAGGCCGGCCATCGAGGGGGTTGTTCGTGATTCTCCTTTATTTATGCATTCACGGAACAAGAAAAATAGATGTCACCGATAGACCGATTATACACCGAAGTCAGTTGATTGATTTGTAAGGATAGGGCCAAAAACATTTCAGAATTACAAAGCTTGGCAAGAAAATATAGGTACCTACTTACAGGCATTTTATTACATGTAGATTACCATCAGGTGGCCCGTTTGCTCGTATGCTCTACTTATTTATTTTAAAAAAAAATGTACCCTTAATAGAAACAGGTATAATCTAATGTAGAAATAAGTATAATCAGGAATTCTATAAACTCTAAACGACTAAAATCATAGCGTAAAATGAATTCAATCATATTGAAATGTATTTTCCTATTAAAATTATGCAGCAGTAAGGTCCACAGTAGGGATGTTACTGAGGTGGTGTTGAAACCGAAGGTTTTAAATTTGATTTATCGGAGTCGGAACCGGAGTCGGTACCGGATTCGGAACCGGATTCGGAACCGGAGTCGGAGGTAAAAGCGAGATGTTCAGAAGTTAAAATTTTAAACCGTTATTTTAATTTTTATAGCTGAACTGGCCAATATTTTTTATGATGACAGTTGCGGCAATAAAACATTCCTTTATGTAGTCCTAGACTATTTATTAAAATATTGATATTTGAATATGTTTGCTCACAAATCTTCGGTATAACCTCCGATTCAAAATTATCGGAGCCGAAGTCGGAGTCGGAGGTGTAAAATCAATCGGAAGTTCCGACCTTTCGGAGTCAGAGTCGAGCTCCGTAACATCCCTAGTCCACCCTAGTCCAAAGTCTTGCTTGTTTAATTTCAAAACGGAATATTTTCTTTTGCAGGTGTAAAAATGGTCGGTTAGTGCAGTTAATAGAAAGAAAACAAGAGAACGACTGAAAAAATATACTTAACTACCAACGGCCAGGTGCAGCTCTTACTGAAATTGCATCGTTTGGGTGGTTTCAGGCTATAATTTTACATGTTTTTATAGCACCTATACATACATTCATTTCATAGTTGCATTAGTTTTTAAAAACAAATTATAGATAAAGAGAAACCTACTTACTTACTCCGCTGGCTCAGCGACCCGAAGTGGATCTTGTCCTCCGATACCAAAGAGCGCCATCGCTCTCTCTCCTGCGCAGTCTCGAGCCAGTCAGGCGCCCGGAGCTCACGCAGATCTTTCTCCACTTCATCGCGCCAGTGGTATCTGGGACGTCCGACCGGACGTCGTCCGTTAGGGCGTCCCACATACGCTCGTTTAACCTCCCGTTAAAGAGACACCTAGGTCTTAGGAAAGTTGCCGAATATCAAATTGACCTTTAGTTTATAGGAAAACATTAGAGATGATATTTATATTTTTTATGTCTTGACCATCATTGTGTAATTGAATGCAATGTATGCATAACCCTGACTAGGAATATATATAAATATTCCTATATATAAATAGTCAAGAGGGCGCCATTGGTAATTTTATAATCCGTGTTATGGAGATCGCTATGGAAAAAAATCTGCAATATGGCGAGTTTTCTTTATAATCCTGGTCAGGGTATATCTATGTTAAATTTTATATAAAAACGGCAGTTTATTCGCAGGTTGATTTCCCGCCGTGTAGCAATCGTAGCATACATGTTTCTGTGAAGCGTATGTTAAGCTGATTGCGTGATGGTGCTACTGTTGAAATATCTCTATTTACCCTCTGTCAACGCAGCAGGGATGTTTACTTTTGCGGCCAATAGTTATAAAGCATTTATTTCCAGTAGAAAATGAAAATAGGACTCTTTTTAAATTGTATTGCAGTTGAAAAATTATTCAATTCAATATCAAATCTCGATTTATATCAGATGATTATGAAAAATACAATACAATTATGTATATTATAAATACAAAAATACAAAAAAATACAAAAATATTTATTAACCCAAAAATATTCAAATTATAATCACTTAACAATAGTGTAGTTACAATGTATAAGTAAATATCGGTCTCTACTACCTGCACTGGCCTCATCAACCGTCTTGCAGCGTAGTAGATAGCAAGTCTAATTAATGGCCTGGGGGATACACTTATATAAAAAAATTAAATAAAAAATATTATTATTTTAAAAATAAAATAAAAAAATAAACTGTTGTGAGAGGGTGTTTGTGTGTGTGTGTGTGTGTGTGTGTGTGTGTGTGTGTGCGTGTGTGTGTGAGAGAGTGTATGTGTGTGTGTATGCACCTGTTATTGTTAGTATGTCGGGCTACTTTTTAGTTTCCATTAAATTTTCTGTGTCATTATAATCCAGATCCTTAATCCACATTTCAAATCCTTTTTTAGAGTAGGTACGTTCATTAATTTCTGTTTTCAGAAATTTCCTTAACACGAGAGGTGCTAAAGTATTGGGAGTCAAGGTATTGTTTGACTTACAAGCATTGTGATGTTTTCAATAAAGATTATTTCATTATTATTATTTATTATGTTGTTACTCTTTTACAGGTCGGTTCACAGGCCCTAAGGGGCCCAGTCCTTTGAAAGGAACACGTCCATAAGAATGCATTCAAAGACAGTCCCCGCTAGTTAAATGAACTATCGGTGAACTAAGGGATAAGTTATTTTATTTGGGATATTGGGTTGTAAGGTAAGTGGTTTGGGTAATCGGATCTATTAAGGGAGACAACGGACACCTGCCACGATCATATCACTGTCTCTCAAAGTGATGACAAAATTGGCAGGTGGTGACTTGCCGCTTACGGAATAGATGGACCCCCAAAATAGTCGTTATATGTCATCAGGGGGAAACACCAGTGTAAGCAGCTGAAGGGGCGTAGAGAGGTGTGCTGCAGTTTCACCCGGCTTTATGCCTTTACACTTCCACCCCCCGAGCATATAGCTCTAGCGACGCCACTCTGATGATGGACGGCCGGTTAAGGCAAGTCAAAGGCAGACCCGCTTGGGTTCCATTACGGCCAGCCGGTGAAGATAAGCCGGAGACGAGGGTCTTGACCGATTCTCTGGAGCACGGGTCCGTGGTGTCGCTACACACCAACAGCTCGCCACAGAGCTGCACTGCGGGTTTATTATTATTAACTTATTTATTGGCTGGAGTATCTATCTACTACATTTACAGTTCTTCTCACAGACATTTTTTTCTGAATCAAGAGTAAAAGAGCAAGTTCATTCAAAAATTCCCTCTGTGAGTGAAACTGCAACGTTTTTCCTTCGTATGTTAGTAAACCTAAACCTATCAACGATGGTAAACCGATTGCGTTCAGCGGCAATGGACGCGTACGCGTTTGTAAATTGAAAATAGATCTATCTGCATCCTGATGTGTACGGTTAATTTGCATTTTGTGAGAAATAGTTTGTAGGGATGTAAGGGGGGTCACCAACATCTAGGGGATGTAAGGGGGGTCACCAACATCTAGACCTCCAAATGTCAAACTCACCTGCACGTGGTGCATCCTGCCGATTAACGAACGAGTCCCTGGCGACCGACTAGTGGCGGTATAACCACGCAAATTATGGCTGGGTCAAAATACCAGAAGCACGATGACGGGCAGCAGCGTCATCGGGGCAAGCGACCCGGCTACTGCGATCGCCAACCCGCAGGCCTAGCGTGGCGATTATGGCATTACCTCCCATGGATAGCGCACAAAGAAAACGGCCCCCAGTTCCCGGCCGCCCCACTATCTGCGCAAGGTGGCTGGCAGCGACTGGATGAGAAGAGCCGAAGATCGGGCTCAATAGCGCGCCGTGGGAGAGGCCTATGTCCAGCAGTGGACTAGGGTAGGCTGCTGATGAGAAATAGTTTATATATTCATCTTGTTCTTGTTAAGTAATGTAGTTTTACATGTGATAGATCCTCATGTGAAGGATCGTCTGGGTTAGTATTACGGAGTACCACCCTCTTATCTATTTCCGCCGTAAAGCAGAAATGCTTACGTTTCGGTTTGAATGGTAAGAGAGCCAGCGTCATTTCCGGCACATGAGGCAATTCATCTTAGTCCTCAAGGTTAGCAGCGCATCAAAAACCCTCTAATCTCTACAGGAGGTGACATGTCTATGGGCGACGGTGACCACTTACCATCAGATGGCCCGTTTGCTCGTCTGCTCTCCTTATTTAATAAAAAATAAAATAATAATGGTGAAGGAAAAATTTCAATTTATCGGTCTCGTTTTTGCCAAGTTCAAAGAAATGAGAAATTTTCATCAAAAATGTGAAACGCGGAAGCAAGCTAGTTCAATGAAATTACGTGGAAATAACTAATGGTATCGAAATTAAATTCTTGTAAAACTTGTGTACGTTTCAATATGAAATTGTACGTCGTAGAGCTACGTAGTTACTATAGTATTATATCCTATTGGCAGATCATTTTTCATTCGACCACCCAATCAAGAATATTATTAGAGTGCCTGCCTTCCATTCACTTCATTTCATCAAGTCGTATTTTCCATTACTTTTCCATAAAGGGTATAGTAAAGCTACGACGAAAGCAAAAGCAACATTATTCCTTTGATTTTATTGGAACCATTCTTTCAGTACAGTTTAGGTTATTGAGTTTCTTGGTGGATACTAGATTTGTATATCCTAGTAAATAAAAGTTCATTTGTTTCCGAAATAAATGGAGATATACGGCATTCGGTCGCATCCGCCTCGGCACCTCACATTGGAAATACCACGTTTACAAGCGATACGCCTTAAATTGTGTTTGTTTTCTCCCAATAGAACTCTGAATAGAGAGTTTACTTACTGGGTATAGGTACTTACGCTTTTTGATAAAATATAATTAATGTCTGATTTACATTTGGTCAAGTTCGATGAAATGTAGTTTCGATCAAACTTATCATCGGTCAAAAGTAACTTCGATCAAACGTTGTGGATCAAAAGTGTTTCAGCTAAACGTCATTCGCTGAAACATATGTAACCCTTCTGTTACTAATATTATGGCTGGTTTACATTTGATCAAGTGTGTAGCGAAGTGGGTAAGGCCAGTGGCGAGTGCAAGTTGCAAGGACAGTGGCGAGTAGAATGGCGAGTGGCGAGTGTCTGGCCAGTAACAAAAAGTCGTACAAAATTTGGATCCACTTGCAAGGCAGTTTGCAAGCCAACTTGACTCGCCGCTGTCCACCGGTTTAACTGTCTTAACTCACTGTACTTACCCACTTCGCTAAACACTTGGCCAAGTGTAAAACAGCCTTTATAGTCAGTTGTATATGGGAGTGCACTTTCAGTCTAGTTCAGCAGCTCGTTTCTCTTGCATCGGACGCATCGGGCCGAGATGACACACGTAGCGGAAAATAGACGCGTGCGCAATGGGGCGCATTATGAGCCATGAATATGGTTTATAAACTGAGGGTACTGGAGTTATTGACATGGTAAATTCGAAAAAAAATGTATTTATCATAATATATCATAAGGTTTGTACATTGAAAGGTTTGTATAGTCATTGTTTCCAGGTTTTTCACAGGGTTTCCAAAATATCGAAGATGATGGGGGGAGGAAAGTTATTAGCACAAACGTTTTCAACCGCCAACATCCACGTTCCTTCTATGTAAGTACCGAATTTATATGATTAATAGAGATTTTCTTGAAATCAGTGGGCTTGGAAAAATCATTCCACCAACATAGGTATGAATACTCCGAAAATCATGACCTCTGAATACATACTCGTATAGTAAATACATACTTTCGGTCTATGTAGGTTTATGTAACTACTGATATAGAACTACTTTTTACTAAATTGGCTTCCCAAACTATTAACTAAACATTAACTTGCAAAGCTTAGAAAATGTAAAGAAGCTTTATGTAAAGTACGTACCTTGATGTGTTTGAAAGACTTTATAGATAATGCTTTAAAGACATTGGATCATGAAATCTCCCAGATGTGTTTCTCCAAGAATGGTACTCTACCTAATTTACTATACCTTTTCTTAGAATTTAGAACACAGACTGTGGATGATCATATTGCAGGAAGTGATACGTTTTTGTGAAGCGATGTGAAGTTAATACATTCCTGTTGACGGCGTATACTAAGAGTCGTAGTACGACCAGCGTAGCAGTGTGTTTCCACTAAAACTCGTAGCGTGAAACCGCAAACAAAACATAAGTATATTTTTCTTGTGTTAAATAAAGCCACCACCATGTACCACCGAATTTGGGACATCAAGTAATGTCAATTAAGAGTCATACATTCATAATATAGTATTGTTAAATAGAATCCGAGAGACATACTTATTAGATATATATCGTCATTCGTCTATATCCTGGTTTATACGTTTAACTTTAATTCGGAGTAATTAGCAAACTGTGGAACAAACCAAGCTTAATTTTGAACAAAATACTTTAAGCACTTCTAGTCTCGTTTTCTGTAGGTTCCAATTGTGGAAGAAACCAAGCTCAGTTTTGAAGATCAAACACAAAATAATTTAAGCCAGATCTAGTCTCGTGATCTCGTCATATCCAAGTTGTTTCGTTTAGTTTTCATTCGAAGCAATGTTTCGCTTGCATTTCTGTGGAACAAACCAAGCTCAGTGTGATGACTGAGCACAAAATATTGCCAATAAATTCTTTCTCATTTACGCGGTTGAGTTAAGTTACAATGTAAAACTATATCAATATCCCTCCAGAGAACAATTTTATTTGTTTTGTCCGAGAGTTAGGCATCTATTAAATCAGGGAAATAAAATTGTTGGGTAAAACAAGGTATTGGCATGTTCAATAGAATTGTACGTTTAAATTGCATTAAAACTCGACCAGGCTTATAATAGTATGGTCAAAAGGGTACTGGTAGTTTAATGTAATATGTGTTCACATAATTTTTTCGCAACATGGCGCACTCTATTTTAACCCTGGTCAGACTATAACAACCGTGTTTCCCGAAACCATACAGGAAATTAATGTACATACAACAACCAACCATAATATCCCCAAGGCGAGAGACAGAGCATTTCTAGGACCCGTCATCCGCCATGCTCTATTTTCGACCTCATTCTCACCACAGGGTGATATTGTGGTTAAAAGCGCAGTTTAACCAAATAAATTATTGCGTAGGTAGGTGCAACAGACCATTGTCTGACTGAAGCGAGACAATCACAAACGTTCGTTATATGAACATTTTACTTCCTTCAAATGGGTTTTCTACGCCGTAAATCAAATGACGATTAGGCGAAATATACTGGTTTATTTATGGGTTTTGTAGTTTATTGGATATTTTATTTTAGAATTAAGTGACATTAAGTAGGAACATTATTCTAACCACTCAGCCCAGCTGAAGACAGAAGCTGGGCTTCATTGACGTTGCCCATGACTGCATTCATCATGGCCACGTATACTTGCTGCGACTGTGTCAGGGGCGGCAAAGTCGTCGACGGCTCGTTCGAGAAATCTGGTTTCTGTGTGGTGTATCTCTGGTTAACCGCTGGCTTTTTCGCATAACCTCCTTGAGCAAAACCATACGGCATATTGTATATTGATTCCGCACCGAATCTATATGGGATGCTATTAGGCATCCCATATAGATTCGGTTTATCTGCATCATATCCGTATGGGATGCTTGATCCTTCGTATGAGTAAGAGTAAGCAGTGTTTGGAGGTCTTTCTGAGAATCCATGTGTGCTAATGGATACTTTATCTGCATCGTATCCATATGGGATGTTAGACAATCTTGATGAACGGTACCCATTTGCGGTAGTTGTTATGCACAGTATAGTTACGAAGACACAGTATTTCTGAAAATAAAAAAAATATAAACATTAAAAATAATAATACACAGGCACATATATTTTTTAAAGTAGGTTTATTCTTCATGCTTTAGAAAGTACCTACTTTAAAAAATATATGCCAATTTAGTCCATAAATACATTGCCTTATATTGGTTTTCATTCGAAAAGCGAACGACCGTATAAGCCTGTTCCAGATTAAAGATTGTGGACGTTTACAAGATCCAGATACAGTGAATGGAGCTGGTGCATCACGATCAACTCTATGCAAGTAGTAAAAGTTTTTTAAGATCAAGCAAGGGTTTGTGTTTGAGATATTTTTACAATCCGTGTAGGATAAAAGATCGAATGCAGTAGTACGAGTACATAGGTAGCTTAATAAACACAATACCCTTCCTTGGCGTGTCGCAGTCGCGTAAATAGTGTACAAATATGATGATTTACTCACACTGGTTTCCATTTTAACTGAAATAAAGGTATCTCCTCGCAAAGTGAGAATACGACTGACTGGCATTCCGATATATTATTAAGTAGATGAAAAGCGAACGGAGGTTAAATCCGGAATTACGCACTTAGATTTGAGGATATGCGTGACTGAAAAAGGATATTGCTCTTTAAAATCGCTGTAAATCCTGCCTCCATTTAATAATGCTTTGTATGTGCGTGTGCGATTAAAAAAAAACGTTTGCTTCTAACCTAAAACTAGACTCAAAAACCATAATTTGGACATCTTCTTTAACTTTTAGGGTAACTGAATGTAAGAGCATCGGTGGCGAGTTTAAAATAATTATTTATGGCGAGGTCCTGGTTCGATTCGAAACCATGCAATGACATGACCAATGAGATTTTCGGGTTTTTTCCTAAACTTACTTGCATTTATCGACTTGCTCTAACGGTGAGGGAACACATCGTGAGGAAATCTGCATGTCTGAGGGAAAAAAATTGTGAAGACATGTGAAATCCACCAATGGGCTTGTACTATGAATCATGGCCCGTACTCACTTCTTCACTTCCCGATCCCCCTCAAGGTGAGGCCTGTGCCCTAACAGTGGGGACGTTAGCAAAATGTACTAAAAATAAATTAATATCAGATTGTGTCTTATGGAAACGATATTTCGTGGGAGACAGATCTGTCCCCCCTTTAATGGGTAGGGTATGTATGGATAAAGACTATTACAGACAGGTATGCCTATAAACATTGACTACAATTTACTCTGAAAAAAATCGCATTGCTATTGAGACTAAGGCACAAAACATATACAAGAGGCGTGCCGGCAGCGCGCTGCCAGGCAACGTCAGCGCGCCCCCTCCGTCTGTTTTTCACACGTCGCTCTCATACATTTTGTATGTAAGTAGTTTAAGAGGCGGCGTGCCGGCCGTTGTTCTCGAGTTCCGCTCCCTTAAAACTATTTTCATACAAAATATATGAAAATGAAGCGGCGCAAAACATACACAAGAGGTGTGCTTGCTGTCAGCGCACCGCCTGTGTTTGTTTTGCGCTTTAGGTACCCAATAATGTCAAGTCGAACCTCCTGCAGATAGAAGTATCTACTACATTGGGGTCCTATTTCGAATTTCATCCCTGACTCTTTCGTGGTATTGGATTACTTCCAGATTTCGCTTTTATTTGACACCCGCGTCAATCCTGGGCGATGCTCGCTGTAACTGGATGCTGTTTAGAATTCGAAAGCAGGATTAAACTGACAGACTATGCTTTGATTTCATGTAAAACGGAAAACAATTGATTTAATAATGAAATAAGACATAATAAACAAATGACATACAGGGACCAAAGTTTCACTTGTAAACTAAAATCGTACTACAAGGTAAGGCAAGGTAGGTATAAAGGAACTTACTTTGCTATAACATTCTTGGTGCACAACTAACAAGGAAATATCTATGTATGTAGTTCGCCAAAAAAACCTATAAGATAAACAATGATTTTATTACTTGGTAGAGGAAAAGGAAGCAACAGAAGCGGGCCAAAGACAGAGATTAGTGGCGCTCCGTTCTCTCTGCCAGCCCTGCAAGGGACATAGCGTGAAGATATGAATGTACAGTAAGGCCAGCGATACGAGGAAAATGTAATTTTTGGGAAATTGTGGTTTTAATTTTGTTTATTTTATACTAGGCAACTAAGTATAATAATTATATTTGTTACTTATTTCTTGCATGTTTTTGTTTATGCAACGGCCACGTAATGATAGCAATTTTAACATGAGAACTGTTTATGAAACGAAGCGAAGCTGAGTTTTCATAATACATAGTTCCAGCGTTAAAATCGCCATTACGCGTGTTGCATACAATACTTTTTCTACGACCATGAAACATACTAATAAACAGAAAATACAAACCATTACGGAGACTTCAACAGACGCCATGACAGCTTAACATGTTATTGGTAACAATGGAAACCCAAGATATGTTTGACGTATTGTCGACATCGCGCAGGCGTGGGTGTCGAGTTTTTTAAATAGCTATAGTACCAAGTAGTTGGCCAGTGAAATGTAGTGCATTTAATACGAAATAGTTCTTGTATGCAGTGCCATAGAACAAAGAAAAATTTACATATTACAATCGAAAACTGTTATTTAATATTTCATTAAAACACTATTTTCACACGACCATGACGAATGAACTTCTTTATGTTATTGATTGTGGTTTCATAATGAACAAATTACGAAATGTGAGTAGAAAAAATCATTATAAGTACATACTTAAGTTATATATAAGGTTACTGTGTTATACCTTTTACGCATTGTGTTGTTTTTTATACTAATGAGTGGATTTTTACCGGTCAACATCGACCGGTAAAAATTAATGAGTCAGTGCTACGATGCTTAGCATTTCAGCAGGGTTGGCAATTAATAAACAAGCGTTGGTTTTTGGATCGGTGGATCCAGCCTGATCTAGTTCTCTACGCTCTCGCTACGCTCGTATCATAATAGAAAAAAACGAGTTTTACAATGGCCAATTACGTGCAGTTGCATACAATACTTTTTCTACGCCCATGAAATACCTAAATAATTGAAAATACTAAATAGTGTGAAGCGTCCAATACACCATGACAGCTCGTCAAAACACCGTCGACAACAGTGCGTGGTCCAAGTTGTCGTCTTGAGTCGTTGGCTTTAAAAAAATAAAGAAAAAACATATTTTGCGCAATAATTTTTCTTTCATAAACTACTAAATTTTCTATCAAATTCCATAAAATTATTAATAAAATTACTTTGTAATTAATTGAGTTTACGCGGTGTCGTAATGATTTTTACGACACCGCGACGTTCATTACGTATCGACCCTTAGGAATGAAGTAGTTTGTGCAGCTAGAATACTAGTGTATACTTACCTACTTAAAAACTGTAACGTATTTTCGTGTTTGTAATCGCATCACGCTAAACCATAATAAGAATAGAAGAATGTACCATCTTTAAAAGTATTTTTAGTAGTAAGTAGGTATTAGTATTTTAATTTTAAAATGTATTGATAATTGATGTATGTATTTATCGAATGAACGACAAATATTAATGACTAATCGACAACCCTGCCCGCTCTAACATTTTGCAGCAGTAATTGGGCGAAAACAAACGTAAACCGTACCTATTATGTTGCGGTTTTTATCTGATGAGTGTAATTACGACTGTTGTTTTTACGCATCCATAAAAACACACGTATGAGTGCCGTGCGGGACACAATAAAATGATAACTGAGCGAGGACTTAAAAAGAAATGGCCCATTTTGGAGTTTTCCACGAGGGTGACCTTTGATGACATTTTATAACCTGTTGAATGAAGCTAAAATGGAAAAACACGTATCAAAGAATAGATTCAATATCTCGAAGGAAATTATACGATTGAAGTCATAATATATGTGTGCGAACATTGATTGTAGCACCTTTTCTAGACGAATTCCAAATTCTTGGCGCCGTTTCTCGGCTTCTCTACTCCGTGGAAGCTTTCTTTGCAATAAAATCGTCACCTTGGTTATGAATTTTCGTAGTCACTTTTGAATAAGTAACGTGATTTAATATGTTAGTTATAAGAAATATTTACGTACCAGTTATTCCTACTTTATTTGTATTGCGTTTTTAAGCTTTCCAAATAACATAGGAAGGAAATTAGTACCTATATTTAATTCTCGATCACGCCATAGCACAAGGGTAAGAAAATGCAATGCTCATGGGAGGCAAATATATAATTTTCTATTAGAGAGAGAGAGAGAGAGAGAGAGAGAGAGAACGAAAGAATGGAGCACCTTAGGATACATTAAACGCCTATTTCTTTTCGTAAACCTGGTAATAAAGCACATTGCAGCGATTTTGAAACGAAATCGGACGGAACGAACACTTAGAAAATCGAAATATGATCTTTTTTTTATTTAATAAAGATATCAGATTAGCAAACGGGCCACCTGATGGTAAGTGGTCACCGTCGCCCATAGACATCTCGCCTCACTGTATTAATATTAGAGGTGAGATGCGCTGCTAACTCATGTGCAAGAAATTACGCTGGATCTCTTACCCTTCAAACCGAAACACAGAAATGCAAGCATTTATGCTTCACGGCAGAAACAGATAAGAGGGTGGTACCACCCCAGGCGATCCTTCACATCAGAATCTACCACTACAAAGATCTATATGGCTGCGGTCCAATTCCATTTCAAAGTCGCTGCAGTATGCTAAAGGTGTAGATTTAAGCATTAACTAAAACTTCTGTTATTATCAACAACTAATAGACTATAATATTAGTTTGTGAAAGGTATCAGAACTCTTGTCAGGTTCTTCGATGCTTTGTGTGCCATTATGGAAAGGTTTTATCATAATATTATTTGGATAATAAAAAAGACGTTTAGGTTTAGATACGCGTATACGTAGGCAGTATAAAAGGTATCATCAGTGTATGAAACCGTACTTTTTAAAATACATGGCTTACTTCCGAATATCCATGGTAAATAAATCGTTAGTCGTATAATAAATATTTTGGATGGGAGAACCAATTTCAAATTAGGTATAAATTTTGGACCAAAATGTGAAATTAAATGTTTTACACTTTACATGTAAAATTAGACTTGATAGCGAGGTAATAACATCCGAATTTCTACAGCTTTGGCGTTAAAACGCGCAAGTAGTCGTAGATATAACACACGTTCCAAGCATGCATAAATCCTGGCATGGGCTTTATAATTATAAACTCTACTCAGGTAACGTAAACGGAAAGGTAGCGAAATTACAAACACCAGCATTCAGTACCTACCGAACAAAAATAGAAGAAATTCTAAAATTCAAATAAAGAAAAAAATATTTTTATTTTTAGAAATGAATGGCAGATTTTAAAAATGTTCATGGCTGTTATTGCACAAAAAATGTTTAAGATAGCCGCGGTGGGTAAAAAAGAAATCAATTTATTTTTAATTCTACTTTAGGACTTTTCATACAACTTTTTCATGACATGACTGCCAGGATTAAATAAGTATTTATAGGAAATGATTGGTACATTTAGAAATAATTCGTGAAAGTCGAAAAAATAATACAGTAGTCAAAACATGGAACCAGCTCTCCGATGATGCTGTGTCTGCCCCTTCAGTGAAGTCCTTTAAAAATAGACTAGACAACTGGTTTAAAAAGCTGTGATAAATAACCCTAATTTTAAACTTATGACAAAACAAAGATTTAGTGCAAACATTTAATTTAAATAAATAACAATAACTGACTGTGTAAAAACTGTGAACTGTGAAATCTATAAAATGAAACTAAGAACTTATAACTTTCCAATACTATGACATAGACGCATCAGCATATATGCTGCCTGTCTATAAATATATAATAATAATAAATAAAAGTGTTTTAATAATTATGAATTTATTTCTTTACCTACTTACCTGTTAATTTTAACGTTTTTTTCATCCACCATTTTTGTAATGACAAATAGGAATAAAAATAATAATTTGTGAAGTGAATAGATGCTTTAGAAAAATCAGTGCAAAACATATTTAAGAACGCCACGCAGAGCCAGAAAAACATATTGTGTAATATTTTTAACTCCATTTTATGGCTTTTCTTACAGATTTTTTCACGAAAATCAGCCAGCTAGTTTTATAACTATATAACACCTGTTAAATTATAACTATTATAAGTAAAATACTTTTTAGAAAGTAACGTTTTTTTAACCGTTCCATGTGCTATCGTAAGCGATAAAATTGGGAACATTTTCAGTCAAAAGCTCAACCTGAGCTCGTTGGTACGTTTATCCTATCTGTAAACTGTTTACAACTGACGGTACTGCTGTTTTACATTTACACCCCTTTTAGAACCTATAAACGTTGGATCTTGTGAGCTAGAAAGTACTCTACTTAGGTACCTATTCATAGATGTATTGTTCTATTGCATTTGAATTGAATGTTCACTTTTCAGTTTTCTAACTTGTCTCTGCCTGTTTTACGGTTCCATCTTCGCCCTAAATAAAAAAAAATGTATTTTTAAAAATAAAATTTGAAACCTGTGTTTGAATTCAATCTTACCTGCATGGTGATAATGATTCTATTGTAAAGATTCTTAAAATGCTGTCACTGTTAAATATATGTACTGTAATATTTCTTATTCTTATTTCTTTTCTTCTTTCTTATTTCTTTCTTATCTATATCATAAATATTACTTATGTTAAAACATAAGTAAGGGTACAGCATGTTTGTTTGAGATTTTTTCAGAAACCACTGGACCGATTCTAAAAATTCTTTCACTGCCATGTATTATTAAATCTGATCTATTTAACAGTGACATTATTTTAAGAATCTTTAGAATAGAATAGAAAGTCCTTATGTGATCAACACTTTACAGCACTGAGGTACATAATAGGCAAATACATGGGGATACAAAAATTTATGGTGCAACGTGACGCCAAATAGATATCAAATTCAGCATAATGCTAAAGTTATATATAATTGAAGCGCTGATTTTGAAGGATAGCTGCAGGGACTAGTGGAATAGCCTGCTTCAATGACGTATGGACGCAGTGCATTTGAATTCCAGTAGTTTTTGAAAAAAATTCGAACATATTTTTACTCATATGCATATATTTTTTACCTTTTTTTTGACCTTTTGTCCTAACCTGCACTTTTCTAACATCAATAGTATCCTATTCTCTTATTAATGGAAGGCCTTCGTAGGTAGGCCGTTATAGATGAAGCTCTATAACGAAATAAATAAAGAATTAATAACGAAAATATAAATAAATAAATAACGACATGACCTGTTTTTGAATAAGTACTTGAAACCTGTTATTTACTTCTTCTTGTCGTGTAGTTAGTGGCCAACCTATTGTCAGGCCGCCCATAGGCCACTGACATGGCCTACCTGCGGCGGAACTGACAGTTTAATGCCCTCTCCGATTCACGGAGGGGCACAGATGAAAATGTGTTACTAGCGGTTACTTATCCTGATTCTGACCGCGCCCAACGTTGCTTAAACTCGACTAACTAGGTTTCGAGCTCCTCATTTATTTTATATACACAACTTTTCTATTTTAACTTTAACTATAGACCCATATAATGCCCAGTATCACAAAAACTTTTCGCCAAAAGTTCACTACTTAAACGAAAGCGCGTTCGGATTTGCGCGGAAAACTTTTACGAGGCGGGGTTTATTCACGCATGCGCAGTGCTCGCGCCGAAGAGGTGCTTCGACGTCGACTGCGGATGGCCCAACACAGCAGTCGCCGCGAAGCCTCCGCGTCTCACGGACGCATCCGAGATGCACTTTGCCTTCCACATCTCGTAGTGGCAAAAAAACTTTTCAAAAGTAACCGCGCCTCCACTTCCCTTCTATAGGTAGTTTTTCCGTAACTTTTAACAAACTTTTCCGAAGTTGCCGAAAGTTATTCGAAGTTGACTGAAGTTGGTTGTTTGAATGGAAATTCGTTTCTGGTATAAGAGAGCGGGTTAAAAAAGTTTTATAACTTTATGTTAATTAAAACCTAGTTTGGTTTGATAAATGTTGATAGATTTATTGATCGAACAAAAATAAAATTCAAAGTACTTATGTCAATAACTAAAAGTAAATAACAGTTAAGTATACATGTTATTGAATTATGTACCTACTAAGTACTCGTATGTAGATACAACCGCACAAACACTACAATGGCTTCCTTGAAAAGTCTGGTTTAGTTCTCTGGAGACACTTTAAAATCACGAAATATTATAATCAAAATAGTTAATTTCTTAGAATCCGAACCGACAAACATACAAATGTCCCAAAGAGAGAGTTACACACAGATCACGTGAAAAGGAAACCCCACAGCCCACAAAAGTTACCTATTTATTCAGGTTAGTTACTTAAAATAAGAATAAAAACAAAATTTAATTCATGTACTTAAAATAAACATATTCACCTAAGTAGGTAAATACTTATACAGACGAACTAGGTACTACAAACCTTCACATAATTTCTACCTACTAACTATAAATCAGTGCCTAAAGTTCATTCTAAAATATTTCATGGCACGACCGTGATCCAAAACTCATTAACCCTAAAAATAGCTTAGTAAGTTCGCTTCAATGTCTCCAAACAAACGGGGGCCCCCGTACTTTGCATCCAATTTGCGGTTCCATGCGCCGAAAATGACCGCAATTATGTGACGTCAACGCTTCGTAATGACGTCATATCATTAGGGAAACACGGAAAAGACGCAATCATTACTTTTTCATGCAATGAGATGATAATAGGTCAAGTGTTCATTAGATGGTAGGTAATTATACAAAATACAAAAAAAATTCAAATTTTTCCCATGAAAACTTTAAAAACATATCACTATGTAATTTTAATGCTTATTATTTACTTAGTTTAGTATTACGTACTTCTATTAACTTAACTTGTGTTTGAATAAGTAAAAATACAAAATACAAAGTTTGAATTTTAGGGTGGATCAGTTTTGATAACGACCGTCTCCAATAAAAATACTAAAAAAATCGTAGGGGGCGTAGCATATTCGTAGAGCGTAGACCACTGAAAAATATTATACCCTTAAAAATTTATTAAATTAAATACTATATTTCTTTGTGGTAAATTATTATTAGACGAGTTGAAAGCCATAGCCAGATGTGGCGTCGTTTTAGCTCCCATCAATCCAAAAAAATAAAAATACTAAGAAAAAACAAATCTCGAGCCTTATTGCTCAACTATTCATCACACTTGCCTCCGACCAAAAGGAACGGATGTTATAAGTTAGACGAGATATCAATTTGTCTGTTTGTTTATCCTGTATCTATGTCGGTTTGTCTTTGGCATCATAACTCAACAATCGATATATACAATAATATACATCAGTCGTAAACAATGACTTCTAACATCCGCTAAAAGGGCAAAACGTAACTTAAGAATAAACTATATAACTTATTCCATTCATAATACATTTTGCAAGAATTAGGGTAACCACTAGCCTCTATACATAAAACGGCGGATTATACAATCGGGCTGCGACATAGCCATTATTACATAAATCGTATCACAGATTTCATGAGCTAGAAAACAAGACAACAAGATTATTATGTCGATAAATCTGTAGAGAGTAAGTTATTAATTAATATTTTTTTCCATATTGCGTGTTATTTATTTATGAAGTCCGCCGGCAATATTTTATCGAAGGAGCCATTCATCAAAGATCGTCGACAGTAGGCGAGAAGATTTACTAGAGCTACTGGGAATACGCGCTCTATCACGCCTAAGGGTTTTGTAGGGTTTAAATGATTTGTAAACAAATATGTTCTGGTTCAAATTGACTCATACTCATACCATTTATTACTTTCCATGTGTAACAATTGGTCTAAAAATATATATTATATGGTCATACATGAAACCCTGAGTAGGGCACCGCAATATAAAATAAGAATTTATAATAGTAATTATTTAAATTTATTTATTACAAAATCCACAGCACTTAAATTTAAAAACAAAAAGGTCCATTAAAAAAGCATACTGCCAATTACAGATTTCATATTTTAAAATAATGCTTATAGGGAGAAATAAGTTTTGGTGTGTGTGTGTGTAATAATTAATAATATATATTTTTTTAGCCATGGTCGCACTGCTGGCAACTTACAATCGTCTATTATGATAGTCCGTACATTATTCGCCAAAAAAAATCGTTCGAAACGTACCTTATCGAAAGCGTGAATTTTGAGTTGACAGTTGTGCCCGCCAAAAAGTGAACAAATCAGATTGTCATGTCATGTCTTTATTACGCTAGCAATAAGTATACAATATTATGTCTTTGCTTACAAATATACAGTGCGACGCAGAAATAACGGGTCATTTTGAAAAACCGTGATATCTCCCAAAGTTGTAGAGATAGATCGTTCGTAAAATAGTATGTTCTAAGTAGATCAGTAGTGTGTATTATAAACCTCAAATGAAGTTTCATCTGTAGGTACTATTTTTTTTGAGTTAAAAAAAATTAAATATCAGAATTTTGAAAAATAACAAATGGGAAGTAAGAACAAAAACATTTTTGTTTACTTTTATTTTTACGAAGTGTCATTATAAACAAATCCTTGACTAAAATCTGATTATTTAAAATCTTATTAAAATGATTTAAAAATACGTTTATGAGGAAAACTGGGATATGTTATTTTTTGTTGCCATAAGTTAGAAGTGCGTTTTACGTTTTTGAAATTAAAATTAAATAGTGTACAAAAGGTTTGTGTACTTTTTTATGTATTAATACGTCATCTTCAACATACCACAATTTCAGGAATCCATTTTCATATATTTAAGGAAATATACATAATAATAAAAATAAAATGCACAACTACAACGACAAATAATGATGAGTGGAGACTTTAAGGAAATATGTTTTAAGTCACCAGTTATTTTTGCGTCCCAGTGATAAATCTTTGTCCAATTAAATTGTTCTTCCTTGCCTTGTCCCATTATTTCGGATCGGTGAAAAGAACAAGAGTACCATTAACGGTAGTAAAACTAAAAGTGATAATTCTCCTTGTTTTCAGGGCTTACCGCCGAAAGCTACAGCATGTTTCAATTCAATCCCAGTGATCCTACGGTCGTTAGTTATCTTGCCTGCGCGTGAGGCGGCGGCTTAGCGCCTACGCGTTTTAGGAAATATGTCCCTCGCGACTTTTTACTGCCTCCTTCGCACTTTGTCAGGCGTTAAGCATTTAAAGTAAGACTTAAGTTATTTTTATCTTTACCACGGTATCCAAAAACCAGGTGAGAATATGTATTCCTCCCCTCGAATACTGTAATTACATGCAAACAAACATGTCACAACCGAATTAACTTCATGGAAGCCTATGATTAGATTACGTGAGTCAGTATATGATTTTATTATGCCCACTGGCACCTACTGGGATGCAAGTAAACCATGTTCTCGGATTTAATAAGATTGTGATTGTGTATGTTACCTTATTAATACATAAAAGGTAAAGTAAATGAAATGAAATGAATTTTATTTGCAAGAATATACGTTAGTGGTCTAGTGGCTAGGACGCCGGACTCCCATGCGGGAGGTCCGGGTTCGAAACCATGCACTGCCATGTACCAATGAGTTTTTCGGATTTTTTCGAAGACTTACGTACATTTACCGACTGCTCTAACGGTGAAGGAAAACATCATGAGGAAACTGCGTGTCTGAGAAAATTAAAAGTTTCTGAAGGTGAGTGAAATCCACCAATCAGCACTGGCCTCGGTGGATCATGGCCCGTACCCCCTTGTGCAAGGGGAGGCCTGTGCCCCAACAATGGGGACATTAATAGGCTGATGGTACGTCATGTATGAAGGATCTTAAAATTACATAGGTCGTTCCAGTATATCCTAGCACATTGTGGTGTGCAAATTTATACAATAGATAGATACATTTTACAAGAAATTAGAAAAAATAAATTGATACAACGCCAAAGAGTAGTTATAACATATTAATTTGCAATTTGCGTTATTATAATATATCTTATTATAATTAGGTCAGATAGATCAAAATGTTACAAAAAATGTATCTGACAAAAAATAGGCAAAATCATACGTTTGCAAAAATTTCCAAAGGTATTTGGGGTTCGTTAATAAGATTTTCTAGATGGCTTTTGCACAAAAACATCATATTCAATTTAATTATGCAAATAAATCTACAACGAACTAAACTGGGCTATTTGAAACGGATTATTGTCGATTTTAAATTGTACAAACTTCCTTTTAAATTAGGTCCCTTCTGTTAACTAAATTATGGTACCGATTCCAGAGTGTCACTGCTAAATTTAATCATCTCAGAATGAAACGGCACCCACGCTCTTACACATGGTGTTTAAGAGGTAACGTGACAGTTTCATTTAAATACTTAGTTTAAATTTGGTTTAATTTTGGTTACACACATCCGAAATTGTTACGTATTTTCCAGAATACTTATAATTTCAAAATCTTCTCTGTTTATGTCGAGAAAAAGCTCATTTTCCTTAACACATTGCTTCAAAAAGGCATATTACATCGTTAGCAAGAGGAATTTGTTAGTGATGGCCGTATATTTTGAAAGTTTTACGATACGATTTATTTACGATTTTCTACGATTTACAAGAGCCAATTTGTCAAACCACCGTTTTACAAGAGGTACGTATTTAGAACTGGTTATCTCTGAAAAGTAGATTTTCTCCAAGAAAATTATTAAAAGAAACAATCACGACCGATGTACAAAATATAGGCAGATTTTTTTAAAGAAAATTTATTTGTTTCCAATCAATTGGCGAAGTAAAAGAAGATAAGTGTCATTTCATGAAAGTTGGCGCGAGATAGGGCGGCAACTTTGCCCGAGATCTGTATCCTTTGAGCCAACTTTGCGGAGCCTATTATTCCAGGCGCTTTGTTTTGCCCGAAATACTTCTTTACAAAATATTGCCTCATTATTTTGTTTCTGCGGGATCACCCTTTTTGTGAATAGTTTTGAGGAAACTCATTCAGTTGTTGTTTTCATAAAATTACATGTAATTTTTTATAACAGTTCTTAATGAATTTATTTCCGACTCTAACAAATGGGTCACGATTACATCGTAACCGTTATATACTGAAAACTGAAATACCTCTGTTTGATAGCTCATTTCAATTTCATAATACTGTCTGCCTGACAATGGGACTAGAATGATGGCCTGATGTTATCAGGGTTTGATATCAGCGTCTCAGATAACCACTCTGTATTCCTGTGAGTACAGTATCCTAGTCAGACATACCCTTTTATGACACAACATAAACGTCTATGACGTCATTCAAAAACGTTTTATTTACGCTCAAAATGAAAACACTCCGAGTCAACTCTGCGACACAAGTCTCCAAGTTGCCTCGCCTCGGGCGCTCCGGATCCACGTGACAGTATCGCCGTTCGACTTCATTGTTTCAGATGTCGACCCTGTTCCAACACGTAGGGAATATACGGTATTTAGGGACGTTTACTCGCTAAATGAGTTGTTTTAACATGTTTCGATGAATAAAAAGGATATGAAGGGAAAATGATAGATATAATCGACAATGTTACGTATCAACAAAGTTGCCAAAATAAGCGAGGTTCGATAATGATGTACGTATAGGCCGAGACTGATCAAAACAGAACATATGGATGCAGGGTCCATTTTACTTTAAAATTGTGTCAAGAAATTGTTAACATTATTTTATAAAACAGAACCAGAATCGAATTTTCATTCCATCAAACAGTAGCAGAGCTATGTAAACCGACAAAATAGAGAAGTGTACCTAACGAAACATGCACCGTACGTTCGGATTCGGCTGAGTAAAGTTCCGAACATAAAACAAGAGACAATCGGCGAAAATGATGTCCCAACACGTGACGAGCCTGTTTGAGCAGCTCGGGAATTTCACTAAGAACAACCTGAGCCACAACAGTAAACTAGTCAAGGAGAAGGAGAATAAGACGAATGCTAATCACGTGGGGGCGGGAGGGGGAGGAGGGGGCAACCAGCAGGCGTCACCATCGCACAAGCATGGTCACCAGCCGCCACCACCGCTGAAGAAACCCTTCAAGTTGAGAAATGTGGCGTCCAAGGCGGAGTCCTACGATACTTTACATGCGAATGGAACACTGGTAAGTCTAGACTAGAATATTTTTGCTAACATCACTGTTTACAGGATTCAAATTGTAGAATGATGGAGCTGATGGACATGAATAGCATCAATTGACGCAGACTTTGGTATTTGACCAAAATGCCCATCTTCCCTATCGCGTCCGTCCGCATTTTCACCTTACACAAAGGTGAAAAAAAAAGATAAATCAACAAGAAGAAGTTCTTGTTCAACGGAAATAGTTTAAATATTTCTCCTAAGAATTTCCGGTGTAAAATATGCCAATTTCCGATTCGATTTGTTTAATTTGTTAAGAATTTTACGGAGCGTTATATTTTTAGAAGAAAAATTTCGTGTTATGATTTTTCATAAAAAATACTGTGCTTTAATGGAACGATTGGAATACATTTTGTAAGCGTTTACTTACTTTATCTTGTTTGTGGATCTTAAATTTCGTTATAATTTGCAAATCGTCTTTCTACTAGAAAAGTGCCACAACGGAAAATTTTATCGTTTATTTTTGAAATTAATAATTGACCCATAGTACTTTAATAGTTGTATAATGAACGACAAAGATCGAGGCCTCTTAACAAAATCAAACTTATATTGTTTTTTTTAATAAGGAGAGCAGATGAGCAAACGTGCCGTCGCCCATATGCATCTCACCTAACTGTATTATAATAAGATGGTTTTTGATGCGCTGCTAACCTTGAGGACCAACAATGGATTGCTTCTCTCTCTTCTCTTCTCTCTTACCCTTCAAACCGAAACACAGAAATGCAAGTATTTCTACTTTACGACGGAAATAGATAAGAGGGTGGTACCAACCCTGGCGATCCTTCACATCAGGATCTACCGTAGTTTTTTCACGCGCCCATGATGACGAAGTGTGCTATAATGAAATATCGACTTTAAGAGGAGGCTCTAAGCCAATCCCTGGAAGGGACGTTCACTGTTTAACCGATTTATTCAATTCTGACGAGTTTACCAATAACAAAAAAAAATATTCAGCTGCTACATAGTTATGATTATAATGCTATCAACGTATTTTTTAATATAACAGTGCCAAATGGCGGTAAAAAATTTGTCAACTTTATTAAAAACTTAAAAAAGGCATGTTTTTGTTTTACTTTTTGATGATAAACCAAAGAAAATATCAAAAATATATTACATTGAGCCAAGACACAAAAGTATCAAGAATTTAACAAAGGTATTGCCTGGCTTTTTAAGATACAGAAAATTATATCATTGTCCACACAAGGCCACTTGTGGCGACGTTGTGTTAATTGTCGGTTTTCCCTGTGTTTGTGTTGAATCATCACAATCGCACTTGGGTATTGGGAAGTGAGTACAAATTGGCTTATCAGCATGATAATACTACATGGGCTCTGATTTAGAGCACTTGTGACGCAGATAGGCGGTGTCTTATAATCAGTGGATGTTATCCGAATGTGGTATGGTGTTATCTAAGTACTCGTATTTATCGGATTTGATTCGAGGGTGTGATTGGTTATGCTTTCGTCATGCCTTAAAACCAAATGCTGAACGGTCTAAAGCTAAACAAAATTAAGGAACTCATTATATCAATCGTAGAAATGCTGCTTAATATAAATTGACTTATTCTTAGACATTCTCATATTAGCGGCGTCCACTTGTTTCCTCCATTACCTATAGTAGAACATGAATATGGAAAGTTATGAATATGGAAACTTACCATATTTAAATTCGACTCTAATCAGACTATGTATATTTATATTTTTACTATGTACTCGTATGTATTTACGACATAATGTTGCTAAAAAAATTAGAAAAAGAGTTAGTTTGCTATGGTACTCGTAACTGCTGCATTTACATTAATTTTTCACATTGACTAGAATTCTTTCTTTCCTTCAGAAAGGAAATGAGATTTTTTAACGGAAGACAAGCAAAACGTTTTTGTCACCCCAAGTGACACTTTCTCACGTACTATAAAGTCACGTGACATCGCAAAACGAGGCTCTGACTCGACCCTCGGACGCATCTGGTAATAAAATATATACCTTGTACTTTGCCAAACTAAAACCATCTATAACTCAAACAAATTACATCGCTCTGTCATTTGAAGATATGAGTTAATTTTGTTGACTAGTAATTTGATAATTTCAAACCTCAAACATTATTTAAGTAAGTACCTGCTATCATACCTACATCATGAAATTTTAGACGCTTGGAAAAAAAATTGTGAGCGTCGGTGGCGTCGTGGCTAGGACGTCGGACTCCCATGCGGGAGGTTCGAGTTCGAAACCAGGTAATGTCATGTACCAATTAGTTTTACGGATTTTCAAAAGACTTACATACATTTACCGACTGCTCTGACGGTGAAGGAAAACATCGTGAGAAAACCTGCACACTGAGATAACCAGTGTGTGAAATGGGGAAGGCAATGGCAAACACAAGGTTAGTACCTTGTAACGATGTCGACTTCATCGTCCATATCCAACCTCCTTGCCATCAATTTCAACCTCATCGTTAGCGTTTATCTCATTTCTTGTTGGCATCTTCATTTCTTCATCTATATTTTTTAAAATTAAAATCATATTCCCACTCCATTTCAAAATTCCATTAATTACATTGTATTCTTTGTATTTTGGACTTTCTCTCTGTAGTTTGTCCTGAACGGACGTTATTCCGTTTTATTTTTCTCTCCTACTGCTACATATTTTCTACATTTACTATTTTCTGTGTTGTTCTGTTCCTTAAAAATATAATATCTATTACCAAGTTCTTCTATTACTTCATCTGCACACTGTCCTAGAACCCTGCTAGCCGGCACCTAGAGGGCAGATTGTAGCAACCTAACCTAACCTTATACGAGATTTTTCCCAGACTGATGACGATAAAACTTCCAATACTAAAGTATATACTCGCAGAAAACCTAAACCAATCCCTTTAAAAACCAACTATGTAATACAATAGTTAATTTACAATTTTGCCAATAAATTAATAACCTAATCAGAATCGTAATTGAGTTCAGTGTTTCACACAATTTATATTTAAAATAATCATACAAAATTGTATACCTACTACAAAATCACCTTCTGAATGGACTAACTAAAAGTTTCAGGGGTAATTCATAAACGTACCTGTCTAAGCAGACCTAAAAATATTATTAGGTAAGTAAGTTCTCGGCTTTCCATTACGTGGGAATTGGACAAAAATACAAATAAAAAGAAAAGATTCAAGCTAATTATTATGAAGGTAAAAGTATAAAGTCAGGGGCTTATTTTATCCAAAATAGCTATGGAATTATTGCGTATTTTCCGTTCATTCACCACGTTAATCGCTTTCTACACTGAACCAATAAAGCTGTTTAATTAATGATGAGCGTTCTTATGAACATTTGGCCAAAAACATATCACTAGTAGGGTTGTAGCCGCGGTCCTAACGGATGCTCTAACAAATTAATCAGTCCTCTTCATTACATACAAATGAACAGGCTTTATTACAAATTAAGTAACACTTAAATAAATGGTGGATACACTACACGTAATTAGTACTGTGTTACATACATTGGCGAGTGTGATCCGTAAATTATGTATACTTAGCCTTCTTCTCTCAGTGTGGTGGATTACATACAAATGAACAGGCTTCATTACCAATTAAGTAACACCTAAATAAATGTTGGATACAGTACACATAATTAGTACTATGTCACGTATACGTTGGTAAGATTCCGTAAATTTTGTATACGCAGCCTTTTTCTCTCAGTGTAGTGGATTAGTCAGCTATGATCAAAAAACTTTTGTTAGGTACGAGTAACACAATAAACCCTACAACAAGATAATTATTTAAAGACAGAAGCTGGCAATAAGTAAGTACCTTCATACGAGTATCTAGAGTTCTACACAATATTGTCTTTAAGTGGATTATCCTCCACGATAATAAAGCCTTTGCTCTACCAGTTAGATAACACAATAAGCCTTCAGGCTCTTACAGAATCGATGTCGCCGCACAATCAACTACCCACAATGAAATGAAATAAGTCAGAACAAAAATGTTACTTAACTTTTACGTTTTTCTTTAGAACTGTATTGTCTTTGAGTGGATTATTTGATTGTCGCGATAGAGGTTTGCTCTAGACTTAATGCAATAAGCTCTAGTCTTGCAAGTAGTGGCAGTGGGCCGGTCACATCTGTCGCAGAACCGACAACCGCTGGGGTAGACGAGTTCTGGAGTGGAGACCGCGTTTGGGCAAACGTAGTGTGGGACGCCCCCCTGCTAGATGGAGCGACGATCTGCGTAAGGTGGCTGGCAGCGACTGGATGAGAAGAGCCGAAGATCGGGCTCAATGGCGCGCCCTGGGAGAGGTCTATGTCCAGCAGTGGACTAGAATAGGCTGATGATGATGATGATTGCAACTAGGTAAGGAGCTTATAGACTTGCGTCAATCGGACTAGAAGCGCTATCTCCTCCAGAACCATGATGTGGGCCACTGTGGGCACTGCATGGAAATTTAAAGTGGTTACTGGTACCTTGGGACACTGACACTAAGCCAAGGGTTTATACAAATGCCTATTAGTTTCTAGCATTTGAATAATTCAATTCAATATATTTATCTCAGACAGAGTCTATACAAATAAGATTAGTATATTATATTACTTAAAGCTATGTTAGTAAAAAGCAGCAAGCAGCAGTCCCAGCAGCATCCTGTTGACCTTTGCCCAATCCCGTGACCAGTGCCTCAGAATCGGGGAGTCACGGGATTGGGCAAACGTCAGCAGGATGCTGCTGGGACTGCTATGTACACGGTGCATCAGGGAAGCAACCCTTTTTCGGATGATTGCGTGAAAGTCATCCACGCGGACTTCTGCCTAATAATAAGGAATTGTCAAACGGTTGGCATATGATGCGCACCCCAAGATTTTGAAATTCTATAGTTCGATTTCTGTGGCGCTTCCGTATTTAATTATTTTATGCATTAAAAAAGTTGTACTTTGCTATTATTACCGATTCATCGCGAAATGTCCAAGTCGTAAAATGCCAAGACACAAATATACGTCCGAATTTCGAAATGTCCTAATCGGAAAATGTCACATTTCAAACGGACATTCTCCGATTTGGGCAATTCGCGACTTGATCATTCTCCGATTATGACTTTGACATTGAAGAATGTAGTGTTACGTGTAATAATAGCAATCGATTTATAGGGTGGATTTAAAAGTAAGTTCTCCTAGCAATATATTATATTTAATTAAGAGAAAGTATATTCGAGGAGTAATTAAATCGTTTCTGAAACTTTTAATTCAGTATTAATTAAACATTAACTTGACATGAAACTGACATGAGAATATTCTGTTCGTGATTTATTTTTAAGGCTCAAACTATAACCGGTAAAAATACCACCTACCTAAGTACAACCACTTTTATATCATTATAAATGTATAGAAAAATCTATCAAGACAACAACAACATCACCATTTATGCATTGTTATCACAAAGCGTGAAAACATCTTAAAATTGGTACAATGTGCTTCTTGTTTCTTGCGCGTTGCCACCGACCGTCCCGGTCGCTAGATCCCCTTTATTACGGTTTAGACTTTAAACAAAAAGATTTATCTCTCTTTGTTTCTCTCCACGATGCTGTTGTTTCACAGCGGTCTCATTTTCCAGTATTATCAGAACATAAAGTGATGTTGAGGTTCGATATAGTATCTAATACTACTTTACCTCTAAGTAAACTATAAGTAATTTAAAAAAATGTACAATTTTCTTGTGTATCGGGCTAATTTATCGGTATACATACAAATATACCTTCGCGCTATTTCCATTGCGCGGTAGGCAAAGAGAACGGAGCGCCACGATCTCTGTCTTGGCACGCTTCTCTTGCTTCCTCTACAGTCATTAATTGTTTAGATGATAATCAAAGCATCAATAATAACGCCACTAATAGTGCTATTATGTTCACACTTACTACTAATAACTTTACATTTTTAATTTTTATTATGATTGTCAAGCATTATGTAAGTGACCCTAAAAGTTGCATCACTGAGCCAGCTCGCCGCTGAGCCCTCCGTTAAGCAATATTGCACGATTTTACAGACCGATGCCAATACTCGGCTTGTTCGACTTAGTTCTAACTTAGAGGTCGATGCACTTTGTTTTCTCAAGCTCTGAGACTACATAGTTCCTAAAGGCACGTCTTTAAAAGACGATGTAGTATATGGCTACATTTATTTTAGTGTTACAAATTAAAAATTTATTTTAAAGTAATTATTTAGTTTTTATTCACATAATTTTGCACTGTTCCCTATGATGATCACAGATGACAGAGAGCGATGCCTTGTTTGTATGTGATAGAACGAGAGGGAAGATTTGACGTGTGCGTTTAGTTTAACGATAATATTTATAATCTATGCTGCGTTTCGCACAGACGATAATGGTTAGAAAACGCACCTGTAAAATGTGGAAATCTTCCACTCGACGTTTTCCCGCAGCGCTACGACATGGATGCTTCAAAAAGAACGTTAAAAAAGTCCTCTCCCTCCACGGCCGGCAACACACAAGCACGTATTGCACGTGTCTCTAGGCGACGGTGACTACTTACCATCAGGTGGGCCGTCTGCTTGTTTGTCGTAGCCAATTTATAAAAAAATATCTAATGTGTTTCGCACAGACGACAATGGTTAGAAAACACCTATATACTAAAATAGGATCCATCATTTTTCTCATGGATCTAATAGTATCGCAACCAAAAAGCTATCCACATTTTTAAAACGTCTAGTCTACAGCCTAAATGAATCGTTCGACTTGTTCGAATGATTTTCCATAAAAATCGGCATCCATTTTATGATCGTTTCAAAGGTCTAACTGAATTGACGACGGCCCACTGACTTGACATAATTGCTATTTATAGACTTCCTTTAACATTCTGTTTTTATCTTTTTTTTCTTATTATTGAAAATTCCTCCTTTGGCTTTCTTAATTAATTAACTGTTCTAATAATTTGGTCAATTAAAAAGTTGGTCTTTTTAATTTAAGTTTGATAACTTTTGGCAGTGGAGTTAATTATTCCCTTTTTAGCTGAATTCTTAACGTGTAAGTATTAAAACGTTTTAATGAAGCACGAAAATTGCTTTGGATCCAGAAACGAGTAATTGCTATCTATCAATAGCCATATTAAATAATGAAGTAATGCAACATTGCCTAACTTGTTAGCCCGATGGACAGATGTTCGAATATTGACAGCCTGACTCTAGCCAGCGACCAATCGAATCACTCTAGAATTCAAAATCAATTCGCTCACTCCAATAGAGTTAGCGAAGTTCGGGGTGGTTGCATCAATTTCAGATTGAGAGGGCATAATGATGAAACAGTTTTCAATGTAGCTGTATTGTATCTGAATTGGGCATCAGTCTAAATCCAAGGTAGCGTAGAACAACTTCTAAGGTCACTGTTATCCTTCATTATTTCCTGTTCAATTATCACTATACCTTGATTGACTATTCCTGTGCTAAAATGTAGCTCCCACGTGTACTAATTACGTTCAGAATTCTGACCTGATTCGCTGCACTCATACCTACAATACCATCTCTCCGATATAGACATTTTTCACTTAAGGCCGGGCTCTTTTAGGAAGCAAACAGTGGAGGTGTTCGGATCTGATCGGATAGTTGTAGCCGATAAGAATTGATCATTAATCGATTATATGCTCTCAGTCACACACCCATACACACACACACACACACACACACACACACACACACACACACACACACACACACACACACACGCACACACACATATTCACAAACACATTCGCACACACGCGAACAGCGACACCCCCTCTCACCACACTCACAATATACCTACCTATACGCAATCATTATCATAAACTATTATTTCATACAACACTTACCAAGTTACCAAGTATATTATATATATTATATATTATCCTACTCATCTACCCGGTGCACCACTCGCTTGCCGCGCGTGCGGGCGTGTGTGCCGTTCCCGAATAGGTTTATTTAGCCACGAAAAGAGATGCCTTCGCGACGCTACTTAAATCGTCTGCAATAGACGTAACAGGCCTATGATTATTATTCTCCTTTCTGTCATTCTTTCCATATTATGGAATCTTGTATTAGCATACAAATACTTAAAGAGCACATATTATGTAAAATTTTAAGATTTCCTACAATAAAGAAAAAAAAACTGCGCTAGTTAGTAATGGTACATCACAATGATCCAGGGGTGGATTCAATCCGGCGACGCTTGCGCCGATGTCTCGTGACCTAACCTTTCAGCTATTGTCGTACTGTAAATTGTATTTTAAATTTCAATCAATTAATTTATTTACACATACACAAGTAGGTACAGGTAAGAGATAGGTATATGAAGATGTAACCTGACTCAGGGCTCAAAAGATGCACTCACTCACCCTTATTTAATATCTGGCTATCTGACTCCCAACTAGGTTTCCCTGTGTGTGGGATATCAGGAATCCATCCATAGAGGAACGTGTCTCCTCGATACATTTTTATTTCCCCTCAAACACTGCACTTGTATATTTAATTTTACTTTTAAATTACATGTAAGTTGCACAACAACCGGAAAAACTTTGGTAAATTATAATGGGAGTTCCAATCATTACATACGTGATGACAGATTTAGCTATTAGTATGGCAAAATCTGTCATCACGTAATCTGATGAATAAATCTGAGCATAGGTAGTATAATTTTACCTATGCATTGCGTAGCGCAATCAGCTAATCACTTGAAGCTTTGAACGTATTAGGGTATTAGGTACAACAGTCATGAGCATGACATCACTAATTGCTGTTAATTAGTTATTCGTGATTGTAAAAAAGACGAGTAATGTAAAGAGACGAATTACTATAGAGGAAGCAAAGGAAGCGTGTCAGGTGATTTTTGTACAAACCACTGTTAGCTAAATATTTCACTTTCCTTCTTATGATCACATAATACGTCAAGGACTCAAACCTATTTCAAGCCACCGTGAAGTTAGTAAGTACTGTTGTACTAGGTACTATAGGTAAACCGCTTAACTGTGGGGTCGCTTGCGCGGCAAGAGGGGTGCGGGGCGGGAAGTCGGAGGGCGGGCATGCGGCGGGCGGGAGGTGGGGCCTCTGGAGACCCGCCCTGCGCCCCTCATGCCGCGCAGGCGACCCCACCGTTAAGCGGGTTACAAACTCGTTACCATGTAGCGGCATCAAACACACTTGTATTTGACGACGCGACGTCTTGAATTCATGGCTACACAAAATAGTTAAGTAGGTAACATAAAAGAAGGGTCCTGCTAACCCAGATACGAGTATATAAACTTATTTCAGACTCGCAACAAGTATGATGTTATCAAACGAGAAAGTTTGCACCAAGTTGACCATTGCAAGTTTAAACTTCATGCAAGTTTAATTTAAACTTTCTAGTCACCAAGCAATAACGCACTTGGCATAATATTCGACATAACGAAAAGTTGCGAAAATGTTGGGTACAGTTGGGATAAGGTTGGGCAAAAGTTGGAAACATTTAGAGAAGTTCTTTTTTTACTTAAATTTTAGGGATCAATTTAATATCAATAGGTAATCAAACTTACAGCAAGCTACATGTTATCTGGGTAGCATTCAACAGACACAATCGTACGCAGCGTACTGTGTAGGTACAACGTTACGGAAGGTATGTTTTACGTTATGTTTCATGCATTAAGATTTAATATGTGTGACAAAAAGCATCTTTATCTTTAAGATCCGGCCCTTGTAAGCAACGAATTGTATACAGCCACTATATGGGGATCGCTGACGTGCAGTTTACTTCATCGCTACGTAGACGCATATTCTAGGTCAAGCGGAGGCACGAGGCGCCGACGCTGCAAATCGGATATTTGTCGAATGTAGTTTTTGTTAATTATTGAATCATTCTATTTTCATACTTCGAATAGATCACTAGGCTAATTAGTGCATAAGTCTTTATAATTTCTTACTTGATAGATATTAAATTAGTTTAATTCATTTTTTGTTTTTTTTTCGATCCTCCGCTTGCAGCCTACGTAATGAACGTGTAAGCACTGTTGTTTACGCATAGTTTACATGCGCGTGGAGTGTGATTTTGACAGAGCCTCGAGCCAAAACGCTAGTAGAGAGATTCTTTTCTGTTATTTATTGATTTTATGACGGCTATTTGTCCCGACCAGGGCTCGGGCGACGAATGTTTGCACTAAGTATGTACACTTAGCGCATTGCTACTCGCGAATACCAAGCACTAGTCGTTCAAGAAATGCACTGGAATATTTAGTAACGCTGAGAATTTCTGTCGTTGGACTCTACAGCAGATTAATAAAATATAAATGACTTTATATCCATATTCATTCAAAAGAAGGATATGGCAATACAGAAGAATTGGGGAGAATGAATATGACGATGTATATAAGCCGACCTACAACTGTTGCCATAATATTGCGTAAATATTAGTCTACGTTTTCAGTACACGTAAAGTTGCAAGAGGGATGGGGAAAAGAGTAAACAAGAGGGAATTCGGTTTGAACGGTAAGAGATCCAGCGTTATTACCCGCACATGAGGCACTCTATCTAAGTTAAATGTAAGCAGGGTTTCGGCAGAGATAAGGCCAATACTAAATTTGGTTTTGGCTCATATTAAAAATATCATAAACGCTCTGTCTGAACCAAACGAACTGGCTTTTGATATGACCATGCGCAGCTATGCTTCATCCACAAACTTCGGCCTTGAATTAATTAGTAACGTCCATTTCACGTCGGAAGTCAGTCTCCAAACTTTCCAAGAATGCTGCAACGATTTCCTTCTAAAGGTATTACTTAGGATAATTTGAAGAATTGAACCAGTGTTGATTCCGGATTTAATTGAAATAGTTGATCTCTGTTCTGCCAGAATCAGCAATAAGGTGTCAATTTCTTAGACCGTAGTGCACAAAGTATTTATGCAAGACCGGCACAAAGTGAAATACGATCTTTCATTCGTGAGATGGAAAGCACTTTTTTCAATAGTGCTCCGGTGGTTGGAATCAAGATGGTTTGAAGTGGATATTTTCTACAAAGAATGTAGTGAGGAGCAGTTTCTAGACCAAGACCCGATTGGTCTGGATTTTTATTCTATTAGTACTGTGGACGAGCTAATATTGTGATGTGAAAATAAAAGCGTATAAATGGCACTCACCATGCATTGTCACCTGCGATTGGTGCGAAAAGTGTACGCTGTCAGAGATTGACCAACCACGCGAGACGTGTTGCTGGTGACCAGTCAGAGACTTGTGAATTTTATCAAAACAGTAAAGTAGGTATCAGTGGTACCGTTGGTCGTTTGTTTCTTTTAGATATGGAATCACGTCTATTTACATATAGCTCGTTGCTCTGGTCTGCGATCTATTCCGTCCTGATCTCCTAGCTAAGACGGTGATTAGGTATGGCTGGCTGCAACAAGCACCTACATGGACCATCTCTTTTCTGTCTTTCAATGAAATTCTTCCTTCCACGGAGTTGTACCTTTTGTTTTGGTAGGTATTGATAATACGAGTTAAATTATTGATCCTTTTTAGTAAGTCAAATATTTATTTAAGGTATAAATCGTCACAAAATATAATTATATTATAACGTACAATGTCAAATCAAATATAAACCTCCCCCCTTGCCGCTCCCGATGCAAAGGTGCCTATAACGCTTGCGGCGTCACCGCGCTGGATCGCTACGGCCAACCTTTGCACCAGGTACAAACCAGAGCGAGGGTCACAGCTCCTCTCCCGAAGGCGACGGCCAATCTTTTAAATTATAGTGTTTTTAATAGATAAAAATATTTTCGTTTGCAAAAGCCCTGGCTGATCTGAAAAGACGAAGTCGAAATTTTGTACAAAAAGTTCATTTACATAGTAGGCAAGGAACAAGATGAGAATTTTAGAAATAAGTAAGTACCCATGGGATAAGAGACTCGGCAAGTTACATTAAATTAATATTTAACGAAGGATAGATCCACAAACTTTTAACGGGTAGGTATAGCACAGATCGTGTCAAATGTTGTGTAAAAAAAGTTGTGTCATAGGATCATAGGACCTTATCTTGACCAAAACCTGTAGAAAAACATTTACCTCTTTAATCCAAATTTCTGAGAATACGGGTTTAATTTAAATTCATACAAAATGTAAATACTTATGTGCCTATGTACAATTAATTTATTTTTGGCAAGTTCTCGATTAAACATATATTTTTTAGTTTGCGTTACCTTAGGTTTAGGTTTTGGTTCTTCGTTTCTTGCGGGATTTTCGTCCTAGACCCGCTCGAGATTGGCAAATCGATGTCAATCGAACCGAAAGCATCGTCCTACCCCTCGGCGAAGTTGGCTGCAATCTAGCGCGTTGATTGATAGTCACGGTGCATTTCCTGACTTGTGAGATAATTTAAGGTGCAAATTGAATTGTGTATTGCACTGGTAGAAACTTCAGTTGTTGAACCATTAAACCCTCAAATACGAATGAAAACCCGTTCACGTTGCTTAAATAGACAAAGTTTAAGAACAAAACAAACAAAATTCTATTATCCGTCGCATACACAAGTTATATAATAAAAAAAAACATCGTTGGACTTGTTCATTGGCGGTACCGCTTCCATCAGGAGAGACATTGTAACAATAATAAATAATACTTAGATGGTACTAGTACAGTAGCGTTGTAGATGGATACATGTAGTAAAGACTCGAACTAACACATACAAATGTACACACCCCTTTCACTCTCTTCTACACAAACACGCTCACACACATTTCCAATAAAGACATCCATATACACACACACCGAAACTTATTTCTCCCTATAATCATTATTTTAAAATAGGAAATCTGTAATTGGCAGTATGTTTTATTAATGGCCACTTTTGTTTTTATATTTAAGTGCTGTGGATTTTGTAATAAATAAAAAAAGAACTTCAATTCCGAAGATGATCCGTTTTAACCCGATTTATTGTAACTTAAAGATGTTTAAAATATTGTATTTAGAGTGTAGCGACACTGTCATACACTAGTGTCTGTCATTGTCAGTTCACACTACACTCCATATTATTTACTGAACGGTTCTTGAATCAGCCCAGTTGTGTTAGATCTGAGACTTTTAAACTCGAACCTTAATCATCATCATCATCAAGTTAAATTATGATGCTTATCAATTTTTATTTATTTGCGGCTGAAATAGGTAAAAGTGTGGTACAACCCCAGGCTGATTCTACACAGAGATATCTACCACCTCAAATTGATTAACAAAGCGCAGGAAAAATTACCTTATTAAAATCGCAAAAGCTGGACACAGACGCAAAGACTGGACACAGACGCAAAGACAGTTAGTTTTTGACGGGATCTCATCATACAAAGTATTAATATAAACTTGGCGGTTGTCACGAGAATGAAAATATAAAATTCTTATTGCGATGTAGGCCACAGATGCTAAATAAATTGCAACTACTGAGGAAGCACTGATAATAAGCTTCGCAGTTCGCATAAGGGTGGAACGGGATATTTTTCTCGAGTCTTTAATATACGTAGCGAGAAAGTTATGTCAGTAGTTATGAACAGAAAATTATATCATCTAGACATAAATTTCTCTAGATAGAGTCATACCACTCATACCGTATCTCCTATGGCCATTGAAAACAATCATCATCATCATCAGCAGCCTATTCTAGTCCACTGCTGGACATAGGCCTCTCCCAGGGCGCGCCATTGAGCCCGATCTTCGGCTCTTCTCATCCAGTCGCTGCCAGCCACCTTGCGCAGATCGTCGCTCCATCTAGCAGGGGGGCGTCCCACACTACGTTTGCCCAAACGCGGTCTCCACTCCAGAACTCGTCTACCCCAGCGGTTGTCGGTTCTGCGACAGACGTGACCGGCCCACTGCCACTTCAGCTTGCTAATCTTATGAGCTATGTCGATAACTTTTGTTCTATGCCGGATCTCCTCATTTCGGATTCGATCCAGCAGAGATACTCCGAGCATAGCTCTTTCCATAGCACGCTGAGCGACTTTCAATTTGTGAACCAATCGCACCGTCAGTGTCCACGTTTCGGCTCCGTAGGTCATTACTGGTAGGACGCACTGGTTAAAGACTCTTGTCTTTAGACATTGAGGTATGGGCGACGAGAAGATGTGACGTAACTTCCGAAATGCTGCCCAACCCAGCTGAATTCTTCTGTCGGCTTCTTTCTCGAAGTTGTTTCTACCTAATTGCACAGTCTGCCCGAGGTAGACGTATTGTTGCACAACTTCGAGGGCCGTACCGTCGACGATAATCGGTCCCGGAACGACATGGTCATTGAACATGACCTTAGTCTTGTCCAAGTTCATCCCGAGACCGACACGTCGTGAAGCAGCATTGAGATTGTCCAGCATTTCTTGAAGGTCCTGCAGCGACTCCGCCATTACGACTATATCATCGGCAAAACGTAGGTGTGAGATGTACTCGCCGTTTATATTGATGCCGTGTCCTTTCCAGTCCAGTGTCTTAAAGACATCCTCCAATGCGTTCGTGAACAGTTTCGGAGATATAACATCTCCCTGTCTTACTCCTCTGCGCAATTGGATGGGTCCTGTTTGCTGGTTCTGTACTTGGACAGACATCGTCGCGGCGTCATACAGACATCTCAACACTTCGATGTATCGCCAGTCGACTTGGCAACGCTGCAAGGACTCTAGAACAGCCCAGGTTTCGACGGAGTCAAAGGCTTTCTCATAGTCCACAAATGCAAGACACAGGGGCTGATTATATTCTTCAGTTTTCTGTATAATCTGCCGCACAGTGTGGATGTGGTCTATGGTGCCAAAGCCTCCCCGAAATCCGGCCTGTTCCGGAGGTTGGAAGTCGTCTAATCTCCGCGCAAGACGATTCGTGATGACTCTCGAAAACAGCTTATATACATGGCTCAGGAGCGAGATGGGTCTGTAGTTTTTGAGCAGAGTTTTGTCTCCTTTTTTGAAGAACAAAACTACAATGCTCCTGTTCCACGCCTCCGGAGTTCTCCCAGAGTGTAGGACGGAGTTGAAGAGCTTCCGAAGTTCCCTCAGTACAGGGATTCCTCCTGCCTTAAGGAGCTCAGAAGAGACACCGTCCTCACCAGGGGCTTTTCCATTCTTAAGCTGTTTGAGAGCCAGCCCGAGCTCGTCCAGGCTAAAATCTGGCAGTTCATCGGTATAGTGTCGGGTTAACGTGGCTCTAGGATCTTCGATTGTCGGTTCAGGCCGCGGAGCATGAGCAGCGTACAGTCGGCCATAAAAGTCTTCGATCTCGGCGAGTATCTCTGGCTTGGAGGTGACGGTCCTGCCACTAGAAGTTTTGAGCTTCGTCAGGTGGCTCCTCCCTAGTTGCTGAACGAACACTTTTGACCCCCTATTCTGCTCTATCGCCTCTTTTATGAGTCGTGTATTGAAGCTTCGGAGGTCGCGTCGTATCAGATTGAAAACAATGTGTTCCTAAAAATATAGCAGGCGATTGTTTTTTCAGCCTTATAAACAAAATGGCGACAACTGAAAAAAATATATAGTATTCTATGTGCAGAAATATCATTTACCTACGAAAAAACTTATATATTATATGTCGTTTAATTTACTGGTAAACATTAATTAGGGATATTATCATTACCAATTATACAGTAATTTTCCTGAATTGTTCCTTTCAAAGACAAAGAATATATTTTATGGCCTGGAATCAGGTTCTTTATAGGTTAAAAGACAATGCCCTGCGTGATCAGTAACTAGAGATGTAGTTGCTTCAAATTTCGATTGCTACAGGATCAAAATCGGGGTGTCCAATTAGGTTTGTTCATTTTAACCAAGAAATTGTTCTCTTCAACCAAGATCTTTATTGTGTGAACCAAATAAAGTGTTTATTGTAACTTAATAAAGTTACTTTGTAGTCTCAAAATCAACTAAGCTGTTTTTTCAGTGCTCCCACACTTTCCTATGAATCAGAGTATTTCAATGTTAGAATATAGAAGTACTTATAATATTTCAAAGTATCGTTGTACAAGGAAATTCTAAGTACATCGTTTTCGTCAGTCTGTGTTGCAATGTAATATTTATTTAGTGGTGGAAACTTGTCGCTTTGAACGACACTTTTCTCAAATGAAAAAACTAGTCATCACTCACCTAATGTTGCTTTTTATGGCATATTTATATTTGCACTTGTTTATTTATATCTACTTATATTGCTTTCTCGTTTTCTTAACAGAAGACATACAAGATACTTGTAGATATATGTTATTGTGGTTTTTATTCGGAAACTGAGCGATTCGTTTCTAAGTTTACAGTTGAACTTTAAATTTAAACGATTTACAAGTACTTTCAAATATGAACTTTGAACATTTCCAGAATAAATCGTTTAAGTCTAAATTAAAACTTCAAGTCATAAAGTCGAGTTACCTTCTTAGTTTGTGTTTCCATTGTGAATCTTTTGAAACTTGATCCTACTTCAATAATATTTCGCAATTAATCAAGAAACATTTTGTTTATATACTTTGTAAAGTAAACTGTGCATTTAAATGAGATAATGTTTAATTGCTTACTTATGAATATAACGGGTATTGAAATATTATTTTGTTGCAAATGTCATCAACTTCAAAATTTTAATTAATATTAGATAAATTGACGAATCTTAAGGTGCACCAGATACTTCTACCTTTACTCCTACTTATGTGTCTGAAACATAATAAGTTACTTAGTTTATCAATTAATCATGTAAATTGTTGAAAACGGTACCCTGTAGCACACCTAAGTTATTTTTAACCAAATATTGACTGTAAACTTCAAAACTTTCGAACCTATTTCAACGTCACCCATACTTCGGAACTGAAAATTCGAACTTGATGTAGTTAGAGCGAAACAACAGCTATTTCTCTAAGCTGTCATCGTCCAGTTTACACGAACTAATAGACCTGCCTGATCCCCACCGACAAGGAACGGCAGTATGGCCGACGGAATTAATTTAATACTTACATCACTCAACTTAACTCAACGCTGTTCTGTCTATAAACTAACTTAATCTACTTCAAATTAATGAAGTTCAATAAATGTTTAAGGCGTGATGCCAACCTAGCCACTATTTTAAATCGGAAACAAAATGTTAGGAGGAAAAAAATAATGATACAACACAATGCAATCAATTTCAAAACCAAAGATGCGTATGTGTAGATTAAGGCACTACAAAAGCAAAACTCCAATCGAGGATCAATGTATAGGTACAACTTGTAGTAGGTATATTCAAAGGTAAGTTAGGATACGAAAAACTATCATTTGAATTTTAGATTTTCTATTCTTTTTCCATACACAGATTGTTAAAGTTTTTCTATTCATGATTTGTGTACACCAAGTTATTTAAAGCAATAAAAACACAGACAACCTACATAAAATTTAAAGTTTTTCGAAAATCCTACAGCTTTTTTCTCTAATTAAGTGAGTAGGTACGTATTACATAACTTTTGGTAGAAATAGAAATAACAAAGTACACTCGTGCGTGGTGAATAAAGGATTTACCTACACCATAAATTCTATGCCTGCCGCGTTGTTTGCAAATAAAACGGCGATTTACATTTTTTTCTTAACTTCACTAAACTCGTTAACCAACTGTTCTACGTATTGTGCATTTACCCTTAACCTCAACTTTGTAAACGAAGCGAGTTTTGTGTGTTGTGAAAGATGGACGTTTCAATTACAATCAAATATCTTTTAATTGTTTTTGTTGCGATGCACGATGACAAGCGGTCCTCCCGGAATATTGTGAAAAAGGCATCTGCTCGTGTCACAGAACTCACAGACAATGAAATTACTAGGCTTTCAATGTAGCAAAGCCTCCGACTGAGAGACTGTCGTTTTTACGTCAGCGGTAGAGCTGAATTTTGCTTTGTTGTGTCCCGAGGGAGATTGCTCCAATTCTAAGGTATAGTTTTTACAGGCATAGGCGTGGATTTTACGAAAACATGTAAGGGAGACGTGAAGCACTGAAGCACTTATCTGTCTACAATCTACATACTTCATACCCAGCGCTAAAATATCCAGCTTTTCGTTCAGAGTAATTTGGAAACTAGTTCGCAAGGAAATACATAAACTACTTAAATAAGTAGGTAGGGCAGTCTAGAAAATGACTGAAATCCAGACCGTGTTATGCTTAAATTCTTACTAAGTAAATGGATTGTAATCGATTTTGACTACGTAAAGTAATTATGCTAAATAATCTAGATTACTTGAAAAATTACCCGGCCTCAGTTTGTATGAAAAGATTTCATAAAACAAAACTTGTTTGGGACCTGTCTGTGTTTTGTACAAAGCCATCCATTTAGCCAAGTTATAATAAGTTTCATAGTAATATTCTCAAAGAGAAATGATATAGTGTATACCTACGTTTTTTTTAGACGTTGCTTATTTCTGTTGGATCGGGGTGCGTGTAAAAATATCGCTAAGGCGTGCGTCTCGGGGCGGCAGTATAATGTTTTATAGGGCCTCAGTTTAAGCAGAAGTGCATGGAACACGTACCGCCGAATCGTGACGTCATACACTCGTACGTAGCCTAAATCTGAAAATCTGACAATAGACTCAAGACACGTGAAAAAATAATATACAGATCGTATGTTAACAGAACCGTGTCACTACTTAATACGATGATGACCGACAATGGCCCGCCATATTTTTTTTAACGTTGTGTAACACCATAACTATTTAACGCTAGTTAAAGTAGGCTATGGCGGGGTTAAGTGACGCGGTCCTGTAATGATACATACTGTGTTTCTACCTACATAATATCAGTGGAAGTCCAATGATATTTCTTACATCGTTTCAATTTCCTAGCCGTTTCAATAATGGAGGTACTTTGAATATCGGGATATTTCTTGTGTACTAGTGTGCAATCTACGCCGTACTGCGTACTTGCATGCCGTACGCTGCACGTACACATTTAGAGATAATGCTTGCCCCAAAACAAATATAATTGTAATGCGATATTAATGTTATAATTTATCATTAGGTAGGTAGTAACTACGACATAGTGTAGTAGATACGCAATCAACTGTTTTGTCATATACTTATCTAATATTAAAATCCTCTGAAGTGCTAACATAAGAGCTTACATTCAGATCCGCATGAGTAATGTTTGAGATATTCAAGATACTATTCCAGGCCTGTAGCCAGGATCAGTGGTCGGGAGGGGTTTCAGGGAGCTGATGAGTTTTCAGATAGTAATAAAACACATGTTCTAATTGAATGATCATTTTCGATCGCGTTTAGTTTTAATAAAGACAGATGACGAAAATAAAATAGTATTGTAACAATTCAAAAATTAAAACTAGTTCACCAGTTTTCTAATACAAAAAATGTCGGAGGGGTTCAACCCCAAAACCACCCCCCTGCCTACGGGCCTGAGGTCTTCTATAGAAATAGAAATAGCGAAATATTAGAATATTAACTCTGGCATTATTCAAAATAAAATTAAACTAATATACTCTGGCATGTATTTATATTTTGGAAATTTGCCTGTTTTTGAAGAATATTGCTTTCTCCGTGGAACCACTGTAACACTAAGTTTTTATGAAAGTGTTATTTAGGGTGTGTATATCTAACACTAGGGTCTAGGGTTTTGGGAATAAAACTATTACGTCTGTGATAACCAAGAGCTATAATTGGACTGACTCATAAAATGACGGTGACACGGACGCAGCCGTGTCAGAGGTTTTTATTATCTACCCGCTTAATACTAACACCCCTCCACCAATATTGAAGAAATACAATAAAAATAAAATAAGATTAATTCTGCCATTCTTCCGAGGCCGTAATGTATACCTTATTCCGTCAGATTCCGCCGGTTTCAGCGCGGCGGCAGTGGCGTCCTCTGTACCCGCTGACGTAGTCGCTATAGGGTCAGAGCTTGTGGGTTCTGCTGTCGGGCTATCTCTGCCTGTGACAACTCTAGTATCGGGAGGAGGAGTCTCTGGTTCTATTATCAAATCAGGCGATCGTTCCCGTCTCGGTGGTTCCACACTAGCCATAATTTGCTGAGGATCTGTGGAAATTGCAACCGTCGCCGGTTGACGGTTGACATAGACATTTGTATGAAAGTGTCTAATAATTTAAAGCGACAAAGTACCAAAGGGTATAGACCGATCTGTTGGCCACTATACTTACTGTTTTAACTGGATAGTGATTGTATCAGGGACAGGTTGAAAACCAGTGCTGTGGAAGTAGTAAATAAGCTGTAATGCCGTATAAGAATTTAAAGAAATTCCTTATCGAGCAATCCTATTATTCATTCCATGAATTTATAGAAATTAAATGTAACAATGATTAATTTAATTTAATTGACACAATATTATAATTGACATATTAATTAATTGGAGTAATACATAATATTATGTAGACTGTTAAATAATGAATAATTGTTCTGTAGTTCCTCCGGGAGTTAGTGTATTTGTTTTTTGTCGTGTATTCCCTAGTATATGCTGCATATTACATTAATATAAAATATAAAATACCTAACTATTTTACAAGTAAAAGACCTGGCCCAGGTCGCTCCCTGCAGGGAGTGCCCCGAGGAGGCTGGCGGCGTTGCCCCGCTGTATGGCGAGGCTTAAGCTAATGATACACTAGGGGACAAATGTCCTACGACATGTATCGGCGACATGTCAAGCGAAGCCGACCGATTTCGCCTGACATATCTGGCGACATCGCGCGACTTATGTCCGTAGCGACGTCAGGCGAAGTCGTGCGACTTCGCGAAACTTCGCTTGATATATCTGGCGACATCGCGCGACTTATGTCACTTCACGACTTCACCCGACATCACTGGCGACCCGTGTCGCGCGATGTTGCCAGACATGTCGCGCGAAGTCCGGCAACGTCGCGCTACTTCACCCGACATCACTGGCGACCAGTGTCGCGCGATGTTGCCAGACATGTCGCGCGAAGTCCGGCAACGTCGCGCTACTTCACCCGACGTCACTGGCGACACGTGTCGCAGGACATTTGTCCCCTAATGTATCCTTGGCTTTATACGCTTATACCTGAGTGTACTTTGACGTGTAATGAATATTATCAATAAATTGAAATTTGAATTTGAAATTGAAATTTGAAATTGAAATTGAAATTTGAAATTGAAATTGAAATTGAATTGAAAATATTTATTTCCAGAAGCACAAATGGTCTTCTAATACACACACATACATTACAAATTAAGATACATTAAATTAGATTAGATTAAAGCTTGGTAAAACAATTAAATTAACTTAAATGAAATTTATAATAATAATAACAATAAAATATGTCTATGTAAGTACAGATTGAAGTTTTGACAGCTAAGAACAACATTACTTCCAAATCTCTGTCTTGATACTGTGATCTCCTAAGTTCTGCATAATACTGGATCAACAGATTAATATCATGCATAATGTATTTATTACTCCAGTGAAGAGCAAAGTTTACCTTCAGATACAAGACAATTTGCATCTAATTGTCAGTTAAGGTATATAGATTCCGTAGACAACATTTTGGTTGTATAGTTAATTAATCCGTTATTACGTAGTTTAAATAATGTGATCTACCATGGTGGCTCCTCGGACTACACGCGTCTGGTTCCAGTCCTGGTTCGGTTCATTCCTTCCAATCACGAAGTGCTGATTTCTAGTGGGGCGAGGGCGGAACATATGTGATTGGTTGCAGCGAATCGAACCGAGACTGGAACCGGACGCGCGTACTCCGAGCTTAATGTTATAATTTTGACGCGTAGTCTGTTTGTTTGTTTCATAATATCTCAATAATAGATGATCCGATTTGGACGCGATTTTATCTATTTAAAAGATAATCTTGTCGAGTGTTCTTAGCCATGTCTAAACTAAAACTAAATTCCAATGAAGGAAGAGAATTAGCAGTACAGGAATTTATCGAAACTAAAAAACGTGTGGAAAAGATACAATACAATACAAATATACTTTATTGCACACCCGGGACATAAACAAAACATACAACATAAAGATATTTATTACGATTATGCCAAGTAGTCGTTTACAATTATTTGAAAGTTTTACAACCGTTCCCATTAAAGTAATGTAGAGAATATATTTAATTAATATTTAAGTTTCTTTTTGTACATTTCTTTCTTATTACTCTTCCTTTTGTAATTGTGTGTGTATAAATAATTTTAAGTTGTAAATAAATACCTTAAAATGTCGAGAATTAAACCTTTCCAAAAAGGAATTAACCAGTCTTTGTGGTCCATTTGTACTGGTTCAAGTTATAACTACGATTTAACCTGAAACTGAAAAATAACTTAATTCCATGCTTTAATTTTAACTACATCATGAAAAAGGTGAGTTCAATTAATAATACATGAAGTAGGTGAGCCTTGAAGATTTTCGCTTGAGTTTTCCAAGAACTTAATTTGAAGTTTTAACAGTGGATTGACAAATAAGCTCTTACGGTTTAATGTATTAAAAGTTTTGGCGCAAAGTTATTCTGACCCAGCCAGCTGCCTTTTATAAGTATTTAGTTAATTACCTTACTTACTAAGTATACGTTAAATAGGTATATAGTTCAAAACCATATAAGCATGGTCTTTCAGATTTCTTTTTTCTAAATTTTTTTAATCTAAACAGTAAAGAATACGCACATACTATATATACGAGTACTTACCCAGCAATTCCCGAAAGAAACCCTATAATGTTAAATAAAACAAATATACTTATCTATTATTTATTAAATATGTACAAAATATAATATCTTAAATTAATCGGTGTAGGAAAAAAATATTTTAAATTAAAAAAAAAAACTGCCTTAAATTCACTAAAAAATTTGAAATTATTATAATACAAATATGAATCCTAAATGTACCTATAATTATTTGGAGTCGGTGCCAACCAAGCGCTGCGAACGACGCACGGCGACGAGCCTTAAATCAAATCTGGCAGTGCATCAATTCCAAATAATTATAGGATTAATTTTTGTATTATAATTATTTCTAACTTTTTAGTGATTTGAAGGCGGTATTTATATTTAATTAAAATTATTATTTTTGGCTAAACAGTTTATAAGTTTATTGGGTTTCGCGGTTTTATATTTTATTAAAATTATTTTTTTATTTCACAATTTTTAGTATTAATGATGGGGGTCTGGTGTTGGTGGAGTTGAAGGAGGGCCGCGAAGGCTTCGCTCTACTCCCGCGCCCCTCGTTGGGTTTTCAGAAATGTTCTAATTGTCTAATTACAAGTGACTTGCTGTTACCCGGTGAGGACTTCCGCTGTCCATCTCCGAAGTGCATCATCAGATCTTGACTAAATTTTTTTGGGACCACCCTGGAGGTATACCCTTGTCACTAAAAAAGGAATCATCAAAATCGGTTCACAAAGATATGCGGTAATATACATTTAAAAGAAACCATAACCAGTCGAATTGATAACCTCCTCCTTTTTTGAAGTCGATTGACCACCAAGGTTTGTCCGTACACCGCTAGACCGTCGACGGCGGCGATAGATATTATTATTGTATGTACAACAATAGTGCTATTTAAAAAAATATTGGAACATTTGCATGTTGACTAAGCAATATTGTATAAAAGATCGTAGAAAGTAAATATTTTCATACATCTCATTGGCATTCAAAACCGCACGTCATCTTAATTGCAATAAAGTGTATCGGGGTGCAACGAGCCCGGCGTCCACAATAAGCGTCATGCATTGCAGATGCAAAAACATGCCGCCTCATAATGCATTTTCGAGCGAACTAGCCAAGAACGTATTCAGAAATTTTCTGAGGGGGTCTTAAAATATTTCCCTTTCGTACTTACTCGTACATTTGGGTGTCTGTTTACTGTTGAAGTGCTTTATATTTTTCTGTTTCCACAACACATTTAAGAATTTTTCACGGTTAAAAACGCGGACAATCTGCTACTTTTAATTTAGACTAAAAATAATACAGACAAAGAAACTGTAGAATTAAATATGACTAATGTCTTTTAGGAGTTATTGCAATTATATTATTAGATTATATTAATTTTTTTTCTTCGTATAATGCAAGCATTATTTTTATTACAGTTAGTAAGAAAAGCTACAAGTATTTATTTTTAATCTGACGATTCTGAGTTGAGGCCCTTTTCACAACAACAGCAGACCATCAAACATGATTTCAATATGTTTACCTTTGACTACATAATTATTTTATCATAATTATTACTGTTTCGGTCATTGCTGTGTGTGAAATAAAAATATTACTAATTTACTTACTTACTATTCTAGATTCAGGGCACTCAGAATTATAGATTTAAACAAAACAAGTTATTTAAAGATACTCGTAGACTGCGAGTTGTTTCGATTATTTTGGTGCGTACTTCCATTGTCTGTATTTTACTATTTCGAGAAGTACGACTAACTCTTGAAGGTCTACGCCTTGACTTCCCCTGGTTACGTGTCTGGATTCTGGAATGTAGAGCTGCTACGGTTGGCTGCGCTTTGGCCTAGGCTAGCCCGCAGGGTAACCGCCAAGTCTTTGCATTCTAGCCAGCTCTAGGCTTTAGGGTTCACTTGACGGGTCAAAGCTATCCTTTGCTGTTTTGCTGATAAATATCAACAAGCCCAACGTAACATTTTATTTTATTTATCGATAAAAGATAATGATTAGACTTAAATAATACACTGTTTCACGGGTTTTTACTGTATTTTATTAATTACGACCGGTTTCGTTTACACATCTTCAGGTATTATTTAAGTCTAATCATGTACTACAAGTTTCACCAAGTACCAACAACCGCAAGTATTAACCAGATATAAGATCAACTTTTAATTGGAACCATTGGAAAATAGCAAAACAAGCTGAATCTTTATATTCAAAAGTCGTAGAACTTTTATATTTGATACGATTTGTACAATATTCTTCGAAATATTTAATCAGTTAATATTTACAAAAAAAATGATTCATGCTTTTAAAAAAATATTTTGAGTACTCGTATATTACTTCTTTGCTCTGTTTAATATTATAACTTCTATCGGCATCAAACCAAAAACACTACACTACGTAATCTATTACGACTAGTTCACAAAGTTATCACGTTGTTTTACCGCGATCAATGTTTGGGCGCTTGGTCCTAAATAAACTGCGGGCGTTTGAATTGCAGCGCTGTGACTATACTCCCACACTATTTGTGGTCCGGTGTTACAGCTGTTTGTACACCTGGCTACAAGAGTGCAAACATTGCCAGTTTTAAGCGTGATGTGCAGAAAAACTTTCGCTTAACTGTGTATTTTATTTTTACAGATATTACTGAAACGATCGTATTCTGTTTATTCATTTCAGTCTGTAGACGTTATTTTATGGATTCTCTATCTATTCCTGACGCTTACTTACCTATAATGTTTAAATGTATTTGGACTTTATAGGCCATTTTGATTCTGCCTTACATATTATTAGTAGGTATGACGGTCTGTGACGTGGTCACCACCTATAATTCTACCTCTATACTCTTGTTCTTATATTCGCGCTCTAGACCTTCCTTCAAGTCGACCGGTAATATCATCTTCTTTCTTTCTTTCCCTAGAATCGGACTAATGTATCAGTCGATGATATATTTTTAACGGACTTCAAAAAAAGGAGGAGGTTTCTCAATTCGACAATGTTTTTTTAATTTTAAATGTGTGTTACCGCATATCTCCGAAATTTGTGATCCGATTTTGACGAATCTTTTTTTAATGGGAAGGATATACCACCAGGGTGGTCGCATAAAAATTTAGTCAAGATCTGATGACACACTTCGGAGATGGACAGCGGAAGTCCTTAGCGGAAGACAGCAAGTCACTTGTAACTCGACAAATTTTGTGAACCTTTTTGAAGGCGAAGCCCTCCTTCCCCTCCACCAGCACCAAACCCCCCATTAACATAAAAAAATGTGAAATATATTAATTTTAATAAAAAATAAAAACCGCCAATGTTACTAACTTTTTAGTGATTTGAATGTGGTTTTTATTTTTTTATTAAACTAATTTTAATAAAAATAAATAGATGAATCTTTTTCTGTAAAACTATTTCCGTTTCTTCAATATACGGTTTCTTTACTTAAGCTACTCGTACCTACATATCGTAAATTGAGTCAATGTATAGTTGTATCATGTTGAAATCCTTCGAAAACGAAAATTAACCGCCTGGGAGGATTACAGGAGATCTTTTTAGACCATAAACTGGCATTTAACGCACTGCTCGGATTTTATTATTACTTTTTCTATACAGGATGTAAGGGTAAATTTCTCAAGTCCTTATTTACAACTAGGTACTAACTTACTTACTCCGCCGGCGCAGCGACTCGAAGTGGATCTTGGCCTCCGATACCAAAGAGCGCCATCGCTCTCTCTCCTGCGCAGTCTCGAGCCAGTCAGGCGCCCGGAGCTCCCGCAGATCCTTCTCCACTTCATCGCGCCAGCGGTATCTGGGACGTCCGACCGGACGTCGTCCGTTAGGGCGTCCCACATACGCTCGTTTAACTGCCCGATCCTCCCTCATCCTAGTGATGTGTCCGAGCCATCGGAGTCGAGCCGCTTTCGTCTCTCCTATAATGTTCTATGTTCCTATTATTACAACTAGGTGTATGTCCATAATCAGTGTTTAGTGAATTAATTATCTACTAAGCCAATTGTTTAATTTAATTTAAATAATTTATATATTATTGACATTTGGTTATTTATTAACAAATTTTTGAAAATATTTGTATGTCAAACGACGGAGCATAGTGATACTTACTCATTAAACTGTATCTACTTATTATTACCCATGTTAACGAATAAATGATTGATTGATTGATTTAGTAGGTAGAGGTAAAATAAAAAAAATATATGATCCTATTTAATGTTTAGTAAGATTGTTATTACACACAGTAATAAATCTCTTCTTCTATGTCGTTTTCCTCATTGCTGAGGGTCGTGATCATTATAAGGAATTAATCACATAGAACGACTCTCGTGGCAGATTTAATGGGGTGGTTTGCCATTGCCTTCCCCATTTTACACACTGGTTATCTCAGTGTGCAGGTTTCCTCACGATGTTTTCCATCACCATTAGAGCAGTCGGTAAATGTACGTAAGTCTTTCGAAAAAACCGAAAAATTCATTGGTACATGACATTGCATGGTTTCGTACCCGGACCTCCCGCATGGGAGTCCGCGTCCTAGCCACGGTGCCACCGACGCTCCGCAAGTACACAGTAATAAATAGATCCTGTTTTATTTTTCATTCACACAGAATCGATAAGTTGTTAATATCGGTTGGTAAGTACATTTAATTTTATTGCAAATTTACAAAACTCATCCGTAACACAAAACTCATCCGTAACACAAAACTCATCCGTAACACAAAACTCATCCGTAACACAAAACTCATCCGTAACACAAAAATTGTATAGAAATAGACCCCTTGAGTTTCCCAACACTGTTTGCCGAATATAAACTCTTAAAAGTCAGTGATTCCACTCGTGTTTTGGACGGGAGTACTCTGAAAATAGTTTTAGCAGTGCACTTTATACAGAAAATATTGTCTGGAAGTGCAATTTACACTTGAAGTTTGTTACAGCTAACCGAAGTGGTGTAAGGCCCAACGCACTCGCCTCGATGCGCCTAGTCGCTTGCTATTGTCATTCCATTTTATACCGTATCTTAGTGTTGTTAAGGTCTAGTTCAATAGTTATCGAAGAAAGACGCCGCGCCGTCACTCCAGCGATGTGCGTTGGGCTTAAGGGGCCGTTCTATATTACGTATGGACGATTTTGGCCATTTATAACCCCCCATCCCCATGTAAAAAGTCCTCTCCCTCCACGGCTGGCAACACACAAGCAATACCCCTGGTATTGCACGTGTCTCTAGGCGACGGTGACTATTTACCATCAAGTGGGCCGTCTGCCTGTTTGTCGTAGCCAATTTATAAAAAATATATATGTAAGGACACGCAAGATTTCTCGATCCCCCCCTCCCCCTTTTTATATGAGATTTTAGTTTGTTTCCCTAAAACGCGTTAAATAGTTAAATGTCGTTAGAAAACGTTCAGTTACACGTTATATTTGTCATAAATAAAAGATTTTTATTTTTTCTAAAATAATTATTTAGTCTTTATAATCTATTATAATTAAAGGTGAGATTTGAAATAATTTTAAAGTAAGGAAACAACGGCAGCGTGCGAAACACGTGTAGGCTGAGTGACGGCTGCGTTTGAATATTACGTAAGAATGGTCCTTCCCCCGAAGTATGGACATGTAGATATTTTTTAAACCCCCATTCCCCTCGGGACCCTTACGTAATTAATGAACGGCCCCTAAGTATCCGTGAAAAGCGTTTTCTACTTTTATTCAGGTCTTCTTAAACATTAAAAGTTTTACAAAAATATTATAAGAACATAAGTAATTATTCGCGAAAAAAAATTACAACTCTCCCCGTACATTTATTTCATTGTTAGGAGAACGTCGTGTTTGTATTTAAAATGTTTGAGTTGTTCATACTCATGAATGAAATTTCTGATAAATTGAGGCGAATAATTTCGTAAACACCCTTTGTATTAGTTTACTTGTAACAACAAAACCTTCTACGGCATAACATAACTGTTTTCCTATAACAGAAGCATGGATTAAATGAAAGTAGAAACAGAGATATTATCGTTTATCGTACCTTCCAGGAATTGTTTGTTATAGTTTGTACCTACAACAATACTAGGTATCGAGTTTCTTCAATTTATGGCTGATAAGATATGGTAAACAATACCTCCAGCCTCAGCAGCATACACATGTAAGTCACAGATTTTGTGCGGGTTTAGAATTAGTGTAGAATTTAATACACGTGTTTGGTCAAAGTCGCTTTCTGGTTGGCAGTGATCGTCTATTATAATTTTAAATGGCGGCTCTTTGAATTTATAAACAACAATTTTTTATTAAGTAGGTTACGTATTGTATTAGTTTTATTGATCAGGAGTTCGTAGTCTAGTTGCGAGCATGGTCCGAAAGTGATCGTGCAGGTTAAGCAACGTTGGCGCGGTCGGTACCTGGATGGATGACATTTCATCTGAGCTCCTCCGTGCCTCGGAGGTCACGTTAAGCAGTCGGTCCCGGTTGTTGTCATTCGACAACAGTCGTTAAGTCATGTCAGATGCCTACGGGCGGCCTGAACAACTTTGACGGATTTTTTGTTGGGTTAAAAACGGAAACGGATTCGTTTTTAACCCAACTAAATAGAAGGTTTTTTTTAAGATGACACATAATTATGTCTGTTTGTCTGTGGCATTAAATCTCAATAACCAATAGCTCGATTAGGATGCGTTTTTTTTTAATTTGAAAGTATTTTTTCGAGATGGTTCTCCGCCATGTCTGATTAAAATTGGTTACGTAGTTTCCAAGATGTAATCCATTTTCGATGTTAGTTAGAGGGTCTCTAGAACGATTTACAACGACGATGTACAAAGTTACGTTAAAAATTACTCAAACATACATCTGGAAACTTGAGGATCTGATGATGACCAGAAAGATCAGTGGATCTTACTAACGGTAAGTCGGGGGTTTAATTAAAATTTTAATTTGATTTGACGGTGATGGAAAACATCTTGGGGAGACCTGCACACTGAGATAACCAGTGTGTGAAATGTGGAAGGCTATGGTAAACCACCCCATTAAATCTGCCACGAGAGTCGTTCTTTGTGATTAATTCCTTATAATGATCACGACCCTCAGCAATGAGGAACACGATTTAGAAGAAAAAAGGTATTTAGATTCGACAAAAGTTGGTGTTTTCTTTGTGAGCGAGATCAGATGTGACACTGTAAAGATAATATAGGTAGTGTTTGGTATAATCGCGTATTTCACCTGGCCTTTGTACCCTTTACCCGTTGTATTTGAATTAAGTATGCCATTGTATTTCTTTGAGCTCACCCTGTATTTAAATTCCCCGGTTCGTATAATGAGAGCTTTGTTCCCGTTGTTATTCGGATTTTTAAAATGTACTTACTTACTGCCGTTTTAACATGAATGGTTATTCCTATTAGTTTCTAACGATACCGAACCTATATATGTAACTAATCGTAAGTGAATTATTATTTTTATTATTCTAATGATTGTGTAGAGAGAAACACACATGGAAACCCTGTCGCAATAAGATAAAGCGACATAGTATCAAAGTATATTAGTATGTACCTACATATAAATTACTAAAGTACAAATACCTAAGTATGACTTAATTCTATTTAATTACAAATAATGTCAACTTAACTAATAAATTATTATATATAAACCTCCCCCTTGTCGCTCCCGATTGCGGCGTTACCGCGCTGGATCGCTATGGCTAACCTTTGCACCAGAAACGACCCGGAGCGAGGGTCACAACCCCTCACCCTAAGGCGACAGCCAATCTCACCCACAAACGATTTTGCTTCACCCCAGCAGCCTGTAGTCTCCACAGCAAATGGCATAAACATGTTAATTGTACTGGAGTGCGGAGTATTTTTATTTTTTTCTACCAGCGGCCAATTCTTGACTTAATTTGGTTACATCATACATCAGCAGCCTGCTCTAGTCCACTGCTGGACATAAGCCTCTCCCAGGGCGCACCATTGAGCCCGATTTTCGGCTCTTCTCATCCAGTCGCTGCCAGCCACCTTACGCCTTCGTGACCAGGAATAGTGGGGCGGCCGGGAACTGGAGGCCGTTTTCTTTTTGCGCTATCCATAAGAGGTGATGCCATAATCGCCACACTAGGCCTGCGGGTTGGCGATTGCAGTAGCCGGGTCGCTTGCCCTGATGACGCTGCTGCCCGTCATCAAGCTTCTGGTATTTTAACCCAGCCAGAATTTGAGTGGTTATACCGCCAACAGTCGGTCGCCAGGGACTCGTTCGTTAATCGGCAGGATGCACCACGTGCAGGTGAGTTTGGCATTTGGAGGTATTTAGATGTTGGTGACCCCCCTTACATCCCATGACTGATGACTTAATTTGGTTACTTACATTTAAATCATCTTCGATTATTCCTAATCTTAATCTTAATACTATCACGAAACTCTATTAAAACGACTAACCAAGTAAGTGCCAAATTCCATCATTTTGATTAAGTTGACTGATTTAATTTATCACGTATAATTAAATTTATCAACACACGGAGTGATCAAACATGTTGGTTGATTGGATCGGTTACAGGCAAATGTTTGCCGACTCTTGTGGCGTGATGTGATGTCATCTTAATTCCTCTCGTGGGATTACATTATATGTAGACTGTGTTATAGTTATATATGTAAAGCATGGAGGTAAAAAGTATTCGCCGCGACGGGATCGTCAATGTGTTTATGCGGATCGAAACCAGAGAAATCTAGAAAACCGAAAAATTTGTGAATTTGAAATAGAAAATCCTTTATTAAAAGACAATTTTTGGCTTAAAATACTACACCATGCGAATATATTTTAAAAATGATATGGCTTAATGTAGTAAACATATGATCTATTAAAAGGGCCAAGTTCAGCTGAGTATCGCTAGATGTATAGATACCTATATATCTACCGACGCTGGTTTTCAACTTGACCCTTTCCAACTTATAACTATAGAGAGCAACAATGTAATGTTATCCTGGTCTGTTTTCAAATCGCTGCAGTGTGATAAAGACGTAGTGCTAGTTAGAAAGTGATCGTGCAAGTTAAGCAACGTAAGCTGTAGTCAGAACCACTATGGGTCACCGCTAGTGTCATGTGTCATTTATCTGTATCTACCGTGCCTTGGAGAGCATATTACTGTCGGTCCCGGGCCGGGACTCCCGGCTTATAGATCTACGAGCAGTTTCAACAACTCTGACAATAGTTTAGTCACTAATCATATGACAAGAATAAGCCGCGTTGGGATAGAAACAGTATGAAACAGATATTTACACATTAGGTACGTTAATAATTCACACATTCGTACGTATTCAGTCTTGATACTGTAATAACCACCTTATCAATTTACAATTGTTAATTAATTTAGTTTTTCTGACGTTCTTTCTAAGTCGTGTTCCTCATTTCTGAGAGTCGTGATTATCTAAGGAATTAATCACATAGAACGACTCTCGTGGCAAATTTAATGTGGTGGTTTGCCATTGCCTGCCCCATTTCACACACTGGTTATCTCAGTATGCAGGTTTCCTCACGATGTTTTCCGTCACAGTCAGAGCAGTCGGTATATGTACGTAAGTCTTTCGAAAAACCCGAAAAACTCAGTGGTACATGTCGTTGCCTGGTATCGAACTCGGACCTCCCGCATGGGAGTCCGACGTCCTAGCCACGACGCCACCGACGCCTTGAACTTTTCTGACGTAGATCACCATATTACGGGACTAACGTAACATCTGGTATGAGTTAAGATCGATGTTAAAATGTTATCAAATACACTTCATCTCCCGCTTGACCTCTCAATTATTTCCGATAAGGCCGAACACCGTTTCCCTTTTAAAAATGTTTGAGTTTTGCTCCATTCGGGGCGGGCTTGTTTCCTCCAAGTGAGTAAGGGCCCACTTGATTGAATCTTAATTATGGAAATGTATGGTGTTGTAAACACTAATAATATAATACTGTGGTGAATTACCAGACGCTTAAGTTTAACCAAAACACTGCTACGCCCGCGCCGGTCAAGCTACGGCGTAGAGAAAAACCGTAGCGAATATGTTCTTTCTATACCCTAGAATTACCCTAAGTAAAGGAAATGGATATAAAACAAGTTTCAATTGATTCATATGTAATTATGAGCTGTCAGATCGTTTGTAGATCCCTTTATACGATGACGAATTTGAGTTGCGATTTGATCACTGACTGGTACGAAATAAGGCAAATCTGACGGGATTGATGTTTGTTTGCTTTGGGTACATGACATTTTGAAATTGGAAACATCTTCGTTTCGTTTGAAGAGGGAATATACGTGTCGATCCTCGTGCTTCACCTGCAAACCTATATTAAGTACAGTACCTAATACCTATGTTACATTTCTAATTACAAGCCACAGTGTGGCCGAGTTCAAGAATTAAAATTAAAATTAGTTATTTGTACAAAACATACTTTTACATCTTTAAAGTTACCTTTGGACCCCAGACGGGGCTAAGCCTGTCCCGTGGGGACATTCTTTAATCAGAATATAAATACGGCCTACAGTACTTTACCAATAATAGCATAAGCATTACTTAAACTTGGTTTTGAATGCGAAAACGGTAGAAGAAATATCTACTTATATAAAACCCAAAAATCAGAACGATACGCACCGACGAGTTAGAGAGGGACGTCGCTCTACCGAAACTCGTAGAATGAATAAAAAAAACACGGTGTTTATTTTTTATATTTGGGACCTTATGTATTCTCCCATCTCTCCCCGTGGGTGTCGTAAAAGGCGACTAAGGGAAACGGGGCAGTACCGAACACCGTTGCCTCCGTTTGGAGTCCTGAGTGTGTGAACCAGAAAGTGGCAATAGCCTGCAGCCGATCCGGCTCCGCACGTATCGACTTGTCGTTCCTGCGGATTAAGTCGGTGAGGTCGAGAGGGTGGCGCGGGTACTGGGCAAGCCCGCGTTTTTCCTTAATTGCGTCCCAGGTGATGCAGCGTCTGTGGAGAGGTTTGCCTTCGCGACGCTACTTAAATCGTCTGCAATAGACGTTACAGGCCTATGATGATGATGATGTATTCTGCTCTGTATTGAAGAATAAGAAAATATGACCAATTCATTACTTGCGCGGAGTCAAAAGGGAAGACTTATGTTATGTTTAAAAAAACATTAAACCTGAAATCACCTACTTCCTCAAAACTTTTAAAATGTTCTTTAAAAAACTAAATTACCTACAATATCAGGTCGACTGGGACATCTGTCCAAATTATCATGAATAATTCCGACCTGAAGAGACTTTCTCTACGGCGCGATTGTGATCTTTATCTCGCAACATTTTTATGGACATTATTTAGACCGCTCTATCAAGAGAAATATATTATCGTGCCTTCTGTTGAACTATGATGTCATCAAAAGTATTTTTGCATTTGTCATCTCAATATTTCACTGTGAATTTTAAAAGCACGTTGGTCACAGGCGAAGTAGCTTCTAGCATATTGTAGCAGCAGTCTAAAATTAACTTATTTTAGAGTTTGCACGAGTGAGATGCTTCAAAGCTTTTAGGCTATGGCTATAGTAGCGACTGAGACTCGGTTTGTTTATATTTCACTGCAAATGAACTATTTTGCGTAATAAATCTAGCGTGCAGAGAATATATTCCGCAACACATTTCGGTTTCCTCGTAGTTTATGAGTAAAAACATTTTGGAGTAAAAACATTTTGGAGTAAAAATATTTAAAAGTACCTAACAAAACACACAATGGATTTATGTAAAATATACACAAACGAAGAATGTTGAGGACTCGTGTAGCACCATCCTATGCACAATTTGCGAACGAAGAAAGAAAAGAAAAAGAAACGTCAACTTCAATTCGAACATGGCCGCGACCGATAACTCATTACACGGCTCGCTATAATTATTTTTATTTAATTGTAAAACGCATTAAAAGTCTACAAAAACTACCTATGTTCTATTGCCTGCACCCCTCAAGAAACCCTACAAAGAATAAAATGAACAGTTGTCAAAAATATAATGTATAATAATATAAGTACGAGTATGTTCCGATATTTGTTTACGAATTTCAGTATTAATCGATCCTTAACTTTTGGAGGCAGACTTTGTCTTTTGACTTTGACTTTTACCTGCAATTTATTATTACATAAGCAATCGAATCCCTCCAAAAACAGTCGGAGTGCTGCAATATGACGTCATCAAACTTACTTACCTTGCGCAAGTTCCCGACTGTCCCCAACTTGATACTGACACGTCCGCTGACAAACTTGGTCCACCGCTTACAAGAAACAATGAGGTAGCTTGTGCTAGGATTTGTAACTTAATGTAAGTGAGGTCGTGTCTGGGACGAATGACCTATTAAACTAAAGTTTAGGGTCGGAATGAAAGTAGTAAATCCATTGCGTTCTATATTAGGAGTAACACACTGTGCTGGTAAAACGCCAACGTTTTGATTAGGATCGGGGTTTCGATATGTCAATTATGTCAATTTTATGCCTTGTCGAATACATTTAACAATGCGGCATTGTTCCTAATTTGCAAAAGGAATCAGTCACATGAAAGCAACATTCAGTTGTTTTATGTTATCAGTCCATGAACATTGAGCGTGTAATGCTAATTTGCTGAAATTTCAAGTTTCTCTTTTTCAAAGTTCTCAAAGAAGTACCTCAGACTTTTAATTATATAGAAAAGTGGCCCAAAACTGCTCCAGGCGTCTCCAGTTAAAAATGGCGACTCAATTTTCTACCAGACCGATGACTGATGAATTTGTACGAGCTGTGGCTGCGTGCAACTGGTACAGTGTGTACAATATTCCGTTGACGGAATATTGCATAGAATCCCGAAAGCTAGCAGACAGGTGACGCCAAAGATCTCCGCATAATATGAGTATAAATTGTGACCGGGTTGAATTAAGGGAACAGGGATTCCGAGTTTGAATTAAGTTTGAATGGTTAGTCTTACCCCGAATTTTCGGTGTTACAATAATAATATGCTATAACATATGTATATGCCATAGCATATTATTATTTATTTAGGTATACCTAAACTCGAGGTTATTGGAATTTGTGACAATATAAACTGAATTATTACAATACACTATTAATCACGGCTTTTTTCGTGTCCAAAACTACATTGAACGATGAAATACCAGATGTTATAAAAACCCACTTGTAAGCAGAAAAGGACGTGTTCAGATATGAAGTTTACGTAACGTAACAAATAAATGCAGAATCTGTCTTTTCGCAACCCAACGTAAAAAGTTTTCGATAGTTATTTAAAAAAATCCTGAACTTTTTCTGAGTGGCTTTCAAAATGGCAAAAGTTGGATTAGTTCATCCAGCCAGCGAGCGCCTCAAACGCTATTTTTTATTACGACGTGATAAGCGAACTAATTGTCTCTTCTTGAAAAAAATTAAGGGTTTTTAAAGCAAATCCAAAAATCTGTCACAGACGCGAGTCTCAGAATTTACCCTCTTTTTCCAATTAATGGGAAGTTAAACAAAGTTTACCTGCGCTAAGAAGCTTATTCTTACTTCCTCCAGAGACTGGGCTAATTTTTTATTATTCATGGCGGTGAATTTTTAAGGATTCTGAAGTTCTGCTGGAAGCTAATCTAAGGGTACCGCACGAAATATGCATGTATACCTACGGTGATTACGAGTACTTTTAAAACGCCGAAAGAATAACCTATAAATTTATCATTTCCGGAGAGATTTTTAATAAGGTTATCGCACACTATAATGACTCAACACTAGATCAACACCATATCAACTTCAACGACAAGTGGCAAGCCCATCAGCAAGGCGTAGGTAGTCTGATCTGAAGTGTATGAGACGCGTGGAACGCGCAGTCCACTAGCCGGCGCGGTCCACGCATGGTAAACTATTTGATGGGGAAATCTTCCAATGGAAAAGTCTTGGATGGGGTTTCGCCCTAAAGAGTTTTGCCGGTTTCAGTTCAAGCCACCATAAAGGTATCTGTGGAGATAAAATATACTACAAATAGATAAAACTTATTTCCCTAGACTCACCCAACTCTGCTTTTCTGTCCAGATTTTCGTTGGCACAGAAGAAATCGTCTTTTGTTTTTCGATGATGGCGGATTTCTTCTTTTTAAGTTTTGACAGCTGGCTGGTCAGGCTTGTCAAATAGATTCGAAAGGGAGATGGATATACATACACATAATAATAAGATAAAGACAGAAGATGTGTCGTGTCATGTGTCGAAATTAAGCATTTTCTTTTAAACAGAGAGTAACAAAACCGAATACTATTATCACTAAAATTTCAAAAAATGTACTGTGTGTAACACAATTTTTTCAATGCAAACACCAACTCGACTCAAAGTAAAGTTTGTGTTGAATCATTATAGTGTACGATGATCTTTAAGTGAATAGTGAACAACCAAATCGCGATTTCATTTGGCCAGGCCCCCGTTTTTGTTTCCCCTTTGTTGACTTTATTAAATGGTATATACGAGTAGAACATTACATTGGAATATTTTATCGTTCAGCTTTTGTAATTTATGGGCATCATTCTTAGGTTGTTGGAACATTTGTTCGCGGCAGCCACTGAAATTGTAATTAGCTACGCGTACATTTATTTTCTGCTGTGGTTCTTACATAAATGTTTAATTTAACTCTCAAAATTACTAGGTTTTTTAAAGATATTCTATTATCGCCGGAGGCAGTTTAAAGCTCCCCAAACACCAAAACCCACCACATCAAAACCTCATATTGAATTGAAATTGAAATTATTTATTTCCAGAAGCACAAATTGTCTTCTAATACACACACACACACACACACACACACACACACACACACACACACACACATTACAAATTAAGATACATTAAATTAGATTAGATTAGATTAAAGCTTGGTAAAACTATTTAACACCACTTGATATTAATGGAAAAATTTTAGAAACCACCGACGTTCCATTGTGGAGATCCCCTTACATTCTTGGTCTTCATCAGATCCTCAAGGTTTCAGATATGGAAAACGCACCATGAACCTGAATATTTGAGCTCAAATTCGAACCATCTAGCTATTACATTACCGTTCCAGAGATCCCATCTAACATCACAGATACTCCAAGATCTTGGAAACCACTCATCCAATTTTATCAGACCTAGCTAAAAACACTCGCGACAAAATTCTCTATTAATTAAAAAAAACCGGGTCCAAATCGGATCATCCGTTATTAAGTTATGATGCCACAAACAAACACAAAAACAGACAAACGTGTCAAACTTTCTCAATCGGTCGGGGGTTAAAAAATGCATGCTATTCCCTATCAGCCATACCTAGCTCTAGATAGAGATGACATGAAAATTAAGATACCTTAACATTAAATAGTGTTCTGCAACCCCACGGTAATTCCCTAGATTAGATTAGATTTCCTCAGACTAAATAGATATATCTATTCCTGTCGTCATGCCACGCTCGATGCTCAGTGACCCACGTGAAACTAGTCTAGCACGGTGCGGTGGCAATTACGGGCCAACCCATAACTAAAATAAATATGCGTGGGTAACTAACACTACTTGCTGAACTACTACGTACTACTACACTACTTTCTACGGGAGCCTTGAAGGTGAGTTCAGCTTTTTAACCCCCGACCGATCGAGGGAGGGCGTGTTTTAAGTTTGACACGTTTGTCTGTGGGTTTGTTTGTCTATGGCATCATAACTTAACAACGAATGATCAGATTTGGACCCGTTTTTTTATATTTCATACAGAATTTCGTTGAGAGTGTTCTTAGCTAGGTCTGATAAAAATAGGATCAGTGGTTTCCAAGATCTTGGAGTATCTTTGATGTCAGATGAGATCTCTGGAACGGTAATGTAAAAGCTAGATGGTTCGAATTTGAGCTCAAATATTCAGGTTCATGGTGCGTTTCCCACATCTAAAAAATAAATTGAAATGATGTGGAGCTAGGAATTTTATATTAGCCATGGCGAGGCCGAAGGCCGCCGCCTTCAGGCGCCGCAGCTATAATATGTTGAATGAAGAACATTCAGCGACGTTGCCAGCTCGGATAAAGAGCATGGCATAATCTGCTGAATGTTTTTAGCCATGTTAGATGAAAATAAGATCAGTGGTTCTAAGATCATGGAGTATCTTGTGGTGTTGGAGTGTGATGGGATCTCTAGAACGGTAACAGTAGGTGGTTCGAGTTTTTGAGCTCAAATGTTAATGACAATGGTGATCTTCCCACATCTGAAACCTTGAGGCTCTGATGAAGACCAGGAAAAAGTAAGGGGATCTCCACAATGGTACATCGGGGGTTTATATTTTTTTTTAATTTAGAGTTATGTATGGAGAGTGAAAAATTTGATTCGACATATTATTAATTTTTAGATAAAGTTGTTCACATTAATGAGTAGAACTCCAGGTTAAAGTTCAGCGAATGTTTTTGTTAACACCCTGTGTATAAAATCATTACATTAATTGTCCGAGCGATGGTCTGTAGGTAACATACGAATAATACTCAGAACTCTTGGATCCAAAGAATACTTTTAATTCGGCTCCAAGTATTTTTGACCATTGTTTTGTGAAATACAGGAATTGAACCCGCAGTAATTAATACACACAGGTGCACTATCAACTATGTCAAGAGGTCCTCGTTTTCCACATTAAATTATCTACCAGGAAGGAAGACGCCAACGAAACTTCCTCTTTCGAAGAGTTTATTTTTGCAGCAAATTTTGTTTCACTTTATTTTTCGTTGTAATTAAATACGTTAACTATAACTATTGAAATAGGTACCTATTTTCAAAATCAAAAGTAGAAATACCTATTTTGAAGTATTATTTATGAGATAACTCGTACAAAAATCATGATTTATATAGAGATTCCTAGCGCTCCATCTCTCTGCCTGTCGTCATGTCGTCTGCCATGTATACGTATTTTTATATCACTATCATTAAAACGAGATTTGGTACTTTCGATCAAACGTACCTTCGGTTAAAAGTAGCTTCGATAAAACGTTGTCGATCAAAAGTGTTTTAGCCAAACGTCATTAGCTAAAAAGTATGTAACCCTTCTGTTACTAATATTATTATTACTTCTGTTATTATTATTATATTATAGTATTTATGTAATATTATTACTACTGCTTTGCAGCTTGCAAAGGTTTGCATTTTTTTATATTTTTTTAATTATTATTATTATTGTTATTTATTTATTTGTGGGTAGTATCTATTTCACACGCCTTTTGCACCCGTATATTATGTATTTTATGATTTTTCGATCACCTGAAGGTTGCCTGGAAGATATCGCTTAAAGCGATTAGGCCGCCTTCTGCACATTGTATTATACCTCTCTTTATGTTGTATGTTTTGTTTTTGTCCCGGGTGTGCTATAAAGTATATTTGTATTTGTATTATGGCTGGTTTCTATTGATCAAGTGTTTAACGAAGTGGGTAATGACAGTGGCGTGTGCAAGTTGCAAGGACAGTGGCGAATAGAATGGCGAGTGGCGAGTGCCTGGCCGGTGACTGTGTACACCACTGCCAGTCAAATCATATTTGGATCCGCTGGCAAGGCAGCTTGCAAGCCAACTTGACTCGCCACTGTCCACCGGCTTACACCACTGTCCTAATTTACATACCTACTCACTTCACTAAACACTTGACCAAGTGTAAACCAACCTTTACTGATAGTAAACTGGAAAGACTATACATATCACAATGTTCGCGCAAATAAAATCCACATTTTTATTATCACTCCCTTTTATGAAGAGGGTAGGACAAAAATAAATGGAATGTTTATCCCTTTTCACGGGCGGGTGTTAATTCTCGACGTGCATATTTTTCACACCATCCTGTAGGTAATGCTGCTGATCGCTCTCCGTCGACAGTTGAGACTCGTTGACTGATTCACGGCTTTAAACAATGTTTTTAGTTACATTAACGAGAATATCTCGTATAGGAAAAGCGTAAGGGTGTTGTGCCGTGTCGTGCCGGCCATAAAAAGATAGATGAAAACTTTTGATTTGTTCTACATCTCTGGTTTTTAATAATCCGTACTCCGAAGGGGAAAACAGGAAAAAATATGTCTCTTCTCAAATATGATCATACAAGGAAGAGAGGTTGCCTGGAAGAAATCGCTTTAAGCGATAAGGCCGTCTATCGTGTACATATCGTGCTACTTATATTCCTGTAGTTTTTACTTTTCCTGATTATGTGTACAATAGTGTGTTTCTATCTATTTATCATACAATACGCGAAATAAAGACAAACTTCATGTATCCGGCCTCAATTATCTTATCTTATGATAGGGGGTAGGAATAACTCCAGCGGCACTTCGACCCTTGAGGATCTTTTGTGCCAACCCCATTTTACACACGGTCAACTCAGTGTGCAGGTTTCCTCACGATGTTTTCCTTCACCGGTAGAGCAGTCCCGGCCCGGCCTCAATCTCTCTAAAGTAAATAAATCTTTTGTGAGAAACTCATTAAGCTTATACCAGAAAGAAGATAACGTTTTTAAGAAAACTGTGAAGCTTAAACTGATCCAAAAGGCACACTATAAAACTACTGAATTTAAATATTCAGTAATAATTCGATAATGATTAACTATGCCTGGATAGTTAAGCCTAAATATTATATATTTGACGAACATGAGTGTGTTCCAGAGGCAGCAAAATGTAATAATTAAGAACTTGAACTTGAGTAAGAGGTTTGCCTTTCGCTTTTTAGTGTAAATATTATTTTACGTGTTTACATGTCAAATATTATTAAATTTGAGTTTTCATTTCACATTATTTTTTATAGTTATAAAATTCGTTTATGTTGTAAAATGCACAGCCTAGCAACCACATTTTTAATTTATTTTCAAAAATAATTACACTATCTGAATTTTTTATTTAATTGGGAATTTTATTTTCTTAGCCTTGATACTCGTATAAATCCAATCGGGTGGGCACGTCCGGGCTGCCTTTAATGGCAAGTATATCGATGGTGACCAATATACTACTCGTAACCACGCGACAAGAAGATATACGAGTATTATGTCGATTGACAATTAATCACAGCCTGAGAGAGTCGACCCGATTGTATGTATAGCAACCGTTAGAGCGGTTTCGCACTACGTTCGATCCGAACTCGTGAAAATACGGATCTAGAAAACTTGGACCGAATTCGGATATTGCTTACGCACTAGTCCGATCTCTGTGCGCAAGCAATAGCGCGCTGCCACACTGAACTAAACTGGAAGCCTGCCGCGTCCCCCGGCCACACACCCCGTCCGCCCCGCTGCCTCTCTGCTCGTACGCAGCTCGGATTCGGTTCGGACGCAGAGCGCGAGCGTTCATACAAATAATACTATGGCTACTTCGGTCCGTCAAAAATCTTCTCCGAAATGGAGATTCATGGATGACGGAAAGAAATCGGATGACAGAAGTCGGATCTAGAGAGTAAACTACCATAGAAATAGTTCTACGACTACTCCGGACCGTATTTTCACGGGTTCGGATCGGATTCGGATCGGACGTAGTGCGAAACCGCTCTTAGGGTTGCTATACATAAAATCGGGTTGTCAATAAAATAAAATCATTCATTCTAGTCTTCAACAATTTCGCTGTTTCAAAGTTAAACAATGTTGTATGAAAAATAGAGTTTATTCAAATGCGTGGGTACTTTCATACTTCAATGGGAATGGTGGGTTTTTCTTACACTTTTAGTAGGTACGAGTATACCAAAGGTATAGGTAGGCTCTGCTAGTACCTGCAGGTAGAGGTTAGATTTGATGTTACGAAGAGGAAAATAGGCTGAAGAAACTGATCGACCATGACGACCCCACGTTAATTGGGGCAATGCGACGCTTAGGTAGACATCTCGGTTACCTCTAAATATATTCCTAGCTAGGCTATTAGGTCCTGTGCAAAGTTTCTAATACCTACGTTATTACTAGGCCTAGTAGAAATTAAAAATCTGAAAGCCTGACCCTAAGTCCGAGTTCGAAACCGTGCAGTGCCGTGTACCAATGACTTTTTCGTATTTTTCGAAGACTTACGTACATTTACCGACTACTTTAGAGCAGTCATCGTTAGCGGTGAAGGAAAACATCGTGAGGAAACCTGCACACTGAGATGATCAGTGTGTAAAATGGGGTTGGCACAAAAGATTCTCAAGGGTCGAAGTGCCGCTGGGTTATTCCCGGCCCCCTATCATAAGATAAGATAAGAGATGAGATGTCTTTGGGTGGTGGTATAACTCTGAAAAAGCCCCTTCATTTGTTAAAATACTCGTACAAGATATTAAGCGCTCCAGAACGCGACGTATAAAATAAAACAACACACCTCGAAGACTTTATTTCCTCAGGCGCCCGTCTGAGACTGAGGAGTGGAGATTTTAAAATGGACCGTTTTTATTATTCATGAGTGTTGAGTCGCAGCTAATGGTCGTAGGTAACGACTCTGAGTTCCCGACTCGAATGACGTCTGTGCCCTAAACTTTATTAAAGTTATTAAATCATGAAAATCATCATATACTCGTACTCCATCACCCAAAGGTTGCCTGGAAGAAATAGCTTAAAGCTATAAGGTCCCCAATTGTATTTGTATTGTGTATCTTTTCTTCTGTCCTGTATTTTTGTCCTGTGTGCAATAAAGAATATTTGTTTTTTAATTTGTTTATTAAGATGGATACCTACACGTATGTTAAACTTTGCGAAAGACATTTATTTAAAAGGTGCTTAAAAATACTTGTACGCATCTTATTCTAATAAAATATTTTTAATCAGGACTTAACTGAATTTTAATTACTTACTTAAAAATCGGCCAAGTCCGAGTTGGACTCGCGCACCGAGGGTTCCGTATTTAGAACCTTTGTGACGCGCAATTACTCCTAAGCATCATCTATTACAGAATACTTTTTCACTTTTTCCACAGAGTTGTTCTTACATGAAAGACTTGTGCACAGAAGGTTAAAAATAATAATTAAAAAAAGACTGTAAAATAAAATAAAATTCGATTGCCCTGTAAAATATATAAATGAGGCTGATTTTTTTCAGATTTCTTGGCTTGCTAACTTCGGAGATAAGAAGGATCATAAATAAAAAAATATGGCATTTTATAAACTTTAAAATATCCTCCACTTAAAATTAAATTGTTTGATCACAAAATTGTTGCTTTATGAAGAGTGCTCCTTAACATTTTTATGACGAGTCCTTAAACGTTATCTGTCATTATTTGTCATGGTACTTAGCCCCCATTCTAGTATTAAAATTAACTGAGAGGAGACTTTAATGCCTTTGCCGTTTCGTTTACAGAATACTATAGCTATACCTGCATTTCATTCTAATTTTGACGAACAATTACTAATTAATAATTTCACTTCTCACTTAGCCCTCTTGGATTTGATCTTCCTTAGGTAGAACTCCAATTCCTTTCCCTCCAGAACGTAGCCATCAGCCCGGTCGCATTGGCCCGGTCGACTAGCCACGCACGCTAGCAAACGTCCAGTATGGAACTGCTCCTCTAGAGCAGGCTCGATCTTGGAGAGGCGCTGCCTCGAAAAGTATTTCTTAGCGGTCTTCTTGCTACGCTTCTTGTTGATGATGGTTTCTTCCGCCTCAGTCAACTTGGCTCCTTTCTTTCTGCCGAGCGGCAATAGGTAATGAGACTCATACCACTGCCTGAAGGGAGTGGCATCCACAACCACGATAGCGTTCTTCACAAGGGTCTTGGTGCACCATCTCATTGTTTGGTAATGGTACCTATGATTCCGGTTCAGGCTGGATAACTTATGTTTCACCCATCTACAGCAAAATACCAAACTTGTGTGTGAGTTGAACTCGCGCATGTGACGCGCAATAACTCATACATAACTCATAATCATCATCCATCACAAATCAAAATATTTTTCAAAAACCAAAGGGGTGGCATCGGGGTTTTCTCTTTAGTAGTCTCTTTCGTGACATAAAAGTTTCGTGTGTATCTTTATCTTATGACCTCTGTGAAGTTGACCGGCCCCAAAGCCGTTGCCCGCAATTTACCTATGCAGGTCGAAAGTACTCGGTAAGTACTTTTAAGTTCTGTGTAACTTTTCGTTAGTACTCTTACGCAATTCGATTATTTTTACAAAACTTTTTGGGGCCGGCCAACTTCACACTCCCGGCCCAAAACGACTTTTTCGACTTTTTTTTTCGCCAATCGACAGACAATCGTTAGTACTCGATTGTTCCAAAATATTATCGTTAGTACTCTAAAACAGAATTTTTAAAAAAATAATTGAAATGGGGTGGCTAACTTCACACCTGCCGCCCCATATGCAATTCACAATCAACAAAATACACAGGCGAGGTGTTATCGTTAGTACTCGATAGTTCTGCAAAACTTTTCGTTAGAACTCTCACCGTAACGAGAGAAAAAAATAAAACAATTAAATTACTCAAAATTTCAATAGGTAATATAACTTTACTCAACTTCATACTTCAGGAAAGCTATTTCTACGGCAGCAGAACCAAGTAGTGACTGACACTGATAATATTAAATCATCAACGTATACCAAAAATTAGCTAATTAATTAAGTAACACCGAATATTATTATATTTAGCACACGCATAAAACAGTCCATTTGGAAAAAACTGATACATGAAATACCTATCTCATGTCTTGGAAAAAATCTTTAAACGTACATTTGATGAAATTCATTAGAGTCAAGCCCGATAATTCAGTAGTGGTAATAGCCACCCCGGATATTTTCAGTATACGTAGACAACAGCCCATGTGGAACACTCCTAGTCGACTAACAACGTTAGTACTTTCATCAACTAGTGGAAAATAAAAATAATCTCAAAAAAAAATTACCCTTATTACTCGGTAGCGGTGATAGCCACCCCGGGTCTTTTTAGTATACGTAGACAACAGCCCATGTGGAACACTCCTAGTCGACTAACAACGTGAGTATTCATCAACTCGTGGAAATTTATATATAGAAATTTATTTTCTAAAAAAAAAATTGATGAAACTACTCACGTTGATAGTCGACTATGAGTGTTCCACATGGGCTGTTGTCTACGTATACTGAAAAGATCCGGGGTGGCTATTTCCACTACCGAGTAATGAGGGTCTAATTTTTTTTAGAATATGTTTATTTTCGACGAGTTGATGAAAGTACTAACGTTGTTAGTCGACTAGGAGTGTTCCACATGGGCTGTTGTCTACGTATACTAAAAAGATCCGGAGTGGCTATTTCCACTACCGAGTAATGAGGGTCAATTTTTTTTAAAGAATATGTTTATTTTCTACAAGTTGATTAAAGTACTCACGTTGTTAGTCGACTAGGAGTGTTCCACATGGGCTGTTGTCTACGTTTGCTGAAAAGATCCGGGGTGGCTATCTCCGCCACCGAGTAATAAGGGTCTATTTTTATTTTGAAAATGATTATTTTCCACGAGTTGATGAAAGTACTCACGTTGTTAGTCGACTAGGAGTGTTCCACATGGGCTGTTGTCTACGTATATCTAAAAGATCCGGGGTGGCTATCTCCGCCACCGAGTAATAAGGGTCCAATTTTTTTGAGATTATGTTTATTTTCCACGAGTTGATGAAAGTACTAACGTTGTTAGTCGACTAGGGGTGTTCCACATGGGCTGTTGTCTACGTATACTGAAAAGATCCGGGGTGGCTATTTCAACTACCGAGTAATGTGGGTCTATTTTTTTTTAGAATATGATTATTTTCCACGAGTTGATGAAAGTACTAACGTTGTTAGTCGACTAGAAGTGTTCCACATGGGCTGTTGTCTACGTTTGCTGAATAGATCCGGGGTGGCTATCTCCGCTACCGAGTAATAAGGGTCTAATTTTTTTGAGAATATGTTTATTTTCCACGAGTTGATGAAAGTACTCACGTTGTTAGTTAGCTAGGAGTGTTCCACATGGGCTGTTGTCTACGTATACTGAAAAGATCCGGGGTGGCTAGTTCCACTACCGAGTAATGTGGGTCTAATTTTTTTGAGATCATATTTATTTTCCACGAGTTGATGAAAGTACTCACGTTGTTAGTCGACTAGGAGTGTTCCACATCGGATGTTGTCTACGTATGCTGAAAAGATCCGGGGTGGCTATCTCCGCCACCGAGTAATAAGGGTCTAATTTTTTTGAGATTATGTTTATTTTCCACGAGTTGATGAAAGTACTAACGATGTTAGTCGACTAGGTGTGTTCCACATGGGCTGTTGTCTACGTATACTGAAAAGATCCGGGGTGGCTATTTCAATTACCGAGTAATGTGGGTGTAATTTTTTTAAGAATATGTTTATTTTCCACAAGTTGATGAAAGTACTAACGTTGTTAGTCGACTAGGAGTGTTCCACATGGGCTGTTGTCTACGTTTGCTGAAAAGATCCGGGGTGGCTATCTCCGCTACCGAGTCATGAGGGTCTAATTTTTTTTAGAATATGTTTATTTTCCACAAGTTGATGAAAGTCCTAACGTTGTTAGTCGACTAGGAGTATTCCACATGGGCTGTTGTCTACGTTTACTGAAAAGATCCGGGGTGGCTATCTCCGCTACCGAGTCATGAGGGTCTAATTTTTTTTTAGAATATGTTTATTTTCCACGAGTTGATGAAAGTACTAACGTTGTTAGTTAGCTAGGAGTGTTCCACATGGGCTGTTGTCTACGTATACTGAAAAGATCCGGGGTGGCTAGTTCCACTACCGAGTAATGTGGGTCTAATTTTTTTGAGATTATGTTTATTTTCCACGAGTTGATGAAAGTACTCACGTTGTTAGTCGACTAGGAGTGTTCCACATGGGATGTTGTCTACGTATGCTGAAAAGATTCGGGGTGGCTATCTCCGCCACCGAGTAATAAGGGTCTATTTTTTTTGAGATTATGTTTATTTTCCACGAGTTGATGAAAGTACTCACGTTGTTAGTCGACTAGGAGTGTTCCACATGGGCTGTTGTCTACGTATGCTTAAAAGATCCGGGGTGGCTATTTCCACTACCGAGTAATGAGGGTCTAATTTTCTTAAACAATATGTTATTTTCTACAAGTTGATGAAAGTCCTAACGTTGTTAGTCGACTAGGAGTATTCCACATGGGCTGTTGTCTACGTTTGCTGAAAAGATCCGGGGTGGCTATCTCCGCTACCGAGTCATGAGGGTCTAATTTTTTTTAGAATATGTTTATTTTCCACGAGTTGATGAAAGTACTAACGTTGTTAGTTAGCTAGGAGTGTTCCACATGGGCTGTTGTCTACGTATACTGAAAAGATCCGGGGTGGCTAGTTCCACTACCGAGTAATGTGGGTCTAATTTTTTTGAGATTATGTTTATTTTCCACGAGTTGATGAAAGTATTCACGTTGTTAGTTGACTAGGAGTGTTCCACATGGGATGTTGTCTACGTATGCTGAAAAGATCCTGGGTGGCTATCTCCGCCACCGAGTAATAAGGGTCTAATTTTTTTGAGATTATGTTTATTTTCCACTAGTTGATGAAAGTACTAACGATGTTAGTCGACTAGGTGTGTTCCACATGGGCTGTTGTCTACGTATACTGAAAAGATCCGGGGTGGCTATTTCAACTACCGAGTAATGTGGGTGTAATTTTTTTAAGAATATGTTTATTTTCCACAAGTTGATGAAAGTACTAACGTTGTTAGTCGACTAGGAGTGTTCCACATGGGCTGTTGTCTACGTATGCTGAAAAGATCCGGGGTGGCTATCTCCGCCACCGAGTAATAAGGGTCCAATTTTTTTGAGATTATGTTTATTTTCCACGAGTTGATGAAAGTACTAACGATGTTAGTCGACTAGGTGTGTTCCACATGGGCTGTTGTCTACGTATACTGAAAAGATCCGGGGTGGCTATTTCAACTACCGAGTAATGTGGGTCTATTTTTTTTTAGAATATGATTATTTTCCACGAGTTGATGAAAGTACTAACGTTGTTAGTTAGCTAGGAGTGTTCCACATGGGCTGTTGTCTACGTATACTGAAAAGATCCGGGGTGGCTAGTTCCACTACCGAGTAATGTGGGTCTAATTTTTTTGAGATTATGTTTATTTTCCACGAGTTGATGAAAGTACTCACGTTGTTAGTCGACTAGGAGTGTTCCACATGGGATGTTGTCTACGTATGCTGAAAAGATCCGGGGTGGCTATCTCCGCCACCGAGTAATAAGGGTCTATTTTTTTTTGAGATTATGTTTATTTTCCACGAGTTGATGAAAGTACTAACGTTGTTAGTCGACTAGGAGTGTTCCACATGGGCTATTGTCTACGTATGCTTAAAAGATCCGGGGTGGCTATTTCCACTACCGAGTAATGAGGGTCTAATTTTTTTAAACAATATGTTATTTTCTACAAGTTGATTAAAGTACTCACGTTGTTAGTCGACTAGGAGTGTTCCACATGGGCTGTTGTCAACGTATACTGAAAAGATCCGGGGTGGCTATTTCAACTACCGAGTAATGTGGGTGTAATTTTTTTAAGAATATGTTTATTTTCCACGAGTTGATGAAAGTACTAACGTTGTTAGTCGACTAGGAGTGTTCCACATGGGCTGTTGTCTACGTATGCTGAAAAGATCCGGGGTGGCTATCTCCGCCACCGAGTAATAAGGGTCCAATTTTTTTGAGATTATGTTTATTTTCCACGAGTTGATGAAAGTACTAACGATGTTAGTCGACTAGGTGTGTTCCACATGGGCTGTTGTCTACGTATACTGAAAAGATCCGGGGTGGCTAGTTCCACTACCGAGTAATGTGGGTCTAATTTTTTTGAGATTATGTTTATTTTCCACGAGTTGATGAAAGTACTCACGTTGTTAGTCGACTAGGAGTGTTCCACATGGGATGTTGTCTACGTATGCTGAAAAGATCCGGGGTGGCTATCTCCGCCACCGAGTAATAAGGGTCAATTTTTTTTGAGATAATGTTTATTTTCCACGAGTTGATGAAAGTACTAACGTTGTTAGTCGACTAGGAGTGTTCCACATGGGCTGTTGTCTACGTATGCTTAAAATATCCGGGGTGGCTATTTCCACTACCGAGTAATGAGGGTCTAATTTTTTTAAACAATATGTTATTTTCTACAAGTTGATTAAAGTACTCACGTTGTTAGTCGACTAGGAGTGTTCCACATGGGCTGTTGTCAACGTATACTGAAAAGATCCGGGGTGGCTATTTCAACTACCGAGTAATGTGGGTGTAATTTTTTTAAGAATATGTTTATTTTCCACGAGTTGATGAAAGTACTAACGTTGTTAGTCGACTAGGAGTGTTCCACATGGGCTGTTGTCTACGTTTGCTGAAAAGATCCGGGGTGGCTATCTCCGCTACCGAGTCATGAGGGTCTAATTTTTTTTAGAATATGTTTATTTTCCACGAGTTGATGAAAGTACTAACGTTGTTAGTTAGCTAGGAGTGTTCCACATGGGCTGTTGTCTACGTATACTGAAAAGATCCGGGGTGGCTAGTTCCACTACCGAGTAATGTGGGTCTAATTTTTTTGAGATTATGTTTATTTTCCACGAGTTGATGAAAGTACTCACGTTGTTAGTCGACTAGGAGTGTTCCACATGGGATGTTGTCTACGTATGCTGAAAAGATCCGGGGTGGCTATCTCCGCTACCGAGTCATGAGGGTCTAATTTTTTTTAGAATATGTTTATTTTCCACGAGTTGATGAAAGTACTAACGTTGTTAGTTAGCTAGGAGTGTTCCACATGGGCTGTTGTCTACGTATACTGAAAAGATCCGGGGTGGCTAGTTCCACTACCGAGTAATGTGGGTCTAATTTTTTTGAGATTATGTTTATTTTCCACGAGTTGATGAAAGTACTCACGTTGTTAGTCGACTAGGAGTGTTCCACATGGGATGTTGTCTACGTATGCTGAAAAGATCCGGGGTGGCTATCTCCGCCACCGAGTAATAAGGGTCTATTTTTTTTGAGATTATGTTTATTTTCCACGAGTTGATGAAAGTACTAACGTTGTTAGTCGACTAGGAGTGTTCCACATGGGCTGTTGTCTACGTATGCTTAAAAGATCCGGGGTGGCTATTTCCACTACCGAGTAATGAGGGTCTAATTTTTTTAAACAATATGTTATTTTCTACAAGTTGATTAAAGTACTCACGTTGTTAGTCGACTAGGAGTGTTCCACATGGGCTGTTGTCAACGTATACTGAAAAGATCCGGGGTGGCTATTTCAACTACCGAGTAATGTGGGTGTAATTTTTTTAAGAATATGTTTATTTTCCACGAGTTGATGAAAGTACTAACGTTGTTAGTCGACTAGGAGTGTTCCACATGGGCTGTTGTCTACGTATGCTGAAAAGATCCGGGGTGGCTATCTCCGCCACCGAGTAATAAGGGTCCAATTTTTTTGAGATTATGTTTATTTTCCACGAGTTGATGAAAGTACTAACGATGTTAGTCGACTAGGTGTGTTCCACATGGGCTGTTGTCTACGTATACTGAAAAGATCCGGGGTGGCTAGTTCCACTACCGAGTAATGTGGGTCTAATTTTTTTGAGATTATGTTTATTTTCCACGAGTTGATGAAAGTACTCACGTTGTTAGTCGACTAGGAGTGTTCCACATGGGATGTTGTCTACGTATGCTGAAAAGATCCGGGGTGGCTATCTCCGCCACCGAGTAATAAGGGTCTATTTTTTTTGAGATTATGTTTATTTTCCACGAGTTGATGAAAGTACTAACGTTGTTAGTCGACTAGGAGTGTTCCACATGGGCTGTTGTCTACGTATGCTTAAAAGATCCGGGGTGGCTATTTCCACTACCGAGTAATGAGGGTCTAATTTTTTTAAACAATATGTTATTTTCTACAAGTTGATTAAAGTACTCACGTTGTTAGTCGACTAGGAGTGTTCCACATGGGCTGTTGTCAACGTATACTGAAAAGATCCGGGGTGGCTATTTCAACTACCGAGTAATGTTGGTGTAATTTTTTTAAGAATATGTTTATTTTCCACGAGTTGATGAAAGTACTAACGTTGTTAGTCGACTAGGAGTGTTCCACATGGGCTGTTGTCTACGTTTGCTGAAAAGATCCGGGGTGGCTATCTCCGCTACCGAGTCATGAGGGTCTAATTTTTTTTAGAATATGTTTATTTTCCACGAGTTGATGAAAGTACTCACGTTGTTAGTTGACTAGGAGTGTTCCACATGGGATGTTGTCTACGTATGCTGAAAAGATCCGGGGTGGCTATCTCCGCTACCGAGTCATGAGGGTCTAATTTTTTTTAGAATATGTTTATTTTCTACGAGTTGATGAAAGTACTAACGTTGTTAGTTAGCTAGGAGTGTTCCACATGGGCTGTTGTCTACGTATACTGAAAAGATCCGGGGTGGCTAGTTCCACTACCGAGTAATGTGGGTCTAATTTTTTTGAGATTATGTTTATTTTCCACGAGTTGATGAAAGTACTCACGTTGTTAGTCGACTAGGAGTGTTCCACATGGGATGTTGTCTACGTGTGCTGAAAAGATCCGGGGTGGCTATCTCCGCCACCGAGTAATAAGGGTCTATTTTTTTTGAGATTATGTTTATTTTCCACGAGTTGATGAAAGTACTAACGTTGTTAGTCGACTAGGAGTGTTCCACATGGGCTGTTGTCTACGTATGCTTAAAAGATCCGGGGTGGCTATTTCCACTACCGAGTAATGAGGGTCTAATTTTTTTAAACAATATGTTATTTTCTACAAGTTGATTAAAGTACTCACGTTGTTAGTCGACTAGGAGTGTTCCACATGGGCTGTTGTCAACGTATACTGAAAAGATCCGGGGTGGCTATTTCAACTACCGAGTAATGTGGGTGTAATTTTTTTAAGAATATGTTTATTTTCCACGAGTTGATGAAAGTACTAACGTTGTTAGTCGACTAGGAGTGTTCCACATGGGCTGTTGTCTACGTATGCTGAAAAGATCCGGGGTGGCTATCTCCGCCACCGAGTAATAAGGGTCCAATTTTTTTGAGATTATGTTTATTTTCCACGAGTTGATGAAAGTACTAACGATGTTAGTCGACTAGGTGTGTTCCACATGGGCTGTTGTCTACGTATACTGAAAAGATCCGGGGTGGCTAGTTCCACTACCGAGTAATGTGGGTCTAATTTTTTTGAGATTATGTTTATTATCCACGAGTTGATGAAAGTACTCACGTTGTTAGTCGACTAGGAGTGTTCCACATGGGATGTTGTCTACGTATGCTGAAAAGATCCGGGGTGGCTATCTCCGCCACCGAGTAATAAGAGTCTATTTTTTTTGAGATTATGTTTATTTTCCACGAGTTGATGAAAGTACTAACGTTGTTAGTCGACTAGGAGTGTTCCACATGGGCTGTTGTCTACGTATGCTTAAAAGATCCGGGGTGGCTATTTCCACTACCGAGTAATGAGGGTCTAATTTTTTTAAACAATATGTTATTTTCTACAAGTTGATTAAAGTACTCACGTTGTTAGTCGACTAGGAGTGTTCCACATGGGCTGTTGTCAACGTATACTGAAAAGATCCGGGGTGGCTATTTCAACTACCGAGTAATGTGGGTGTAATTTTTTTAAGAATATGTTTATTTTCCACGAGTTGATGAAAGTACTAACGTTGTTAGTCGACTAGAAGTGTTCCACATGGGCTGTTGTCTACGTTTGCTGAAAAGATCCGGGGTGGCTATCTCCGCTACCGAGTCATGAGGGTCTAATTTTTTTTAGAATATGTTTATTTTCCACGAGTTGATGAAAGTACTAACGTTGTTAGTTAGCTAGGAGTGTTCCACATGGGCTGTTGTCTACGTATACTGAAAAGATCCGGGGTGGCTAGTTCCACTACCGAGTAATGTGGGTCTAATTTTTTTGAGATTATGTTTATTTTCCACGAGTTGATGAAAGTACTCACGTTGTTAGTCGACTAGGAGTGTTCCACATGGGATGTTGTCTACGTATGCTGAAAAGATCCTGGGTGGCTATCTCCGCCACCGAGTAATAAGGGTCTAATTTTTTTGAGATTATGTTTATTTTCCACGAGTTGATGAAAGTACTAACGATGTTAGTCGACTAGGAGTGTTCCACATGGGCTGTTGTCTACGTTTGCTGAAAAGATCCGGGGTGGCTATCTCCGCTACTGAGTAATAAGGGTAAATTTTTTTTAGAATATGTTTATTTTCCACGAGTTGATGAAAGTACTAACGTTGTTAGTCGACTAGGAGTGTTCCACATGGGCTGTTGTCTACGTTTGCTGAAAAGATCCGGGGTGGCTATCTCCGCTACCGAGTCATGAGGGTCTAATTTTTTTTAGAATATGTTTATTTTCCACGAGTTGATGAAAGTACTAACGTTGTTAGTTAGCTAGGAGTGTTCCACATGGGCTGTTGTCTACGTATACTGAAAAGATCCGGGGTGGCTAGTTCCACTACCGAGTAATGTGGGTCTAATTTTTTTGAGATTATGTTTATTTTCCACGAGTTGATGAAAGTACTCACGTTGTTAGTCGACTAGGAGTGTTCCACATGGGATGTTGTCTACGTATGCTGAAAAGATCCGGGGTGGCTATCTCCGCCACCGAGTAATAAGGGTCCAATTTTTTTGAGATTATGTTTATTTTCCACGAGTTGATGAAAGTACTCACGTTGTTAGTCGACTAGGAGTGTTCCACATGGGATGTTGTCTACGTATGCTGAAAAGATCCGGGGTGGCTATCTCCGCCACCGAGTAATAAGGGTCCAATTTTTTTGAGATTATGTTTATTTTCCACGAGTTGATGAAAGTACTAACGATGTTAGTCGACTAGGTGTGTTCCACATGGGCTGTTGTCTACGTATACTGAAAAGATCCGGGGTGGCTATTTCAACTACCGAGTAATGTGGGTCTATTTTTTTTTAGAATATGATTATTTTCCACGAGTTGATGAAAGTACTCACGTTGTTAGTCGACTAGGAGTGTTCCACATGGGATGTTGTCTACGTATGCTGAAAAGATCCGGGGTGGCTATCTCCGCCACCGAGTAATAAGGGTCCAATTTTTTTGAGATTATGTTTATTTTCCACGAGTTGATGAAAGTACTAACGATGTTAGTCGACTAGGTGTGTTCCACATGGGCTGTTGTCTACGTATACTGAAAAGATCCGGGGTGGCTATTTCAACTACCGAGTAATGTGGGTCTATTTTTTTTTAGAATATGATTATTTTCCACGAGTTGATGAAAGTACTAACGTTGTTAGTCGACTAGAAGTGTTCCACATGGGCTGTTGTCTACGTATACTGAAAAGATCCGGGGTGGCTAGTTCCACTACCGAGTAATGTGGGTCTAATTTTTTTGAGATTATGTTTATTTTCCACGAGTTGATGAAAGTACTCACGTTGTTAGTCGACTAGGAGTGTTCCACATGGGATGTTGTCTACGTATGCTGAAAAGATCCGGGGTGGCTATCTCCGCCACCGAGTAATAAGGGTCTATTTTTTTTGAGATTATGTTTATTTTCCACGAGTTGATGAAAGTACTAACGTTGTTAGTCGACTAGAAGTGTTCCACATGGGCTGTTGTCTACGTATACTGAAAAGATCCGGGGTGGCTAGTTCCACTACCGAGTAATGTGGGTCTATTTTTTTTTAGAATATGATTATTTTCCACGAGTTGATGAAAGTACTAACGTTGTTAGTCGACTAGAAGTGTTCCACATGGGCTGTTGTCTACGTATACTGAAAAGATCCGGGGTGGCTAGTTCCACTACCGAGTAATGTGGGTCTAATTTTTTTTAGAATATGTTTATTTTCCACGAGTTGATGAAAGTACTAACGTTGTTAGTCGACTAGGAGTGTTCCACATGGGCTGTTGTCTACGTATACTTAAAATATCCGGGGTGGCTATTTCCACTACCGAGTAATGAGGGTCTAATTTTTTTAAACAATATGTTTATTTTCTACAAGTTGATTAAAGTACTCACGTTGTTAGTCGACTAGGAGTGTTCCACATGGGCTGTTGTCTACGTTTGCTGAAAAGATCCGGGGTGGCTATCTCCGCTACCGAGTAATAAGTGTAATTTTTTTTTTAGAATATGTTTATTTTCCACGAGTTGATGAAAGTACTAACGTTGTTAGTCGACTAGGAGTGTTCCACATGGGCTGTTGTCTACGTTTGCTGAAAAGATCCGGGGTGGCTATCTCCGCTACCGAGTAATAGGGCTCTAATTTTTTTTAGAATATGTTTATTTTCCACTAGTTGATGAAAGTACTAACGTTGTTAGTTGACTAGGAGTGTTCCACATGGGCTGTTGTCTACGTATACTGAAAATATCCGGGGTGGCTATTACCACTACTGAATTATCGGGCTTGACTCTAATGAATTTCATCAAATGCACGTTAAAGATTTTTTCCAAGACATGAGATAGGTATTTCATGTATCAGTTTTTTCCAAATGGACTGTTTTATGCGTGTGCTAAATATAATAATATTCGGTGTTACTTAATTAATTAGCTAATTTTTGGTATACGTTGATGATTTAATATTATCAGTGTCAGTCACTACATGCTTCCGCTGCCGTAGAAATAGCTTTCCTGAAGTATGAAGTTGAGTAAAGTTATATTACCTATTGAAATTTTGAGTAATTTAATTGTTTTATTTTTTTCTCTCGTTACGGTGAGAGTTCTAACGAAAAGTTTTGCAGAACTATCGAGTACTAACGATAACACCTCGCCTGTGTATTTTGTTGATTGTGAATTGCATATGGGGCGGCAGGTGTGAAGTTAGCCACCCCATTTCAATTATTTTTTTAAAAATTCTGTTTTAGAGTACTAACGATAATATTTTGGAACAATCGAGTACTAACGATTGTCTGTCGATTGGCGAAAAAAAAAGTCGAAAAAGTCGTTTTGGGCCGGGAGTGTGAAGTTGGCCGGCCCCAAAAAGTTTTGTAAAAATAATCGAATTGCGTAAGAGTACTAACGAAAAGTTACACAGAACTTAAAAGTACTTACCGAGTACTTTCGACCTGCATAGGTGAATTGCGGGCAACGGCTTTGGGGCCGGTCAACTTCACACAAGTTATCTTATGACGTAATTTTGGCACAATATTTAGTTCAAAGACTATTTTTATTGAATTTTTGAGGGAATCGATTTTAAAATTTCATTTTCAGAATATTTTTCAAAAATAATATAACTAAAAATTCAACTAGTCTATACTTAAATAATTGTAGATTCATGCTATCAAACGATATCACGCAGTCGGAGGCCTTACCATATGGATTGGAAAGCATTACCACGCAGGCCTCCGACTGCGTGATATCGTTAGAGAGTCCACGTCATTTTTGAGACACCATTTGAAGCCGTCTTGTTTCCATCTTTTTAGTTCGCTTTTATACGCAGTCAGGATTTAGAATTTTTTTAAATTTTTTATTTATGCATTTTATTCGGAAAATAAAATTTTCAAATCGATCCCTTTCGAAAGTTCAATAATCGATTTAACCAAATAGCCTTCGGTAAGTATATAATTTAAGGACCTTCCAGGTTTGGGAATGACAATCCTGGGTTTAGTGTTTCATAGTAAGTACTTTCGCTGCAAGATTGTTTCATTCGTGTATCACGTGATGTAGGTTTTCATGCGATGGGACCTTCTTCCATTTTCCGTGAACTAATAGAACCCTAACTGATCACGGACTAACCTTGTAATTAGGAACGTGACGAAAGGACCACTTATATCGAATTAAATTTACGATTGTGTTTGTTTGGAATTAGTGGGTACCCTTCGCGGGACCCTTCGTTCTCGGAACACAAACAATAAATATTGCTAGGTGCTGGGTACTTGGTATTGGGTACTGGGCGGGACAAACGTGGATGAAATATTTGAGTGTCGGATTGAAATTTTAATTAAACTGTCTTGTTTTTCAATTAATAAAATATGAGGAAATTGGTGAGGATATAATTTATTACTACGGCTAGTTGCTTGAATAACCTTTACACGTTACAAATGTAACTCATGGTAGGTATTATCTATTTTCATCCCTTTCTAGGTAAATGAAATTTATTAGTTTAACTCTAGTTTAGAGTGGATATCATGACCGCGAATCAAATATATGTAAATTAAAAATTTAGGAAACCCCCGACTTCGCATTGTGGAGATCCCCATACTATTTCCTGGTCATCATTAGGTCCTCATGTTCACACATTTAAGCTCATATTCGAACCATCTAGCTATTACCGTTCCAAAGATCCCATCTGACATCAAAGGTACTCCAAGATCTTGTAAACCACTATTCCAATTTTCATCAGACAAATCTAAGAACACTCTCAATAAAATTCTGTGAAATAAAAAAAACCGGGTTTCAACTAGGATCATCGGTTGTTGAGTTATGATGCCAAAAACGAACACATATAGGTACCTAGCAATAACCATAACATTATGGGTAGATACCGATAACCACAATACCGATAACATGATCGACTTAATAATTAGACCACTTAATAATTAGACGTGAAGCGGCTCGTTAATGAAAGTAATAGAGGTAAGAGCATTGTACTTGGCTCTATATTGCATCTCATTTCTTTTTCCGAGTAAAGATACACGAGACTTGGCTACTTTTACATGAAATGTTTCTGTGAAAGAAAGAAAAATATTTATTTAACATTGCACACATTATTAAACTTAAAATATATTGGAAATAAAAAAAAACAATGCAATGTGGGATAGTTTTTATTCATGAAATGTATTACATTAAGTTAAGTTAATTAAGTGATGGCAATTTTATCTTTAGAACTTATAACACCGCTTCTACGGTCGAACGGGGGTTAAAAATGCCGATTGTCCGCATTTTTAACCCCCGATCGACCGTAGAAGCGGTGTTATCAGCGAATATGCGCAAAACTACGTATAACGGTCCGCAGTATTATTTTAAGAGTTTCAAGTAGATTCAACAAAGGGACGTTTTACCTAAGGGTACCTTCACAGAAGATAAATTTAAATGACAATCGGAAAGTGAGGTACAGCGGAATAATCGGAATAAGGCAATGCTTCGAAATACAGGCGTGGTTGAAATGCTTTGAGCTAGTGCTCGTTACTTAATACTAGATTTAGCCTGCGACTTCATCCGAGATAAAAATTCAAGCAGGAATTGTCAAAATCGATTAAGAATGTTACTCGGAGCAGATTTTACCTTTTTTAAATGGCTGTAGAAAGTATAAAATTAAAATCGTGTCATTTTTATAAAATAGCAGTAAAATAAAATTTGAATCAAGGATTTAAACCCAATATTGCATTAGAAACGTACTAAGCTACCCAGCGACATAGTATAAAATTTCGCCGAAGCTACCACTGCATTAAACCGAAAGGTAAGTAAGTATAACTTTGTCAAAACATGAACCGACATTAACGTCTTTATCCCATCACTCTGTAGGGATTTGAAAACGGAATCGGACCGTACCCATAGAAATCTAATTTTAGATTTTCAAGATTCCTATGAGTTCGGTGCAATCCCGTTTTAAAGTCGCTGCAGGCGAAAGGCGTAAAGCGTAAAGCGTAGGCGTAGGCGTAGGCGTTTATGCTAAAGGCGTTAATTGAGACAAACTAAAATTTGAAAGACTCCCTTGTAAGCATCGACATAGGATCGGTGCTTATTAGAAGCGGTATAATATATTTTTTTGGAATATAACCTGGAACCTACATGTCTGAGGAAATTAAAAGTTTCCGAACGCGTGTGAAATCCACTAATCTGCACTGGGCTGCAATCTGCTCGGTGGATCATAGCCCGTACCCTTCTTGTAAAAGGGGAGGCGTGTGCCCCAACAGTGGGGACATTAATAGGCTGATGATGATGATAACCTGGAATATTCCTAGGAGGTAAAGTAGTTTTTGAGTAAATCGCGCAGAAACACATATGATTATGTCAAACAGAAAACCTCCCTATTTAGAAGTCGGTTAAAAAAATAAAATGTTTTATCGCACCCGATTGCTGAACACACACGGCGTTCCGACATTAATTTGCTTCGAATAACCGACCAGTTTTGCAAGATCCCTTGTATTTCAACCATCTTCCCCTATTTCCTGAATTTCCGACAGACCTAAGGAATGTTAGACGTCTGAGTGAAATGGCGCGGAAGCCTGTGGGGCGAGATCAAAGAAATTCGCAGTGTTATAAGGGGGAACCACACTTTCGAGTGCGATTCGTAATTACGTTAGTAACAGTTTCGCACTCCATGGGTTCGAGGCCCGGTGGCACGATTCCGTAAGTTTACACAGAGTAGGGAAAACGCATAGGTGGTTTTATTTCTCGTTTGTATTGGGGGTAAAAATGTTAAAGTACGGTTAATAAGTCGCTTGAGTAAAGTAACGTTTCTCACCATACTAATGTTCCTATGTTAAATCATATAATCGAAATTCACTTTAGTTTACTTAATCGAATTTACTACTTTATATACTCTAACTAGCCAAATTTTTTTTTAATTTGACACATCAACTTATTATAATCTGTTGATGTGACAAATTAAAAAAATTAAAGAAATTTGCCAAATAAAAAAAAAGGATTATTCGAGCTTATTTATATGGTAATGTTCTAATATATAATCTATCTACAGACGTGCACAGCACTCACAACAAAATATAGGCGATAATACCAGCAATTTCACATACTAATATGAATTCAAACATTTTGAATTAATAATAAATAAAAATATAAATTCTATACGAATTTGTTTATTTGTTTATTTACATATGAATGACAAAACTTACATATTTAAAGAAAATACTTATATATAGAAAAGAAGAAAGTTAGTTAGAAGAAAGAAGAAAAGAAAGTTAGGGATTTATTAGCATTAGGCATCAATCATTTAAAACTGTATTAGTGAATATTGGGAATCTTTGGAAGTATTTTTTTTGTTGGAAGAGTGAAATTCGAATTTATTTTTTCGATTCCTGGAATACCTATGTACTTACTTTTATTCAAATAATTCATCTTCATCGTTCAGTATCTTGGGTACTTTCGGCCAGGGGGCTATTTGACTGAAATTATATTATATAATTTAAAAAAAAAATTACATTGGCATGGTTTTTGTCCTGTAAATTAATTGTCTGAATTATTTTTAATACCTATAACTTTATACTTTAGTCTAATTATATTATAATGTAGTCTATTAAATTATAGCATAAAAGTTAAACAAATAATTCATTTTAGAAATTGGTATTAAAATTGTTTTCTCTGTAATTTTACTACGAAGTACCTTAAACGTGTAATTATTCTATGTTTCCAGTCAAGTGCGCGGTACCCCTTTTCGTGTGACTTGTAAATATTGCTAACGAAAGGCAAACACTCGATTGAGGTTTTCTGCCAAAGCGATGTCAATTAATCTTCCCAATTTGTGTTCTACCCGTTTGATTCATTGAATGAGTTATATGCATAGCTATGTAATTCTTTTTCTTGTTGTGTGGCTAGTCGCCAACCTATTGTTAGAGTTGTTCAGGCCGCCTGTAGGCTTCTGACATGGCCTAACAACTGATGTCGAACTACAGTAGCCGGGACCGAGGAAAATGTGCTACTAACGATCACCCATCGTGGTTCTGATTGCGTCCATTTGGACGCAACTTAACTTGTACTGGATTCGTAGGTAACTCCTCAATTGTAATTGTACCCATTGTTTCGTTAATGTTTAGAGCTTAGATATTTGGAGGAACTCTTCTAGCTTTCATCTCTGGAAACCACATTTCTGTATTTATAATAAAGTTTGTCGCAAAAATATCTTCGCTTAGGCGTTGATGTGTTCCAAAAGGGTTAAGAAGAGCTAGTGTTTTTTAAACCTACGTGCTGGTAATCCTTGGTTTCACTCAACCATCAGGTGAAAGTGTGGTCAAATGCGGGTTTAACCTCGATTTTTATGTATGGTCAAACGCCGGTTTAACCTCGATTTTTATGTTTGTGATAATCATAACTTACTAAAGATAATATGGATCTAGAAAGTGAAGGCAATTTATTTAATATAGAAAATTAAAGACAAAACCGCTTTATATAGATGAGTCGGTAAATTAATAATGCTTAACTGAGTACCGTAGAGGGCACTCGTAGCAGTTCTTATCGTAGCACTTGAAAATGAAGACTAAAGGCGTTGGCGTCGGCATTAAATGTGGTTATATTAAGGTCTTTCTACGATATAGTTGTATCCAAGTTAGGATACATTATGTCATGTAACCTAACTCTGGCCCACATCTAATAAACTCATCCGCTACGGATGGCCTCTACGCCGTGCCGTAGCACAATTATTTATAGCTCGTTGCACATGAAAATCGCAAAAATCAGATTCTTTTTGACTCCTAACACCTGTAGGGTGTTATAAGTTCGAGGCGTATGCCTTTATATATCTCATCAACTGATCTATTTGAAATAAGATTTATTTGAAAAGAATATTATTGAAGGTTCTTTAGCCATCTCTAGTCAAAATTGGTTCAAAAATTTACAAGAATTTGTTCTATTTTTTTTCTGAATTGTTAAATGTTTAGCATGGCGCGATGCCATTTTGTCATCTGAATCCTTAAGAATCTGATGATGACTAGGTAGATAGCACGAGGATGTTAATAATAGTAATTCTGTGTTATTTAAAACTTTTATTTCAAGTACAGTGTTTTTAACTAATTCACCTGGCAACCCTGTATAAATGTCCCAAGTTCACCGACATGAATGCACACAGCGTGCCATCCAGTTGAACTAGGTTGAACGCAATTGAACGTTTCATTTGCTCTACCTTGTTACTATTGACCGTAATAGAATTTTAAACTACTACTCTTCACTCTTTCAAACTGCGTTCGAGTTCGTTCGTGGACGTGGTTTACATCTCAATCGCTGCTTTTACCTCTTTTCCGATATTACCATTGCTGATATTAGTACCTAGTATTAGTACCTAGTATTAGTACCTACCATTAGTACCTACTTACATCGGTGTAAAACGCGCTATCGAAATTTTCCTGGGACTTCGTATAAATACGAGTTCCAAACATCCATAGTTGGACCAGGCACAACACCCCGCCTGGTCAAGATCTTCCCTTTTCCCTTTCATACAACTGACATTACGTCATTCCATGTGCGCGTTCCTACAGTATCAAATAGGGTTCCCGCGACAAATCTAGGCTTTACTAAGTGTAACCGTTACAAAATTAAAAATCAAGCCTTATTATTACACACAATTCGAATTCACGCAGTCAGTAGACATTAAATTAATAGGATACCAACTTAAGTACGAACCGTTTCTTTCAAATACGGTATTCCGAGCCCTGAACTAGGGTCAAAGGATTTTATTGTTTTTTGATGAGATATATCTAATCTAGAAGTTCACTTCAGTCCTACTTGATACAGTCGGCACCTAGCTAATGTACCTATACCATATGTCAAATTTCTGAATCTGAAATAACCTTAATACATTCGCCATAACTTAAAAGTATTGTAGAATTTTGAAACAGTTTGTATACTTTATCTACAGGCCGACTGTACTATAGAAATCTTGATGTAACGTTTACATGATAACCATTAAATAACTCTGAAACTACCAATCTGACTGCAATGATTTTGCTGATACGATAGTTCACGTCAATCCCTCGATTGTGTAACCCGACACAGTCCCATAGGTAACCCATGGGTTCCCGAGGTAAAATTAAATAGGACAAGTACTTACTTCGGCACTAAAAGTTTTGTCAAGGTACGGTCTGTTATTTATTCCCCTAATAATCTGACCGACTCAAAAATGAAATGTTTAAATTAAAATAATCTTTACTGGTATATATTGTAAACCGTCACATCTTCTCGTCGCCCATACCTCAATGTCTAAAGACAAGAGTCTTTAACCAGTGCGTCCTACCAGTAATGACCTACGGAGCCGAAACGTGGACACTGACGGTGCGACTGGTTCACAAATTGAAAGTCGCTCAGCGTGCTATGGAAAGAGCTATGCTCGGAGTATCTCTGCTGGATCGAATCCGAAATGAGGAGATCCGGCATAGAACAAAAGTTATCGACATAGCTCATAAGATTAGCAAGCTGAAGTGGCAGTGGGCCGGTCACATCTGTCGCAGAACCGACAACCGCTGGGGTAGACGAGTTCTGGAGTGGAGACCTCGTTTGGGCAAACGTAGTGTGGGACGCCCCCCTGCTAGATGGAGCGACGATCTGCGTAAGGTGGCTGGCAGCGACTGGATGAGAAGAGCCGAAGATCGGGCTCAATGGCGCGCCCTGGGAGAGGCCTATGTCCAGCAGTGGACTAGAATAGGCTGCTGATGATGATGATGATTGTAAACTGTAATCTATCCAGTACCAATGAAAGAATATTTTATAATCAAAATTTCATTTTCAAATTCTTGAGTAATTAATGGTTAAAGTAAATAAAAATAAAATAAAATAAATAAATAAAAGAGTATTTATTCATTGACATACATCACAGTAATAAGGTACAACACAGTTATTTTGTTCTAATTCTTAACCTATAAACAAAATATACGATACGATATCCATAATAAGGCAATACAATGGCCTATGTGTCTAATGAAGTGGTCGAGACCTCAGCGACACGCTGGTTTTCAGTTCTCGCCTAATGTGCTAAGGGGGTTAAAGTAAAGATTACTTTAAACTTTTATTAATTTTATATTTATATTTTATTTATTTGTCAGTTTCACAGCATATTACACATTAAATATATAAATTAAACAATTAAAATTCTATATATGCCAATTACGAAACCAAACTGTTACTCGTACAAAGTTAATTATTAATTAATTGAGCAAGTAGTTACAAAATGAAAGAGCGGATATTTAAATAAAGAAAATAAAACAGGCTTTACTATATGTTTGAGTGCTAACGGTGTGTGTGCGTGTGTGTGTGTGTGTGTGTGTGTGTGTGTGTGTGTGTGTGTGTGTGTGTGTGTGTGTGTGTGTGTGTGTGTGTGTGTGCGTGCGTGCGTGCGTGTGTGTGTGTGTGTGTGTGTGATGAGGATAATTGTAGTGAGTTTGGGAGAGAGAGTGGAACAGGAGAAGGAAGGATTTGACGTATGATTTCGTAGACGAACTTGCTTGCTTGCTTATCGTATGGTTAGTGGCCAACCTATTTGTCAGAGTTGTTCAGGCCGGCCGTAGGCCTCTGACATGGCTTAACGACTGCTGTGTGGAGGAGCTCAGACGACGTTGACGAACTGAGAGCGACTAAGATCCCGTCTACTTGTTATATAGGTTTATTACCGACATTTCTGTGATACAACTTCATATCGATTCAAACAAGTGAGAACGAGTCGAGTGTCAATGGTAGCTACAGCAGATAAATTAGACGTTTACCACTTTTGGTCTACAAGAGTTGGTGTGAGTGTGGCCAATTAGTCAATGGAGCGAGTTGGGATCAGTACTAACTAACTAATGAGGCCACCGGAGACACACTGTGGCCACACTGGCTTGAACTACTACTAACGTACTATATTATTTATACTAGTTCGTGAGTAGGTCGATCGCCTCCAGATAAGTTTCAGGGGTAACATGTATATGTGAGGTTTTTTCCTAAAACTACTGGATCTAAAAATAAATAACTGCTAGCTCTATTAGGATTTTAGAGTTGTAAAGAGGGTGTATCTCTAGTATATCTTTTATTTAATCTGCGTTAAGGAGATCGTTGTGAATGCATTTGTGTTAGCATTTTATTATTAGACTGCTCCGGTTTAAACATTTGAACGATCGGTCTAGTAGTTTTTGGGATCATCATCATCATCAGCCTATTAATGTCCCCACTGTTGGGGCACAGACCTCCCCTTGCACAACAGGGTACGGGCCATAATCCACCGAGCAGGCCCAGTGCTGATTGGTGGATTTCACACGCCTTCGGTTTTTTTATATTTCTTCAGACATGCAGGTACATGGCATTGCATGGTTTCGAACCCGGATCTCCCGCACGGGAGTCCGGCGTCCTAGCCACAAGGCCAACGACGCTTTTGAGATTTAAAAAAACAATTCCCTTATTAATTTTTAAAGACTTGAGATTCTTGAGTTCCCGATATTTCGGCACAGTTGCATGGGTTATGTCCACGGGTATGTAGACTGAAATGTTTGACCATAGCACATGGTTGCATAAGATAGTTCTATGCGAAAATATCAGGAATTCGGAACAAAACCAATCGTGATTTTTATTTTGTATTTTTTTGCTTTTGTTAATCAATTTAAAATCGTGGTAGAACGGTATGCCGAGGCGTGGCTCAGTTGTTTATATTGCCGCGAGTCGTTTGTTTCGAGTTTTCGTACTGAATTTATTTGCGTATCGACAGGTGTGAACAAAACTACCTATGCTATGTCGATGTCGTTTCATTCTCACTGTCGTAATTCTCCTCTTTGAAAATGCCAATATCACGCCGATACGTAACGTAACTTGACAGATGTAGAGAGTTATCAGGATGACATCGCATCCGTCATGAATTCCGTTCCACGATAAGGTGTCATTTGAATATATTACTTCTTAGATACTAGGTGAAATTTTAGTCCTGCACTTGGAATAAAATGTGGCTTAAATGGAGTAGTGTTCATAGAAGAATCCGTCAAAATAATCACTTTTTAAAATTAATAAAAGTCGCTAAATAGGCAGAACCCAACGTAATGCACCCTAGTAATATTGCTTACGTAATCACAGTGCGATGCAGTTGTCTTTCATTCTTATTTGTAGAAAACACACAATATTTTAAAAGGTGTTTTTAACCAACATCAAAAAAAAGGAGGTTCTCAATTCTACCCGCATATTTGTATGTATTTTTTTGGTCCATATATTTTTTATTTTATTTTTTATTTTTATTAAATCTGGAGAGCAGACGAGCAAACGGGCCACCTGATGGTAAGTGGTCACCGTCGCCCATAGACACCCCACCTCACTGTATTAATATTAGAGGGTTTTTGATGCGCTGCTAATCTTGAGGACTAAGATGGTATGCCTCATGTGCCGGATATTACGCTGGCTCTCTTACCCTTCAAACCGAAACACAGAAATGCAACAATTTCTGCTTCACGGCAGAAATAAACAAGAGGGTGGTACCACCCCAGGCGATCCTTCACACTAGGATCTACCACTACTAAACTTTTCTATTTCGTTATGGCTAAATCTAATGAAACCAATTTTTTGGGAGAGAAAATTTACCTGGTGTTACATAACGTACATTCTGTTAGTTAGAAAAAATAATTCTAAAAGTATCGTTGGGAAATAATTTCTACAAGTACATAACCAGTGCATCTCAATAACGATCCTGTTGCGTCGAAATTTGAAACAATTGCATCTCTATTTACCGATCGCATTTGTGTTTTAGTCATCTTTTGCTTTGGGAAGAACAATTCAGACACATAACTATAACTAGTAACTATATTTCGTTATAATAAAATTCACATTGAATTTTAAATCTAAGTATGCACATTTAAATATAAATTGTATAAGGGCTGACATGTATTTAAATAAAAGTATTACACTTGTCTACCTTGCGATCTGGATTTGACAGTCCGCGATTGCTTGCTATTGGCCCATTTCTCCGGATGTCATCTTATTGAGAGAGATGGCACTTTTGAAACTCATAACATTAAAGAGAGATAAAGCTATATTTGACAGGTGAGCTATCAGTTTATTCTTTGCGATTCTAATCGGTGATAGAGGGGGGCAATAGAATGATCGAAATCGCCAACTGTCGAGGGAGGGGGAGGTGGAGGATGTACTGAATGCAAGTCTGAGGTGCTGCTTGCTCATCGGATTATGGTCGGATTGCACTTCGCTCTAATAGCTCACAAATGTAGTTGGAATACTTAACAGTGTTTCTCGTTGGAAAATCGTGGTTCACATAATTTTAGGGGGGTCTTAAGTTCTTTCTACCTTAGTTCGTTTAGCTAGTAGTTAGTTACCTGACATATTTCAAATAAAATTTTATATCGCCATGTATAGAGGGTTTTTTTTATGTACTACTAAACCCGCATTTGACCTCGATTAAAGGTTGTTAACAAATGCAGCAGACCGTTACCAGGATATCCACTCAAGAATATGAACAATATTGTCCAAAAAGTTTTAGAAAATGCCAATACAAATTTTCAGTCTCCTTACAAAATAGACCTGACATTGAACGACTGATTTGTATGTAAAGTTGGAAAAAAATTGTGCTCCATTTTTAAAATTTTTGGAACAAAATTATTCACTCTCATAAATAGAACTACTAGTAAAAATTCGGTGAAAGTTTTGGTTAACAGCCTGTATAAATGAAGTCACTTCAAGACATCGTTATCCCTAATTTTGTATGTCTAACCCATATCTAACCTTAACCAAAGTTAGTAAAGCAACAACTTTATTTACCCCCGACCAAAAGAGGGGAAAGTTTGATTCGCACTTGATCGGTGTTTTTCCAATAGCGTTACCCCTTTCTCATAGTCTAATTATAGTGTCGTGTATGGGCCCCTTTACACCATAAGAATATTTTTCATCTTCCATTACGTAATTTGTTCAATACGAAACCACAATCTGTAAAACGAGTATTTGCTGACTTTCCTCCCTTTTGCCAAATGTATATAGTTTTTTGTACTTTAATTTTATTTTTTTTGTAAAAAAAATTTGAGTATTTGGCAATAAATGTATTTCTATTTCTATTTCTTAAACAAAGTGGTTCATTCCTAATTTAAAATAAAATATTTCAACACTTGAAACTATACTAATATGTAACTTTTTAATAGTTTTATGGAATTGGATACAAGAACTACATTCAGTGCACGATGTTTGAATTTACTTGGTAGTGGCATGACTAATTGAAGGTCTTAGGACTGAATGCACATAATAATATTCATAGAGAAAGATGGTCGATTCAAGACGCTGCGTCGACTATCTTCTATTAGGCTTCTGTCGTTCGTTTTAATCTCCTCCAATCAAGGCATCGCTTTGAGGCCAGATAATTATCTCCATGAAAGCGCTGCCAGCCTTCTCTTGCATAGTAATAAGGTAATACGGACGACGGCAGTTTGCAGCCATGTTTCATGTTCTGAACTACCTATCTGAAGTTTGCATTATACCTGTGGCTTCGCTTTGATCTTACTCATACTCGTATACGTGTGCATAATTATTATTATGTAAGTACAAGCCGTAGTGTATATGCCACATCGAGTTTGCTTGTTTATCGTATGGTCATGGTCAACCTATTATCAGGGTGGTTCAGGCCGCCCATGCCTTTGACATGGGTTAACGACTGCTGTTGAAAGACAACTACCGGGACCGACTGTTTAACATGCTGTCCTGCACGGAGGGACTCAAAAGAAATGAGGTACTAGCGGTCACCCATCCTGGTTCTGACCTCGCCCTATGCGGCTTATAACTTGCACAATCACTTTACGACCATATTCCCAACTAGGCTATGAGCCCCTTACTTTACTACTACTACCCTATATTTGAGTATTCCCAAATTTAAGAAATGTACGAATTTTTACATAAGGTGGTAGATCCTAATGTGTAAGATCGCTTGGGGTAGTACCATCTTACCTATTTCTGCCGCAAAGCAGCAATGCTTGCATTTCTGTGTTTTGGTTTTAAGGGTAAGAGAGCCAGCTTAATTACGGCACATTAGGCATTCCTCTTGTCCTCAAGGTTAGCAGCGCATCGAAAACCCTCAAATAATAATACAATGAGGTGAGGTGTCTATGAGCGACGGTGACCATCACTTACCATCAGGTAGTCCGTTTGCTCATCTGCTTAACTTCTTTCTATATATAAAAAAATGAATGTTTCTTTATTTGTACTCTATGCGTTCCTATACAATTCATCCGATTGCGATGAAACTTTAGTAAGTTGTTGTACGCACGCCCGGGAAGGTTTATGAGATAAAAAAACAAAGCGAACGAAACCGCCGCCGGGGCGCAGCTAGTAATAAATAAAAAAATATATTTTTCTCTCTCACTCATGATATTGTAGTAAGACTGTACTGTCCCATTAACTAGGGAACTGGGGGAAAAGGGGGGAGGGGTTGTTGTACCGTGGACCGTGACGGACGACCGCCTAGTTTGCACAAGAAATTAAGAGCTTACTCCGTTAATTGGGAAAATATATTTTCCAGCGCCTTTTTTTCCTGAACTGCGAACGACAAAGTAAGTTCCAAATCGCTTTTAAGATTTAGCTGGTTATCCTGTTACAGTTTAAGATTTAGTTTTGATCGTGTTGAATCTACTCACTATTTATAGTAGATTCAAAAAAATACCCCGGCGCTTCCCTCTGTCTGTATGTAAAAGCCAACATTAGAAACGGCTGAACAGATTTTGTTACGACTTTCACTCATATGCAGATTGATCCCGAAAAAGGTATTTTTAACCGTGCGAAACCACGGCAAGTGGAGACTGAAATAATTAAACATATTGGTAATATTTTGTGTCATATTCGCTGCTTCTTATCTTAATCAAGGGCCCGGGAATAATCCCAGCGGCCCTTCTACCCTTGAGGATCTGTTGTGCCTACCCCATTGTGCACACTGGTAATCTCAGTGTGCAGGTTTCTTCACGATGTTTTCCTTCACCATTAGAGCAGTCGGTAAATGTACGTAATTCTTCGAAAAATACGAAAAACTCATTAGTACATAGCACTGCACGGTTTCGAAACTGGACCTCCCATGACTCCCGGTATGGGAGTCAGGTGTCCTAGCCACTGTGCCACCGACGCTCAAAACGCTTCGCTGCCTCTACAAACTAATCGTATATTGGCTTTTCCAAGCGTTTCCGTTGTCTTGTTTTAACCATCCCCTCGTAACTGTAGGAATACATCTCGATCTAATGTCAAGTAATGCGTCGAATTTCTTGATGCGTATTACTTCGTAGTCTCTTACAGATCACCCTAATTATCGTGACATGATGCTTATGTCGCCAACCCTCTGACAACTCTATTTTGTTCATTAAGCACCCCTATTCTGAAGCCCGACACGTCAGCTGACTCACGACGACGTCATCTAATACGTATGTCCTCGCATCATCAGCAACACAAAATAGTCGTAACAGAAGTGAAGCTCCCTTCTAGCGATGGACGCGCCGCGCGAGACACTCACCCAATCGCTCGTCGCGCGTCTCTTTGAATCTTCCTTACATAATTAGGAAGTTGATTGTCCGAAATGCTCGAACTATACGGAGTTGGTTCGTCTACGTTTTGATTCGCTATATCCAATAACCATAAAATGTTATAAAGACTAACAAAATTATTGTAACACAGAAGAACTGAAGAATTTCTTTATATTGAACTTGAAGGACACTGCACTTAACTAGTACGGAACACGGCCAAAACACTGCCAAAACATCATATCCTATTCAACCGGGTAGTCATCAGTTGTGAATGCTGAAACTATAAACCAATTTAAGAACAGATGTATAATCTGTTCTTAAATTGGTTACACAATTTAGCCATTTACAAAATTTGAAGAAACAAACTAACCAGGACTAGCTGCCTGCCTGCTAATCCAATAATAATGTTTCATTCTGTTTCGACGAAAAAGACGAAGACCTACCTACGAGGAGTCGCTTAATCTGCACGCGGCTAATCACATGTGTTAATTTAAAGTGCGAGCTTACGCGTGTATATGACTGTATATGTTGCGTACAATTAAGTAAGTGACTGCTCTAACTGTGAAGGAAAACATGGTGAGGAAACCTGCATGTCTGAGGAAATTAACAGTTTCCGAAGGTGTGTGAAATCCACCAATCAGGACTGGGCCCGCTCTCGGTGAATCATGGCCCATACCCGCTTGGTCAAGGGAAGGCCTGCGTCCCAACAGTGGGGACATTAATAGGCTGATTGATTTAAAAAACTAGTGGACCTATCGTTCAAATTTTTAAACTAAAATACGAGCAGGCTAAGGGGAGCTGGTTAAGGGGAGGCATGCGCCCCAACAGTGGTTAGTAGGCTGATGATGACCGAGTTAGGGAGGTAGGGAGTTTCTTTTCTGTCACTTATCTATTTTATGTCAGCAGCCCGCGACGGTAATGAGCGGCAAATAATTACACACGCCGTAACCCATTACTCAGCATTATACCGTAAGACGCGCCGCCTGAATGTGCCAGAATACTACTACCTAATGAATTTTGCTATTGCAAGTACCCTATTACGTGTTTTCACAGAAAATTCTGCTGAGAATTACTAGACTATTATTTACCTACTGGACTCCTTAACCTAGAATAATAAAAGAACTCTTTCAATTATTAGTCGGTACTTTTTATACATCAGAAGCATTATTGCAGATTTTTTTTCTTTTCTATTTGGGGAAAGTTGTTCAAATGTACCTAATATCTACTTAGTGAAAGAAATTAAAAGTAGAGTGATATTATAGTTATACACAGCATAGCATAACTTTCACGACCATATTCCCCGAGGGGGTAGACAAAGGGACCACCTTCATCATAGATAGTTCCTACTTTTCGCCGTAAGATTGAGGAGCTCGTAGCCTAGTTGCGAGCACGGTCCGAAAGTGATCGTGCAGGTTAAGCGACGTTGGGCGCGGTCGGTACCTAGATGGGTGACCGCTAGTGGCATATTTCTGAGATCATTATCTGAGCTCCTCCGTGCCTCGGATAGGACGTTAAGCAGTCGGTCCCGGTTGTTGTCGTTCGACAGCAGTCGTTAAGCCATGTCATGGGCGGCTTGAACAACTCTGACAAATAGGTTGGTCACTAACCATACGATAAGCAAGCAAGCAAGCCGTAAGATTTAGTGGACAAACGAGATAGGTGGCGAGCCTACCGCTGTCTACTAGGTGTAGAATAGTATGAAAAAAAAATAAAAAAATGAAAAAGTTTATATACTTATACAGGGCACAAAAAAGGACCTCCGACTTACAAACTAGGTCGAAAACCTGTATCTTGGAAGTCGGGATTCCGTCGCACTTTCTGTGCAAGCAAATTACAAATTATTTTCTTAACCTAAAAGGAATTTGGAAAATTTAATCATAAAGGAATTTAGTAAAGATAATGGTAAGACTGAGTATGGGTAGGGGTAGTATCCATTATGACTCTTAGTCATGCATCTTTAGCTATAAAGGTTACGGCCTATACTATAGCAATTCTACAGTTTTAAAGGAGCTCTGTAGAAGTAGAGACAGTGATGGTCGTCGGTACTTCATTGTTATTACGCAGTAGTCGCACTGTGTACCTAATTCTTGTCATTATATCCAACATAAAGTCCTACTGTATCTCCTAAGAGACCCTAAAGGCACCCTTGGTACCACCCTTTTACCTATTTTTGCCGCAAAGCAACATTGTTTGCATTGCTGTCATCATCAGCCTATTAATGTCCCCACTGTTGGGGCGCAGGCCTCCCCTTGACCAAGGGGGACCACTGGAGTGATGCTGATTGGTGGATTTCACACACCTTTGGAAACTTTTCATTTCCTCGATGTTTTCCTTCACCGTTAGAACAGTCGGTAAATGTACGTAAGTCGTCGAAAAAATCCGAAAAACTCATTGGTACTTGGCATTGCATAGTTTTGAACCCGGACCTCCCGCATGGAAGTCCGGCGTCCTAGCCACTAGGCCGACGCTCTTGCATTGCTGTATTTCAGTTCAAATCAAATCAAAATGTTTTATGGTAAAAGAGTACCTTATAGTACATTTTTTACACCGTCATCTTTTACTCTACCTCCGCTTCGTAAGGTGCTATAGCTGAAAGGAAAGTTTGAACAGTAAGAGAACTATCGTTTACCTACTGGCACCTGGGGGCCTCTATCTAAGGATTCAAGGTTAGCAGCGCATCGAAAACCCTCTAATAACTACATAGTGAGGTGAGATGTCAATGAGCGACCACTTAATCTGGTGGCTCGTTTGTTCATCTGCTCTACTTATACCTACAATAAAAAAGTATTAATACCCCCTACGTCACCATAAATGTAAACACCTCAACACAAAGAAATATTCTGCTTACATCATAATATGAAGCTATCGCAGGAAAACTATTTCCTCTGTTCAGTCTTGTGCCCTAATTGCCTACACAAAGTGCTGACCAATCGCTTACATTGATTCTCTTGTGGAGCTCTTGATTGACAATTACGTGGATATGATAAGCTACTCTACTTATTTAGTTCTTATCTTTTGATTGACAAAGATTTTTTTAGGGATTTCAGAGCACCATAGTTAAAGTTGTTCAGTTATGGATACTGAACAATCTCCTTTCGTGTCTATAGGGGGTATAAACCCTGTATAAACTCTATCTATATTTTGTGTTACACAAAATATAAATAACAAAATATATAGATACAGTTTATACAGGGTTTTTATAGTATATAGACGAAAGGCGATTGTTCAGTATCCATAACTGAATAATTTTAACTATGGTGCCAACTCTGATATCGCTAAAAAATCTATATTTTGAGCTACACAAAATATAGATAACCAAAAATATAGATAGAGTATAAACCCTGTATACACTCTATCTATATTTTGTGTAAACCTGTATAAACTCTGTATCTATATTTAGTGTTACAGAAAATATAGATAACACAAAATATAGATACAGTTATACAGTGTTTATAGAGACGAAAGGAGATTGTTCAGTATCCATAACTGAACAATTTTAACTATGGTGCCAACTCTGAAGTCGTTAAAAAAATCAACTGTTTCATACATTTCGGTCGTATAGTTATTGAGTTTTTATATGGAACAGCTAATTTTTTTCTCACCATTTCAGAATTGATCTATAGTGAAAGTTGGTTAGTTATGGATACTGAACACCCCTCTTTCGGCGGTATAGGAGGTTTTTGTTTACAATCTGTGTAAGATATTAAAAAGTACAATGGTTATAGCTTGCAACGGGTAGTTGCAATCATAATGTACATCATCATCATCATCAGCCTATTAATGTCCCCACTGTTGGGGCACAGGCCTCCCCTTGCACAAGGGGGTACGGGCCATGATACACCGAGCGGGCCCAGTGTTGATTGGTGGATTTCACACGCCTTCGGAAACTTTTAATTTCCTCAGACATGCAGGTTTCCTGACGATTTTTCCATCACCGTTTGAACAGTCGATAAATGTACGTAAGTCTTCGAAAAAATCCGAAAAACTCATTGGTACATGGCATTGCATGGTTTCGAACCCGGACCTCCCGTATGGGAGCCCAACGTCCTAGCCACTAGACCACCGACGCTCCATATCATCACAATGTACGCACGAACCAAATCAAAATTATTTATCCTCCCTCTACGTTTTCATGACAAAGACCAATATTAATTAATTAGAGTTATTGCCATCAATAAACCTAATCAAGGCCTAATCTCGCGATGGCGCCGATGGCGCAGAGGTCGTGCGTCTATTATTTGTGTAAACTTTAAAATTAGCTGAAATCTGAAGTCACAGAGGGAAAGCATAGTGGTCTGTATGAAATTTTGAAAGAATAAGTTGGACAGAATATAGTTGGAACGTAACGGTCGCAGATAATGATTTAAAACCACTTACTTTGATTCCGTTCTTCAAGGTCGTCGTCCTGATGATAGTGACGAATCAGCGGATGAGGATAACGGTGGTGAGCATCGGTGATGATTGCTTGCTTATTTATCGTATGGTTAGTGGCCAACCTATTTGTCAGAGTTGTTCAGGCAGCCCGTAGGCCTCTGACATGGCTTAACGCCTGCTGTCGAACGACAACAACCGGGACCGACTGCTTAACGTGCTTTCCGAAGCACGGAGGAGCTCAGATGAAATATGCCACCAGCCACCCATCCAGGTACCGACCGCGCCAACGTCGCTTAACCTGACGATCACTTTCGGACCGTGCTCGTAACTAGGCTACGAGCTCCTCATCAATGATGATGAAAATGATCCTTGATCTCAATTCTTAAAAAAAAAGGTATTACTCATACTCATACTCATACCATTTATTGCTTTTCATGTGTTTCAAGGTATTGATTTGCGATCTCGACAAAATACATGCTTGTCGCGGCTGCAATGGTCTCGTGCGACTAGGACGCAGTGGGGTGACAGCTGTCATTCGACGACAAAATACGAAAAAAGTAGGTAAGCGTAAATAATTATCTGGTCCGGTTACATCTACCTCACATTTGTCCAAGAAAAGCGAAATAAACATTGGAATTACGAACACTTCTGATGAAAATCAACAATGCTTACTTTGCTGTGTTTTGGGTTGAAGATTAGAGAACCAGCGTAATTACTGGTCCATGAGGCACTTCAATGAAGTCCTTAATGTAAAATAGAACAAACATTTCTAATTATTTGAAAGGTTCAGTGAGTGCTACTCTAATAAGGTCGTATTAAGTTTCTTATTTCGCTTGTATTCACTTTTGTCTTAGTTTTATAGGCCGACACAGATGTTCCTACGTGCCAGTGTACGATTGAATCTAATTTTGTGTAGAAAGCACTGGAAGGGAGTAAACCTAATAATAAGTGAGTGGATGGGACTAATTTCACACTCGAGTAAATGTAGTAAGTGCCTACTAAATTATTAGCTACGGGGTGATCGAGTATGTGCGTGAGATTCGCGGAGAGTACCGCCTCGGAAGGTTGGACAGGCTCGTAACCAAGAATAGGGTGCAGATGGATTTATAATAACCCTCTTAAGCAGAAAAAGGTGTGTTCATTATAGACAACTGAAATATTTGTTCACTAATAATACTTGAGCTTCCCTTCCCCTTTCTTACTGACCCTAACGAGGCTGACATGGTCACCTTGTCGTGTACCAAAGCCTATAAACAGAGATTTTAAAAAATAGGATCCAATTTTGGAAAAACAGTGGCAATAAATCAACTAAATTAAGTATAAGTTGAATTGTTGTGGGAAAAAGTTACTTAAGTGAATTCTAAGAATTTATTCGGACACAGAGAGATTTTTCTGTTAAGACTTATGATATTTTTTTTGCCATATAATTTGCATTGATGTTCTAAGACTTGAAAGTTCGCAAAATTGTCTAATTTTAAAATACAAGTCAAATAATACGAATATTATAATGCAATGTTAAATAAATGTGTTTTCATTTCTTCCTTTTTGTCTTTTCTAAATCAAATCGTTTCTTTTCAGCAGCAATTTACAGAACTGCTATTTTCAGGAGTTCAGTCGTTATTTTCAAGTTACCAGTCTTTGTATTTATCACTAGAAAACTGAGTGCTTTAGCTCTATACCTATAGGACCTAGACCTATATATTGATTTTCTGTGATATAGTCGTCACAAAGAGCGTCGGTGGCGTCGTGGCTAGGACGTCGAACTCCCATGCGGGAGATCAGAGTTTAAAACCAGGCAGTGCCCTGCATACTGAGATAACCAGTGTGTGAGATGGGGAAGGCAATGGCAAACCACCTCATTAAATCTGCCACGAGATTAATTCTGTGATTAATTCCTTAGAATGATCACGACCCTCAGCGGTGAGGAAAACGACTTCGACCGAGTCTTCACAATATATATTTGTGGCTTGTGGTGTTGCATGAGATCGAACAAACAAGTACTTACGTAGTGCGATGACACCCTGCTCATCAGTCTTGGATGAAGAGAATGTTTGCTAGATAGAGGTGGGCTGGGCGCGCGTGCCTTCCTTCCTGGTCGTAACTTGCTTGTATATAGTAGGGATGATTCCGAAAGGTCTAAACTTCCGATTGATTTATACCTCCGACTCCGACTTCGGCTCCAATAATTTTGAATCGGAGGTTATACCGAAGATTTGTGAGCAAACATATTCAAATATCAATATTTTATTAAATAGTGTAGGACAGAGTAGGACTACATAAATATACAGGAATATGTGTTATTGTCGCAAACGTCATTATAAAAATCATTGGCCAGTTAAGCTATAAAAATTAAAAAAACGGTTTAAAATTTGAACTTCTTCTGAACATCTCGTCTACCTTCGCCTCCGACTCCGGTTCCGACTCCGATAAATCAAATTTAAAATCTTCGGTTTTGACTCCAGTTCCGGTAAAACCACCTCCGTAACGTCCCTAATATATAGTTAATGAGATGCCGTGATCAAAACCGTAAAGTATCTTACAAACGGGGTCGCATATCTTTTGTTTCTCGAATGACGTTATGTCTCCTTACCTTTAAGAGCTAGTTGGATATAGTTACTACTGTATTGCAACCACAGGCTTTTAGGGTGTGTCCAGACTCCAGACCGCAGGACGATATCAGTTCCGGGACGCAGCTGCGTTATGTTGTCCCGCTATTGCAAATTATTATGCAGTTTGGCATTTGAATAAGCTTCCTAAAGTTGTATTCAATATATAGACTCCAAAATGGGAGGCTCAATATTATTTTGAGTCAGCCCTTATCTGATAATATGAAACTTACTTACTTACTTATGTTAGAAATACAGGCGATTATCTTGAGATAAATGGATATACTTTATTAATTTTCACAAAGTGTCAACACAACACAAGACACACGATGTCAAACCATAAACATAGACAACAAGTTTAAACCTCTAACACGACCCCTTAAACTTGCATGTACAACAAACATAACATATAGTAAGTTCATAAGTTCAAAAAACAATTTACAACTGTCCTTAATAACGTAAAGAAACAAAATACTACACTCTTATGATAAACCTAAATCTGACACAAATTTACCATGTTTATCTAACGGCAGGGGCTTAATTAAAATGTCTGCAACCATATTACAAGTCGGTAAGTACTTGACCTCTAAAATGTTATTTTCTACCAACTCCCTAACAAAATGGTGTCTAATGTCAATATGCTTCGACCTAGCGTGAAACATCGGACTTTTCGTTAATTTTTGCGTCGACTGATTGTCATTGTAAATAGTAAAATTAACATTTGTTTCACCTACCTCGTGTAAGAAAGATCGAATAAACATGGCTTCCTTACACGCGTCAGACACGGCCATGTACTCGGCCTCCGTACTCGAAAGCGCAACGGTTCTTTGCTTGCGACTTTCCCAGGACGTAACATTGTTACCGATTTTGAAAACGTATCCGGTGTAAGACCTCCTGTCCAACTCGTTTGAACCCCAGTCTGCATCAGCGTAACCTGTGACATCCAATCCACCCTTTTCATAGGTTATGCTATAATCTATCGTACCTTTGAGATATCTTAACACACGCTTCGCGGTCTTCCAATGAGTCTCAGAATAGCATGAATTGAACTGACTCAGCATGCCTACAGTATGGGCAATATCTGGACGCGAACAGACTGCTAAGTACATCAAAGATCCGATCAAGTTTCTATAATCGAGACCCTCCGGAACTTCAGTACATTTCATCAGTTTTAAACCGACAGTCATTGGTGTCTTCACCGGTTTACAGTTCGTCATATTATTGCGTGAAACCCTTAGGAACCAAGCGAGCTTTATATTGTAGGAGTTCACCATTAAGACCTCTTTTCTTCTTAAATATCCACTTACATTTGACAGGCTTCGACCCCTTCGGCAAATTAGTAAGTGTCCAACATTTATTGTCGATAAAAGATTGGTATTCGTCCTTCATAGCGGCTCTCCATTGGTCTTCATCCGGTCCATTAAGCGCTTCGCTAACAGTTTTTGGATCGTCATCCTCCACCAAGCTTTGGAAAACAGCTAGACTGTCCTCAGAGTCTTCGGATGAAGGTACGTATGTGGGATCTGACGGATCAACGTCTCCATACTCTCAGCTGCCTCTATACTCTCAGTCTCTTGCTTCAATCCTCCGCTCTGATCGGACTCTCCGTTCTGTTCAATAATATCTACAACAGGATTATCAGAGATCATCATATATTGCACAGGTTCTTCAGATTTCTCGATATTTTTGTGAAACCTATTCTCAATAAATCTAACGTTCCTAGCAAATATACATTCAGAAGGAGCCAAGGGATCTAACAATCGATATCCTTTCGATTCATCGCAGTACCCAACAAAAATGTATTCCTTGCACTTCGAATCTAGTTTCCCTCTCCTTTTATTGATCATAGCAAAAGCTGCACAGCCAAAAATTCTTAAATGACTCAGATTTACCTTTGATCCAGACCACTTCTCTTCTGGAGTAGCGCCCAAAACAGCCTTTGTTGGTGATCGATTCCTCAGGTAAACCGCAGTGTTCACGGCTTCAGCCCAATACTTTTGATCCAAACCTGCATCCTGCAGCATGCAGCGAGCTGTCTCTACGATGGTACGATTCGCTCGTTCTGCTACGCCATTCTGTTGTGGGCAATACGGAACAGTAGTTTGGTGTCTAATTCCACAGTTTTTCAAATATGTTTGAAATTCCCTACTCATATATTCCCCACCATTATCGGTTCTAAGGACCTTAATTTTCTTTTCCACTTGGTTTTCAACAAGCACTTTAAACTGTTTAAAAAGACCAAACACTTTGTCCTTCGAATCAAGAAAATAGCAAAACACCTTCCGACTATAGTCGTCTATAAAAGTCAGAATATAACGCGCGCCAGAAAAAGAGTTTTGCGGCATCGGACCACATAAGTCACTATGAATCAAATCTAAAAACTCAGTAGCTCTACTTTTAGACTTTTTCGGAAAAAGTAATTTAGTAGCCTTCCCTTCAATACACGGAATACACGGTTCCGAAACGGATTTGTCAAATTTCATACCATCTGCCATACCTTTTTTCAACAATCCCATCGATCTCCTGTTCAAATGTCCCAGACGACGATGCCATACATCCTGCGACGCACTACTCGTACTAACAGTATCAGTCGTTGCTACAGCCGGCATCACAGGCGCAGACGAGATCGACTCTACAGGCTGGTGTTTCACTTCTGTCGACGAAAGCAGGGAACGTTCACAATCTACAACTAATGTACGATCCGTACCCGATGAAACTTTCTGGGAAGGTGAAACAAAGGTTTCCAGTTTATACATTCCACGTATTTTAGTCGCAGTTGCAACCAAAATATTATCTTTGTAAATATTACAAACATCGAAACTAAACACAACCTTGTAGCCACGATTTGTCAAAGTATTGACAGATATCAAATTGCATGACAACTTCGGAAAAAATATTACATCTAAAAGAGTTTTTATTCCGTCTTTCACAACAATGTCTATGTTACCTCGACCAGCACTAAAAAGTTTTTCACCATTTGCCACAGTTACATGCAAGCTTCTTTCTTCCACAAAGTCATCAAGAAATTCCGCCTTGTTGGTCATGTGACACGATGCACCCGAATCAACGTACCACGAGTCAGGCTGCACATCTACCGATAAAGCTGACAACATCATGGCATGCTTTCCACTGCCAGAACTGTCCTTTTTCTTGTCACTGCTAACCTTCATAGGACAATTTCTTGAAATATGACCAGGCTTCTTACAACGAAAGCACTTCACTTGCTTCTGTGCATGTTGCGGTGCGACTAGCGCCGACTCTAACATTTGTAAGCCATTGTTCCGTCGAGAACTCTCTTGTAAAAGTTTCAATTTTACAAGCTCACTCCTTAACTTCTGGTTCGAATTTTCTAAAGCCATTATTAGAGGGTCATAATTAGTTGGTAGACCACTCAACATAATCACAGCTAAAAATTCGTCATCCAAGGGAGCTTTTATGTCACAAAGCTGCTGTGCAGTATCACTAATCTTGGTCAAGTAAGCTTCCATACCTGTGAACTGCTCAAGCTTTAAACCAAATAACATACGCAGTAGATCCAATCTTCTGCACAAGCCTTTATCCTCATAGGCTTCCTGGAGGTTCTCCCAAGCCTCGCACGCAGTAGTCGCATTTCTCACGTGCGTAAACGCCACGGGTAGGACACTCAGGCCAATCTTCGCCAAGGCTTTCTCTTGTTTCTTCGCATCTTTGCATATCAGTTCACCAGTATCCTGCCTGTTAACGCAATCCCATAGGTCTTCATGGATCAATGTCATTTTCATCACGAACTTCCAGTTCGTGTAATTCGAAATTCCATTGAGCTTCTCCATTGCGACGACGGCCCCAGGCCCAGATGCGCTAGTCATTTTTTTTAGGTTGATACTTCAGCAGATAAACAGCGAAAATAATATTTTATCCATAATTTAACGTGGATATCCGCCCCAAACGCTCATGCTACCATGTTAGAAATACAGGCGATTATCTTGAGATAAATGGATATACTTTATTAATTTTCACAAAGTGTCAACACAACACAAGACACACGATGTCAAACCATAAACATAGACAACAAGTTTAAACCTCTAACAACTTACTCCGCTGGCGCAGCGACCCGAAGTGGATCTTGGCCTCCGATACCAAAGAGCGCCATCGCTCTCTCTCCTGCGCAGTCTCGTGCCAGTCAGGCGCCCGGAGCTCCCGCAGATCCTTCTCCACTTCATCGTGCCAGCGGTATCTGGGACGTCCGACCGGAAAAAAAAGAGAAAAGAGTGAACGAGCCGAACATTATAGGAGAGACGAAAGCGGCTCGACTCCGATGGCTCGGACACATCACTAGGATGGGGGAGGATCGGGCAGTTAAACGAGCGTATGTGGGACGCCCTAACGGATAATATGAACTTACTGTTATTTGCTAAGATGGCTCTCAAAGTGAGGGCTGACTCTAATAATACTTGAGCTTCCCTTCCTTTTTCTTACTGACCCTAACGAGGCTGACATGGTCACCTTGTCGTGTACCAAAGCCTATAAACTGAGATTTTAAAAAAATAGGATTCAATTTCGGAAAAGCAGTGGCAATAAATCAACTAAATTGTGTATAAGTATAGACTAAATTGTGTATAAGTTGAATTCTTGTGGGAAAAAGTTACTTAAGTGAATTCTAAGAATTTATTCGGACACAGAGAGATTTTTCTGTTCCATAAAATACTGAATGACTACCCCAAGTTTTATTCTGATCCCCTACTAATTAAACCAAATATTTCGAGCACAAACGCCTGATGCATTTACAAACCAAGAAGCTTTTTGCATTTTTGGCTTAGACAATACATAAGTGACATTTCTTTCTAGATATATTGTACAGTGTCAACAATAAAATTCGCCGGAATTGTATTTGACAAAATGTAAACAATTTTGTCTTGAGTAGAGTAGAACTCCTGGTAAAAGTCCGGCGAATTTTTTTGTATAGTTAATACCCTGTATATAATATGACATAGTATAATTTATTTTATAATTTAATAACATAACATTTCCTGTGGTCCACCCGTGTAGTTCACCCAGGTGTAGCATGGGTAACGTTTTACTTTTTTATGTTGGTAATGTTTTACATCATAATAATTAAATACCCTAATTATTATTTTTTGGTCTGATAATTCTATAATAATACTATAACTAAACTTAGACTTACTTACTTATCGCATGGTTAGTGGCCAACCTATTGTCAGAGTTGTTCAGGCCGCCTGTAGGCCTCTGACATGGCTGTAAAACGACAACAACCGGGACCGACTACTAAACGTGCTCTCCGCGGCACGGAGGAGCTCAGATGAAATATACCACTACCGGTCACCCATCCTAGTACCGACCGCGCCTAACGTTGCTTAACCTGCACGATCACGACCATGCTCGCAACAAAAAAATATAGGCTACGAGAAGAACTTAGACTAAGAAGAAAAAACGAAAGATAAAAAATTGGGTTAAGTCCCCCACATCCGGCAGTGTACCCAAGAGACTGGCTACGTTGCCCCGTTGGATAGCTAAGCTAATCCGCTGGGCCAAATAGGAGTCAGTTCTAGGGTCTTTTGACGCGTCCATTGGTACCATTGGTAATGTTTTACATATTGCCTACCAATATTCTTCATTAACCACCCCAGACAGGCTAAAATGCCTGTGCAAGGAGTGTTCCACCACAATGGTGCAAATGTGGATTCGATCAGATGACGCTTGCGCCAGTCTCATGCCTAGCCTTTGAGTTTGTCGCTTCCATTATTTTTCCCATGATCCTATACTTCGAGCTGATCAGAGCGTGAAATCTAAACCGATGTGCTATCGCTATACATCACTGTAACAACTTTTAATCTATCTAATACAAGCACAAGTTGCTTTACGTGACTTATCTATCATCTGATTCGTCCCCAAATTGCCTATTAGCAATTATACGATACTAGTGATTGAATGCGACATCGCTTGTAAGCAATGATAGATATATCCGTTTATTCCCTGAAACACTACTGCGTATCACTACGGTGACAAATTTGCACCGATTCCGAAGAATGGAGGTTTATGCATTTGCTACAGCCTAGGTATTTACCGCATTTTAAGGTTAATTTGACGACTAAACATTTTCCAAGACTTAAAACTAACTTAGACTTAACTTGTATCCACTCAAGCATTAGTTGAGCCAGGTGCACATTGCCAATAGTATTATGGAGTGAATTAAATATGTATTTTATTTTATTTTTTGTGACGATAAAGTGTTTTTCTTTTTCAAAATATTTTTCAAGCTGGATTAATTAATTACCATACGTCAGTTTAAAGAGTGTTTAATAAAATAAACATGATTTATTTATAACTAATAGTTTTAAATTGTAAAATCGCGGGCTCAGTTCATGTAAATTAACAAACACTTGGGGCCCATTTAGAACACCCCAATCGAATTTAAATTTTAAATAGATGCTTAGAATTAAAGGGTACATTCAAAATCAATTAGAGTCTATGGAAAGGTATGACAGAATACATTTACTGACTGTTTACTTACAAGGACGATGTTTGCCAAGTTACTTTTGATGGGAAGTGACGTTTACCATTTTAATCACAGGTGGTAGATCCTAATGTGTAGGATGGCCTGGGTTGGTTCCACCCTTTTACCTATTTCTGCCGCAAAGCAGCAATGCTTGCATTGCTGTGTATCGGTTTGAAGAGAAAGAGAGCCAGTGTAATAGGGTATTTGACAACAATCAAATATTAAATACCTACATTTCATAAAAATAAGAAAATAGACATAAATTGATGGTCAAATGTGAAAACAGAATTAAAATCCGTTGAATAATAAAATAGCTACAGGCAATCAAAAATCAGACGGTAGAAAGAGACTGCAATAGATAATTGTGACGTCACTGTTATATAGCGCCATACAAGCAAGTCCTTGGCTACATAATAAGGAATGTTTTGCTAGAAACGGACAGAGCATCCCCCCACTACTAACTTTAACCATTAATATAGCCGATGTTAGTTGAGATATCGATAAACGGATTTCAGATCCATCTTCAGGATGTCCATGTAAGTTGATAGATGCAATAAAAAAAGTCAAATATCCTATTATTATTACCGACACCATTTAAATCCTCAAGGTAAGCAGCGCATCGAAAACCCTCTAAGAATATTATTGTGAGGTGAGATGTCTATGGGCGACGGTGAAAAAAAAAGAAATTATTTGCATTTTGGCAATTTGTTGGAATATAGTACGGGTTGTTTAAAATAACTCTTCCATCCAATGAGCTGCAACGTACCATAACAACAACCATTAAATACAAGTCTCCATTATTTTATGGCGTCGATTAAGTACTCCATTTTTAACAGAATCCTCATCATCAGAGTATTTGTATTCGAAATAATAATAAAGCGTTTGGTGATATACAAAATACCTATAGCTAAGGTAACTATACATGTTTGCTGAAAAATCGTAGACACAGAAGCGTCTTGAAAACGATCAATACAGGTAATCTGTTACCCATCTGTTAACAGACAGTGCTAATCGAAATCTGGGAAGGAGAGACGATGAATATTTATATCAGTAACCTCTGGAACATCGCTCGTGATTAATTTCACTACAGTTAGGTACTAACGAATATTACTATGGATGATGGCACGTTGTTCGATCTCGATAAATAATTGCTTGTTTTTACCACTGTTATAACATAATGATGACTCTGGTGGAAAAATTTGCAGCAGAGAGCTAGAAGGAGATGAGACAAGACTTTGAGAAGCTCCTGGATCTGATCTCATACGGCTGGTTTCTTTGGGTTTCCACCAAAGTTTGAAGTTGTGAGCACTTAGAGCACTCGCGGCGAGGTAATTAGCGTGAAAATTAATTAATTCCGAGCGTTTGTTTTGCGTGACCGTTGCGACAAAAGTCATTTCTCGAGTGAATTTGATTGGTAAGTGACATTGTGACGACATCACGATGCGCGTATTCTTTCGGTCTTGTCTCTTAGGTGATAGGTAGGAAAGGAACAGGTATAATTATATGAATACTAGATAAGTGCAAATACGTATAGTGTAATTTAATAAGATATGGCGTTAACAGACTCAAGTATATCTTATTAGGGCTGTAGCCAGATATGCTTTTGAGGTTTCGAACCCCCCTGGTTTGATCTGAATTTTTAAATATGCTTACTTAACTCTAAAGGTGAGGATTTAAACAAACCCCACGCTTCAGGTTTTAACTGCTAAGGAAGTCAAACAAAACACAAGTAAAACGTACACTAAGCAAAACAAACTCCCTGGTAAGTAAATCATAGCATTTCATATTGAAACGAATCAGAAAACATAGATGTGGGTATATTTCGTACTAGTTCGTACAGAGTTCGTACACAAGACTATAGGTATAGGATTACGAAGATATGTTCGGTTTTCGATTGAATATGAATGCCATGAACTACGCCAGGAGGATTAATCTGGACCGTTCTTTCTCAGTGAGAAATTATAGAGACGGTAATAAAGCGGATAGGCTCATATATTTTATCGACCGAAAACTTTGCTAGAAGTGCTACATTCCCGCACTGAATGTGGGAATTATTACCCACACACGACCGGAACCACTCAATAATCGAGTTACTACCTACATATTATACTGAATACGAACAAACTGTATCTTTTAGTCGAGTAGTTTTATTTAAGTACGTCATGTTATTTTATATTATTATTTTAATACAAGAACATCTCCAAATAATTGAAAAAAAAACAATTTCAAATATTTAAAGACGTAGTTATTTAGATTTTGAAATAATTAAATTTCACGCGTCGGCGTCGGTATAAAATAGTTCATTCTTTTTCATGGACCTAGATACGTATTCCTAGGAATATGTATGGAATTCTCACTTACCATTTACATATAACGAGATAGACTACTTACTGTTTAAATTATTATTTTATACTACTATGTATTGTCGGGATGCAATTGTTTATACATACGCAACTTAACCGTTTCTAAGTAGGCAACATAGCACTGCTCTTTTCTCTCTATTTATTAATATACTTTTATGTTACATCTGCTCAAAAATCGACAGAAATCTAGGCGTAAAGTTTCACCATTTTCGCCAATCTTTTACCGCCCTAGGGCGGCAATCTATTACCCACGATCGGAAGTACTCGACTTTTATACCAATTACAAACAAACTGTACCTTGTAATCGAAACATTTTATATGAGTAGTAAAGATATTTTATGATTAATATTTTAATATAATTATATCTCGGTTTAATTGGAATAATACAGTTTTAAATATTTAGAGACGCTGTAATGACTTCTAATAAACTGGTATCGTTACCTACATCTGCCTGTGATACTTTTAACGGTAGTCAGTAGATGGCGCTATTGTTAAAAATCAATTGGTGCGTGTTATCAATTATTTAAAAATATACTTAAAACAGCACATACCTTTGAAATTATTGTCAAAAATCATAATTATAATTTTAATGACACAAAAGGTTGATTTATTTGAAAGTACAGTTTCGAAAATTGTATTAACATTTCTATTGGCCAAGGAAACTTCAAAAGCGCACTCCATTTTGTTTCATATTCAATAATTCTACATTCATAGATTTTTGAAATTACTTTTGCTTTCACTTTTTTTGAAATTACTTAGTCAAGAAATTACTCCACCAGATATTGTCGAAAGAACACTAGGAGTCGCAAGTAATTTCTTACCAAAAAGTAGGTAAGTATTTGTAGTGCTTAGTTATAATATTTTTTTTATTTTCATCGCAGATATAACAAAAAATATCGTGTTTAACTCGTGCGAGAGGACCAGGTGTCTTAGGTAAACAATTTAAAACAAATCAATTAACGCCTACTGAAACAATAAAAATATTATCTTGATGTAGTTAGTGGGCATGCACCAGTAAATTTTATTATTCCTTTATGCGATAGCGAATCAGCAGTTTGGTGCACAGACGGTTATTCCCGGTGGTTCGATTAATCTGACCATCCGTTGTAAATTTCCTCATGTATGTATGTAAGAACTACGTTCGTACTTATCTACGACATTAACCATGTAGATATATCTTGGTGTTACGCTATTTTCTTCTAATCATGTGGCTTAAATTTTTTATTTGTATGGACTTATTTTTATATGGACTTCTTGGAAATAACACGCAGAAGTAATATAGGGATTTATGGCTAACGATCAACCAATATACCTAATTAAAAAGGTATGTTTGTTGTCCATACATAGCGCATTATAGTCGACCGCCCGCAGCGCGGCTTTGCACGCGCGATTAACTTTTTTATTAATATCCATCGACCGTGGAACTAGCTTTGACGTTATAACACTCTACCGGAGAGATGATCCGGTAATCCACTTCGGAGCCTTTCCCTACTATTTTAGGGTAGCTAGCAACGAACTCTGTAGTCTATGTACACATGGAATACTAACTTTAGACAATAATCTCACTACAAACGGTTCCAACTTCCGACGTTACGTACAATTCTGGTAATAATGAAACTAGTGATCCCCGATAGTTAATACGCCATAGGTCAGCACGTCTCCGCGTACTTGGTCATTTCATCATCATCAGCCTATTAATGTCCCCACTATTGGAGCAGTCGGTAAATGTACTTAAGTTTTCGAAAAACAACCGAAAAACTTATTGGTACATGGCATTGCATGGTTTCGAACCTGGACCCCCGCCACGGTCCGGGTGGCATGGGAGCCACTAGTCACCGACTCGATCAATTTACAACGTTAATTTTTGAAGCTTTCGCACTACAAAAAAAAAAAAACTACACCAATTCCAAAATAGTAGAATTAAAATAACGAAATACACATAAATAAATATACATTTAAAATAATTAATTATTAATTGAATTACAGTTGTAACTCCTCTCCTGCACCCTGCACTAAAGTTTGGTACAAGTAATTTTTCCGCTTTAGATCAATTTCCATATTTTATAAGTTCTTTGGTAAGCAAAGCCGCCAGTAAGCAAGAATTATCCCTACATTAGGGCGAAAGTATAGGGTAATAATTATTCATGATGACATAATGCAGTATTTGTAGTATCATCACCAGTTTTAGACCCCATTTAAATTATATATAAATATTTATACCCCAATAAAATTGTTGCCAAATTTCTTTTAAATGGGATATATGCGGCCAAATTTTAGGTATTAAATATTGCTTGAAAAACAGCCATTACATAATACAGACGGACGCATTGATTGCCGTACACCATAGTCTCACCATAAGGGTTATTTTTTACCGTTAAAGTACCCCAAAATAAAACGCGTAGAGGTTAATACCTTGTAATTTTTGCGACTTCCTCTAATCATGATTTTCCCTTGCAACTGATAAAGTAATAAGATTTTTATACTGAATTAGTAAGATTCGTAAAAATAAATAGAATTTAGAAGTACCGTTTGCGAAAACGTGACCCAAATCAAGCAGGTTAAGCACATAAGTTTAAAGAAATAAAAACAGCGTAGCATACTGTTTTTTAGTATCAAATTCCGCAATCTCTGTTTTGAACATAACTTAGAGATAACAGCAAGCAGATTATCTTAAAAGAACAAACTTTCTATATAAAATTTTAATTTGCAGCGTACACAACTGAACAACAAAAAAGTAGGCGAAGAATTTGTTCGTAATCTCGAAAAGTGCAAAAATATGAACCATTACATTTTCATTAATGAAATATGGTGGAACCTCGTTTGGTTATATAAATGGGCGTTGCGGGACTACAAGTATTATGTTATCATAATCATTCAGCCCTCTATGGGTATAGTCGTGATAATTTACGACCATTGCTACGCTGTCTTCACTTACGAGTCTTACGACTTGTACCGACAGGCTAAAAATCAACAGATGTAAAGTCCGACCATGAATAATACTATAAACAGTGCGCCCGCCATGTTGCGGAATTTTATGTGAACTAATTTGTAATTTCCGCGGTGCGCAGAGCGAAATATAATAAATATATATTTTATGGGAAGCAGAGTAAGCGTAATGTTAGTGGTACAGTCAACCACAAGCTATAGTATACCATCTATCAAAAATCTTCGATTAAATCTCAACCTTATGTGCAATATGATACATTTTATATTCTCAAATTTGGTCGACTATACCTTGTTGTTGAGAAACGTCGATCCCACGATCCCACGATGCACAAATTCATCATTCCACTTTGAACACTTAAAAGAAGAACTTTTAGGTGTTCAACGTGGAATGGTTAATTTGTAGTGTAGAATGAAAATGTGGAAGCTTTTAACCGAAATTATCTCCGAAATCACAAACGAATGTACAGCGAAAGAGGCATCGCGTCAACCGACCGATTTGATTTGACTTTTGACATTTAGTTTTTATGAACCGGCAAAAGGTTTGCCCATACAGCCAATTCCGACGTAGTAGAAAATATACAAAAATTAGATTGGATTTGTCAGCTTCGAACCTAGACAACTAGATAGAGGTCGCGCACGAACCTAGACAACTAGAAAACTAGTCACCTCTACAATTTTAACTTTATATGTATCAGTATCGAATACACGATATAAAAAAACTAGCTGTTGGCTGTGACCGTTTTGTACAGTCACGGATCTAGTGTTTTTTTATCTGGCTGAAATATGAACATGACGTGTAAGGAGAGAGAAAAAAATGTCAAGTTTGTAGATAGAAGTATTAAAGACAGAGCTCATCTCTGTACGCAAGAAAACAAATCATAAGGTTTTACAGGAATAGTATTACAATATTTATTTTTTATTATAGTATTACAATATTGAACTCGTACAATAATATTGAATTTTTTCACCGTTAAATTTTCTCAGTGTATTTAATTCCTTGTGTTCCTGTTGTGCTGACCCTATTCCGAGCAGTGGGTGGCGAGCTGACAAATGAGTTCATTGTTTGTCCCGGCCCGTTTTTTGCCCGCTCCCAGTTCCCACATGGGTAATACGGACTCTAGTTTGGGTAAACTAAAAGCACAAAACTATAGATGAACTAGCACAGGCGCAAAAGGCAGTTTTTTTTTAAAATGAGTGGGAATGGGTAAATTCCACAACGACAGATATTTTCAAATATTATGTTAGTGACGAACGTTGATTAAGTTCATTTGCTTTAGATGCCATTTTTGGAATTCATAATTATGAATTCCACATGCCACATGGAAATACGAGTATTATTTTTGTGGAAAGAAAAAAATCCCAATAGTCGGAGGATCGGACTTCTGAGAGCTTATCTCATTAATCAGACACCTGTGTAAAAGGGAACGATAGATTTCTTCGAATTTTTCCATTTGCCAACGGAGTTATATGGTATTTTTGCCGAGCTCGTACGGAAACCATCATGAAACCGTTTACCAGACATCTTCGCCGGTCTTTGGCAGTTTTTAGAGATGCATCGTCTTTGCTTCCTTGTTTCGCACTTTCATGTGTCGATTTTAAGTGGTAACGAAACGAACGAAAACGAGAACTTCCCTAACTTTTGAAGTTGGAACAACTGCATTCACAGATTTTGAAAAAATGGGCAGTTCACACATTTTTATGGTGGCAATCTAACTTTTTTTTTTAAAGTGTCATAAAATCTTAATTGTTATGTACAATTATTTAATGTGAAAACTTGCTTGTCCAATCCTCCTTCCATTGTGTGCGTCTGCTCTGCCCCCAGCCTCTAGCCTGAAATTCTGTTACAGTCACACGATTGGTGGCTTGGTTTTCGAGACCCGTTGTCAAAATTTTCGTTTCATGACTGTCAAACTGAATTCTACGGGATAAGCTCTCTGATCGGACAACCGGGAACAGAAAAAAACAATGAAATGCAGGCAGGTACGTGTTATGTTATGGGTAAGAAAGAAGTATAGCTACCTACTCACTGATGTATGATACTGAAATAAAATATTAGAAATTATACAGTAATTATATTGAAACTACAAACAAAATTTAAGGAAAAGAAATATCATACCATGTGACTCTGTAGATCACAAGGCAAATGATAATACCTAATTACTTATTTGGAGACAAAATGCATGACTTTGTCCAAATATTATTATTCGGCAGGCACATGAGCAAGCACGAGAGGTGACTATTTGATTTACGGATAACAATGTGTGATTGGGATTAATTTGTAGATAGTTAAAAGTTTTGATGACGTCACACAACGGGTGAACTTTCCCTCCGGGAATCCCTTTCTGATTTTATTAAAGTATTTTGATTTTAAACTTATTCATGTTTGACGACCATCCGGGTTCCATTTTCGAGTTAGTTAGTACCATGTGTAGATAGAATAGAAGTGCTTGTCTTAAAACTGTAATAGTTTTTTTAGTCTGGGTCTTTATCATATTACTTACCCACACACATAATTATTATAATGTGTGGGTCTCTGACTTAGGGATTTAGGGAATCATAATCATAAATATTGAACGAGTTGTTTATTAGTACCTACGTCTTGTCTTTAAATCGAAAATTTTCTGGAGCAAGTTCCTATCACCCGTTCGTAAATGTTTACTAAAATATAGCATACTCGTAACTCTCACGTCCATAATCCCCGAGGAGGTAGACAGAGGAACCACCTTCCACCTTCAGCAGACAGGTAGTTCCCACTTTTCGCCGTAAGATTTGATGGGCAAACGTTATAGGTGGCGAGTCTATAGCAGTCTACTAGATGATCCACAAAATCTCTTAGCCGCCTCGTACGAGACCCATGGGAATAGTTGGGGTGGTGCTATTCTTTATGGCCGGCACGACACGGCACGGTTTACTAAAAATTCGACAATATAGGTAATCGTAATTCACATAGAACTTGCCTTTCAATTACGACCAAATTCCGAATTCTGAATCAAAGCCGAAAACAATGGAAGGTACCTACTTTCCATTGTTTTCGGCTTTGAAAAAAGTTTTGGCCTTTTAAATATTTTTTTTTAAATCCTTGAAACCTCAAAACTCTTCAATACGAGTATATAGCCAAAAGGGCTCCCTACAGACATTTTCAATGTTAAAAAGTAAAACGTTTATACAATCGGGCGTGTTGTAAAGCGGCTGAACGTCGTCTTTCAGCTGTAAGGCGCCGTTTTACAAAATGACCAGCGGTTTTGTAAAACAGTGGATAATACAATCGGACTGCGACATGTAGGTTCATATGTGGAGCAAACGGTGCGCTGTCCATACACATTAAAACTCTTTAAATACTCTAGCGACACCTGCCTGTGAATAGTATGCGCGCGGTCGCGTTCGATTCATTATTTTGGGTCTCACTTATCTAAATACTAACCCGTCTTCTGTTAATCTTTCGTTAAAATGCCTCCCGGTATAATTCAGAATTCCGGGACGATTAATAACCCTCTGGAAGTCATTGCAACAAGCCATAATGGAACTTTAATCAATGACTTGAGGGTTGAGACGGCTAACAAAGTGTGCCCCATTGATCACCTCAACTTGGATAATGAAGCGACAGTACAAAATGGCGCGAACAAAGTAAACGGAGAAGCCAGCGTCGAGAAAGAAAAGCTCGACAGAAAAGCTCCACGTAGGATTATAAGGCCGAAATTTTTGAAGAATCATGAATCAAAGGGATATTTGTATGATCGTTTGTATGACTCCGATTGCCCAAGGGTGGTAAGTAACTTTTTAAGTACTTACTTTTTTTAAAATAAAATATCAGTTTAGAGGCTTTGGTACACGACACGGTGACCATGTCAGTCTCGTTAGGGTCTCTAAGAAAAGGGAAAGGAAGCTGAAGTGGTATTAGGGTCAGCCCTCACTTTGAGAGCCAAAGTACTTACTTAATCGTCAGTTTCGTAATAAAATTAGGTAAGTGTTGGCTAGATCATCGAATTATCTATAATTATTATTTATGAAAATGAAAAAGTTTATTCACTTATTACAATGCACAAAAATAGGACCTCCGACTAGGTCGAAACCTGTATCTTGGAAGTCGGGACTCCGTCGCACTTTCCGTGCAAGCATATGACAATTTAAAACATTACATTAGTGTAACTATATTCTAAACCTAAAAGGAATTTGGAACAAGTTAATCAAAAGGAATTTAGGAAAGTTAATGTTTAAGAGTGTGTGAGGGTGGGAGTGTGTTAGGTGGTGTGGGAGTGTGTAATAATGTAAGTGTGCATCTGTAATGTAGGGTGAGTGTATTTATAGGTTCTAAACGAATAATATGTGATTTTTAAAAGTTATTTTGTCGAAAAGTGAGCTAAACATCAGTTAAAACGAGATAAATTTCAAAACGCCCTAAAAATGCCGAAAAAAAAGTATCATCACAGCTCAGATGATTTTTGGGCGTTGAACAGTTAATAAAATAAAATAATCTCATCCTCCTTTCCTCAAAGACATAGAATATTGTACAATAATACTACATATCAATGGTAAACAGGAAAAATAACTCTTTTTAGGATTATATGCCTTGGTTTAGTGGAAGACACAAACTGACTCTGTGGTTGTGGAATCCTGTCGCAATAAGTTTTTTGTTATGATTTCTTGGCTCGTAGGAATGTGTATTGGCATTGTACAACGCATTTGTAACGCTCTTTTTGTAAGTAATTTTGTGTACGTACAATAAAAAACCAGTGCGTCCTACCAGTAATGACCTACGGAGCCGAAACGTGGACACTGACGGTGCGACTGGTTCACAAATTGAAAGTCGCTCAGCGTGCTATGGAAAGAGCTATGCTCGGAGTATCTCTGCTGGATCGAATCCGAAATGAGGAGATCCGGCATAGAACAAAAGTTATCGACATAGCTCATAATATTGGCTAGCTGAAGTGGCAGTGGGCCGGTCACATCTGTCGCAGAACCGACAACCGCTGGGGTAGACGAGTTCTGGAGTGGAGACCGCGTTTGGGCAAACGTAGTGTGGGACGCCTCCCTGCTAGATGGAGCGACGATCTGCGCAAGGTGGCTGGCAGCGACTGGATGAGAAGAGCCGAAGATCGGGCTCAATGGCGCGCCCTGGGTGAGGCCTATGTCCAGCAGTGGACTAGAATAGGCTGCTGCTGATGATGATGATGACAATAAAAAATAAAGAAATATTGTAACAACCATTTACAAGTAAAGCAATAAAGAACTAACTTTACTGTGTATTAAGTAATAGTAACCTTTTTCATATCTTCACACTACACTGTCGCTAATATCTTTAATGTCCAATTAACTTCAGAAGTTGCCTGGAAGAGATCGCTTTAAGCAATAAGCCTTTGTACATATCGTGCTACTATTCCGGTAGTTTTTACTTTTCCTGTATTTGTGTACAATAAAGTGTTTCTATATATCTAAAGGTTGGCAAATTAGTTCCAGTCCAGATAAAACATACTTAACTACGGTGTATTGACTAACACTGATATCATACCGTGTGACGATGCTACTGATTTTATTGCCAGGTGATTTGTGGCGTCCAAAAGATATTTACTATGTGACAAACTAGCTATCAAAGTTAGAACTTCCCTCCCTCCCGTACCAGAAGGTTTACATGACCTCCGCGGGGTGGGCGAATCAAAGTCAGGGCTCCTATATTTATTATTGCGTCTCATAGAAAATCCACTAGAAAAACAAACAGTAGTGACGAGATTTCACGGTAGATTTAGTTACTGTTTATGTAAACTCATATAAATTATATCTCATGCAAGGTTTTTAAATGGCGGCTTTTAATTTACGAGTTGGTTTTCAACATCATTATGGCACTTTTCAAAGTCCTCTGATGTGATAGACAACAAACTTAATGTCACGAGTTCAGTGTCGTACCCAAAATAATCACATGACTCGCAATTATTATATTCTATAAGAGCATCGGTGGCCTAGTGGCTAGGACGCCGGACTCCCATGCGGGAGGTCCGGGTTCGTAACCATGCCATGTACCAATGAGTTTTTGGGATTTTTTGAATATATGAAATATGAAGATATGAAATAAAAAATAAGCTTATAAAATAAGGAAGCTTAGTAGACCTAGCTGTAAAATTGTTTGTGGAAATAAGGTATTTTCAACCCCCGATCGATTGAGAAAGGGGAGTTATTATAAGTTTGATGCGTTTGTATGTGGCACCCTAACACCCCTATTAGCACTAACATTTACATAAACAGCGTCGGTGGCCTAGTGGTTAGGACGCCGAACTCCCATGCGGGAGGTCCGGGTTCCAAACCATGCAATGCCATGTACCAATGAGATTATCCGTTTTTTTTCGATGACTTACGTACATTTACCGACTGCTCTAACGGTGAAGGAAAACTGAAAGTGAAATGAAAAATTTCCGAATGTGTGTGAAATCCATCAATCAGCACTGGGCCCGCTCTCGGTGGATCATGGCCCGTACCCCCTTGGTCAAGGTGAGGCCTGCGCTGCAGCAGTGGGGACATTAATAGGCTGATGATGATGATTATATTCTAAAGATTACATGTCAAAGTTGTCATCGAATTATGGAGGTTAACCGATGAGAAACCCGTGGAAAAGGAGGTCCTCACTCGCAAGTGGCGGTGGCTAGGTCATGTGCTCAGTAGAGCGGACGATCATCCCTCAAAATTGGCCCTGGAATGGTACCATCAGGTAAACGCAAGCCTGGTCGTCAGAAATCCACATGGCGCCGGTCAATTAAATACGAGGCAGCCACAATCCGAATGTTCTGGCAGGAACTCGAAGAGGCCGCGCAAGATCGCAATAAGTGGACAGCAATTGTTCGAGCCCTATAACCCAGCAGGGGGTGACAGGAAGAGAAGAAGTACATATACTTACATACTGAAATTATTAGAAGATATGTTCGTTTCAGAGACGTTTTCTCGCCAACTAAGCGCATAGTATAAAGTGCCGCAGGACTTCAAAGTTATACGGAACTTTCTTGTCGTGAGATGCGGGCGAACAAGTACCTAAGTGTGCAGATTTATTTCATAAAATGCAGGATATTTCGATCTTCTGCCTACAAAAAGCGTTTACTTACATTACACAAAAATCTAAAATAATATTAGTCGACTTACAGAATAAACGGCTTATTTTTTGTAGCGCATATAGTTAAGGTAAGCGCACTAGGTGTATAGCATCCGCTGTCAAGCTATACGAGAATATTACTCAATAACTAACTTATGAATATAATTGTAAACAAGTATTTATTTAAGTATACATCTTCTTCTAAGTCGTTTTCCTCAATTTCTGAGGATCGTGATCATTCTAATGAATTAAGCACATAGAACGGACTCTCATTTCTCACACTGGTTATCTCAGTGTGCAGGTTTCCTCACGATGTTTTCTTTCACCGTCCGAGCAGTCGGTAAATGTACGTAAGTCTTTCGAAATAACCGAAAACCTCATTGGTACATGGCATTGCCTGGTTTCGAACTCGGACCTCCCGCATGGGAGTCCGACGTCCTAGCCACGACGCCACCGACGCTCTTATAAGTATACATAAGTAATTATTTTTATAATGTATAAGTAGGTACTTACTCGTACACACTTAGGTAAGTTTTTAATTCGCAAAAAGGAAATCGATTAAAAATATTGATTTAGCCTAAAAGTTACAAGTAGTTTTTAGGTAGAAATAGTACAAAATAATAAAGTACAAATATGTGTACCTCTATTTAATACCCAAAACGTACCCACGTCTCGATAACCGAACACACAATGCATAAGAAATACAAAATTAAGTTACTTGAGTACACACGTTCCATAACAAATAATCCATGAATTTTCCTCGTCTGGTTTCCCATTTGCAGGACCACGCGTTACCGATTTGCTGTCCCAAATCACTTTTCGTGCGTTGGCTCGTCTCGGCGCTGTTTCATTCGATATTCGAGTCACGCAAGAAAATATTTACTGCCCGGGAACGATATGTGATCCTACATATCTTTATACCTAGGTAATTGGCTTGGATGTGTTTACAGAGAGGAATTTAAGAACAAGCAATTTGTAGTGTGCCTTGCGTAATGATGTTTTTTCTACGGCATGTTTATTTAGACAGCTAAATTCGCTATTACTGTTCTCAAGAAACGTAAACATTATTCTCTCTCTAGTTTAGTTTCTCAAGAAAATGTAGGCAGCTAAAGTATTAATCTGTGTTATGGAGATCACAATTTAAAAAAACAACCGGACTATTGCGAGTAGTATCGCGCTCTAAGGGTTCCATACAAACTTAATTGTGTAGATAGTTAGTTAGGTACCTACCTAAGAACCCGGAATTATTTTAGGGGGCCACGGGTTAGGCATTCGGCGCCTGAAGGCGAGAACACGCTTCGCCCTACGCGGGTCTCGGCCTTCGGCCTCACCCAAGCTATCTTAAAATCCCTGCTTACACATAACTTGCATTTTCTTTTTGGCCGCCATCTTATATTTTTATCTCTTGTTATGTCTCAGGATTCCCTACAACTTTAGTTCGAGAAGACCCCATCTACTATTGTAGTTTCTGTGGGCTAATAATCTTCCATATTCTGCCAGTTTCATAGTATGAAATTGAAATTCACTTAGTTTTCCTGGTTAGATATCAGATCCTCAAGATTAGATGTCAAAAACACACGAGCACGAGGAAACAAAATTCCTCGTGTTCCATCTGGGTGACCCGACAAAATTCTCAATTATATATAAAAAAACCGGATCCAAATCGTATCGTCCGTTGTAAGTAGGTTTGAATGACAAACTTAGCCTTGTAGTGTAAAAAAATGTTTTTTCCATACATTAATCTATACCACGGTCTGAGTATCATTTACAAGTGTAAGTTTGTAATCATAAAAAAATCGGATCACCTTTGGTATGTAGGATTGAATGACAAACTTAGCTTTGTAGTGGAATTTTTTTCCCATACATCGGTCTATACCACGGTCTTTGTTTCACCAAGAAAATGTAAGTTTGTAATCGCATAATTAGGTTTTTTTGGTGATATAATTACAAAATAACGATTTTCGTATTTTTTCCTTTACTTGTGCTGTGAGACCTTGCTTCGTGCTAAATTTCATGATTTTAGGTCAACGGGAAGTACCCTATAGGTTTTTATGAGCGAGTTTGTAATTGTCAAAATATGCGACTTATATAGCCGTATCGTTTGATTGCATTTAGTATTTTTTACAGCACCAAGGGACCATAGACCTTAGTATTTGGTATTAATTTCAACTTGATACATCTACCCGTTCCTGAGAAAAAGCGTACTGATAGACGGACAGACAGACAGACGGACAACAAAGTGATCCTATAAGGGTTCAGTTTTTTCCTTTTGAGGTACGGAACCCTTAAAATAGTTTCATTTAATTCCACAATATGGTGAGGGTTTTTAATTTCTTGTCAAGCTAAATATTCAATTAATACTGGCCACTAATTTAAAGTGCTGGCCACAAAAATGCCGTTTCCGAAACAAATATAAACGATGCTCAATTCTTTTCGTGCCTTTTCACGTCCTTTTCATTTTAAAGATAGCGTCGTGAGAAAGTGTCTATAAAAGTAGCACGAGTTAGAATTTTATCACTTTTGGCACGAATTTTTCGGACCAAATCCGGAATAAATCATTTTTTGCTGATAAAGTATGCTGTTCATTAATAAAAAAGTATCCTGTTATGAATGAAATTGTTTGCTTGTCCACAGCCGATACCATGCAACGAGCGGCTGTGCCTGGGCAGCGTTATGTCCATCCCCGGGCGAGGGGACGTGCCCCGCGACCCCACAGAGATGCTCAGCGATGCCAAGGACTTCTTCGGACAGTACTACGCTTCTATTCGGAGGTGAGCATTCTACAGTCTCCCTTCTTCTCAGGGCCTGATTTGCCATATAAGCTAAACGGGGTAAAGCCTAGGGCACGCGATCTCTGGGGGCTTGGCGACTAGTGATTGTGAGCCAACGTCAAAAATAAGAGAAAAAAATATCAAATTTTCAAAAAGCTATGTCGCAAGCTGACGGAATATACTCGATATTTCCATACAAATAAGTAGGGGAACATGGGGGGGAAATAGGATAGGGGATAAAAGCAGATAGCATTATGTTTCATACTTCCAGCTACCGTTGTAACATTCGAGTAGGTTAGAAAGCATTTATAGATGGTGCTTATCTCGTATACAAATGGAGATCGGTCTGGTGTTGTTTATTGCGTCGGCGCTTGAGAAAATAAAAAAAAACACGTAAGTGAAGTAATATTTGTTTGTTTGTTTGTAGTCTCTTTATTATACGCAAAAAAATACACAGAACATATAAAAAAATTCATTAAAATATGTACAAAGGGATGTAAGGGGGGTCACCAACATCTAGACCTCCAAATGCCAAACTCACCTGCACGTGGTGCATCCTGCCGATTAGCGAACGAGTCCCTGGCGACCGACTAGTGGCGGTATAACCACTCAAATTCTGGCTGGGTTAAAATACCAGAGGCACGATGACGGGCAGCAGCGTCATCAGGGCAAGCGACCCGGCTACTGCGATCGCCAACCCGCAGGCCTAGCGTGGCGATTATGGCATTACCTCCCATGGATAGCGCGCGCAAGGTGGCTGGCAGCGACTGGATGAGAAGAGCCGAAGATCGGGCTTAATGGCGCGCCCTGGGAGAGGCCTATGTCCAGCAGTGGACTAGAGTAGGCTGCTGATGATGATGAGACTACTTTTATAAAGGTATATTCTTAATTATTTTAGCAAATATCAAATTTATTGACTACCTGTTTGAATGTGAATAATTTATTTCGGAGCAGCGTCTATTGGACAAGTTATTTACGCTTTTGTTTCACAAATTGATCGATACATCTACCTAATAATTTTATTTGTAAAAAAGTACATGTGGGGTGTAACCGGATGGGGTGAAATCGGATATCCGGTTTCATAAGCCTTACCAATATCATTAAAGAAAACCATAATTAATACCTTATTTTAAAGGAAACGTAAAAGGAAAACAGACCAAAGAGAATACCAAATAAAAAGGAAACAGAAAAGAGATTAACGAGAAAGATGCAGAATACTTTAATTGTGATGAGAAATATAGCTACAGAACGTCTGCAGATGACTTTTTGGATACACAGTTTGTTTAAAATATGCCTACATTTGCCATAATTAAAGATATTTTTTTTTCTTAACTATCCGGTGTTATCCCACCTTCCCCTACTAGTTGTCACCATAACTATCCGGTGTTACCCCACCTTCCCCTACTAGCTGTCATCATATGACCTGAAGATACACTAGCGCCGCAGTGAGTGAAATTGGCGTATGTTCCCGCAACTAGGTAATTGTGAAGACCATAGTTAAAATTGTTGGAAATAAAATTATCACTCACTGTATTATTATTATTAGGTGGATTTCGATGCGTTGCTAACCTTGAGACTTAAGATGGAATGTCTCATGTGCCGGTCATCTCTCCCACAAGCATTCTTTTTGAATTGTTGGAAATAAAATTACATATCCATTCACTATTTTACCACAGCTCATAGCAGCATCTTGCCAATTATAATTTAAAATCCCACATTGTTTCCACAGAGCCAACACGCCAGCGCACGAGGCGCGCTGGCAGGCCGTGCAGGAGGAGGTGGCCAGGACCGACACCTACCAGCTCACCACCACCGAGCTGGTCTTCGGCGCCAAGCTGGCCTGGAGGAACGCCAGCCGCTGCATTGGCAGGATACAGTGGTCTAAGTTACAAGTAAGTTGGTTGTTGAATAGTATTTTTTTAAATAAATCATTTATTCACAGAGAAATGTGTAGTCATAATAATATACACGTAAATAACAAAATACAACAATAGATACATACCCATTATAACTACTTAAATTCAAAGCCTACTTAACTTTAATAATGTTTACCTTATTTCTGAAATACATTACAAGAAAATTAAATCGATGATTTCTAAAACCCCACAACCCTACATGTTACATAGACAACATTTTTCAGAAATCAATAAAAACTGATAGGTGGATGTTCAGATAGTATGAAACCTGTACCTACTAACTCAATTCTGTAAAAAGTGTAACATGTGGGGTTTTAAAACTCATCGATTCAATTGTAATGGATGCTATTACTGACTGTTATTCCAACTACATATATGAACAATTGTCACCTGCTGTATGTACAAGATTTCTCGCTACTATTATAATTGTCTTGTTTTGTGAACTTTTTCCTTGAATAAACCAAAGCCTGTAACGTGAAAACAGTGACTACAAAACTATTGGTAACAAACGTGTAACCTATGTCACATTTTTTAAATATATTTTTATTTTATTTCACAAAACAAATTCGACTAGGGCAAGCGTAGAATTATATATATAACGTTAACAAAATTTTGAAATAGAAATTCGGCGAAACAATTTTATTTCATTTATTCATCTTTTAGTACTTACAGCACACTTAGACATGTCAGTATACAGTACTAAAAATTAATACAGATTTATTGTTTATAGTGTAGGCATACAAACGAATATCTGGATCCGTTAGCACAATGCACCAGAGGCACCACAGTCAGTACAAAACGAAACCCATAAGTACCTACCTAATAATAAAAAATAATAATACTTAAACACTAATAGCTGCTGTAAAGGGACATTGTCAAATAATTAAAATTGTAGAAATAGTGAATAGTTGCTGTAAAGGGGCATTGTCAAATACATATTAAAATATAATTTATAATAATTACATGGTAATTTAGCTGCTTGTCGTATTGTCAAAGGGTAACTACAGTTAAAAATGTCAGTAATAGCTGCTGTAAATAGGCATTGTATATGTCATGCTGTGTTTACACGTTAAGGGTTACGACCTACCTCATAATTTTATATTGATTTTTCTGTAATTTCTCTGGTTGTAATCTGTTGTGTTTACTTATATATAAATAAAATAAAATTAGCTTACAGCACACTTAGACATGTCAGTATACAGTACCTCAAATTAATTCAGATTTATTGCTTATTGTTTATAGTGTAGGTATACAAACGAATATCTGGGTCCGTTAGCACAATGCACCAGAGGCACCACAGTCAGTACAAAATGAAACCCATAAGTACCTACCTAATAATTAAAAATAATAATACTTAAACACTAATAGCTGCTGTAAAGGGACATTGTCAAATAATTAAAATTGTAGAAATAGTGAATAGTTGCTGTAAAGGGGCATTGTCAAATACATATTAAAATATAATTTATAATAATTAGCTGCTTGTCGCACTGTCAAAGGGTAAATACAGTTAAAAGATGTCAGTAATAGCTACTGTAAATGAGCATTGTCAATATATATGTCATGCTGTGTTTACACGTTAAGGGTTACGACCTAACTCATAATTTTATATTGATTTTTATGCAATTTCTCTGGTTGTAATCTGTTGTGTTTACCTAATATATAAATAAAATAAAATTAGGTGTAGGTATTAATTAAGTATAGGTAATAAAAAAACACATATTAATATGAAGTTATTACATTTGTTCAAATCAAACGTTGTTAGGACAAACATTAATAAACCAACAGATATATAATATATTTACTAAATCAAGTAAGTACTAAGTAACCAAAACGAAGAAAGATGTTTCTGAAAGTTACATTTATCAGAACGAAAGAGTTGAACAGGTTGAAAAAAAAAACACTAAAGGCCGGAATCAATTATATTCGTTCTTGCAGAGCTTAAGTGAAGTACGAGTAAGAGGGAACTAAATGAATTTGCTGACTCTAATGAGAAAACTCCCATTTCGCGCTGCAACTAAAAAAACCGGGCAATTAACTAGCAGTTTGTAGAGATAAGCGGGTTCCGTCTGTATAATTCTATCTATAGTTTCGATTGTTAGTGTTTCAAAAACACTTTTTTTTAAAACGTTGCGGTACGAACTTTGTTAATGTTTATTGATACATTTATTTTACTTTTGATTACTGATAATGACTCTACGTCGGTGGCGTCGTGGCTCCTCCCATGCGGGAGGTCCCGAGATCGAAATCAGGCAATGCCATGTACCAATGTGTTCATCGGTTTTTTCGAAAGACTTACGTACATTTACCGACTGCTCTGACGGTGAAAGAAAACGTCGCGAGGAAACCTGCACACTGAGATAACCAGTGTGTGAAATGGGGAAGGCAATGGGAAACCACCCCATTAAATCTTCCACGAGAGTCGTTCTATGTGATTGATTAATTCCTTAGAATAATCACGACCCTCAGCAATGAGGAATACGACTTAGAAGAAGAAGAATGACTCTACGATCGGTTTATTTGATTAATATCGAAGAATTATGATGTAAAATTCGAAGAATAATGTAAAATTCTTAAGATCCATAAAAAGTTTACAATTCATTTCCTTGGAATATTCTATTCATAATACCCAAAACGACGAAAGCGCTTTCATTGTGGGCGGATTATCTGTGATCACAATAATTAATGGTTCTTCCGTATTTTGTATAGGGATCCCTACAAACACGAGGCAATTAGCTGACAGGTGTACTGTTTGTTCCAAGAAAAGTATTATGTCGTGTCATCCGTTGTGTTAACATTTCACTACAAGTTCTCACCTTTCAACTCAAAGACTTGCTCACTGCGTAGGTAAAGTAGTAGAACAGTTTTATTTTTATAGCTCCTTTCTCCGTTGTCTACCTATCTTATGATGGGGGCCGGGAATAACCCAGCGGCACTTCGACCCTTGAGGATCTTTTGTGCCTACCCCATTTTACACACTGGTCATCTCAGTGTGCAGGTTTCCTCACGATGTTTTCCTTCACCGTTAGAGCAGTCGGTAAATGTACGTAAGTCTTTCGAAAAATACGAAAAACTAATTAGTACGGTGTCCTAGCCACTGTGTCAACGACGCTCTTGAATTTACCTATATATATATACTTTTTTATCCACAATTTGCGTGTTGTAGAACACCACATGCATGTTACAAAAGTTTGTGATTTTTATTCAGCCTTTAAGATCCTGTATCAGAGCGTTGGAAGTTGCGATAAACTATGAAGCGTCAGTCGTTGAGCGGTTTTTAAGTATGGGTTTGGGTTCCGTTACAGATAAAGATAAGTACTGAAATATACTAGGCACTATAGGCTTTTGCGTGGTGCTATATATGTAGAGGGGTGCGAAGAATTTCTTGGCTACGGTAGGCTGTCAAACAAAACTATACTTGGCTACGTACAATATCCGGTCCATGTCGAAAGACGCTAAGCTAGAGGAACTGGAACAGGAACTCAGTCATGTGGGACGTCCGGCAGCGAGGTGGTCAGACGACATCAGGGCTAGAGCTGGAGTGACTTGGCTCAGAAGCACTGCAAATCGGGCTACATGGAAATATATAGGAGCGGGCTATATCCAGCAGTGGATGAATAAAGTCTGAAGAAGAAGAAGAAGATATATGTTACAGATTCTGTTGATAAACATACAAGCTAGACGGCCATCATTGATGGACGGATGTCTGATCGACGACAATGCGAATTGATAGATATGATAAGACAAAGTTGCTTGCTTATCGTATGGTTAGTGGCCAACCTATTTGTCAGAGTTGTTCAGGCCGCCCGTAGGCCTCTGACATGGCTTAACGACTGCTGTCGAACGACAACAACCGGGACCGACTGCTTAACGTGCTTTCCGAGGCATGGAGGAGGTCTGATGAAAATATGCAACTAGCGGTCACCCTTCCAGGTACCGACCGCGCCAACGTCGCTTAACCTGCACGATCACTTTCTGACCGTGCTCGCAACTAGGCTACGAGCTCCTATAAGACAAAGTGATAGTTGTAGACCATATTTTTTAACTATACAATATAGACATGCCCATCTTTTTATATTTTAGAATTAAGTATATTTGTAAAATCAAATCCACAATTATTTCTAACGAGGATAGAAGTGTGTAACCGAAATAGGCGAGACATGGTGGTGGTCTTGTGCCAGGAGCCGACACAGCACTCATGTACAAAAGTGTGCTCTGCATGGCTCCAAGAATCTATAATAGATTACCAAAGATAAGGCAATTAAATTTAATACAAATATACTTTATTGCACACCCAGGACATAAACAAAACATACAACATAAAGAGAGGTACAATACAATGTGCAGAAGGCGGTCTTATCGCTTTAAGCGATATTTTCCAGGCAACCTTCAGGTGATGGAAAAATCATAAGATACATAATATACGGGTGCAAAAGGCGTATGAAATAGATACTACCCTCAAATAAATAAATAACAATATTAAAATATGCAAACATAATATCATTAAAAAAAGATTAAATGACTTTTTGACTGACAAATGTATCTACAATATAAATGAATTTTTGTAAATAATGTAGAATTAATGTATTTTTCTTTAAATTTGTATGCCAATAATGGTAGAAAGTAGCAGGACTGTAATTTTTAAGACCTTTTTATCACCTACTTTCAACAAATAAATTTCTCTATACCTATATCTTTATTTCTATTTATCTTTATTTGTTTTTATTTTGAATTTAACTGTGTTTAAAATTTTATTTATTTAGTTACTTAAAGATTACTTTTTTTTTCCTTTATTTAAATAAAAAACTAATTTTATCGTAAAACATAATACTGGCATAAGCCACGGGGCTTGTGCGCCAGTAACGAATCGATCGTATTATTACCTATTTACAGTAAAGTTGACAATAAAATATAAATACTTAAATTACTATTGTTATAATTGTTATGTTAAGAAAAATTTCGTATGTTGCTATAGTCAAATATAAAGGGCCATACATTTATGTTACAACTTGTACCTACTTACAACCTATATTTATGAATGAATAAATAATTTGAATTTGAATTAGAAACTTTAATGTAAGAGTAGGACCCGGCTGCTAAGACACAGCGTATAAGCTAGTTAAGTAGCCGGGAAGTTCAAATTTAAGTGTAATTTATACATTTTTATTTATTTATTTAATTGGAATATCTAAGGCCAAGGACATAGTAATTAGCACGAATAATTACCCTTCGCCAACGGGTTTATTTATACGTTCTTTTCATTCAGTGGCTTTGGGCGACGAACGAGGGGCTTATAAAGACATGAACGAAACGAACTGTTAAGCCTTTCCGATTTGCCTTAGCATTTTGTAATTACGCCACTTATACAGATTACTCGGTTAAATTAGAGGGAACAATTTGACTTATTAAATTCACTCTGTTAACGGTCAAGTTGATTACCAACCATCCTTATTTCAATAAGGGTGATGGTTGGTAATGGTGAAGCTGATGAAAAAGTTTTGGTTTTTTTTTCTGCGGTTTCTTGTTTGACTATGAAAAAATATTATTAAAATAAATAAATAAATAAAATATTATTAAAATAAATAAATAAATAAAATATTATTAAAATAAATAAATAAATAAAATATTATTAAAATAAATAAATAAATAAAATAATCTTTATTGAAAATATCACAATACTTGTAAATCAAATAATAACCTGACTTCCAAACTAGGCGAACCTGTATCTTGGGAGCCAGTGCTTTCCCCAAAAAGCACTGGCTGGCACTACAAGGGGAGTATTATCTTATAGATAACTACCCAAGCACTAATAGTCACAAATTACCAAATATTATTACGAAAACCATTACATTTTGCTATTTTGATTTTTAAACTTCTATTATTCTTCAGTAGGTATAATATTTACTCATAGTTAAACAAGAAACCGCAGAAAATAAAACCAAAACTTTTTCATCAACTTCACCGTTACCAACCATTATTGAAACAAGGTTGGTTGATGGTAATAGTTTTTAAGTAGTCTCCTGAAGAAGTCTCTACCTATTTTAAAGATGCTGCAGTCTTACTAGTTTTTGACCAATATTATTCATCATTTGCATACACAATCACACGTTTTCCTTATAAATTGGTCTTTACCGAGATCGGCAGCCTCAGGGAAGACCCGGCAAGATGGTAAACATGAGAGGGTGCACGTACATATAAAATGTGTGTATTCGTATTAGAAAATATTAATTTGAGTTTAAATTTAAACTCTAACCTCAGTTGGTCCCATAAAGTATTTTCATTCTTATAAGAAACAGGATCGATTGACACCATAAAAAGAACACGTGAGAACTGCCCTTTATCTTGATGACTCTAAAATTTTCACAAAATCAGTGATTGCAGTTGTAAATAACTCCAAAAGTTAGGGAAGGTCTCTTAAGAACGTTTTCCTGTAGCTAAAACGGTTCAGGGGTTGCCTTTACTGCCCCGTCTTACATTTACATTTTTTTAATATAATAAAATAAAATAAAATTACAAATAATGTCAACTTAACATAATAATATTAATTTTCCAATAATGAAATAATTATCGTCAATCAAATAACCCGCCCCTTGTCGTCCCCGGTGCAAAGGTGCCCATAACGCTCGCGGCGTTACCGCGCTGTATCGCTACGGCCAACCTTTGCACCAGGTACGACCCGGAGCGAGGGTCACAGGCCCTCTCCCTGAGGCGACGGCCAATGTCTGCCACGAATTGTTTCGCCTCCTCCCCCCAACAACCCGTTGTCTTCACCGCGAACGGGACGAACAGGTAGTTCTGTTGGAGAGCGGAGTACTTATCCCGTTTTTTGACCGCTGCAAACTCGGCTGCTGCCCCGGCCGTTCGTGTCGTGCGTCTGACATGGCTGGCCGCAAACGTACTAACGCACGTGGCGTCCCACAGCAGACACATATAATATATGTATAATAGTATATGTGAAGTGTGAATCCTTTCGTCTGAGACGTGAATCAATAACTACCACAGATACAACACTATTAAGTTATTCTTTGCCTTTGGTTTGACAATAGCTTATTTCGACACAGTGACACCGGAAAATTCAAGCTTCACTTATTTCTCTTCTTTGTATAGGGCGGACCCTACTGGAAGGATTCTTTGCTACAGTTATTTATTTCTAAATAATATTTGTATTGATTGATTGATTGATTGAAGTAAAACTCTGATGTGTTAAGAAAATACAATGTGTAACAAAAACCCTTTTGTCAGTCGAGTCAGGAATGTCACTACACTATCGATAACTGAACAGTTTTACATACATAAATCTCACGTCCATAATCCCTGATTTAGACAAGATAAATTTATTTAAAATACAAGATATTTTTTTAAAAAATAAATTTGAAAAATGTTAAAAATTTATTCCGCAAGTAAGATTTGAGTTTTTCGTATTTTTCGAAGACTTACGTACATTTACCGACTGCTCTAACGGTGAAGGAAAACATCGTGTGGAACCTGCACACTGAAATGACCAGTGTGTAAAATGGGGTTGGTACAAAAGATCCTCAAGAGTCGAAGTGCCGCTGGGTTATTCCCGTTTAATGTAAAATGACTTGTAAAGAAACCGAGTCGTAGCGTTGCACCTTATTAAATAAAATATTAACAATTTTTTTTAACGCCATCTAGCAAAGAACAAAGAAAAATATTAATTTAGCACATTTGGTATATTAGTAATTTAGTATATTTTCCAACAGTTATAGAAATAAAGTTGTTCATTTACCGATACCGAACACCTCTACTTCTATTTATAAGAATATTTCCATTACATTCCGTATCGAAAACCCCAAATTCTTTTCCGAAACATAAAGTTCAGTTTTAATTCTCTTTGCTCTCAGATATTCGACTGCCGCCAAGTCACAACCACGAGTGGAATGTACGAGGCTCTCTGCAACCATATCAAGTATAGCACAAATAAAGGAAACATCAGGTTTGTCCCTCCCTTCCTCCTCCTATTTACCCACTTTTATTGCATAAACTGTAGTCTCCTGTCTTCCTTGCGGTAGAGTGGTTTTCTTCAGATAAAATGTCCATGTTTACAACTGAAGAAGTGTACTTTTGAATTATTGAAATAATTATATAGTAAGTGACGTCATAATACTCATCAGTTGCCTTGAAGCTTCCTTAAAGTTTCTTTTACTTACATTAAACATTAGCGATCCTTGTTCATTTGATTAGCTTTAAACGAAATACCTTCGGCCGTCAAACTTCTTTCTTTCAAGTTCATATGGACATAAGTAAAGCCTACTTTATGATCACTTATATTTATTTATTTTATTTATTATTTTCAAATTGCTAAGCTTAATTTTTTTATTGTTGTGCTACGAACATTTTAATATGATTTCTCCCCACAGATCAGCAATAACAGTATTCCCACAACGCACAGACGGCAATCACGACTACAGAATATGGAACAGTCAGCTGATCAGCTACGCTGGCTACAGGCTGCCTGATGGTACTGTGCTGGGGGATCCAATGCATTGCGAATTCACTGAGGTATGTACTTAGTTAGTAGTAGTAGTAGTAATAAAAGCAGGAATAAAAGTACAGAGCATCGGTGGCGTGTGCATAAAGGATACTCCAAAATGTCAGATAAAAAATGGACCAGTGGTTTCCATCTTGGAAACCACTGTTCCAATTTTTATCTGACATGTCTAGGTTCACTCAAGATCTTGGAAACGACTAGTCCAGTTTTTATGAGACATGGCTAAGAATCCTCTCGCTAAAATTCAATTCGTTAAATTATGATGATGCCACAGACAAATAGATATACCTACAAACAAACAGGCTAACGCGTTAAACTTATAACACCCCTTATCGGTCAGACGGGGGTTAAAAATAGTGCCACTACCGAACTAGGTATGAGAGGAAATTGTCAATAATTTTCATGACGAAATTAAATCATAGTGCTACTTCATAAATCCTAATATTAGTGATCCATTACAATTTATATAGGTAGATCATTTTGTTGTCGTGAAAAATATGGACAAAAATAAACCCGTCAGTTAAATTTTATGACTGTATAGAATAAAAACACTATTCAATTAACTCTGCGTCGATGTAGGTAAATAAATCACTCACAGTTGATGCATTGACTTTATCTGTACCTACTGTATCTGTAGTTCACTTAAAAAAAAACATTTTTGAGTTATGTTTTATCTATACCTACTCCCTGCTGCAAGTTGCTTTCTAATTTCTTGCGCCATTGGTACTTTATTTCAGTTTTTTTAATTGTACATTGTATAAGGAGAGCAGATCACTATGAAGTTATTGAAGGATATTCGAAGCGCTGCTAACTTTGAGGATTTAGATGGACTGCGTATATAGGATTTAACCTTCAAACCGAAACACATCAATGCTTCCCTTCAGCGTTAATACTCCCTAGAGCATTAGACACACTAAGTATAATTAATGTAAGTAAGTATATTATTATAAGATTACAAGAATATTAATGTTTCAGCTCTGCTTAAAACTGGGATGGAAACCACCCCGCACTGCTTGGGATATTTTACCTCTAGTTCTGTCCGCTAATGGAAAGGACCCGGACTACTTCGAAATCCCCCGGGAACTAGTCATGGAGATACATATGACTCATCCCACGTAAGTAGTTGTTTTTGTAGATAAACTAATCCCCGGCCTACCGGGATTGCTTTGTTGAATTGATGGGATCTCAGAGGAAAATGGATGGGAGGTTATATGCTTCAGTTATCGAGAGTGAAGATTGATTTTTTCCTCAATAAATCTTATGTAATGAGCCGGAGGCTGAATTAAAACGGGAAACGTAGCGAAAACTGGAGGTAAAAGTGAAAGTTAGTATATTGGATGTAAGATATAAAATAAAATGGAAACATAACTCTTAAACTACGCGTTAGACAACATGTACAATAGTAATTTAGACCCAAAATGTACCTAAAAAAAGAATTGGAAACACTTTCCCCCGATATTGGCTATAAAGCTTTCAAAGACGATTCAAGAAAAACAAAACACAAAAGTCACGTGGAAATCCCACGATTTACGATATCAAACTATGTGTTACACGGCTACTTATGTGCAACTCGCCGGCTTATATCGCTTTCCATCACAGATTTATGCCAACATAAAAACGTCGGGGAATGCATATTGTGTCGTGAAGAGGTAAAAGCTCCAATAGAGAAACACAGCGCGCCCATACAGAGCAGATTGCTTATCGTAAAAGTGTGGTCCAGTGATCTCCAATCTGCGTTTATAGCCTATAAATCTAGGCCCATTCAATAATGTATCGGTATTGATAATGTTAACAGGCGTTAACGTGCTATAAAGGGTCGTGATAAGCGGTAATAGAGAGTTTCGCGCGATCTTTGAGGTCTTTATAGGGCTTGTTTCCCGGGAATTCTCGTTCTCGATTTCCCGGGAAAGCGGCGTTTCTCGACCCCGGGAAATTTCTCTTGACAAAAGTCAAGAAATCAAGAAATAGAGATTATTTATTTTCAAATTACCGCCACCGATCCCGGAACGAAGCACGGACTCCGCGAAAGTGTTTTTTTTATTTACCTACATCTAAACCCGCGTTTGACTTAATCTCATCTGGTGGTAAGTTACGATGAGCTCGAAGAAGGATCACACGGGCTTAGTAAGTACTGGCTCTTTTATAAACACTGAGAAACACATCAACACCGGAGCGAAGACATTTGACTGACGACAGACCTTATTAGAAGGTTTGTCGCTAGCCAGGCGGACCCTGAAAAGGTCCTTCCACCAGCATGTCACTCAAATTAGTCGCCTCGTACGACACGCTTTATCCAGTGCCGATACGGATATTTTAAATCCGTCCCAAACACGAAAAAAATGACCACATTCCTGTTCGCGAGTGTTCTCGCCTGCGGATGTGGAGCAGGCATTTGATATTCATTTAAGTAATACAACTGTTAAAACTTAATATATTATATTTCATAATTTCTTTGATAAAAGTAATATAAATTAAATAACATAGTAAATATTTGTTACAAGAAAAACTTAAGTGTTAATTTTGTATATTAAATAATATACATTGTTCTAATAATATTTTTTTAATTTACTTTTTAAAATCACTAATTTATCGAATTCCCGGGATTTCCCGGGAAATGAGGCTCGAGAATTCTCGTGACCCGAGAAATCGAAAAGGTCGAGAAATGACAAGCCCTAGGTCTTCGTTAATAGTTTTGAGAGTTGTTGTATGAAAAAAATCTTCGTTATCTTTTCGTTACCTTATATTTTTCGTTAGCTTTCTCTATATGTTACCAAAGTTTTGTAATCCACCAAAAGGTTGTCTGGAAGAGATCGCTTTTAGCGATAAGACCGCCTAGATTGTATTAATCGTTATCGTGCACGCATTGTATCACACTAATTTTGTGCAATAAAGAGTATTTATTCATTCATTCATTGTAGTCACTGACTCACTGTTGGCGTGAAACGAGTGACTACAAAATTATTGGTAACTTAGAAACAAAAAGAGGTTAAGAATTTTGTCAATTTTTGTATGAATTTTGCGTAACAATCCGGAATAACTCATATTTACATACATACGTCATATTCACGTCTACAACATAATCCCCGAAGGGGTGGACAGAGGAACCACCGACAGGTAGTTCTGTAGTAAACCCCTTCTGCTAATTTAAAATGAACTTTGATTATGACTTGACAAAGTTTCGTTCTTTCTGAAATAATCGAAGTAGTTTGGTTATATCTTTTTCTCAGTGTGTGTTCCCATAAAAAATGTTCGAATTTCCTTCTTGTTTTGACTACTATATTGTTACTATATCAACATAAAAATGAATCAAAGTATACTTACTACCTGTCAGATTTTTGGTGAACACAATATACTAGTAATAACAAGCCTTATACGACTTTAGACCGCTATGTAAGGACTGAGATGCTGCAAGACCAAGTGCCAGGAGTTGATATTTGTAAATAGATACCTACTTGTATTATAACATAATGTCTTATTTAATTAATTTTACTTATGTAGTAGATCAGCGCCATGCTCTAGACTACTCTAGAGTATGGCATTATGCTGAGCTGATACCTATTTGGTGCTGCAGCATGTACGCCGTCCGTTATTAATTTAGTTGTTTAAGAATATTTTTTTATCTTATTTACGTAAGATTTTTATTCGATGGCAATATAAATAAAACGGCCCTTCTGCTGCTGCTAGATGGAGCGATGATCTGCGCAAGGTGGCTGGCAGCGACTGGATGAGAAGAGCCGAAGATTGGGCTCAATGGCGCGCCCTGGGAGAGGCCTATGTCCAGCAGTGGACTAGAGTAGGCTGCTGATGATGATAAATAACACTAAAATAATACTAAACCTAAAACTAAACTAAGGCTAAGAAGAAGAAAAAAGTAAAGATAAAAAAATTGGATTAAGTTCCCCACATCCGGCAGTGTACCCGTTGGATGGCTAAGCTAAACCGCTGGGCCAAATAGGAGCCAGATCTTGGGTCTTTTGACGCGTCGACCAGGCGCTTTGCTTTAAGAATATATGCATGTGTGCTGCAGATAACAAATAAACGTTTCTCTGTTTCTATTTTCTATTTCTAGTTTTTGGTTTTGAGTGTTTAAATTTTTATTTTTAAGTGTTTAATTTAAATTGTTATATTACACATTGTATCTATTTTTAGTATGTTCTGGCTAAATAAACGTATTTGTTTTTGTTATGTTGGCCTAGACTCACATTTGGTTGGTTGTCAGATTGATTAATACCGTAAACACCCGTTACACGTACACGATCCTGTTTCTTTTGCTGCTTTACTTAAACATGTGGTAATAATCTGTATGATTTATTGTGTAGTTTTTAGTGTGGTATTGTGATTTTGCTTTGTTTTTTTTATGTCTAGGGAAGTCTGTCGTATCGCTGAAACAATGGCAAAATAAAAATCTTACATGAAATCTGTACCTGTTAATTCCCGGTAAAAAAACGACCAAGTGCGAGTTGTTTATTTTTTTCCCAAAAATATAATTATTTGGGATTCATTTTATTTTTCCTGGAATACATACAATATTCTATCGGAACGAATTATTTCAGGTTTTTTGTCGTTAAAAAAATAATATTATCATATTGTTTAATTTCTCATAAAAAATAATTTTTTTTAAACTTTTTATTTTTCCTGTAAAATATAGATGTTTATCATGTCATGTCATTTTTCTAACTCAAAAACTATAGGACATAAAAAAAATAGTTTTGTAATGTGCAAATAAAGCCCTTTCATATGATATCCCACTTGCCTCTGTTGTCCCACTTTCAGATTTCTACCCCCCATTTTATACCCGATTTTCGATAAAAAATATTTTTTTTACCAAGTCTAGATGCGGGCAGACTTGTTCTATATTTGTGCCAGATTTCAAGTATATAGCTTCAGTAGTTCCTGAGAAAAATAGTTCTGACATACAGACAGACGGACGGACTGTGGACAGTTTTTACCATTTTGGTACGGAATGGGTTCCGTGGCAAATTTGGAATTTGCCATTTCGCTAACATTTTCAAAAACTAAATTGAAATCATTTATCCTAAAAGGCAGGAATGGTTCGAAGAGCTAGACCTGCGCTGGTACGCCGTGCCAGCGGTTTCCAACATGCGGTTCGATTGCGGAGGCATTGAGTTTACCGCCAACGCCTTCAATGGGTGGTACATGAGCACTGAGATCGGGTGCCGGAACTTCTGCGATACTAATCGGCTGAATATGTTAGAGGTAAGAATAATTTGCAACTTGGATGAAAGAAAAAATAGTCTCTCTTCCCCTAAGTTCGTTGCTTCATGATTTGCACTGTTATCGATTGAAGTGACCCCTACACCATAACGTAAACCAAAGGTTAACATGACTTTTGACCATGGCGATAGAATAATTATTAATACTGGATACAATGGCCGAAAAAAATAATATTAAGCCAAACAATATTCAAATTATAATCATTTAACAACAGTGTAGTTACAATGTATATATAAGTAAATATCGGTCTCTAATACCTGCACTGGCCTTATCGGCCGTCTTGCAGCATAGTAGATAGCAACAGTCGAATGGCCTGGGTATCCCCCAGGCCATTCGACTTATAAAAAAATAAATTAAATATATTTTTCCAATATATTGTTGTTCATACCTGTTGTGAAAACACTGAGGTGATCGTATTTTCATTTACCTACTTGTTCTTTTATCACGACAATTTTCCCGCAGAGGAGTGTGTCAATTAGATGTGTTTAAATTAAGAGATGAAAAGTCAATGGTCGTTTTACACCTTTAGCACACTTCTGATTTTGAAACGGAAGCTAACCAATACCATAGAAATCAAAAAAACCAAAAAATAATTTCTATGGGTTATATCAATTCCGTTTCATAATTGCTGCTGTGTGCTAAAGACGTTACTAGACGTTTCGGACCTGAATAGCTTCTGCAGAATCAATCCAAACTCTTCAGGAACTTTCTTTCTTTTCTTGCCTATTTATCATATTTCAATTCGATGAAACTACACATTTCTGTGAATAAAGTAGCATACGACAAACGAAGCTCTAATGTACAATGTTTTTATATAGAAAGTAGCTCAGAAAATGGGCTTGGACACGAGGACACCAGTGAACTTGTGGAAGGACAAGGCTCTGGTGGAGGTCAACGTGGCAGTCTTACACAGCTTCCAGCAGCACAACGTTACCATCGTAGACCACCATACCGCTTCGGAGAGCTTTATCAAACATCTGGACAATGAGAACAGACTTCGGTAAGTGTATTAATTAGCTTTGTATTTGAAGTTGGTAATTTTTTTTTATTTTTTTAAATAAATGGATTACGACAAACAGGCAGATGGGCCACCTGATGGTAAGTAGTCACCGTCGCCTAGAGACACGTGCGATAGAGGACTTTTTTAACGTTCTTTTTGAAGCATTCCATGTCGTAGCGGGAAAACGTCGAAAGACGAGTGGTGCGATTCAAGAAAGAATTGATGGAATGGAATGGAAGATTCAAAAATGGATAAATATTTCTACAAGAAACTATCCCAAGCCGATAATTTCCTGTGACTGCGGGACTTTAAGCAAACAAAGTATGCGAAAAAACAGTGTATTTTCAAGAACTTGTCGATTGGTGATAGATATATTGATTTGAGATTTGACAATTGCTCAATCGTGGCTCATTGGCTTGTGGCCGAGACAGTAGCTGCGCCAAAACATATTTCATGATCAATCACAGCCCTGAATCATAGAGGTGGATCATTGCAACAAGGTCTTAGCTAAGTTGGAGTGAACATTATACAAAAACATATTAACTTTAATTCCTTGGCAATCCAATTAGATGAGTTAGTAGTTCTACGATAGAACAAAATGGACAAAAAATATCTGGACAGTTCTACTGATTTGACTATTCGTTCTACGGTAGAACAAAATTGACAATAAAATCCACTTAGTTCTACAGTTCAGAATTCGGGTTCAAGCGGACTATTCTCTATGTAGCGACCCAGCCCGGCTTCGCCCGGGCACAATTATGGCTATCATTTCGTTACGAAGATTCCACAATATGAAAGTGTGAAGAGTGCATTATATAATAAACGCAACAAAGCCGCAGGAATAACAAAATTACAATGTGATGATCCTGAAGATGTTATCGTACCTAGGCAATACATGTCGTTTCTTTTGGGCGACTATTATTATGAGGGACGTAGGATTATTTTGTTTTGTTCGTCAGACATGACAATCCATTTAACCGAAATAACACATTATTTCGGCGACGGGACCTTCATCATCATCAGCAGCCTACTCTAGTCCACAGCTGGACATAGGCCTCTCCCAGGGCGCCCCATTGAGCCCGATCTTCGGCTCTTCTCATCCAGTCGCTGCCAGCCACCTTGCGCAGATCGTCGCTCCATCTAGCAGGGGGGCGTCCCACACTACGTTTGCCCAAACGCGGTTTCCACTCCAGAACTCGTCTACCCCAGCGGTTGTCGGTGCTGCGACAGATTTGACCGGCCCACTGCCACTTCAGCTTGTTAATCTTAGGAGCTATGTCGATAACTTTCACCACAATGTCAATATAATAAATTTAAATTAATTTATTTGACATAATGGAAACGCTCATTACATTCCTATTTGTTGAAATTGAAAACGTTTATTTAGCACTGGAAATACCAGAATATAGAACACAATACAGAAGTATACAAAGATTAATATATGCTGCACAAAACATCTGGTACGGTACAAAAATGGTACACCAGCTCAGCATAATGCTGAGGCAAGCCACAGCGCTGATTTTCAGCTGGCCCCTCAGTGACTAAAAATTATAGTAGAACAGATAAGTTTGTAATGAGCGTTTCCATTATGTCATACTGAACAGTAGAACTGTCCGGATATTTATTGTCAATTTTGTTCTATCGTAGAACCCCAATTAGACACTTCAATAGTTGAGTAATGGATATTTAAACTTTGGTATCGTATCTATATATCAACGTGCATGTTCATATTATTGTCATAACGTCATTCTATCACCTATATGTAATGGAATACACCTAAACGATTAAGTTCTGCCAATTTCAGTATTCATAAAAGATATATAGTTAATTCAACATCTACATGAACCATACCGTACCTCTTTACATAATATTTGCACACTATAAAACGACTACGACCACACCCGGAACAAGTTTTGGAATAGTAAACAGACCCAAGATGGGAACCCAAAAATGTAATTAAATTTATTAATTACAAACAGATGCAACCAGGCAGCTGTAAAACTATCGACGCTGAGACCTTGCACCGACTCGACTGACAAAATATTTTAGTGCATGTGTGGACTAACCGTAAACAAAGCTTAGGATGCATGTCCACCGGACCTGAGCGAAGAAACGAGGCGATAAAGCGGAAAACCGGCCAAGAGCACATGATGAAATTCTGTAGCGGTTCTATAAAAAACATATTTTGTGGTCGATTTTATACTTGTTACAAGTTAACTACACTATATAACTTTGTCGAGTTATTTTTGACTACGTAACTTTGAACTAGGTCTATTATAATTTTCGTACTTTCTACCAAAGGATTTACAATTTTTCAGACTTTTTGTATCTGTATCTTAATAGTTTGAAACTATTAAGGGGGGATTCCTGGTGCAAAGGCTATCCACAGCAATTCAGCGTGATAATTCCGCTAGTGTTATGGGCACCTTTGCGCCGGGAGTGAGGAGAGGAGGTCTGTTTTAATGACATGGTAATGTTATTATTGATATTTTTTGACATTCTTAATTGTTTAAGATAATTTTATTTGATAAATTAATATGACATTTACATTTTATTAATGGTTTATATTTGTAATAAATAAGGGGGGATGCCCTGTGTGACATACAGAAAAACGGACGGACGCACAGATAAAACAAACAAACATACATAATATGACGAATTATCCTAGTTGCCTCCGAAACTCTAAAAATGTACCAATGGGATCGTTTCATTATGACATTAAAACTTCATCACAACACGATTAAAATGCAGCGATAGCCTATTGACGGATTTTTCCTAGCTCACCGCCTCGCTTCCTCGCCTAGCTCTGGTGGATAACCAGCCTAATTAACACAATGTTATACACCGTGTGATTGTTTGGGTGTGTGAAACTGACTTTTGTATGGCTAGATCGTATTCAAAATTTACTCGCCGAGTTTTTGCAATGTTTCCCCAAGGGATCTAAGTATAGATAATGTAAACAACAAATTATTTAGTTACGTTTTTTCCATGTTTGCATTGTAGTGATAATTTTAGGTGTCTAATTGTTAAATTATACTTGTCTACTGTAATAAACAAAATTAATGAATAGAGTAGGTGAACAAAATCGGTCAGGGCTGTATTCTATGCAGCATTATAGCTGTTATGTGAACATGTATTGGGGAGAACTAAAAACTGAACTCGTGTATAGCGCTACATTGCGGGAGTGTGCGGAGAAAGATTTATCGATAGAGCAAGGAGTACTTACTCTATCGTTTGTTATCTACAGCGTATCCTTGCATCCGCTGTACGGGAGCAATACACGAAGCACGAATTACTGGTTCAAAAGGTGTTGTATGCGTATATGGTCAAAAAACTTAATAGACTATTGCACGTCAAAAAGGGATCGACTCCTTACAGTGTAACTACTTTATGGGGTAAAATCCGACCAGGAATTATAATTGAGCTCTCAAGAGGGTGCCACTGTTACTTTTCTTAATAATCTATTCGAACAATACCAAACCTAACCCAACACATTTCATCAAAATCGATCCTCTAATTACCGAGAAATTTCTAGACAAATCAGATTACATGGTTGCCGCTAATTCTAAAGCTAAACTATAATTAAACTGTCACGCTCATTCATATATTATTATTATTAAAATTTTATTGACACTAAACTCGCATTTGACCTCGATCTCGCCTGATGGTAAGCGACGATGAGGTCGACGATGAAGCATGCGGGTCCAGTAAATGCCTATTCACTCTGGTCTTGAAGATCACAAGGTTGTAGGTTTCGGGAAATACAGACGCCGGCAGGCTGTTCCATTCCTTAGCCGTTTGCATAATGAACGAAGAAGCAAATCGCTTCGTACGAGCAGATGGGATATCAACAACACAAGGATGGAACCTCTCCCCGCGCCTGGTAGTCCGAAGGCGGAATGGAGATGCTGGAATTAGGTCGTGCAATTCCGATGCGCACTCTCCGAAATGTATCCTATAAAATACCGATAGACAGGCAACCTTGCGCCGATATCTTTGCCGTCTAGCTTCCACCAGCGATTCGTCACGTATAAGGTGCTTAGCGCGTTTATTACATTGTGTACAAGTGAGCGGGACGTTTCGTTTAGCGATCATAGGTAAAGGCGGTCACCCCGGAATTGATGCCTTTGATTCATTTGACTCTATCCAGACTCTACATTTCATAACGTATTGGCATAAACGATGACGTCGCCCACAGCTCCGGCTGCCCGGCGGACTGGGTGTGGATCGTGCCACCTATGTCGTCATCCATCACGCCTGTCTTTCATCAGGAGATGGCGGTGTACTACCTACGGCCCTCCTACGAATATCAGGTTCAGTTTTGCATAATTTCTGACTTTTGATATAAGAGCGTCGGTGGCCTAGTGGCTAGGACACTAGATTTCCATGCGGGTGTCCGGGTTCGAAACCGTGCAGTGCCATGTGCCAATGAGTTTTTTGTACATTTACCGACTGCTCTGACGATGAAGGAAAACATCGTGAGGAAACCTGTGACCAGTGTGTAAAATGGGGTAAGCACAAAAGATCCTCAAGGGTCGAAGTGTCGCTGGGTTTATTCCCCCCTATCATAAGATAAGATAAGACTTTTCATATAATATCTTTAATAGTTATTGCAAAGTGCAAGTGAGTTTCTACTATCTACACCTTATTGTGTTGTTTATATGAAACTGATTGGGAGTCACCGTCCTACGTATTAGAGAATCTGATCTTTGTCATTAGCTATGCTATGGGATAGCTGACCACCAAAGCAAGGTGCAAACTGAGTAAAGTAAAGCGAATTAAAGACCAACAAATAGAATACTTTGGTCTTAAAAAACAACTAATTTCTACTTACATAAAAGTCATAATATCGTCAAATTTCCTAGCCATCAAAGTTATCTATTTAGATGTAAATAATACAAATTATGTGTGATTAGGAGCCAGCGTGGAAGACCCATCAGTGGCAGAAATCGAAGCCAATAACAGGCAAGAAGCCCATAAACAGAAAGTTTCACTTCAAGCAAATCGCCCGAGCAGTCAAATTCACCTCAAAACTATTTGGCAGAGCTCTCTCTAAAAGGATAAAGGCAACCGTTTTATACGCCACCGAAACCGGCAAATCTGAGCAGTATGCTAAGGAGCTAGGGGTCATATTCGGACATGCCTTCAATGCACAGGTATTTTAATTAAAAACTACATTTCAGTCTGTAGATAAGTTTATGTACTGTATTTAAGCTATGAGGAAAAATCATTAATTATTTTTGAAATTTTTAAAGGTGCACTGCATGGCGGATTATGATATAACTTCCATAGAGCATGAAGCTTTATTACTAGTCGTAACATCTACTTTCGGGAATGGAGATCCGCCTGAAAATGGTGTTGTAAGTGTATCTGATATATTTTAGTTGATAACGGTAAAAATGTGTAGGTACGAAATATAAACCAAAATCTTGTTTTAGGCTTTTGGAGAACACCTTTGCGAGATTTTGTACGCTGATCAAGTTGGAGAAGAACATACCGGGTAAGTGACCACTATCACATTATTCAGTAGTTGCTTACTTAATACTATAATATGGTCCTGAAGGGTATTATTATGACTAACTTGAAATACTTTCAGCAGCACCCAGTTGACGCCAAAGTCTTTCATAAAAGCCAATAGTCAAGTTGAATTGCAAAGATACGCAGTGGGCAACACGAAGAAACTTAGCAGAATAGAGTCATTAAAAGGTATGAACTTATAGATAACGCAGCGCTTGAAGAAGTATACGTGTGAGTTGTAACAAATTAACAATAAATTGAATGTACTTATAACCATTACCTGTGTGAAGATCAACAAGTATGCAGATCAATAATGATTAGCCTAAGATTTTGTGGTAACACCATTAGGATGATCCGTTTCATCTAATAAATCGCACAAACATGCGTCATAATTATCATGGCGGTCGATGGTAGAGGAAGACATTTAGCCAAGTATTATATCGGTAATCTTTTATGATATAGGAAGCGCAACGGATGCCACATCGATCGACAGTTTCGGTCCGTTGAGCAACGTCCGGTTCGCCGTTTTCGCTCTCGGCTCGAGCGCATATCCGAATTTTTGTAACTTCGGCAAGTACGTGGACAAGTTGCTCGGCGACCTCGGCGGCGAGCGAATCCACGACCTTGCGACCGGCGACGAGATGTGCGGCCAAGACCAGGCCTTCCGGAAGTGGGCCTCTGGCGTCTTTAACGTGAGTTTGTTCTTCGAGCGATTCGTCACCGGTTTTGTACTAATGACTATAAATTCAAAGTCAACATGAGTTCGTTTGGCTCATCTAGCCAATTTGTTTGCTTCATTATTCGTTTTGTTTGAGTTTCCCGATACGTCTAACTTTGGGGTCTTCAAGGTTAGACTAACTGGGCACTTAGTAAGTCCGCATCCTGTGTCTTCAAAAATTATCTTTATCACTTACCATCAGATTAGATTATGGTCCAATGTGGGACTATAGTTGTTGTTGAAATTGCTAAAATCGTCAAATCAAAGTTTATAAAATTTTCTGGAATTATTTATGTTTATACTAACATTACATTTCGTTTCAGGTCGCGTGTGAAACCTTCTGTCTCGATGATGATGAAACTCTTCAAGAAGCAAAGAGAGCTTTAGGTACAGTAGCTCTTAGCGAAGAAACGGTTCGTTTCGCCCGCCCAGCGGGTAGGCCGCCAAGTCTGCAAGGGTCCTTACAGTCAGCTTTGAACAAGAAGTTTGTCACTTGTATAGTGAGAGCTAACAAAGACCTGGGTGACGCTTCGGCAGAGCGCTCCACGATTTTCATGGACATGGAACCTAAGGTAAATATTTGTAAAAGACAGGGAAGATTAGCAAATTAAATGTACAATGTTATCAATTAAAAAAGACAATTGATCAGATTTAAAAAGCAATCGTTTTGGGAATATTCTATGATTTAAAACAATAATGCATTTTTAGGATGAAATCAAATACGATCCCGGTGATCACGTCGGAATTGTTGCATGTAACCGTAAAGAACTGATTGATGGTTTGCTAGCTCGATGCAAAGATATTGACAAGTTTGATGAGCCTTTACAATTGCAACTCATGAAGGAAACCCATACGTCAAGTGGTAAGTGGGTATTTAGGAAGCATATGGAAGAAGTATCGACCAGGTGAGTGATAAATGCAAGAGATAATACATTTTATTTTATCCCTAGGTCCAGTAAAGTCTTGGGAACCTCACGAAAGACTGCCAGTAGTAAGCATTCGAGAGCTGTTCACCAGGTTTTTGGACATCACCACTCCACCAACAACGATCTTATTGCAGTATTTGGCGAAAACATGCGAAAATGACGAAGAGAGCAGGCAACTCAATTTACTTGCCACTGTAAGTTGTCAACAAACCTAATAAATTATTCACTGTACAACAAAAATCAATAAATTCTGTAGGTACAGTTGTCAGTTATAATAAGGTACTGTAATGGATCCAGTAATAAAGATGTCGATTTGCAAAATCTGTCGTGATGTTTTGTTTAGCTTATTGCCTCAGACTTTTGCAATCATAATTATTTTATAGGATCCAGGAGCCTACGAAGATTGGCGTCATTTCCACTTCCCTACGTTACCTGAAGTTTTGGATCGGTTCCCGTCAGCTAGACCGAATGCGTCACTATTGGCTGCATTACTATCACCGCTGCAACCGAGATTTTATTCTATCTCATCATCTCCGATCGCCCATCCAAAACGATTGCACCTCACGGTTGCTGTAGTTACCTACAGAACACAAGGTCAGTTCGAACAAACAAATATTATTTTCAAAACGTCGTGAATAGCGCAATCGCTTTTATTATGCCTCATCGTCATTGCTGTCAATTCCCACGTACATTTTCTCTGTTGACATAATGAATTCCATCCGAAAATTAGATTACAAAATGATCTATTTTAAGAACACATCAACATGCGTGGCACACTGTGATGAGTTGAGATTCGATGTGGGTTTAATTAGGAAATTAGTCAGTTTTCTATTGTGATGGATGTTGATTAGTTTTGGTAAAGTTTAAAATAATGATGTCATGTCTTTACAGATGGTGAAGGTCCTCAGCACTACGGTGTTTGCTCGAACTATCTGATGGATCGTAAACCTGGAGATGAGGTTTACTTATTTATAAGGAGGTACCAATTTTTTTATTCTTATGAATTATTACCGTATTTTACTACCCTTAATGTTGCTTTTTCCCTCACTATTTCAGCGCACCAAACTTCCATCTTCCACAAGACCTGTCTGTTCCTCTCATTTTGATTGGGCCCGGAACGGGTATTGCTCCTTTCCGAGGGTTCTGGCATCACCGCAGAGCTCTATTAAACGCTCGTACTCGTTCAACTGCTGGCCCAGTTTGGCTCTTCTTTGGATGCCGAACAAGAACTATGGACTTGTATCGAGAGGAAAAAGAACAAGCTCTGAAGGAACGCGTACTTTCAAAAGTTTTTCTTGCTTTGTCAAGAGAAAAGAATATTCCGAAGGTAAGAGTGAATTCTCTAGAACCAATTTTCATGAAAGACTGGAATGTAATTGTAATGCGATATTTTATAGATGTACGTTCAAGAAGTAGCCGAAAAGGAAGGATCGGAAATTCACGATTTGTTGATAAACAAAGGTGCTCATTTCTACGTATGTGGTGATTGTAAGATGGCAGAAGATGTCCACCAGAAGTTGAAAGGGATATTAAAGAAACACAGCAGCATGACTGACGACCAAGTGCAGAACTTTATGTTTAAACTAAAGGTTTGTTTATAGTATGTTTTCTATTTGCCAGTTATATATAAGTATTTAATTTTCAATTAATAGTTTCATAAAGTGCATCTCATTTATAATAAAGTCGTCTTCATCATGATAATGCCGATTTAAATTTCAAACTTTGCTTGAATATATTAAACCACTTCTTTTCAGTTCGAAGGAACTCGAGATTTTATTCTTCGAGAGTTTTCTTTCTCCAAAACTTTCAGTTTATGTTTGAGTTCTGCGTATCAACAATAATTCAATTCAATTAAATATCTTTATTAATCGGATATTTTGATCCATTGTGTTAGTATTTGTACTAATAATAATGCTGATTTATTTATTCTTCCTCTAGGAGGAGAACCGCTACCACGAAGACATTTTTGGCATCACCCTGCGCACCGCCGAAGTTCACAGTGCATCACGCGAGTCAGCCCGCAGGAACCGCGTCGCGTTACAGCCCTGACGGCGGTCCTCTCGATTCCGTCCCAACTCCCTCACCTAGCCTACCACTAGCTCCACCTGGAACAGTATTAGTAGCTTCGGATAGCTTCACCTCTACTGCTACATCTGGAAATTCCTCACTCGAAGCAGAATCAGTAGTTTCTGGTAAATCTACGTCTTTAACTGTAACGATATAAGTAAAAAAACAGTACGTTTCGATTTTGAAAGCTTCGAAAGTTTGATAGCTTCTCTCTTGCTATATCTGTACATTCAAGTTTCCAGGAAGAAATAGCTTAAAGCTATAAAGCCGCCATTTGTATTTTTATTTTGTGTCTTTTCTTCTGCTCCATATTTTTGTTTCTTGTGTGCAATAAAGACTGTTTGTATTGTATTGTACTTGACGTAGAATCAGGAGCATCAAATAACTAACTCCAAACGTTTACAATGGCAACAGAGAGGATTGTACACTCTCTTGATTTAAAAAAACTGACAGATTGTAGGAATGAAGATGCAAGTTTAAAAGGAAACCAATAAGGTATGTTCCAGCATTAGTACTACATGAAGGGCAACAGCTCAGAACGTCTACTAAGCAAAAATACCAAGTAGGCAATAACTAACAAGGAAACCCTTATTGGTAATTAAAGTAAGTAAGTAGCAAAATGTCAAAGATTTAAAAAGCAGTTCGTCCAAACAGCAAAACGTCAGAAAAGCAAATTATCCAAGTAGCTTAACGTCAGAAACGCAAATCGTTCAAGAAGCAAATTGACCAATTAGCAAATTGTCATACTTCTAAACCGACCTCCTGGCTATCTCACAGTGAACCTACCTTAAGTTCAAGGAGATTCGGGTTCGATTCCCAGTCGGAAGGTGTTTCTATCTTTAACATCCGTCACTGTCGGTCCTTTTCGCACATTACTGGCCACAAATCAAAAACTATAGCACATAATAGTACATTATGATATAAGTGCGGTAAGTTGAAAATTACAGCCGAGGCGATATTGCTAGCCCGAGCCGTAGGCGAGGGCTATAAGGAAGCAGAGGCTGTAATTTTCAAAGCGCACGTATGTCATACGACGTTTTATAACATATTTACGAGGAAATAAATAAAACTTTGACTTTCTTAAACGAATAAATCTTTAATTACTTGTTAAAGCAGTTATAGAAATTTGAACAATTTTTAAAAGTGATTGTTACGTTGCCAGTTGCTTTTTAGCATTGAATAGTAGCACCACAATGAGCTTGACTTATATTTTTGAGAAAGTTCCATGAAATATGCTAAAAACACATTTTCTGAAAATGAATTTGCATCTTTGCTTGTTTTCCATATGATGAAATTTTGATACGCTTGTAAGTATCTATCGGTCGATTTTTCAGGCAAGAGGCTTAGAGTAGCCTTTTTCGCTGCGTTTAAGACTTGTGGCGGTGTCAAATTAATAAATTCATCACTACTTGACGACATTTTCAAATAAAAACAATACAGCGAAAAGAAAAAGCGCGCGGAATAATTTTACTTGTCCACAAATTAGCGATGCGCGCGCATCAACTTTTTTTAGGTAAAGGTACAAAAACAGCCAGTATTACTAATAAAGTAAATTAATATTTTTGTGTTTTTGTTACAGATAAATGGTTGTAATTTATTGTCAAAATTAATTAAATTAAAGAATTAAATCTTTATTTATTATATTTTATCTCCCAAAGTTAATTTTATTCATAAAATATTGACCACTTTTTTAACATAAAAACTCTTTGCTAAGATTTTAAAAAGTATCGTTCATTTTTAGACGGAGCATCTTAAAAAACCGTACATGTTACTTTATTTAAAAAAACTCGTGCGTTTCACATTACTATAACGCACAAGTGCGTAATGAGATACATTACGATATTGAAATTGGTGTAATTACAGCCACTTTACGAGCAAATATGTTATAAAATACTTTTGTAATGTACAAACAAAGCAATTTCATATGATACCCCACTTGCTTCAATTGCCCCACTTTCACTTTTTAATTTCGACGCCCCATTACGGACCCCATTTTCCGTGCAAAAATTTATTTCAAAATTCTTTTACTTGGGATAGATGCGAGCAAGCAAGTCCTACAACTGTGTCAAATTTCAAGTCGATAGCTTCAGTAGTTCCTGAGAAAAACAGCTATGACATACATACGGACGGACTCCGAAGTTTCACCATATGGGTTCCTTTTTTACCATTTTGGTACGGAACCCTAAATAAGAAATCGGTCAGGTGTGAGTTGGCTCAGTCACAATACCCTAGGAAAACTTTTTATGCGTGTTTTCATACTGTTTCTTATTCTAAACCGTACACCGGCACCACTCGCATTTAGCCGGTTTTTATTATCGCATTCATGATTTTCCAATTTAGTCTGGAGCCCACGGAGGGACCTCAAAGAGTAGTTTAAATGTGTATATCGCCATTCTGTCATTTTGCTATCTGGCCATTTAGCCATGAAGACTTTGAAAATACCTATATACGTACCAGAATTATGCAAAATTCGGCTGTTTTCTCGTGGACCCACTAAATTGTCCCGCTGGTGGGACCACGAGGGAGAAATATTTCTCGTAGTCCCACTGCTTACCTATCTCCTCCTGTATGTTAAAAACATAAAAAGGACAATGCGCATACTTCATTATAATAATAAATTCATAAACATATGAAGCAGTTGTTCTAGGAGAAATAAGTCTCCCTCGTGGTCCCACCAGTGGGATAATTTAGTGGGTCCACGAGAAAACAGAATCGTCGTAGATAGAGCATCAGGTGGCTTGAGTTCTTCCGAAAATATCAAGCTTAATTTATACACTGGTCGCTTTATTCTAGCACTATTTCGATCTGCAAACGGAAAACTCTTGTTAATTTTAAAACTTAAATATTGTGTATTTTTGTTTTGGTCTATTTCTTGTGCGAAGTCAATTAAATCATCTGAAAATGTTTTGCTTGTCTTTGGTGAGATGTGTGTAATATTTTTTTTACCACTGAGTGTGGTCGCTACAGAGGTTGTGCATGTTTACATGGATCTTCAATCTGTACATAGTTTTCGAAATTAGCATCGTCATTGTAAAGTTACATATTTTTATGTCATTTTACATTCTATAAAATTTGCATTTATTTTCGTCGTAAACATAATTTTAAAAGTTGCTAATGTTGAATATTGATTCAAGCAGGGTGAATACATAATGTATTATAGCGCACAAACAACATTGAAACTTTTTCTTTTGTGTAGCCTAAATTTCATTATACGAGTACTTACGTGTAAGTTATCAAATCATACATTCATACCTAGTACCTACTATAATGTTATCAAAGCGTACTCTTTACAAATTTAATCCATTTTACTAGTTATTGTAATTAATTCTGTATTATAATAAATATTATCAATATTGTCCACAGTCAATAATAACATTATTCAAGTCATGAATAACATACCTAACTACATATAAATTAATAAGTCTGTTATTTCCTTATCTTCTGTTCGTGAATACATTTTTATTGCCAAATGTTGTACAGACTATGGGTTAGTTAGATTACGCTATGTAAATAAATTAATTTAAGCCATTTGTTTAGATATATTTTTAATGGGGTTATTTACATTAAAGCTACAATAGTATGATTTAGAAGGAATACTTTGTTTCAAAAACCAAAGTAAAATTGTTCATTATGGGTATAAAAGGACAGATTACTAATGAGTGTAAATGCACACTCATCCGCACACGGGTCCGTAAACCACACGAGTTAGTAATCCGTATTTCCCCGAGTGATAAATAGTGCTTTTTAAAGGAATTTTCGTGCAGTTTTCTCTCGAACATTATTATGTCAGTTTAACGAACCGCTTCCACCTTTGATATAGTAGGAAGGATGTACTTTCAGAGATTTTGTACTTTTTAAGTCGTACTTTATTATTTTTATTTTTCAATAGGTATTATTGTTATTTTTTGTCATTAAATTCACTAGTATTTTTTGCTTTCCTAACTCAATTTTGTACAACAACCAATTTTCTTCTTCTTAGGAAGTTAGAAATTAGAAGGAAGCATCGTTAGCCATGCTGTGTTTACACGTTAAGGATTACGACCTAGCTCATAACTTTAACTTTTTGATTTTTTTGTAATTTCTCTGGCTGTAATCTGTTGTGTTTACCTAATAATTAAATAAAATAAAATAAAGTTGTACTAAAAATACCAAATGCACATCACTCATTAGTAATTTATCACTTTCTCCCCATGATGGGCAATGTACCTACCATAGTTGTGCGACCATCATAATGTAATAAAAACGCTTCTAGGATAACAGGCAAATTAAATTATGCAACTATAATGTAATTATCTTGATCCTGTGGTATTTCTATTGGTCTGTCCTTTGAAGAAACTTTATTATAGATGTGAGTGTTGAATTTGTGATCTTCTACTAGTCATAAGAATATAATGCATATTTTCTATTATTCATGTTACAAAAATTTACTGTACTTACAACCAACTTTCGGACACTTAATATTTCGATATTGAAAAACCATCTAAACCTTTCCCAGATATATACAAATTGTGAATTCCAATTTTATCTTCTAAATTTAATCGTATGCACATTTTGAGACTTTAAAAAATAATAAAAAGATGTTACTTATTATATCAAATTCATATCACGCAAAATATTAATATGTGCACTATTTTCATCTAAGAACTGTTCGACAAAATGTTAAAGGAACAAAATTAAGAATCTTGGATTACGAAAATATTTGTCTGTTATTGGTCAAATAAAGTTCCTTCATATGCGATGCTGATATTTCATTCAAACTATCATCATATTCATCAGCAGCCTACTCTAGTCCACTGCTGGACATAGGCCTCTCCCAGGGCGCGCCATTGAGCCCGATCTTCGGCTCTTCACATCCAGTCGCTGCCAACCACCTTGCGCAGATCTAGCAGGGGGCGTCCCACACTACGTTTGCCCAAACGCGGTCTCCACTCCAGAATTCGTCTACCCCAGCGGTTGTCGGTTCTACGACAGATGTGACCGGCCCACTGCCACTTCAGTTTGCTAATCTTATGAGCTATGTACATGTACATTCAAACTATGAAAAATATATATAATATTACATTACTGCACAGGCTAGGAAATTAAACATGTAGCAGGGCGTGGAGATTTTTGAGGAACTTTTGAAGCTTCAAGGCTAATTCATGGCTATTTCTGCCGAGGTTTGTATAGTACTTTTCTCTAAAAATGCGAGGAATTCGAAAACAAATATAAGTACTCGTAAGTAAGGTAAGTACCTATATCATCATCACTACATAGTATAAAACGAAGTTTCTCAGAACAACTTCTGTCTCTTTGTGAAGGATAAAACGGTTTGTTCCGGTTTTCACTGAAGTTTAGATAGATTCCAGTGGATGGTCTTTCTTGCCCCTGCATCATGATATGATACCAGGGAGCTGAGCAATGACTCTTTTCCTGGGGTATACAGAGGTCTTCTTTTTTTTTTTTTCTTTTTAAAGTGGAGAGATAAACAAAAGACTAGAGGTGTCAGAAAAGTATTAGTTAATTTCTAGGTCTAGTTTGTGAGTACTCGTCTCGCGTTCCGAGACCATAGGGATAGATTCTGTTACGATGCGAAGTGCATCGTCATAACATGCAGTCAAAATATGAGGTATTAAACCAGAGGATGAGTAAGCTAGATTACAATAAGGTTGTACGAGGAAATTTAAATGCAATTGTGGTTATTGTCACGTATCCCTTATTCCTAAAAGTTTAAATCATCTGCTCCCATATTCTATATTTTACTTCTACGAAATTTGAGTGTCATTGGTAACAGAGGTTCATATGCGGTTATTTAAAAAAAAACTAAGATACGGGTATTCACAGGGATCCTTTTCATGTTGCATTTGACGTCATTAAACTTGCCTTCGTCATTTATTTCACTTCTCATGCATTACTTAGGTCATCCGTGACCAAGACTGTTTTTGTCGTACATTAATTTCCATTACATTATACATAACAAGATTACATTACATTAGGTACTTAAAAGAGCTACTTTTTTACATTTTCTAGAGTAAGTTTACAATTGTGAACTTGCATATGTGGCAAAAGGGTCCCTGACTCAACAAAAACAAACATAAATAACAAACATTCAGTTTAAAAATTACCCGTTTGTGCAAGGGGAAGCAACCACTGTATATAACTAATTATACTAACTATATTATACATAATATAAGAATAAGAATAAGAATAGTTTATTTGTGCGGTAAAATTACAGTGGAGTAGGAACTTAAGCATTTATATTACATTAAACTTAATAAAATTAGTGAGCAACCAGTTATCCTACTATAGGCGCTGACCTCCGAACTAGGAAGTTCCTGTATCTCGGAGGATAGATCTCTTCTTTGACCAGTGAAAACTAAACTAACTATACTAAATATACTAACTATGTTTCCCTTCTGTAATAATAATACAAATAATTTTAAGCTGAAAATAGACTTTTATTATAACAAAGCTACCTATTCTAAAAATAAAAAGGTTTCTTCGCAAATATTGCCACAGACTATCTATAGGTATGGCTACGCTCCTATCTCTAGGAAATTACAATATTGTTGTAATATTTCCTGGTTATTATTACAACTAGAAATACCACTATTGTCGTATTCGAAACGATATCAGTCGTATCACTTAGTGTAAATTGCTATTCCATGTGAATGGCAGACAGGAGTGTTCTGATAAGAATAACACGGTATTGCAATAAGATACGGGACGGCTGTCATGCTTGAACGAAATTCCCTATTGAATGTTTTTAATGCGTCACTTTAAATACGTCGAATATCATTGTTTTCACAATGGGCAATATTTTAAGGGAAATCATTACGTGACTGAAGGGTTTCATCGATATAGCATTGGTGAACAGTCAACAAACACATTTTGTTGCTATTATTAATTTGACACATTCATAGGAATGTCAAGAAATCGTAACCAAAACTTATTGCGACAGGGTTCCACGCAGTGTAGCTTGATGTATTGTCAAGACACAACACAATGGAAGAAAAACTATACTCTGTGGAACCTTGTTGCAATTTCTTGTTATAATTTCTTGGCATCATTCGTTTGAATGTGTCAAATACGGTAAAGCGATAAAGTATCAATAGGTATACACCGTGCGACATTGGTCGCTTTATAAAGTATCAATAGGTATACACCGTGCGACATTGGTCGCTTTATAAAGTATCAATAGGTATACACCGTGCGACATTGGTCGCTTTATAAAGTATCAATAGGTATACACCGTGCGACATTGGTCGCTTTATAAATTATCAATAGGTATACACCGTGCGACATTGGTCGCTTTATAAAGTATCAATAGGTATACACCGTGCGACATTGGTCGCTTTATCGCTTTCGTCTGATATGTGTAAATCTGACGAAGTATGAATCAGTGAGTTTTATCTTAGTTACTTGTGATAAAAAAAGTAAATTTAAAAAAATACAAAAACCCGGCTGCGTATAAAAGCGAGATAAAAAAATAGAATCATCACGGCTTCAAAATGTCGTGGACTCTCTAAGAATCATGGTATCAATCGATATCACGCAGTCAAGAGGCCTGCGTGGTAATGCTTTCCTGTCCATATGGTAAGGTTATAAATTATTGTAAGAAATCAACCAAGACTAACAGATATTTGATGTAAAACCGCGCATTTATTGTAAATTTTTAAATCCCCACATTTCCCCCAAATTAAAGCTTCAAATTCCATGCAGTTTGGGGAATTCCCCACAGATAGGCAACCCTGACTGACACACCCTCCCTGACAGTGACATCCAAACAACACAACACACACAATAATCTAACAGGACATTAGTGCAATTTATTTATTTTTATCAAATTCTTACAATAAATTTATCTAAATTCTTAATATATTTAATATTCTTGATTTTAGGTTTTTTTTTTTTACCCACATGACCTACTGACATCTTGGGATAAGGGGTGAAATGGAAAACAGCGCTGCATAATAATTACTGTAGTAATAATACGTAAAAGCGAGTTAAGAATTAAGAATTTTGTCATTTTTGGTACGAATTTTGTGGACCAATCAGAAACAAATCATAATTTTGTTTTGTAAAATTTGTTATAATGTACAATGAAATTCTATTATATTCTATTCTATTCATTTGAATTTAACAACGGTAGCATAAACAAGGAAATCGTCTTTAAAAGTTTTTGGTAAGTATCTCTACCAATCTTAACCAGGAAAAAAACAGGAAAAATATATAGTTGTTTTTCCTATCATTATTTTGTCCTTTATTGTATAAAGTACAAGTTGCCTCAGGTAGGAAAGAAAGAAAGAAAGAAAAACATTTATTAAACATTGCACATGTTGTGGTTTCCCGCCACAATGACGGCGCATGCGCGCTGTGCAGTCTGCGCGCGCTGCTGACGTCTCAAAACAATCGCCTTCGCTTTTCTCTTACTCGCGCTGTCACTCCTCTTCCTTTCATCATCGCAAATTCTATATAATATATTTCATCATCGCATCAACATGCTGACTTTTATTCCATGGGGCACACGGCCCCATACACACATTATTAATTTTAAAAATGGCGGGCGGTTAGGCGGTTGGAAGGGTGAGTGTTTTAATTTTTAATGTCTGTGAAGGGGACAATTTGCTCAACAATAGATTGCTATGGCTTTTATTTTATAATATTATGTAAGTAATCTGCGTAAAGATTGACCAGACGTATAAAAATATTGCGAATTTAAAAGAAACTATTTTTTTCATTGCCACAGATTATAAAGGTATCCATATCCATAACACAGATTATAATTAGTGACAGGGTTTTTATTTCCCTGGTCAGGGTACAGGAAAAGGCTATTTGTCATTACTTTTGTTTTGTCAGTGTTCATATAGAGACCCGTCCTTACAGCTCTCTCTGTCTAAATCTTGTAATATTATTTGAAGTTCATCTGCATTTGAGGATACCAGAACAATATCATCAGCAAACCGACGATGTGTCATTTACTCTCTATTTATGTGTATGCCATAGTGTTGCCATTCAAGTTTCCTAAATAAACTTCCCAATAAGGCAAAAATATATATCTAAATGAAATTATAATTTAAACCATAGAGTGCAGTGAATTCGGTATGCTCTGACCATGATAAAAACCCTTGTCAAGAGGGCGCCATTGTTATTTTATAATCTGTGTTATGGAGTTCGCTACGAATAATAAATATAAGCGGAATTAAGTGGTAAGTAAATAGTACTTACTTACCACTTAATTCCGCAATATGGCAAGGGTTTTATAATCCTGGTTTTTACATATATTTATTTAACTTTAGAGACGGAGATTTAACTTGACGATGATCTCAAAAATAAATTCTATCACAGATATGACTCTATCTACGACCTTGCCACTAATGGTTACTTCACGAGTCATCTCAATGATTATCTCAGTGATTTACTTACATAACATCACCGGGTTTTAAATCAAATAACATATGTTTATGGTTAAGCTAATACGTGTGTCAATTTCAGCTAAGTATCTAGGTACTCATCGACAAATATGTTCGATACAAAGTAGTTAGAATCTTGCATCATGCTCAATTTATAGATGAATTATTCATTAGAAGTATAATTGACAACTTCATTAGTAGTAAAAATGTTAATGTAACCTAATATAATAACAACTGTCCATTTTATGTGCACGTACCAGCACGTAACACCAGAATACAGAAGTATACAAAGTTTAATACATGCAGCACAGAACATCTGGTGCGGTACAGTGCCAAAAAGGGTACACCAGCTCAGCATAATGCTGAGGCAAGCCACAGCGCTGATTTTCAGCTGGCCCCTCAGTGACTGCACGGACGAAGAAAGCAACAGTGTGTGCGTGTTGTGTTGTATGAATGTGTTTGTTTGCATGAAACCTAACCTAAGCTAACCCCATGGTTAGCTGGTAGAAAATGCCGCAAGGCATTAAGCTCGCCTCATGTGCACCTTTTTTGTGCATTAAAATGTAAAGAAAGTAAAAATGTTTATTTTAATTTTAGTACGTAGATAAATTATCTTCCACAATGATTGATTGATTGCAAGTCACACATACACACCTTCACCCACCCTTACTCACCTTCCCACGCGGACTAGTAACCTACTGAAAATAACTGTTATGATTATTATTTTATTATATTTTTCTGTATTCTTGATACGTGCCCTTTGCCGTTTTCTCTCTATTTAATCATATATATTTTTCTGTTGTACATCTTAATTGGCCTTACTCTCTTTTAATATAAGTATATTGTTTAATGTGTTTGTGCTGTGATGTATCGTAATAAAATCAAATAAAAAAAAATCCCATTGTCAGTGATATTTTAAATAATAAATATTTATATTACGCCTCTTTTTGGTTATCATAAAAAATATGTATTCCTCTAATTCTATGATGTAGGTAGGAATTGTTTGTACTCCTTTTTGAATAATTTCAATACTTATTACTATACCTACCTACTGTAAATTAAAATAAATAAAATAAACATTGTTATATTGACACAATGTCCTACATTTTTGCAAAACATGAATGTGCCGAATTAATTATATTATATAATATTATAATTATTATATTTTTTTACTTTTATTTAATAATTCAGGGATTATGGTTATTTATTTATAATTTTCAACTATAACAATCTGGGCCAGGTCTTTTACTTGTAAAATAGTTAAGTTAAGTATGTATTTTAGTGTTTTTTTAGTATTACTTTATTTTATTAAACACCATCCCAAACTTAAAATTATTTATACACATTTAAATGAATTAGATAAATATTTACTTAATTCATTTATCCCGATTTGGGTTTTCATCAAAGAACAAAGTAAGCGTACTTACGTAAGAATAATGAATTTATTTAGCAAAGATTTACCTTGTTTACTGCCTAATATCATCGCAGTTTACGACTTAGTAAAACTCGGAATATCGCATCTTGTGATAGTGCCTAATCACAAGCAAAATATTTGTCGACTTATCAGCTTTGATCAAGCCGATATCAAATGCCAATCAGTCACCTCTGTGAAGTTGACCGGCCCCAAAGCCGTTGCTCGCAATTCACCTATGCAGGTCGAAAGTACTCGGTAAGTACTTGTAAGTACTGTACAACTTTTCGTTAGTACTCTTACGCTATTCGATATTTTTTTTAAAAACTTTTTGGGGCCGGCCAACTTCACACTCCCGGCCCCAAACGACTGTTTCAACTTTTTTTTTCGCCGATCGACAGACAATCGTTACTACTCGATTGTTCCAAAATATTATCGTTAGTACTCTAAAACAGATTTCGAAAAAGTCGTTTAGGGCCGGAAGTGTGAAGTTGACCGGCCCCAAAAAGTTTTTTTATAATAATCGAATAGCGTAAGAGTACTAACGAAAAGTTGTACAGTACTTACAAGTACTTACCGAGTACTTTCGACCTGCATAGGTGTATTGCGGGGAACGGCTTTGGGGCCGGTCAACTTCACTGAGGTCAATCAGACGTCCAGCGTCGCCGTCGCCTCGACTCCTGCGCCGATAGTGACGCATTGTTGTTATTTTTTGCGGACACTGTTTAGAATGCCCGTGCCCACGGCCCTGTTACCGCGACAACCGCCGACTCAATTCAGTTCTGCTCCGGATCTGCTCCGGCATAGATATATACTATGTAGCGACACCAAACCTCCTCAGTTACCCCACCACATCAATTCGGTGATCGCGTGCCATTAAATGTCAAACATCTTCAAGTGTTGCATTAAGGGTCAAAAGGGATCAGTGAGGAACTTAAACAAAATGGATCAAATGAACGGTGATGTGTCGAAGTCGCGATGCCCCTTCAGTGAAAGTGAGAATTCGGATAATAATAACCATAAATCAGTGAAACCAAACCTTCGTATAAAAGTTCCTCAGCAAATAAGACTGAAAAACCATCAAGAACAGGATGAACACTTCGATTCACTTCATTCTCATATCGAAGAAGTCACCAACTTTGTAAGTATAATAATTATGTATTTGCTTGTATAAAAGTTTAGGTACCTAAACTTTTACATGCACATTGTAGTTTAAAAGTTAAGTTAAAAGTTTTGAAAAGCTTTATATTTTTGTTTTGATTTGTTTTTGAACTTTTTGAGGAAACGGGACTATTTCTTTATTAATAAACGAGTTGAAAGCCATCGGGACCATTTCCGTTAGTTAAAAAAAAGCTCGTCCATCCGCCCCTATCGCCCGTCTCTCTTACACCCTTGTCTTTTATTAGGATTATACTTACTAAGCAGTCATAACAGATATTTTCTGAAGTCGTAAGTAGTTAGGTTTCAATATTTACTCGCATCATTATCTACTATGATATTAAAACCTATATCAAAAGATTCATAAAAAATCAAATGAAATGGTAAACTTTACAAACATCAAACACGATTTTCAATAAAAGATAAGGATAACATTGGTTCATTAGCTTTTCTATTGAAAAGCCATTTTACCTACCACTATTATTTATACATTTATTACATTTACTTAGGCTTGCTCTTCTATTTAAACAATTTGATAGAAGGCATTGTGAATATGTACAGGAATAACAATAGAACATTGGATTACGAAGGTATATATAGGTAAATTACAATGTGGGTACCGTACCTATGTGGTTTCATCTCTGAATTTCTGTTTCGTTTAATAGAGTAAAACTGTTCAATTTCACGGTCCAATTGAATAACGACGCGGTTAGCACATCCTACGTTAAAATTGTAATTCATCGAGTCTAATGTTCCGGGAAACAGTGAATTGGTAATTTTGATACAAATATCTGTTGTCTAAAATTAGTCGGGGATATATTGTACCTAGGGTTAGCTCGTGAATGTTTTGAATGTCTAAAAGCTCACGCGTTTCATACGACGTTTTTCAAAACACTTGCGAGGAAAAAAATCATAAATATATTATTAGACATAAAAACTCTTTGCTGAGATTTAAAAAAATGTGTGAAGTAAAAAGCACGATCTTTGCTGAGATTTAAAAAAAATGAAAAGTTAAAAGCACGCGTGTTTTATAAGCTGCATTATGAAACTAAAAGCGGTGCAATAGGAGCCACTTTACGAGCAAGTGTGTTGAAAAGATAGTATTAACAGAGATTGATCTATTATCATTATTATACTAGATATACTTATGTACTCTAGATCTACGAGTATTATTGTGGTAATTAACCTGCTATCACTGTAAATTTGCAATGAATTCTAAAGAAATCTCTAAAATGTTTCAATAAGTGTAAGAGAGCCAGCGTAATTTCCGGCACATGATGAGGCAATCCATCTTAGTCCTCAAGGTTAGCAGCGCATCAAAAACCCTTTAATAATAATACAGTGAGGTGAGATGTGTATGGGTGACAGTGACCACTTAACATCAGGTGGCCCGTTTGCTCGTCTGCCTTCCTTATTTGATAAAAAAAATAACAGGCGAACTGATACGAGTAGGTACGTTAAACGAAAAACTTGTAGAAAAATAAATCATTATCTAATTCCAATCACTGGTGATTGATTATTATACAGAGAGAACACACAAGAATGACAAATTGTAAGTAAATACTTAAGAGAAAAGAATTACAAACATATAGATAGAATTCAGAACAGGCGTACTTACCTTATAACAAAATACTAGGCGTACTTACTGCTAACCTATAAGTCAGTCTTTTTTTTATTTTTTTATTTTTATTGACTACTAAACACGCATTTGACCTCGGTCTCGCCTGATGGTAAGCGACGATGAGGTCGACGATGGAGCATGCGGGTCCAGTAAATGCCTATTCACTCTGGCCTTGAAGATCCCAAGGTTGTAGCTTTCGGGAAATACAGACGCCGGCAGGCTGTTCCATTCCTTTGCCGTTCGCATAATGAACGAAGAAGCAAATCGCTTCGTACGAACAGATGGGATATTAACAACATAAGGATGGAACCCCTCCCGCGCCTGGTAGTCCGAAGGAGGAATGGAGATGCTATGCAATTCCGACTACCTATAAGTCTACCTATAAATAGTGACGTATTACAATAATTAAGCAAGTATTTATGATTATTGAGCAGGTAAATGGCGATTATACAAAACCACAAGGTTGTTCCTATCGTGTGTTTACCCACTCATCATGTTTAAGCAGTTTGCTTTGCTATATGCATACGTTTTACGATCTAAAAGCGCTGTTTCGTCATATAGGTATTCAATACTGAGTTGATATTCCATGGTATACGTATTTAGTTATTTTTGTTTATATTTTTTGTTCTGACAATGTCCCTTTACAGCAGCTATTTAAATTACATAATTGAATTTGATTTTATTGTGCTGACATTATTATTTTATTACATTTTTTTTGACAATGCACCTATGCAGCAGCTATATATAGCTAGTAATAAGCACTTACTTACACCGACGTATAACTACCCCTGCCCCAGCATTGTCAAAAAAATGAAATAAAAGAATTGAAAGGTTGTCTGGAAGAGATCGCTTTTAGCGATAAGACCGCCGATTGTATTAATGGTTTTGTACGCATTGTATCACAATAATTTTGTGCAATAAAGAGTATTCATTCATTCATTCATTCAAAAGAATAATATCAGCACAATAATGTCATTTTAATGAGTGGAATCTTGTATTGGCATACAAATATTTAAAAAAACATTAACTATGTAAATAAAAAAATTACGCTGTAAGATTTCCTGCAAAAAAGATAAAATAAAATAAAATTCAATTATGTAATTTAAATAGCTGCTGTAAAGGGGCATTGTCAGAACAAAAAATATAAACAAAAATAACTAATTAACCAATATGGAATAGAATGGAACCAAGTGGAATATCAACAACTTAGGTGCTTATTACTAATAGCTGTTGCTAATACTTATTTATAAATTCAAGCAGGTACCGTGTTATTTGCAACTGATTTTATTTTAATGTCCAGCCTTGTATATTCTTCTATTTTTTGTAAAATTAAATAGACAGAACCTGGTGTCCGTAATGTACCTATAAATGAGTATTGAACTTCAATGAGTATTCAACTTTGATATTCAGTACTAATACTGTTAGCGTCTGATCGTTGGGTATGATCACATACGGGTTTAGATATGTTTTCACCGATCAGCCAGTAGAGTCAGTCCAATACAGGTCAAGTTAGTAAATATGAATGTGACCTGTGATATGTGAATGTGACTGACCCTAAGATTGTATTTACGAAGTTGACCTGTGTTTGACTGATCCTAAGGATTAGCTATGGGGAGCGAGCGATGTCTGCAGTCGAATGTCGAATTCGACATATTACTTCTAGAGATGGCTCTTTCTTACTTATTAGCGGATGAGCGTGACAAAACATCCATAATACTTGGCCTTTACATGTCGCTGCGTGAATTGGTCTCTTGCAAAATTTGAAGAAGTATAAATATCAAGGAGAGCGAGCGGTCAAAGATGAGCTGGATAGCTAGAAAAGCTCGATTTTGTCTAGATTTATGACAATTCGCCTATGATATCGCTCGTTAACTATAACCAGTCAGTACTATAATAGAGTAAAAAAGATGTTCTACATTTATCTAGTAGCTATTGTAAAGTAAATAAGTTTAATGGCAATTTGTGGTAAGACGGAAGCGATATAAAACTTTCCTGCGATAAATAATTCTGCATCTACCATGTCTCCGCTTAGATTCGCCTCGTCGTAATTGCACCGAAAATATCTAATACATATACGAGTATAATATATATATCTAATACCTTCTAATCACCACCGCCACCCTTTTAGTCACCTTGGACAAAGTTAGAATACTGTACAAACGCGCTATGTGAGGACATGAAATGACGTAACGTCAGTTGTATCAAAGGGAAAAGGGAAGATCTTCCACCAGGCGGGGTGTTGTCCTGGTCCAATTATGGATGTTTGGAACTCGTATATATACGAAGTCCCAGGAAAATTTCGATTGCGCGTTCTACGTAGTGGCGCGCGTGTTGTGTGTCGCCACAGTACCATCTTACCATCGACAATGTAGGTATACGAGTTATTTACCCTCTCTATTCTATATTAAATTAATGTTTTTAATATTTATGTTTCGGTCGGAAATTACACACATTGTTTGAAATAAAAAAAATAACATTACGTAAAGTGAGGTGAAAAGTGTATGGCCGACGGTGACCACGTACCATCAGGTAGCCTACATCTCGTCTGATAGCCTTCTACATAAAATATTCAAAGTTATTATACCTACGAGTACGACGAAATTATTATATGTATATTCGTTTATATTTAAACTGTTGCTCCCGGCGCTGTCTTAGGACAGTAGTCGTTAGGCCTACAGGCGGCCTGAAAAACTCTTATAATAACCACACGACAAGAAAGAAATACTTATTTTCACAATCCAGAGAATAGCTTAGAGCCTATGCACAAACGAGACGCACACACACGCGTCAAACGAGATTCAGACGCAACCAGTAAACCTTTGCACAGGTAGATCCGCGTTTGTATCGCGTCTCTGCGTGTTTCCATCGAAACAAACGCACCTTAAACGCGCTTCTTGCGCGCGTTTTTATCGCGTTTTCATCGATACAAACCCAAACAATCTGCTTTTTTGAGTTCTACGGTGCGGTATAAAGTACGCGGTGTGCATAGGCCCTTATTTACTTTAATTTTACTTACGTAATTTAATTTAATCGAGGTAATTACTTTCTTACTAATTAGGGTACTTTATACCTAATTTTTTTAAGAGCCAAATATATAAAGTAAGTAATAACTTTAAAGCGGATTTGTAGTAGGTAAGATAAAACTATTAAAATTGCCTGGAGAGCCAAGTCAGTTAGATGAAAACACGCAGAAACGCGATACAAACGCGGATCTACGTGTGCAAATGTTTACTGGTTTCGTCTGAATCTCGTTAACACGTGTCATCTGCGCGTATAGAAAACGCGCAGTGCATAGACCCTTATTTGCATTAATTTTACTTAGGTTATTTAATTTAATTTAGGTAATTACTTTCTTACTAAAGGGTAGGTACTTTATACCTAATTTGAGAGCCGAATACATAAAGTAAGTAATAACTTTAAAGCTAATTTGTAGTAAGACAAAACTATTAAACTTGCCTGGAAATAAAAGCCACCTCAACTCGAATTCCACTAGTACGAGTATGACACGAGTACCGAAAATACCCATTAAATTCTAATCACCATCGCTTCTGGTTCAATAAGCATATTAGTCACGGTGGACAAAGTTGGTACGCTATTATCCAGTATTTTACGCGTCAATGGTACAAAGTTACACGGACATAGGTATTAGTTAACATTACTATTTGCATAACCACGACAAAAAAGCTTCGCTAATAAGGTAGGTAATCTACAGAGGCAATAAGATACTACGTTATATAGATTACAGTAATGACTTCTTACTGACTAGGATATACTTTGTCGACCACCCATCTGGCACCTTTGACGACGGTGACCTTTTGAGACGCGGGTGGCGCGAGGCGCAGCGACTAGCCGACCTGACTTGGGCCAGATGGGTAAATACCAGATGGGTACCTGCCATCCTTGACCAGGAGGGACAAGTGGTTCCGCGCCACGACTCGTCTGGCCGTCGGTGACGTGGCCGTCATAGCCGACAGTCAGATGGCGTGGAACATCTGGCCGAAGGACAATGATGGACGGGTCAGAGTGGCTGACGTGCAGACGGGACTGACCGGACTGTACCGACGACCAGTGACCAAGTTTTGTAGGCTGGACGTCCGCTCCCCCTCAGTTTGAGTATTGGCTTCCGGTGGAGGAGGGGATGTCGTGCGTCCAACCTCCTTCGGACAGACTATGACTGGCTGATGAGGACTTTGACATTTAGACGAGACAATTGGTTTGACAGTTACGAATAAAGACAAAAGAAAAAATAACAATAACACATGATTGAGTAAGCCAATTTGGGGTGATATGCGGAACTTTTATACGACGTTTTATTTAGAAATAGAAATATATTTATTGCCAAATCATATAAATTTAAAATTATAGTACAAAGAATTATATATAATGTGTATTTGGCAAAAGGGGGGAAAGTCAGCAGATGCTGACATACTCGGGTACCAAATATGCAGCGCTGTTTTTCATTTCCCCCCTTATCCCAAGATGTTAGTGGGAGCGATAGTGATAGTGGGTAAAAAATAATAATAATAAAAATTAAAAACTAAACATAAAATAGATTAATCCATATGCCTTTATGCACCATGTCCTCGCCTCGATTCATCCTCCTGACTGACCCGCGCACTGAAAATATCTATTAGATTCGAATTATCGTCACTTTTGGTTGGACAAAGTTATATGTACTTAGTTACTCATTTACATCACTTAATTTGCATAATCATGGAGGGAAACAACAAAAATTACGTGGGCGTTGGGGTGGGGTTTTAATTTTATTGTCATTCGGTGATAAGGATAAAATATTTTTTTAATATATTCGCTGGATTTTCCCGACTGTTTTTCATGTCAAGTTTCCTGTCTAGCAAAATTACATTGGATTTACTCTGTGTTTTGTTTTGACACTTTCATTTTACGAAGCAAATATTTTGTGTTATCCTTGAATCGCGCTTTCACAAGGAAATGTATATTGCCCATCGCGTTATGCAAGGAATATCTTAGACCGTAAACTCGACGGCAGCGGGAAGCGACAGCGACCGCGCGGCTAGAGAAAGGGCGTTCTATTGGGTTCTATCCAACTGCGGAAGGTAACCGGAATAATAACGGACATAGTCCATTCAACAGACACCTCTTCAAAATAGGTATCATAGACAGCTCCCTGTGCAGAGCATGCTTGGAGGCAGAGGAGACGGTCGCCCACGTGCTGTTGGAATGCAGTGAGGTGACCACCTACCGGGCGGGAAGCCTTGGCACCCCAGGATCACTTCCCGAAGTCCTACAGAACATTAAAGGACTGCTGAACGTCCTGGCGAGGTTGGGGTGGCTCGAGTATGTAGTTGTTCCCATCAGACGCAAAATAGGCGCTGAATACATCAAATTGCGGAAACCAGCCCGTTAATACATTACATTGGGTTGCAAAACTATCAGGCGTTTGATAACCTAGCCTAACCTATAGTTTTCAGTAGATAACACCTACACTATCGATAGTGTTATCGATACTATAATTTCGTCATGATACTGTCGATAGGCTGATTCAAAAGGAGCAATACTATCGGAATAAAGCGATGCGAAGCCGCCGCTCTGCGTCGCTGCCGTCCAGACCTCGTCCTACTATCGCACGACAGTTGAATGGAGTTGAACCTAATTTGCAAATGTCTGTTCCGGGTGGTTCAAAGTGCTCTGGCACTTATATTCTAAGATTTAGACATTTAATTACCACGTTGTATATGTATAAAGGTCGACCGGGCTTATAATAGAGTTCTCAAGAGGGCCATTGGTAGATCTTACTTAAGCGTTATGGAGATCGATACGTAAAAATTAGTTTAATTAAAATTCCGCAACATGGCGGACCTAATATCCCTGTCGGTTTTTACTTATTATTCATTCACATTGTCTAATTTAACTAACTTGAAAATAATGAAAAAACAAACCGCCCACGGCCGAGTTGGGCTTCGCTCTATCGGGTTATAAATAATAGCCCTTTTGTATTTGTAAGTTTTGAACAACTTATAAGCTTTATAGATGTATCAAATTTTAGTATTTCCAATTATTCCAGCCAATTCAGTCATGGTAACAAACGTGGTGAAGGTTGCCTGGAAGATATCGCTTAAAGCGATAAGGCCGCCTTCTGCACATTGTATTGTACCTCTCTTTATGTTGTATGTTTTGTTTTTGTCCTGGGTGTGCAATAAAGTTTATTTGTATTTTGTATTTGGGGTCAAAATTGCCAACTTTGACAGGTGCTTACGTCATTATTTCTTTCTGAAAAAAAAGTATGAAAAACATTTTGTTGCAAAAAAGCATAACCATCGTTTAATGACCTCCAACCTCATGGCACTTTGTATTTTGTGTGTTACACATAAATATATTTGAGTAGAAGTTTGAAGATTTTTGGGTTTGATTCTGGTACAAAACATGCCAATCACTGCATGAAATAAGGATATCCCCCATCTACGCCTCTGTATTCCGGCGTTCTGTTTTGTATTCAGCGGACACATGATCAGAAACAAATCATACAACATCTGTACACATAGAGAACGTTCAATGTAAATACAAGTGTTTACCCAGGTGGACGACGCGATGCCATTTATATATCATACAATATCATCAATAAATCAGAACTTGTGAGACCTTAGGCGAATCACACATCGCACCGCGCTCCGCCGCGGTGGGCGGTGAAGCGGTCGAACTAGTAGTACCGAGGCCCAATTCGCCTAAATTACAACGTTTGTAGATCTATTTCTATCCAATTTAAATTTAGTTTTCGTTCCAATTCTTTTTGACACCAAATCGCATTCTGCTGACGCATAAATCTACCACTGCCACATTTCGATTTTCTATCGATCGGGCAAAAGTACCTTGGAGGAACTTATGTTCGATCGTTATATTTGACAGTTGAAGCGTTTTGTTACCGTTCAACTGCGATTCTATAAACTATAGAATGCACAAATACGTTACTGTTCGATCGATTGTTGACTCGATCGGAACTTAACTGAAATTGGATCGTTAGTGGGTAGTAGCATACGAAACACGTCATAACGATGCAGTTTAGATTCTATTTAATTAGGTTGTATTTAGTGGAATCGATCTCCGTGGCAGTGAAGCGGTCGAACTAGTAGTACTGGGTTGTTTGTAATCCACTGCGACCTATCACACAGAGTGAGCGTCGTGCGTCCGCGCATATATGCGGTTGCAGTGTGTTAGGTCACAACGGTTTACATACATACAATCCAGTTCTACTAGTTCGACCGCTTCACCGCCCACCGCGGCGGTGCGCGGTGTAATTTGCGATTCGCCTTTTACTAAAGTATTATTGTACTGATTTATATTCTAGGATCGCGTAGGGTGTTGATAATCTGCATAAGACATCTACATAAGTACTTAACACCACATCTAATGGATACTTGATTACATTTAGATCCTACGCTACCTATCTATTCCTATAATACGAACACGAATAGCGGAGAGACTACGATATCTAGTTATGTGGAATCCTACCAGGCAACTACTTATGTAAAACAAACATAACGAGTGTCGCCACGAATTTTTATGAGGAATAATAAAGAAGTTATTCAAATCTAGTGCAAATACTTACTTAAATCTGCTGCTAAATTAAATATGCAACTTTATTATACTTAATAATAGACAGACAAAATAATTATCTGCGATAAATACATCGGAATGTATTTTGGAACTTTCCAGCCAGTCACACAAATCTGCTGCCAAATTAAATATGCAACTTTATTATACTTAATAATAGACAGACAAAATAATTATCTGCGATAAATAAATCGGAATGTATTTTGTAACTTTCCAGCCAGTCACACACAAAGAGTAGTATTACAATTTAAATTATTTATTATTTCGTAAATATAGGATGCACAAGTTGTAACATAAAAGCATAGATCTCTATATTTTGCTATAACAGCGTACGAAATTTTTCTTAATAATTAAACAGTAAAATTCAAAATTAAAACATAACATCCTACATAAATTAAATGAGATCAAAGTTATATAATATAGAATAAGTATACCAAAAGAACACACACACACACACACACACACACACACACACACACACACACACACACACACACACACACACACACACACACACACACACACAAACACACACACACACACAAAACTCAATTTTCCTTTTCTCCCAATGGCTTGTATACCAGTCTTCTTCTTTATTCCTTCCTGTCACCCCCTGTCACTTCAAATCTTTTCAATCTTAGATTATCTATAATCTAATTTCTATTTTAGGCATAGAAAATCTAAGCTTTCGATGCAGATAATGATGCTTTTACGATTCAGCCAGTAACAAATATAATTATGTAGCGTATTAATGTAATAATCAGTTCAAAAGTAGATTCAGTATCACAAGTCAAATGGTGTATTGATGTAATGGTGGACCTGTTAATCTGAGATTGGAAAAAACAGTATGCCAATGACAAGTTTTATGTTATAATATAATTAGTCAATAGTCGTATGAAGTCATATGCATTAAAATGCTGGTGCAGAAATATGTAAACGCTTCATATCAGGAGTTTTGATGTCAATTTGATCCGGGACAAAAGCTGCTGAATTCTCATGGCCCATTATGAAATCACAACAAACCACTAATGAGAAGTCCACTTGAAGTGTTCCACACACAGTTTACCTTTGCTGATTTGTTAAACAAAACTACACCATTTAAACAATAACACAACACGCACATACTGCTTTCTTCGTCCGTACAGTCACTGAGGGGCCAGCTGAAAATCAGCGCAGTGGCTTGCCTCAGCATTATGCTGAGCTGGTGTACCCTTTTTGGCACTGTACCACACCGGATGTCTTGTGCTGCATGTATTAATCTTTGTATACTTCTGTATTGTGTTCTATATTCTGGTGTTTACAGTGCTAAATAAACGTTTTCCATTTCCATTTCCACTTTAGCCAACAAAGTCACACGGACGGCGCGACTGTCCCTGACAAATCCCCGTCAAAATTCCTCGAACTATTGCTGTCCACTTTTTGCGATCTTGTGATATCAGTAATTAAATTAATTTAGATACTTACAGCCGAAACGTGGACACTGACGGTGCGACTGGTTCACAAATTGAAAGTCGCTCAGCGTGCTATGGAAAGAGCTATGCTCGGAGTATCTCTGCTGGATCGAATCCGAAATGAGGAGATCCGGCATAGAACAAAAGTTATCGACATAGCTCATAAGATTAGCAAGCTGAAGTGGCAGTGGGCCGGTCACGTCTGTCGCAGAACCGACAACCGCTGGGGTAGACGAGTTCTGGAGTGGAGACCGCGTTTGGGCAAACGTAGTGTGGGACGCCCCCCTGCTAGATGGAGCGACGATCTGCGCAAGGACTGGATGAGAAGAGCCGAAGATCGGGCTCAATGGCGCGCCCTTGGAGAGGCCTATGTCCAGCAGTGGACTACAATAGGCTGCTGATGATAATGAGATACTTACATGTTGATTTCGGAATATATCCGTACTTACGTCCGTATCCGTATACGCAAGGCCAACGTTTCTGAATAATTTTAAAGTGACAATAAATAAAGACATTTTTTTTTAATAAACTTAGATAAAATAAGGAGAAAGAAATTCTAATTACATTAATCCAATGTTTGTAAAGGCTCGTACCGTAACATATCAATTCTTTCCGCAATTTAAAAGAATATTTTTACATGGTAATAAAATACCACTTTTATTTACCGCAGATAACACCGCGAGGCCAATGAAACGGTAATTAAGAGGCAATCACAAGGATTATTGTCGGAATACTTTGTTCGGCGAACAATGGCTATACATAAATATGCAACAGGCGGATGAATGCGCAAATTATGGTTTCATTTAGGTGAAACTGGTGAAAACGCTACTGCTCAATCAGATCGTCGCGTCGCATAATACAGGGACGTAAGCTGGATTTGGGACCTGAGGTTGCCTTTACATTTTTTATTGTTTAAGGAGAGCTTATTTAATATAACTGACATAACTTTTATGCAAGCGTGTTACATTACATACATACGTGTTACGTTACATACTTGAGTATTTATTGTCTCCTTTTGGAAATAGTAAATAGGTACGTACGACCGATTATTTACTGGCGCACAAGCCCTGAGGCATATGCCAGTATTGTTTTAAGACATGTAATTAGATTTATTAAAAAAAGAAAAAAAATGTTGTTCAGAGTATTATATACATTGACGTAACAAGTAGTATCAAATATGGATGTACAATGAATAACAAAATACATTTTTAGTATAAATGAATAAAACTATTTTAGAGTTATCGATTCTGAGTGGTCAAAACAGGAGCAAATAACTTTTTTACCTCTTTTAAATGAAGTTAGATCATGCGACACGTATCAACATAAAAAACCATTTAGGTAACAAACTGAAATACCTCCGTTACGTTCGTTAAAACTCCAGCTCTGTCGTGAAAAAATCGACAACCCTGTCCGAGTGAAATGGCACTAGCGAATTAATGGGCCGCGCTTAAATGTACCTGATCCAGTTAATTTGGGTAATTGTCGAGCATTATCGGAATTTCGTAGTTATAAATCCTTTTGCTGAGTGATGGACCCTAATGATGTAACAGACACATGCAAAAGTGGCAGAATTTACGTTGGAAATTGATATTCATTTTCAGAGCTAAGCAAGTACAGTGGACAACATATCAGGCTATTTTATATCCTTTAGTACATTTTATATCCTTTAGTACATTTTATATCCTTTAGCCTTTAGTACATTTTAACTTTAACTTATTAGACAAATTCATACGAATGTCAAGGAATCATAACAAAACTTACTGCGACAATGTTCCACAGAGTATAGCTTGATATGTCTTCCAATGTACCTACCTCTATATTTTATTTTGGGAAGAAAATTTTGGAAAGAGAATTTGAGGGTAGAGCGACTTAAAAAGTTATTTTGGTACCCGCGTTTGACCTAAATGTCATCCGGTGGTAAATGACGATGACGCCAAAGTTAGAGCACACGGGCTTAGTAAGTACTGGCTCTTCATATAACTAGCATAAGTTGGTTACTTCTGTAACCTTTATATTGTATTGTTCAAATTGTGGTTAAATAAATTATATATTATTTTTATTAATAATAACTACAAACCTACCACTAAATTCACAGAAGCCGGAGGTCTATATAATTAGCACTCTTCATTATGGACATGTTTGGCATCATGTCAAATAAATATTGGTCTATTTATTTGTTCTGGCCACACAAGGGCTTCACATATTTAGCACATTGCTAAATGAACCAAAAGTTCTAGCTGCATTACTGAATATGTAAATAAGCTATTCACATGACGATTGAAAAATACTCTACATTCTGTTCTTTACGCCGATTTTCTTTACGTCTTCCATGCCTTTTTCTTGTTTCAAATCTGCCTTTTCAATCTTTGCCGGTGTCAAAGTCGATAGCTTTGGTTTTGAAGTTCCTGAGAAAACAGCTGTGACATACAGACGGACAGGCAGAAACGACGGACAGGACGGACGGATTTCATTTTTTACCATTTTGGAACCCTAAAAAAAGAGCCTGACTCTACTTTTTCTTCAACATTTTCAGCCTTTTATTTATCCTGTGCCAGTGTACTCGTATGTTTGAAATCCTTACACTGCTTGAAGTTAGCATTTGTAGCTGACTGTACAAATAATCGTATTGGTCGTGAGAACTGGCCGACGGGCATTAAGTGCTAATTTAATAACAAAGCCTGCTTGTCTGCGCGGGCGCAAGTTAAATAATGAATGAGTTTCTCGAAGACCTTGTTAGTGGTCTGTTATTAATTTATTGCCGTCTTCACATTTGTGTTTCATTCGTAGTACTTACGTTATGCAATAATTAATTATTTAAGTATTTTCAATTGGATATATTAGTATTTTTAATGTATTTTATAGGAATCTTTCGCCAAATATCTCCATCTAACAAGATTTCGAAGATATCGTCACATGTTTATGAAAATAAAATTACCTATCTACTTGGAATACAAATGAATTCTAATAATAATTATGTAATTATAATGAATGACTTGCCCTACAGGGTTTCATTCATGCAACACCTATCATATTGAATTATCCATATGCCACGAACGAAAATGTTTGAAGTTTGAAAGAGTCCCCTTTTAAAAGTTTATAGCACAGTGACATCTTTGATGCAGTGTTAATAAGGAGACGGTGGGCCCTATTATATAAGGTGGTGGTAAACGAATACTTTGGTAAGCGTCAGATGAATCATCCTACTTCTGTCGAACATACTAAAAAACTGAAGAACTGGAAAAAATCTTAAGAAAGTTGACAAAAAATTGCTGCGCAGTTGCAGGTTCGACAAGTATTGAATTATCTATTATCTATTCTACGAGTACTAGAGATAATTATATTATAGTTTGGCAGTTGTTTGAATTGATTATATAATGTGGTTTTGTATATTTAATTTGGTATAGGATTACGTCAGATCTTTAGCTAAGTAAGTATATTCCCACGTTCTTGAAATAACTTGAATAGGCTGGCTCCAAACTCATTCAATATCAATATTCAGGTAGGTATCAGGTATGCAAATATCTTCAGAAACTTCTGCAATATAGCAGTGGAATTAATTTCTCGACCACAATGTCGGCGTAAATTAGACACTGAAGTTAATCCCATACCATAATGAACTTAGTTAAGTGGGACTAATTACTACGTGAAAAAATAAACTGACTACTGGCCTTTTGAATGAGAAATTTAGGGAATGTCGATTTTACGTAAAACTATTATTTCACAGCAGGCTAACTAAAAACAGAACCCTATTTTCAAAAGCAGAAAACGGAACTTACTACAGGTTGAAAATAAATAAAGGATTTACTAAGCTTCATATATAAGTGTTTGATTCAATAATAAAACAATCATCTATTGATCACTTCGCTTTGTCAACAAGAAAATATTTAATCCGGTCAGAATTCCATCACCGTTATTCTTGGTACACTAAAAAATATCTTGATCCAACAATGACAGCGTCATTATCAGTGGGCGATCTCGATGACGAAAGACCATGGGATAATGACCGAGAAACTAACGAGCATCGATGGGAACTAGGGTTGGCAGAAAATAAATAAGACAGCATTGAAAATGAATATAGCGAGACTTAGTTTTTACCACCAGATGAGATTGAGGTCAAACGCGGGTTTAGTAGTAAATTAAAGAAACCATAATATTGTGTCGTGCCGTGCACAAAAATGATATAGTCGCAAAAGATGCTTTTATATGGAACGTTAGTGCTGTGTAAAAGTTTTTATGCTGTTACCACTATAGGTATACCTTTTTTTATGAGGGGAAACGCTCATACTTACCTCTTCGCCGCAAGGTTACTAGGTAATTAGGTACTACAAGGTTACTAAACCTACCTAGGTTACTAGGTACTACTAGGTACTACAAGATTACAAAAGGTTACTAGGTACTACAAGGTTACTAAAGGTTACTAGGTACTACAAGGTTACTAAACCAGGTACTCGGTACTACAAGGTTACTAGGTACTACAAGGTTACTAAACCAAACGAAGAGGTTATGCCGATCTTTTGTTGGCCAAAACACCCCCGGTGCTCTTACGCACCGCCTGACGGCGAAACCGCGGGAACGCTTGCGACTGCCGCGAACTATAGGTATACCTACTAGAATTGTTACAAAAATACCTACTTACACTTATTAAGAAAGTACGAACTGAACTAAAATATATAACTGAGCATATACCTACATATCCGGGATCTGTTAACACTGGACACTCCATGTAACAACCCTAGCCGCTACACAGGCGCGTGACGGCGTGACCAATCACATCGAGGCGGATATGGGAAATACCTGCCCTGGGCGCAAGAACCACTACAATAGACACATTATTACAGCAGTATCACTCGGGGAGATTGCACAGATAAAAAAACTATGAAATTACCAGACGGAACTGAAAGATCGACAAATTATTCTTAGAAAGAGCTGGCGATTGTACCTAATGAGTTCGGTTGAGGCGGTGACCTCTATAGACGGATCTTGCTCGGTAGCCAATATAGTTTTAATCTGCATTAATTATATTAAAATTAAGTATCTGAAACGAATTTATAATTCAAATAACATGGCTAATAATAGACTTTACATTCTCACGCTATTTAAATATTATTAACTTTTAATATAAAAAAACCGACTGAGTGTGGGTAGGGTCTCGTCTATCAATAGGGTTCCGTACTATTTATAAGACTACTCGTATTATAAGTAATGAGCGAATAAAACTTTTAGTAAAATTAATATAGTATATAGTAATATAGTATATAGTAAAGTATAGTCGAAACCGTGCCATGTACCAATTAGTTTTTCGGATTTTTTCGAAGACTTACGTACATTACTGCTCTAACGGTAAAGGAAAACATCGTGAGGTAACCTGCATGTCTGAGGAAATGAAAAGTTTCCGAAGGTGTGTGAAATCCACCAATCAGCACTGGGCCCGCTCTCGGTGGATCATGGCCCGTGCCCCCATGGTCAAGGGGAAGCCTGCGCCCCAACAGTGGGGACATTAATAGGCTGATGATGATGATGATATAGTAATTATGAGTAGTAACTCATAATTTACAAACTGTTACTTTTGTGTCAAATTTTAGTATTTATTGTTCAAATAGAGGGTATAGCCAAATTCTAGCCCATTTTCAATCAAAATACTCGAATATGCAGATAAATGTAGTATTTATAAACGTTTTAAATGAACCATTAGTACGGCCCAAGCAAGCTTTGCTCAACTTTGTTCATTTATAGTGTAATCACAAAAATAACGACGAAAAGCTTTTACTGCGTCTAGATTAGAAACCTGATAAAACTTGGACTTCGTACGGTTAAAAGGTAAATCTATAGCGCAGTAAGACATAACTTTGATTTATTATTAGTCATACACGACGATATAATTCTGCTTATAGACGTGTTACAATTGTTCATTCAAAATACATATTGTTGGCAGGACAGGTACAATTTGTTATAGGAGTAGTAACAAGATATTGATTGAAATGAAAAGGTGTTCGTGACTGCTTTTAGTTCCGCTTGCATTGATAAAGCAGCGTAACAACCTTCTCAATGAAATCGATACAATCATGGAATGTAGAAAGACAAGAAATCATTTTAATAAAAACCGCCTTCACATCACTACAAAGTTAGAAATAATTATAATACCTATAATTTTATTTGGAGTCGGTGCCAACAACGTGCAATGCATTGCACAGCCAGACGCGCAGTAGGTATATGAATATGAATGGTTAGGTAAAATTAGTAAAGCTCTACGAGGATTTTATCAGAGTACGTCATGTTGCGAAATTTATGTGAACTAATTTTTTTCTAACTTTTGCCATACGCAAACGTGACTTCCTCGTAATGTATTTTTATGGTATCATCTTTCCTTCAAGCTTGTATGTATATAAGGAGTCCATCCTTTCAATTATCTATTATTATTTATTATTGCTGTGATTAGTATAAAGGATTTGTTAATCCATAAAAAGAGCCTTTTGTATCTCGATCTATTTTTCATGATGTGTTTTTGTTGGCATTAATTATACAACAAAGCTTTGGATTAGAACACAATGGTCACGAAACGGTTGAGTAAGTAGGTACCTAATATATAAGTATCGGTTTCAGGTTTTTATGACAATTAACATTCTTCTAACCTGCTCTACCCAATGCCGCAGATGCTATCTGTTTTTAAAATAAAAACAAGTTAGTAATTTGAATTAATTAAGATTTGTCAGTTAATTTATACATGCTATCCCTTTCTTTACCACTGCTTTAGATAGAGATGACACGAGACTTTAGCATTAACATTAAAGAAGTTGTTTACACCTCGATAAAATACGTATGTACCTAAGTACTTATTCAGAAAGGGATAGTTAACTATAAGGAAGTTTCTCGCAAATGACGGGTAAGCAATCAAGGTAAACAAAACAGAAGAGATCACTGTGCTATGATAATATGACTCGGCTTGACATCGTCTTCTATGAATACATAATACGAAGTAAATTACGATACAAACGAGAAGCTCCGAGATGGCCAGATTATAAAAGTCAATTTACATTTTTATTTGTTTAACTTTGTGACTTTATTAGCCGTAACTACCGAGGTTTTTTAGGTTGGGCCTACTGAAATAAATGCTATAATATTACCGTGGAAATCTTGGAAATATATGTGCATGTGTGGTAAGTAAATTAGGTATATTTTTATAGTGTACAGCAAGTACGTAAGTTTTAAGTGTAGTGTATAACAGGGTTGTAATAGGAGGAGTTCAAAAGTCCAAAGAAAATGTTTAGTAAATTCTTCTTCGAAGTCGTATTCCTACTGATGAAGAGGAGGAGAATAAATCACGATCATGACGACCATAAGAATTTACCATAAAGGATACGACTTTGTTGGCAGATTTGATAGGGTTTGGCTTCAGTAAGTTATTAAGTGAAATATGCTGAGTTGTAATATTATTTTCTACGTTAACAGAACATGTTATTAATTTACGTCAAGAATGTAGGTATATATAGCAGAACGATTGGCTTGATATGAATGATTGTAAATATAAAGGGCATTATTTACGCATAAAACTACGGACAAAAAATAGTAGAGGCGCAAAATGGAAACAAGTAATATTATACACGTCACGATATTATAAGTTATCATTAATCAGTTTATGATGTGAGATGGCATTTGTTGTAGGGAGATATATCATATGAGTTGTGGGTTGTTATGCTAGCGAATTAACTTTGCATTTATACCGTGACAAGGAATATAAAAACGCTCGCTATATATATGTATAGCGAAATCTATAATACAGATTATAAAACTACAAATAGTTGCTATACAAAATGTTAGCTGACCTCAGTGAATGATATGGATACTCTCTCAGGCACAGAAGCCCAATTATGTTATCATCAAAAGGAAGCTAAAGCCAGCTACATATAACTACTTACTGTCATTCATTTTCATATAAAATTGCATAATAGAGATTTGACCACACGTGTTGTGTAGTAATCCCGCAACCAGCGCGCTGCAGCGCTCCATCTAGCACATTAGGCGAGACCTGAAAACCAGCGTATCGCTGAGGTCTCGGCCATTTCATTAGACTCATAGGGACACATGTTATAGATATATTTTGTTTATAAGTTAAGAATTAGAATAAAATAACTGTGTTTTACCTTATTACTTTGATGTGTGAATTGATAAATACTCTTTTATATATTATTATTTTATTATAATAGCGCCCTCTTGACAGGGTTTTTATATTCCTGGTCAGGTTATACTTAAGTATTAGCAAAGGTATATGTAAATCAAAACAGTTATAACTGTATCGTTCCCCAAGACGAGTCCAAAAATCCAAGTCATTTATGACGAGGTTTCACCCTATTCTGATTTTTATCTGATTTAGACCTAATGTACTTGATATTGTAAATAATGAGAGATGAAAGAAGGCAAGGATTACGTTAATGGAGAAAAGTTGAAAGACAATAACAAAGGTTTTATCTGTGGATTATTATCAGACCACAACAAGATCAGAAGGACGATGGCACAAGATTGATGGAAAATATATAGATGGAAGGTGAGTAAATGTTTGTATCTCTACAATTACACAGTGATTAACAGCAACCAATAGTGATTAGTTCGCATGAATAGACAGATGGACAATACTTGCTCGGCAACTCATAAATTAGTAGCGGTAAACTGGGTAAACTGGATGTCAAGACCTCGGCAGCCATTGCAAATGTAATCTACAGTATTATCTATATTATACTGGATAAAGGGGAGCTTTAATAATCCTAGTTTTTGAGTCAATATCAACCCTAACTTCCAGAAGTCTCCTTCCAGGACATTCAATTTTTCACCAGGTTAAGTTTGGTTATTGGGCTCCTGTTTACGCAGGTAGACTAGGCATGTAAGAGGTCCTTTATGCGTGCAGTATGTTGGGTTTGCTATATTTCCAGCCAACCCAGCGTCGTCCCTGCACTGTCCAGAAACATATTATATAACGTGCGATAAAATCTCCTCCTCTAAACAAAGAGTTATCTTGACTAGTAACAATATTTTTACTGCTGTTGCGGATATAATTGACGGTACGAGCAACACTGATAGATACATCTACATACATAATAGAAGATACATAATACTTACTTGCTTACTCCACTGGCGCAGCGACCCGAAGTGGATCTTGGCCTCCGATACCAAAGAGCGCCATCGCTCTCTCTCCTGCGCAGTTTCGAGCCAGTCAGGCGCCCGGAGCTCCCGCAGATCCTTCTCCGCTTCATCGCGCCAGCGGTATCTGGGACGTCCGACCGGACGTCGTCCGTTAGGGCGTCCCATAATAGTCATACATAATAGTAATAGTAATACATAATAGTCTAGATACATAATAGAAGACACTGATAGATTAGTGTGTTTTTCAATTTCTTTCTCCTTTTTTTAGCTTATTATATAAACATACCTAGATTTTATTTTCAAAGGTCGTGTTACACTTTCCGATTTTTACAAGCTTTTATTTAGCTTCATGATTGTTATCAAAACTTAATTTTGATATACCGTAAACGCGGGCTACTTTAGCCCTTGGAGGTAACTTTAGCCCAAATCGGAAAAAAGTTTGAACTTCCCGCTACTACGAACGCATCCGGCCGCGCGTTGTAGTTCTAGCCAAATTTGATAGATGACGTTATAGGCTCTTGGACCGACACCGCGTCAACCGGAAGGGACATGCGTATTCCTGTCAATTTGCTTCGAAACTTTAGGTACTTGAACTGCGTGAATTTAGTGTCTGCAAACTTTCTTTTGAAACTGTGTTTTCCGGTAAGTCTGGGTTGTTATTTGTATTTAAGAGTGTTACATATGTATCTATGACCAAAACGATGATAATTAACAGTAGTTTTAATAATATTTATTAATAAAAAATCATTAAAAGAAATTGCGGTATACTTTGACCCGCATTTTCAAGCAACTTTGGCCCACGGGCCAAAGTTACCCTCAATGACAAATTTTGTTTGTAATTGCATGATATTAACGTTGTTTTGCTATTTTTTAGGTGGATGGCTAAAGAAAAGACTGCAAATGCCTTTAGTATATAGAAGAAAACCCGGTAGTCGCCGTTATGTCGACTACACCAACGCGCAGTTAGAAGAATGTGTAGCTGCGGTCAGATCTAGAGTGCTTACCCAACGTGATGCTGCTGAAAGATACGGGATTCTTCGTAGCACTATTAAAAATAAATTGAAAGGGAGATATGACAATAAGCCTGGTCGACCCACAATTTTCTCAGAGGAAGAAGAAGCATCGTTTGTTGCTCACATAACGGCTCTTTCCGAGTACGGCTTTCCACTGACAGACTTTGACTTAAAATTTATTATCAAAGATTACCTGGAGTCGCAAGGAAGAATAGTAAGACAGTTTAAGAACAACATCCCAGGAAGGGACTGGGTGAAGAATTTCCTTAAAAGGCACCTGGAGCTATCGCGGCGACTAGCGAACAATATTAAACGAGTTCGAGCGCAAATATCGGAAGATGTAATCAAACAATTCATCGAGACCCTGGGTCCGGAATTAGAAAACGTTCCCCCTCAAAACATTTATAACTACGATGAAAGTAATCTCAGCGATGACCCAGGACGAAAGGCTGTTTTATGCAGAAGAGGGACAAAATATCCAGAAACCATAGTAAATGCAACTAAAGTCAATTTTACTGTTATGTTTTGCGGTAATGCAGCTGGTGATGCTATTCCACCATACGTCATTTATAAAGCAGAACATCTCTGGACAACGTGGACCGAGAATGGGCCAGATGGTGCTCGGTATAACCGAACCAAGAGCGGTTGGATTGATTCCTTAACTTTCGAAGACTGGTTTCTGTCCCATCTCCTACCAATTCTTAAAAAACAGCACGGAAAAAAAGTCGTCATTGGGGACAACCTGGCTTCCCACATCAGTCAAAAAGTGCTTGCCGAATGTGAAAAGCATAATATCAGCTTTATATGCTTGCCTCCAAATGCTACACACATTCTCCAGCCATTAGACGTTGCATACTTTCGGCCTCTTAAGTGCAAGTGGAGGCAAACATTACTGGAGTGGAAAAACAGTCAAATGGGAAGAAGACTGCCAGCGACGCCCAAGGAACAGTTTCCTTCTCTTTTAAAGAAGGCATTACATAGTTTGAATGAAACAAAACAAAATTTAGTTGCTGGTTTTCGAAAGACTGGAATATTCCCTGTCAACAATGAAGAACCGTTAAGCAGATTACCAAAACAGGACCGCATTGTGAATGTGGAATTGATAGCAAACTCTTTCATGCAAAAATTGGAACAAGCCAGGCTTGACACCACCGAAAAAAAAGTTCAAAGGAAAAGGAAACTGAACGTTCCACCTGGGAAATCTATTCTTGTTTCAGATGTTCTTGAAGCAGCTGCTGGACCATCGGGTCTGCAAGTAGTCAAAGCCAAGAAAGGAAAGAGAATCACCAAAAAACGAGGGCGGCGCTCAGTTTCTTCATCGACGAGTTGCGAGTCAAACATCAGTCTTGCATCTTCAACTGAAGACAACATTATACAAGAATTAAGCAGTGAGCAAGATGATGACAACGTCCCACTATCGACGTTGGCCATTCAACCAGGTAATTCCGGTGGAACTGCAGAGAACGTACAAAAAGACCAATACCCATCTGTGGCTTTTAATAGGTCTCCAGAGTCACCGAGTCTCTTAGTTGGAGCTGGAGAGTCCATGGCAGAGGAAAATGCCTTACCCATGGCTCTCGAAAGGCCTTTGGTGTTACCCAGTACCATTGCTGGAGGGTCTCTGAAAGACGGGAAAGATTTACCAGTGTCTATTGATAGGCCTTTGTTGGAGTTACCCAATACCGCAGCTGAAGGGTCCCGGAACGAGGAGAAAGCCTTACCTGTGGTTTTTAAGACGCCTTTGGAGTTACCCAGTACCGTAACTAGAGGGTCCCTGAAAGAGGAGAAAGACTTACCTGTTACTCTTGAAAAGTCTCTGCATAGTGACCAGGGAAGTGGTGTAGAAAAAAAACAATCCATCCAGACATCCATTCCAAAATCCAGCCGCAAGGTAAATCAGAAGCAGGCACGAAACATGGACTCCGAGCGCCCGTACCCTGGTCAGGTACTTTCCAAATGTGAAGAAGGAATTCTGGTTAGCTGTATGAAAAGAGGAAAACAGTTTTGGCGCTGGCCAAGTATAAAAGATGAACAGTTGTACAGCTGGGACAACGTACAACGAAAGATCGATGCACCAAAATTTATGAAAAAGGGGTGTTTCACGATTCCTGATCTTGATTATTGATTTAATATATGTATTTCTGTAAAATACGACTTTTACTTACATACCCATAGCCCTCAATACAGTAAACATTAGCCCGCTGGCATAAAAGTATGGTTTTCAAGTGAATAATTCAGACGAAACAAAGTAACCTACCTTTGAGGACAACTTTGACCCAAAATTTGAAAAAAAAAATATTGAGCGAACCATAAGACTAACATATATTTTTGCCTAAATACTGGTCAGATATGTCTTCAAGATTATATTGAATCAACTGAAACAATGATACACCAACTATTATCAAAATCTTAGGATAATTCGTAAAAAGTCTCTTCATATTTGGCCAAAGTAACCCGCGTTTACGGTAATCTTATTGTAAGTTTAATATTAAATCTACAAGATATTTTGTGCCTGTATGTATTACGAAACTATGGATTTTATGCGCTCAATGAGGTAACAATAGACCTATATAAATTATATCTAATTATCAACAGAGGATATTTGTTTCGGCTTTGTTTACTAATTTTTATATTTTAGATCGGAGGGTATTAGATAGACTCGCTGTCATTTTTAGTAGGCCACTTTTAGCTCCCGCGCGATGCCCATGCACTTTGCACCGTGTGCTTTAAAATAAACGGGGATTACATTAACTTCACGAATTATTAAGTGAAGTGACCTTATGAGACTGTAATACGACAGAGTGACTGGTGTGGTATTTATTGTATCGCGGAAACAAGACAACCGGGGTACCCCTCACCGCTGGATCCACTCACTACCATAACACCAGGTACGACTTGACATTTACGACTTTATTATTGGGGTTTAACTCCGCGAAACGCGGATACAATATTGATTGAGGTAAACCGCACAGAAGTTCAATAATTATCATATTTATTATTATACATGTAGTTAAGAAAATAATTATAAACAAATACCTGAAGATGTGTAAACGAAACCGGTCGTGATTAATAAAATACAGTAAAAACCTGTGAAACAGTATATTATTTAATTCTAATCATAGCCTAGATTGTATTAATCGTTTTGTACGCTTTGTATTATACATTTTTGTGCAATAAAGAGTATTCATTCATACATTCATATTTATTATGTTTCAATTCAAATTGTCCCGTAATAAGCTTAACTTTATTCACTTTATGGAAGCAATTTTATTTCGTCAATTCGATCCGTTTGTATGTATGTATGGAAGTTTACAACAGCTATTATATGAATTTTAATAATGTCTGTCAGAATCTGAGTTTATGATTTCTGAGTTTCCACGCCACCATGCTCTCAACGACATCATCCGTAGAGCTCTCGTGTCCGCCAACGTGCCGTGCGTTCTGGAGCCTCCGGGTCTCAGCCGCACTGACGGCAAAAGACCAGACGGCCTAACGTTGGTGCCCTGGCGCCAAGGTAGGTGTCTCCTGTGGGACGCAACTTGCGTCAGTACGTTCGCCGCTAGTCACCTCAGACGGACTGCGCGGGTAGCCGGGGCAGCAGCCGAAGCAGCGGAAAGAAAACGGGAGAAGTACGCCGCTCTGGAGCAAAACTACGTTTTTGTTCCATTTGCGGTTGAAACGACAGGTTGTTGGGGGGCGGAGGCAAGGGATTTTGTCAGGGAGGTCGGCCGTCGCCTGAGAGAGAGAGGCTGTGACCCCCGCTCCGGGTCGTTCTTGGTGCAGAGGTTGGCCGTGGCGATTCAGCGTGGCAATGCCGCGAGCGTCATGGGGACCTTTGCGCCAGGGTCGACACGGGGCGGAAATTTTGACTAAGGCTTTTCATAAGTTTTTTTAATGTTTTTATTGACGAAATAAATATATTTAATTGTTTATGATATATGTACCTACTAGAAAGATTTATAGTTCTTTTAAGTTTATATTTCTCAATGTTTAGGAAACTTTTATTGTGGAACAGTTTTAGCTTCTCTTTGAATTCAAGCACAATTTTTCTTTCATCCAAGGTTTAAAACTATAACTAATAATGTGATGACATTATGTAGGCTTAAGGTAGAATGGTTTTAGGACCGACTCTCTAGATGCTCATGTAGATGTGGTTAGAACATAGATTGCAGTGTCTTTAAACCCCGTAAAGAATAGGTATATCGTGACATTATACATCAAGGCCGGCTGGAGAACTCACCTCTACACAAGGTGTAAAGTAAAACTGTAGTAGTATAAATAAATAAGCCTCTAATATCATACATGTTGTTGGATCTGAAGTTATATAGATCTTTTATTATAGATAAAACAATTAAGTTAGAAAAAATCGTTAAGTCCGAATTGCGGTTTAATTTTTTTGCAATTACATACAAGGTCAGACAAATTATTTTAAAAAAAAATCACAAACAATAGGCTTAACTATTTTTAGATGCTTGATTCGTAACAAAATACCAATGTCTGGTAGACTTATGTAATCTTAGTAAATATTTTCATAAGTAGATAACTAAACTTATCTTCAACAAGCGTCCATTACTCAGCTCTAATAAATACCTAGTGATATAACTCTAACATAAGTGAATAGTTACATATTTCACACAAATTAACATGATGAATTGCAATATAACTGGGTGTGATTTACAGATAGTAATTTCGAGTGAAAAATTACCATCTGTGATTTCGTAATAGTATTACCAACTAAGTATGTAAATGTACAATAAAGTGTTTATGTCTATGTTATGTTATTAATTATGTAGTAACAATGTTGTGTATAATTAATTTTAGAAAACAAATACAAGTGATAGATCATTATTATTACTACTTTGAAATCATCTTTCCCTTTTTCTGCCGCAAAGCAACAATGTTTGCATTGCTGTGTTTCGGTTTGAAGGGTAAAAGAACTATCGTTATTCGAATTGCCGGCACATGAGGCACTCCATCCATCAAGTTCTCGTTCAGCGCATCGAAAAACCTTTAATAACATTATAGTGGGTGAAATGTCTAAGAGTTATAGTGAATATTTACCATCAGGTGGCCTGTTTGCTCGTTGCTGCTCTTCTTATAAAATAAAAAACCTGAAATAAAACTACTTTCTCAAGTTGTTCTTTCGATGGTTAAAGAATCATGTGTAATTTGATTACATATATGCTTATATGTATACCTTACATATATTTACGAGCACATAAACACCTACATATCACTTGTATCACCTTGTATTAATTAAAAAATGTCTACTAATTCCCAGTATCTAGCTTAACAATAAGATTGTCTACTCAGAAAATACTTAAATGGAAATTTTATTGTAATGAATAAACATCTAGCCAATTACGGAATTATTATTGATTTATTTCCTGTTAATCGTTCATATTCTATCACTTCCCAGCAAGGCGTCCCCGATCCATATAATATTATGAATATTAATAACTTCGTATATGTTCGTATATGTATACAAGTAGCAAAGTATGGACAAATATGTCTATTTATATAGGACCTCATAGTAATTTTAAACCGAATTTTTACTTGCAGAACACAAAATGCTGCGAAAATGTATGCCAATCGAGCATCATGGACATCCCGAGTCGCGGAAACACTCCGAGATCCACCGACGAGGTCTACGATAATGCGCAGGCGTTTCTCAACCAGTACTATGCTTCAATACGCAGGTATGTACTTTAACTTTACTTTAGACAAAGGCTTCGATTCCGTGGTGGTCAATAAATTAAAACTGAACGGTTCACGCTCACAGCGCTCATCCAAATTGCTGGATCGTGTAAGTTTCGTTTAGCGATATTTTTGTTTAGTGACAGATACCCCAGAATCGGTGCCAATTCACCTGTACTTAGTTCAGAGCTGTTGATATTTGTTAATATATTGCGGTCTATGAAGAAGAAGATAACGGTTGAAAGAATCATGCATATATATTTTTTTATTTTTTTTATTTACTGATAAACCCGCATTTGACCTCGATCTCGCCTGATGGTAAGCGACGATTAAGTCGACGATGGAGCATGCGGGTCCAGTAAATATAATAATAATAATTAAATATATATATATTACTAATAAATTTAATAGTAATATATAATATATATTCGTATCATACTCTACGAGCATCTACTAGGTAGGTACTTTGTTTTTTTTAACTCGTAGAATTTGAGATGCCCTAAAAAGTTGTAAAAGAATAAACCGTAAAGCCCTAAGATAAGAGACGAATAAGATTTTTCCTAATATCAGTATATTTTGTGTCCAGAGAAAACACTGAAGCTCACAAATCAAGACTGGAAGCGGTGAAAAAAGAACTCAAAGACACTGGCACTTATCAGCTGAGGACATCGGAACTGGTGTTCGGAGCGAAGCTAGCATGGCGGAATGCATCGAGATGTATCGGCAGAATACAATGGAAGAAGCTGCAGGTAAGTTACTCGTAGATCCCCGAGATGAAATGAAAGATTATGCCGTTGGAAGTTGGATCCGTAAAGGTCATTGCTCTGACGGCTAAACGAATAAGTAACATTTTATGTCGACAAACCTCAAGTGCTTTTACTAGCAGGGCAAATTCTAAAACGAAATTGTAACAAAATCGTAGAATCGATTTGTGTGTTCAGAGCCTGACGCGCGCAAAGACGTTAACAATTCTACCTCGTTATAGGGATCAGGTACAACCGAAAAGCCAATTTGGGTTACATGGAAATCCACGGTCTTATTTATAACTGAAAAGGAGAAACATTCCTTTTTACGGTTGCCTTTTTAGTTATTTTCTTGTAGGTACGTTTTAAGATAAATTCTGAGCAAATTTTCTTGTCCAATTCCAGCAATGTCAAACTAATAACCCCCATGAGAGATAATATCTAGAACTTTTGTAAACTTAACATAACCGTCTATCGGAGTAGAGGCTAATCCTCGTTGAATAACAACGGTCCGGTGACAACCCTGGGGTATACAATTCTGCAAACAAGGATCACTGGTTCCGTATTGTAAAAGCCTTTATCGGATAATAACGTGTCTTGGCGTGCTCTGAATTTCGAATTAAATTACATGGAATTTAACAAAGGTTAGATGCATAGATATTTGGGGAAGGTGGGGTAATACCGGATAGTTAAGGCAAAAATGTGATAATTAATTCTGGCCAATGTTTGTTTTGGAATTATTGCTTAGAAAACACTCAACCACTAACGGTGAGTTATGGCAAATATAATCATAATCATATCTTATAAAAATAAATATTACAACATTAAGTTTAGAAACTAATCAACAATTACTAAAATTTGGAAAATCCACTTACACCCCTTGTATATGAGTCAAACCACATACCGCATTTTCAAAGGTGGGGTAAATATGGATAGCAATTTATTTGTAGAGCGACACACGTAAACACTAATTTTTAAGTAATATAACCCGCACAAGCTTTGTGGGGGCTTATTTTGAACAAACTGTAAATCTGAACAGTCATCTGCAGACGTTCTGTAGCTATATTCCTCATCACAATTAAAGCACTCTGCATCTTTCTCGTTAATCTCTTTTCTATTTTTTTTCCTTTGGGATTCTCTTTAGTCTGTTTTCCTTTTTCGTTTCCTTTAAAGGAAGGTATTAATGACGGTTTTCTTTAATAATTTTGGTAAGGCTTATGAAATCGGATATTCGATATCACCCCATCCGGTTGCACCCCACATGTACTTTTTTAAATAAAGATTATACTAGGTAGATATGTCGATCAATTTGTGGAACAAAACAACACCAGACCGATCTCCATTTGTACATGGGATAAGAACAATCTACAAATGCATTATATATAACCTACTAGAATGATACAGCAGTAGCTGGAAATATGAAATTTAATGCTATCTGTTTTACCGACTACCCGCTTTCCCACCATGTTCCTCTACTTTATTGATGCTTACAATTTTTTTAGTTCAGTAAGTTTTATAAATTGGCTGGTACCTAAATGAAACTAGTTGTCATTCAGTGAACTACTATTTGCAAAAGAAAGACATTTTAGCAAAATGAAACGAGACACTTTAGGAGATTCACTTATCTGGATTTCTTTAATATTTTCACGCAAATGTAGCTGCGGACGTCCCGTGGGGACCGCAACCTTTGTGAATGCCAGATTTATTCAAATGCTCAAAATAACGCTCATTTAAAGTGAGATGATAATAAATATAATAGGGTCATTATGACCGTCGGATTGAATGTCCTACCGGAGGTTTGCTTCTGACTATCGATCTCAATTTTTTTCGAGAACTAGCATTAAGTCTTCCTTTGCCTTTGCTTGTTATACTTATTTGAGATTTTTATAAACTTCTTTACCATTTACCGTTTTCATTTTTACCGTAAAATATAGTTTTTGTAAAATGTCAATTTCTCAAAATGACTAGATGCATAAAGATCGTCACCTAGTTTTTTCATCTTCTAAATAGGTACATGATTAATTTTGTTTAATTCTGATCTTATTATGATATACGAAAATTCTTTATGAGCGTAGGAGTGTTATTTATGACTGTAAAGTTGTGTGTTCCTGCATGGTTAGTGCTCAAAAGAACTTAGTCCAAATATTTAACTGTATGAAACACTTGTTAATGTTTTCTTTACATGGCGATACCGCAACCGCATTGTAAACTTTTAATTAGGGCTGAGCTGACTTCAGCAACTTTATAACGAGGCGCAAACGGGATGTCATTACCCCACGTCTTGTGTAACATCAAAATGGCATTCGACGTCTACGTTTTGAACAATTCGTTTATTTGACTTCAAAGATTTTGCAGCTTTGTAAATTAAGTAATCCTTAGAGACATTAGGAAGTTATTTCAGTGCGGCTTTGTCTTCCACAGAAGTACCTAACGACTTTTACCACCGTTTATTATCGTACTTCTTCCACATAATTCACCTACTTTTAGATTCCTTGATCTTTAATTTAAAATCTTATGTTAGTTACAAGTACTTCTCAAGTGCTCGGTATTGGAATTTATAAGTACTTCTAAGGCGTATTCGTAATGGTTATATATTTTGCGCAACTCTGCTTTGCGTTTCCGTGATTTGAATGCTTCATCTATACATAGTTAAGTAATTATAATTGGTATGACGTTAGTGATATAAATGTGTGAAAATATAAAACTATGTTGTTTATGTTTCACAGATATTCGATTGCAGAGAAGTGACGACAGCCAGGGGCATGTTCGAGGCACTCTGCAATCATATAAAATACGCAACACATAAAGGAAATATAAGGTACCTAGTGTTGATTTCGGAAAATACCTACATACCTACGTATCAGTTCCTTTTAAATATTTGCTTCACGTAGATGTTAATGCTTGTTACGTTCTGATTTATTGAGATTTAAGGCTGAAGATAGCTGTTGTACGAATTTTTAAGAAATTGATAGTAAATTATCTTTCTCATCGCTCATCGTAAGAGATAACCGTGACATTTATCACTGCAATAAAATTACAATGTTTCGCGCAAGTAAGTAGGGACCTACTAACGATGACAATTTAACCATCCTATTTCGATAGATTTCCTCATCGGCTACCTTTGATCTCAGTTACCTAGATGTTATTGTCATTTGATTTGAAAGAATCCTCATTAAAGAAACCGCTTATCCGTTTTAGGTCGGCAATAACAATATTTCCACAACGTACGGACGGCAAACACGACTACAGAATATGGAGTCCGCAGCTCATCAGCTACGCTGGTTACACGCAGGCGGATGGCACCGTGATTGGTGATCCCGCACGAGTTGAAATCACTGATGTAAGTCATGGTGACAACATCTTCTTATACACTTTATTCGATTAGTCAAGTAATTCTAAAACACAACCAAATGACTCCAATGTATACGCAGATGCATTAAGCAAGAACCAATGAACGGCTGAAAATATTTGTGAAGTCCAATGAACATATCGATAGCGCGTTCTATCTTTGTATGGAAGTAAGCTAAAGGCTTAACAGCGACATCTGTTAGCAAGATGAGCGAAGTTACTTAGTAGCGTACTTAGTTACTTGGAAGTCGTCGCAAAGTTACTTGATTTTGTAACAGAATGGTTTGACAATGTAATTAAATCAGTCGACGATGCTACGAAGTGATCTGATGATGTAACTAGGCTTGGATGGGTACAGATAGTAGCAACGTCTATGTTAGCACAGCTAGTGTTCTTGTGCAAATCGTGAAAGAAATAAACTTTTATTAATTTTTAACTCTTATAGAGTTACTCTTTAATCTTAGAAGAGTCGAAGCTAATGAGGAGGAACAGTGGAATACATGAAAAAGTTCATAAAGGACGTGGAATTTACATGCTACTCGTAGTCTCAATCTCAACTTCTTTGGTTCTGTCAAATTGCACATGTCAAATGGCTCGGTCCTTTAGGATCCCAAAGTTTTAGATTTGTGACAAGCTATTGATTGAATTAGCCACTTGTCGTCCACTCCTCAAAAATATTTCGCAACAAGTCAGTTTCTTGACGAAGTTTAAAATTTTAGATATGCATCAAACTTGGTTGGAAGTCAGAAGGTACCCCATGGGACATTCTGCCAATAGTTGTATCAGCTGATGGCAAGGACCCTGAGTTTTTCGAGATCCCTCGTGACATTATTATGGAGGTTCACATGGAACATCCCACGTAAGTTCAACAAAATAAATCAAATCAAATTACCTACCAATGACGGGTTAAATAGTTTACATAATAAAAAGAGTCATTTTCCTGCACCAGTACCTACTTATATTGAGACTGGTAATTAGACCTTTAAGGTCACGATGCTAAAATCTGATAACGCGCTCAGTGGCGACATCCTTTGGCGAAAGAGCTTCAGATTGCCTTAATAAATTAGTTTAGGCTACGAAATGTTCTTTTTATTTTTGAATAAAAATATAAATCACATTTCGCCTCATTTATCATAATTTTGAATTTGTCTTCTTGTTTCTTTATAAGTTCTGCTGGCATTTCACTGTAATTTTCTTTATTAACCACTCCACCTTAGTTACCGTCTAAAAGCTTGCATCTGGAGTCCAGTGGTAAATTCGGTTCGGTAACGCTTGCGCCGCAGTTTTTGAGCCATTATCGGTTCTATTCTTGAACGAAAGAGGTTTCCCGGCACCCAAAGAGCACAAAGTTCTATTCTGTTTGTATTAAAGTGCAATATAAAAATGTAATACTAATGAAATACTAGTATTGCTTAGGCACTAACATCGTTGTGGTTGCACCGCACTAAGCGCGCTACATGAATTTTCCATTACAATTTCCTGCAGATACGATTGGTTCAAGGAACTGGGTCTCCGCTGGTATGCGGTGCCCGCAGTATCCAATATGAGTCTGGACTGCGGGGGGCTGGAATTTACAGGAACAGCGTTCAATGGATGGTACATGGGCACCGAGATAGGATGCCGGAACTTGTGCGACGCCAATCGGTTTAATATTGTAGAGGTAAGTCGCTTATATACTGTAAAAAACCAGATTTTCCACAAATTTAGACTTCTAAATTACGTTTCTGCTGTCTGTGGAAGCGCCAGTATGGAATTTTTGTTAATTTAGTAAAATTAACAAAAATTCCAACCTCACACAGTTGACTGTGCAATTATGCATGAAATCTTTTTGAGATTTCAAAATTTTTTCTGGTAAAGTTGTTCATAATTCTAGGATAATTTCACCACTTATGAGTGGTGCGTTTCCCTCACACCCTTTATATTATGAATTAACAATTGTGTTACTTATTCATTCCCTTAAACTTCGAGTAAACCAAACTTCTGTAAATAATTTATTAAATGGTCGGAAACAGAAGTTTCACGAAACGCCAACAAGTTTGTAAATTGGAGTAGGTAGGTAAGTTGAAACATTTCTACGTTTTATGAAATAAAGTCTTGAAAATACTTTTACATTTTCCTAACATAACTATTTATTGAATAAACAGAAATATTTCGAGTTTTAAAAATATGCTGTTCAGAGTGCTATAAAATGACCGATTTTTCGTAATTTCATATTGAGTAATATTAAATGCGAGTAACGTCAAATATCGATTTCATGTCGTTATATACTAAGTAATTAAAGCAAACTCTTAGTTGAATAGAATAGAACTACAGTTGCTACTTTTTCAATCTAATATTTGTAATTTTAGGCAGTCGCCAGTAAAATGGGGCTAGACACTGGATCCAGTGTGTCGCTGTGGAAGGACAAAGCCCTGGTGGAAGTGAACATCGCAGTACTCCATAGTTTCCACCGGGACAACGCGACTATTGTCGATCACCACTCCGCTTCTGAGCAGTTCATCAAACATTTGGAATATGAAAGTAAAAACAGGTTAGTTTTAGAAGCATAATTTGGGTCTAGACTGACACGGCACAATCCTCAAGTTATCTCCGGAAAGTTCAGGGGCTCAGGGTTGTATAACATAAAATTCTAAACTTCCATGAAAGTGTGCGAATCATTTTTCTTTTCTCTAGGTGAGAAACAAGAAAACACCTAGGATGATCATGAATAACTGTGTCTTGAGTTCTGATTCTATCATTTTTGTATTGGATAACATTTGATCAAGAAAATCCTAAAACTTTAAGATTAGAAAATACGCAAATGGTCAAAAATACGTGTTTTGGTCACTTGCGTTTTTGGCAATTAGCGTAGGATCTTACTTATCATATCTATTTTTTTCAGGGGTGGGTGTCCTTCTGATTGGATATGGATAGTTCCGCCGATGTCATCATCGATAACATCTGTATTTCACCAAGAAATGGCCTTGTACTATTTAAGACCATCTTATGATTACCAAGTAAGAATTCCTATTTCATCCAACTTCGCATTTTATATGACCTGAGATATTAAGAACAACCTATTAGCTACATACCCTCATGTTAAAGCACTTTATAATTGTAGGATCCCGCATGGAGGACCCACCAATGGAGCAAAACTGAAGGCACGAAAACTACGAACAGAAAGTTCCATTTTAAGCAAATCGCCCGAGCCGTCAAGTTCACTTCCAAACTGTTCGGGAGGGCTCTCTCTAAGCGCATCAAAGCCACAATCCTGTACGCCACCGAGACAGGGAAGTCTGAACAGTATGCAAAGGAATTAGGGAATATATTCGGGCACGTTTTCAATGCACAGGTAAGTTTAACCATTAAATTGTGCATCGTACTTTAGAAGGAAATAACAGTAAAACTTTTCAGTAACGCTGGATTCTGTCAACAGGTTCATTGTATGTCGGAGTATGACATGTTTTCGATAGAGCATGAGACTCTACTTTTAATTGTGACTTCTACGTTTGGTAACGGAGAGCCTCCAGCCAACGGCGTGGTAAGATTTGTGTTCTTTATTTTTATAGGCTTAATGCTTTGTAACTAAATTTAGTAAATTTGGCCAAAAAAATGTCTAATCATTGAAAATATCCCCAGGATTTCGCGGAACATCTCTTCCAATTGTTATACAATGAAAATAATGATGACGATACAGGCGAATCGGGGTAAGTTATGATCTAAACAACTATTAATACCATACATGTAGGTATATGAACAGGATAGTGACAAAGAGTTCTTTCCGCAGGAACCCTAAACTTCCAACCCCAAAATCTCTGATGAGAACGAACAGTGTGATGACACCAAGTATTGAATACAAAAGACAGCTTACACGAATGGAATCAAATAAGAGTAAGGGAATAATTTAATTTTCTATACAATTTGAATTCACCACTTAAACAATGAGCTAATGAATTTACTTATTTTTACAGGTAGCGTAGGAGGAGCTTCCTCAGTGGAAGAAATAGGGCCACTGAGCAACGTTTGTTACGCAGTATTCGCGCTTGGATCCAGTGCGTACCCAAAATTTTGCAATTTTGGTAAAACTGTGGACAAACTACTTTACGATCTGGGAGGCGACAGAGTACTTGATTTGGCATGCGGAGATGAAATGTATGGCCAGGAACAGCAGTTTCGTACCTGGTCCTCGGATATATTCCACGTAAGACCTATATTGATTTGACCTACCTATTGATTTTGTCCATAATCTTAACATATAATCCTAATAATATTGCAATATTTGTTACATAGTTAGCTTGTGAGACATTCTGCTTAGAAGAAACCGATATGGTGAAAGATGCAAAGAAAGCTTTAGGTACTGTGCCACTGACAGAAGAGACGGTACGATTCGGGAAGGTGACTGCACATACACAGATGTCGTCAATGAAACACGCACTAGAAACAAGCTATCGGAAAAATCTTGTCGCCTGCAAAGTGAAAGAAAATAAATACTTGGGAGAGCATACTACAGAGAGATCAACTATATTTGTAGATATGGAACCTGATGTGAGTATCTTTTAAACGTTTAATTGAAATATTTTTGAAACTATTTTGTACAAGACAATGTAAATTAAAATTTTAAAAATTTCAGGGAGAATTAAAATACGATCCCGGTGATCATGTTGGTGTCTTGGCATGCAATCGCAAACAAATTGTAGACCCGATATTAGACAGATGTAAAGATATCGAATATTATGATAAAGATACACAACTGCAAGTTATGAAGGAAACTTTGACACCTACAGGTATGTCTATTATCGACTGTTATTGTTTATTAAAGCAAATATGATTTGTTTGAGCAAATTTCAAACTATTTACAGGTACAGTAAAATCCTGGGATCGACATGAACGTATACCGGCAGTAACAGTGCGAGAAATATTCACACGGTGTGTAGACATCACTACACCGCCTTCAACGAAAGTCCTGAAATATCTCGCTGATGCGTGTACCGAAGAAAAGGATACGGACGGAATAAAAGAACTGATACAAGTAAATTTGTTTTGTTTTGCTGTGCAATATATATCTAGTATTTAGTCTTACTTACGAATACTTAATACTCCACTGTCTCAAGAACGCGAAATGGATCTGAGCATCCACTAACAAAGTGTTAGCTTAACATTGATTATAATAGATACTAATATTTTATTAAACTTAGTATAAATAAATCTTGACTACAAAAAAAAATACTATTTCACAGGATTCAAATAAATACGATGACTGGCGGCATAATCTTTACCCTCACATGGCAGAAGTGCTAGAGCAATTTCCTTCGTGTAAACCACAAGCGTCATTACTCGCTGCATTGCTGCCACCATTGCAACCTCGGTTTTATTCAATATCCTCGTCGCCCCTGGCACATAGTAATAGAATCCATGTTACTGTCGCCGTTGTTACATACAAAACTCAAAGTGAGTATTAAATTATTCAATATTGATAACCAATAAGATTTTTTTGAATTATAAGGATAGAAAATCAATTTAAAATATCTCTTACAGATGGAAAAGGGCCGAGGCATTACGGAGTATGTTCAACTTACTTAGAAAATCTAAAGCCAAACGACGAAGTCATGGTATTTATAAGACGGTTAGTAAATATTCAACAAATTGTTTTATTTGTAAGTTTTTGGACCGGATTACAACCAACTATATCAACATTTACAGAGCTCCTAGTTTCCACATGCCCAAACATATAACAGCACCTATTATCATGATTGGGCCTGGTTCCGGCATCGCCCCATTCAGAGGATTTTGGCATCACCGGAGATATCAATTGAATAATCTATCACCGAACGGAAAGAAGCCTGGACCTATTTGGTTATTCTTTGGGTGCAGACACAAAGGAATGGATCTGTATAAAGAAGAAAAAGAAAAACTACTGGAAGACGGTGCCCTTTCAAAAGTTATGCTGGCTCTTTCTAGAGAGGAAGGGGTTGATAAGGTAGGTTACGTGATGATTAGTAGAGCTAAAGTTTCATGTATGTCTTTAGAATATGTAATAAACTGTTGTTTATTTTATCAGAAACATGTACAAGATTTATTAAAAGAGGAAGGTGAAGAGGTGGTACGAATGTTAATGGATGAAGATGGACATTTCTATGTATGTGGGGACTGTAAAATGGCAGAGGAAGTTCAACTTATATTGAAAGATCTTTTAAAGGAGCATGCAAAAATGTCTACCCAAGAGGTCGATAATTATATTCTTACTCTTATGGTAAGTTTTTTACATCATCATGTCTTAAATGTTAAACAATCTGGGAATAAAACTATGGTAATGTTTTGTTTTTAGGATGAGAACAGATATCACGAGGACATATTTGGCATCACTCTTCGAACTGCTGAAGTGCAGAGTGCTTCCAGAGAATTTGCTAAGAAGAATCGTTTGTCGTCAACAAAGTCTTCATAATTTTAGTTTTAATAACGCTTATGAAAAGCACAAACATATAATAAGAGTAGGTACTGTAGCTGTTTTGTTAACCGCCTTCTTTAAATAGATTATTATTATTGATTCTTATATTTTCATTTTATTTTACAGATATACTATAATATATAAGGGGGTCCTGAGAATATGCATTAACTTCGCCAAACACTTCTGTAGTTTTTATATAATATTTTTGACAATGGAAGTGATCCTCATAAACGCTTCGTTTTCGAGATATTTAATAAGAATAAGAATACAATAATGAGTTATACAATGAGTAAGGGTCTTTATTTATGCCCGTAAGAAAACCTGAAACAAAACAATAAACTATTTGCCTTTCGTTTGCACATGTCATTAATAACTTATGTCATATTTCACGACGTTGCCAGCTCGGATAAAGAGTATGGCATTCTAGGTAATTTATGGCAAGGTATTTAGTTTGTTTGAAAATAAAAATATTTCTTTTAATTTAAATTAAAAAATGTGACAATATGGAAAATAACTACTTCGATGTTCTGAGTACAGTGTCGAAGTTAATGCATAACCAAAGGAACATTTTTATATAAATAAAAAATAAATAAATATCTAAATAAAACCAGTATCAATAGATGACTATACCTACGTTATAAGATAAAAAATATGCATTTTAAAGTTTTAGACTAGTTAAATTAAGCTTTCTAGTTAAAGTTACTTATTGAAAATAAAACATTCATTACTTTGATTCTATGTATATTTGTTTTCATTTCAGACCTAAATATAAAACTATGATTTACGGAAATTTAAGTTCATCTAAGATAAAATTGTCCTAATTGCCATCATCAGCTCTTTCTTCTAACGACGTGGTCGTAGATTTCCACTTGAGTGTACCTTGGGGAGTAGACTCGTTGCTTCATGGTGTTCTGGCCAGGGTCCTGCTGAGGGTCAGGGCATATAATCTTGTGGTCGTGGCGGTTTTGAAACAGGAGGCCTCGGTCTGGGTCCATCACCGGCTGGAACAAATAATCAATAGTTGTTTTTTTGCCTATACTTCCATTTATTGAAATTATTATTTCAACAATGGAAGTTTTTACGTTACCCACAACAAAGTGGGTTGTAGTATTACTATACGAGATTTCTGTTTTATTTGCGTATCTTAATTATCGGTTTTATAATGACTCATTATAATATTATGAAAATAATCTAATTTTTAACAGTCAGTTCCTAGAAATTCTACCTCGATTAAAACATATTCTATCTCTTTCTTCGTCATATCTCTATAGAAAGAGATGCCACAAATGGACAATAATATGATAAACATTTGTCACTACAACCCTAGCCCCATGGATCAAAAATGTATCATGTATCATGTATGTAGCTGCTTAGACATAGCTTAGATACATATATGTATTTTGCTGAAAATTTGCAACTGAATTCCGTTCGAGATTATGCGTGGATCATTGAAAACTATGCAAGAATTTAGCTGAAACTCCTGTTAGTCGGCATTGTTGCCAAATAACCCCAGTTTCAAACTGCGAGGAAGCGCACTGCGACGCACTTTTTATATGACAATCTTTTCATTCATATTTGGTAGAGAATATACTCAGGAAAGAATAAGTCGCGTGGTTTCGAATGAAAGGCTTTTGAAGATGTCTTTATGTTTACGACACTAAGTTGGGAATATTTTCAGAATTTTAAGCAATTTCGTATTTGCACATTTTTTTTTGAAAAAACTTTCAAGTTATTTTTCACACATTACCGAAATTCTTCCAACTCTAACTAGGCTAAAATTTCTGTGCTAAGAGCGGTCCACCACAATGGTCCAGATGTGGATTCTGAATAAAAATAAAAGATGAAACGACCGACCAGAAAACCAATTAGAAACTTACTTAATTAAATGAAAAAAAAAATATATTAAAATAATAATAAAATTAAGAAAATAAATAAATATATTTTTATATTTTTATTACTTATTAAATGATTAATTTTTATTATTATTATTATTTATTATTAATAATAAATATTTTTGATATAATTAATTATTATTTATATTACTGTTTTTCCCCCATTATTGGGGTGAGTTTACCATACTGTCGCGAGCTTTTGGCCAAACGACAGTATGAGTGAAAGAAGTATTAGAAGTAGAGTTAATTAGAAGAAATAAAGTGAGTTGATCGGTGTATGAGAGTGTTGATGATGAGTGAATGTGAGACGTTTATGTGTCCATGGACAGGAATTTTCGAACAATAATAATAATAATTTATTATTAATAATAATTATTATTATATTAATTTATTTATTATTATTATTTATTAGTAAATTAATTTATTATTTAATTATTATTTTTTATTTATTAACTTAAGTAAATAAATAAAATAAAATAAATAAAATAATAAATAAATTATTAAAAATAGAAGAGCTGAAATATGACAGGCACCGATGCCAAGACAATATGCCTTCCTATACCCCAGCCAAGCCGTGTGCAGCATATTATTATAATTGTTCACTAAGCTAAGAAAGTATTACCTTATAATTCCTGCTCATATTGCTCCTCACAGTACCATGTCTCCAATGGTAGTAGCCAAGGTCACTATCTCTGGGCCATAACATTTTATGCCCTTTGAAGAACATCTTCCAGTTCTCCGTGAGCAGGCGGTGAGCGTAGTCGATGTACCCAGATATCTCGAAGCCACACCTCGTGAAGTGTCGGACGAAGATTATGGACTATGGAAAAAAGATGAAGATTATTAATTATCCCGCTTTTGCTCGAAATGTTCAAACTGGCTTAGTCATCGCAATCACTCGAACCGATCTGTGATGCTTTAAGTGTTCCAAAGAAAATTGTTTTCAAGAATTTGACGATTTTGTAAGCTCTAACATTTGCATGTAGTGATATAGCTATAAAATGTACACATTAAAGAATAGTCACATCGAAGAAGCACATGAAAAATACAAAAAAATATTTGTATAATAACTAATAATAACTAAAGCCGCATGCATCCGGAAAGGTGGGCAAAGATCGCCATGCACTGGGTGCCACAAGACGGACAGCGGCGCCGAGGCAGGCCCAGGCGTAGGTGGAAGGACGATATCGACCACTTCCAAAAAGGATGGTATAAGGACGCCGAGGATAGGGAAAAATGGAAAGGAGGAGGGGAGGCCTTTGCCCAGCAGTGGGACAGCCTATAGGCTATTATAAAAAAATGAAAAAAAAACTGCCTAAAACTTGTAAATAAACAATATTTGTGTAATAGATACTGAGAAAGACATAAGAAAGAAAATTAAACGAAAGTACCTGTAAAATTCCAACACGGTTGGCTCGTTCTCGAATCGCTAGCTCTCTGTTGAACGGATCCTCAAGATCAGCTCCTTCGCTGGCAAGGACGTACGCCTTCACAGTCGGGTATACAATCTCGTGTATGATGGCCCGTCGTTTGTAGAACTCTTTTTCGGTAAGCGTGTCGCCTGACGCTCTACAAAAAACAAATTAGTCTGCGTTCAATGATCATTGACAATTTCCTAAGGTACTTATAGTGTATCATATGAATTAATAATAACCTTAATTGGATGTCGGTAAAAGTATTCTCTTATCTATTTCTGCCGCAAAGCTGCTATGCCTGCATTGCTGTGTTTCAGTTTGAAGGGTATAAGAGAGCCAGCGTAATTCCGGCACATGAGACACTCCTTCTAAATTCTCAATATTTCTTATCATCGTATATCGAATCGTATTCGATATCTTCGAAAACCCTCTAATAACTTTAAAGTGTGTCTATGGGTGACGGTGACCACTTACCATCAGGCTTGTTTGCTAATCTGCTCTCCTTATTCAATAAAATAAAGTTCGATGAGCAGTTTTTGTGCCCAATAGGCATTCATACATTTTAACAAAATAAACATGAAGATAGAAATTGTTCGCCAGCGTGAGCGCGACCATGCCTCCAAGATAATAAGATAACCAACTAAAAATGGTAAACAAGGAAAGTAACCTGTAACCAAGATTGGCAATTGTCCTGGCAGCAGCAATACTCCTGAGGTTCCTCAGATCAGCAATATCTATGAGCGAGTCCAGGTAATCATTGTAGGTATCGAACGCCAGTAGTTTCCTGTCCGCTTCCACCGAAGCGGAGTACTCGTTTTTCTTTTCAGCCATCGCCATGTTTGCAAGGTTTTAAATTTGTATATCAAAATATAAATAAAATTAGATTTTCAAAACGAAATAGTCATTGTTATTGATCAGTACCTTTGACACTGACGTTTGTCTAAAGATATTTATGGAGGCCGAAACAAGATCCTAAACCATCTAAAACGTTTTTATGTTTAAAAATTAATTCATTATCAATAGTCATTATTATTCAATTATCATGCGTCTCTACTGTTAGTTTAAAAATTAATTAATCATTGATTCATTAGCATTATTCATCAATATCAACTATTATTCAATTATAATGCATGTCCCTACTGTTAAAGTAGGTATGCATAAGTGAAGATTTGATGTGTAATTGAAAATTCCTTCAGAGTAATAAAAATTCTGTGCAGCTGGTAATAAACACTGATGAGTAGAGAACAGGTACAGATGAAAAGCACATCAAGATACACTTTGTGGAATCCTGTCGCAATAAGTTTTTATTATCATTCCTTGATATTAGTTCTTCAACTAAAGGGAGCCCGATGTGTTGTCTACATCATACAAAATTATTCAGGTTAGATAGGGTCTCCCTATCTAACCTGAATAATTTTGGGCTAACAAGTAAGATATATCAGAGTCCAATGAAAGTATTACGTACTGAATCTGATAGATAAAAGATACAAATAAATCAATAGAAATATGTACTGAACAAAGCAACCAGTCATTCGTTTTGAATCCTTCCAAGTATATCGACGCTTTCAAATCTTCGGTCTTTCAATAAATATTGGAATATAAATATTACCTTTGCTGTGTCACTCCCATATCACCATTGAATATTTAAATGTGACAAAGAACGAAGGTTCTCCTAAATAAAATCCTATAGGTAATATAAAAGCTTTGGCTTGGACTCTATTTGAAATTGAAGAAAAATATTACGACGTGTCTTTTATTACAAACTTTTCGTGAAAGAAATCAAAATATAAAAATTCAGTCGAGCATTGACGCATCAATTTACCGAGAAATTTTGTGCTAACATCAAGTATTTTATTTACATAGAGAAGTTACAGATGGCTGATTTGTTGTTTTTTTGCCAATTAACTTGAAAGTAAACTAAGTATGTTTCTTCTAGACTCAACTGTCGATAAATTAACTGGCGAAGCCCCATGAGACGAACAGATTTCTCAGCATTTTCTTACAAGGGAAGCAACTTGAAGCAAGTGATAAATTTTTGCAACTTCCAAACTCATTAGGCGACTTCGGAATAGTTGAGGCGCTCCCACACGGGCTATTTCTATGAAAAAGTAATTTTCCTTAGCTTGTCGTATTTACTTGCTAAATTAACCATATACAGATTATAAACTGTACTTAATTGCGTCATCATCATCAGCAGCCTCCTCTTGTCCACTGCTGGACATAGGCCTCTCCAAGGGCGCGCCATTGAGCCCGATCTTCGGCTCTTCTCATCCAGTCGCTGCCAGCCACCTTGCGCAGATCGTCGCTCCATCTAGCAGGGGGGCGTCCCACACTACGTTTTCCCAAGCGTGGTCTCCACTACAGAACTCGTCTACCCCAGCGGTTGTCGGTTCTGCGACAGATGTGACCGGCCCACTGCCACTTCAGCTTGCTAATCTTATGAGCTATGTCGATAACTTTTTCTATGCCGGATCTCCTCATTTCGGATTCGATCCAGCAGAGATACTCCGAGCATAGCTCTTTCCATAGCACGCTGAGCGACTTTCATTTTGTGAACCAGTCGCACCGTCACGCGTCAGTGTCCACGTTTCGGCTCCGTAGGTCCTTAATTGCGTATTTTTATTTAAATAATACTATATCTTTGTTTTGTGTCTTTTATTTATTAGTAAAATAATGTCGCAAAGATAAATAAGCATCACAAAAACTAAACTAAAAGCCCCTCGATGGCCAACCTCGTGCATGTTAGAGGGCTCCAGGATCTTCAATGGAACGTACTAGTACTTGCCTTGGGCCCCTCCTGATAGGTGTATTCCACCACCCAGCACCTCTCGTCACAGCAGCGAACGGCCATAGCACGCTACTTCATTTCCCAGGATCGCCCACCTACGATGGACGATCAAAGCTTCAACTTAGACTGACCACGGCCCTGATGATAAAACCTTTTAGTCACCATCAGTTACTGTAGCTCTATGCCCGAAACTACAGGGCTGAAAAACAATATCTAGCTATCTACTATTTAATTATAAGACAAAGTGATATCTTTACTAACTAAAATAGTCTGTTCATCATAAAACAAGTTTAAATTTAGTCTTCTTATTAAGTGAATGTTACTTGAGAAACTACTGTACTTACTTCTCAAATAACTATCCACTTAATTATACTTAAAATTATTGAAATCAATTTTTTATCATTCTTCCTTATTGACATAAATGTAGGTATTGTTAACGCATAAAGGATTAAATATTTTTATTACTTACGCGTCTATATGCGGAAGCAGGAGCCCAACAACCTAAAATCTTAATGTGAGATTCAATCACATCAGATTTTAGCAAATCGTTTTCTAAACATAAGTACGTAATGGTCCGCAGGTAATTTTTTTCGAGTGTACTCGAGGGTTCCGCTCACGGCGAGTGAGGTTGGAGAGCATTTATTAAATAAATCCTCCATATGCCACTGTAGTACCCGACGTAATTCAAAGTCCTGCTTGAAATTTAATTTCGTTTCAGATAACGACCTGTGATTTCCTCGTAGATAACCAGGGAAAAATATATCTATGATGGGTTGATGGGACACAAAATATTATCTAGAAATATATTTTCATATTTTTCAAAATATATCTATAAATATAGTGCATTGGATGTTACCTAGCGCTGCGTGAAATAGAAAAAATAGAACTTGCGTTCGGTTGCGAACTGTGTTTTTTTGAGGTAATTCAAAAAAAAAACTTGCGTTAAGTTATAAACGACATTGTATGACTGATGCAAAAGCCATATACTTACGAACCGAATGAGTTTTCTTTTTAATTATCAACAGGGTTTCACAGAGTTTAGCTTAATGTGTCTCCCAACGTACACGCGTACCTATTTTATCACATATCTACAATTCTTAAGGATTACGGGTAGAATAAGCAAAAGTCATTCATTCATCTGGTTGTTGTCAGATTTCTTACGATGGTCACGTACAACATTTAATTATGGAAGGTATAAGGAAGGTATAGGATACTTCTGTGATAACTTGATAAGCTCTCCAAAAATAGGTAATAAACACAGCCCTCATAAAAACTTTGATATTGCCGTTCTGCCCTTGTAAGGTACCAAAACAATAAATTCTCAGCCGAGTGAAATATAACCAGCGATATAAGTACATAGTACAAGGCGGTAAACTTTTAACAAGTGCTCTCAAGTTAATTCCGCTTTTACAACTTTTGTGAAAACTCATAAAAATATTTTGGAATTCATTTGAAATAACACTGGGATTTGCCGCTATGCACGATGTTAAAATATTATTGGTGCTTGACTTTTAACTGGGATGTGAACCATTATTTTAAACAAAAAGTACTTATCTATCCCCAAAAGATGTTATAAAAGAAATTTCCGCATGGCTATGTACTATCTTTGAGCATTAAAGAATAAATAAATAAAAGATCTTTAGGAAAAGAAGCCTGCTTGCTGGAGCGCTCTAAATATACTTTATCGAACCTACAAATTATTATCAACATTAAAAAATTAGCAGACATTAATTAATCATGTGTCGATTATCCACAGAACAATTATTGCTCAGGCACGGCAATGCACGCCTCTTTTCTTCCAACTCTATTTCTTCAAGTAAGAACACCTCTGAACAAAAGTAGTTAACAATGAACAAAAGATGCGAACAGTATTTGCATTCCTCCTGAGTCCAGCTTGCATTACCCAAGGAAATAAGCAAAGTTCCCGCCATCGGGCTGTGGTGTGACTCCTAACAAGATGTTGTTATTTTTCACTGTTATGCAGTTATGCACCGTCGTTTGTTGCTACGAGGCTTAGAAGCGGTTAGGTTAACACTCAATCTTGGTTCACAATATGGTCATATAATATTTCCAGTTAGTCTTGCAATATACCTGTATATTGAAAGACTAACTGGAAATATTATATGACCATATTTTGACCATATACCATTGGAAATTTGAGACGGGGCATTAAAGGCTTTTGGAAATATTTACAACTGCATTCACAGATTTTGTAAAAATGTTACAATCAGCAAGAAAAAGGGCAGTTCTCACGTTTTCTGTTTATGGTGACATTCGATCCTGTTTCTTATAAGGATGAAAAGAATATGGGACTAAGGTTAGAATACTAGAAAAGTTAGAAAGTGTAGGGAAATGAAAATCAAACAAGTTTAAAAATACTTACGAATTTTTTGTTAGAAAAAGATACTGGATGCTACGAGGGAGACTGACCACTAAAATGAGTCTGGTTTATTATGAAACAATTTGAATTTCAAAAACAGATACGTTGTACACGCACGTTGTCCACTTGTTATTTTCATTTTCTTTAACATTGTACAAGGCTGTATTATGATGCTGATTGAATTCCTGCAAAATGTATGGAAAAAGTTTATTGATTTATGACTTTTCTAGTATCTACTCTTTTTTTTGCCGACTGTACCACTTCTTCAAAATCTGTGATTGCAGTTGTAAATAACTTCAAAAGTTAGGTAAAGTCTTTTAAGAACGAACTACAACAACGGTTCAAACGGTCCCGTCTCAAATTTCCAACCCGTTCAATTTAAAAAATATATATGTTTTTGTGATATTGTATCCTACACGATCTTTCGACATCTTTAATCTTCTTCTTCTTCTTACAAAATTGCTGTATTTGCTCTGAATTCATGTAACATTACTCGCAAGTCGAATAACATGTGTGTAGTTCATTTTCTCGTGTTCCGTATCAAAGCAAAATCAACAGAGTTGAACTTTCTTTTGACAATTCACGCACGCCTCTGGTTAATTGAAATGTCTTACCATTATTATTCAGTGATTTACTTCAAAGCTCTGTTTTCCTTGTCATCTCGTGGAAGGATTGTACTCGTATTATTCTATGTTGTCATAAGATTCTTTTTATTCCTGTCACGTTGTCCATATCCTATTACTTCCTTTCTAAAGAAAGGAATACAAACGTACATATAATAATTATAAATAATTATTATATGTACGTTTGTATTCGATGGCGTCGATGCTGTTCGCAACTCATCACACCTGAGACTACACCGATCACGGGGGCGAACAGCAGACTGAGGGGAGCCGGTTTGTGACTACATGGCGCCGGTTCACAAGCCTTCCGCCTTTCCCCCACTTGAAGTCAGTGCCTCGTGATTGGCTGCAGCGAACCCAACCGGCGCTGGAACCGGCGCATGTAGTCCAAGATTCAGCGGAGGAAGGCCAGATAAGATGAAAGAAATATTTTATAATATGATGGAAAAGAGACGAAAGTAGCTTCATAGTCTCTGCTTACCCCTACGGGAAAGAGGTGAGTCTATGTATGCATTTAGATTTCAGAAGGTTCTTTATGTTGGTAATACAAATAAATAAGGACTTTAGTTACTTACTCTATGACAGATCCTTACAAAATGCCTTTTGTATATTAGCTGTAAGTTTTCCGAAAAGAATAAAATAAAATAAAAGCGACTAAGTTTAGATTAAAAGTTTACCGCGTTCTATATTTTTATTTTATTTTATTTATTACACTTAGGGACAATAAACAGTGGTACAATGTGTATTAAAAATAAGGAAACATTAAACAATAGGATAATTGTACCCCCCACATCCCTGTCCTCGGATATACATGTTAAATATAACATTATGCTACGATGATACGGATGAGCAGTGCATTAACAACATAGCTACAAATTCCTAATATTACAGCACACCGGGTAGCAATATAAATCTATAGGTATACAAGTCATATATAAACGAGGAAATCCGTAATTGGCCTTCTTTAAGTTTAATATATATGTAATTTTATAATTGTTAATAGCTGTAGATTTCCCTTATAAATAAATAATAGAAATAAAATGAGAAATTAATGCAACCATTTTTAGCGAAGAGGTACTCATACTCATTTATTAACACCACCGGGACACCAGGAACTCTTGGTTACGTCATGCTTTTACAATAACTTAAAATTTAAAACAATTTATGCCAACCACAAGCATAACTGGACCGGAGCGAACAGACCAGCCTATTTACATAGAAAAAAAATAGGCTAAAAAAATCAGATTGCAAAAAAAAATATAAGATTGTAGCAGCTGTAAAGGGGCTTTGTCATTTATCTAAATTACTAAATAATAAAATTAATATATTTGCTGTAAAGGGGCATTGTCAATTGTCATACAAATAATAATTATAATAAATTATAGATTATAAATTATATTATGGGTAATCGTCACGATAACGATGAGAACGAAATTATATATTGATTGAATTCAAACCATGAAACTTATTTTCAAACATAAATGCATATTGCGTCTTGCCTTTTCGCTCCGTTAGGTTTTATGGAACTGGGCCAGTGATATTGTATCGTAATACTTATTACATGGATTCTGCAGCATTTCCTTCGAGCGCCAGTTTATGCAGCATGCTCTGGCCACAAAATATATACTTAAGTGACAGAAAAGAAGTTTCCTACTTACCTACTAACGTTTTTGCGCGAGGCACACAGCGCACGGTACGGCTGCGATCAAGGAAGTTCCAGCTCGCGGCGTAGGCGACAGGATAAACGACGACGACGACGCGTGGTGTGCAAAAAAATTAAAAGTGTTTTTTTTAAATTATAATAAAAAAACTTTAACATAGCGGACTCCCACGGGACATATCCACAAAATGTGGGAGTCACCGGTAACTCACTGCTGTGCAAACCATCTTTAGAAATAAATACACATTATTTTACAATTTTATGGATTAGTTTGCAATACAATTAATATAAATTCGTATAGAAAATGTGCGTGCAGCGCTGAATTTTTTTAAATCAAACCTATAGTAGTTATATAGATAGATCATAAGTAGTTTGACGTGTAATTGATATAAAACTTGAACCTAAACTTGAAACTTGTTGTCATTTATTTTATAATAACCCCTTTTACATAGTATGATCTGAGTACTCCCATTAAGTCATGCCCTCACTAGGTCATGCGTTAATTTTTTCACACTATGTCAGGCATGACCTAGTGAGCGCATGACCTAATGGGAGTGCTCGGTATGATTTGTCTTGCGATTGTGTGAATGATGCCTCGGTCGGAGTTCAGGACACTGATATAAGTAGTTTCATTTCTGCTCTCTGGGCTTCTATTTTATGGCTCCGTGTTTGGTTTATCTCAACCCCTTTCTGCTTCGGCGCATCTGTGGGTTAGCTATTCCCATGAATATGATGCAATTTAAGAATTGTACTCGTATTATTTAAATATTACTATATCTGTTACGAATGAGTTATATAAACAACCGTAGCTGTAGGTACGATGGTTATGCATATTATTATGTTAGAAATAACAGTAATATTGAACAGATTTGAATCGGGTTATAATATTTTGTAATGTGAAAATAAAGACCTTTCATATGACACCTCACTTGTCCCAGTTGCCCCACTATCAAATTTCGACCCCTCTTTTCCGACTCCATTTTCAATCAAATTCAAATTTTTGACTAATTTCTTTTACTTACAATAGCTTCAGTAATTACTGAGAAAAAGAGCTGTGATATTCAGACGGACTGACGGACACCGAAGTCTCACGGTAAGGGTTCTTTTTTCACCATTTTGGTACGGAACCCTAAAAACTGATAATGAAACTGAACGCTGCATTCAAACGGAACTCTGGATCAGTATTGGGTAGGTACTTATAGAGTATAAGTTATACGTAAATTCAAATACACTCCGCCCTTTGCACTAATGTTTCGTAGGTGCAATAGTTATCAATCTTTATTTTTTCTTTTGCGTTTCTTCTTCTTTTATTTGTGTTAGTGGGAACTACCTTAGATTGAAGGTGGTTCCTCTGTTTACCCCTTCGGGGATTATGGACGTGAAAGTTTATGTATGTAATTATCTTTTCATTCTTTATAAGTCAGTTGAGTGATTGGATTCTAGAGGATTTTTGTGCACATTTAGGGAAGTACGTACCTATATCTGATAGTAACGAACTCGTCTGAGGGAAGGTGATTTTCCCCGAATTCACACTTCCTCGAATATTTAAGGCTTTCGGTTGATTTTACTTCCCATGTTTTGGGTCAACAAGTACAAAAATAATTCCACTTTCGTTGTCAAAATAAAAAGACGTGGAGCTAAGAAAAGATAAAGTTAAGACTTTATCTTTTCTTAGCTCCACGTCTTTTTATTTTTCTAAGACTTCTGACATTTTTGACGAGTCTATTTCCTACCTCTTATTTCCTGTTAGGATATTTTATACAATAACAATACAATACCAATTACAATACAAAACCATTTATTGCACACTAGTACATATTATATTACACGTACATATCTTGTCCTTACAATGTTGTATATAAACAAATTTGTGGCAACAGGGAGCGTGTTCAGCTCATGCTATGGACGGAGTCCACAGCGCTGATTTTCAACACGTCCCTTTGTAACATGGAAGACACAAGAATAATATTATGAATACATGCAAAATGGCATTTTAAAGAGTGACAATTTAACAAACAAAATAATAATAATACATTATAATAATACCTGAAGATGTGTAAAAGAAACCAGTCGTAAAGAGTCATACCAGCTTCAACCTTCACTACAATACAGAAATTGTTTCTTTTCCTCCGCCGGAGCGCCAGCTGTTCTTGAACTTAGCTTACTGAAGCGCGACGATGGCAAGAGGACCGACGGAATGACCCTCGTACCCTGGAAGATGGGACGGCCTTTGGTGTGGGACGCCACCTGCGTCGACACCCTCGCCCCGTCTCATCTTCCAGCTACTTCTTATAAAGCCGGCTCTGCGGCCGCTGCTGCAGAAACCCCTAAAACGGCGCAAATATACTTATCTGGGTGAAACATACATATTGGAGCCGGTTGGGGTTGAAACATTGGGACCCCGGGAGCGTACCGCGTCTTAAAGGACCTCGCAAAGCGCCTGGTCGACGCGTCAAAAGACCCAAGATCTGGCTCCTATTTGGCCCAGCGGATTAGCTTAGCTATCCAACAGGGCAACGCAGCCAGTCTCTTGGGTACACTGTCGGAGGTGGGTGACTTAACCCATTTTTTTTATCTTTAGTTTTTATTTTTTTCCTCTTCTTAGCCTTATTTTAGTTTTAACTTTAGTATTATTATAGATTTATCATTGATTAATATTTAATAAAAAGAAAACTTTGTTGGAAAAAATAATAATACAGAAATCATATTCACAATCGGAAAAATGCCATAATATAATGCATGAAAGTATAAAGGATTCCTCACCTGGCGACGAATTCAGAATTCATGATCATAAATAAGTATCTTAAAAATCTGACTTCATCTGTATAGGTATATATACATCCTAAGGGCAAAGTGAGTTCCACAAGTTAATATTGTATGTTTCATTAACTCGGCGATGTCCTTTACAACTAATTTTGGAGTAGGTATATGGTTGTTTTAGTTTCAAATTATTAAACGAGGGTTTTGGGTTATGAGAACAACTTCGTACCTTTGTTTTATATGCCAATAAAATTGTAATTACAAAATATTACCTTAATTAAATCCTTATGTATGTAGATCCCAGGGCCAACATATCCCGTGGATAGCGAATTGGAAGGTTAGAGGAATGGGTAGCGGTGGAAACAGTAATGGGATACATTATTCATATAGGCTAACAAAAAACTGGGTATCAAAGCACAATCCGGCGCCGATTATGAGTGCCGCGTGAAGTTAGTTCGCGCATGTAGACTCACATCACACTGCAAACGAACCAATCGTATGATCGCAATGACACTCCCCCCCGAGCATGCCACCAAAGAGACCCAAAAAATCGTTTAGTGCGCAAATCGCTTTTCGCTTTAGTCGCTTTGGCGTGCGCCGGTAACAGTACTATAATACTACACAAGAAGACGGCTCTTTCTTCTCCTGGCAGATCTAGTACGCAAATTGCACGATGTTCACGTAGTGACGTGAACATCGTGCAATTTGCGTACTAGATCTGCCTCATCATCTTGTACCTTGTAGTGACAAGGTACCCTTATGATGACGTGAACATCGTGCAATTTGCGTACTGACGTAACATCTACTAAAGCTTAAATCTGTTAGAATCTATATAGGTATACCCTGACCAGGAATATAAAAACTCTCGCCATATTGCGGAATTAATTGGTACTAATTTTTTTCACACCGTACTCCATAACAAAGATTATAAAACTACCAATAGCGCCGTTTTGACATAAAAACATTTCCCTTATAGATGAAAAGTTCTTACTTTTACACGTATTTTTAACTCTTAACTGAAACATAACCAGATTATCCTTAGTTAACAGTTAAAAGCTCAAGACTGATTAAGGATCAAGTTATTAATTAGCGAGTTAAAAGTGCCAGTGAGCAGGTGCTTCCGCCGTTAACGGCAATTAGAAGTTCAGACTGAGATATTTACTTCCAAAGAAAAGCTTAGTGTCGCTTTAAAAATTTACTTTGCAATTTATTTTACCTTCGCAACGGGACAGTTTGTTCTGCAAAGTCAATATTATTTATAAGAATAATTCCATTAATAAGACGAATTATTAAAGTTATTGGGGGAAGAAGGATCCACCGCTCACCCTCGGATTTGCCCTCCCTTAAGCAACAAGATCCAGAAGGATTAACAATAGCAAAGGATGACATATATCCGACCTCGTAAGGATGTGATAAGGATTGGGAGAGTGTGAAATGAATGGGATGGAGTAATGCCTAATTCCGTCTATTATCTGATATTTTGACTATGAATTTCCCGATGTTACTATACTAAACGTTTTGATAGAGAGGTTTCATACAGATGTTTCGTAGGTGTTTTCTAAAAAGGTGCAAGATATCCAGATAACTCATGTCTACTCTTTGTGAAATTTTGAGAATTTTGAAAAGTTGTAAGGCCAAAAGTTGTTTAATTTTCGACTCTGTCCCCATGTCCCGTTACTTTATCATATATTTTTATATAAAGACTTTACCCTTCCCCCTTTCTGAGTACTTATGTCTACACTCGACGGGATATCATGTCCTATGGGAACAGCAATTAGTTGTATATTTCTTCTATCAAATTGACATAATTTGAAATTCGTTACGTTGACCTTCAATCGGCGGAATACTTTGTTAATAGGAGGTTGTAGGCGTCCAAATATATCATAATAATTAGTTCTATTTATGTCCTGTCTATATAAATAGCTACCTTGACTGGGTTTTGGATTTTTTTAGGTACTGACTGATATTCTTATACTTTGTCCTCGTTGAAGACAGGAAACGCCGTCAGCGTAGCAGCCCCAACAAGCGGGGCACCGTCCCTGCAGCCAACACCAACCTTCAAGCTGCAGCGCCGACCACCTCTATATATGTGTCTCGTTTGGACGTGAAGACGACGATGGAAGACATGAATCTACATCTCCAAACGATGATCCAGGGCAGGATTGGGGAATCAGGAGCGCTAATTGGAGTGAGATGGAAACAGTTGGGGTCAACTCATACAAATTCGCGTTCCCGCCATGTACCAACAAATATTCCTCAGTGCGGACTTCTGGCCTGGTTTTTCCTCGTTATAGAGAAGCGACGATGTAAAAATTATCATCAACTCATGGCCATATCACCAAAATGAATTGTTTTATAAAAAATATGTATGTTAGTCTGTAAGGTATGTATCTATGGGCCTTTTGTATAGTTAGCTATATAATTTGTTGCCTGAAAATATAGAAATTTTATTTATTTATTTATATACCTTAGTTAGATATTCAACACTTTCTGGATCGCTGATTACAATACATGACACGCTTCTATCCTCTATATGTGCGCTTCAAAGGGGCTGCGTTCGAATAAATATTTTAATACGCACTTTGCAAAGTTACCTAGCTCTCGAGGGTGAAAAAATATATGCGCATGCATTGTCTACGCCCGAGATATTCTGTGTTTTTATATTACACGCTATATTTTCAAGGGTGTGTTGCTTTACTCATTTTAGGAGATGAGCATTTGTTTGCTTAGGGTTTTCCCTATTTTAGGTTAGTTTTCTAGAGAATGAGGAATATTAGTATTCAAAATATACACCCATATATTATGTAGGTTGGATGAAAAAAAGTGTTTGCCCCTAGGGGCGGACGATTATTTACTTCATGATGATGACATAGGACAGGAAGAAGACATTATATCATGCAGTTATTTTATGTACAGTCACAGGTCAACCTACCCAAAACATAAAAATTTTAGAATCTGAAATGTATCATATTAAGTATATGATTTTTTTATTACATTCTTAATAGGTACATAAGTAATAACTCTTATCTATAATAATACTAAAGCTAAAACTAAACTAAGGCTATGAAAACTAAAGATAAAAGAATTGTGTTAAGTCCCCACATCCGGCAGTGTACCCAAGAGACTGGCTGTGTTGCCCCGTTGGATAGCTAAGCTAATCCGCTGGGCCAAATAGGAGCCAGATCTTGGGTCTTTGACGCGTCGACCAGGCGCTTTGCGAGGTCCTTGAAGACGCGGTGCGCTCCCGGGCCCCAGGGTTCCAATGTTTCAAAACCAAACGGTTAAAATATGTATGTTTCACCCAGATTAGTATATTTGCGCCGTTTGAGGGTTTCTGCAGCAGCGGCCACAGAGCCGGCTCTATAAGAAGTGGCTGGAAGGTGAGACGGGGCAAGGGTGTCGACGCAGGTGGCGTCCCACACCGAACGCCGTCCCATCTTCCAGGGTACGAGGGTCATTCCGTCGGGCCTCTTGCCATCGTCGCGCGTCAGTCCGCTCGGTTTAAGAACAGCTGGCGCTCCGGCGGAGGAAAGTGCCCGGCGTATAATGTCGTTGAGCTCGGCATGGCGGGGAATGCGACCGGCGCTTCTACAACAAGAGAGACCATCATATTGTGCAGGCATAAGGTTGAGATTTAATCGAAGGTTTTTGACACATGGTGGTATAGCTAGTGGTCGAATGTACTAATCCTCGTGCTTCAGTGGTAGATGATTATTATACACGGGTAGCTATTTCGTTGTTACAGACGGACATGACAAATTTTCTTTATTTGACACAAAATAAACTTATAGAGAAAAAATAATTAAAAATGATATAATTTTGTTGCAGATGAACGATAAAACTAGTTGCCCAAAATGTACAACTGGGTAGGTATTTACTTATTTATCTACCTAGCTAGATCATTTGAGTTACTAACCTTATAATTCGTATACTCTATATAAGGTCCTTTTTTATTAGAGGGTACCCCCCTCTGTGCTGGTCATTTGTAACACTTTACACGAAAAAATAACCCTGTTACTTGAATGAAAATTTTCCATACTAAAGAAAAATAAACCCCATTATTTTGCGCCTTGGTGGCATAAACTCATTCAAGTCGTTATGAATGGAACGAGTTTCATTCATACTTCTTATTTCAGTATCAGAATAGCAATAATTCATTTTTTGTAGAATTTTCAACAAACCATTTTAAATTTTTTTCTCGAAAATTTAATAATTAAAAAAATATTTATTTGCTTTTTTTCCGATATTTGTTCTGCTAAACGGAGTATGGAAGGTTCTAGAGATTGGCATTCTAGGAATATTGTAGGGGACTGTCAGCTGGATTTACTCAAGGATACTTTCACATTGTGCCTGTCCGTTAATACTTTTGTATAGAAACATTACGTCGTTTTGTTTACGTCGGCTGTATAATGATTTCATTTTTTAGTGTTATAAGGTTATTGTTATAACCTATAGATGACACCCTTTAGAAATATTTGCCGCTAATAAAATAGGACCCTATATATTTCGTTCGTATTTCATTTGATTATTATTTATTTATTACTTTTTATAAGCATACAGTTGGAAGTCTCTAAAAGAGTTTCCTACACGAGTAACAGAAAATAAAAATTCACATATTTCACTATCGAATATTCTATTACAGTACAGTATTCGAATCGAACAAGCCACAGATGTACATAATATCGATATATGTGGACATTATCATCCTAGTAAGGGAACGACCACATCTTGTTACAATATACTTATGGCCGATTTACATTGATCAAGTGTTTAGCGAAGTGGGTAAGTACACAGATCGGACAGTGGCGAGTACCACAGACGTCACTGTACTTGTACTAACCACTTCTATATACACTTGATCAATGTAAACTGGGCATTAGAGTTACCCAAGAGTTAACTTACTTAGTTACTATGTATTTCTATAACTCAAGGTGATTAATGGGCTGTCAAAGAGAATACTTTGACAGCTTTGCTTTATCTATCTAATCCACTGAAATAGATAATGTTTACAATTGAAAGGGTTGAACCAAACTTCGGTATCTACTTATTTGTTTTCAACTAGTAGATTGCAAATTCATAAATTGGACGACGATTGGAAAATAGAAAACTCTATCCACTTGCGCTGGTAGTGTTCTAGAATTTGTTTGTATTTCAACTTCCAAGATATGACGTTGGCACTGGACGGCAAACTTGCTTAGATGGTACTTGATGGTAGAAAAATGCTACCTATTTTAAATCTAGTAGACGACGGCGACGGTAGGCCACCTATTACGTTTGTCCACTAAATTACAAAGATGAAAAGTGGAAACTATATCCTACCTATTGATTGAAGGTGGTTCCTCTAGACAGAGTACTAAAGTCACGTCTGTTATCGTCATAGATCTGGTAGGTACTCGCCAATCCACATTGCATCATTAAATAAATAACACTTAGTAGTAATTAAAATTAAAATTTTATTATGGTTTATTTAAATTCAATAATGGTTTGTAATGATAAATGTATTTGACGTATAATTGAATATTATAAATAAAGACCTGATACTGAAACGTCCATAATTCCGAATTATGGACGTGAGAATTAGGTATTATGTTAGTAGGTACGTTTTCCAGGAACATAAAAATCATGTCAAGAGGGCGCTATGGTACTATAAAAATCTGGGTTCTATATGGACTATGGAGGAAGTGGGCTGTGAAAAAAATAGTTTCGTATAACTTTGCAACATGGCGAAGATTTTTATACCTGGTCAGGGTATAACTTTGCTCCGAGTTATATTTTTGACCATAAAAAATAAATTTAAAAGATTAAAATAAATAATCATGGTTTTACACCAGCGAAATATTATTAGACGTTCGTAGACGAGTTCTGGAGTGGAGACCGCGTTTAGGCAAAAGTAGTGTGGGACGCCCCCCTGCTAGATGTAACGAAGATCTGCGCAAGGTGCCTGGCAGCGACTGGATGAGAAGAGCCGAAGATCGGGCTCAATGGCACGCCCTTGGAGAGGCCTATGTCCAGCAGTGGACTAGAGTACGCTGCTAATGATGATGAAATATTATTATTACTGGTTTACACAGTTACGACTTTACGACTGAAAAGAGGAAATCCATCGTAGTTTAATTAATTATCAACATTTTCTTAATAATTGGATTGCTTCCAATCAAACGTGTTCAGAGATACCTGATTCATAACAGATACCTTACTAGACAGTTTGTAAGGTTTACTCGATTTACTTGTGTAAGTAACTGTGTATTGTTAATAAAGCTGTTATTTTCAAACAGAGACCTTCCACGAACATTCAATTTGAATGTCTATTGTGCTCAGGGTATTCTGTTAAGAAAATAAACAGTTTTATTGTTCTAATATGAAAATTAACGCGTGTAACGTACAAAGTGTTGAGTACTTGACAAACATTACGCTTTGAAGCCGGTATAATATCTCGTCGGGAATTATTCCGCTCCTAGGGAATTCAAAGATGATTTGTATTCTGGCAGTAAATTTGCTTAATTAATTTGCGTAAAACGATGAAAATTAAACAATGTCGTCGTAATAAGCACATGGATACGATGGTCTTTGAGAAAAGAACAGCAAAAGTTTGTTGGAATGCGAGGAACAGTCATTTATATCTGTCTTTGCTTAAATATATGAATCATCCATCATTAGTTCATTTCCGCCCACTACTACCCAGCAGACTACTGCTGGGTACTACTGCCTACTAAGGCAGGGGGGTGGTTTTGGGGGTATGCCCCCCCCCCCGTAGTTACACAGGATCCAGCGCAGCGACCTTCCACCAAGCTTCCACAGCCATTCAGGTACTTTTGGGCTGAGAAATCAATGAGCTCATGAGACTACTATCTGAAACTCATCAACTCCCTTGAATCCTCCCCGACCGCTGATCCTGGCTACGGGCCTGCTGGGTATAGGCCTCTTCTTCGTGTGCCATGTTAAACGGTCCTGGGCTAGCCTCGTCCAGTCTTCCCGTCGTTTTAAGATGTCATCCGACCATCGGGCTGAATACACAAAGTTTTTACTTAATTTTAGGATTGACAAATGAGAATTATCTGTTGTAATCTCGTAATTTCTATACTTGTACAACGTTAAAATGATCTGAACAAACTGAAGTATTAATTTAAAATGTCTCACTTGAGTTTTATTTCTGAAGTTAGACATTTTCATTTTGTACCGGAACTACAACTGACAAAATAAACAAATAGTACGCAGAAATGTGTAAAATTGTTATAAAAATACTCTGTTTTTGCATGATTTTGTCTTTTATAAATATACATGCAATAGTCGAGGCACAAACAAGGTTACTGAAAACAAGGTAGGCACTCGTATAGTAGTTTGGAAGCAAACACGAATTTCCATGGCTACGGGTACCTAAATAATAATGTCCACGTGCGGAACCTTTGTTTAGCAAACACTGCAGTTTTCTGCCAGACATATAGGCTGCAGAAATATAAACGGATGTCAAAACCAATTTGGATTATATTTATTGCTAGGTAGACTCACTTGTATTAAATTGTACACGGAGCCAACATGTGTGTTTGAGATTTTTTCAAAAACTACTTGACTGATTCTAAAAATTATTTCACTAGCATGTAAGTAGTAATAATATTCGTCTATGTAACATTAACAGAATTTTAAGAATCGGACCAATGGTTTTTGAGAAAATCTCAAACAAATTTTTGCTAATGGTCTAAAAAAACTGGTTTTTTTTTCATTCTATTAAAAAATCCCTACATGAAAAAACTATAATTTCTTTCAAATTTCGAATTCTTTCATGATCCACGCTTTTAATAGAGGCGCGTTCGTAACTTTATGATAAAATTATGTTATCAAATAGCGCTAATAATTAATACTTACCCAAGTAATACCCGTTGTTTTTTGAATTGAACCTTAATTGAAATAAATGAGTATAAACTTGTTATACCTACCAATATTATAAATAATGAGTTTTCAGCTCCATAAATTAGTTATTCACTTCCTAATCAGACACAGTACACTTTTTATATTAGGTTTTTTTACAAAGTGAGATACATAGTGAGTGTCTGTCCATTGTGCGGCTCGTCATTCCGGATATCCGCTTCCCATCGGAATGACGAGCCGCGCAATGGACAGACACTCACTATGTATTTCTATCCCTTTTCTTTACAGTTTTAATTGTTATTTATTTCATCTTTAGGTATTTATTTATTTGTACATTTATTATTTACACTCTTAATATATTTTTGTTTTAGTCCCTGACTGCCGTTTCACCCGCGATGCCTTCGTCCTGGCACAGCTGAAAACCAGCGCTGCGGTTCTGCCGTACCGGTCGGACCGCAGCACATGCTGAGCATGTGCCCTTTTAATATTGCATTGTTTTTATTTTATTTTTTCCAATATTTTTTAAGTTTAATAATGTGTGCAATGTTAAATAAATGTTATTCTTTCTTTCTTTTCTTTCCTAAAATGACCACTTTCCACTTTGAAAATAACTACTCGCAGTTTCCATACGTGCTACTATTTTATAGTTAGCTGCAAACTTGACTGGTCAAGCTTCGCCTCTACAGGCGATTCACAGCGAAAGTGTTTACGTAACGGCCCACTTTTAAACCATAAAGATTCAAGTTAATTGTAATTAAGAGAAGACCTGACTGTTAAGAAATGAGTACCATTTACATATAATAAATAAATTAAATTAAATTAATTTATTTTTTATTTAAAAAAAAATGTTTACATAATAAATAAATAAAATTAATAAAATAAAATAAATAGGTACTTCCACTTCTACATAATATCTGACAGAAAGAGCGACAAAAAACTTAATAAAAATTTAAGAAATCCCCAACTTACAGCTGTGAAGATTCTCTTACTTTTTCCTGGTAATCATCAGATTCTATATAATCTATAGAACTATACATGTGTATGCTTAATACTTGCGGTTGTTGGTACTTGGTGAAACTTGTAGTACATGATTAGACTTAAATAATATACTGTTTCACAGGTTTTTACTGTATTTTATTAATTACGACCGGTTTCGTTTACACATCTTCAGGTATAGGTGTAAACGAAACCAGTCGTAATTAATAAAATACTGTAAAAACCTGTGAAACAGTATATTATTTAAGTCTAATCATATAAATGTGTATGTTTATGTATTTATTCATCTATACTATAGACGAATTAATACATAAACATATACATTTGGACTCAAACTGAAACCTCCTCTAACTATTACCGTTCCAGAAATTCCATCTGACAAAGATACTTCAAGATTTTGTAAACCACTGAACCAATTTTATCACACATTTATCAGACAGATAACAGAGAGATATCCCGGTTAAGCCCTTCCCTGGGTATCATACTCGTTCTGAACATACGATGACTGTGAATGTGACACAATACAAGGGGTTTCTAGCATCGTGTGTTTTATTTGGTCGCCTTCTATCAAGCGTGAAGTCGTAGTTTTCGCTTCGTTACCCGCCCAAGCTTTAGTTTGAGTCTTTGCTCTATTCTTCGTGCACAAACAACACCCGAGGTGTTTTGGCACTCTTGAGAGTTTCGTATGCTAACTTACATAACTTATTCTATAGTTACTGTTGATAAGGATGTACGATACCTAGATAACTTTTCAACCATCAAGATGTGGATAGCCACATGCGGGGCTATATGGACTGCTGTTTCGTTTGATTCACACTTTCTGGAACAGCCTGTATTGCACATAAGTTAGAGATAAGTTAAGACTACCTATACTATACGTAAGTATACGTAAGTTAGGTGTAAACCTAACATTGCTCGTGTGGTTGGCATTATACTAAAACTTTTTTTAAAGCTGAGGAGTTCGATTCCACTAAATACAACGTAACTAAATAGAATCTAAACTGCATCGTTATTACGTGTTTCGTATGCTACTATCCACTAACAATCCAATTTCAGTTAAATTCCGATCGAGTCAACGATCGATCGAACAGTAACATATTTGTGTATTTTAATAAAACGTTTAGTTTTTACTGAATCGCAGTTGAAAGGAAACAAAACGCTTCAACTGTCAAATATAACGATCGAACATAAGTTCCTCCCAAGTTACTTTTGCCCGATCGATAGTAAATCGAAAGGTGGCAGTAGTATTGTTATGCGTCAGCAGAACGCGATTTGGTGTCTAAATAAATTGGAACCAAAACTAAATTGGATAGAAGTAGAACTACAAACGTTGTAATTTAGGCGAATTGGGCCCCAGTAATAGGTAACTTCGTACAAATGTTTTGGATTTGGCACCGACAAGATTCCTTATATACAGGGTGGACCAAAAGTCCGTTAACATTTGAATAGGTCGCTGCGTCGGCGCGGGCGGGGTATTGGCGCGGGGGGTGTTACTACAAGCGAGAGCTACTAATAGGGATTTAGTACCATGGCGTCATTCAGCGGAGCGCAACGCGCATTTTGCGTACGCGAGTACTATCGAAACAACGATTCTACGACCGAAGCTAAACGGAAATTTTGTAATCATTACAATATACGGAACAGAAATCAAGCACCAACAATTCAAACGATTAAAAAATGGGTACAGAAGTTCGAAACAACAGGTTCAACTTTAAGTCAACCACGATCTGGCCGACCTAGGACATCGCGCGATCCAGTAAACATAGAGCGTGTACGAGCGTCTGTTCGAGAACAACCTGGTCTCTCTACTCGAAAGCGGTCTAGTGCTTTAGATGTGCCCAGAACATCTCTAAATCGCATTCTACACAAAGATTTACATTTACATCCTTACAAAATTCAAATTGTACAGGCTTTAAAGCCAAATGACCCTGCTCAGAGACTGCAGTTTGCTAACGAAGTGCTTGAGAGGTTTACGAGCTTCAATAACATCTTTTTCTCAGACGAGGCACACTTCCACCTAAATGGACATGTCAATCGACAAAATTGCAGATACTGGAGTGACACTAACCCGGACTTGAAGCACCAAAAACCTTTACACTCGCCCAAGGTTACTGTATGGGCCGCATTGTCAGCCAGCGGAATCATTGGTCCATATTTTTATGAAGATCAGAGAAACCGCGCCGTCACCGTTAATACAGAGCGATACATTGTGATGCTACAGAATTTTTTTGCTCCAGCATTACAGGACTTCTCAGGCTTTAATCGAAGCTCTTGGTTCCAACAAGATGGGGCAACATGTCACACCTCCAATGACTCTATAGCAGCACTTCGTGAATTTTTTGGCCAAAAAGTCATATCCAAAAGAGGTGACATTCACTGGCCACCCCGCAGCCCGGATTTAACTCCAATGGACTTTTACCTTTGGGGATATCTCAAAAGTAAAGTTTACATCAGCAACCCAGTGTCTATTGAGGAATTAAAAGAAAATATACGCGAGGAAATGCAGAACATTTCACCAACCACTTGTCGGGCGGTCATGCAAAATTTCCGTTCCCGGTTACAGGTGTGCCAGGATGAACAAGGGTCACATTTGAATGATGTTATTTTTAAAAAGTGAAATCCTAATTTGTCTACTTTATTATTAAATAAACAGTTTTTCACTAAAGTAGCATTTGTATTTTTTATAACCATTTTAAATGTTAACGGACTTTTGGTCCACCCTGTACATACCGTTCATACTCAGCTCGGAACTCGAAGACGTGTTATTAAAACTGGCAGGCGACAAAAGCCTGTGATTGCGCCGTCAAGTGTACTCGGCGCCGCCAATAACTGTGGTACTATGGAGAGGGAACTCAAACTGAAGGGTATTCTGATCTCATGGTATGAAATGGTCGGAGCTGAAAATATTCAGTTTATTTGTGAGAAAGATATAAAAGTGAGAATTTAATGTACAATAACACAAACACATATAAGTACCTTACCTACATTATGAATCACAATAAATATTTTAACGAACATTATTGGAGAAACGAAAGCAGCTCGACTCCGATGGCTCGGACACGTCACTAGGATGGGGGAGGATCGGGCAGTTAAACGAGCATATGTGGGACGCCCTAACGGACGCGACGTCCGGTCGGACGTCCCAGATACCGCTGGCGCGATGAAGTAGAGAAAGATCTGCATGAGCTCCGGGCGCCTGACTGGCTCGAGACTGTGCAGGAGAGAGCGATGGCGCTCTTTGGTATCGGAGGCCAAGATCCACTTCGGGTCGCTGCGCCAGTGGAGTAAGTAAGTAAGTATAAATATTTTAAGATCTAAGGGCTGGTAGCTATTGCGTTCCAGCAGTGCTGGCACCCTGCCACACGGGCCCAATTTCAGAGTTTTTTCTGATACAAACATTGTTATTTGTAAATATTAATTAAATACTCAGCAAACTTAAGAAACTTTTTGTAATGTAAATGTTAGAAAAATGTGAGAATGAATGGTAGTACTGCGGATAGCTAGAGTTCAAGTTAGAGTGGATAGTTGTTGAATACAACGCAGACAGACTTCATAACAGACCACTAAAATATACCGTAGACACCTTTTCTAAAAAGATTAAAGGAAAGGAAGCTAATAGGTAGGTTTTTTTTCAATGAGTATGTTCTGAAGTGACAATTCTCTATTATTCTTGTAATGAAGTGCCAGCAATAGTATAGTTACCGCTTCTTATAGTAGTTTTTAAGTCCTTCTCGAGGCTGGAGCGCGCTTAGCGCTCGCCCCAAAAACTCCGGTGAAGCTGTAAAGGTCATTAGGACCAACAAAAATCGTCAGTTCGAAAAAAAAAGTATAGTTACCCTACAAGAAATACGCATTTAAAGAAATATACTAAAGTCCGCTTAACTCGCGAATTGTCTAAGGTTTTCATACAAAATTGACATCGTGTTAGAGTTAAGCCGAGAGTTAACGGTTCGTGCAGGTCGGCCTTATTGATCTAACAAAATCGATGACATAGGGTATTTGACTAAAAAAAATTATTGCATCAATAAACTTACATGGACATCCTGAAGATGGATCTGAAATCCGTTTATCGATATCTCAACTAACATCAGCTATATTAATGGTTATAGTTAGTAGTGGGGGGATGCTCTGTCCCTTTCTAGCAAAACAGTCCTTATTATGTAGCCAAGGACCAGCTTGTATGGCGCATGTTGTAACAGTGACGTCACAATTATCTATTGCCGTCTCTTTCCACTGTCTGATTTTTGATTGCGTGTAGCTATTTTATTTTTCAACGGATTTTAATTCTGTTGTCACATTTGACCATCAGTTTATGTCTATTTTCTTATTTTTATGAAATGTATTTAATACTTGTCAAATACCCTATTCCAGGTGTTTGTATCCTACCCTGACTTTGTCTCATGGTCCCCCATCCCACTCTCAGTCAAATAATTGGATTCCACTATTATTTTTGCCCTTCTTTCTCAACTTAAAGTGTAATTGATACGAAACAATGGCTTGAATGAATGTTATTAGCAAAGTCATAAAAATTAATTTTGTGAAAGTTTCAAGCATTTAAATGCTTGTCGTGGTAGGAATTCTGCTTACAGTAACCATTGATTTCGTTAGATGAAACCTTCTATACAAACTGGCCATTACAATAAATGTCGCCCGTAATTGAAAGAAAATCTAGCTGGTCATTTTACTTTGACATGGAAACTATTTCATGTGTTACACACTCGCATTGTATGTGAGTGAACTTGTGTCGTGTCACCGTGATGAAAATGTGTACTTTCAGCTACCACTAGCTCTTGAACTATTTAACCTATCAAAATGGAAGTTATACCCTTGGATAGAGTCATTCGGCGGCATTCTAACGATGCCAAACAATACTGAAACATTGTTTCCCCGCTTCGCTACAGCTTTCGAAGTGGGTCCCTTTTTTGGCCAAAAAAATATACCGACTTAAATTAAATTCTTTATAACTTTGGAACTATTACAGATATCGAAACACTTGAAACTCCGTTGTGATGAGCTTGAACTACGCTACTTAAAACCAGGTCTCACTTCGCATCTGGTTTCAACAATTGAAAATAATTGTCAAGTTTCATTAGTTGTGACCTCATGCCTCGCATAACATGCCGTGATATAAAAAGGAAGCGCAGCTGAATTCGACAAACATCCATGTCTAACGCAGAGTGACATAGCATCCATCGTTTGCGAGAAAAATCGCAACAATCGGATAACTACAAGCACACTGGCGGCTCTCCGCGTATTGGTCCAACGTTGGAGTTGGAGAATAGGTTCCATGTTTCGGCAGATCCTTTCTGCCTTATTTACTTACTTAATTTGTATAATTTTTACATTGCATTTAAAACAAACTACTTGTAGAATAATATTTTTTTAATTATTTTTTTATGCAGCGAAAAATGGTCATCATTGAACTGTCATCGGTAACCGACTGGCGGGAAAATTGTTGTTTTCTTTGAAATCGTCGGCCTATTGACGACAAAACATTTATAGTACATTTATTGACACCAAGACTCTGTCTATAGAAGTCTGTGACAGTAACCAGTGTAAAAAGTATTTACCTCTTAGGAGGTAAATACTTTTTATTAAACGTAACCTAAATAGATGTAAAAGATTAAACTTGAAAGAAATATGGAAAAAAATAGATAGGCACTTTTTCCCAACGAGAAAGTTGGCGGACGTCGCATAGTTCCCAAGAAAAATTATGCAAAGACAATAAAAAGTTAACGGAATATGCGGAATGTCGTAACTCTGTTCCAACGCTTTTATCTTCCTTCCCACAACGATCATTGAATAAAAAAATTAATAAAACATTTATAATAATTATGTATAAATGTACAGAATTTTATAACCAAGAAGATTTTATATTACTTAAGTTTTTATTTTGGTGCTGTCCGTTTGCACCGAACGCCATTTAAAAAAAAAGTAAATTATATGTCTTTCACATATTTTTTTTTGCAAAAATGACCAGTTACAAAATGGTGATAGATAACCGATGATAATAATATAAAAAGAGATTTTATATATACTTACTTCGTCGCAAGGAAATTATAAGTACCTATAGCCTGACAGCGAATAGAAAAACCCTCGCCACATGGCGGAATTTTTCGGAACTAATTTATTATAAGGGCAACACCGATGTTTAGTGTCATCTGTTGTTTACCGTGAAAACTCCATTCAAATCCGTTCAGTAGTTTTTACGTGATGTTCGTTCAAACAGAAAAATATACGTTTATGATTTTGTTACGAGTATATACCAGCTGTTGCTCGAAACTATGTTCGCGTTCCATACTAACTTTAACATACAACTTTAACATAATAACTTTTACATTTTACCCATATTTAAATAGAATTTTAACGTCTATAACCTATATGTCAATCTAGACTTATTTATTAAATATATCCGTGAAAATTGCGTGCAAATATGTTCAGTAGTTTTTACGTGATGTGCGTTCAAACAGACAAACAAAAATTTCACTTTTACGATTTTATTATATGTATAAATTTAAAGGAAAAGGCAGATAACCACAGTAATTGCTTCGAAATTACTTAAGATAATATTATTCAATGAACCTATTTTAGTCGTAAATAAAGTGCATATACATTCATACATAAACTCACGTCTACAACACAAAATATATAAATATTTTGTGTTCATAATCCCTAAGGTAGACAGATAAACTACAGACAGGTAGTTCCCACTTTTCGCCTTTAAAAGACAATGCCGGATTTTGTATGGAAGGTGGACAAACGTGAGCTTGTCAAATGGACAAAGGTGGAAAAATTCAAGCTTATCGCCGATTCACTCTTTACTTACTTTAAAAAGACAGAAAACGACGCTGACGCTTACCAAAGGAAGCGAGGAGAGAAATCTGTTTGTGTTGATTAAAACCAAAGTTAGAGGAACGAGGAATTCATTCGTCTCTACTACCGGAGCTTGAAAGCTCGAACTGGGGTCGGCGTATAGTGCGTCCGTCCATTCATTGTGAAAATAAAACTTTCTGAAGCCGCACTTTCTGAAATTGAAAAAAAAAATGATTTTTTTTATTCATTTAAGTACAAAAGATTAATTAAATTCCACACTAGGCGTTGCCTATGTCGTGGAGATTACTTGGATACACACATTGACCACTTTACAATGTTATGTGTCAATTTAACATTCACATTCCAGAATTAGAATTAAAAATTACAATTTAATTTAAAGATATTTGATGACGTAAAAATTTATATAATATATTAATATATACATCTAGGTATATGTATTTAATATATATTTATAATATTAAAGCTAATTATGTACATATATGCATTAATTAAAATAAATAAGTCACAGCTTCAATTACACAAACGTCTTAGGTGTCTACCACGACCCGTTTTACACGAGCGTTGCTGCCACGCACCTGTAAAATAGAAATAGAAAATCCTTTATTAATAGACCATTTAGGTACATATGACAAAAAATATGTAAGAAATATCACAAGATGAGTAAGATTCTAACTTAACCAAATTTTCCATTCTAACAAGTGATAAGAGTAGTAAACATATGATATGATCTATTAAAAGGGCCAAGTTTAGCTGAGTGTCGCTAGATGTATATGACCTATATATCTACCGACGCTGGTTTTCAACTTGACCCTTCCCAACTTATATCTATAGAGACCAACAATGTCGTTCTGTCTGTTTGTCTGTCGTATTGGCTCATCTCCTTTCGTGTCACACACAATTATTTTGTGTGTGACACAACGAGACGATACTCGACCAGTACCTACCTAAATGTGGAACTCTCTTCCACCCGACGTTTTCCCGCAGTGCTACGACATGGCATACTTCAAAAAGAACGTTAACAAAATCCTCTCCCTCCACGGCCGGCAACACACAAACAATACCCCTGGTATTGCACGTGTCTTTAGGCGACGGTGACTACTTTCCGTCAGGTGGGCCCGCCTACCTGTTTTTCGTAGCCAATTTATTAAAAAAAAACCTTGCTATGATTTCCAAATTATACCCCTCGGAAATATCTGTGGAGCTGGGCATTACAGATTATGACAAGTTTGACGTGTAAAAGTCGAAATCGACTTTTTGGTCCATCTCATTCACCACTTTACTCTCTGAGACACGAACATGTGATGATGAACGTGTGAGCGTTACAACACATTCCGTAGACGATCATGTCGGACCTGCCAGATCGCCTCGCTCAGGTCCACAGATATTTCCGACGAGTAGGTAGTATATTATAGTTGCCTATCTAATATAAATGCGAATCCTTAGGATCAAATATTCGTATTCCAGCAAAAAAATATTCTAGGCCTGTGACCATAGAAAACGGTCACGTAACATAACAGCTAGTAACCCAGGATTGTATTTAATGATAAACTGACATAGTATGTAACCACCCATACCTATATACTTACCTACGTATACCTACTTTCTGCATATTTTTTTAAAAGTAACTTTATTTAAATATGTTACTTATAAAAAAATTATCAGAAAAAGTTATCAATGACAATTTTTCATCTTTTCTAGAGTATTATTTTTAAGGCTCAAAAAGTATTAAAAAAAATTACTTTAATTATTATAATATTTCCCTGCGAAATGACGCACTAAACGTTTCACCTAAACATGAATGAATTATACGAAAACGGTCAGCAACAGAACGGTAAGAATGGCTATGGTTCTCTCTCGAATTAATTAATATATTTCTATGGTCGATCAAGCACTCCTATATCTGTTTACTAGGTTTATAGGTTACCTAAATAATAGATATAGATCATATTATCTAAATATATAGTCTCTCTCTCTCACACACCCACACATACATACCCCCACCCCACCCCCCACCCCCACATACATACACACCCCCACACACATACACCCCCCCACACACACTCCGTGCCGACTCGCACGCTGACAGCTACTTTACTCACATGACAGTAGCTCAATGAAAGCTGCTGCCTTATAACGTGGTAGTAGAAGGCGAGTGGCGAGTAAAAACAAAAAATGTTGTAGTAACTCGAAGATTAGCAAGCTGAAGTGGCAGTGGGCCGGTCACATCTGTCGCAGAACCGACAACCGCTGGGGTAGACGAGTTCTGTAGTGGAGACCGCGCTTGGGAAAACGTAGTGTGGGACGCGCCCCTGCTAGATGGAGCGACGATCTGCGCAAGGTGGCTGGCAGCGACTGGATGAGAAGAGCCGAAGATCGGGCTCAATGGCGCGCCCTGGGAGAGGTCTATGTCCTGCAGTGGACTAGAGTAGGCTGCTGATGTTGATGTTGAGCTACTGACCGACTCACACACGACAGTAACTCGTATGATGCGATCACACGGTGCGGAAATATTTTTTACTCATAGCATGCGGACAAATATAACTTACTGTTTTATTATTTCAGTACCTATATGCATTGACAACAAAAATGTTTAGTGAGTAGTAGGAATTCGTGGATTCTGGCTCAGTGAATCCTGCCTCCAAGGCATTGCTCCGGCTAAAAAAAAAAAAAAAAAAAAAAAAAAAAAAAAAGTGAAACACCCCATCTAAATCGATTGCGCTGGGTCCCGAAGTCGTATCTCTCACCGTTTCAGAGATACGCGATCCTCCATAGTGCTCCTACATTTGCTAATCACCTCTCCCAGTCGGAACTGCTATTGTCCTTAATCACCTGCATTCATTGCTAAGTCTGGGCTCCTTAATCACCTAATTACCGATCTACTGCACCGAGTGTAAACACATTGTCGTGGTTTTGATATTTCGTTGCGATCATGTTGTACTTATCTCTTTATATGTAGGTATTTCAGACTGTTTCTTACTGAAATCTACACCAAAATCAGCTTTCATTCAAACATAGGCTACTTTGTAATGGTCAAATAACATTTTGTAATGTGAATGGATTTTTCCCAAATATTCCAAATATTTTGTTAATTGCTTTTTAACGTGATCTTAATAGTGTCACGTAGCTATTGTAATAAAATTAATATTAGTCTAATGTAAGTATGGATGTTTCTAGTAAGACTGCTTTCTAATTGTTAATGTAATTTTTAAGTAGTTAAGATTGCTATAAAACGCGTACATTTCAACGTTTCCGTACCAATTACTGCTTCTAGCGAGTCTTGACAACACCTCCACGTTCAACCACATTGGAAGAAACATGGATGTAAGTATTGCTTGTATTATTAACTTTCTATTATTGTCTTGGTTTTGTTCTCTGTATTTCGACTTTAGTCCCCCTCATGTGTGTTTCATTCATGTTTATTGTATACTTCTTTGTTATAGCTTGCATGCTGTATGAAGAACAACGACATAAACGTAGACGTGGAAGAAAACACCTTCAAACATTACTACTTCCCGCCCTCCGATGATGACACCTCACTTTCTCCTCGGTATTCAACCAAAAGACCGAACAATGATTCATTGGATGAATTCTTTGAAGAACCGAAGAAGAAAAGAGTCAAATTAAATTCGTCCAGTGTTGGGCGATCAACGAAGGACGGTGGTATGTCATACATCTCAACGAATGTAGATGATGGGGCAACTGCAACACACCTTATTAAGATTGAAGTGTATGACATGAAAAAATTGGCTACCATCGATCCTGAGGAACATTGGAAACATGCCGACGTACGTCTCAAGTACTACGTGAACAAACAAAATAACCACCACCGACAAACTCGTGGTCTGATCTATAATATCACAAAGGAGATATCGAATTCCAGCGATTGTAAAAAATACACCTTTAAGCATAAATGATAACTTGTTATTATGTTTAGAATTGTTTTCTTGTAATAAAAGCAATCATTCATTTTATATAATATTTTTATTTATTTTTCCTTAACTTATACCTAAAGTAATACATAACACAAAATTATAAAAAATTCTTAAACATTTCAGTTAACATAGCATCATTCTGAATAGTATCTTCTGTAAACATTCCAACAAAATCCGTAAAAGTCATACCCCTATACTTAAAGTATAAAAACATCAAACAATATTCACCACAAAGAGATGAAAATACATTTTGGATAATCTTACTATTATACAATATGACTTCCTCATGCAGTTTTTCCATGAAAACTTGAGCACAATCCTCACCAGTGTATGTTACATATTTTGAAAGTTTATCGTCATAGGAACATTTAACATAATATCCAAAACTGTGCACATCATGTCTTTGAACATTAGTCGTTGATGATTTTTTCGGATCATTAGAACAAAACTCGATAGGGTTAAGAAAAGACTCGAAATCCGCATAAATAACAAACGGAACTCTCATTTTTTTATCAAAGTTTTCAAAACTTAATTTATCATTAGGTACATTTGCACCCCACCAGTTTTTTCTTTTTGTATCGGGACTTGGGAGATCAGTTCGAATATGAGCACAGTCATGAATAGTATGATTAGAAAGACCCTCCTTTGAATGAAAATATAAAAGACATCCATCGCATATATAAATAGGATCATTTCGTGTTGTAACTTGACGGAATACCAAACGAGATAAATTTTTTATATAACAATAGTGACCACTATTTCCGTTCGTTATATACAATAAATTAACGTGTGTTTCTTTCCGCGATTTTGTAAAATACAATGGGCCGATCACAGAATGAGTTTTAGTCGCAGCATTGTATTCCAATCCAAAAACATTGATACTTAAGTTATTTAAATGTTCAACTTTATGGATATCTGTTAACTTTACAGGGAATGGAATACCATCAAATTTGAGTTTACTATCATGTTGAGCATAAGAACTGACTCTATTGAAATTTTTAAACACAGGATGTAATGCCGAGAGTAAACTCCATTTTAGACACTGGTTATCAAAATTTTTTACATTAATCACTGCTTTTTTCGCTTTTATGTCCTGAGGTAAGTCTATGTAAGACGAACCCCGGAGGGGGTTAAACTTATTTACATTCATATCAATGCTGATTATATCCCTAACACTCCACCCACTATCTTTTTTCTCAAATTCGCAAATTCTGTTGGAAATAGTCTCTTTCAAAGAACTTAGAAAACTATTTAAATCCTCGGACTCGTTTAAAATGAAGTTAGACGTTTGGAAGTCGAAAACGTTAGATATGTCTTTAGTTTGCTGTATAAAATTTGCATGTAAAATAAAATTTACTTTAAACGTTTTAAGTTGGATAATGCTTTCATTAATTAAGCTTATTAGTGTATTCTTTATCGAATCAAAAAACAATTCAAAAGTAATAAAACCATCACAATCAGCAGGAGGAGTTATTCTATAAGTGTGTATTCTTTTCCCGAACGCAGTTTCAATTAAAGTAACATTTGGGAATTCAATATGCACCCGTAAGGCGTTATTTTTATGTTGATTACTTCTATAATGATTAGATAAGTACCTCTTTTTAACAAATATATCACAAGTTGTGCACTTCACCATTTCGCAGTTTTCGATTGCAGTCGAAGGCTGGGCTGATGTGGAAGGCAGGGTGGATGTAGACGGTTCGCTTAGTCGTCGCCTTTTCTCAACAGCACCTTGATGTTCGGTTTCAGCAGGACGTTTCAAACCCCCTCCGATTTGTATTTTATTACTGTAGAATAAATAAAATAAAATAAGTTATAGATTTATAAATCCCTGTCAAGTGTGGCGTTAGTAGTCTAGTGGTTTGAAAGGCTGGGCTTAGGGTTCTAAACTATGGAGATTACAAAATGGTAATAACATTATATCACAACACTTACATTTTCTCGAAGTCTTCAACCACATCGCATAATAATTTATCGAAATGCGGATCGAATAAATCCTTATTTGGTTCTTCCGTAATGTCCATTTCTACACACTCGTTAAATTCATCACAGAAATTTTCAATGCTTTCCACAGCATCACATAGTTCGATTATCTCTCTAACGCAATAGGAAGATTCGATATTATCTTCTAAGTCACTATTCGCGAAAAATGCACTAACACACTCTGAGTCCGACATTTTTGACTTGAAAGTTACTCTAGAAATTTTCAATAGCGACTGTTTACACCGTACTTCTAAACCTTGCATTTATACACCCCCAACTCATAACGCATTCACTTAAAGAGTCTCATTAATTATTCTATCACAAAAGACAAACTATTAGCAAAAGATTGTACACCCTAATCACCACGTGTTTACACATAGAGTCTCACAAAACAAGCTATCGTTTATTATCGTTTCTCGTTTATTACAAGAAAACAATTCTAAACATAATAACAAGTTATCATTTATGCTTAAAGGTGTATTTTTTACAATCGCTGGAATTCGATATCTCCTTTGTGATATTATAGATCAGACCACGAGTTTGTCGGTGGTGGTTATTTTGTTTGTTCACGTAGTACTTGAGACGTACGTCGGCATGTTTCCAATGTTCCTCAGGATCGATGGTAGCCAATTTTTTCATGTCATACACTTCAATCTTAATAAGGTGTGTCGCAGTTGCCCCATCATCTACATTCGTTGAGATGTATGACATACCACCGTCCTTCGTTGATCGCCCAACACTGGACGAATTTAATTTGACTCTTTTCTTCTTCGGTTCTTCAAAGAATTCATCCAATGAATCATTGTTCGGTCTTTTGGTTGAATACCGAGGAGAAAGTGAGGTGTCATCATCGGAGGGCGGGAAGTAGTAATGTTTGAAGGTGTTTTCTTCCACGTCTACGTTTATGTCGTTGTTCTTCATACAGCATGCAAGCTATAACAAAGAAGTATACAATAAACATGAATGAAACACACATGAGGGGGACTAAAGTCGAAATACAGAGAACAAAACCAAGACAATAATAGAAAGTTAATAATACAAGCAATACTTACATCCATGTTTCTTCCAATGTGGTTGAACGTGGAGGTGTTGTCAAGACTCGCTAGAAGCAGTAATTGGTACGGAAACGTTGAAATGTACGCGTTTTATAGCAATCTTAAATACTTAAAAATTACATTAACAATTAGAAAGCAGTCTTACTAGAAACATCCATACTTACATTAGACTAATATTAATTTTATTACAATAGCTACGTGACACTATTAAGATCACGTTAAAAAGCAATTAACAAAATATTTGGAATATTTGGGAAAAATCCATTCACATTACAAAATGTTATTTGACCATTACAAAGTAGCCTATGTTTGAATGAAAGCTGATTTTGGTGTTGATTTCAGTAAGAAACAGTCTGAAATACCTACATATAAAGAGATAAGTACAACATGATCGCAACGAAATATCAAAACCACGACAATGTGTTTACACTCGGTGCAGTAGATCGGTAATTAGGTGATTAAGGAGCCCAGACTTAGCAATGAATGCAGGTGATTAAGGACAATAGCAGTTCCGACTGGGAGAGGTGATTAGCAAACAACAAGCTAATGATGTGATTAACGTAATGCGCAATCGATTTAGATGGGGTGTTTCACTTTTTTTTTTTTTTTTTTTTTTTTTTTTTTTTTTTTTTTTTTTAGCCGGAGCAATGCCTTGGAGGCAGGATTCACTGAGCCAGAATCCACGAATCCCTACTACTAATAATCCTGACATTAAAGCAAGTATAGTAGAAAGGTTTCAAAGGACACTCAAAATGAAGATGTGGCGTTATTTTACTCATAACAACACTTACCGATATGTAGACATTTTGCAGGATTTGCTATATTCATATAATCATAGTGTTCATAGAAGCATTAAAATGAGGCCTTGTGATGTTAATTCTAACAATATAATGACAGTATGGCGTAATCTGTATGAAAAGAAAGATAATAAATTAACGACTAGTACATCAGAACCTAAATTCAATGTTGGTGATTATGTGAGAATAACTAAACATAAACACATATTCCAAAAAGGTTATGAAACTAACTGGAGTGATGAAATATTCATAATAAGTTCAGTTATAGAAAGATCGCCTTGGGTAGTTTATACGTTGAAAGATTTACATGATGAATCTATTACTGGAACATTCTATGAAAAAGAATTACAAAAAGTCATTTATAACCCCACCACTGAATTTAAAATTGATAAAATTCTAAGTACTCGTTACTCTGGACGCAGAAAGGAACTGCTTGTCAAGTGGAAAGGTTATCCAAGTAAGTTTAACAGTTGGATATTAGCATCAAGTTTAAAAAAGACATGATTCACGACAGTTTTTATTTAACTTTACCCAGCAACAGTTCCATGATGTACTTTCCCAATAACAAAACAGCAAATTTTTCAACTAAACTACCCAAGCCAATAAAATTAGTAGGAGAATGGTCAGTTGGGATTGTGGAGTTTCAATACCCTTGCACCCTGTATACTGTTCAGGAAAATGAAAATATTATGTACATACAAAAAAGAATGGTGGTTCCGGATGAATCATCACCGTCGTTAGTCAGCTACAAAAGCCATATACCTGCATCGAGCTATGACAATATTGAAGATGTATTGACTGTATTGAATTCAAGAGAAAAATTTAAATTACGTTATGATAAGCTTTCAAAATACGTAACTATTACTCAAAATGACAATCAACTAATATCATTAAAATTCTCACCAATATTAAGTCTTCAACTCGGATTTGATCCATATACTAATGTTGCTTCTAAAAGAACCGGAAAATTTCCTGCTAATTTATATTTAGGATTAGCTTCACAGTTGTATGTGTACTGTGATATAATAGAACCACAAATAGTGGGCGATGTAATGTGTCCCTTATTGAGAATTGTATCACTTGATCCTGCAAAATACATATATGGGTCAAATAAAATGCACGTTTTTTCTCCACCACACTATGTACCTATTATGCGCAGGGAGTTTGATACGATTGAAATAGATATAAGAACAAGTACTGGTGAAAGCATACCATTCCAGTTTGGGACATCTTGTGTTAAACTACATTTTAGACGTAGATAAATAAATAAATAAATAAATATGTATTCCAAACTCGATCACAATATCTGTCCATACGAACATTATTATAGACATCAAGCCGGTTCTGGCATGGGTGTCATTTATAAAGGTGCTCCATATCAGCGAGGACATGGTATTGGAAGTTTCTTAGGTGGACTATTTAGATCAGTCTTACCCTTACTATCAAGTGGAGCAAAAGTTATCGGAAAAGAGGCATTGAATGCTGGATTAGGCCTTTTAACTGATATGGCTAGTGCAAAACCCTTAGATGACTCCGTTAAAAATCGATTTAGAGAAGCCACTTCTAATTTAAAAAGGAAGGCTGATGAAAAGATTGATCGAGTGATGACGGGTTCGGGGTATAAAAATAAGAAGCGTCGTTTTGGTAATCTCAGTCACTCCCCAAATTCAAAAGAGAGAACAGTAAAAATAGCTCGGAGGAATAAAAAAATAAATTATAACGATATATTTTGTGGTTTATAAAAAACAAAATGTCATTTTTACATCATCATTCCTGTGAATGTGTTAATTCTGAGCTAGATCTGTTTGCATTACCAGCCACTCAAACTAGTATTGAAAGTGGTCAGTGGATTCATTACAAACCGATTTCATCGTTAAGTGATGATGGACCTATTGAATTTCAAATTCCCGGAACTGGTGACGATTATATTGATCTATCCCATACTCTAATACAGATCAAAGCCAAAATAGTAAACCAAGATTTAACAGCTCTAGCAGCAACAACTAATGTAGCCCCGGTCAACAATTGGCTTCATTCTATTTTTAGTCAACTAGATGTTTATCTAAATCAAAAACTTGTGTCTCCTCCTAACAACACTTATGGATATCGAGCATATATAGAAACACTTCTAAACTATGCCCCACCAGCTAAACAGTCACATCTCACCTGTGGTTTATGGTATGAAGATACCGATGGGAATATGAATGCTACTGATGAAACAAATAAAGGTTTTATACAAAGACAAAAGTTTGTGAAAGATAGCAAGGAAGTGGAAATGATCGGTCATCTACATGGTGACCTATTTAATCAAGAAAAATTTTTAATCAACGGTGTGGAAATGTGCATAAAGTTAGTACGTTCCAGAGATGCTTTCAACCTTATGTGTTCATCTAATGATGTTAAACTGAAAGTTTCTATTGTTGATGCTACTCTCATGATTCGTAAAGCTCGAATCAACCCAACTGTACTACTAGCTCATCAAAAAGTTTTAGAATCTACTACTGCGAAATATCCAATAACGCGGGCTGAGGTTAAAGTTTTGACTATACCATCGGGTGTACAAGGTAAAACATTAGACAACGTATTTCTTGGTCAAGTGCCAAAAAGATGTATAGTAGGATTTGTCGATAATGCAGCCTTTAACGGTAACTTTTCGAAGAATCCTTATGATTTCGAAAATTATGGTATAAACACATTTAGTTTGTATATTGATGGTATTCAAATACCATCGAAAGCTTTACAGCCCGTTTTCAGTAGCAACATATTTACCACAGCCTATCATACATTATTCTCAGGAACTGGTATTCATTTTTTGAATGATGGAAATGGTATATCTAGAAATCAATTTGCTAATGGTTATTGTTTACTAGCTTTTGACTTAACACCAGACTTATCTGCTAACTCCACCGCACATTGGAATCTTATCAGACATGGTAGTGTGAGATTAGAAGTAAGGTTTGAAACTGCATTAACAAAAACAGTTAACTGTATAGTTTACGCTGAATTTGATAATATAATAGAAATAGATAAAAATAGAAATGTTAATGTAGATTTCAGCAGTTAAATATTTTGTATAAAAGTAGAGGACATTGTTTACTATGTCTAGAATACATATTGTTATTAAGAAATACACATGTTTAAATTGTTATCATGAATACTTTAGACATATCGCATTATTTAAAAAAGATAAACCATTCTCTAGAACCTAATGTTTTTGCTGCTAACCGTATTCCAATACACATGACAACACCGGTTTATTTAATCAGCAACTTAGACCCTGATACAAAACCCGGATTACATTGGGTAGCAATATATGTAAACAGTAAAGGTGTTGGCGAATACTTTGATACATTTGGTCGCAAGCCTGAGGGTTATCATTTGTCATTTTTACGAAGAAATACAAGTATGTGGATGTATAATAGTAAGATTATCCAAAATGTATTTTCATCTCTTTGTGGTGAATATTGTTTGATGTTTTTATACTTTAAGTATAGGGGTATGACTTTTACGGATTTTGTTGGAATGTTTACAGAAGATACTATTCAGAATGATGCTATGTTAACTGAAATGTTTAAGAATTTTTTATAATTTTGTGTTATGTATTACTTTAGGTATAAGTTAAGGAAAAATAAATAAAAATATTATATAAAATGAATGATTGCTTTTATTACAAGAAAACAATTCTAAACATAATAACAAGTTATCATTTATGCTTAAAGGTGTATTTTTTACAATCGCTGGAATTCGATATCTCCTTTGTGATATTATAGATCAGACCACGAGTTTGTCGGTGGTGGTTATTTTGTTTGTTCACGTAGTACTTGAGACGTACGTCGGCATGTTTCCAATGTTCCTCAGGATCGATGGTAGCCAATTTTTTCATGTCATACACTTCAATCTTAATAAGGTGTGTCGCAGTTGCCCCATCATCTACATTCGTTGAGATGTATGACATACCACCGTCCTTCGTTGATCGCCCAACACTGGACGAATTTAATTTGACTCTTTTCTTCTTCGGTTCTTCAAAGAATTCATCCAATGAATCATTGTTCGGTCTTTTGGTTGAATACCGAGGAGAAAGTGAGGTGTCATCATCGGAGGGCGGGAAGTAGTAATGTTTGAAGGTGTTTTCTTCCACGTCTACGTTTATGTCGTTGTTCTTCATACAGCATGCAAGCTATAACAAAGAAGTATACAATAAACATGAATGAAACACACATGAGGGGGACTAAAGTCGAAATACAGAGAACAAAACCAAGACAATAATAGAAAGTTAATAATACAAGCAATACTTACATCCATGTTTCTTCCAATGTGGTTGAACGTGGAGGTGTTGTCAAGACTCGCTAGAAGCAGTAATTGGTACGGAAACGTTGAAATGTACGCGTTTTATAGCAATCTTAACTACTTAAAAATTACATTAACAATTAGAAAGCAGTCTTACTAGAAACATCCATACTTACATTAGACTAATATTAATTTTATTACAATAGCTACGTGACACTATTAAGATCACGTTAAAAAGCAATTAACAAAATATTTGGAATATTTGGGAAAAATCCATTCACATTACAAAATGTTATTTGACCATTACAAAGTAGCCTATGTTTGAATGAAAGCTGATTTTGGTGTAGATTTCAGTAAGAAACAGTCTGAAATACCTACATATAAAGAGATAAGTACAACATGATCGCAACGAAATATCAAAACCACGACAATGTGTTTACACTCGGTGCAGTAGATCGGTAATTAGGTGATTAAGGAGCCCAGACTTAGCAATGAATGCAGGTGATTAAGGACAATAGCAGTTCCGACTGGGAGAGGTGATTAGCAAACAACAAGCTAATGATGTGATTAACGTAATCATGTAGGAGCACTATGGAGGATCGCGTATCTCTGAAACGGTGAGAGATACGACTTCGGGACCCAGCGCAATCGATTTAGATGGGGTGTTTCACTTTTTTTTTTTTTTTTTTTTTTTTTTTTTTTTTTTTTTAGCCGGAGCAATGCCTTGGAGGCAGGATTCACTGAGCCAGAATCCACGAATCCCTACTACTTTAGTGTTTTCATAACATTTTACGATACCCTAAAGCTTACCTCGAATCGCGATGCCAATTTGTTAGCCATTAAGAGAACAATAATAAAATTAGAACGAGTAATGTTTTGATTCAGGATTTATTTGTATTTATATCTTCTACAGTAAAAGCACTTCTTCTGTTTATTTCTTCTATGTACATTTTACAGTCTGCATGAGAAGTTTTTGTCACGAAGTGGTTGCAATTAACAACTTTTGTTTTAGTCACGAAGTGGTTTTTGTTTAAAACGGTTAAAATTTCAAGGAAAAGAGGATTAAATCAAATCAAAATGTTTTTATTGTAAGTAAGTACCTTATAGTACATTTTTACAACGTTATTTTTTTACTCTGCCACCGCTTCGTAAGGTGCTATAGCTGAAAGGAAAGAAGCGGCGCAAGAAACTTTCAGCAGCACATCTTTTGAAATAAGAGATGTGGATAAAAGTGGAAATAGTTCTGATGAAAGATTTGAGCAGCAAAGAGCGTCCTTATTTTTACTTTACATTTTTTTTTAAATCTCAGCAAATTGTTTTTATGTCTAAAAATATGTATAAGATTATTTTGTTCCTCGCAAGGGTCTTGAAAAACGTCATATGAAACGCGTGAGCATTGGTCACACTAATGACCAGTGATCAGAGTGTCATGGCCAACATAGCTCACTTGTATCATAATGTACTATTTCTACACACTTGCTCGTAAAGCCTAGGTTTAAAGCACGCGTACTTCTTACTTTCATTACTGCACTACGACTTTGTACTTTACATTTTTTTATAATCTCAGCAAAGAGTTTTTATTTCTAAATAATAAAAATATATATATGAAATATTTGTATCCCTCGCAAGTGTGTAGAAGAACGTCGTATGAAACGCGTGAGCATTTTTCACTTGTATCATAATGTCTCTATATCTAGGTAACTAACTTCAAATTGCGCTCTTAATTGGCGACGGCAACTATACTACGTAATTAATTCTAGTTTTTGGTTGTTGTAGGAACAACTACTTTCTTGAATCGCACCACTCGTCGGCGGCTCAATTTTCACCCGCACTTTCTAAAGCCTTGAGTGTCTACCACGACCCGTTTTACACGAACGTTTCTGCCACGCACCTGCAAAATGTGGAACTCTCTTCCACCCGACGTTTTTCCACAGCGCTACGACATGGGATGCTTCAAAAAGAACGTTAAAAAAGTCCTCTCCCTCCACGGCCGGCAACACACAAGCAATACCCCTGGTACTGCACGTGTCTCTAGGCTGCCCGTCTGCCTGTCGTAGCTAATATATATAAAAAAAAAACCAAAAACTTTAGTAAGAGAAATAAGGAATGGAAACTAAAAGACAAACTTCTTATTAAAAACTATCTAAAGTATTATATTACATTGAATAAAAATGGCTTACAGAAAATGTCGGATAAATCCAGAGAGTTCGAACTTCGGGCAAATTCATGTAGGTAAATGTCCGTAGTAAATTTTACTTTCATTTCCTACTTATCGAAAAGCTTTACCGTGAATAATGGCCATTTTTACTGGTTCTACTTTATTTGTACAGGTTGTTTATTTAGTACCGTAACATGTTACAATAAGTAAAGAAGGAAAGCATAGTGGACAGTATGAAATTTTGAAAGAATAAGTTGGACAGAACGTAATGATTTAAAACCACTTACTTCAGGGTCGTCGTCCCGATGATGGTGACGAATCAGCGGGTGAGGATAACGGCGGTGAGCACAGGTGATGATGAAAATGATCCTCGATCACAATTCTCAGAAAAATAGTATTTATTTGCGATCGCGACAAAATGCATGCGGCCGGCGCGCACGCAGTGCGGTGACAGCTGTCACTTGACGACAAAATACGAAAAAAAAAGCAGGTGACCGTAAATGATTATTCGGTCTGGTTACATCTACCCCACATTTGTCCAAGAAAAGCGAAATAAACATTGGAATTACGAACAAGTAAGTTTTCTCAAAGATATGCTCAATCAATACATTCGAATGTTGTGTGAAAATATTCAAAATTGCTCTTAGAAAAATGTTGTCACAAATTGATCGACTTCCTTAGTGATAAGCTGTGACATCATCAAAATTTAATTTAAGTGATCGCACTTCAATTATTTTAATTATAATTATTTACTATTTGGATCTCGCAAAGCGCCAAAAGCGGTCGACGCGTCAAAAGACCCAAGAGCTGGCTCCTATTTGGCCCATGGGATCAGCTTAGCTTTCCAACGGGCCAATGCAGCCAGTCTCTTGGGTACACTACCGGATGTGGGGGACTTAACCCAAATTTTTTATCTTTAGTTTTTATTTTTTTCTTCTTCGTAGCCTAAGTTTAGTTTTAGCTTTAGTATTATCTTATTATTTAGCTTTATTATAGATTTATCATTGTAGAAATTGATGAAATAAAACAATTAAAGTTGTCATTTATATTATTATAATTAATTAAAAATCTATCGTTAATTCTTATGTAATTTTTTAAATTGAGACATATCAGTGGGGATTTTCATGTTTTTGTTTTGTTATTATTTTGCTAATTTATTATGATTGATAATATTTTTGATGATAATTTATGATTGATTGATTTATCAATTGAACAAAGATTTGCACGCTTTCGGGCAGAATATGGTGATACTGAAACACAATGTAACATCTGCATTACCGATATTTACAAATATATTCTATTTCTATTTCGAGCCAGGGAAGTAATAACTACTTCCTATCTCAAATCCAAATACTTATTTAAAAATAAAATGAAGACAGTAATGGATTTTTATACAACCTTACCGGGATAAGGCCAGGAATCTTGTCATCTTTTGTTTTGAGTCCGCACTACGTTTTGATGTTGCAACTTGAAGTACCTAACTAAAGAGATTCCTCTCGGTTCTCGAGAAAATTTAAAAGATTCTGGGCCAGAAAATTTAAAAAATGCGCGGGACTAAAAGCGCGCATTTCGCATATTTTTTCCTACTTTTGACTTTTTCGCCAGTATCCTGAATGAAGCAAAAATAGTAATTTGATAACTCGTTTCCAGTAGTACTTTCATGTTGGAATCAGTAAGTACTTTCTTACCTATATGGAATGAACTACACTTGATTTTCAATTTCCTCGCATTATTTGAGAAAAATTCTGTACAAGCCTCGACGGAAATAGCCATTTTCGGTCTGGGAGCTTTAAAAGGCCTAGTGATATTGGAGTACTCCGTTCGTTCGACCTTTCAAACTGCTCCACGGCGGCCGGTAGAGTTTGTCTAAAAAGTCTGTACATACAACACGGACATTAGCTGTAAAACATGTGTATTATCATCATCATCATCATCATCAGCCTATTATTGTCCCCACTGTTGGGGTACAGGCCTCCCCTTACGGTGCGGGCCATGATCCACCGAGCGGACCCAGTGCTGATTGGTGGATTTCACACGCCTTTGGAAACTTTTAGATGCAGGTTTCCTCACGATGTTTTCCTTCACCGTTAGAGCACCATTAAAACGTGCGTACTGCTTTTCTACTCCTAGTTCTACTTCCAGACATATTAGACAGCTAAATTCAGTGTTGCTACATAATTTTTTTAAATTCTACTAAAAATCCCAAGTAAACTTACTTTTTAGACAGACTCTAATGGCTTTCCTGGCCTCTGTAGTAATTTTTAAAAATAATACTTCATGAATTAGGATACTTATCTTGATAACAGTTCAATAAGTGGTTCTTGTGATAAAAAAGATGATTCGCCTCTATTACGCTTTCTTAATCCTAATTTAAATAAATACTGATAAGCTGGAGCGTCAACCCTGTTTATCAGTAGTGACAGAGAACAGAATAGATTAGCAGCTCAACCTGTGAATTGCATTCGAGTTGATTTCGACTCAGCTGTCAAGTCGGCGCGGTCTCCCAGAAACTTGGCGATTCGCGCCAGAGAAGTGACTGTTTCTTGACAGCTCAATTCCCCTAGTTTGGTGAAGTGTAGGGGCTGTTCTCTTTGTCAAGCTGTGAGTAGTTTGCATACTGATTGCGTCCGTGATGTGACAATGAAACTTAGCGCTAAGTTAAGCCTTAGATTTTTTAAAGAGTAAAATGAAGTAGTCCTTTGGTGGATGGACTTTGCTTAGCTTTGATGGACATTAGGTACCACCAAAAGGTTTGGATTACTTCTTCTTCTATCTTATCTCATATATCATGCCATGTCAGAGACAGACCTACGGGCGGCCTGGACAACTCTGACAAAAGGCCACTAACCACACGACAAGAAGAATAATCTTATCTTATGCTAGGGGGCCGGGAATAATCCAGCAGCACTTCGACCCTTGAGGATCTTTTGTGCCAAACCCATTTTACACACTGGTCATCTCAGTGTATAGGTCTCCTCACGATGTTTTCCTTCACCGTTAGAGCAGTCGGTAAATGTACGTTAAGTCTTCGAAAAATACGAAAAACTCATTGGTACATGGCACTGCATGGTTTCGAACCCGGACCTCCCGCATGAGAGTTCGGTGCCCTGGTCACTGTGCCACCGACGCTCTCTTCTTCTTCTAAATCGTATTGCTCATTGCTGAGGGTGATCATTCTAAGGAATTAATAACAAAGAATGACTCTCGTGGCCGTTTTAATGGGGTGGTTTGCCATTGCCTTCCCCATTTCACACACTAGTTATCTCAGTGTGCAGGTCTCCTCACGTCGTTTTCCTTCACCATCAGAGTAGTCGGTAAACGGAATATTTATTGGTACATGACATTGCATGGTTTCGAACCCGAACCTCCCGCATGGATTACTTACTATTGGGTAAATTGAAAAATTGAAATACGCACTGATGTAAACACCAGAATATAGCAAGTACACAATACAGAAGTATGTAACAAAGATTAATACATGCAGCACAAAACATCCGGTGTGGTACAGTGCCAGAAAGGGTACACCAGCTCAGCATAATGCTGAGGCAAGCCATGCACAGCGCTGATTTTCAGCTGGCCCCTCAGTGACTGCACGGCACAGTGTGTGTGTGTGTGTGTGTGTGTGTGTGTTGTGTTGTATGAATGTGGTTGTTTAAATGAATGAGGATATTAGGTGTATGTGAGGTGTAGTGTATGTGTACTGAGTGTGTGGGAGGGTGATGTCATGCACTGAGAGAAAAGTCATGTTCGGACATACGTAATTCTAGACTCCACATCCATTTTTCTTGTTAAAAACGTACCAGGAGTACATAAAGATGAAACAACATTACGCTTCATGACTTTGCATGTAAGGAACCCCAAACATTACGACTCCCCATACAAATTATCCATTCATTCGTTCATTCAATGGCGTACTGTCATGCCATAAGTATCTAATAACATGACAGTACGTAGGTAACATCCTTATTGTGCGCAGGCACAGACATTATGTACGTAGACAACAACCGTGCTTAGGTTGATAATTACGTAAGTAATGCTGCAGAGTACGTACCTAGACCCTTCCTACTTACCGTACTGTTGTACGTAATGCTCTCGTCTATGTAGTAACGTTGTCACCTACACACATAACGGTATGGCCTATTTACAGTAAGGTTGTTACCTACGTAGGTCATGCTTAAGTCTATGTAGATAATGGTTCAGTCTAGTTACCGTGATGCTGTTACCTATATATATCATGCTTCAACCTACGTACAGTAAAGATGTCATCTATGTATATAATGTTACAGCCTAATTATATAAGGTTGTTACATAGGTAGATTATGCTTCAGGCTATTTACAGTAACGATACCTTCTACGTACAAAATGGTACAGCCTACTTACCATGGTGTTGTTACCTACGTACGTAATGATTAAATCTATGAACGGTAATGATCTCACCTACGTACATAATGTCACAGCCTAATTACCATAAGGTTCTTACCTACGTATAGTAAAGATGTTACCTACGTAATGTAAGGATGTTTCCTGCGTATAGTAAGGATGTTAACTACGTAAAGTAAGGATGTTACCTACGTATAGTAAGGATGTTAACTACGTAAAGTAAGGATGTTTCCTGCGTATAGTAAGGATGTTAACTACGTAAAGTAAGGATGTTACCTACGTATAGTAAGGATATTACCTACGTACAGTAAGGATGTTACCTACGTACACTAACGGTGTTACCTACGTACAATACGGGTAATACCTACGTACTGTAAGGATATCGACTACGTACATCATGGTACATTCTACGTACACAATGGTGCAACGTACTTACAGTAAGGACATCACCTACATATACCATGGTGCAGCCTACGTACAGTAATGGTGTTACTTATGTACACAATGGTGCAGCCTACTTATAGTAAAAATGTCACATGCGTACATAAAATGTAGCATACGTACAGTAAGGTGTTGCTTCACCGTGGGAGAATATATTCCCTGCGCATACTGTGACTTCATGCCTTGCGGCACCTCACTGCCAACCAAGCAAGCGCGAAAGAGGTTTCTTTATCTTCCGCACCTGTTTCTCCTTATGGCAGGCAGTGACAGGTAGCACGGCTGATTGTCGTTGTATGCGCAGGGGAACATAATCGCCCACAGCGTAGCAACGTCCATGCTGTAAGTATAATACATATATTATATATACAATTACGCACGTAACATTTTAACTACACGCATTCTGCACCTTGCGTACGCATTAACACACATACCTGTTGTACGCACAGGCTGCAACTATGGTTATGCGGTTCGCACGTCCTTACCATAATTATGCTGCACTAATGTTGTACCCGCTTATATACGTCCTTTTCTCATCCCTATTATATTGTGTAAAAGGACCATCTGTAAATAAAAGGCAGTGAATTAGATACAGACTGCAATAGTGTATTACCACATCCGTTAATAAGATTATGATATAGCGACTACGACAAAATTACCTTAAAATTTATTTCTAAACTTGTTTTACCAAAATTAACAATACTACCATTTCTCGTAATGAAGTAAAACAATGGTTATCTTTGAAGTCTATTGTGACTAATCGAATTCAGAAATCCACCAGTGAGGATTATTGAAATAAGCAGACAGAAAGACTAAACGTTCGATTAGTGTCGGCAGCTGTGCTAACATGAACGCGTCCAACACGCAATCTGTAAGAGAGCGAGATGCCGCGATCAGTACGCGTACCGTGGGAGCATCTCGCTCTCTGACAGACTGTCAATCGACCAGAATGAACTATCAAACATAACCAAATACAATCAGAATGGTTAACATTTACAATATATGCTAAGTGCCTGTGCTAAGTGCTAAGTATAAACAAAACAAATTCCTACTTCAAACTTGACAGATGACAGCTAATTTATGTTAAATTTTCTGTGAATCGAAAAATAACTTAATAATAATAACTCGATTCACAGAAAATTTTACATAAATTAGCTGTCATCTGTTTGTTAATACACCCTTAACATCACAAACATTGTCAATCAATTAATAAACTTAGAGATACATTTTTTCTTATATCATGTGCATATTTTACAAGTATCGAGCATCGAGCTCTACGGTATTGTAAAGACGATACAATTTTGTCAAGAGCCCTATACTGATCATGATAATTGTTGACATTCATAGTAACGAGATCTGCGGTATAGAACATGACTTAACCTGAAATGAACGGGTTGTTCGGTATTGGTCATGTTCTTATTTAGTCATGTTCTGCTTTAGTCATGTTCGGTTTTGGTCATAATCTGCTTTGGTCTTGTTCTGATTTAGTCATGTTCTAGTTTAGTCATGTCTGGTTTATTTTTTGTGAATATGTTTTTGGCACATAACATTACACGTACATAATCCAATGGGGGTAGACAGAGGAACCATCTTCAATCTCAGGTAAGTGCACATCAAAAACCCTCTAATAATGGAATGTGATAACCTATGAATGAAGGTGGTTCCTCTGTCTACCCCCACAGGGTTTACGGACGTGTTATGATATGTGCCAGACATGACTAAACCAGAACATTACTTAACCAGAACTGAACATGACCAAATCAGAATATGACTAAACCGTAACATGACTAACGCAGAACATGACTAAAGCACAACATGATTTAACCAGAATTGAACATGACTAAATCAGAACATGAATAAAACACAACATGACCAATACCAACACCGAACAACCCGTAATTAACACGAAATACATAACTATACAATACAACAACGCTTTTAATAATTACACAGAAAATAACTTTTAAGAGTTTAGACGACGACGGCCTAACAACTAATACCTAGGTACTTAAAGTTGGACACCACATCAAGTCTCGACAATAAACAGACTAACCACATAATATGATTAAATGGATACAATTTACAATAATATTGCTATGTGCTAAACATAAACTAAAAATAATTAAGTCATAAGAAAATTAAAAAAATTTAGTAAATACAGACTGTCAAATTTTGGAATATTCAGACATGTTGTTACAAAGCCGTTACCTACCTGCTTTATTCCATATAAACAAATCAATCAGTTTTAAGACTGGGTTTTCCGCACACTACTAGTGCCACCAATCGAAAAAATCATAATTATATCATTATTAAGATTTATTTAAAAATCTTGCCCGGAAGCCCTCCGAAAGGAAGTAGTATTTTTTAAGCTAGCATTAATATCCCTACCTCAATTCCTGAAGTTACACGACGCAACGTGGCCGTTTGGCGGAAATGCGTTGTATAACTTAAGGAATTCAACTACAGATATTAATGCTAGCTTAAAAAATACTACTTATCCTTTCGGAGTGCGAGTTTTTTACTAATAAAATTGTAGAATTTAAGTACAAATTAAAGTTATTTTATAATAAAAGTCCTCTTACTTGTAAAATATCTAACACCTGTAACAAAAGAAATAAAATTGTTATTTTATTTTTATTATAACGACATTCGACTTCTTAAAAATTTTATGTATTTCTTCATTTTGGTTACAAATTATTATTTAATTAATACATGTTAAATTAATTTGTTTTAATCTCGAACACAAAATAATTCTTATCGAAGTCTTGCGTTCATTTACTATTTACCCTGTGACGGTGAAGGAAAACAATGTGAGATAACTTGCATTATTATGTGAACAACGATAAATGGCACAGTCGCGGGGTCGAACAGGATGATGGTATCATATCATTATTAGCCAATGGAATCAAAGAGAATTTCTTACTTTCGAACTCCTGCGGCTTTCAACATTTGCAATTTCTACTTGAGAACTAGTGCTTTCAATGGGTGTAGAAGTCTCCTTTGTATGTGTCTCCCTTATAAATGTCTCCTTTGTAGATGGTTCTTTTACAGTGAAAGTGTTATCCAAATCACTGATAACAATGAGCTGAAAAATGCAACGTCAAGTGTTTTAGACTGCAGACAATGGGGTTATTATTTAAGAACTTGACATGTATTTTATGCAAACAAATTATTTTGATTGATTTGCAATCTGAAAAGTCTTATTAAAGAGGTCTATTTAGTAAGCAGTTACATTTACACAAATAAGATAAGGTAAGGGTAGCTGGAAATCAGACCTACTGATCCCAAGATTATATCTACCTTATGGCTAACGTAACACACATACTTACATCATACACACAGATACTCTCACATATATAAACTCACGGTTTTTGACAGGTGGTAGATCCTGATGTGCAGGATCGCCTGGGTTGGTATCAATCACCCTCTTACCTATTACTGCCGTGAAGCAGAAATGCTTGCTTTTCTGTGTTTCGGTTTGAAGGTGAGAGAGCTAAATTACTAAACATAATTTTCTTCATCCCGATGGAAGCATTTCTATGCCTGTACAATGTATTTTTAACATTTTTGTAACTTGGAATTGCTTTTATAAGTTCCAGACCTGCGTCTTTGCATGATGCTATTGTAGCGTCAAATGTTGGTTGTATTGATGGAAATTCCGGTGAAGACAATTTAGTTTTGCATTCATTCAACGGCTCGTCTATCATATTTTTTGCGAAATCCGGCGTGCATTTGTGATGTTTTTCTCCTACAATATCTGTGCCCTAAAACAATAAAAATATATGTTATTAATTGATTGAATTATTACTTGACCATTGTGAACCATAATTTAACAACAAATAGCTAAGATAAAAAATAAAGTTAAAAATTAAAGGGGGTCTCCATACTAGAAAAATGTTTTAGGCGGTTAATATTGTTGTTTCACTTACTTTCAAAGTAATCTTGCCTCCGCATTTCGCTTTCTTCCTGTTGATGCACTCCCATATCTCTGTCCCATTTTTATATTTTTCTTTCCTTGAATACTGATGACCAGCATGTAAGAGGATTGTGCCACCACCCCTTTTTATATAAGTCATAGACGGCTTGTTTTGAGAACAAGTTGGAGTTTCATCGTCGTCAGCCATCGGTCCTAGAATGGTAAAAATAATTTGAAAACATAATTTTCTGTCACAAACACTCAAAAGAAGTCATTACGCTATACTTGGAATCACTTGTCACTTTAATAAAATCACTGAGGTTATTATACAATAATATAATCACTTGTCGCTAATAAAACTCTAACAAAATCACTTACCAAATACTTTAAATCAAACAACACTTGCACAGTAACCTTGACTGGTCGGCGGCGCTCGACTGACGTCACAGGCAATGCATTGCAATGAACCGCACACGTACCTCCCCTCGCCGTCCGCTTCACACCCGTTTGTCTTTTATCTGTGAGCTTCTGCTTAAAACGCCTTTATGTTGTCAAAAACAGTAAATGGTCACCAAAACTAACACATTCACTGTTGACCCATAACATAACTTAAGAAATTACGCCAGAGCCAGTGCTCATCACTTCATGTACTTGCGCGCGTTATTTACCTACCGAGCGCTCGGACGGCGCCGCACTTTGGCCGCGAGTCGGAGAGGCAAGCTGACAAATGCTTAGGTATGATGGAAATAATTAAATAAATAGGTAGGTAAGCTAAAAACCGACACAAATTCGTCAAAATAAGTACTTTCATTACTTATTTTTCTCGTCACCAGGTACTATGAAAAAGGCAACATTATATTACAAAACTTTCACATCTATAAATTATATATTAGTGGGATTTTAATTAGTAAGAATTAAAATATTTATGTTTCAATTATTTAAATACATATTTAAATTAGTAAATCGTTTGACAAAATAAATTAATAGCATTTTGGTGCCAAGTTCTATTAAATTTATTCCAACTAAAGGAGATTGGGCGATTTCCCAAGCTTGAATCTACTATTTTTCATGACATCTTAAATATTATGAAGACGGTTTTGGTCTCTAGCTCTCGACCGACACTACTTAGGAAATTCGTCCCATAGGTGATTTAAAAGATGTAGGTACCTACTCCTGGATCCTAATCTACCAATTGTACTGTTCGGTTGCGGGCGAAGCCCTGGGTACAAAAGCGCCCAGTCTTCTTTGTTTGGAATCGAGCGCTTGCTGGATTAGGTTTGAGGAAAGAGGAACGACCGAGGCGGCTAAATTGAAAACTAACGTATTTCTCATACAGTCTCAAACAGCCCTAAGTCACCTTTTACGACGTCTATCTAAGGGAAGAGATGAGGCGACCCAATCCCAATAGCTGGGAACCATGGACAAAATGATACAGTCGCGACTCCAGGCAAACAGACATTTTACTATTTTAGTTCCTAGGTATACAGAGGTAAGTTTAAATGCACCAATCCCTTCAAGAGGTAACAGTACCCATGAATGTGAACAATTTTCGCCAGAAAACTTTGGTATTCGCCATTTTTTTTAACCTTGTTTATCGAAAATCGACTAATATGTGAATTGCAGACGGAACATAGTTAAATGATAAACTTATCATCTGCATATTATGCTTGGTTAAAATATGTAGACTGGAGAAAAACTTGGCCGACGTACCTACATACATTTTGATATCTTTTATTCTATTGATTGAGCACACCTATGGATAGGTGACAGGTTTATGCCAGTTTTGCCACACAGAACAAGACTACAAGAGAGCAGTAAGTACCTACAGTATCTAATGTATGTGGTACAGGAATAATGTATGCAAATCTTTTTAATGTACGGCGCTCATTACGTTCCGTTGTAGAGTCTTTATATAATGTTTTTTGCTAATTATAATGTGAAGCATACATTTTAAAGAAAGAGAACATTGGTTTGTTTATTTTACAGCTCTGGATTCTTGCCCTTTGGGTCTGATTTAAAAAAGTCTTCATTTCAAAATAATAATTATGAGTACCTAGTATTTAAAAGTCCTGGACCCGCTCGATGGTTCATGGCCTGTACCCCCTTGTGAAGGGAAGGCTTGTGCCCTCTTTAATGGGTATAAATAGGCTGATAATGATGATGATGATGTATGTGAAGTGATCACATACCTAATACACAGAGGGATGAGTATTACGATGACATGATTACTCGGAAAATCGTTATTCCGCCGAATATGGATTAGGTACAACTTTTATACTTAAATAGATATGAACCGTCATCTCCAGGCACATAAAGCAAAATAAATTGTACGGATCTTGACCATGGAGGTGTTATGGTCCAGCTCATACCTCTTTAATTGACCGATTCTATAATACCTAGTAAGTAGAAGTAGTTTCCCGAACGCTGCCCAGCCGAGTTGGATTCGTCGGTTGACCTCTTTCTTGAAGTTGGACCTACCTAGCTCTGCACTACCTAGCTCTGCAATCTGTCCTAGGTACACGTAGTGGTCAACAACTTCAAGACCAGTGCCCCTAACGATAACCATTACGGGTGCGAGTGCGACATGATTTTCGTCTTGTCCATGTTAATTTTAAGAGCCACCTGTTGGGAGGCACTGTTCAGGTCTCTGAGCATCATGCCAAGGTCTTTCATGAATTCCGCCATGATCACAATGTCGGCGGCAAACCGAAGGTGAGTGATGTACTCGCCATTGATGTTGATGCCGAATCCTTTCCAGGACATACGTTTGAAAACGTCTTCCAATGCGGTGGTAAACAGTTTCGGAGAAATCACGTCTCCCTGTCTTACACCTTTTTGAAATTGGATTGGTTTCGTACTTTGGTCCTGTAATCGGATTGACATGACGGCGTTCTTATAATAAGAGAGCTGGCATGTAAGAAACGCCTACGTCATCTGGTACCTCTTTCGCACTATTATAGGCAGTTGACCGCACTTTAGTTATGTAAGGAAAATAGGGTCTGCCGGGGTTCCATTGGTCCGTTTCTGAGATATGCCAAAATATATAGGTCGTATTTTTAGGCATAAACTACGTCATCTGGTACCGAAATCAAATTAGTATCAGCAGTTTCCCCTTCATTAGTAGTAGGTACAAGAAACATTAGTCTGCCACCCGCCCCTTGATCCAAAATGCCCGCCAGACAACATTAAATATGGCCCAAAAACCATGTCAACCTACGTCATCGAGATGAAACCAATGCTATTTAATAGCTTACGCATCGCTAACTACGAATGTGAATGTCTGCCATCCCTGCGTTGGTCCAATACCCGCGGCAGACAAGCTTGAAAATAATATTGAATTCTGGTCAGTAACAGTAAATTCAGCTTAATTCGAAATACTTCGACTAACTTCGAGGGGGTGGATGTTCATAGGGGAGAGTGTCAGAGTGCAGATGGCGGGTGGATATATCTCCAAAACGTACCAATGGAACCCCAGCTGGCTATTTTTTCTTACATATCTAAAGTGCGGTCAACTACCTATAACAGTGCGGAAGAGGTACCAGATGACGTAGGTAATTATACCTTCCGCTCTCGGACTATATTGTTTGAAAACCATACGAATCTCATACAGACTGATGTCCGGGACATCATTGGTATGATGTCGGGTTAGCTTGGCTCTAGGGTCTTGAGCCGTGTTGGTAAGAGGTTGCCGTGAAGAAGTGTATTGTCCATAGAATATCTCAAGCTCTCTCAAAATCTCCGGTTTGCTAGAAAGATATTGCCGCTGTGTCGGTCTTTAGTTTCATCAGCTGGCTCTCTCGATCGCCTCTTTAATGCGTGAGGTATTAAATCTACGTAATATATCGCGTCTTATTGCTTTGGAGATCTGTCTATTGAGCCGCTCATATTCTGTTTCGTCCACTGAAGACTGCAATCTCATTTCGCGCCGATCGCTCATGAGTTTGAGGATTTAACTTAAGAGTTTCTGTGTTCTGTTTTTATGGTGGATCTTGAAGAACTTCGACTCAATCGCGTGGACAGTTTCGTGGACGTGGTACTTACAATAAGGATGGGTCAACTGTACTACGTATTAAACCTCATTCTTAATGAAGTTCCATCAGTAGTCGGGACGATCTAACATTAGTCATGCTCCGGTTACAGGCATCAGTATGCGAGCTACTTATAATGTCGCGAAGTACGTAAACTAAGAGTGGTGTCTCGTATCATGTACCCGGGTACTTACAATAAGTATGCGTCAACTGTACTACGTACCAAACCTCGTTCTTAATGAAGTTCCATCAGTAGTCGGGACGATCTAACATTAGTCATGCTCCGGTTACAGGCATCAGTATGCGAGCTACTTATAATGTCGCGAAGTACGTAAAGTAAGAGTGGTGTCTCGTATCATGTACCCGGGTACTTACAATAAGTATGCGTCAACTGTACTACGTACCAAACCTCGTTCTTAATGAAGTTCCATCAGTAGTCGGGACGATCTAACATTAGTCATGCTCCGGTTACAGGCATCAGTATGCGAGCTACTTATAATGTCGCGAAGTACGTAAAGTAAGAGTGGTGTCTCGTATCATGTACCCGGGTACTTACAATAAGTATGCGTCAACTGTACTACGCACCAAACCTCATTCTTAATGAAGTTCAATCAGTAGTCGGGACGATCTAACATTAGTCATGCTCCAGTTATAGGCATCAGTATGCGAGCTACTTATAATGTCGCGAAGTACGTAATCTAAGAGTGGTGTCTCGTATCATGTACCCGGGTACTTACAATAAGTATGCGTCAACTGTACTACGCACCAAACCTCATTCTTAATGAAGTTCAATCAGTAGTCGGGACGATCTAACATTAGTCATGCTCCGGTTACAGGCATCAGTATGCGAGCTACTTATAATGTCGCGATAGTCGCGAAGTACGTAAAGTAAGAGTGGTGTCTCGTATCATGTACCCGGCTACAATAAGTATGCGTCAACTGTATTACGTACCAAACCTCGTTTTTCATGGAGCAACGGAATTTTTACTTTGTATGGAATCTCATACAATTGCGGCACCTATGACGTCAGCCGCAGCGCCAGCGGCTAAGAAAAGGATAGCAGTATCTTGCGGGCGCTGCGGATGACGTCATCCGCATTTTTGCGGGTAAGTGGACGCTTTCCTAAAAGTGGTATCATTATGATTGTAACGGGATATTTATCAGTATGCGGCACCACTCCTAATTGAGTTGCGTACGTAGTAAGGACGATGTAACATTATTCTAAGAGTCATGCTTTCATGTGTCGAGATCCATTCATTACGTATGCGAGCTCTTTACAATTGCAATAAGTATGTGCAGTCTTTATAATGTTGTAGTACACGTAGAAAAGTGCGACTGCATTATTTAATGTATTGTACGTGACGTCATATCAACGGCCTACTTCCGGTCATGTATCGGGCTATGCCTGTATAGATGTAGTGTCTTGCTTAAGTAGGCGGCAAACGGGTACGTACATAACAGGAAGATCATTATGGAGCATGTTGTAACTTAATTACGTGTTGATACATTACAACATTACTCTGTATTTACCAACAAAATGCATGTTGTACCATACGTATTATAGACAAAACGGCACCTGCATTACGTAAAGATTTGGCGTCGTGACAAATTTCTCTCAGTGTGGTGCGTGTGTGTCATGCTGTTATACTGTCTCTTGCAATTGAAGTTAACATTCTCATCTCAATATATTTTCTGGTCTCTGCGAGATTTTCATAATGGTGATGTGAGTTGAGTCTGACCTAGTGCCTTCGCTGCGAAACGCGCGCGGCGAGTCATTCATTATCCATTGCTCGTTATGAAGTTAATTTGACAGCGAAAGAAAACGATAACCAACAATGTACCTAAGTACATGGATATCATCTCGTTCGCGCGCGGAGTCCGCAACTTCTCTAGTTCCTTGAAAATATTAACTTATCGTATTGTTAAAATTGTAATGTAATTGTAATTAATACAAATACATATATACTTTATTGCACACCCGGGACAAAAACAAAACATACAACATAAAGAGAGGTACAATACAATGTGCAGACGGCGGCCTTATCGCTTTAAGTTATATCTTCCAGGCAACCTTCAGGTGATGGAAAAATCATAAAATACATAATATACGGGTGCAAAAGGCGTATGAAATAGATACTACCCTCAAATAAATAAATAACAATAATAAAAAAAATCAAACCTTAGCAAGCTGCAAAGCAGTAGTAATAATATTACATAAATACTATAATATATGCAGAAATATAATACTTAGTATATAATCAAAAATATAATAAATAAATAAATAACACTATATGCTAAAACGAATCTGCATTAGAACAATTAGGCAGTGTATCCATACTGCAAGTCGTAATGTTGACGAAGGAGATTTTCAAATATTGGTAGTGATTTGGCCTGCCTGATAGATGACGGGAGGGACGGGACGGGATTAATCTTAGTCACTTAGCCAGCACTTGATTAACAAGTACTTACATATAACAGTTAATTTTGTAATTGTTAATAGCTGTAGATCTCCCCTATAAATAAAAATAAAAGTAATTTTTATTATCTTTGAAAATAATTCTTTGTCGGACGAAATAAAATCTAATATTCAACCTTCAAAAATGTAATACTTATTCTTAGTAGTTTCACCAAAGGCTTAAGACAACGTTTACAAAGACTTCCGAAGATAATGGGAAAATCCTCTGAAAACGGATTCGGGTCCTTTTGGTCTATCTGCTCGTCGTTATGAGGGGTCGACTTGTCATTGAACATGGCAAGCCTTTGAGGCGTCCAATTATAAAGAAATATATCCGATTGTTGCGTACCCTAGCCACCCTGGGCCGAGAATAGTCGACATTCTCGGGAACACATCGGTGAAAACACGCGTAAAACTGTTTGACGAAGAAGAAGGGCATATAAATAAAATGTTTAGGGACTAGGTGACATTTTGTCCTCCTAAAAGATCCTGTATAGTGATAAAAATTTGGTATTTATTGGGATTATAAGAAGCTGAAATCTTTCTTAACTCGCTTGCTCTACCTTGGCCTTCTCATCTGCGTGTAAGACATTGTGCGACACCAATCTGTCTGAAACTGGTCATTATGCGTATGAGCCGTTCTTAAAAACACGCAAACATACCTATAATAGTACTAAATGTTGAGTTTCCAGTTATCTTATCTTATGATAGGGGGCCGGGAATAACCCCAGCGGCACTTCGACCTGAGGATCTTTTGTGCCTACCCCATTTTACACACTGGTCATCTCAGTGTGCAGGTTTCCTCACGATGTTTTCCTTCACCGTCAGAGCAGTCGGTAGATGTACGTAAGTCTACGAAAAATCCGACAAACTCATTGGTGTATGGCACTACACGGTTTCGAACCCGGACCACCCGCATGGGAGTCCCGTGTCCTAGCCACTAGGCCACCGACGCTCTTTGTTTCCAGGTACTGACGGGTGTTTTATTTGTCATGCCTACAATAGAGGTAAATAGTAATTCTTTAATTTTGTTCCAATAAGTTGTTACTTTTGTTTACTTTTTATTTTCAGGTTGTTGCAAGAGAACGCTGTTAGCGAAAGCGATACGACCGAAAGTGCAATAAAGGGTAGTAGTAACTTTCGCTACTTCTCTAAGTAGCGAATGCATTCGCTACGACATGCATTCGACATGTCTTCTACGCCGTAGCACAATCAGCGTAGCAAAATGTTTTCACCAGTGTACTGCTCCGATCAGAAATGTAATTTTCAGGATGGAATCCATCCACACTAAAATTATCCACTATTAGATAAACGTATTATATGTTCATATATACAAAATTGGGTATTTAAGGGTTGTTTTTAATATTTTTTAAAAGTAGGTATTTTACACATTTTCGCCGTCAACAAAAGATCCACATAACAACCGCAATGTTTGACTTTTAATATACCTACAATTCACATGTACTCTGTTTCTGCCTTTCCGTAACTTTAAATGTAAAATGAAATTTCAGTGAATAACAACATACCGAGAGTAAACAGAATGAATTAAACCTTTAATTTTGACTGTTAAATTCGTCATGCGAGTTAAAAACCAGTCTGCACATAAATCAGTACAATCACTTCGTATTTACACCGTTAATTAAGCGTGTAATGTAGGCACAGCGCAGAGTGCGTCGATTTCAATTTGCACAATGTGAAAATTGACTTGAAAATAGCAGTGCTTTAAATGTGCTGTATAGGTAATTATTACAATAACTATTATTAAGACTTTTTTGTGTGTACGTCGTGCTTCATGTGAATTGTGAATCTTTGTGTAAATTATCATCATCATCAGCCTATTAATGTCTCCACTGTTGATGGACAGGCCTCCCCTTGTACAAGGAGGTACGGGTCATGATCCACTGAGCGGGCCCATCAGTGCTGAATGGGGATTTCACACGCCTCCGGAAACTTTTAATTTCCTCAGGCATGCAATTTTCCTCAAGATGTTTTCCTTCACCGTTAGAGCAGTCGGTAAATGTACGTAAGTGTTAAAGAAAAATCCGAAAAACTCATTGGTACATGCCATTGCATTTTTTCGAACCCGAACCTACCGCATGGGAGTCCGGCATCCTAACCACCGACGCCGTTTATGTAAATGTTTAGTGCTAATAGGCGAATTTTGGAAATATTTTAGTTTTGAAATCATGTGTATACGTATGCAGTTTAAAACCTATTACAATATAAATAAATTTAAAATTTAAAAATTCAGAACCATTGTGGAGATCCCCATACTTTTTCCTGGTCATCATCAGGTCCTCAGGTCACTGATGTTGGGCGGGCACTATGGTCCTAAACATTTGAGCTCAAACTCGAACCATCAAGCTATTCCCGTTCCAGATATCCCATCTGACATTAAAGATACTCCAAGATCTTGAAAACCACTGGTCCTATTTTTATCAGATATGGCTAAGAATAGTCTCGACAAAATTATCCGTTGAATAAAGAAAACCGGGTCCAAATCGGTTCATCGGTTGGCGTGTTAGGGTGCCACGGACAAACGTATGAAACTTATAATTACTCCCCTTCCTCAATCGATCGGGGGTTGAAAATACCTTATTTCCACAAACAATTTTACAGCTAGATCTACTAAGCTTCCTTATTTTACAAGCTTATTTTTTATTTCGTATCTTCATATTTCTCCCCCAGATTTGAAACTTTGCCAGATTACGCTCATTTTTACTTGTCAAAAAGAAATACTTAATCTATCTTTGGCTTATTGGTAATATTTTTATCGGGACTTAATGGAGCCTTACTCGATGATCATCTATTATTATTTTGCGATTCTAATTTAAAATAAATAACAAATTAAGCACAGGTATTTTGTTTTGGCAAAGATTCGATAATAATTATGTTATTGGAGGTAGATATGATATATAGGGACGCCCCCTGCTAGATGGAGCGACGATCTGCGCAAGGTGGCTGGCAGCGACTGGATGAGAAGAGCCGAAGATCGGGCTCAATGGCGCGCCCTGGGAGAGGCCTATGTCCAGCAGTGGACTAGAATAGGCTGCTGATAATGATAATAATAATAATAGGTAGATATTGATACTTACCTAATTAGTAATTATTAAAACAATTTTTTTTATATCTTTAATTTTTTTTAAATCGCTTACATTTTTCAAAAATTACATTACATTTCTGACGAATGACTGTTGGGAAAGCAAAAAAAGCATGCCAAAACAGAATCATGGCGCTCCGTTATCTGTGCCTACCCCGCAAGGGACATAGTGAAGGTAGTATGTATGTACGAGTGTATCAAATTTCCACCAAACTGCTTAACAGTTTAACGGCTCAATATCGTTTCCGCTTTTTTATCATTTAGTTCTCGTGCTCAGCCATGTTGCTCGTAATGTTTGTTCGTCGACGTTCCTATGTTAGGTAGGTTCTCTTCTGAGTTATATATTCACAAATAAATAATAGAAGGTAGTGCTTACTCGACTCCCGAACCCGTTATCCCTTATAAGTATTGTTTGAGCAGCAGTTCTGTCTGAATTGGGAAGGACTGAATAAACGGTGTATTTATGTACAGTGGAAGGAACACCTCGTTGGAACCCTGTCGCAATAAGTTTTTGTTACATGTTTTTGAAATACGTATGAATGTGTCAAATAAGTAAATAAATAAATAAATAATAATAAATTTATTTAACGACAACACTACAACGGAAAGGTACAATGAATACTACAAAAAATTAAATTAAAAAATAACATAAATATTTCCTAATACCGAGCCTACGATTAGCACCCACACTAGGTAATCCTGTGTCGTGGGCGCTGTGGTGGGGAGTGTGTGTTGTGATTTGTACCTAAATGTACTGTAAGTTATGTGATTTGGCGAAGTAGAATTGTGTGAGTAATGTTGGTGTCTCTATTTGTAAAACTAAATGATTGGAGAAATAATTAACAGATAAAGCTATGCGAATTAAAAAACAAAAAAGTAAATAAAGCCCAGTGGGTATTTCCGCTAAAAATACCTACCCTCATACCCAAACCATGCCCAACCATAACAAGATGTACAATAACAAAGAGGTCTGGGATGACAAATATAATATAAGTACTGGAAATGTATATTAATTTCACATAAAGTTAAAGCGACAAAGTCCTAAATGTAGCCTGAAGTGTTGTCCACTGTACTTTAGTTTAAATGTAGCCTGATGTGTTGTCCACTGTACTTTAGTTTAAATGTAGCCTGATGTGTTGTCCACTGTACTTTAGTTTAAATGTAGCCTGACGTGTTGTCCACTGTACTTTAGTTTAAATGTAGCCTGATGTGTTGTCCACTGTACTTTAGTTTAAATGTAGCCTGACGTGTTGTCCACTGTACTTTAGTTTAAATGTAGCCTGATGTGTTGTCCACTGTACTTTAGTTTAAATGTAGCCTGATGTGTTGTCCACTGTACTTTAGTTTAAATTTTCAGTCATATTTCACAAGGTGAGGAGGGGGGGGGGATAATTTTATGTAGGCAGGGTATTTCTTTTAAAATTACTGATAAGTTAATTTATTCATTTATATTTATATATTTTATTTATAACAAATTTTTGTGTTTTCTTTGTTAGGTCGGGACTTCTGGGACCACCCTCGAATATTATGTCAACTTTTACATTAGTTATAAGTATGGAGGTAAGATTTAGCGCCACTTTCGCCAACCATTACTCTGGGATTAACACTAATCCGAGTTTATTTGGTATGAAAAGCTGACAACAACTGACTGAGACGAGGTTAAATTTTCTACATTTTACTTTTCTTCAAAGTTAATTCATCTTTAAAGAAGTTTTTTATATTATTAAGGCGGAAGTCTGTTTATTTACATAATAATAAAACGGGGCAACGCAGCCAGTCTCTTGGGTACACTGCCGGATGTGGAGGACTTAGCCCAATTTTTTTATATTTCGTTTAAATTTTCTTCTTAGTCTAAGTTTAGTTTTAGTATTATTAATGTAATTTATTATTATGTAATTATAAGTATGTATTAAATTATTATAAATAAGTACTTATTTTATAAAGGAGGAACATGGGTTGGCACCAAACAATCAGTCATTTATTTTCTAGAAATTAATCCAATGTGTTTTCGTACCTAGTTTTTTAATTTATTTTCTTACATTTCCTCGTAAGTAGGTACCGTAACCAAAACCTAAAAAAAATAAATTTGGTAGGTAAACTACTTTGATATTCACTTGACAAAGTTTTGATAATGAAAAAATAAACCACTCAATTATTTTGGTTACCTTTATCTTTTTATTAGTAATGAATGGTGCAAATTAAGTAAGACTTACATATCTACTTAGCGCTTATTACATTCCAAACCATTAAAAAAATAACCAATAACTAATTAAATTGAATTACTAATAAACTATACAATAAACCATAATATAATAAAATAAAATAAATTTCAATTTTAATTAAAAACTAGTGTTATTTTTAAATCATGCAATGTGGGTTGGCGCGTACCTACCAGATCTTACTGACGTTGAAGAACTCTTCAGTCGTATAAAATGCGCTCCGCACCAGCATTTCTTTTAATTTTAGTGTGAATGCAGTTTCACACCTATACCTACTTTATTTAGTATGTGGTTAGTAAATACCGCTCCTTTTTATACTTTGTAGTTTACATGGTTGTATTGGCAGCCATCGGACTCGACCCGATCATTAATTGACAGTGACCGCAAAGCTTTATGTACTATTTAGTATTCTGTGGCTTTACCTTCCCTGGGGACCTGAGCTTACAAACATGAATGTGCGAAACTCTGATTATCTGGCAACTTGCTTACACTGCTGAACGGTAGCGCTATTTAACATAGATTTCATAAGGATTCAAGTAATGGATCCTTTAGCTGATTAATTAGTAACTGAGTAGAGATTAGTCAAAAGGTTGTAGGTAAGAATAGCAAAATGGATCAGTAGTATACCTATACTGGGTGTAACAAAAGCCCCATATAGAGCCGGAAGCGGGGGTGTTCAGTATCCATAACTGAACGACTTTCACTATGGCGCCCAATATGAAAATCGCGAAAAAAAATATTAGCCGTTCCTTACAAAAGCCACCTATTTAATACTCATACCTATATTACCGAAATGAATAAAATAGTTTAAAAAAATATTCAAGATATAAGAGTTGGCTCCGTAGTAAATGGTGTTGAACACCACCCTTTCGGCTATATAGGGGTTTTTGTTACACCTTGTATTATAAATATCTTAGTCATCCTACTTCTCAGAAGAAATAGATTTACGAGAAAAGGCACTGTTTAATTAAGTACGTCGTTTCAAGTGCTTGTTAAACAGTGAATATCTGACAGAAATGTAATCAAGGAACTCATTAATTTAGGACAAGTTAAACACAATAACAGTCTTAATTTTTCTCAAAGAAAAACAGTTGAGTTGACAATAGTAGCTGTCTACTGGAACAAGGAAAACAGATAAAGTAATTTCATTTCTGGAAAACCTTTATGTTAAATGACATAAAGGTAAGTAGCAGACTAACTATATCATCCTATAAGTTAAAAATAAAAAGTTATGATCAAGTAATTTGAAGGCGTTTTTTATACAATTATTTATAACTTTTTGTGATTTTTTTGGGGTTGGTAGAGTAAGGGGCTTCACAATAAACACCCCACTTCACGCCCTCCGTCACTTCACTTCAACTCAATATAAAATTAAAATAATTAATTATTAATATAAATAAAAAAGACAAAATTAAAAACTTTGAAAATCCACGCCGGACAAACCTTAAGCTGTAAAAAAGTAATGATATAAAAACGTTATGCTTTAATTTAAAAAAACATGCTCTAAAAAGGATAAAATTATAATAAAAAATATATTTTTTTATACGGATGATAGCGCACCGAGAGTTGAGGCGAATAACACGTACATTCGTAGAAGTAAATATAAATATTTCACTGCCTACCTATTTATGTCAAATTATTTTCATGACATCAGTCACGACACCAGGTGCCAGACTTAAATATATTATATAAAATAAAATATTTAATATTATATTAAATATTCTTATTACAATAAAGAATAATATTCTAATGACAGTCTAGACTAGTAATTCGTTTAACAATCGAGTAGGTACATAATTGCTCAGAAACCGGCCACTTCGATTGGTCTTCAAATATTTGTAGACAAGATTTTCTGTCTCACAAAAAGACGACCTTTTGAGGAAAAATAGACGAAAAATGATTTTATCGTTTCCTGTCGAATAAATAGAATATCTGTAAGTTACTTCGTATTGATGTAAGTGAGATTAAACGTTATAATTAATGAAGATATATTTTAATAGAATAGTATTACAAAATACCAAATTGATGTAAGTTATATTTAGTTAAATTAATTTTAGATTTTAGCGAACGGTGTTTCTGAGCGACTGACAGGGATAGAGCAACGGGAAAGTGCGGTTCCGTGCGGGCAAGTGGGGTCCAACCCTTAGTAGCTACACATGGGGCTCGCACTATAATTATTTTTTTCGCCATTTTCCTCCCCGGATCCGGTTTGATAAGTCATTTGAAACTGCTTTCTTCCCTTGTTGTTTTGAAACTTCGAGAGCACGAATCTGTAACAGCTGGAAATCAAATTAACAAGTTGTAATTTATTCAGCGTGCTTGTGACTTGTTAGTTGTTACATGTTTAACGTTGTGTTTAGCAATTCGCGATTAAAATTTAACGATGTTTGGTTTTAATATAGGTCAAGTTATTTTGTAACATGAAACTAATTTTTTTTGAATTGATGCTAAAATATTTAATTCTTTGCCTTACCCGCAGTAATGTATATGTCAGCGCAAACAACAAGTGATGTCATAGTGCACGTGCAATGCCCACCTGCGCTTGCGACGAAGCAAACACGCAGGAACATCCGACCACGTCATGTAGCCCCACTACCTGGCCTCTATAAAAGCGGGCGCCCGACAAGGTGGCATCATTTACTTGCGACTCGTCGACGAGGCCGTCGGACTTGATATTTTATTCGAGAATATTGCATTTCCGTATTATTAACCGTAACTGTTTGCTATCAAGGGACTCTCGTATGGACGGTTACTATTGAATGTCTAACCGGTGACTAGTGATTGCTATTGAGGTGACTGGACTGCGACTATTTGCTGTCAGCTGGCTGAGCAGTAACTGGTTAAAGTTAAGGTTACTCCGGAAGCTATTGGTTGCGGGTTAAAATGATTAATCGGTGACCGTTTACTGTTGAGGGATAGGACAGTAGCCTATTGCTGTTAAATAACTCTAAAATAAGTTGATTGAGTCAATATAGAAATTAAATTATATTTCGCTGTTTTTTTAAAGCAAAAATGGAAGCACAGGGTGAGGACAACACGGAGAATGATAGCGGGCCATATATGTCCTTACCCTCAGATCTGACATATATTATGTAGTCGTATGTAGGTATATTTAATTCTGACTCAATCAAATCAGTAGTCATATTTTCGATGTCCTGTTAATCTTCAGAACTTGAGTGGAGGATCTCATGTGGCGCTAATTACGCTAGCTATCTTACCTTTCAAACCGAAACACAGCAATACTAACATTGCTGCTTTGTGGTAGAACACCCACCACCCTGCACAACAGGGTCTACCACCTTCAAAATAACAGACATAATTAATTTCTTATACACTTGAAAATCCACGGTAACAATACCATAAAATCAATTAAAAGCACAATTACTATTTAAAATTACCAATGTAGAGTATGTATTCATTTTGTTCATTGTTTCATTTCAAAAAGTTAAACAACAAAACAAAACTGTACACAAATACGTAAATCAAACTCTATCCAGGCTGTTTCTGAACAAAAGAGGCTGTCTGACCCACTCCATCCATAACATAGGCTTAAAAATAAATGCGGTAATGCTCGGAGAGCGGCTTAGAGCAAATAAACAATTGGACTGAGACTAGGACTCTACCTCGCATTCAGTCAGAGCTTCAGAGGCTGCGGAAACAAAGCGTGGTCACTCTACACAACCAGTATTACCATAGAGACTGCAATGGACGGTGTCCCGTACTCTATATTCACGAATTTATGTTTAGGTAGCAGAAAATGGGCCGGTGCTTATAATTAATAAACTGTGGTAATTATTAATTAATTGCTTCTTCACAACGATATCTGTGTACTGGCGTCGTTGCTTATTCATGATTAACTTTAACTAATTTATTTATTTATTTATTCGTATGGCAGTTGGAATTATACACAATAACAGTAGGTACTGCGACATGTCACAACCAAATATCCAGGTTTCTTAGCCATTCGGCGGCGTCTAAGGTTAGTAGGATGAAGTCGTCAGGGTCACCGGCGTATGCTCACTTTAACTAATGACTAATGATCATGAATATATTCGTATATAATGATGAAGCAGCGAAGTTGTGGTTTTTTTGCGGTTCTAAAATTGATATTACCGGGCTCTATGATTGAGGGCTTTTTAACCCCCAACTTTTTTCTATTTTTATTGACTACTACACCCGCATTTGACCTCGATCTCGCCTGATGGTAAGCGACGATGAGGTCGACGATGGAGCATGCGGGTCCAGTAAATGCCTATTCACTCTGGCCTAGAAGATCCCAAGGTTGTAGGTTTCGGAAAATGCCGGCAGGCTGTCCCATTCCTTAGCCATTCGCATAATGAACGAAGATGCAAATCGTTTCGTACGAACTGATGGGATATCAACAACATAAGGATGGAACCCCTCCCCAAGCGTGGTAGTCCGAAGGCGGCAAATAAAAGAAAGGGGTGTTATAAGTTTGACGCATAAGTCTGTTTGTGGTTTGAATACGGATATTTTTATTTAACAGATCAAGAGTGTTTTAACCATATCTGATGAAAATTGGATCAGAGGTTTGCAAAATCTTGTACTATCTTTGACATCAGATGGGATCTCTGGAACAGTTAGATGGTTCGAGTTTGAGCTCAAATATTTCCCACATCTGGAAACTTGAGGACAAGATGGCCAGGAAAATAAGGGGATCTCCACAACCATACTGGTAAGTCGGGGGTTTCTTAAATTTTTAATTTAGAATTATCGAATTTAATATTAGAGTTTTTTGTTCCAGTTAAAGCCACTGTTAATAACTAGGACAAGTGGTAGTGTCTGTAGTGACATTAGCATTTTGGCACCGGTGACGTTTGCGCATTAACGTATTATGGATCTGACTCGGACCGCGCATAGATCTCGGTTAGTGGAATATTGCTGTTCTATCTCTAAGTGCTTGAGGTCTAAGTAATTGACGAGTTAGATGAACTTGTGTACACATCTTGATGTGTCCAGCTTGCAGCTTGCAGCTTGCTTGCTTGAAGGTATAGCTTGCTATACCCATTAGTACATTGTCGTTTTAACTTATATAACACATGTATACAACTGTCAAGGATTTACGACAAAACCTTTTTGCGACAGGGTTCCACGGAGTAGAGCTTGATGTGTTTTCCACTGTACTGTGGACAGATATATAAACACTATCTTACTTACGCGACGCTTCACCCTACGCGGTGCTCGGCCGTCGGCCTCGCCATAGCTATCTTAAAACCCCTGCCTACACATAATGTTAATTTTATTTTTGGTCCCATCTTTCGTTTTCCATAAACCTTGCACACCTACTACCTCTTTCTCGATATCATTTCCTCTGCCCGAAGGTTGCCTGGAAGAGATCGCTCTTAGCGATAAGGCCGCCTAAATTTCCTTTTCTATCTCATGTTTGTTATTTTATATTTGTGCAATAAAGTGTATTTTACTTTACTTTCCTTTTTTTTATGTATTCCATACAAGGATAGGATAGGATTTATGTATTCCATACAAGGATAGGATTCCATACAACTTTAGTTCGAGAAGACCCCACCTAAGTTGTTTGCTTTTTGTAGTTTCTGTGCGCTGATTATTTTCCATCCTTCCTTCTTCAGTCACTTATCTTTCCTGGTCATCATCAGACACTCAAGGTTTTAGGTAGACGAACCTAAATATTTCGCTTGAGCTCATTTTGAACTAACTAGCTATTACCGTCCCAGAGATTTCATCTGAGATCAAAGATACTCCAAGATCTTGGAAATCACTGGTCTAACTTTTATCAAACATGGCTAAGAACACTCTTGACAAAATCCTCTATTAACTAAAAAAACCGGATCCAAATCGGATCATCCGTTGTTAGGTATGTAGGATTGATGACAAACTAAGTTATGTAGTTGAAAAAAAATATTTTCCATACATCGGTCTATACCACGGTTGCAGTATCTACCTACAAAAGTAAGTCTGTATTTGGATTTTTTATGTAATATAATTACAAATTAACGATTTTGCTTCGTGCCAAATTTCATGATTCTAAGTCAACGGGAAGTGCCTTATAGGTTTTAATGAGTGAGTCTGCGAGTATCAAAATATGTGACGTTTATGGCCGTATCTTATGATTTAATTTAGTAAGAAGCTTGCATTTTTTACAGCGCCAAGGGACCATAGACCTTAGTATTTCATATTAATTTCAACTTGATACCTCTATCCGTTCCTGAGAAAAAGCGTACTGACAAACGGACAGACAGACGGACGGACAACAAAGTGATCCTATAATGATTCCGTTTTCTTCCTTTTGAGGTACGGAACCCTAAAAATAATCCACCTTACCCTTGTCTAGAACTAAGGAATTTGAATGCAAAATTTCAGCTTTCTACAATTATATATCCGAGGTTCATCGTTCAGTCAAGACTTGTATATTATCAACATAAAATTCATGAACAGAAAAAAGAAAGACAGATAAACAAAAGAAAGAAAGAAGGAAACAATAATTAAACTGAACCAGAAAACTGGAATCAAAGGCAAAGTTTACAGCGTCAAAGAAACAAGGTAGCGTTTACAAAATAAATAAAAAGGTCGGGATGGAAGTCAGTTACTTAAATGATCCCGTTTTTTTACTCGTGTAGCGTAAAATTGGGCGGTTCTCATTAGACGCGAACCATTTGTTCCATCCACTTACCCCGAGAATTGCCTTGTATTCTAAAATAAAAACATCTATCTTACTTTCTGAAAGAATAAACTGTATAGGTAAGTACTAGTATTAATTAGCACCTATTATATTTACTTATCTACGTGCTAAACAACATTTAATAACTGATCCATTTAGTGAACATGTAGGTAGGTATGCAGGTGCAGGTAAGCATTAGTGTGCAGGTGTTTTGTTTTGGATCTGTTCATGAACTTTCGTTGCCGACTGTACCTACTTGTAAATATGGTCAGTGGAAAGAAATAAATGCTAAAGCGGAAAAATAGAGGTTTTAGGAAATAAATTTTCTATATAAATACTTTAAATCTCATTTTCCAAACCTCAATTTTGGCGCTTCAGCAATTTTTCCTTTCCACTGACGATATGTACTAATCCACCCTGTGCGAAACTTCTTCGTGCTAGTGGAGTTGATTCTGCGCCTCATACTCATACCATTTATTGCTTTTCATGTGTAACAATCAATCATGATCCTCAATCATGATTCGAAATTTGAAACAACTATGCATTCTCTATTCATCAAACGCATAGTAAATTATTGTCCTTTAGTCATCTTTAAGTTTAGAAGTAACACTCTCGACACATGAGTGTATAATTCGTTATATACGTCCAATGAATTTAAATATTATATGCAAATTCAAATACAAATTGCAATAGGGCTGAAATATGTTTAAATAAAAGTATTTAATTTGACTAGGTAAATTCTGACTGCGCAGATAAAATTGAACTTGTGTTCTTTAGATGGTTTTGATTACCTTGGATGCTAACATCTATCTGACGCTGACTGTACACCTTGCGATCGCTAATTGACAGTCCGAGATTGCTTTCTATTTGCCCATTTCTACGTATAGCAACAAAAAAGGGGTTAAGTTGTTGCGTTCATACTGTCAAGGCGTGTTCGTCCTATTTTATTGTTTAAAAACGGTTTACAGTGGTTATTTTTTCGTAAAACTAGTGTATTTTACCTAAAAATCGTCTGTGTTAAGTGAACGTTGTATAAGACCGTGAAATGGGAGTGAAATACTACAGATGGTGTGGATCCGGCAACCTAACCTCCAATTGCACTTGGAATGCAAGACACTAGGCATTCCTAGTGCACACGACTCTCCTTTAATTTCGACGTTATAAACTTTTTTTTTTCAAAAACGATGCCAAATCGTTCGAGTGATTTTCAAGATTCTATCACGGTCATTGGCCAAATAGCAGAGTGTAAATAATCACTAGCATTCATTAAAGAAAAAAACATACATACTCGTAGGCTGCGAGATCAACTTGTAGACTCTAGTTACAAGCATGCTACGAATGTCTAGCGTCGCACCTGGTCGCCGCTACAATGTTGCTACAACTAATTAAGCCATAGGCTACTTTTTTAGTTTTTTTAGCCTACCTTTTTAGTTTTAAGTAGTTAAAAAGGTATCGATTAGTCGGATTTTAAATAGTAGACCATTGTGTTAATGGAATTATTTTGCGTACTGCAAACGTGTATATTCAATTAAAATAGATCGAAATAAAAATATTGGCGCGTCGAAATTGCTTCGTTGAAATGCATGGAACGGTTTTCAGGACGTCATTTTCAATGAATTTATTTAAATTGCATTATATTCGTTCAAACTGGTTGCAATAAATTACCAATATTCACGCTTTTGTTAAATTGTGATATCGTAATAGTGTCTGTTATTATGCTGTTCACAATTTAATATAGGTATTATTTTTAACGACTGCTACCACGAATTTTATAATAATAATAGCCATCGCATATTAAACCAACTCGACGCGAATCCGGCACGAACTCAACTCAGAGCAAAGCATTGAAATGTGAGCTTTATATCACTCACTCACATTTTAATGCTTTATGTTGCTTGTTGTTGTTATTTTGCTCTGAGTTGAGTTCGTGTCGCGGATTTGCGTTGTGTCGCTACAATGTGCGATGGCCTTAAATCTTCGTTCTGGTGGTTGTATCATTTACTTATATTTACCTTTTATAATAAGCTTATTCCTATCCACTTGAAAGAGTATTTATAGTATCGTTCAGTTATTCAAAAATAAAGAACTAGTAATGACTGAAACAATGAGTCACTCTACCGACATTCTGGTGAAGTGAGATGACCACTTACCATAGTTGCCTAATTTGCTCATCTTCTATCCTTATCATAAAAAAAGAAATTAAAATCTTGCAGCATAATGACAGCAGATTATTCACTCCCACAGCACAACCCACAGAATTAAAATGAAAACACATAAACACGAATTAATTTTCGTAACTAGCGTCTCAAGTTTCCTCTTTATTAATCGTAACGTAAGTCGAGAATAACTGATTGCCTGTATTTTGTTCGAATATCTGGTGTCCCATTCATCACAGCTTTCTTTAGGGAAAGGAGGGCTGTTGTTTTGATTAAAATTTTATTATGCCTCTAGATGATCCATCACTACTTCTGATGAAATATATTCATCTGGGTTTTTGTAAGAAAATAATCGCCTTGTTTGTGCTCGGCGCATTGATGGGAATTAAAAGAAATGTGATGGATTATGCGTTCTTTAGCAACAAGTGTAAATACTCGTAAGTAAGCAAAGAGTGACTCTTTTGAAAAGCGTGATAGGTATGAAACGAATCACCCTTGCTGTCGCTCCGTCGTCCGTCCGTCCGTCCGTCACTTTTGTTACCAAGTCAATCTCATGAACTTGAAAGTTGGCTACAATATTGGCCATATCCTCACAAATACTAAAACTTGATACATATGTAAAGTAAAGTAAAAGTAAAATACATTTATTGCACAAATAGCAAAACAACAAACAAAAGATAGAAAAGAATACTAAATTAGAATATGGAAAACGATATATAAGGGAATTTTATTTACATAACAATAACATACTTATTACTTACATATGTATTAGTTTGTCAGTTATGAGTAAAAGAATGCAAGTTTTTATTCGCTCAATACTTACATATAAGTATATACCTCCTTTTATATAGTAAGGATAATGGAGGATTTTTAATCCCTACAGACATGACGAAGCTCGAATCGCACTTGGCCGAGTTTTTATCACTAGTGACAATATACAGAATATAATAGACCCACTGGCGCATTTGAACTTAACATCTCTAATTAGGCAGAGTTCAGGAAAAAATGTTTAATTAAATCCTTTTCACGTTCCGTTAATTACTTTTTATGAATTTCTGGGCGAAGTAAATTATTATTCTTAATTACGACATAAATAAAATAGGCATTAGGGTCGCAATTAAACCAAGCCAAAAATATCAGAAGTGGAATGAAATTTATTCCGAAGTACAAATGTTTTTGTGGAAGACACGATGATTAATCTGTTGTCGGAGTGTGAGGAATAATTAAAGTTGCTTCCCGACTGCTATTTAGTAGAGTTTCCTGTCCCAACTACGTGAGGTTGGGGATTTTGGGACGTGAGAAACTTGATAGATTTGTTATATTATAGAGAACGAAGTCGTAGAAATCCGTAGAGATGAACTAACAATTAGTAAGTTCTTATACCAGATAATAAGGCAAATAGACCATAATAATCGTATTACAATGTGGAATGTGTAGGCGGACGGATGGGATTTGAAATGGCCCCGCCATAACTTATGTCTTTCGACATCGCGCACAGTATCGCGGCCAGCTGAAAAAATATTGTTACATTTATTACGGTATAACGGTGCTACAATCTGTCTTCTAGGTGCCGGCTAGCAGGGTTCTAGGACAGTGTGCAGATGAAGTAATTAGAAGAACTTGGTAATAAATATTATATTTTAAGGAACAGAACAACACAGAAAATAGTAAATGTAGAAAACGTCCGTTCAAGACAAAATACAGAGAGAAAGTGCCAAATACAAAGAAAACAGTGAAATTAATGGAATAATGGAACTTAGAAATGGAATGGGAATATGATTTGAATTTCGAAAATATACATGAAGAAATGAAGATGCCAACACGATATGAGGTGAGATAGACGCTAACGATGAGGTTGAAATTTATGGCAAGGAGGGTTAATATGGACGATGAAGTTGTAATCGTTACAACGGTACCTTTTATTTTTACCCTGTTTAAATGAATTTTACGCCAAAAACTCTTGGGAGAGAGACTCGTCGACTTATTGAAAATAAAAGGTAGGTAATAGGGTTTATAAAATCGAAACCGAATCTCAAGTAAGTAGGTAATTACTAGGTACTTACTTACTTAATCCAGGATTAGAATATTCAAGATTAGAATATTTAATAAAAACTACATATCAAGGGTAAATAAGTACCTCTACATAGCGAAACAAGATACGAATCGTTCAAATCCTATGCAGACTGAATATCCATCGAAAACTTTGGAGTTTAGATTTTTTGAATAAGTAGCTAGGTACCTAAGAGCGTCGGTGGCACAGTGGCTAGGACACCGGACTCCCGTACGGGAGGTCCGGGTTCGAAACCACGCAGTGCCAACCAATGAGTTTTTCGTATTTTTCGAAGACTTGCGTACATTTACCGACTGCTCTAACGGTAAAGGAAAACATCGTGAGGAAACCTGCACACTGAGATGACCAGTGTGTAAAATGGTCAAGGGTCAAAGTGCCGCTGGAATATTCCCCGCCCCCCATGATAAGATAAGATATGATAAGTAGATACCTACCTACAGTAGGAAAATGCTTACAAATAATAATTCAGACAAAATAATATCACATATCATATCATATCTCATTGGTTTCTGAGATCAGTGCGAATCTGCTGAATAGAATATTGTTCGGGTTCCACCTACACGCGTATGAAATTAATGCAAGCAATAACTCGCGCACTTCAAGTACGGCTTCATTACGGAAACATTAATTTACTTCGCAGATTTGAATAATTTGCCTCTATACATATACAGAGTGGAAGGTTAAAAATGCTACAATCACCGTTATAGCTTCATGAACATGAAGCGGGAACGTAAAGAGGTGGATGAAGTGAAGAGTCAATAACAACTTGGGCAATAAGAGTCAAATATTTTTCAGACACAAAACTTCTTGACTTTTTGAGATAATGAACTCAAAGAAAAGTTATTCCAAACTTTCCAGGATCCAATTTCACCACTTAACATTATTTAACAAAGGTAGGGTCCCCAAAAATACAGATGACAGATTAGTTTAGAAAGCTAGAGGGAGCGAACGAAGCGAGCTCGAAATTTTGACGCTGATCCGACACAGGTAATAGATTGTGTTCTAAGGCGAGTAAAGTGAGCTCGATTGTTTGAGGCAGATTAGACACAGGTGGTGAATTAGGTTAGAAGGCTGCTACGGCAGCGAGCAAAGCGAGCTCGAAATTTCGGCGCAGATCAGGCACAGAGATTAGGCAGGTTAGGCTAGGTTAGAAGGCAAGATTTTGGGGGGACATAACCTCCGTGTAGTTCATGCATTGGATTTTTTCCCAGCCAAGTACAAAGTTGCAAAACTGCGAACATATAATTTCTATTCATTAGTTAGATATTCATCTTCATGGCTACCACCGATTATGTTAATGTGCAGTAAAATATTGCAGGCAGGTTGAATAAATATTTGCCTTTAAAATTAAAAATAAGGGCTCGTATTTCTATCACGGTTTGTTCACAGGCAATTTATGAGTTTTGTTTAGTATATTATTAGATTTTTTACACTTTTCTTTAAAATTCTTTATACTTGCATGTTTTTAGGAATTATGTTATACTTACTTACGCAAGTTGTATTATAGTGCTTAGTCTAGCTACGTGCATATACGTATCAACGTGCAGTTTCAATTTACATGAAAAGTCTGTTTACGATATATGATTGATTAATTGATGTAATTATCGATGTCATGTCGATTTAACCAATGAGGCATTCAGCGTAGATATATACAACTAGTATTGGTAGACGTATAAATACTTGAACTTACCTAAGTTTTTTATAGGAGGTAGGTATTTAATGTGGCCTCCGGGGTCGTAGGAAGATATTTCTTAGTGTTCAGACTTAAAATGTTGAGTCAGATCCCATAAGCAATACACACACACATTTTTTTATATATTTTTTATTAAATAAGGAGAGCAGACGAGAAAACGAGCCACCTGATGGTAAGTGGTCACCGTCGCCCATAGACATCTCACCTCACTGTATTAATATTAGAGGGTTTTGATGTGCTGCTATCCTTGAGGACTAAGATGGATTGCCTCATGTGCCCGAAATTACGCTGGCTCTCTTACCCTTCAAACAGAAACATAGATTCTAGCATCTCTGCTTCACGGTAGAAATAGATAAGGAGAGGAGGAGCAGGAGATCCCTCACATTATTATTATTATTACATCATCCATACACAATGTGTCACAGGTCATTAGTGCAAATTATTTATTTTTAACAAATTCTTACTATAAATTTATCTAAATTCTTAACATATTTAATCTTTATGATTTTTAGTTTTTAATTTTGATTTTTTTTTACCCACAAGACTATCACTCCCCTAACATCTTGGGATAAGGGGTGAATTGAATAACAGCTCTGCATAATTGGTACCCGATTTTCCTCCATTTTGCCAAATATGCATAGATACTTACGTAGTAGATAAGTATCCGCATCTACATTAAATTTTAATGTTTTTTTGGCTAAAATTTGTTATAATTTATTTGGAGTAAATGTGCTTCTATTATATTATATTCTATTCAATCGCGTAATTATTACATGGATTCCTTGGCTCCTTCCCTTAGGTAGTAGGGGTGGATCCAGAAAATAATTTTATCGGTTATTAAAAACGGAAAAAGTAGGTAGGTACCAAGACAAGTCCCTACCCTACTCTACCCCTATGAAACCCTACTTTAAGAAGTCAAATTTTGGGGGTTGGGGTTCAGTACTTCCTTGGATCCAGCTCTGCCTTCCCAGGCCATGAATGTGTTAGACTAACTTTAAAGTAAGTAAATCGAGTAAAACAGTGTTAAGAATTCGAGCGTTTCCTAAACTTGGTCCGCCAAATTCAACAACATACCAAAAACTTTCCGTATAAGTACATAGGTGTGGTATAGGTAATGTACACGGAAAGAAAAATCTCGTAATAGTAACGAAAATCAAGATAATTGTTCATATAGGGTTAATTTTATAAGATAGAGAGTGGCTTTCTATCATCATTAAATAGGCATATACTGGACCCGCATGCTCCATCGTCGACCTTATGGTCGCTTACCATCAGGCGTGATCGAAGTCAAATGCGGGTTTAGTACCTACCTAGTCAATATTTTTTTTTAAATCTATAATTTTGACACCCTTATTACGAGTACCTAGTATATTTTTAGTTAGACCTCGGGACTCAATCGGTGCCAATTTTATAGCCATCACAAAAAATCTCGTAATACGTATTAGTATAGGTACTAATGTACTAGGACGAGAAATCTTGTACAGCGGGGGACAATGGATCCATTAAAAATCTTCTTTCCGTGTAACATACAAACTAAGTTTACCTAAACAGGTAAATTACCCGCTTACGTAACATGTGGTAACAATTTATAACGAAATCTCGACGCAAACGCCTGATCCCTGCCCGCCTGATTAATGACGCTACATCGCAGTGAAAACAACCCGCTGAATAAATGTGAAGGCAAAACAAATTAACTTGTAAACTAATTTCAACTGGCCTCTAGACTTATGCCAACCATTCATGCCGGAATTTGTTATTACAACTTGATTTAAATGTCTAGAATTGAAAGCTGAAGGTGAGAAATGGAAATCTTATGCGAATTCGTGTCTAAATAGGACATAGGAGGCTTATGACATGGAAACCTTAACTGCTAGTTATATAGAAAGAAAGAAGAAAGAAAGATTATTTATTTACGACACACACTTACAAACAACTAGGTACAGAAGACAAAAATATATTTCAAAAACAAATAAGTAAGCAAAAATAACTAAGTTTGATGAAGGTGGCGTGCAGTACCGGAAGGGGACTGCCTCAGCCTATTGCCGTAGCGCTTTTAGCACTGCGGCGCTGATTTTCAGGCACCCCCTGAGTGCCAGGGATCACTCCCTAATGATACACTACCGGAACATATAAATAAATAACGTGAATACGTAATCGTAATCTCTATATAAATTAAATTGCAGCGATTTGACGCCTTTTCGTATGCAACTAATCACGAATCGTTTGATTAGCATTACTTTTCGGTCAAGTAAACGATTGATCGGTCACCTCATGTCTTAGCAGATTACGTAACTGTTACTTAAATGGAAAAAACAACAAACTTTCTACAACTGTAGAACTGGCCTCATGGTCACATTTTACTTTATTTCCAAAATTAATAATTAATATTTCCGGTGGGATTTGAATACACAACTCCGGCTTAATCGTACCCGTCGTGATCATGTTAGGTACATGTTAATGATCAGTATGTTTTTTTTAATGGCAACTGATGACCATTACTGTCAGCGTCGATCAGTATGTGATGTGTGTTTAGGCACTCCCATGCGGGTGGCCGGGTTCGAAACCGTGCAGTGCCATGTACCAATGAGTTTTTCGTATTTTTAGAAGTCTTACGTACATTTTCCGACTGCTCTAACGGTGAAGGAAAACATTATTTATTTTATTTATTTATTGAAAATCTACATAATTATATTAATATTTTTACATTCAGTGTAACAAAAACCAGTATAGGTTTGTTAAGAACACTGACAGACCGCCGACTGCCGCAGCTTTACAATTTACATGTATATTTAAGTCACGAATAGCAACAATTCACTCCATTGAGTGAATCATTATATTTGTGAGTGTGTGAAGAACAGCACTGTGCTTATGCATTTCCAGTGCTAGTGCACTGCTTCAGCAAGGAAACACGTTTATTCCCTTGTGTGCGTTATCGGACAGTACTGCACAGTAGTGTCCGTATGCTGTGCCCCACACAGTCACGGGTACGCTGCTCATCACAGGTGTTACCATTTCCAAATAAGTTTAATTAAATATTTTTAGTTATAAATTACATGGTTTTTAATACTTGTTAGTGGTTATAATTCTAAATTACCTACAGTTCTAATGTTTGTACAAAGTATTGTTTAATTTTGTTTTTTATATTCTTACTATTAATTTCAGTCTTCAGTTTTTCTGGCAATATCGTGAGGAAACCTGCACATTGAGATGACCAGTGTGTAAAATGGGATAGGCACAAAAGATCCTCAAGGGTCGAAATGCCGCTGGGTTACTCCCGGCCCCTATCATAAGATAAGATGTGTTTAGGCTAAAATTGGCTGTGTACCTTTCCTTACTTAATACTGGCTACCTACAATGCAGAATTTATCTGTTAAGTATTCAATAATACTGCTCTGCTTTAGTATTTTAATTTACAACTAAACCCACCTCAATCTCATCTGGCTTAGTAAGTACCTAGCTCTACTATAAGCACTGCCGAAACAAGTCAACGCCTAAACGAAGATAATTTTATAAATTACTTTACCAAATGTGTGTATTCACCTGCAAAATGTGGAACTCTCTTCCACCCGACGTTTTTCCACAGCGCTATGACATGGGATGCTTCAAAAAGAACGTTAAAAAAGTCATCTCCCTCCACGGCCGGCAACACACAAGCAATACCCCTGGTACTGCACGTGTCTCTAGGCGACGGTGACTACTTACCATCAGGTGGCCCGTCTGCCTGTTTGTCGTAGCTAATTTATATAAATTATTAGTACAACCAGCTGCAATCTTAAAGTAAAAAGGTGTGGCCACTTTTTAGGAATACTTTAACAAAGAAATACAACAAATTCACCATAGAACATTTTATTTTTAAAGACATCAATATAATCGTCACATTAAGTGTATATTAATTTCCATAATATAACCATAGCAATATAAAATAGATTTGTATTGGCCATAAAGACGAAATTTAATTAGTATATTTTAATATAATCATACAATATTTTTTAATACAATAATTTAATAAAATCTGAAACCACATTGTAAGACAAGCATTATATTTTTATTCTAAACTAATTTGTAAGTAAAATTACATTTAGGTACTTAAAACTACCAAATAGTTGACCATGAGATTCAGAAAATAGAAAAAAAAATTATGGTGCATAATAATATTCGAGTTAATACACATTTACTAAAAAGATAACACAATGATAATGAAACTTACAAGACGTTGAATAAAGCGGAGTTTGAAGCCTATAGTTGCGAGAATGGTCCGAAAGTGATAGTGCAGGTTAAGTAACATTGGGCGCGGTAAGAACCAGGATTGGTGACCGCTAATCGCATTCAATCTAATGGGTAATCACATTTCATGTGAGCCCCTCCATGCCTCCGATATCACAGTCCCGGTTGCGTCCTTCACCCGCAGTCGTTAGGCCTTGTCAGTGGCCTGTAGGCGGCGTGAACAACTCTGACAATAGGTTGGCCACTAACCATTCGTCGAACAAAGAAAAGCAAGAATTTTTGGGATACTTGCTGAATCCAAATGTTATTTAGGTGTTTTAAGAAGAAATATTTTTAATTGACAAATCATGGTCTATGAATAAAAATAGAAAGGTTTATAAAATAACATAATACAAGTACAGTTACCGGCACGGAAGACGAGCGATGTAACCGATTTTTGGTCTCTTTGGCGGTATAAGGGAAGTATCACGCGATTCCGTGTGAAGCAAGTCTACATGCGCAAGTAAACTTCAGTTAGCGCTCACAATCGTTGCCGGCAACTGTACATACCTGAACATAGCCTTAAATTAAACAATACTTAGGTAGCTTAAAAATTACTTGAATTTTTTTAATTTATGTACTTATTTGCAATAAAAAAATTGATTTCTGACAATTGCAATCAAACATTTCAATCAAATTAAATTGAAAAAATGATGATGTATGAATATTATTTATATCAAATGCACGTACCGTGTCTTGTCTTAAAAATCTACAGCGTCATGAAGCTACTCTTTGCAGCTTGTGTTTATATCTAGTTAAATGCTCAGTCTACGAATATTTTAGGCCTGTGAGTCATGGTGGGAGAAAAATAGGATGGATCCTTATGCAAGAGTATTATATTAAACTATGCGTCTAAGTTATAAAATGGTGTATAAACAATTAACTCAATTTTGTTTCCTTGTTTATAATAATTGTGACGTTATAAACGATGATATTTTGCAGCACAAGCTAAATAGGTAGTTCCTAAGTATCAAATATTAAATGCATTTCTTAAAAATTAAGAAATAGTCATAAATTGTTTTTTTTATTTATTTACTACTAAACCCGTATTTGACCTCGATCTCGCCTGATAGTAAGCGACGATGAGGTCGACGATGGAGCATGCGGGTGATGCGGTTGATGGTCAAATGTGAAAACAGAATTAAAATTCGTTGAATAATAAAATAGTTACAGGCAATCTAACATCAGAACGGCAATAAGTATTATGACGTCAGTGTTCTATCCGTATCAGTATCCTTTGTTTTTGTTAATAGTTGTATTATTATTATTTATTATTTTTTGTATTTAGTATTTTTATATGGGATTTATATGCCTGAACTAAAGATTTATTATTATTAATATCTCTGATGTTAGTTGAGATATCGGAAAAACTATTTTAGAACCTTTAGGATGTCCATGTAAGTTAAAACTATAGTGAGACATTTTAAATATATAATTCGGAAACTAGTCGGAGGACTACCAACTTTCATCAGTGAGTAATCGTAGTTAATTATATTTCCATGTAAACTGATTGATGCTAATAAAAAATTAGGTTAATACCGTATTGAACACAAAACGCATACTAATAACGTAGAATTTACAATAAATATTTTTGTTAAATGTCGGTATTGGTTACAGTTGTTTAATAGACTTCGATAGACTGTGGATAGAGCTGGTCTGGTTCTTCTGTTAGGCGTTTCCAAGCATTACAAAAGACCCATAAGGAGTATACTGGATTTGAGCTGCGTCTCATGGAAAGAGCAACGCCACGTGGTGTCCAACGGTGCACATCAGTTTTCTCACTAATCACAAAGTTTTGGCTAGCCAATTTATTACACAAACATAGTTGACATATAATATCACATAAATCGATGGAAATATTGAGAAAAACCACATAAATCGAATTTTTAATCGTCCGCCGTAGATTTCGTGTGGTCGAGGCAAGATGGCAGCCGACCGAGAGTCTCCCACTACTCGCACGCCTGCATGTCGCGGCTATTGTAGTATACCCACTTATAGGTAAATTATAATGCCTGAACAACTGTACTGTTCTTCTTTTAAAATTTAAGAGCCAGCCTCTTGTTGGTGTACTAAACGCCATTGTGTACTGTCCAAAGCCTCCTTATACGACGCGACGCCAGCCGTTTCCGATTTGAGCGGTCTTTCTCGTTCACGCTTGCCTTCAACTTTTCCTTTTATTAGGGTCATATCGTTTAATGTAGCTCACCATATTTTCTCTTCTATTTTCAATTGCCTTCAGGGTCCTGGTTACTGGTATTTGACCAAAATTTTTTTTTTTTATGTATAACAACCCGCATTTGACCTCGATCTCGCCTGATGGTAAGCGACGATGAGGTCGACGATGGAGCATGCGGGTCCAGTAATTGTTGATTCTACCATAACAGCATGCATTTTGTGTTCAATTTAGCATGTGCTGCAAAATAATTTCAGGTTTTAACCGCTCTCGGTACCTGGTTCGACGAGGGACATTTAAAAGTAGAAGATGGTTTTATTCCTATAATTCAGCCTTAAAAAGTCTGGAAGAAATATTAATGCACCGTTCAATTCAATAGATTTAAGACACCATGTAAAAGGCAAGAAATTGAAGCAAAGCCAGTAAGAATTATAAATAAATAAATATCATAATTTTATATAGAGATACCTTTCACGGTAAAAACGAATAAACTTTGTAAATAGAACATAAATAATTTTAATACTACTGAGATTTTTCACAAGACCTACATTGAGATTTATCACGTGGACGGTTTGGATGACCAAAAGAATATACCACATTTGTGGGGCACCATATTTCCAACATTGATTGCAAAACAATTCGCTTGAGACAACATTAATAATAAAGAACATTTAACATTAAAGTTAATAATTGAAACACTGAGGCTTATTAAACATCGCTTCCAAGACTTCTTATTAGTAAAGACCCAACAGTCCCAGTAAGCACTTCTTGTAGTGGCCGGAACAATCGCCCTGTAAAGAAAGAAACACAGCTTATTTTATAACAATGGTTAATTTTTAATTTTTCTGAGAAACCTTACAGCTATATAATGCCTGAATTGTTCTTTTTTTTTACATGCGTGCAAGCCAAAAAATAGGTCTCCTTAATTTATACAAAATAATAATAATAATTAGTAACAGCTAATAAAATATGGAGATGGGAAAGTGGAATAGGGAGAACAAAGAAAAGGGTATGTGTGTAAGTATGTAAGTTGTAAGAGTGTGTAATTGTGTGTGTTGAAAGGGTGTGTGTGTGTGTGTGAGAGAGAGAGAGAGGGAGATTTCTGTTATGTTCTGTGTGAATATGTAATATTTTTAGGAATAAGGTAACGAATACATTGGTTTATAGTTATATTATATCAGATAAGTGAGTCATCGGTATATGTGTCGGTAAGCAAGTATGTACAGCCGACCATTAATAAGTAAAAAAAAATATTTCTGCTCCTATCTTTATTGTTAAAATCTATAGATGACACCCAAGAAATATTTGCCGCTAATAAAATAGGACCCTATAGTAAAAAAAATCATATCAAAGTCATCTATAGATTTTATGAAAATAGTTTCATTCATAACGACATGGATGAGTTTATGCCAACAAGCGCTAAATTATGGGGTTTATTTTTCTTTAGTATGGAAAATTTTCATACAACAGGGTTATTTTTTCATGTAAAGTGGTACAAGTGACCAGCACATACCCCCCTCCAAATATTTGCTACTAATAATAAAAGGACCTTATATACAGGGCATCCAGGGCAGCTACCAGATCCGTTGGAGCTACGAGAAAATGGTCTTAGGAGACCTTCCCTAACTTTTGGAGCTATTTAAAACTGCATTCACAGATTTTTGAAAAAAGGTACAGTCAGCGAGAAAAACGCCATTTTCACAAAAAAAATTGATGTCAATCGATTCTATTTCGTGTCAGGAACAAAAGGTTCGAGGTTCGAGTACTAGAAATCTCAGAAAGAGCAAAAAACTATTCCCATATGAGTTATGATTTTTCGCATCTGCGCCTAATGTCAGTTAGCGCGCCAATTAACGGCATTAGACGCAGGTGTGGCCCCAGCATTACAGCTACCTAGTGAATTACATACATAAATTTATTACTTCACGCAAGGATGCGGAGTAGACAGAGAGAATAGAGCGCCACGAATCTCTGTTTTTTTTTTCTTCTTTTTAATATCTTATCTTTATTAATGGGCCGGTTCGGTGGATCATGGCCTGAACCCCCTTGTGCAAGGGGAGGACTGTGCCCCAATAGTGGGGACGTTAATAGGATGATGAGAATAATTCACTAGGTAGAGGAAGCAAAAGAAGCGTTGACGTTAGACATTATTAAAGAAAAAAAAACGATCTTCAATCTCACCTCTATCCAGCTCTGCAGTGTCTCGCCATACTTGCTCTGGAACATATCAGAGATGTCGCCAAGGTCGATCTCGCAGCGAGTCACCATGATGCGGATCAGCTGACGGTCGTTAGTGCCCAGACCCTTCATGGACTTGTGGAGACGCTCCGCGAAGAACAGTGGCTTGTTGCGGACCACTTTTACTGGAAATTGGAGATAAAACTATGTGAGTAATGTCGTTTCGCTATAAGCTTGGTACACCCATACTTATTGCGGGATTGCGGATGTTTAAATATAAAATAGAAAATGTATATACACAAACGGAAGCAATCGGCAGTCTGCATCCTCTGTTATCGCAGCGGCATAGTTTGACTAATGGCGGCGGCAAAACGCGGGCGGCATTTTCAAAGAGCGAGCTTATTTAAGTGAATGGACTTTAATATGAATTTAGAGTCCACGCAGTACAAAGCCAGACGCTATGTTTTTTTTTATTTTTTTTATTTACTTCTAAACCCGCATTTGACCTCGATCTCGCCTGATGGTAAGCGACGATGAGGTCGACGATGGAGCATGCGGGTCCAGTAAATGCCTATTCACTCTGGCCTTGAAGATCCCAAGGTTGTAGGTTTCGGGAAATACAGACGCCGGCAGGCTGTTCCATTCCTTAGCCGTTCGCATAATGAATGAAGAAGCAAATCGCTTCGTACGAGCAGATGGGATATCAACAACATAAGGATGAAACCCCTCCCCGCGCCTGGTAGTCCGAAGGCGGAAGGGAGATGCTGGAATTAGGTCGTGCAATTCCGATGCACACTCTCCGAAATGTATCCTATAAAATACCGATAGACAGGCAACCTTGCGCCGATGTTCCAGACTTTGCAGTCTAGCTTCCACCAGCGATTCGTCACCTATAAGGCGCTTAGCGCGTTTCTCCACTGAGTCAAGGGCAGCCAGTTGGTATTTAGCAGAGCCGTCCCACAGGTGGCAGCAGTACTCCATGCACGACCGGACTTGAGCTTGGTAAAGGTTTAAAAGCTGACCCGGCGTGAAGTACCGCCTAACCTTATTCAGGATGCCCAATTTTTTGGCTGCGGTCTGGGCTTTTGACTCAATGGAGCGCCCAAAGTTGAGATTGGAAGTCAGATCCAACCCCAAAAGGCTGAGGTGGTCGGTAATCGGCACGGATACATCCCGGAAAGTCGGAGTCAGGTGGAAGGGACTCCGTTTAGCGGTGAATAGACACGCCTGCGTTTTGTGTCCCCTTGGATCCGGTGGTTAGATCCACTGATAGATCCAAATGGACATTTTTGTCCACCTTAGTCCACTGATCAAATATTTTCATTCAAAAATAGAATCAACAACACTCGCTCCTGATGTGCCAAAAAAGCACGTTGTATCGTTAACATGCTACACGATTTCAATTGTGTGTTAAAATTATAATGGAATCGTGATATTTTAAAACGAAATTTCAATGCGGTGTTAAACTGTCTTTACAAATGCCATCATCATCAAATACGGTGACTGCATTTACAAATTTACCTATAATATAGACACAATTTATTCTACGCTTCCGTGCAGCATTCGGGGCCTGAGGTGTGGGGATAGCGCACCGCCCCGCCAGCTCCGCATCAACCCGCTTTGGCCCTGTCATAGAGATACGCATAGAGGACCACTTACGTGTCTAAACAACCTAACCTAACCTAACATGCAGTGGCGAAAGGGTGAATATGGTAATAGGGTGGCAAGGGAAGCCGATCAAAAAATACTTACGCAAAACTAACGGAGCCATTTCTCACCGTATAGATAACAACAAAGTTCAAAAACACAAACAAGCTGAATAAAAACAACACAAAAATCACGAAAACTATAACATAATACAAAATAACCTCCTGTACCTACAACAAAAACTTTAAAAAGCTCTAATAAACATGCATCATTTTATCTAACCTATCGCATTTACAATCTGACAAAGATATTTTCGCACGTGGCAGAAATCAGAACTAACGCCGCCATCTAGTAAAACATCACTTCATGACAGTTCGCTACATACAAACTGGCGCCACCTGCAAGTGCCATTTGATCGTTGTCGCAAGCCGCTGCGAGGCGGCTTATAAGGAATCAATATTTCGCGCTTATGGTACTGAGATAGCAAGCGAATAGATATGAATACGATTGTAAGAACGATAAAGCCGGGTATTACCGGCTTTTCTTGTAATACAATTTTGTTAAGGCGTTGCGCCGGGATAATAAGCGGTATGCGTTGCTGTACAACATTGTTCAGGCGTTGCATTTGCTTCTTGAATAGTGATTGAATGCTGTTTTTTTAAGTTGGATGGTTGTAAACTCTCGTGTAAGTGAGGAAAGTGTGGGTACCTATTGATTCAAAAGGGAAGCCGGCAGGAATCGTGTTATATGTACTCTTCGCCATTGCTAACCTGTCATAAATATGTTCAAGCGCACGCGTGTCGGATGTTGGTTGACTCTGGTCGGCTTAATTGTGATTGAGCTAGAGACGCGCGAAAAGTCTTACATTTTGGTGTCGCTCGCTCCGCTAGCGGTCCGTCCGTCCTGAATAGGAAGACATCCCTGTCAAAAAATATTTAAAACTCACCAATAGCCCGGAGAGCCTTCTCGAGATCGCCCGAGAACTCGGCCTTGATGGCGTCATCGATATCGTGTCCGGTGAGGAACTGGTACTCCTGGAACACGGCCGCGAGTTGCGAGAACGAGCGCGAGCACAGCACCGCGTTGAACACTGACTCGTCGGTGCCCAGGCGCAGCTCGCCTGGTAACAGGAGGAAAATATTACGTGAATACGTCTATATACATAACTTCACGTTATGTATATATATAACCCTTGGATATAGCGTGAAGGTAGGCAGAGAGAATGGAGCGCCACGAATCTCTGTCTTGGCATGCCTCTGCTTCCTCTACAGTCATTCGTCGTTTCACGCATGCTCGCCTTTGGGTTCGTCTACTTTGTTACTAAAATCTATGAGCGTTCTATCAATCTGATCTTTTAAGGTCAGTATAGGACGACCCCGGCTTTTCCTTCCAGGCAGGATGAATACGAGATCAGTTCATTTTTTTTCATTATGATATTTATCAGATTTTTTTTTAACTATGACAGGGGGTGACATGCAGTGTAGACAAGATCAAATTATAAGTTAACTTACTTACTTATTTCCGTTTAAGTTTCCATCTACTTTCGTATTTTCTTTAATTTTCGGTAAAGTCAAACAAGAATTTCCTCAAATCTAATAACGCTCAGATTTATACCCTGACCAGAAATATAAAAACCCTCACCATATTGCGGAATTAAATGTAACTATATTTTTAGCGAACTCCATAACTGACTATACAGGGTGTAACATTAAGAACGGTCAGTATGGGAAAGTCTGAAACTATAAGACATACGAAGATCTGTTCTTAGGAACCATGTCATCAATTTTAGTAACAAGAAAAACTGTATTCATACATTTTTTTAAAAACCTGTACTCAGCCTGGGAATCGAACCCGGTTGTTTTGAAAAAAAAATCCAACACTATTTCTGTTTAGATATCGACTGTGTAGGTGTTAAGGAATAAATGTTAGTATGAAACGTGATGTTTAAAATTAATAAAACGCATTGTTTCCATATCTTTTAATTTATTTTAGTAGGTGTTCGAAATGACTACCATTTTGTAAAATACAACATTCAACTCGTTTAGGTAACGATCTTACTATTGAATTTTGTATCTTCAGGTGGTGAATTTGCGTTAAAATTGTCTCTATGGCTGCTTTTAGGTCTTCAATTGTGTCGTAGCTTGTTTTGTACACTTCATCCTTAACGTAACCCCACAAGAAATAGTCTAGTCTAAAATAAATTAAAAGATAGTAATTAATAGTCTAGTCTAAAATAAATTAAAAGATATGGAAACAATGCGTTTTATTAATTTTAAACATCACGTTTCATACTAACATTTATTCCTTAACACCTACACAGTCGATATCCAAATAGAAATAGTATTGGATTTTTTTTTCAAAACAACCGGGTTCGATTCCCAGGCTAAGTACAGGTTTTTTTTAAAATGTATGAATACAGTTTTTCTTGTTACTAAAATTGATGACATGGTTCCTAAGAACAGATGTTCGTATGTCTTATAGTTTCAGACTTTCCCATACTGACCGTTCTTAATGTTACACCCTGTAGATGCACCACCAATGCCGCCCTCTTAACAGGGTTTTTATATTTCTGGTCGGGTATACATCACTTTGCGTTTACGTGTACGTCTACGTGGACGGTCTACGTGTAAGTCATATGAATCACAGTGCAAGAAAAAACCTATTTAGTTGAAGAAATAAATTGATTAGTCAGAAAGCATACCTCAAACGCAATGAGACTGTATTTTTAAAATAGATGTGATGTTGTCGATATATTTGGCACTAATAATAAGAATTTTAGTGACGTGTATGTAGGTACCATCTACGCACTATTATTGTTAGTTTCAGAGTATAGAAATATAAATTAATTTAGCATGTAATGTGGACTGTGATGGATGCTGTGGAGAGCTACTGATCTTTACTTTCTTCTATAATCAATGTTCTATGTACCATGTTATGTACCTTTTATAATACCTTAATAGGTATATAAAATAACCAACTTACCAGCTTGAAGCAGGCTTCGGGCGTCTTCCCTCGCCCTCTCTTGATCTACATGGAAATCTTCAGATCTGTTACCCTGGAAAGAAAACAAATTCTTAATTATTTTTGTTCTTCTTGCACCGAGTTGTTGTTTTTCAAATACGGCGTAGTAACAGCGTTATTACACACATTATCCTGTTACACATTTTAAGTTTTCTAATGTTGTTGGTTGGATATTATAGAGCTATCAAGAGGGAGTCTGATACCGCTCATACATTTATAATCTGCGTCAAGACGCAGAGCTCCATAGTGCTCGCTATGAAAAAGGTGTCGACATAAAATTCCGCAACACGCACAATTCTTGGTCGTGCTTTACTTAATTCTTTACTATTATATTAAAACTTAGAATGAACAAGTAAATAAAACATTAAATGAAATGGCCAAATGTATAAGGAAATTGTACATTACCATACACAAAGACGTCATGAGCCTCTTGAAGTTCCCTGATGTGTCACCGCGCAAGTCGTCCTCGAGTAAAGTGCCGTAGACTGTAAGAGGAAACAATTAAGAAGCGATTACATTTTCATATCAATCCAACTTTAACTACAAATCGTGTTTTTCTTTAATAAATTCGTTAAAAATGAACCCACGACCTCTTTCAACATTAGTAAGTTTTACTGCTTACAGTAGAACTTACAAATTTTTGTCCAATCTGGTCTATCGTAGAACTAATTGGTATGTCTTTTGATGATTACCTAAAAGGTCATTTATTTTATAATCTTAAAATATAATCTTAGAATATAATATAAACATATTATATGGGTCAAAATCCTTAATCTAATAAACAGCCCCGAGTCGCACCCGGCGGGAAGGTGCCCATCACGCTGGCAGCGTTTCCACGCTGAATAGACATACCTTAGCCTTTTCTGATTACCTTAGACTTTTCTGGAATTATGCTCCCTATACCTGCTTATTGAACTATTTTGTCTATGAATCTATAATCTGGTTTCAAACATAAAGGACTTTTACAGTTCTTGTATACCTACTGTATTGTATCTTATATTAAAAAACTGGATGTTATGTTCTGAATTAAGAACATGATAAATTATTTTTTTATCTATGCATGCTATTTTTAAACGCATATATACAATATTGTATGTAAAGGCATGATGACTGCGTTGCAAATATGGTTGAATTTTATATTTTACTTATCACATTTATGTATGTGGGATGTTTAATCTCATACAGCCAAGGTCATACAGGACAGGACTATAACTAGAATCTCAATAACAAAACCTCTGGAATAAGTTGGATGGAAACAAAACAAGGCATTAGTATATAGAGCCTATTCAACATAATGGCCTTGGCAACCAACCAGAAAATATCCCATTCCCTGTTTATTTATTTTCGTATATCGAAGAGAAGGCTACAATTTTGAATAAATAACTCCATAAAACCCTCCCAGTATTCGTGCGAGCAAAACAATTCCTATTTTCAAAAAACAAGTAAAAGAACACTACCTTTCTCAATTTTGATTCCTGTTATGTCATCCATCTTTGTTTGTTAATATTTATTTATACCTATATATTTATTTTATTTATTTATTATTACAAAAATTGCACAGTCATACAGTTTACACTAAAACACTGTGAATTCAAATGTTTAAAATGGACACTATACTGTACTTAATGTACAGTATAGTGTCGTACAATATATTAAATATAATAATAATATATCTACAAATATAAATCAATCTTACAGTAACTTAAAGCTCATTCATTCATCTTTTCACAAAATCGCAGACAATGGTAACATATTTCTTTCCATCGACTGGCAAATAAGTCGCATTCCGGTACTAGTGCAAGAAGCGCATTCAGTAGCACTAGGTGAGTTACGATGGAAACCGGTTCGCGACAAAGGCTATATATGTATGTATATTATGTACTGTATTTATTAGAGATATATATTATTATTTTTTTTAGTTATTGCATATTATATATTGTATTTATTTTTATTTGACGTACACACTAAGTCTGTCTACCTTTAAATTATAACGCATCTTTCACTTTCGCGGGTTCGGTGGAAGAAATATCTTTTAGAGATAAGTTCACCTTTTGTACAATGTCTCACTTACATTAAAAGTTAGTAAGGCCATAGACTTTAGCGTAACAAAATCTTTTACTTCTCTTATTTTCTTTCCCTAATTTGGTTTGTGCTGTTCAATCTTTGAGTAAACTTTACAGACCTTTGTTTACTTTCAGCTACAAAAAGTACAGCATATAAGATTAAGATAAATCCAATCTGGCTACTATGTAGCACATGTTTTTTACGGCCACAGCTGTTCCCAGATGGTTGACCTTGCAAATTATTAACGCGGAATTTCGAGTTGTATCAATTCTTATAAATGTAAAAAGAACTTCTCTCATTGATCTCTCATTTGATCGAAACAAGCGGATTATTATAGTCAAGTGGAAGCAGCGGTGTCGGAAGTAACTCATTACCTATTTGATATAAGATGACATGCGCGCGCATTCTAGGAATATATATGTCGTAGACACAGCGTAATGGCGCGTCACGAAGTGGTAGGCATTTTACGATGTGCTAAAAGTTAGACAGATATTGTAATCGTCTAATTCTACACTATCTGTCTAAGATTATTAGCCACTTCGTGAAATGCAGATGCCTAGTTAGCACATAGCGTAATTGTATTCATCTGAACCGCACTTCATGATGCCAGGTTTTCAATTATGAATCTATACTAGCGCCATCTCTTTAATTGGTCCAAAACATTATGTTGTTATATAAACGTTATATTAGAGAATATTGTTAAATATAGTAAATATTTAGTAAATAACGAGTCGCGGTGCATTTATTTGAAAATAAAATAAATTTTATAGAACCAAGTGTTATAAATTTCATATAATATTAAGTTTAATGATGTTCTACCAAGTAGCGACACGAAGCATCGATAATATACATGTACGTATGTATAGCATTTCTAAAAAAACGGGCAAACTACCAGATGGCGCTAGTTTCATAGAAGAGTGATTAAGATCCACGTGAGATTCAATACCATTACGCTATGTGCGAATTAACGATCCGCATTTCACGATATGGCTAAAAATCTTAGACAGATAGTGTAGAACTCGACTATTACAGTATCTGTCTGTCTGCCAATGATTATTAGCACATCGTGAAATGCCTACGCACTTCGTGAAATGCGCCATTACGCTATGTGTCTACGACGTATACAGTTTCACTGCAATTCTAGCAGTATTCTATATCATCGGTAGGATGCACAAATGGCATCTATCCTTTCCTTCTATTTCTATATTCACTTGCAAATTAAAGTTTTTTGAAGTCAAAAGTCGTTATTATTTTTGTTCTACTTTATAATTAACATGTTACTTTAGCACGTCAGTATTCTATGCTTTAGCATTAATCAAATGATAAACACGCCATCATTTAGTATGCCAGCAATAATGAAGTTCCTAAAATATTGTTATGGTAACAGATGAGTATGTTTCAATTATGACGAATCAGGAATTAAAAGTAGACGTAAACTAGGTACCTGCTCAAGTAAAACGTACTTGACAGAGGCAATAATGGTTATGTACGGGGAATATGGTAAAAATGCTTGGTATTGTCATGTAATCAAAGAGTATGGTATAATAATAAATAAGCAATAAACAAAGAAACGTAAATGGAAATGGATCAGGGTAGCTATTTCCATTATCAAAACGAAGAAATGATATCATGCGATTGCATGCTAAACAGTGACAGCACTATACCAACGCGATAGCATTCTCTGTTTAACACGTTATTCCATGATATCATTTCATCGTTTTGAGGACAGTAATAGCTATTGAGGTTAATAATAGTCAGTAATAGACATTGGAATTGGAAGACACTGTGGGCTAAAGACATTGCGGAAAAATGGATGAAGACGGATGACCAAAAGATCCTAACTAAGAATATTAAACCCAGACCAGGATTAATAGAGTTGTCAAGCAAGATGGTGCCACCGGTATTAAGAATCAACGATGAAAAAATTAATTCCACGACATGACTCACTCTACCATAATCCCGGTTGAGCTTTAAATATCCGCTGATGAAAGATTAATGCCAATCTGAAAACATCAACACAACTTACTAGCCGTATACGCCTGCTTGATGACCTGGATCTCGTGGTTGGACATGGTGCACATGACTTCGATGAGCACGTCCTCATCAGTTCCTATGCCCGATGTGGCGTCGTGCAGTTCCTTCGCGTAGAACTGCGGCAGTGGGGTCATGAGAGCCACAAGCAAGTCCTCGAATTTGCCGGTGGTCTCGCTCTTCAGGTCTGAGATCAAGTCCTGGTGGAATTGATATTTAGGTTAGCTTTATGATTAAATTGCTATGTTGTCATAAAGTAATAAATTAGCAAGTAGACGTTACGTGGGGCGGTCCAAAAATTGTTAGTCAACGGCTTGTTATCAACCTCATTATTTTACATTTATTATCCCTTGGAGGCAAATTTTATTACAAACTCCTTGGCCAAATATGCCAAATAACACGGGCTGGAGAACTTTAGTTATTTTTTAATTATTTGTTAAAAACATGTCTGTCACTTTTCAATCGCTACAACGCGTGAAGCATTTCGTGCTATGATCTATTATTATTTTAAACGAGGGTTAACATATAAGGAAACACATGAAAATGTAATCAGTAATATTTCTTTTATTTTCTATTTGACTATGAATGAATGGACCGCCTCTCGTATATGGACTAACTCAATTCGTAAGATACAGTTTTGCCTATGGCAACTACTTACGCGAATAGAAATGAAATGTATTAGTTTTGCTATAAAATTTATTGTTCCTTTATTATTTTACGGCATAGTATCCACCGCTTGAAATGAGGGAAAATCTTGTATCACTTTATTGTTACTAAGTTCTATTGGGATATTACTACACAAAATAGACGCTACAAAAACTATTTTAAGTATATACAATAGGTATAAAAGAAAGTGAACTATTTACTAACTCTTGAATGCTTGCCAACCATCTCATTTTTAGACGAGTAGCTTTTATTTTATCTCCAGACCTAGATGTTTTTTGAAATTCGAGTTTTTTACCCTGTAGATATTCTTTTAATTAAGTACATAACTGTTACAGAATGTTCTGTGTTAGCGGTATTACAGCTCCATTATTAAGGTTACTATACCAAGGGCAAAATTACCACACCCACACGGTCGATTAAAACCATAATTTACAACCAATACTAAATTGTAGGTAGGTACAATTAATTTGCTAAGTACTCGCATATTTTATTTGGACACATATATCACATTTTTCAATGTACATTTATCTATATATTAATTGTGTCTACTGTATACAAGTAATATTATCATGATGGATGGAGATCCTTATCATAGGCATGTCATAAAATAGTAAACAAAAGGAGGCCTGACGAAATTATTAACGCCTTACTGCGTGTAAGTGTAACATGGTAACATCCCGAGATTAGAATAGATAAAAGCTATATCACTATACAGAATATCTAATGGTACCACTGTCACATGAAAAGTAATATGAATAATATTGATTCGTGGCTGCGTCATGGCTGTGTTTTGCCCAATACACTTGTGAATTGCTATTTGAGGAGCTCGTAGCCTAGTTGCGAGCACGGTCCGAAACTGATCGTGCAGGTTAAGCGACGTTGGCGTGGTCGGTACCAGGTTGGGTGACCGCTTGTGGCATATTTCACCTGAGCTCCTCCGTGAGCCTTCGACAGCAGTCGTTAAGCCATGTCAGAGGCCTACGGGCGGCCGGAACAACTCTGACTAATAGGTTGGCCACTAACCACACCATAAGCAAGCAATGGTTATTTGTTTGAAAGACCTTGATTCTTGATCTTCAGTTTGCAATATTTGGATGGGCTATTGAACTATTCAAACTCTAAAGAAGTAGGAAATATGATTTTACTTGTTTTTTTTACATTATGAATTGTAATTTGACAGTTAGAGATAAAGATAATCTTGAATGATAGATTAATTATTTGTTGTCAAATACCAAAATTATCTACTTAGATAGGGAACTACAATAATTTGTCATGTAAACAATATTACAATAACAACTCAAAATTATTGAAGAACAAATCAATCAAATCAGAACGCGACGTAGTGGCCAGGATACCGTACTTCAAGGTAAGATCGATTCCAGACAAAATCATGAGTTGAGTGAGTTTTCGAAGGCTACACATATGTAACAGTGAAGAAAAACATAAGTAAACCTGCACACTGAGATAAACAATGTGTGAAATGGGGAATGCAATGGCAAACCACCTCATTCATTTTTAACAAGTTGTTCCATGTGGTTATAATTCCTGAGAATGATGCTGGCTGCGAACATATGTCACTGGGTGCTGGCCCTCATTGGGTGATGGATGAGATTAGAAGCTATAACACTACCAATTATCCATTGTTACTAATTTCTTGTCGATAATGAACAGGGGTGAATCCAGAAAAAATTAGAGGGGTAGGGCATTGGTTACCGAAATCAGAAAATAGTACTAAAAATGGTCAAGGGCGAGTTGAGCCTCGCGCCCTATACGAATCTAACAGGTTTTAGGACGTGCCATGGCCCCCACCCCTAGTCCCTACCCTGGCCGCCACTGATTATCGAAACATCCAAATTATAATTATTAATTTACTCATGTCATGACCCATGCTATTGTCATTTGCTATTGTTATTGCCCAACTATTTCTAATCTTACCTTGCCATAAAGCGTCTTGAACTCATATGCTATACGTAGTCGCTGCTCGTTGCTCCTGCGTGTCAACACCTGGATGATTGCCTTCTCGTCCGTGCCAAAGCCTTTCATGGCCTTACGGAGCACCGCCGCGTCATCGCGAGGGTCGAAAGGGTTCGCCGGCATCACCGTGGGTTTGGACTGGAAAATTAAAGCTTGTGTAAGTATTGGTAAAATATTACCTACAAAGCCATAGTAGGCTCTTTGGTATCGGAAGCCAAGCTCCACTTCGGGTCGCTGCGCTAGCGGAGTAAGTAAGTAAGCAATAGTAAGTTATGGTGGAGCTATTACAACTCCTATTAACAGTTAAAAAAATTAAAATATCGCCCATTAACTCACTCGCCCATCTACCAGAAACACATATTAGTTTCATATGATATGAAGATCGATTTTGGGTTGGATCTTATGATGAACTCGGTTCCTCTGTCTACCTACCTATGCTTGGGTTGGATCTCCCAGTCCTCTAATTGATACAATTATTTCTCTATGTTATTCTATTTGTAGTAACAATGATCCTGGTGTATCTTTTGCATATGTAAGTAAAACAATTTAATTTATCTGAAGTGAGAGTTTTAATCAATGAGCAGCGCACATGTAGGCAGCTGATATAGTTGTAAAGAAATACTAATAATGCTAGCATCAGTATTCAGTACAATGCAATGTAGTTAAGGCAACATAACACATGTATTCTTAATAATACAATTGCAACTCTTTATAAATTCATATGGTTATCAAAACTACAAAGATAAAAAGCACATGAATACCGTATAGCGCCGCGATTTGAACCCACGTCGTATACCAATTGACGATCTATAGGCACTGCGCATACTTGAATTTGATGTTACAGAGGACATATTAATAACTCAATAAAAAAACAAAAAACAATGGCAAAACATCTAAACAACACAGTTACATCACTAAAAACACCATAACACTGTAAATTATATGAAGTGTGGTGTAAATGTGGATACAAAGGTGTTTGAGCACACTACATCCATTGTCGTGGGGAGCAATGCCAAGACTGAGTGGTGGTTATTGTGATAAATGTACTGGTGACTTGGAGCGAGAGCATAACAATGTAATTGCTGCAAACTGTTCCTTGAATAGAGCCACTGGCTGTAGGTACGCAGTGTTAGAATCTAGTTGTATGAAGCAAATTTAGAGTGATACGCATCATAGAAATGTATAAGAAATGAGTAATTTTTAATTGAAATTAAATATCTTGTTACTACATGGTATTCATAGGTACAAAGCAAAAAGACAGCCAAATTGCATAGGGGAAAAATAAAATTAGTAGGTATGAAAATACATTTTTAATACTGATTAGCATGCACTTATTGAAATATTGATTAAACCTAGTAGAGGTTGAATAGTGCATTCAGTTTTACATTGACAAATTATTAATTGTAACCATACAAAAACTAACAAAACAAGAGTTTAGAAAATAAATAAAAGCCAAGCACAAATAAATTATTAGGTACAAAGAAGCCATGTTTTGCTTATCACAATAAATATGTAATTATGAAAAATGTGTTATGTGTATTAGATGACTTTATGAATGAATTATCCAAAATATTTACATGATGATGAAAGATCACACAGAAATAATAGTCAAGTTCAACATACCTTTAGCATGCTGGGTACATGTTCTGATGAGACATTATAGGCCTGATGGCATTGCACATTGGCTTGATTTTGTGGTGGATACCCTTGGTACTGATTTGATTGCTGATAGCTTTGTTTTGCCTGTGGGTACCCTGCACCCGGTTGTGGATAGCCAGTTTGAGCAGGTCGTGATGGATACTCTTGAGCAGAGTTTGGCTGGGGATAACCCTGAGCAGAATTTGGCTGACGATAGCTTTGAGCAGAATTTGGCTGGCGGTAGCTCTGGGCAGAATTTGACTGGCTGTAGCTCTGAGCAGAATTAGGCTGGCGGTAGCTCTCGGCAGAATTTGGCTGGCGGTAGCTCTCAGCAGAATTTGGTTGAGGATTATGCTGGGCAGAATTTGATTGAGGATAGCCTTGGCTAGTCGGATACCCAGAGCTCGGTTGGGGATAACCTGAACTAGGTTGGGAATACCCTTGGGATTGTTGTGGATAACCTGTTGGTGCACTAGGATATCCCGGCTGGGCTGCTGGGTACCCCATAGTGGGAAAACCAGGCATAGGCATGGGGTTTCCGAACGATTGTGGGGCAGAGTTGCAAAATCCAATATTGTGCAAGTATTGCTGTTGCGGATATCCTGATTGGCCCTTAAAATGAAATGAAAATGTAATCAGTGATAAATTGAATACTAACTGAAACACAGAACTAGTTTACGAGCTTATTGTGATAAACAAAACGAGGACATAGACATAGCTCCCTAGGTTTATGCTACTTATGTATAAAAATGATGTCTGTATTATACACTACAAACATTGGACATGCAGGTCTCAAAAATAGTTAGCTACTCTTTTACATTCCTAAACAAAAAATGGGATGCTATTTAAGGGATATTTTAAAAAGTAGGCACTCACTTGTTGGTAGGGATTCATGTTGTAATTAGAAAGTTTTCTCGATGTAAGTAGCGCCTCGCACTCTCCAACCGATTGAATAGGTTGGTTTACTGATGTTGATCAAACTGATACTGTTTCACCACTTGCACTACACTGATAAATAAAGGTAGCTGATGACGCAGAAAAACACACCAGATTAGTAATGACACCCTACGTTTTTGTTCTGGGAAAATACGTAAAAAATTCAGTAGACAGCCGATAACAACAGGCCACGCACGCACTAATTTGATGACACATACTGTGAGTGTTGCCAATCGCCAATCTCAAATTCAGCAAATCTGTAACCTAGGGTATAGTTCCAAAACCATTTTCACTTTGTCGGGTAATAATTGCCGAGTGATGTTAGTGTTTTGGAATCGATAATTATTACCCGACAAATTGCACTCATTGCCCAAAGTAGTTTTGGAATCGGCACTATTTCAACTATCAGGAGGCCAATTCTCACGAAGTAATAAATATCACAATCGATAAATATCGAAAAAAATGGAGTCCTAACTAATCGATATGCAACGAGTGGTCCTTAGCAGTCGATATTTTACGTAATATTTATAGTCGACATGTGAGGTGGGATAAATATCCCGTTTTTGAATATTGGTCTCCAGACAATGAGTACCGTCGGAGAAGACTAGTACTTCACGGGGCCGGTTCCGGCCCCGTTTCGGTTGGCTGAATTCAACCATGTAGCACTGATTTCCAGTGGGAAGAGGGGGCAAAGTGCATGTGATTGGTTGCAGCAAACTGAAACGGAACTGGACCTGATGAAATCTAGCCTAATTTAATTATGACCTGTTTTAGAACGGTTTCCTAATGAGAGTCCGACAAGATCTGCAAGTCAGGAATGGCTCGGTAGAACTTTGAATGCTATTAGTTAAATTCGATACAAATATTATTATCAAATATTTTACTAACCCGGGAATCGGGAGTGTTTTTCAATCCGGCTAAATATAGTCAGTTTTACCAATAGAGGTACCAATAGAATGTCCTTTTTAATATATAATATTTGATTTCTGTGGTTTTACCAAGTATTAACTTAGAACCAAGTTAATACTTGGTAAAACCACAGAAATCAAATATTATATATGTTGCTATCCATGAGCACGAATTACTACGCATTGCGTAGTAATTCGTGCTCATGGATAGCAACATAGATACAGTGCGACAAGGATCTTTTGGCGCATAGGTGACAATTTATTGGTATCATTTTTTTGTATAGCGAACTGTCATGAAGTGTCGTTTGTATAAGGATGGTGGCGTTAGTTCAAAGATCCTTGTCGCACTGTATCTATGTTGCTATCCATGAGCACGAATTACTACGGTTATTATAATTATATAATAACTTGGAACCAAGTTAATATTGGTAAAACCACAGCAATCTTGCCAAGCGCACACGAGGCGAGGCGAGCGGGAGTGTGGATGGTCCGCTCGTGTCACCTCGCGTCGCCTCGGCCCGCCTCGCCTGCGCTCGGTTTTTCGTGCAAAGATCAAAGGCGCGAGTGGCAAGCGCGAACCGACGCGAGCGGACCACCCACACTCCCGCTCGCCTCGACTCCTGTCGTATTTTTAGCACGGCGAAAATAAATAGATACCGAAAATTTAATTTAAATTTAAAGTTATGAATAGTCTATTGACTGAAGAAATTATATTGAATTAGTTTGGTCAGATAAAAATTAAATAATAGATTCGACACAGATGATGGGATGATGAAGTTAGAAAGTTAGGACTCCTTGTACAGTGCGCCTTTATAAACAACATTTTTTTAAAATGCGTGAGACTCGCCGTGCGCGAGGCTAGCATGTCTCCAAGATGTGAGATACAACTAAAAAGTACTATAAAAAATACTATAAAGTAATTTCAGTACCAATAATATGTATCTCAAACGATGTTGTGCTAATATTTTTATACCTAATAAATTTTCTTTGATAATCATTAATCACGCATTATATTATAACTTTATAACAAATAAATTCTTTCAGAGACCTCAATTTTAATGGATGTGTCCATTATTCAAGAAATTGTCTTGGCTATTTTTCCAATGATAAGTTTTTCCAGCCTTCTGGGTAAAAAAGGACAAATTTTGTAAAATCATGAAGAACGGAGGGACGCGCTACAAATAGGACGGAAACCCATCCTAAAAAGGACGGTCTGGCAACACTGGAGCATACACATAGTGTGGACGGACGGGTGTGCGCTTGTGGCCGCTCGCCTTGGCATCGCTTGCCCGAGCGCCTTGTCCACTAGCGCAATATATCAGGCTTATATGAATACTTACGCCATGCCCATGCGCCAACAAAAGCGCCAACCTTTGCACCAAGAACGACTCCCCAAAATTCTGGGAATTCTGACGTGGTACGGGATTTTTATTTGGAGAATGGCTACGTGCGGGTATTTTGCAGATTATTTATAGTCCTTCATCCCATACACATGTATTCTATTATCAGGTGAATGGTCTAGTGCTAAACGTGGAGAAAAACTGTTTTATGCATTGCAGCCTGGGCGGACGAGCCTCGACCCCGATAGTCGTGCGAGCCGGAGCAGTGAGCATACAGCTGGTGTCCTCCACCAAGTTACTTTGCTTCGAGATCGACAGCTCGCTCCTGTGGGAGCGGCACTTGGATGGGCTGTGCGCGCGGCTGTACCGGGCGTACTTCGCGCTGCGCCGGCTCGCTGCGGCGGTGGCGAGTGATACCGTCAGCTTCTCGCGACGGTTCACGCCGCGTCGTCGTGTCGTACGAGTACGTACAGTCAGCGTCAGATAGATGTTAGCGTCCAAGGTAATCAAAACCATCAAAACAATTTTATCTGCGCAGTCAGAATTATCATATTGTTGTAAGCACCCAAAGTGGTCAATATAATCTGAGCAACATAATCTCCACTATTATGTACGCAGCCTGGGTGTTCATTATTATGTTGACGGGCAAATTGTTCACTATTTTGCTATTTTGGTCGATTTGAGAAAAGCACCTATGCAAGGTGCTTTACTCAAATAATGTGAGGAAATATAAAAAGAACACTACAAATACTAATTGCAAGTCGAAAGTACTAGGCGTCCATAAAAGGAAAGAAGTGGCGTTGTCAGTAAAAGCTGGTGCTGCGCGCGCTGACGGTGACGCGCGACCGGTGCAAGTAATCGAATGAAATCTCTAGTCCGCACCGCACTGCATTTTGATTGTTGTTGTTGTTTTTTTTTAAGACAAAGGGAACTGAGCCCATACAGCCATGTCTGATGTAAACAACTCTTTCAAGTCTTCATTAAAATGCTGGTGTGACACATTTCAATGCTATCTGGGAGAATCTTCCACGCTTTTGCACCATCCGAACCAAAGAAGAAGGCGTCCCGGACGCAGTATGGCTCTTCAAAGTCCAGCCAAGTACGGATCGGGCTGCAGCGTCTTATTTGACTTTACTTCACTGTCCCACACATTAATCACATTTTGTAGACGTTCTTCGAATAAAAAACAGCATTCTTACTTGAAAAGCACTACTGTAAAACAATTTGCAAGACAACGAAAAAAAGCTGGTGTGGACGCGACAAAAGCGCGGGAGAAAACTCACTGCATTTTGATGTAACAATTCGAATTTTAAAAAGTAAAAAACAAAAGACGAGAGGATTCCTGGCCTTAGCCCGGTAAGGATGTATGAAAATCCATACCCGTCGCCAATTTTAAAAAAAAAGTATTTGGCTTCGAGACAGGAAGTATGTACTTCCCTGGCTCAAAATTCGATTGTATTGAGCACATTTCCGAGCATCTTTGAGAAAAGTCTTATCGACACTTTAGGTATAAACTTTAAATAAAACTATTCTTCTTCGTCGCTATTATTAGGTAGTAATTAATTATGATATTCATGTACTACCGTTATTACATGATGAATTAATTTATTCTTCACGAATGAAACTTATCGCATCTGATGAGATTTTAATATTTCACAAGAACTTCAATACATCCGTCGTGACACAGTAGTTAGATATTTAGACGACATGATGATTTGATAAAGGAAACAAAAATAGCAAATAACTAGGTACCTATGTAGTGATACCGAATGATTTCCTAAACGATCATCATTACAGAAAATAGCCATAAATAAACATATTCGTGTTTCAATGAACATGAATGACGTAGCGATTTTGCTTACTCCATTCCAATTATGGGGTGTATTAACTGACTGAATTCAGTATACCCTTGTTTATGTGTGTACGAATGTGATAAGGATAGAGAGAGTGTGAAATGAATGGGAATTGAAATACCAGTATTACGCTAGAAAATGCGAACTTGAATTTGCATATCGTATTCTTATATTACTCGTATAAGTTACTCTAAAAACTAACGAGCAACTAAGGCGCGAGGGGGGGGGGGTTAATATAGGAAACTGTCAATTTTGGGAAGAAGGGGGGTGGGGGGTAGTTCAACTCAGCACGTGCTCCGACATAATGCTGTATGCCTTCTTGACATTGTCCGAGATGTCTTCTGCCGGCTTGTTGTTGACCACAAGCCAGGTGCTGCCGCTTTCTCCCTTCTTGAATGCTTCCAAAAGGCCCCGAGCTGCTGACTCTGCACTGTACGTAAAGAAACGTTAGGCTAGATAAAAGAAAATTTTAACTTATAATACGAGTACCTATTACGGAATGCGCACAAATCTCCTTATGGGAATGAAAGAACCTACCATTTTATCGAAACCTGAACACTGTTATTTCTGCCGGATCCTTGCAAGAAACGTCCTAAATGTTAAGTCTCGTGTCATCTCCATCTAGACCTGTGGCGTAGAAAGGGATAGGTAGCATGTGTTTTATGAAAACTTTCGAAGACTTACGTACATTTACCGACTGCTCTAACGGTGAAGGAAAACACCGAGAGAAAACATGCACACTGAGGTAACCAGTGTGTAAAATGGGGTAGGCACAAAAGATCCGCGACGGTCGAAGTGCCGCTGGGTTATTCCCGGCCCCCTATCATAAGATAAGAATAATGAAGACTTTTCGTGCAACTAACGACTAAGACGGTTAGGGACTTACTCGTACATGGCGGTTGTATTCTCGAAAGTTTTAAAATAAAATAAGGTGGAGAAAATGTGTCTCTTAGAAATTTTGCAACTATTACTCTGCGGTCACATATTTGTGAATAGTTTGAATTCGAGCAAGGGAAATAATTACCGCTAAAATTCTTCAAGACCAACACTTAAAATTAACTAACCTTTCATGCCATATTTTGTCCTGACATACTGAAAATATCTTCCGGTATCTACTACGTATCTACTATAGATACTTTATATCTATAGTGGTGCTGGTGTCTTCATCTACTTACCTTTGTTTTGGGAAGCTATTGATGGTTTTCGCCAATTGCTCATCAATGTCCTTGTCGAAACTTCCTAAGCAAGCAGCACTTATGAGCGCTGTGTCTGTGGCTCCGAAGCAGATAGTCACCACGCGAACTCCAGTCCGGGAGTAGTACTTATCCATCTAGAAATAAACAAGTACCTACCTACATAAGTCTTTCAGGTGGTATGCGGAGTGAGCCTGGGTGGTACTTTTACCTATTTTTGCGTAAAGCAACAATATAATATATTTCTGTGTTTCTGTTTTGAAGGGTAAGATAACCAGCGTAATTACGCTTACCATCGGCGCACTCACTCAGATGTGAGCAGGGCATCGAAAATCGTCTATTAACATTATAGTGAAGTGAGATATCTATGTCTATGGAGGTGAACGTCTGTGGCCTAGTGGCTATGACACCGGACCCCCATGCCGGAGGTCCGGGTTCGAAACCATGCCATGTACCAATGAGTTTTTCGGATTTTTTCCAAGACTTATGTACATTTACTGACCGACTGCTCTAACGGTGAAGGAAAACATCGTGAGAGGAAACCTGCATGTCTAATGAAATAAAAAAATCCAAAGGCGTGTGAAATCCAAAAAACAGCACTGAACCCGCTCGGTGGATCGCTTGGTGGTGGTGGCCAATAACCCCCTTGTGCAAGGGGAGGCCTGTGCCCCAACAGTGGGGACATTAATAGGCTGCTGATGATGATAATGAGATGTCTATGGGCGACGGTGACGGTGGCGGCGTTTTGTTCGTCTGCAGATACAATAAAAAAGTACCTTTGAAGAGAATGTAAATTAACGCAATTGAAATACATCCTTTTCACCCTGGAATTTATACTTCGCTAGTAAGGTTCATTAAAATACTGTATTATAGAAAGATACACAAATAAAATATAAATAAATCTAGACACGTTGTGTTTCTGGTTTTCAGGTGCTACGAGGCTACGAAAGCTGTTACGCCGGTCTTGCTACGGCCTAGAGGATATGATACGATATCAAATTTCATTTATGTGTAGTCGCACATAATCGCTAAATAGATGTACTTAGCGAATACGGTGTTATCCTAATTTTTTTAAATTCTATAACTCACATGGACATACTAAAGAAGGATCTAAGAACAGTTTTTCGATATCCCAACTAACATCAGAGATATTAATGGTTGAAGTTAGTATTGGATAGTAGTCTGTCCCTTTCTAGCAAAACAGTCCTTTATATGCAGCCAGGACTAGCTTGTATGGCGCTAGAGAACAGTTACGTCATAAAATTTATTGTCGTTTCTTTCTACCTTTCTGATTTTTGATTGCCTGTAGCTATTTTATTTTTCAACGAATTTTACTTCTGGTTTCACATTTGACCATCAATTTCTTATTTTTTCTTATATGCCTATTTCTTAATTTTTAAGAAAAATTTAGTATTTGATACTTGGAAACTACCCTATTTCTCCACTTTGGGATCTCTTGATAAACGAATGGTAAGTATATTGGTAAGTAAGATTTAAAAGTTCGATAAGGAGCGCCTTCTGATTATAGAATAGCACCCCTGATTCTGTCGTAGGAACTAATTTATAAATATTATCTTCAGGCTATTAATAACAGAAATCGAAATCCAACCTTACTCTTAATGTTGTAATAGATACTTACACCGATGCAGTTGCTGAACTGCAAGACTGCACTCTTGGTTCCCCAGTAGATAGGCATGTCTGGAAATTGAGTAAGGCCCGCGATTGACGAAACGTTGATCACAGTGCCACCTCTGCCACCCTGATCCTTACGCATCACTTCTAAGGCCTTTATTGTTCCTGTGACTACGGCGGTCTGGAAAAGTTAGTTGTCACAAAGTAAAATCTTGGAGACAGTTAAGTCTTCATTAAAATACAGCTATCAATTTCTACGCCATAGCTCTAGGGGTCGTCTGCTCTCCATAAACATCAATTTAAAAAAATCAGTGACTGAAAGGAAGTTAGAACTTAACTTATAAGTATTATAACTTACCACATTCACTTCGATTTCTTTTTTATACGAACGCAAACTATCATTCATGATACCAGCATTGTTTATTACCACGTCGATATAACAGTATTCTTTCGCGACAGATTTGAAGACCCCGAAAAGCTTGTCATCATTAGTGACATCGACTTTGTAGAACTTCACTTTATTAGCGCCATATTTTGCATTCAACGTATTTTGTAGCGTTATTCCGGCGTCTTGTGCAATATCCAGGATGGCTACGTGCTGGAAAAGCCAAGAGTATGGTGGTTAACATATCAGGCTATAAATTATGACACTTGACTGAATTCAGTCAGTCAACGATTTAAACCTAAAAACAGGCTGCTGTTTACAGGCTGTAAGTCGGAGACTAACCAAAATGCATATACACTTGTCTGAATTCAGTCAACTGTAATAAAGGCATTAGGGTTCGCTATAAGAACCACCGTGTCGAGAAGCGTTATCAATTTGACTTAATTAACCTTGGCGTTCTCCTGAAGTAAAAACCTAACAATTTCGGCTCCGATACCGCTGGCCGCTCCAGTGATGAGCACAACCTTATCCTGAACTTCGTACACCATCATGGAAATATCACAATGAAATTTAGTAGCACTTCGTTAATCACTAGGTCAGATTCGTAAATAATAATAAACGTCTACGTGTATGTACGTCAACGCCGTTGTGGAAACTCTAGACTGGTGCAAACTGAGCTCGTATAAATATATACGTTTGTATCGAGTAGATCGAGATATAATGACCCTTCTTTTGAGATAATGACAGTTTTTTGGATGTTTGCGTTTTTATTGTAAAATACTTAAATTAAATGATTCTACAATACAACAAACACAGCTATTCTAACGAGATGGTAGGATACTCGTAAACCATATATTATAGGTGATAGGATAGATCGGGGGCAATTGTAACACGGGGCAATAGTAACAGTGACAATTAAATAACTCAAGAATGTGTAAGTGCGCCAGAGTTTAGTCTTGAGACGTGCCGCAACTCTTGCATCATTCAGCCGATGGGTCACTGTAACTGGGTAACTGTAACATGGACTGGAAAAGGAATTTTCGCCCGTAAGGTAATTTTTTTTTGTCCTGGAATATTACCTTGTCACGGAAAAAAACGAAGCATCTTTTTAAAAGTCGATTTTCGCATAGGATCAAGTAAGAACCAGAGCAGGCAATTGCGTGTAATTTGTTTTGTTTCTTCGTAAAATAATGTAGAATATTTTAGTTTCTTATCAAAATGACCACTAGGGGTCAATAGTACCAATTATGATAGGGTCAGTTGTAACGTAACGTTTTATGAAAAGAGTTGAAACACGGATGAAAGAAAAATTAGTATCCCTCCCCAATGAGTTCCGCAAGAACAGGTTTTCACATATTTTGAGAGCTGGTTCAGTCGAATGCATAAGTGCATTGATGCCCCAGGGGAATAGTTTTTAGTTAACTTTGAAAAGTTGTAAGTAAACATTTCTAATATTTCTTTTATTTTCTATTTCACTAAAAATTAATGGATCGCCTTAGGTAAGTAAATATATTTTAATAAAATAATAAAAACTTGCTTCAAATCTTTCTCCAAATTCTGTACACTTATTATTCAATCAGGCATAATCATACCTATACGAATTTACATGAATTACGTTTTATTACTACTTATTACTTAAAACATTTTTTGCTGTTACAAATAGGTATTTTATTACCTGCAAACCTGCAATGTTTGTGTGTTATTAATTTTTTCTCTCCCGTATGGTAATTTGCTCAATACGAAACCACAAACCGTAACATTATGAGTGACTAATACGAAACTTTGTGACCTCTAGTGGGTTGAAGTGGGTCCAACCCTCAGCAACCACCAACCCCAACCCAAAAGCGATGTTTTTTTCGTCAATATTTATTAGTTGCACATTCTTTTCTTGTGTATTATCATGTATTATGTCGATCGTCACACAAAGAATACCTTGTCTTTGTTGCTTGCTGACTTAGTAATAACATAGAGTACCTACTATATTATACTGGGTAATTTCCTCCTTCCGTAACAGTAATACATTACGTATATATTCCTAAATATTTTTATGTGGGCAAGTGCGTAACTACTTACTATGTGATTTCTGTTACTAAGTCAGCCTGCGATTAAATAACATTTATCATAAATTCATAAATTATCTTATCTTTATTTTGCGAACGGAAACATTATTTTAGTAAATACTTATAAAATGTACTTATATATTGCAATGAAGACGGTTACATTAGCCATTAGCAAATATACTTAAATCGAATCATGGTGTACGATTTGAAAAATAAAGTGGTTTTGATCACCGGTGCTGCAGCCGGGATCGGATCTCATGCTGTCAGAATTTTGTTGCAAGAAAACGTTAAGGTTAGTTAATTCTTAACTTCTCACCAGATTTCTCCCAGTCTATCGATATGAAGACGTGTCGTAGTTTAGTCTTTCGAAGCAGCACCAACGTAGAAAACAGTGACAATGTGACATAGACAAGTACAGTAAGTTTTAATGGAAGTTGAACCTATTTGAATGAGAAAGAATAGCATCACCCCAACTCTTCCCGTGGGTATCGTACGAGACGACTTAGGGTCTACTAAGGATACTATTCTACACCTATGTCACCGTTTGGTCGTCAGCGAGATGGTGAGCGTCATGAGCACGGTGGCTAGGTAGGAAGTAAAAGGACAGCACAAGAATAAGTATGCTCCGCGTAGGCCAGCGGTGGAGCTGATGAGAGATTCTCAGGGTTTGGGCAATCAAACGACACAATGGGTGTCGGTCTTTAGTAACTATACCACATTATCTATTAAAACGGAGTAGGTAAGGAGGTAACGTCAAAAATGAGAAACAAGGAGGCAAGGTAAGGCTGTAACAAAATTAAAAGATATATAAATGAGTCACTAGGTAGAAATTGGTGGGATGTAGATGAGGGGATGAAAGGGAGACACTTACGCCACGTAACGGGCGCTTGTAAACGCAGATATCCACATAATTTTAGTAAAAAGCAATGACTGGGAGTCGTGGTGATCTGGTGAGGGTGATGATGTGACTGATCGTAAAAACAAAGGGTGGATTATGAACTGAAACGTGATTGAAATTTGGAACTAAAAGCGGCCAGGAAGTGTTATGTAGACATAGAAGGTGGAATATAGGCGGGTGGACGAAGGAGGTGGAATTTAAGCGGGTGGACAAGGAGGACATCGTTACACCTAGTAGACGGCGACAGACTAGCCTACCTAACCTATCACGTTTGTCCACCAAATATTACGGCTACCAAGTGGGAACTACCTATGATGAAGGTGGTTTCTCTGTCTACCCCCTCGGGGATTATGGACGTGAGAGTTGTGCTAATGGACCTATAGGACGCCACCTGCCGACCTTACCCTTTTGGCCTTAGGTCATTTAATTTCGATTCGTCCAACCAAAGATACCTATACAAACAAGAAGATCGTCCTGAGTTACTTTCAATTGATTCTATCATATTCATAGAGAAATGTACGTTACATTTCTCTTTCTCTGGAAATGAAATATAATTAAATGACCGGAGTGATTTCAACTTTACGCCACATTAACCCGAGGATTAAATTTTTCAGCATGTCGGGTTTCTCGATGTGGATGAAGCAGCTGGAAATGCTCTACAATCAGAATTGAACTCCAAGTATGGTGACAACAAAGTTAAATTCTTTAATTGCGACGTCACTAATGATGATCAGCTGTTTGGAGCTTTCAAGTCAACTATTGATGAACATGGGTACATTGATGTGGTTATCAATAATGCCGCTATTTTTAATGATAATTTACAGTCGTACAAAAAAGAAATAGAAGTAAATGTGGTAAGATAATATTATTTTGTTTATTAGCGACCTCTAGTGATTTACGAGTACAAATTGCTCATTTAGAGATTTGAATGTAATTTGAATTCTCGACATTTTTACACTGGGATATTTCGTAACGAATCGGACCTGTGATCTTCGTGCCATGGATTATGGGTACTGTACATATTCGGGTCGACACTTGCCGATACAATTTATAGTTTGACGATTACTTATTGTCGGACCTAACTAGCTTGGCCGATTATTTGATGAGAAAATATTTTTATGGTTTGCTAATTTTCAGACGGCTGTTGTTACAAGCTCACTAAAAGCGTTGGAACTGATGCGAAAAGATCAGGGTGGAAAAGGTGGTGCCATAATTAACGTTTCTTCTGTCGGTGCACTTCACCAGTCTCACGTGATGCCAATATACTGTAGCACTAAGTCTGCGGTATTGTATTTCAGCAATTGTCTTGGCGTACGTACAAATTATTATGCAATTTCTCAGGAGATATTGTTTGTGTATGGTCAAAACTGTATTCGGTCAAAATACCCTTTTTCTTAAAGATATGTTTATTTGGTCATCTATCAGTTTACAATATAAATCGATTTTTTTGGCACGAGTCAGGAATATGCGCATCGGAATTTTCGACCTAATTCCAGCATCTCCATTCCGCCTTCGGACTACCAGGCGCGGGGAGGGGTTCCATCCTTATGTTGTTGATATCCCATCTGCTCGTACGAAGCGATTTGCTTCTTCGTTCATTATGCGAACGGCTAAAGAATGGAACAGCCTGCCGGCGTCTGTATTTCCCGAAACCTACAACCTTGGGATCTTCAAGGCCAGAGTGAATAGGCATTTACTGGACCCGCATGCTCCATCGTCGACCTCATCGTCGCTTACCATCAGGCGAGATCGAGGTCAAATGCGGGTTTAGTAGTAAATAAAAAAATACATCAGTTGTTTGCGATTCTAACCGATGCTATGGGTGAGGGAATACTATTACCGGAATCGCTACTGCCCTGTGATACGGGTACAGGTTTCAAGATTTGATGGTGATGACTTCCTCTATTTCCCCATCAGGGACATAATAGAGAGAGGGAGTCAGGGTATTGTTCTATTTACTAATTTGTGATGTTTTCAATAAAGATTATTATTATTTTATTTTCTAGCCTGTTAGGTTGTCTCCCATTTCTGGGGTCATTATTTTTTATATTTTTTAATCAAAATCAACTTCAGTTTCATTTTAACTTATAATGTGCTGTATTGATTGCAGCTAGACGAATACTACTCAAAAACTGGTGTTCGGTTGGTGACAGTCTGTTTTGGCCTCACAGACACGTCTATTATTAGCAAAGAAAAAATGGGCCACTTTGACCAAGAAATCTTATCCGGATTCGAAAGCGTAATATCTGGTTTTAAATCACAAACGTAAGTAACTACATACATAAATGACGATAGGTTATTTGAAAAGAGGGGCCAACTGAAAATCAGCGCTGTGGCTTGCCTCAGAATTATGCTGACCTGGTGTACCCTTTATGGCACTGTACCACACCGGATGTTTTGTGCTGCATGTATTAATCTTTGTATACTTCTGTATTGTGTTCTATATTTTGGTGTTTACAGTGCTAAATAAACGATTTCAATTTCAATTTATTATACATTAATTTATGTTTATGTTTGGGTTAGAATTTTCTTAGAAACTTAAATACTCTATACAATTATAATTAATTAATTATTATATCTAATTTGATACTCTATATTTATACAAGTCTTTGATGCAACGTATCTAAACTTTTAGGCTAGATATCTAGAACACATACTTCCTTAGCATTATCATTAGCGAATGCGACACAAGAACAAGAACGTATTATATTTGACTGAATTCAGTCTAAATGAGTCTCAAATGTAATTCAGTACGGCCAATCTGCAATTTACACTTTTTAAACAGAAGTATGTTTAATCGTAAATAAAAAAATCGGCCAAGTGCGAGTCGGACTCGCGCACCAAGGGTTCCGTTTTCAGATAAAATATGAAATGAAATGAAAATGAAATGAAATGAATTTTTATTTGCAAGAATATACGTTATGAAGGATCTTAAAATTACATAGGTAGCTCCAGTATATCCTACCACATTGTGGTGTGCAAATTTATAGAGTAGATAAAATAAAATTAAAAAATAATTGATACGAAGCTAACTAATACGCTTTAGATTACAAGAACTATTTACTAAGTACTAACTTTGTGTTCAAAAAATTCCTTAACACTGTAGAAGCTATTATTCATTAGTAGGTACCTAGTTTTTCCTTGGAATAGATGTGGGCAAGCAAGTTCTATAACTGTACCAAATTTCAGCTCGACAGCTTCAATAGTTTCTGAGAAAAACAGCTGTGACATACGGACAGACGGACAGACACATAAGGGTCCCTTTTTTACCATTTTGGTACGGAAAACTAAAAAGTCTAAGCGCTATATTGCGAAAATAACGTACTACGTTTACGTTCTGCGTCTGTAAATTCTGTTGTTTATACAGGGCTGAGTCTGCGGCGCAAGGATTGGTGGACGCGTGCAAACTGGGTGAAAGCAGCAGTACTTGGACGGTCACAAACGGGCAACCAGCGAGAGACATCACCGAAACCGTTACAAAGGCATACGCACTAATGGCCCAGCATGTGTATGAATGAAATAAAGTTTAATGTCTAAACTTGGTTGCTATTGGTTTAATTCGCAATACACTGTTGAGATATCATACAATACAAACACAAATATACTTTATAGCACACCCGGGACAAAAACAAAACATACAACATAAAGAGAGGTACAATACAATGTGCAGAAGGCGGCCTTATCGCTTTAAGCGATATCTTCCAGGCAACCTTGTGGTAATAGAAAAATCATATGATACATAATAAACGGGTGCAAAAGGCGTGTGAAATAGATACTACCCTCAAATAAATAAAGAATGCGAACCTTTGCAAGCTGCAACGCAGTAGTAATAATATTACGTAAATACTATAATATATAAATAAATAAATAAAAATAAAAATAAAATAAAAATAAAAATAAAAAAGCCTTTTATTTCCTACTATGTACATAATTTAACTTTTAAGTATAATATATTTAAGTATGAAATTTATTTATTTTATGTATGGCAGGAACCCCTCTCAGGTGAAGGCCTCCTCCAAGGATTGCCATTTGTCACGATCTTGAGCTATTTGATGCCATTGTGGTCCCGCAATTTTTTTGATGTCGTCTTCCCAGCGTGTAAAGGGTCTTCCTCTATTGCGCTTTCCTGGTGGACCTTTCCACATTGTAACCGTCTTGGTCCATCTTTTGTCTTTTAGTCGTGCAACATGGCCGGCCCATTTCCACTTTAATGTTTGTGCATGTTTAAGAGCGTCTATTGTTTTTGTTTCTGATCTGATTTTTGTATGTCGAATCTTTTGTATTTTCTTTATATTTAGCATACTGCGTTCCATTCCTCTCTGGCAAGTGTTAATTTTGTCTTTTATTCTTTTTGTGAATTTCCACGACTGGCAGGCATATGTTAGGCATGGGATAAGGCACGAGTCCATAACTTTCTTTTTTAGTTTTATTGGCATATTGCTTTTAAATACTTCTTTTAAACTCCAGTATTTGTTCCACGTATTTTTTACTCTTCTTTCCACTTCTAGTTCATTGCTGTCTCTGTTGAATCCAATTTGTTTCCCTAAATACATATATTGCTCTACGTATTCTATCGGTTCGTTGTCAATTTTTATGTTTCTTTTCGTGTTATTGGTCATAATTTTTGTTTTTGTGATATTCATTTCTAGACCTACTTGTCTGCTGACCTTATGAAGTGTTTCTATTTGGTATTGTAGTTGTGAGCTGGTTTCTGATAGTAAGACGAGGTCGTCTGCGAATCTTAGGTGGTTTATATATTTGCCTTGTATAAATAAGCCTTGATTTTTCCAGTCTAGTTTGCTCATGATGGATTCTAATATCGCAATAAAGATTTTTGGGGATAGAGGGTCGCCTTGCCTCACTCCTCTTTTTACAGGAAAGCTTGGACCAATTGTTTCTAGCTTGACTCTGCTTGTGCTCCTGTTGTATATATTTTTTAGCACTTCTATGTATTCTGTCTCTACATTTTGAGCTTTTAGAGTTTCCCATATACACGGATGTGAAACAGTGTCGAAGGCTTTCTGGTAGTCGATGTATGCAATATAGAGAGGTCTCTGTTGTTCTTGGTATTTTTCGATTATTAGCTCTAAAGTATGTATGTGGTCGATAGTAGAGAAATTCTTTCTAAAACCAGCTTGTTCGATGGGTTGTTTTTGTTCTAGTGAAACGCTTATTCTCTGGTTTATGATGCTAGAAAAGAGTTTGTACATACTTGGTAGTAGGCTTATAGGTCTGTAGTTTCCTATGTCTTTTGGATCACCTTTTTTGTACAACAAGATAATATTGGATTCAGACCATTGTAAAGGTGTTTCAGCAGTTTCTAATATTCGATTAAATAGATGTGTCAGTGGCGCAGCCAGTTCGTTTTGGGCTGCCTTTAAGGCATCATTTGTAATGTTATCTGAGCCCGGGCTCTTATCGGATTTTAGCTTTTTTATTGCCTCAATGGTCTCTTTGCAGTCTATTGGCTCTATGTGGGGCTTAGGTTCTTTGCGCTCGATGGTTTCGGTCATATCAGAGTTACTATTGTCTGCCGTGTTTGCGCTGTATAAGTTTTTATAAAATTCTGTTGCAATGTTTATGATGTCGTTGCGGTTATATGTAGTTTCCCCTGACTTTTTTAAACCTTCGATCCATGTTTTATTTGTTCTCAGTTCTTTATATCCTTTTTTCAAACTTCCTTTCTCTTCTAGATGTTTTTTAATGATTTCATTTCTATGTTTCTTATAGTCCATTTTTATATATTTGCTTGTTAGTTTATATAGAGCTTTAAGTTCATTTTTCATAGATCGGGTTTTGTTGCTAGTTTTCTGTAGTTCTTGTCTTCTTCTTATAAGTATTTTTGTGCGTTCTGATAGTATACTGAATTCTTTATGTGTTTGTCCCGTCTTCCGTGCACATTGCAAGCTGTTATTTATAGAATTTGTTAATCTATCGTAGTAGGCTTGCACTGTCTCGTTTATGTCCCCATCGAGTAGAGCAGGTAGGTAACTTTTTTGAGTTTCTTTGTATATTAATATTTCTTCTTCTCGTTTTAGTGTACTATTTTGTTTATTCGTATATTTGACCCTGCTTTTTGTTGGTTTTGAAAGTGTTATTTTTGCTCTGAGTGGTCTGTGATCTGACGGGTAATTTAGGTTTAGTGTTTCAATATTTTGAAATAGTTGTGGTCGGTTAGACAATATATAGTCTATTTCGTTTTTGTATCCATTTGGAGAGCGCCAAGTCCATCTCCTTTTCTGATTTTTCTTGTATACGGTATTTATGATCAATAATTTGTTTTCCATTGCGAAGTCGATTAGTCTCTGGCCCCTGTCGTTTCTTTTTCCGTAACCATACTGTTTCAACACTAGATGTTCATCCGTTTGGGGCTCTCCTATTTTTGCATTCAAATCCCCCATTATTATGAGGTCTTCATATGCTATACTGATGGCGTAATTGACTGTTTTGTAGAAAAGATTGATTTCCTCTTCATCTGCTGTCTCTGTAGGGGCGTATACTTGTATAATAGTCATATTTTTTTCCGGTAAGTTTAAGTTGAGTAATGCAACTCGTTCTGAGATACCGATGTAGCTTTCCAAATGTTGTTTTAGATACTTTTTTATTATGAAGCCGACTCCATACTGGCCCGGTGTTTGGCCTGTGTAGCAAAGAATGATGTCATCGTATTCTTCTATCTTGTTTCCTAGCCGTCGAACTTCCGATATGCCAATTATATCGTATTTTATGTCCGTTAAGGCTTCTCTTAATTCAATTAATCGTTCGTATGATGATAGTGTTCTAACGTTATAGGTTGCAACGTAGAACTGGTTCTGTCTTCTTTTTCTGATTTTTGACGGTATTGTCCTTGGAGGGTTGTGGTCGTAATCTTCCTCGGTGACCAGCCGTCTTGGAAGATGTGATTCTGTGCTTTTTTGTGTTTGTTCTATTTTTTCTATTTTTTCTGAGAGAGGTGCTGCTAGTTGCTACAAATTGCTATTTCTCTTCTCTCCTTGATTTTTTTCGTTTTTATTTACTAAGAAGTTAAGTATGCCCGGCTTTACTACTCCTTCAGAGAAACTGGATGATCTTTGGGGTGTGGAGTTAGTGTATACGATTTTATTTTTCTTAGTCACTTGTGTCTTGCGGGGTGCTTCATCCTTAGTATTCAAGTTGCTTTGTGGGGAGATTGAGAGGTTCCGCTTTCGGCTGTCTTGTCTTGATTCTGTTTCTGTTTTGTTTTTTAATATTATCAGCTTGTCGTATTTAATTATAGCTTTGTTCCCTTTTTCCCACTCTAATTTTACTTGTTCTTGTAGTACTTTCCTTTTTTCTTGTATGTGTTGTGGGTAGTCTTCCTTGATATAGTAAGAGGTATTTTTCAGCGCTCTCTTCTGTTTCAAAGTCTCTATTTTTTTCCCCAGAGTTGTGAACGTTACTTTTATTGGACGAGGTTTTTCGGACTTTTTACCTAGTCTCATAACTTCTTGGATGTCGTTGTAATTCAATTTTATTGAAAGATATTTGTCTACAAATGTAATTACGTTATTTTCCAGGTTCGAATAAGAATTTTCAATTTCCTCCTCTACACCAAAAATAACTATATTTCTCTGTCTTGCCTGCTTTTCTAAAAAGTACATTCTTTGTTCCTGGTTTTCTACTCTTTCTTTTAGATTTTCATATTTTTCTTCTAATTTTTTAAATTTTTCATCCAGTATTTTGTTTATATTTTCCGTTACTTTATCCGTTACATTCTTTCCGCTCTCCATAATTGTTGTTTTTTGTTCATCAAGCTCTTTTTGAATCGCGCGGAGTGTAGCCATAACTTCTTCCATTTTTAATAAATGCCTTTATTTTTTTATTAAAAAAGATATTTTTCTACTTTGGTGTTTTCGTTACCGATGATTTATCTGAATTTGTATGACCTCTAGTGGCCTCTCGTGGCTGGTAGCGGAACTAGTTGATGTGTGACCTTGCACGATTACTAGGTAAGTCTTTTTTATAGCCTGCGATAGATGGCGCTATTTCAGAAAAGTTTTTCTGTCGAGATTTTTTAAGTTAAAATCTTTATCTGTTTTATAGGTTATGTGATGAATTTAGATTCAATCTTAACTGACCTTGGGCTGAATGTTGTTTCATTTGTCGGCATAACATCTAGTGTCCTTCTGAATCAGTTGTAGTGTGTTTGTTCCTCGAAATAATCTTCTCTTTTAACGAAATTAGCCGTTGTTGTTCTGCAGCTTTGTTGTCTAATTTGACGTTAATCCTTGATTATATTTTGAAAAACTTTTGTTGTCGCAATACTCCTTGATAGAACTGTCTTCCAAACTTCGTTTTTAACAGAAACTCGCGATTTTGTAATTTTTAAAGATATAAATTGCGGACACGATGTTAACAGTGGCACTGCAGCGCCCTCTCTATACTATAATATATACAGAAATATAATACTTATAATATAATACTTAATATATAACCAAAAATATAATAAACAAATAAATACACACATCATATGATAAAATAATAATAATAAACCTGGGCGGCCTGTACACACGTGGAGGCGAACTGTCAACCGTGAATTAAAGGCAGCAGGGTTGAGCTGGAGTGGAGCTAGGAACGTGGCACAAGACAAAGCGGCGGAGAGATCTCGTGGAGGCCCTCAGTAACTCTGGGGTACCATAGGACTACAGCAGCAGCAGCATTTGCTAAAATGAAACTGCATTAGAAAAGAAATGGTAAATATACTATCATAATAATTATCATATTCATTGTTCCTTAGAGGAGAGAGTGATTTTAACCTGAAAGAAGGAACGACGGTGGAAATAATATACCATATGGAAACAACAAGATCCCCTGAAAGAAATTTTTGGCTTCAACCCTGGCTCAATCCATTTCCTAGTACCATATACATAGAGTATAGACCATAGTACTATAGATGCAGGATTTCAGGTGTCGTGTGAGGTTTAGTGAATTCTTCTTCTTCTTAATCATATTCCGCATTGCTGAGGGTCGTGATCATTCTAAGAAATTAATCAAGAACGACTCTCTTGGCAGAATATATGGGGTGGTTTGCCATTGCTTTCCCCATAATTTAAGAGGTTTAGTGAATACAAGCCAAAAAAATAAGTACTAGTATACCCTGACCAGAAACCCGCCCATATTGCGGAATTAAATGGCACGACTCGTATTTTTTCATAGCGAACTCCATTCCATAACACAGATTACAAAACTACCAATGGCGCCCCCTTGACAGGGTTTTTTAGTTCCTGGTCAGGGTATACTTAACTAGCTTCATGATACAAGCAAACCAGCGTATCCTAAATCCTAAGCACCTATCACGAATGACAATCACAAAATGAAACGCTACATTGTACCAATAATTATACAGTACAATACAATACAATTAATATTCTTTATTGCACACAGGACAAAAATACAGAACAGAAGAAAAGATACAAAATACAAATACAATTGGCGGCCTTATAGCTTTAAGCTATTTCTTCCAGGCAACCTTTGGGTGAAGGAGTTTTGTAAAATACAACGTAAGCTGGTGCAAGAACGATTTAAATTATAATTATTAATAATTTTGTAGCTAGGGACTCAGGGTAGCTATGATCATTTCCAAAATGGTGAAATGATTCTTTCGATGGCGTGCTAAAAGAGACAGCGCTATACCATACCGACGCGATAACATTTGTCCAGTGGCGTGCTAGACAGTTCTAGCACGCCATCGCATGTTAACATTTTATCGTTTTAAAACAATCAACAATCTATTGTAGGTAGATCCTAATATATAGGATCGCCTGGGTTGGTACCACCCTCATACCTATTTCTGGCGCAAAGCAGCAATGTTTGCATTGCTGTGTTTCGGTTTGAAGAGTAAGAGAGCCAGCGTAATTACCGGCATACATCAAAGTCCTCAAGGTTAGCAGTGCATCGAAAACTCTCTAATAACATTATAGAGTGGTGAGATGTCTATGGGCGACGGTGACCATTTACCACCAGGTGGCCCGTTTGCTCGTCTGCTCTCCAGATACAATAATTTAAAAAAATATAGTTGTACTAGAGTTACCTTAAAAATTATATATTATGTATATACTCGTAATATCATATTTAATATATTTATTTTATCTAATCAAGTAAGTTATGTATTCTGACCTTATTCGTTTAATAAACAATGATTGTCGTTTCAATAAACGATGACAATTCTAAAGTAAGATACTTTAGAATTATTTACTTTAGATTTAATACGGTCATTGTTTATTCGACGTTGTAGGTAAGACGAATAAACATGGTGTATGATTAAAATAATAAAAGTGGTTTTAATCACTGGTGCTGCCGCCGGGATAGGATTTCATGCTGTCAGAAATTTATTGGAAAAATAGGTATTCTTCTAACAAAATTCTTCAAATTTTTCTTGACATATGTCAAGGTTAGTATGATCTTTCAGAGTTCATAGCAAATATTTTATACCTCCTAATAAGAATAAGTTTAATTGTGGGGTAAGATTACAAAGGATACATAGTCCATACACCAGTAGGAAATTAAGCATATGTTATATTAAACTAAATAAAATTAGTAAGCAACAACTTAGTTATTATAAACGCTGACCTCCGAACTAGGAAGACAGGAACTTCCTATCTCGGAGGACAGTTCTCTTGTGACCAGTCCAAATGGATATGTAACAGAACATGGGAAAATATAAAACTGACAAAATTTGTAAGAAAGAACAATAATAATTATAAGGGGTGGTGGGAATGCATTGTGTTGGTGTGTGTGTGTGTGTGTGTCGTGTCTGGGAAGAGAGAGAGACATTACATTACATTACTATATAAATTTCTGGGTGCAAACCTACGAGCTTATTATTAGCCATTAGGGTGGCAAGGGGGTGGCACTCTTGTCTTCTCTCTCATAATCTGTGTCGGATTTGCCCCAAAATTTCGAGCTCGTTTCGCTAGCTCCCACCCTAGCCCCCGAAACTTATAACCTATTTCATACCTCCTGTGTCGGATCTATGACTAGTAGGAGTTCGACCTTCGGCGCGAATTCATATTAGTCTTAGGACACTTGGAGCGTTCCTGGATCCGCCACAGTAAAGAACTTACAATAGTGTCGTTCATTAATGTTGTTTCATATCTAGATTGATTTCAATTATGTAGAATATAAACATTAATTGATCCCACTCGCAGAGGTGGAACGTTTGAACTGCAATCTCGAGGCATATTCATTGAGCCAACATTGTCGTTTCATTTTTCAGCATGTCGCGTTTCTCGATGTGAATGCAGCCGCCGGAAACGCTCTACAATCAGAATTGAACTCCAAGTATTAAACTTTGTTGTCAACAAAGTTTAATTCTTCAAATGCGACGTCACTAATGATGATCAGCTCAAAAATCAGTTGTTTGGAGCTTTCAAGTCAACTATAGATGAACATAGGTACATTGATGTGGTTATCAATAATGCCGGTATTATGAATGATAATTTACAATCGTACAAGAAAGAAAAATGAATAAATGTGGTAAGATAATTACTTAGAAACGGCAAACCACCCTTTTAAGGTCCTGAATAACGTTCAGTTACGGTTAATTCCATAAAAAGATCGCGACCTTTAATTAACAGACAGGATAGATGAGGAGGTCTATATATCTTGAAAACTCATTTTACTGGGATAGTATAAATTATCACATACTGTATATGAAATCCAAACTGTACTCGTATATAGCACAAAAACTCAGTTGCACTACAGTCGCAGTTGTAGAGCAATCGGGTTAGTCAGTGGTTGGATAGCATCATGTCTTACGAAGTTAAAGATAAAATATTCTTGGTGACCGGAGGAGCAAATGGCTTGGGTGCCGGCATGACAAGAGCGTTCTTGGAGGAAGGAGCCAAGGTAATGAGGATCTGTTGTATTTTCTTTTTGCAGAATAGGAGACAAAAGTAGTTATTCGATTTAATTGTCAGTAGGTAATACGACAGAAGTTTATAGTGGGCCTGAAAACGATTAAAGGAAGGATAGAACTTATCAGACAATAATGTGTAGATAATTGAAATCCAGGATCCGCATGTTACAAAAAACAGTCCACTTTCAAAATCTATTCAAAATCGATTATTTGGTCAAACAAAAAAATGTTTTGAAAAGTGGTCAGATGCTCGTTATTTCATGGTTGTTTACTATCTATCATCCTATCGTAATTCTAGGTACTATTGACAAAATATTATGGTGCCAGAAACTGAGACGAAAGGAAATATTTGGAAATTAATAATAAAAACCAAAAAACCGTGATACATATTCCATATGATACTATAGTAACTAGCAAACTTGTGCTGTGCGCATACTGCACACTATAACCACTATAACTTCACCTCTGCCCAATATGGTCATGGATATCAATTAAGCCTCAAGGGATTTCTCAGCTCCTACTGAACTAATTGAGGTCATGATTAACAGAAGCCCAACCTTGGATCATAATCATCACTAGTACAGTCCTCAGTTGGACAATTTAAACGACGAGATCTTAAAATGGGGCCTTGAAGATACCCTGATCTGCACTGGAATAATTTCAACCATAGTTGATAAAAACAATAAGTGGGAAACGTATTTCTATGACACTAAAAATAAAACCCTTAACATTTCCAGCACGTGGCTATCCTGGATCTGGAAAAACCCACCGACGGAAAAGCCTTCGAGACGCAACGAATGCTGAGCATGGAGCGAAGAAAGCTAAGTTTTACAAGTGTGACGTTACCAAGGACTTGGACAACGTTTTTGAGGCTGTGGTGAAAGATTTCGGATACATCGATGCGATTGTTAATAATGCTGGTATTATGAATGATAGTCCAGAGTTTTACAAGAGGGAAATTGAAGTTAATGTTGTAAGTCTATTCGTATCTCTATGAAGACCGTGTTATTAATTATATATTTATCATTCCAATTTTCGTGTTTCTAGTTACACCAAGAGCCTTCGCAGGAAGGAGTAGAGTTGCTCTTCCCCTTGCCATCCTGAAAATACTTTTGGTCTTGAAACTTAGATTTCAACGTTAAATCAAAGAAGATTGTTCCCCCAGCCCAAGAGCTCATCAAAAGTCACATACGAGTACGTCTATACTCCTCAGACTCCAAGGCGTTTATAGAGTAAATTGTTCTTATTATTAGAAATTTGTGCGCTTGGAAATAATTTTACACTCATGTGACTTATAGATTTCAAGATTTATATGAGTGTTTAGCGGAAAATAGAATCTTCTGCTAGAGTATGTAGGTACTCGTAAATAAGCTTATGATGATAAATGCTGTATTTGCACGGAATGATTATTATATATTTGTTCAAATTGTGAGATATCGTTTTGAACATTTAATTTCAGACAGCCCTGATAACCAGTTCACTGAAGGCATACAATCTGATGCGCAAGGATCGCGGTGGTAAAGGCGGAACTATTATAAACATTTCGTCTGTAGCCGGCATATTCCAAAGCTACGCCTTACCAATTTATACTGCAACTAAGAGTGCAGTGCTGCAGTTCAGCAATTGTCTTGGGGTAAGTACTAAAGAGGGTTGTGATATTATGTGTCTATGTATGTATGTACGTTTATTAATCTGTTTCCCTCACAGCGCCTAAACTGTTAAAACGATATCAATAAACTGGGCATCATTGGATTCGTCTTGATCGTCAGCGTATCATAGGATAATTTAATTTTTAAGTTTGAAAAATTACGGCCATGAAACGACATGACGAGTATCCTATAACCCTATTGATAAGCTTATTAACACCATTTAAAAATATAATAAATAACATTATGTAGAATTAAGTAAGCATCTTGTCAAAATCACGCTATGTCCACTTGGATACCGTGGTTGGATAAGCAATCACACCTAACTACAAAACATGACTGTCAAAAAATTCAGAGATATGAATCTTAGCCGACCCCTCTGTATCTGAATTCATACGTATATACGTAAAGAAAATGATGTCTATACATATTTTAGTCTTGTCCTCTGTGTCTGAATTCCGACGTAAGTAAAGGAAATGGTACTTACCTAGTCTTGCCCTGACATCCTGCAACTTAATTCTTAATTTTTCAATGAAAATTGACCTCGAGTTAGTAACCTAATTCAATAAAAATGAATAGGTATATACTGGTATTTCTAAATACATGTCGGCCTCTAGCTAATGTATTCCATCTATCAAATCTGCAATCTAAAATGAATACCTAATGCATTCGCCATAGACTTTTGAATGATTTTGATAGATGATCTACAAGCCGTCTCTACCTTTGCCTGTGTATGCCAGATGGAGCCACACTACTCCCGTACCGGAGTCCGTGTAATCACCATGTGCTTCGGCTGCACCGACACGTCTCTGCTGGCCAGCAATAAGTATGCAGCATTTGACAAGGAGACCGACGACGAAGACCTTATAGGGGAGACGATAAGATCTTTACCCATGCAAAAGTAAGCGGTAGTTTATTTTATTTTTCAAAATTACCGGTATTTTATGACTTTGAAGTAAGTACCTATTGCAGTCTAATGCTCTTAAAACACTCTAAGAGGTTCATTGGAAATGGTGGCACGGCTGGGTGCAGGAAAATTTAGAACTATAACAGGAGTCTCATCCGTCTCATTGTAGGGGCGTTCACAGGCCATTTTGGCACTAAGAGCCTTCTACACAAGATGAGACTGGCAGACAATCCCACCTGCAGGGCCTGCGGTGACACCGTTGAATCAATGGAACACTTGCTGTGCGAATGTGACTCGTTGGCTGGAAAGCGTATGAGTCTTCGGGGGGTCGCCTACCCGAAACCAGAGGACTATAGGCTCCTTCCTGTGAGCTGTATACAGCGCTATAGCGCCCTTGATGGAAAGTATCTTTAAGGAACAGGAAGGAGACTAAGGTTAGGGGTGAGCACAAAAGATCCCTGAGGGTCGAAGTGTCGCTGGGGTTATCCCTGGCCTGTTATAAGATAAGATAAGAAGTACCTATTAAATGGGAATAAGCATGGCACAAGAAGATGGCTCATAAATCACCAGGCAAAACAGCAAGTATGTACCATGTGTCATCATGACTTACGTTTACCATTAATGGATTCCAGACAATTGCACAAACTTTTTTTACATTACGTACATTTACATAGGCTGTTTATTTGTTTTTCCATATGTCGGTTTAGAAAGATATACCTACCTTAAACTGTGCCTCAACTATTCTGTATGCCTTAGGGTAGTTTCCAACTATCAAATATTAATTTCATTTCTTAAAACTGCATTCATAGATTTACAATAAAAACTCATACACGACTCGCGAATCGAACCCTGTCATTTTCAGAAAAAAAAACCGTATGTTATTTTATTACGAAAACGGATAGCGTAGATTGTAAGGAATAAATGTTGTTATGGAATCTTGTGTCTACAACTTAAAAAAATTGCTAAATTTAATTATTTTATGGTATACCGGAAGTTTTGTTATCTATCATATCATATCATACCCAATTAATTACGTAAACAATTGATTGAATAGTCCACTTAAATCTAACGCTTACCTACTCATTTACATAATTTGAAAACGGAATACAGATTCTCGTGACTGCGTGCCAGCAAAAAAAATGTTTGGTTTGTCAGGCCGAATTACTTAACATTGAACAGCATTTACTTAAATAAATAAAATAATTAAATACAGCACTTTCTTTTAATTGTAGACACAGGGTTTCATAGCAACATTTTTTTCTTAAAACCTACACTATCAATTTTTGTAATAAAATAACATGTCCACGTTGTTTTTAAAATGACCGGGATCGATTCCCGAGTCGTGTATGAGTTTATTGTAAATCTATGAATGCAGTTTTTCTTAACTCTAAAATCGACGACATGGTTCCTTAGAACATATTTCTCTATCTCTTATAGTTTCACTATCTCTTATACTGACCCATCTCAATGGTACACCCTGTATATGCCGTAGACACATGGTGCGTTTCGCGAAGTGCGTAGGCATTACACGAAGTGCTTAAAAAGTTAGACAGATAGTGTAATAGTCGAATTCTACACTATCTGTTTAAAATCTCTAGCCACTTCGTAAAATGCAGATCCCCAGATAGCACATTGCGTAATAGTATTGAATTACAGTAGTGTAATTCAATACTATTACGCTATGTGCTAACTGGGGATCTGGCTAGCTCTGAACCATATTTTATGAAATGTCTTTGTCCATTTGCGACTTGCGACAGCTTGAGACTTGCGACTGCAACTTGCGACTTTGGATTTTGCGACTATGCGAATTTGTGATTTTGCGACTATGTGACAGTCGCAATGTCGTAAAATTGTAATCACAGAATCGCAGTCGCTCGCAGTGCTCATGGCAATAACTTTAAACGTTCATTTGTTTTTCGCCATGAAATAAAATTAAAAGAATATCGATAAAATGGCGGAGAGCTCAATGTGACTGATAATAAAGCCTTTGACAGTCACCGATGTTTTTCACAGGCCCGAAGCAGCAGTGAACGGAGTAGTCCATGCATTCAAAAACGGCGCAAGTGCAAGTACCTGGTTAGTAATGGCCAACAAGCAAGCAGAGGATATCACCGCCAACGTCCTCAAAGGATACCAGAACATGAGCCAAGGAGTCTTCGAATAATCTTGATATTTGTTTCTCGGTACCTACCTGGATTTATGTTTTTCGGAATCTGGATATAGTATGTTAGCCTTAAGTGTTTCGTTTATGACATTTGCAATGTTATGTGTTAATTTGGCAAAGACTGTTTTGCGCGAAAATTTTCTTTATATTAAATAATATATTTCTCTCTATATGTATCCCACTCATTTATTTACACAAATGTACTTAGACCTATTTTTAACCCCCGACCGATCGAGGGAGGGCGTGTTATAAGTTTGACACGTTTGTCTGTTTGTCTGTGTCATCATAACTTAACAACGGATGATCCGATTTGGATCCGGTTTTGTTATTTAATAGAGAATTTTGTCAAGAAATGTTCTTAGCTAGTTCTGATAAAAATTGGAACGGTGGTTTCCAAGATCTTGGAGTATCTTTGATGTCAGATGGGATCTCTAGAGCGGTAACAGTTAGTTGATTCGAGGGGTTTCTTAATTTTTTAATTTATTAGCAAAACAGCTCTTTAAATGTAGCCAGGATCAAGTGTTTAGATTCATGGTGCGTCTCTGACATCTGATCTGATGACTAGGAACTGAACTAAGTGAACTTCAATTTCACAATATGAAAGTTGAAGAATTGGAAAATTATAAGCCCGCCGAAACTATAATAGTTAGATGGGATCTTCTCGAACTAAAGTTCTAGGGAATCTTGAGAGAGAAAAAAAATTAAAGATGGCGGCCAAAAATAAATAGAAATGATGTGGACCTAGGCATTTTAAGATAGCCATGGCGAGGCCGAAAGCCGAGTTCCGCGTAGGGTGTAGCAGGCGTCGCAGGTCTAACCTGCTGAATGTTAGCCATGTCAGATAAAAAATGAATCAGTGGTTAAAAGATCTTGGAGTATCTTGGGATGTTGGAGTATGATGAGATCTCTGGAACGGTAACAGTTACGTGGTTCGAACTTGAGCTCAAATCTTTATGACCATGGTGATCTTTCCACATATGGAACCCTGAGGACCTGATGATGACCAGGAAAAAGTAAAGAGATCTCCACAATGGTACGTAGGGGGTTTCTTAAATTTTTAAATTAGAGTTATAATTTACTTAGACAAGCCACAAATTGAGTGCTCCAGTGCTCCACCCTTAAATACTAGAAGTTCTTACAAAAAAAATTGTATAGCATCATTAGTAGAAGGTTATTCGTGAGTTGCAAGAAACTTTCTTAATGTTAAGGTTTCTTTAAGCTTCGTGTCATATCTATTTAGAGCAATGGCGTAGAAAAGGATAACATAATAATATACTTTAATGAAGATTTACCTATATAATAAACATTTAAAAGGTCATTCTAAAATATTTCTCCGTCGCCATAATATCGAAGTAGGAATTTGCTAATTCTTCTCTAGCCTAAATATAGAACGACAATGATTCCATTTGGCCTTGAAGTCACACATGATGGCCTTATTAACATGATTGAATAAATTACGCTCCGACTTTTAAAACGCTATTGCGTATTTATTCTGTACTTATGAATTGAAATTGAAATTGAAATCGTTTATTTAGCGCTGTAAACACCAGAATACAGAAGTATACAAAGTTTAATACATGCAGCAGAGAACATCTGGTGTGGTACAGTGCCAAAAAGGGTACACCAGCTCAGCATAATGCTGAGGCAAGCCACAGCGCTGATTTTCAGCTGGCCCCTCAGTGACTGCACGGACGAAGAAAGCAACAGTGTGTGCGTGTTGTGATGTATGAATGTGTTTGTTTGTATGAATGAGGATATTAGTGCGTATGTGAGGTACTGAGTGTGTGGGTGATGGCAAAAAAGTAATAAATAAGTAGAAAAAGCAAATTCCTACTAAACAATAAAGACAACAAATTTTCCACTTCCTAACTATAATATGCTGTGTTTACACGGTAAGAGTAACCCAGCTCATAACTTTATATTGATTTTTCTGTAATTTATTTGGTTGTAATCTGTTGTGTTTACCTAATAATTAAATAAAATTGAACAGCGTTTTCAAATTTTTCTTTGAACGTCCCATCAAAATTAGCCAAGAAAACATCGATTCTCCTTATTATTGACCTTGAGCGACCGATTCCGAATATTTATAACTAGCGGCCCGTCCCGGCTTCGCACGGGCATTAAACATTACATTTAGATTTGTTAATTTTAACACATTCATAATAATCACATATTCACTCCTTTTTGCGTCGAGCTCCTAAAAAGAGTAAATTAAAAAAAAAACCGAGTGACGCCCTACAACGCATAAGTAGCCGAATGGAGTTTATTTTTTCAAAGTTTTAAACTCGTGATATCTTTTGAATGGAATGTCAGAATCGAATAATTCAAAAAGTAATATAAAGGTATTGAAGCAGTCTTATATAATAAATCATTTATTTTGATAAGGTACGAATAAAGAGCTTTTTGTAGCGGTGGTATTTTAATTTCTTTTTTTTTTAATAAAAAAAAACGCTTATTGTGACATGACTATAATAGTTAGAGACACGCTGCCGCTGATTTTTTTGTTGATAATGGTGTGTTCTAAAAAAATGTTATATATCATTTTGTTCTATCATCAATAGTTTTCGCAGCGTACGCGATGTAAGGAAGTTTTTTGATATTTTTTTACACTTTATCGTAATTTAAGTAAGGATCCCCATTTTTTTTGAAAATGAAATATAGCCTATGTCACTCAGGAAAAATGTAGCTTTCCAACAGTGAAAGAATTATTCAAATCTGTTCAGTAGTTTCGGAGCCTATTCAATTCAAACAAACAAACAAAAAATCAAACCTTTCCTCTTTATAATATTGGTATAGATATCTACTCTGCGTTTTCTTGTCGAATCATAGCATAGAATCTTCCGAAAACTCATTCATAATTGCCACACTGAATTCCGACTCTGGCTTCCGGATGCCACTCGTTTTTGAACTTTTGTCTGATCCGGTGGATATTTTCAGAACAATGTCGGCCACTGTCCACTTTACTTATTTTAAATGTTACCGAATAATTCGATATAAGTACTTAGTTGTTATAGTCTGATCTCTTGTCAAATTATTCGGTAAGTAACTGAATTTTTCTACTCCCATATGGTAATTTGTTCATTAGGGCACCACAACCAGCAACACAAACTACTTCATTCCTGTATAAGAGTCGTTACGTAATGAACTACGCGGTGTCGTAATATTCATTACGACACCGCGAACCTACATTACGATACCGGCAACTCAATTAAGTACAAAGTAATTTGATTAATTGTTTTATGGAATTTGATACAAAATTTAGCAGTTTAAAAAAAATTGTTATCTACGCAAACAAAATATTTTTTATATATTTTTTTCTTATTTTTTTTAATGTCAACGACATGAGACGACAACTTGGACCACGCACTGTTGACGACGGTGTTTTGACGAGCACGCTTCCACCCGTTAGTATTTTCAATTATTTAGGTATTTCATGGTCGTAGAAAAAGTATTGTATGCAACTGCACGTAATTAGCCATTGTAAAACTCATTTTTTTTCTATTTTGATACGCACTACGCTTGTATCAAAAACTAAAAACTCATTTTACAATGGTTGTAACACAACCACTCTGTTATATGAATACATTGCCATAACAGATTCGCCAACGATCATGAATAAACATCAATAGACTCTTTTAAAATTGATCCGTTTAAATTTATATGACACCAGTAACTACACCCTTCACAGACCACGATCCATCAATATGGGATATTCATTTATCTGACAATTGAACTTGTGAATCGATCTTTTTGTTACACAAATAAATCGCTCTAGAGCGTCTCAAGGCCCTGCTAATTCTCATCAATAGATTATATAATATTTTGCTTCGAGATACACTTTTAGCATTCAGACATCGCTCTTAAAGAACTGTTATCGCGTTATCAAATCTAATAAAACAATAGTCTTGTTTGCAGGCCCATCATAAAGCGGTGTTACACCGACACGTTATTAAATAGACAGTGTAGTGCTAGCCAGTATTGGCCATTAGAAGCGGAACCGCGGTGCTGATAGCACAATGTACGAAATAAAAGATAAAGTGTTCTTAGCGACCGGTGCAGCGGCTGGAATCGGTGCCGGAGTGGTGCGAGCTCTGCTGGAGGAAGAAGCTAAGGTAAATAATTAATTAGAAGGCTTATTTTACAATAAGAATGAGAATAAATTTATTTATTATTATTAAGATGACAAAGTATTCATAGTCCATACACCAGTAGGTTATATTAAACTAAATAAAATTAGTGAGAAAAAAGTTACAATAAACGCTGACTACAATGAACTAGGAAGTTCCTGTATCTCGGAGGACAGATCTCTTCTGTGACCAGTGCAAATGAACATGTAACAGAACAGACGTTGGTCAAGCCAATAAAATATATCTTACGGATTTTTATAAATACGTTAGGTATAGTGATACAAATAAGTTTCTCTCTTAGTTACATGTTAATAATACCTATTGATGATGATATAATTCTTGAAGTTTAAAACTACACTGAAAAAATAGCTTGCTTGATTTAGAGCATATAAAGTAAATGATTCATTAGAACATATTGAAACCAGTTCTTGTTTGGAATAGACAAGCTTTTCTTTCAGTGTACAAGAAAGCTTTTGACTTCAAGAATAATGTTTATATAATGGAAGGTTGTTAGGATATTTTGAAAGTTGCACGATTTGTATTAATTTTATAAACTACGAAAATAGGTCTTCAACGCCTATGGTTGTTCGTCTAATGTTGATAAGGATAAGTTTGTTTAAAAGGAAATTCGCTTAAATAGTGTCACTCGTTAAAAGCGAGCGCGGGTGGCACTTTCAAAGAACGAGACGATTTAAGCGAATGGACTTTTACTGTATTATTTTACTTGAAAGATGTTGACTCTCATGTTTCTTCAAGACTAATAAAAAATAATAGGTTGGTTAAATATATATTTAAAAATTGCACCTTGTGTACGTAAATATTTTAAACATTATTGAAGCATTTCGTTTTTGTAAGTGATTTGATCGCAAACAAGATAAACCTTTGACAATTCCATGGAATGTAATTAAGTAGGCTCTGTGGCTCTACTTTACGAGATGCAATATTATGCTCGTAGGGCAATTATATGACTTTTTTAATACTCTTTTACAGCATGTAGCAATATTAGACGTAGACGAGGCAAGCGGCAAGGCTTTGGAAGAGGAACTTAAAACTAAACATGGACAGGACAAAGTCAAATTCTACAAATGTGACGTCACTAGCAACGATTTAAACGTAGCGTATGAAAACGTGCTCAGCAATTTCGGATATATTGATGTCGTTATTAACAACGCCGGAATTTTGAACGATAGAATTTTCGAGAAGCAAATTGCTATCAATGTGGTAAGTATACAAACTGGGTATTAGTCTTAAAAAAATATTCCATCAATCAACTTACATGGACATCCTGAAGAAGGATCTAAAATTCGTTTTTCGATATCTCAACTAACATCAGAGATATTAATGATTTAAGTTAGTACTGGAGATATGATGCTGTCCCTTTTTAACCCCCGACCGATCGAGTGAGGGCGTGTTATAAGTTCGTCTGTTTGTGTGTTTGTCTGTGGCATCATAGCTTGAGAATGGATGGTCCGATTTGGACCCGGTATTTTTATATAATAGAGAATTTTGTCGAGAGTGTTCTTAGCTAGGTCTGATAAAAATTGGACCAGTGGTTTCCAAGATCTTGGAGTATCTTTGATGTCAGATGGAATCTCTGGAACGGTAACAGTTAGGTGGCTCGAGTTTGAGCTCAAATATTTATGACCATGGTGACCTTCCCACATCTGGAATCTTGAGGACCTGATGATGACCAGGAGACCTGACCTGATGATGAGGTAAGGGGATCTCCACAACGGTACGTCGGGGGTTTCTTAAATTTTTAATTTATTAGCAAAACAGCTCTTTAAATGTAGCCAGGATCTGCTTGTATGGCGCTATTATACAGTGACGTCATAATGTAACATTGCCATTTCTTTCTATGGTCTGATTTTTAATTGCATGTTCCTATTTTATTTTTCAACGAATATTAATTCTGTGACCATGAATTTTCTGAATTTTTACGAAATGCATTTAATATAATTTGTTACTTGGAAAATACCGAAGGCTCTAATGATGGGAGAATACATATTAATAACAAATAGGTAGGTATTGAATGAAGCGCACCTAGGTATGCAAATGTTATCTTATCTTATGACAGGGGGCCGGGAATAATCCAGCGGCACTTCGACCTTTGAGGATCTTTTGTGCCATCCCCATTTTACACACTGGTCATCTCAGTGACTTACTTACTTACTTCTTTGTTTACTTTTCCACAACTTTGGTTTCTAGTCATATTTTATATAAATATATTTATATATAAAATAAGAGTCATTGGGATAGATAGTGGGCCTTAACCTGTGCCTTGAAAATATTTAAGGATTTATATATTTTCAAGATTATAAAGCAGTGATACATAATGAAGTATGTGTTATTATATCACGAACACGTTTTTCGATAATAATGATGATGAGAAGATAATATATGATAATATTTACATCCACCTGATACTCTACGAAGCCGGTATAGTTACTCACCTTGAACAGCTCGCCTTGAACTCAGCCGTATACCTATGCCCGTGTGTTAGCGATTTCATATTTGTTCGCTAATAATGGGTGAACATCCTTAATCATTACGTTATTTTGAGCAGTAAGTCCTGTTGTAATTGTCGTGGAGCAGTGGACTGTATAATAAAAATCTCGGTCCGGTTCCTCGAAGGCTTCTTTATTGTAATTCTTCCTTTTTCCAACCGGGCTGTTCAACTGGATTCAACTGTGTTCTCACGGTAAAAATGCCCTTCTTATATCCCCGGTAGAGGTGTCGCAACTAGTACTACACGGGGATACTATACCGCGAGAACACAGTTTCACAATGTTTTATTCTGAACTTAATCTATTATGTACACAATCTTATGCTAACTTATTTTAGGGTCGCCGTCGTTAACAGTAATATTGTCAATTCAAGAGCAAGTCTATAACGACGTACATTGTAGTTCATTCGTGTTCAATAGCTGGCTCTTTATCTTCATAACCAGCAATGGATATTGAACCGCCGCACGTGTACGCATTGCACAACAGAGGTCCTTATACTTACTTCAGAATATTATCATCCCATAATCCCATCTTATATCTAACTGAACTTTTAGGCAGCCTAAATTGTACTTCACTATTTCCTTTTCTATGTTTTGTTTGTTGTTTATTTGTGCAATAAAGTGTATTTCACTTTTTTTTTACTTTCCACACAGGACTTGCTTAAAGCTCGGAACGATTTAAAGTTGATTTTTATTGGTCCAAATCGCTACTAACCATTGAACCAACTGCTACTAAATCACTAGACTTGCCCACGAGAAACTCGTTGCAATTCTTCACGAATACCCAAAACTATACTGATTTCAATTTCAGACAGCACTCATAACCAGCTCATTCAAAGCATACAACCTGATGCGCAAGGATCATGGAGGGACAGGTGGCACCATCGTGAATATTTCTTCGATAGTAGCATTGCAGCAACCTAGCTTGTTGCCTGTTTACACTGCTACGAAGAGCGCTGTGCTGCAGTTCAGCAATAATCTTGGGGTGTGTAAAAATAATTTGATTTTAATTTTTTTTTATTGAGGTTAAACGCGGGTTTAGGTGTAAATTAAAATAAATAAATAAAATTCTTAGATGAATAACAAACAATCAATGGCACGAGGTGGCACAAACTTCGCTGGATCAATCCCATCCTCTAGATAGGGCCTAGAGTCTAGACCATTGTTGTGATGGATCACTATCGTTATAACTGTTCTTAGTTGGTCGTAGAAAAAATGTACATTACAAGTAGGTAGATACTAATGTTTATATCTTCAATTTTTTTTTCAAAATTACACAGTTTCATATGAATCATTCAGTTTGAGCAAGGAATGTGAAAATTTGCACACGTATTTAGGACACATAAAGGAGCATTTTGAAGATTGGAGCCCACACAGATCACTGCTCCACTACGAGGGGAGAGGTGAACGTATCCCTCCTTCTCGCTCCAGTGCGTAAACTTATGCTAAAATAAATATTATAATTATTTATTAACTTATAATCGATGTTATAATCGAAAAGGCATATTTATAGAGGAAATTATAAGATAATGATGCTGCAGTTTTAACGGTAATAAAATGTAAGTAGATTTTTTTATGTTGACCTAAGGGTCAAGACGTGGTTGTAAAATAAAGTACACAATGTTAGATAACGTATTGAGCACACGGGTGGGCATGTAATCATTAAACTAATAAGAAAAATCATATTTCGTGTATCCGAGCAAAGTTCAAAGATAGATAACTAAATTATATTTACATACTGATAATACAACCTATTGATACTATTATATAATAGGTAAATCAATGTTTTTGTATGACCTTATCTTTTTTGATAAGTGAGAGAACGTTTTTGATAATGAAATGCTTCGTAACTTAGCTCATTATCAATCATGAGTTTGAGTACCTATTGTACTCTATCTATCCAGAAAGATAATGCTCATGGAGATTAATTGTCTTATGTACAATCATATTTTGTGATCAAAAGACATGAAAATACCTGCTATTTAATGACTAAACATAGAGGACAAAGAACTGAACCCTAAAGCATGCCTAAAATAATATTTTAGATGGAGCCACACTTCTCACGCACCGGTGTTCGTGTGATTACCCTGTGCTTCGGCTGTACGACCACTTCACTCTTCAGCAAGACCAAAATGTCAGCATTTGATAAAGAAACTGATGAAATCTTGGGCCCCGCCTTTGATGGGATTCCCTGGCAAAAGTATGTATCAACTCTTACTTGAACTTCTTTTTTTCTAACAGAAACTGTTAGCCTACCTAGACCCCTAACCCCAAATAGAACCTACGTAATCCTAGTTCAGCATCTGAAATAGTAATTCCTAATACCTATAAACGGGTCGTTAAATAAGCATCTAGTTAATCTTAATAAAACCAACGTTATCCTTGATGAGCTTCCAGTAATCATTTATATCACCACAGAATATTATTGACCTAACGTGCCTAATCCTAAATTAGCATCTAGTCTGGTTCTAATAGTAATACCGCAAGTATGTATGAAATTCATTTATTTTCAGGCCTGAAGATGCAGTCGCAGGTCTAATTTATGCTTATAAGAACGGTGACAGTAGTAGCACCTGGCTAGTTACATCTGGAAGACCTGCCGAAGACATCACCTCCAATATCAAGAAGGCGTACGAGATTATGAGCCAAGGAATTTACGAATAGCAGGTCAATAACAAACACTTTTGAAAAACAATCGTTATTTAAACGGGGGGAGTCTATTTACCTGACCATCAAATGCTCGTATATTCCAAAGTTCTTGAGAAGTGGAAGTCAAAAGCCACGTTATATTACACCTTCTGGTTCGAAATGTTGTGTAATAGCATTGGCAGAATTTTATCTTTTCAAGGTTTTACAATATATAGATAAAATGCTTTGAGTTCGCCGAATATACCTAAGAAAAGGTGATGTCATGCATGTAGCACCACCATAAAGTAATTTAGGTGTTATCAATTATAATTTTGAAAATACTCTAAGTTTATAATTGTTTTTCTTATTAACCCAAGTTTACCGTGTAGGTTCTTACTTAGAACTCTAGAGGACATTTAAAACAAAAGACGGGTACGTTAAGCGCTGCTATCATGAACGGGGGATCGCGTACCCTAAAAAATAGTTTCCCTTTAGAGGCTAAACGAACAATACTTTTTCTTTATCTAAGGCTGCAAGAGTTAAGGGATTGTGAATAGTAATCAGTACTTAATCACTGATTACTTATATACCCGTAGATCTACTCTATCTCCAACTTGATACAACAAGTTCCACACCTACCGATGGGTGTGGTAATAGATGATAAAACAGATAACATAATATATTTAATATTTTTGTATATAGTCCTTCACAAAATTAAACATTTTCCTAAAGCCGCTAAACCTGTTCTAGGACGAGTGGTCAATAATAACTGTTTAGTTAGAGATAAACATTGTAATAACACGAAAATGAGTTGCATGTTTTTGTATGGTTTTATCAGTTACAAACTGACACAACGGCTATTTAATGATAAGACCACTATATACTACATCCAGTTTTATTAGGTAATAGATAACATTATGAAGTAGGTGAGTTTGGGGGTAGACGAGTTCTGGAGTGGAGACCGCGTTTGGGCAAACGTAGTGTGGGACGCCTTCCTGCTAGATGAAGCGACGATCTGCGCAAGGTGGCTGGCAACGACTGGATGAGAAGAGCCGTAGATCGGGCTCAATGGCGCGCCCTGGGTGAGGCCTATGTCCAGCAGTGGACTAGAGTAGGCTGCTGATGAGGTGAGTTCAATTTAAACACGTACAAGTAGAATTGAATTACTCACTTGAATCACTTGAATCACTCACTCATCGTATACAGAAATTCGCTCGCAAATTATGGACAATTTGTGGACAACTGAGCATCATAGAATATTAGTAAATTTTTAAATATTTGATTTCTTTAAAAAAACGTCGTTTTACTTAAAATTCTTACTGATCATTCTAATTTATAATCACTACGTAATTGGTGAAACCCAACGCGCTCAACATTTTTCTGAAAATACTCTTGGATTTTAAATAAAACATATTTCCATGCAGTAAATAATTTTATTTTCAAAAACTTCTTATTATCATCATCATAACTCTTCGTAATCTTTGTTTTGAACGTAAAATTATACAGCTATTATCCATCATTATTGTCTTCCAGGATAACACCTGTGGCTAAATTAGTATTTCCCAAACTGCTTGATATGGCGGAAAGGAACCGGATACGACGTAGGAAATGAAATCCGGAATTCTTCATACATTATGGAAGACGTTTCTAACGTTTTCTATTCCAATGTCACTAAATCCTTTTCAATTTTCACCTAACTTATTTTGTAGATCATTATATACTTAGGTATTACACTGTATGGCAATCCAATTAACATAGATAACATTGGTTGTTAATTAAATACTACGATGATTCGCCTATTTCTACAATTTTTTATAATAGTTTGTAATATATTTTAATATAATTATGATTTTCCAATGTAAATAATGTTCGGCTCGTTCACCATCTCTTCTATCTCCCTATTCTTTCTCATCCTCCACCCTCCATCATCCTTCTTGGCTGGTCCCAGAATCTTCCTCAATATCCTCCTCTCGGTCACCAAGAGTCTGTTTTCTTCCTTTAAGGTTAGTGCCCAAATCTCGCATCCATACATCAAGATCGGTCTGATGACAGTTTTGTAGATCCGGATCTTGGTATTTCTGCTCAGTAACTTGGACACCAGAGCCTTGTGCAGGGCTGCGGCGCATCTTAAGGCGATGCTCCGATGGCTCGGACACATCACTAGGATGGGGGAGGATCGGGCAGTTAAACGAGCGTATGTGGGACGCCCTAACGGACGACGTCCGGTCGGACGTCCCAGATACCGCTGGCGCGATGAAGTGGAGAAGGATCTGCGGGAGCTCCGGGCGCCTGATTGGCTCGAGACTGCGCAGGAGAGAGAGCGATGGCGCTCTTTGGTATCGGAGGCCAAGATCCACTTCGGGTCGCTGCGCCAGCGGAGTAAGTAAGTAAGTAATGTAAATAATAATGGATCGTCTACTTAGATATCTATGTTAATTGCATCCACATAAACAATTAAATAAATATATTCGACAAAGTATACAAATAGAATAAGAACACCTTTTCCAATGTATTCGTTAAGTTATATGTTCTCATTTTTCTTCACATTTCCTATCTAAAAATTCAAAGACTAGAATCTCTAGATTAGATACTCACTAGTTTTATCCGAGATGAGAACAGCCCTGGCCTTGGTGGCACTTTAGGTATATTTTTAGGGTACCCTAGGAATTTGCAATGACTACTGTTTGACTAGTAGTTAACGCGATATACTAATTAAACTTTAAATAATTTCCTTGGGAAACAAACATATATCACTTCAGTACATTTCTAAGATATGAATATTTTTATTTACATCGCATTTTATTCGCTTAGGATAATTAATATTCCATTTTTATGATTCGCTATTATAATAAAGAATTTAGTTCAATTCGATTATATATGCAATAACAATTCAATTTACAAACGTGTCAAGTTTTAATGAGTCGATTGGTTGTTAAAATAATTGTTTACTATTATCAAATTCAACGTATATTTAACATTATCTAATATAAAATGAATTTTAAAATCAATGTCGATATATATTTTTATACAGCTATTGGAATTTACTCCTTGCTTCTTACGATAATGAACGTTCTTACAAAAATGGCAGTTTCATATCACGTATACGAATTTAGAGTAACATTTAGAACACAGGTTTAACTTCATTTATATGGTTTAAATAAAATTATTGCCGCATCGATATCGTTGCTACTAAATATCTACCGATCTCTTTATATTAACGAACCTTGAGTAAGAGACACTACAAAATTTATTTATTTACAAGTTGTTAATCACAATCACATGTAACTCAAATTGTGCCTCGAGTCGATCGGTCAAACATACGTGAATGCTTAAATTGTGCGTTTCATCATTTAGTTGTATAGGGGCCAGATTCTTTTAAAAATAAATAAAAACATGAGACTATTTTAGACAAACCACGCGTCAAAAGATTTTGTCGACACTACAAATGAATCGTCGCAAGCTTCATCCTTGCTTTTGGCCACCGATCGACTGCACTTGGTCCAAAATGTATATATTTTCCGCATCAATGGTATCTGTATCTACGTTCACAATATTTACATAATTTCTTTTAAATTCAACATTAGAGTAAACCCATATTATTGTTTTCAAGAACCATAGGTTCGAAACATTCAATCAATTCGCTACCATCAGACTATACAAGTACCTACACCACTTTAGTTCCTACATAGACAATCAATTAGACCTCGAGGGTTAATTTGAGGCCCAATGATGAGCAATTGTCCATAGATTTCCTTATACATTAATTCTAACTGCGTAATACTCGTAAACACTGGAATTTGGAGTTCTATAACATTAGCTGCCAAATGACAAAATCTCATACTCTCAAGTGATTCGTCTATGTAGGTCACTTTCAACATTAAACATGAATTCGTTCCCCTATTAAACCATCATCAACATTATTATCTCCAAATTGAGTGATCAAATTCATTAACGTAGTACTTACATAGGACTCCATGCATGTCAGTCACACAGTAGTGACTCTGTCGACTTCGACATAGCGCACGGAGTCCTCGCTTGGTCAGCAAATCACTTCTTTGTCGTCGAAAATGGCGGTGTCTGAGGACATGCTCTTGAGCCGTTGCTGGAGGGCTGAGCGACGTCGTCGGCACGAACGAGCTGCCGCTATCTGAAATGAAAAATGTTGATTATATAGCTAAAGGCGAGCCTTTATATACGCCATCCAAGTAATATTTTTTTTATTAATTTGCTACGACAAACAAGCAAATGGGCCACCTGATGGTAAGTAGTCACCGTCGCCTAGAGACACGTGCGATACCAGGGTTATTGCTTGTGTGTTGCCGGCCGTGGAGGCGGGAGAGGACTTTTTTAACGTTCTTTTTGAAGCATCCCATGTCATAACGCTGCCGGAAAAAGTCGGGTGGAAGAGAGTTCCACATTTTACAAACATTCATATAGAGGATCATTGCATGGGAGGCATGTGCATTTATAGGTCTTCCTCTAAGTCGTATTCTTCATTGCTGAAGGTCGTGATCACTCTAAGGAATTAATCACATAGAACGACTCTCGTGGCAGATTTCATGGGATGCTTTGCCATTGCCTTCCCGATTTCACACACTGGTTATATCAGTGTGCAGGTTTCCTCACGATGTTTTCCCTCACCGTCAGAGCAGTAGGTAAATGTACGTAAGTCTTTCGAAAAAACCGACAAACTCATTGGTACATGGCATTGCATAGTTTCTAACTCGGCCCTCCGGCTTAGGAGTCCGACGTCCTAGCCACGACGCCACCGACGCCACCGACGTTTAAAGGTAAGAAGCAAAGAAACAAAGTTACAGCACTATTCCCAGTAAAAGTGTAGCGCTTCACGATAATATCACACAATAAATTCTCATAACTATATCGCTCGAGAAATAAGCGTTAATTAACGTGTGATGTATCATCCTTGGCAGATTATTCTAGTCTAAACGCAACACAGAGCAAGATTACGTCGTGTACTTACCACAGCTAAGGCTGACAGCATCGCAATTGCAAACAACGCTGCCGCATACTGCGCTGGTACCCTCAGCAACGCTGAACACTGCGACAGTCTCTCGTCCTCCCCATGAGGGCACTGCGCGATCCCATCACACCATAGTTCCGCTGAAATGCAAGCGTCTAACGACGCGCAGCGGTATTCGCAATCACCTGACATAGCGTACACGCCTCCCTGCTCACTTGGATGCCTGAAATGTCAACAATTTGTTATTATTAATCGTAATAAGAGCATTGGTAACTAACTATATGCGTATTACAGTCCATTCGGTTCTAAGGATGATGTTTGGCTTCGCAGGTCATCATAGGCCTGTTACGTCTATTGCAGACGATTTAAGCAGCGTCGCGAAGGCATAGTATTTTCGTAAAGTTGACGTGGGTGAAGTGTCCTCTCCACAGACGCTGCATCGCCTGGGAAGCAATTAAGGAAAACGCGGGCTTGCCCAGTACCCGCGCCTCCCTCTCGGCCTCACCGAGTTGATCCGCAGGAACGACGAGTCGATACGTGCACGCAGGTCACTTACTAGCTTATGCCAGAAAACAAGCGGGATCGCCGCCGTCGAAGGATACGTGGACAACATCGTCAACAATGCGGACCCTACCCTGTCTTACTATCTATTGATCTGTGTATATAAGCAGGTCATATGGACGGGAGGACAGATTAATTTTCACATAAATTTATTTAATTTAGACGATAGCGGGCAAACTTGATTGTCCGATAATCAGACACTGGGTTCGTGTGTTGACCGGGTTCGGGTAGGTCCCGATGAACGCACGAACTCTCTGTCCCACCTGTCTGTCTTAAGTTTTCTTTGTAAATATTTACTAACATAGTCTTAAGTACCTGCATTGTTACTAACAAAAATTGTACCTCTGTTGTTCCGAAAATAAATTGATTTGATTTGATTTTTATCAAGTGAATTAATAATTATTCTTCATTAGATGACTGAAAACAAGTACTGGTCTCAAGTGTATATCAACATGAGTTGGCGACATCGCCATTGATTTATAGGATGATGATAGCCAGTGATATACCTTCTAGAAAGTTCCAACCACAACACATAGTAAATTTACCTTCTAGAAAGTTCCAACCACGACACATAGTATGACCCCCTCTCGACAGCAATCAGCTCGACGGACAGAGACCTAGGCCAGTCCAAGTCGAAGCGGTCCGGTGCCGGTGGAGGCGCTAACACGTGTCGCGCTAGAGGATCCACCTCCTTGGACCAGCCTTCTGAGAATACTTCAACTACGTCTTCGTACTGTAATAGGCACAAACGAAGTTATAATTTAATGTCAAATTACTGCGTTTTCAATTTTTCTGGGTTCAGAGTTTTCAAAGGCTAATTCTGCAATACTCTATTTCTTTGTCTCTCTCTCTCTTTCTCTCTTTCTGTTTTTTTACTTTCTCTCTATCTCACTGTCTCTCATACAATTTTTGATTATAGGTTTTGCATAGTTAGCGTTGAAAATTCTAGTATGTATAAAATATGGAGCAGTCAAACATAGTCCTGGACTGGGTTTACCAAAATGTTAAGAAATTGTTGCAGAGTTCTATCCAATTACCGTTAATAAGTATACTATTATAGTTGTGTTACTCCGGCAAGTAAATTCGGGGAGAAAATTGGGAAGGAAAATTACCCAAAACAATTCGAAATAATGAAATATCAGCAATGTCAATACAAGATGAGGTTTATTACGAAAAATAAATCTGCAAATAGGATTTTACTGGGAATATGAGTATCCAGATCCCAGATGCAAGATGATCTACATCACATCTAACTTTTATAAATCTTATTCCTAAAGATAGCAGGATCTTACCTGTTCTTCCGGAGGATCAGGGCATATAAATATCGGTGCCAACCCTCCAGCATACACAGCGATACGATTGGGCGTCCTGCACAAATGTCGCAAATCCGGAGCAACGGTGATATTGTTGATAAGAGTGAAGTTGTCCAATTCAGGTTCCTTGATGATGCTGCCACGGATTTGAAGGTAGAGATACCGGCCTGGTGAGGGGTCGATGAGCCACGGACGACGTTCGCAATGCTCCTGGAAAAAGGAAATAATTTGTAAAGTTAGTGGTTTGTTGCCATATCAACAAAACTGGAATATATCGTTAAACCGCTTGCATTGATATGTTCCGTTTGAAGCGTAAGAGAGGCAGCGAAAATATCAGCAGCACATGAGACACCTAAGTCCTCAAGGTTAATTGCGCCACGAGAACCCTCTTGCAATATTTTAGTTAGGTGAGAAGGTGATTATTTACCATCATTTGGTCTGTTTGTGATGAACAAATGATGATTCTAGATTGTATATTGCTGATTCTGAATTCAAAGGATTTTAGAAGGAATCTTTGCCCCTGTTACAGCAAAATAACTCACCGAATCCGACATAGGCGATGAAGAAACCAGTCTTAGTTCTCCACTAGGGCCATATACTTTATGAGAGCTCTCACACAAAGTCTCCGGTCTGATGAACTCCACAGATGCTTCGAAGCCAAAGGATCGAAAGTCATCAGTCGCTGTCATGTTGACGACGTCGAATTTGAGCTCTACTGCTGAACCATTTGATATGAAATCGTAGTCGCCAACGTCACTGAAATAAATATCGTAGCATTAAATTGATGATGAACTTAAACCGGTGATAGGCTTTGATAATAGCATAGCCTAAGAGGTATTATCTACAAATCTTAGAATAAAAGGTTTCATAATGTTGGAAAAGCTAACTCAAACTCCAATCAATTAACTATTGTCATTCATTCCTGAGAGTGGTAAGACAAATTTTAACCTGATATAATACTTCGCTTACAATATTATCGACAAAATAGGAGCAATCTTTTAAATAAAATTCTTGTTTTTTTAAATAGGTAGGTACCTATATACATAGTTAAACTACGATCTATCGACATTCATTCTGTCCGATAAGCCATATTATAGTCAGTCATAATACCTAATCCAAGATGTCATAGATTACCGCAGCAGTAGGATTAGATATTTCAACAATGATGGATAGGAATTGAAATAGTTCTTTGATTACCTGCATAAACAGTCTCTCGGGACACCAGGACCGATGTGCTGCCAAGGCTTATCGAAGATTCTGACAGCAGCAGTAGGGTCGCCGGCGCAGCGGTACCAAGATGAATGGGCGGAGTGAACGGAGCGACAGAGCCTACCGCCGCTGCGCACGCCCCATACGCGAAGTCTGACCACCTCTCCGGGGTTCGCGTCGAAACGGTATGTGCAACTGGAAAATGGAATATAGGTACTTATTTGATGTAATTTAAATTCTAAAGACAATCTTTGAGTTCCTGTGATAGCATAGCAAGACACAGGATTCATAAAAATGTAAAGGAAGCTTTCTCCTTAAGGTATCACGTTTAGGTAGGTAAGTATCATACTCGGCTCATCTCTTAGCAATGAGAAAATACTGGCATACCTAATCTGATAGATTTTTCGCCAATAAACCTACACAAACAAACACGTTAGTCAATGGCAGGTAGCCTAATATTTATGGGGATAAAATTAAAGGCAGCTATTTTGGATAAGGGATCCTCTAATAGAGAGGGGAGAAGGGTCATGTCGCCTGGGTTCAACCTAGTCAATAAACATTTTCAATTCACCTAATATTCCTTGTGCCACCTCTTCCATACAGAAACACGTCTCTAGGCGAAGAAAAGGTGATAGGCGGGTCCGGAGGTGCCTCAGGAAAGGAGCGAGATGCGAACCGTCTGGAACATGGCCCTCGGCCCCAGGGTTCGCCGTCTTGATGTAAGTCCACGAACTCGTACAAAGCTTTGAAGAATATTGGCCTGGAAGTTAGAGAAGACAACTTTTGAAATGGTTCCGTTACATATTAGTGCCAATGTCATTAGTTTCTACGTCCACCTATTCCCCCATTACCATTCACTAACAGAATCAGAGAGATTATTATTAGCTAGATAATTCTGCACTATTAGCAACTGCAGATGCAGGAATAACGAACCTACGATTTGATGTTGTGTTTAAGGAATGCAATACATTTTTCAGACAACTTACTTGAGAGCAGTCCCTTGCGTCAACTTCAACTCCAACGTCAACGAATCTCCCTTCGACAGGAAGCTCTCAGTGCGTGCGCAGGCCCTAGATCTCCTCAACAGCGCATGCTCGCAAGTTCTCGGTGCCCGCTCCCGACAGAACCTAGCAACCAGGGTAGCATTCGTAGGGGGGCGGCCCACTATGACGGACTGGGGTGATGTCGCTCTGGACATTTGTACTGAACGTTCCTTGTCACTGAAAGAAGAAATAAGTCACTGTGCGATAAAAACTGAATAAAGCACTCAATGAGTAAAATATGATAATTGAGAATGATGATATACTTAATTTGGTTCGATAAGACAATACTAAAAGATATTCTTACTAACGGATTAGTCCTAGATGTTAAAGTCTCACTTATTAATCCAATATTCTGTTTAGAAATTCATATAAGAAATACCAAAGCACCAACCAAAATATATCGCTGCAGCCAGGCGATATCCGCATCGGCCCATCCCATATATTCAAATGACTTCCACAGTACTCATCCTCGGGCAAGTTCGGGTTGAGGGCATTCGTCACATAAAATTTCAATACAGAAAACCACACTCTGAATCTTGGAGCGGAAAATGATGGCCTTCTGTAAATTATATTTCTTCCCGAGGGGCCGGAAGTATCGATTCCCTGCATGTGATAGAGACAGGTCGTGTTCGGCGGCAAGGAATGTTGCGGATGTTCCAAAATTCCTTTTCCAGTCCCTCTGATCCAAAATTCACAAGCCCTTTTGTTCTTCGCATATGTAGGCGACTGCTGATCCACGAACCTGACCTAAAATTGATTAATTATGTGATAACCGCAAGGGATTCGCTAACGATCGTTAATCAAAGCCTTAGAGGGGCTGTAAGCGATAAAATCTATATTGTTGTGTTATGGGTGTTAAATTAATTATGCTCAACAAAACAAATATAGGTAAATAAGTACCAGAGGTACAGTGGAAGACACATCAAGCCCTTTAGTACTTTGTCGCTTTAACACTTTCATACGAATGTCAAGGAATCATATTAAAAAAACTTATTGCGAGAGGGTTTCACAGAGTATAGCTTGTGTGTCTTCCTGGAAGAGTCTTCCACTGTACATTTCCAATAGTGAATCCCGTCTGATACATCAATTCTTCTACTCATCTGTAGGTATTCCACAAGAATTACATAACTGATGTCTAAGATTACACAAAGATTACACGCTATCAAACATCATCGCAGAACCATTAATGTAATTCGCAGACAAAAACGCTGGGGTCGCATGTCCCAATTTCCGAGTTGAAACAATGTGGGTGCGGGTCCCGTTTGCCCAGTGCCCCATTAGGGGCCCGCGCGGAGCCTACGGCACTAATTACACTTTGGCAGGGCCCCAAGCGGCCCCCGGGGCACTTCCTGATTTATTATTGTTCACCGAGAACGAAACACTTTAAATACACTTCATGATGATATATGACACCATTAACCTAATTTTGGTAATGTGTGTCTGAATGTGTGGATTAGAATTTGGAAATTTAGGATTTGTGATCCCTATCATGCTTTATGAATTTTAGTATCCAAATTACTTGTAGGTAATTACAGGCACATGAGGCACTCCATCAAGTTCTCAAGGTTACCAGCACACCAAAAACCCTCTAATAATAATACAGTGAGTGAGATGTCTATGGGCGATGGTGACCACTTACAATAAGGTGTCCCATTGCTCGTCTGCTCTCCTTTAGTTTGCAGCAACTTATTCAAAAAGTCTTTACAATGTTATGCATCAAAGAAAAAATGCTAACATCTAAACATCATCTAAATGAATTAAGTATGTTATTAACTGTAATTGCAATGCTAATTACGTTCCAGCTGAGAAATGTCCGACGATTTCTAGCAAAATGCCAACGCTTACCTTTATAAAGCCTTTTAGTAAACATCAAACTGTTTCATTAATATCAGGAAGCTACTTAATGAAATTAAACTGTGATAGTTACTGCTCCTTCGTCCCTAATGCTGATGGTAGGATGAAAGCTAACTTTTTGCTTAATTGAATTTTGGCAGCTGCCCAAATAGACCGGGCTCTATCTTTTTTGGTCCGCATCAAAAAGGGAAATAGATCGTGTTATATACCTACTCTGAAACTATAGTAAATACCTAATAGTAAATAATAAGTAATATTTCAAAGCCGCTACATATCAGATGACGATTGTCGAGGACTTTTAATTAAAAAATAACAATAAATTATTATATTTCCAATAATTTCTTAAAAACCGTCATCTGCCAGTTTATAGGGGCCGATACGACTTATATAGTAGATGTTATTGTGGTACCACGTATAAAGTTCAATTAAGAACGCCCTGCTGTGAGCCAACAGTAATAATACGTCTGGCACGTAACTGGTTCGATCAAGCTGCTCTAATGAAAATAGATGTTCTCGGATACTACTCCGCACGTACATTCATTGTCTGTAGCAGCGAAGGGATTATAAACAAAGATATACGAGTTTATGTGCGTAACACACTTGATTCATTCTTCGAATTCTTCCACAAACGAGAAATAGTTACAAATGTTATTTCATTTCAGTTGTGACAGAAATAATAGGGGTAACATATTTTACGAAATGAAACCAGGGAGATCTGAAAGCCTAGCATGAAAAATTCAGTGAAACGAAAAGCGATTTTTAATGCTCCATCGATCTCACCTCGACTTCCAACTGAAATCCGTGCAGCGATTGTGCAGTCGCCGGCTGCAAAAATGTTCCGAAAGGCGAAGTGGTGAATTCCACCAACAATTCAGGCCCGCTCGATATCGCCTCGGGAACCGGCACTCCACCCCCGCAGAACCTCAAAATGACTGGGTCTCTCGTCGTGTAACCATCGTAAACTGTCACATAGTCCTGAACTTCATCACATTGCTGCCAGAACTTCAATTCCCTTCCGTTGTTCTCCCTGTCCTGTTGGGAAGCTGCGTACAATGCCTTCTGACTTCTAATCGATACTAATTGCCCGTTGGGTTGTTTCACTACTATTAGGGCATGTTTCCCTTGAGGCACTTCGTGTTGTCTGACGGCGTAGTAACAAGTCAAGTTTCTAGGGTAAACACCGGGGTAATTGGGTGACTGTAACCTACAGTTTTTACGGTCGCAGTCGCTGTAGATCCGCGAGCAATAAGTCCCCGAGATCAAATCTCCGAGGTAATACTCGGGAGTTCTTGTCCTCCCCACATTCGTGTCCTCGCCTCGTGATATGTTTACGGGATATGGCATCGGCCTGAGTTTGAAAAAAGGGCGCTCTGCAAAAGAGATATGGTTATTAAAGATACTGTGTGGAATTTTATTGAAAAAAGGTTCGCAGTGTGTTGTGTATTGAGACGCGTTAACAATAGATAAAGGGATGTGATGATATTGTTGATGAAATATTAGCATTTTTAAGCAAGCTACAAGTTTCTGGTTCAATAGATCCATTATGAATTGAATTTTACTCACCCGACGGCGGCGTTCCTCCATACCGAACTGTAGCATACTCTTTTCTCAAAACCTTGTACGCCATTCTAAAATCAAAGTTGTAGTTATTCTGTTCCTGAGATAGATGCAAGAGTCTGATGATGAGGGTTATGGACTTGGTCTCGCTGTAGTAGATAGAGGGGCCCCAGGAGGTGCCACACCAGGAGCCCCCGACTTGGGGCCTGCTGGCTTCCTGAATCTGCATGTAGCCGTCTGGACAACCATCTTCGGTGAAGGATGTGAAGCGACCGAGGGTGAAACTGTCGAAGAGGACCTGGGGAAGAAGGAAATAGTCATTTATCTATATACTCCTTAAAAATATTTTAAGGGTAATAAGGTTTTTTAGATTCAATCTACGAAAAAAAATCGATGGAATTTTTGACTTTTCTAATCACCTGAAAATAATCGCCTATTTTAAGTCAGGTCATTGACCCATGGGAATTATCAGCTGACGAACTTTGCACTCTACGTGTCACGAACTTTTCATTCACGCGGAATGGATGGGTGCATGCAAGATATCGTTATCTTTTGATTTTTAATTTTAAAAAACTAAAGTGCTTGGTTTTATTTTATTTCTCAGGGATATGGCATTGTTATAACCTAATTATTACTTCCTTAATTTTTGTACACTATTTTTGAAGGACCCTATAATTATATAATGCTCTATGCATTCCTAAACCATTCATCCGATTGCAATGAAACTTTGGTAAGTTGTTGTGTGCAAGCTGGCGAAAAAAATATCCAGGTGAGCGAAGCCGGCAACAGCAAGTATTAAATATTTTGATGTGAAAACTAAACTGACTCCTACTTACTCTAAAATGGGACTTAGTTAATGACAAAGCGTATTTTACTGAAATACAGCTGCCACACCTTATTAGGTACATACAGCACAAGTATGTTTTTGGAAGGTGAGCCGGGCCGTTCGTGTGGGTGAGCGAGTATTTTTCATTTTTAACAAGTTTTAATTGGAGTTGAAATGGCTCCACCATAGCTTTAAATACATATAAAAGATACACATTACAGTGCATTCTTTCAAATTACGAGTACGTAAAATTGTAGGGAAAAAGATTGTCAGTTATTATTGCAAATCATGTAGTATGCAGAATATTTTTTTATCCGGACTCTAAAGAATTCCGAGGTCCCAGGTTCTGTTATTTTTGAATTTAAGGTAAGGTACTTTATTAATAATAATGCTTAGTAGACAGATTGGCTCAGGGTTACATTGACTAGAGTGTTAAACTGTCCACTGTACACATCAGACCAGTTGTGTCTGTCTAGCTAAGATTTTAGTAATTATTAGATAACTATTAGAAACTCTTAATGCGAGAGGTTTCTCTTGTTTTGCATTTAAAACTTTATCAACCTAGGGACAAAACTACAAAGTTAGATACGAGCAAAATGACTACCTTTCTTTTGGTAACTGAATTCCCAAAAGCGAAAAAACGTTTTTCATTCGACAAGCTCGACCGATATGCGGTTAACGGTAGTGTGACGGCGGGAAAAAATATTGGGGAAATATAACCGATAAAAAGTATCGTCCAATAAGCCATGTAACCAAAAATAAAAGAACAAAAGTGCGGACTGTATCAAAGCACCTCGAAGCACCAAAGGTTCCTTCATGGTAAAATTGATTTTACCAATGAACGAACGCGCGTCCGCCTCTTAGGGCAGGGAGACTATTTTTCTTTCTTCCAAGGATTTTACAAATATATAGTCGGAAACAAGTGAACAAAAATTTCATTAGACGGAACTCGAAACCGCATCTCTTTCACTAATACGGATGACCCAACGTCGTCCATCCATCTCCGTAGGTAAGTAGCGAAATGGTTAACGCTCTTTGCTGCGGTTAAGATGACATTTTCAGTAGTATTCAGTAGTTTTCAGTAGAGTTGCTGCAAATTTCTGTAGAGCGTTTAATTCTTTTTTATTTTATTTTAACGGCTGTGGATAGCCCCACCATGGATATAACTACATAGAAAATGCTTATGACTTCCAACTCGTGGCTAAATAAAATAGGATAATAAACTCTATCGAAAAAATGATCTGAAATCAATCAAACTTATTTTAAGTTTAGTGAAATCAATCAAAGATAAAAGTAGATTTCAAAACATCTAGAGAAGAGCCGAGATTGGAAAATATAATGGAATTAACTCGTCACTTTTGTGAGACATGAGGGAGACATCATTTCATTACGTTAACTTTATTATGGAAATATAATTATCAATATTTTCAAAGGTTAATTGATACAGTAGACAATTTAACACTCTGGTCAATATCTTATCTTATGATAGGGGCCGGGAATAACCCAGCGGCACTTCGACCCTTGAGGATCTTTTGTGCCTACCCCATTTTACACACTAGTCATGTCAGTGTGGAGGTTTCCTCACGATGTTTTCCTTCACCGTTAGAGTCGTCGGTAAATGTACGTAAGTCTTCAAAAAATACGAAAAACTCATTGGTACATGGCACATACCTCCCACATGGGAGTCCGGTGCCCTAGCCACTGTGACACCGACGCTCGACCTGATCAATATAACCCTGAGACAACTGTAACTAGGTAAGTATGTATCTAAAGTAGATATAAAATATAAAATTCCAAGACCCAAGACACAAGGCCAAGCCCCCCGAAGGGTCAATGATCCACATTGTTTTTTTTCGAAGAAACCGGCAATCGTTTCCAGCAAATAAGAAGATATATACAATCTCCTTCAATCAGATTTTCCCATAATATAAATTCTATTCAGAATATTTTACTGTAATTTTAATTTACTAATGCAACATGAACGCAACGAATTTTCTCAAAGCTAAATTCCAGAGTTGCAGAGAGTTGACCGAAATAGCGGTGGTGAACACGGAAAATGCAACTTGAGACGGCAAATTTCATCTCTGCGGTAGTTTTACAGGATTACAACGTCGATGAGGACAATTCCGCTGAGGAATAATTGCTTCAACAAAGAACTTTGCGTGTAAGTAAGGTCTCTTTTTAGGGCTCCGTACAAAAATGGTAAAAAAGGAACCCTTATGGTGAGACTTCTGTGTCCGTCTGTCCGTCCGTCTGTATGTTGCAGCAGAAAAATCTGAGAATCGCCATCGTAGAACTGTTTCGCTTGGCGCGCAACAAGAAAATATTCGCTGAGTTGACAGAGCTCAGCCAAGCTGTGCCAACCTTCAGCAATGAAGTGACACTTCTAGAAAAGGAAGAATGAAAGAAAATATTCTCAAAATGAATGAGAATAATCTTCTATAAGAATCAGAAATACTAAATCCACTTTCTTCTAAGAAAGTGGATTCGGTATTTCTGATTCTTCTAGATTCTCATAGATTAGTCTCATTCATTTTGAGACTATTTTCTTTCATTCTTCCTTTTCTAAAAGTGTCACTCCATTACTGAAGGTTGGCACAGCTTGGCTGAGCTCTGTCAGCTAAATCCACTTTCTTAGAAGTAAGTGGAATATTTTCTTGTTCTTTTCTTTCTTTACTTTAGAAAGTATTGTACGTGTAGACTTTAATTACTCGTAGGTAAGTACATGAATGGGCCAAAGTTTTATGCTTCACCCTAGGCGCTACTACGAGTAGTCTGATTTATGTGGAATAAGTAGGTAGGTAGATAGGTTACATGTTTTTTAGAATACTCTACTGTTGGAACAAAATTCTTAAATATCTAAGATTTTGCTTCTTGTCTGGCCTCAAACTGAATTATCTTTACTTACTGGAGGGATACAAACTCGCAGCAGACATGAGCCGTCATACGGTTCTCGTGGGGAGAAAATATAATTTGCAGCTACGAGTAGGAAATGTTCCCGCGTCTTTGATGAAATTTAAATGTGCTGCCGAGACACGTTGTGGCATCCACATTTATGTCGCCGCGAATATACATGTGAAAAAGATTAATTTCCGAGGAAAATTCAAATTTCATGACGTCTTTTCAGTTAGGTAGTACTTATAGTCAGCCTGAGAATTTATCGAGTCGGAATTTAAAATAAAACTTTAAACTTGGAGAATAAAATTGGAGACGCGAGTAAGAGAAGCAGAAACTGAGATATGGAAATATAAAATAAGTCGTCTGAATGGAGCCAATTGATTTCGTTAAATAGTGCATTAAAAAAATCGATCATCCAACGAACACACGACAATCACGTGAAATGTTAAATTCATCGAGAAATGAAATATTATGTCTTCACTATTCAGATTGCATAGCATCCATGTAATAACCCTGCATTGGCAGGATATTACCCTGATCCGGATGTAATAACCGTAATAGAGTAGTGAGGGTAGATAGAAAGTCATTACTATAGGGATAACTGCAGATCTGGATTCATATCGGACGTTTCCGATTGTTTTAGATCGCTATGTAAAGGACCACTTATTTGTTCTTTTGCGTTGTTCTTAACTGAAATTGATATTATTAATTCTAGAAAATGATAACTGAGTGTTTTAGTTTCATTATGCGTGTTCTTTTATAACAGCAGAGTATTGTATTAGCGTCTCAATATATATTTTGAAGGGTCTTGTGAAAAAACAAAACCATTAATTTTGGGAAATGACCATTTTGGGATGTGGTCATTATGAGACGAAACCTTTCTAATACAAACATTGTTATTTACAATGATCTCTTGCACACAACACAGATCATTTCGGATTATTTCATTTTATTTTAGCCGTTACCTCTAGCTAGATTATACGAATACCTACTTCAATTCTCTATGTCTTCACTTAATATTTTGGTAGTATGTGGCCTATTAGAAATAAACCTCATAATAATGCTTACATGGTTCTATTTCGTTAATTTAGTGTCTCGTAAGTTCCACTTGTATTCCACTCTGTTGGCACCCCTAAGGAAAGATCCACTGACTGATACCGTTATTTACTTTACAATGTAACCTAAAATCTACATTGATTGAATTTACAATGTACAATCGTATCTCTAAGGCTCAGGTTTAGGTAATAATGCTTTTAATTATAATCTAAGAAACAAAATTAAGCAACAACCGATTAAATTGTCTTTAAAATTATTATAAATTTCTTTTCAACAGGTCTAGTGTAGCAAGAAAATAGACAATTTTTTAATAAACTTGTAACGATGGCGACTTTATCGTCCATATCAACCTCCTTGCCATCAATTTCAACCTCATCGTTAGCGTTTATCTCACCTCTTTTCGTGTTGGCATCTTCATTTCTTCATCTATATTTCCAAAATTCAAATCAAATTCCATTATTCCATTAATATCTCTCTGTATTTTGTCCTGACCGGACGTTTCTTTGTTTTATTTTTGTCTCTTACTACTACTACTGTACGGTTTCGTACATTAGAACATGTTGTTTGTAGTTATAGTTGAAGTTAGTTCTTGAGAGCGCAGCAAGAAAGATCACTTTTAAATAATGTAAAACGGATAATGAAATAATAACAATTGTTCCCGGTGGCGACTTCTCTCTGTCAGTTCTTACTGCACTCTAAAGTAAATGTTTAAAATTGGTTACACGAGTCGCGGCTAAAGTAGGTTGTCTACTAAGCAATATAAAAATGTACGTGTGTGAACCGTACAACTACCTATTTTCTACATTTACTATTTTCTGTGTTGTTCTGTTCCTAAAAAACATAATATCTATTACCAAGTTCTTCTATTACTTCATCTGCACACTGTCCTAGAACCCTGCTAGCCGGCACCTAGAGGACAGACTGTAGCAAACTAACAATAATATTGAAATTGAAATATGACGAGAATTAGCAATACCTACCATCGGTAGGCAGCATAGCAGTAGATACATCGATACTATGGATAGTATCGATACTATCCAAGTCAATACTATAAAGATGATCATTTAGGTGGTCTTGATCATCGATATTATTGCTCATTTAGGTGGTGTGTGTGAGTGTTTTCGACTGAAAACTCTATCGGTTATTTACCAAGTTATCGATAGTTTTGTAACTCTAGTTTGATCTAGATACTAAAAGGTACTAGACAATAAAATAAACGTCTACCGAGATAAAGTCGCTGAGGAAATTTCACGAGACAAGCCCTGTATTTGCGCACCTCAAGAAGGACAAAGGGCGGTCGGTCGCCCCCGCCTAGCAGATTTGTTTGAGAAGACAAACCGCCCTGCCCTAGCTAGGTGTTTCACCGACCATTGTTTGTCTTATGCTTCGTTTGAATAAGTTTTCTGCCTCCTTTTCCTCAGAATTTCAACTTTGCGTAAAATGTAATAAGGCTCTAAGTTACCAGCTCACCTTATGACTCTTACTTATGAGCTCTAGAGCTATTGTGTATGTGACGCTTTCTTTCTACTGTTTTTGAAAAATTATGATTTAAATCTATTTCTGCGTGATATTTCTCAGCAAGTTTTTGAAGTAAAAACTTCTTAAGGCACACCTTGTGCTCTTTCTGAAAAGTGACCCAAACTGAACCGTCACGCTCGAGTCGGTGACGCTGAATCGGGTATACTCGGCTCCATTCGACATCAAGCGCGCTCGGGTCGGTGACGCTGAATAGCGTATACTCGGCTCTAGTCGTCATCAGCAGTCATCAGCCACGTTTACTGTCTAACAAGGAGTGCATCGTTTCAAGAATTACGTTTTTATTATTATCTAAGTGTGGTCATAAGCACACACCTCTTTTTTTCGAGCTTGATTATTGTTTCAGTGTCTACAAATTGATCTGTATAGCGTACTAAATAAAAGACTGCCTCTTCCAACACCCACAATATTCCTGAACCTATTATATTCTAAGTAGGTTCTTCTTCTAGATTCGAGTCACCTTTCTTTCACAGTTACGTACAGAAGGAAGCATCAATTTATTACTTCACTTACATCATCATTTAAGGTGGTATGACTATGTGCACAGTCACCCTGGGGGTTGTACCACCGTTTTACCTATTTTCTGCTGCAAAGCACCAATGCTTTCATTGCTGTGTTTCGGCTTGAAGGGTTCGAGAGGAAGCGTATTTACCGGCACATGAGGCACTCCATCTAAGTCATCAAGGTTAGCAGCGTGTAGAAAACCTTCTAATAACCTTAGTGAGGCGAGATGTCAATGAGCGATGGTGACTTCTTTACCGTCAGGTGGCCCGTGTGCTTGTCTGTTCTTCTTATAACAAAAAAAATCAACAACTCATTTACGTCACCACTGCGGAGCTCAAGCTTTTGTAATATTCCGTATGTACGATGGAGATAACATTACATATACCTAGCGAATTAATTAGGTACACAAGCTTTCGAAAACTTTGTCTTTGCTCAGCCTTCCACGTAACTTATCAACGTTTATTATTGCTACTTGCTACTTGCTCAGTATTCATTGGTTTCGTGTAAACAGAGCAGCAGAATTTACTCGCACTGCGGCTATGACGTGCTTCTTGCATTCCTGAGAAGTGGTCTTTTGTTTACGTTATATTATTCCCCCAGTTTCCACATTTCGCGTTAAAAAAAGGAGAACAAGCGAGTGAGAATTAACATAAAAAAACACAAATAAACATTTTTAATGCTGCTTTGTTTGCTGAATTCTGAACAAGATTAATTTAGACATAGTGAAACAATGATTCAGTAATATCAGTGGCGGTGTAATTGACTTGTTCGCAGATTTATTAAGAGTTATCATGAAATTTGTTACTTATTTAACTTGGTCGAATTTGATTTGTATAGGGCATTACAGAAAGAAATAGTAGACACATAATGGAAGACACATTAAGCTATACTCTGTGGAACCCTGTCGCAATAAGTTTTTGTTATCATTCCTATCATGATTATAGACATTCGTATGAGTGTGTCAAATGACTTAAACAGCAACCAAACAATGCATTGTTGCGGCTTTTTGAAAAATCTAGGCTCATCATAAAGAACAGCGAGCGGAGCTCGGCCTTCGGCCTCGCCATGGCAATAGCTCCTCATCATTTCTATTTACTTTTTGGCCGCCATCTATAAATATTTTTTTCTCTTGAAATGTCTCAGGATTCCTTACGACTTTAGTTCGAGAAGACCCTATCTAACTATTCTAGTTGCGGCGGATTGATAATCTTCCAATTCTTCAATTTTCATATTGCGAAATTGAAGTCCACTTCATTTTTCCTGATCATCATTAGATCCTCAAGGTTTCAGATGTCGAAAACGCAGGATGAACATGAATATTTGAGCTCAAATTCGAACCTTCTAGCTATTTCCGTTCCGGAGATCCCATCTGTCATCAAAAATACTCCAAGATCTTGGAAACCACTGGTCCAATTTTTATCAGATCTAGCTAAGAACACTGTCGACAAAATTATATTAAAAATACCGGGTCCAAATCGGACCATCCATTCTCAAGCTATGATGCCACAGACAAACACACAAACAGACAAACTTATAACACGCCCTCTTCTCGATCGGTCGGGGGTTAAAAAGAAGGATTTTCAAAAAAGGAACGCGACCGCATCATTAGGACGCTGGATGGCTGGAGTCGCTGGACTAATAGACGTTATTGTTGCGTGGTGAAAGGAATGTGCTCTCGACAGCGCTTTAGCCGCTTCGCCGCGTCAACCCCCTAGACTCGCAATGCGCCCGAGGGAAGGGTCCTGTGAAGCACCACCGACATTGAGACACCTACAGCTCCTTTTCTTTAGAAATCACTATAGAAAGTTATTATAGTTTTTTTTGGTGTTATGTGTTAGGTTGCTGTTTCTTCTACATACTTACTGATATTTATTAATGCTTCGAGTTAAAAAAAAGTCGGATATTTTTATTAATAAATAAGAGATTGTTTTTATCATTTTATGAAACACAAACCGTGAGTTACAAAAACGTCCTTAATGTTAAAACTAAAACAGAACTTGTTTATAGCAGATTAGGGTTCGTGATACGCAATGATTCATTTTAGGGATCCTAAGGCGGTTCAACTGTTATATTCAGCACTGGTTCGTAGCAAACTAGAGGCATCCTCCAAAGCCTGGAGCTCACATGAAAAGAACCCTGCTACTAGAAAAGGTTCAAAAGGCCTTTCTGCGTTTCCTTTACAAGAAATTGTATGAATACTATCCTTTTTTTATCCAACAAAATTCTCGATGGGTATTCTAAGCTACAACTCGTTGGAAGTGAGGCATAACCATGCCCTCATGATGTTAGTCTGTCGCTTACTGCGTGGAGGAATACATAGCCCCGAGCTGGTCGCTCGTGTAAGCACCCTATACCAGCGTGACCAGATTTTATTTGACGAATCTACTGCACAGAGCGGTGAAACCAACCAAATTCTACTAAATACATATTCACTTTATAAATAAGGGGTTTTACTCCCATTCGGCACGATACCCTTGGGTATATTTACGTTTCATTATCAACCACACGCGACATGAAAGGTGAAGACATATTATTATCAATTTAAATTGGTTTAAATAACAATTGAACCGGGTTAAACCCCAAACGCTTCACTTTTATAGGTTTTCTGAAAGAGATAGACAGAATCTGATTCGCAAATAAAAACTGGAATGGGAAATGCCCGCATCGAAAAGGGATTTTTTTAAATTTAGTTTTACAGCTCTGGGTTCCATCCCTTTTGAGTCAAATCATCAAAAAGGGATTCATCATTGGGTTGCCATCATAAGACGAAAAAGAACTAAGATCTACTAAATAAATATGAATACTACCAAAATATACCAATTTTTTTTCCTATTAGTTACGAATTTCTCAAAATCTACTAAGAAAGTAGAAATCTAATAAATCTGGTCACACTGCCCTGTACGTCCCCGGCAGCGCGCTGCGGGCCCGCAACCGGCCGCGCATCTGCGGCTGAACGCGCCCCAGGCAGCAGCACCGCACTTTGATGTTTTTGATCCGTTCTATGCTGTGTTTCGAGAGTGTTGTTGTTTTGTGAGAGGAATGGATAAATGAGTTTGTTGTATTTATTATTTCCTAGTTATATGTTCATTGTATTTTCTGTTCCTGTAATGTTGTATTGTATGTTGAACTGCACAGTGTACTGTAATACTGTGTAGGTATGTCATATAATAATGAAATAAATAAAAATAGCATAACATGACCACTGCAGCACAATCTCGTGTCATCATTATCATCTCTATGTATAGCTATGGTGTAGAGAGGGACAGCATGTATTTATTTACGGCTTAATTTTATGGACGTTTTGTGTAACCGACGGTAAGTTACTCCGGTATTACATCAGCTGATTGCATATTACAACCCACGGTTTCACCATATCTTATCAAGCGATAAACTCTATTATCTAGTACATCAATAAGTAAGTACTCGTAATACATGTTTACCGAATAGTGAATGAATTTATTTCGATAACAGTTTGTCGCGTCGTGGCATGTTTGGCACAATAAACATTTAATAGCGGTATTAATAATGCTGTTTTAAATAAAGTTCTCGATAATGATAATTGTCAACACTACGGTGTAGCGACGTTTTGCATCACAATTATTGGGAATAGTGAGTGACACAACCGTGACAAACAATAGTGATGGCAGTGAATGTAGTGTTTTCACCAAATATAGAGGACAAAGTGTTTTTGGTGACCGGTGGTGCGGCCGGCGTCGGTGCAGGCGTGGTCAGGGCGTTGCTTACGGAAAATGCCAGGGTATATTTACTTTTTATATAAACAAAATCTTCTCGCTGTGAACCATAAATAAGCCGGTTTATATTTATACGGAGTCAGTTATATAAAGGTAGAACTATAATAGAGGGAGGAATAAGGCTTTTCTTTCTAGTTCGCCACGTACACAACTGAAATGTCAAAAGTGGTATCTGTGCTCTCAATTTGTTACTAAATAGAAAAGTCTTTATGTTCGTCATACTTCTCGCTTTGATCAGCATGTTATCTGTATTAGTCACGTCAGAATCACGTAACCACTGATCCAATTTTTATCTGACATGGCTTAGAACATTCAGCAGGTTAGACCTGCAGCACCTGAAGGCCTCCTCGCCAAGGCTATCTAAAAATTCCTCGCTCAATATCATTTTCAATAATTTTTTTGGCCACCATCTTTAAATATATTTTTTCGCTTGTATAATGTCTCAGGATTCCCTACAACTTTAGTTCGAGAAGACCCCATCTAACTATTACAGTTTCGGCGGGCTGATAATTTTCCAATTCTTCCAGTTTTATATTGTGAAATTGAAATTCACTTACTCTGTCCTAGTCATCATCAGATCCTCAAGGTTTCAGATGTCGAAAACGCACCACGAACCTGAATATTTGGGCTCAAATTCGAACCATCTAGCTATTACCGTTCCAGAGATCCCATCTGACATCAAAGATATTCCAAGATCTTGGAAACCATTGTCAACCAACCAAAACAAGCTCTAAGTCGAGTCATCCGTTGTTAAGTTGATTCCACAAAAACACACAAACAGGCAAACGTGTCAAACTTGCATATATAACACGCCCTTAGATCGGTTGGGGGTTAAAAATGATTCAAAAAAACATAAATTCAGAAAAATAAAACCAAATTGTCTCAATTCCAGTACGTGGCGTTTCTAGACGTGGCGGCGCGCGAAGGCGGAGCCCTGGAGAACGAACTCCTGCACAACTTCGGCGCCCTCAGAGCCAAGTTTATAAAGTGTGATATCTCCGATGAGGCGCAACTCGCCGCTGCGTACAGACAAGTTTTCGAGAGATACCGTCGTCTTGACGGGATAGTCAACAACGCTGCGGTATTGAGCGCTGATGGGCAGTTCAAAAAGATGGTGGACATTAATTTTGTAAGTACATCAATAACCTCTACTAGACATAGGTCTTTCTGAAGGCTCGCAACTTGCCGCCGCGTACAGACAAGTTTACGAGAGATACCGTCTCGTCGTCGTCGCCTTGATGGGGTATTGAATAACGAGGCAGTGTTGAGTGCCGATGGGCAGTTCAAAAAGATGGTGGACATTAATTTTGTGAGTACATTAGCCAGCAACCTCTACAGACATTATTATTATTAGACCTTTCTGAAGGCTCGGCATACTCGCCGCCGCATACAAACAAGTTTTCGAGAGATACCGTCACCTTAACGGAGTTGTCAATAAAGCTGCGGTATTGAGAGCTGATAAGCAGTTCAAAAACATGGTAATTTTGTGAGTATATCAGCAGCCTGTACTTTATATAGACCTCTCCGATGACTCGCTATAGTCAGATCTTTAGGTTTCTCTAGCTCCACTCACACTTAGCCTTGTACTTCACGAGGTCGGCAGCATTCCGATCCGGTTTGCTGCATCCAATCACAAAGCGCTGATTTGAAGCGGGGGAGGGTGCGCGTGCGATTGGTTGCAGCGAACCGAACCGGACGCGTGTAGTCCAGGCCTAAGGGGCTGCCCTGTATTGCAGATCGTCGCTGCACAGATGCAGATGCTCCTGTTAGATTAAAAGGGGGTCTCCCACTGTGTTTACGTTATAGCGGTCTACATTCAAGAACCTTTGTGAATATGATGTTTTATTATCGACCTATTTGCAACTCCTATTGATGTTGGCTCTACAGAAATGTTAGATTATCTATTACGATGTTTTTTCTTCTATATTTAACAACAATTAGAAAGTAATATTACCCCTTTACCTATTTCTGCCGCAAAGCAGCAATGCTAGCTGTGTTTTGGTTTGAAGGGTAGGGTAGTTGCAGTTTCATTTTAGCATATGATGTGTGTTATTTATTTATTATATTTTTGATTATATATTAAGTATTATATTTCTGTATATATTATAGTATTTATGTAATATTATTACTACTGCTTGGCAGCTTGCAAAGGCTTGCATATATTTTTTTAAATTATTTTTGTTATATATTTATTTGAGGGTAGTATCTATTTCATACGCCTTTTGCACCCGTATATTATATATTTTATGATTTTTCCATCACCTGAAGGTTGCCTGGAAGATATCGCTTAAATAGATAAGGCCACCTTCTGCACATTGTATTGTACCTCTCTTTATGTTGTATGTTTTGTTTTTGTCCCGGGTGTGCAATAAAGTATATTTGTATTTGTATTTGTAGGTAGCGTAATTACCAGCACATGATTCACTCCATATATATCCTCTAATAACATTACAGTGTGGTGAGATGCCTATGGGCGACGGTGACCACATGGCTCGTCGTACGCTCGTCTGTTCTCCTAATAGAATAAAAAATATATAGAGTTATTGCTAAAATTAGATTTAGGTAGGCCTTACTTAAACGAGCACTTACTACACTACACTAAGGCAAAGCTCGGTATAGCTTTAATTTACTTAGTTAATTATAACCAACGCATTACAGTGAACTCTGCTACTTGTACCTACAAGAATATTGGGTAGGCGATATTAATTTTGCATGTGGGAGTACAAAGTTAATAAACTCGCTAAAGTTTCCGAAACTAAATTATTGGGTTACATAAATCAATTAGTGGATACTTAACTACTACATCATCTTTGAAACTAACCCTCTCAAAATGATAATCCCTCTTCAATAAACTATTAACTTCATCGGCTAAATCGGATCAAAAATACGTTGCAAAATTAAACTCGTAAAATAGAACCTAAAATCACAACGGTATTCATATATGAAACAAACAATATGGTTTTCAGACAGCGACAGTGAGCAGTACACTTAAAGCACTGGACATAATGGGAGCAGAGAAGGGAGGCAGCGGCGGCATCATAGTCAATGTGTCCTCTTTGTTGGCGTTGAAACACAGGAGCCATTTGCCTGTCTACGCCGCTACGAAGACAGCTGTTCTACAATTCAGCAATTCTATCGGTGTAAGTTATCTCTCTATGCATACAATCACAATGTTAAGTTTTAGAGTGTTAGAGTTGGGAGCATACAAGGGAGGTATTGTTATAACGTGCCTTCTTTGTTTGTGTTGAAACACAGTAGCCATTTGTCTAACTACGCCGCTACGAAGACAGGTGTTCTATAATTCAATTAAATATTCAGTTAAAGATGGGAGCAAACAAGGGAGGTAGGAGTTACAAACTTATACTCTTTGTTGGTGTTAAATAAAATAGAAACACAGAAGAATTTTGCCTGTCTACGCCACTACGAAGACAGCTGTTCTACAACAGCAATTTTATTGACGTTAGTTATCTCTTTGTGCATACAGTCACAATGTAAAGTTATAGGGTGTTAAGGATGGGTGCAGACAAGAGAAGTAGCTTACAACGCTCGTATCCTCTTTGTTGGCGTTGAAACATAGGAGCTATTTGCCTATCTACGCAGCTACGAAAGCAGATGTACTAAAATTCAGCAATTCTATTGGAGTAAGTTATCTATCTCTCTGTGCATACAATCTATGTCAATGTAACGTTTTAAAGTGTTAAACTTAGGATAAAACAAGCGGTATTCTTAGTATAGTCACCATGTCTTATTTGTTGGCGTTAAAACACAGTAGGTGCACATTTGCATATCTACGCCTACGTCTACGATTCAGCGGTTCTATTGAAGTAAGTTATCTCTCTGTGAATACAATCACATTGCAGATCCTTCAAAATATTAGATAGCATTACTATTATTTCTCTTATTGGAGAAATGAGTGGAGGCAATGTTTGACTGTCCAGGCCGCCGCTACGAATGCAACTGTTCTGCAATTTAGATATTATATCGTAGACATATAGCGTAATGGCGCGTTTCACGAAGTGTGTAGGCATTTCACGATGTGCATAAAACTAGACAGATAGTGTACCTAATAGTCGATTTCTACACTATCTGTCTAAGATTTTTACTTTAGCCACTTCGTGAAATACAGATCTCAAGTTAGCACATAACGTTTTATTTTGGCCACGGGGTATTCCCTAAATTACATTATCTTTACCTTTGGCCGTCATGAAATAGAACTATCGCAATAAAACTGATAAAATCCAATATCAAACTAAAGATTTTATGATATCTTATATTAACTAACGTGATGCTATCAGTACCTAATATACACAAATGGAATGGAATTAGCACATTTTTTTAAATTCCGAATGATAATGAGTCCACCACAGAATACCCACTATATCTAAACTGAAGTCCACCACTCCACAAACATCCCCGAATCCACCGCAACAAAACAAAACATGTTTATAAGTTATACTGTAACTTGTGTTTATGAACTCCACAGGCAGAAGAGTGTTATTCGAAGACAAAAGTTCGTGTTGTGACTGTATGCCTCGGCCCAACCGACACCGCCATCTTACAACGACACAACTTGGAAAACTTTGACAAAGATGGCCGGAGTTTGACCTCGCGCGTCCCAGTGCGGCAGAGGTGAACCTTTGTCACATTATCTTATCATCAACAGCCTATTCTAGTCCACTGCTGGACATAGGCCTCTCCCAGGGCGCGCCATTGAGCCCGATCTTCGGCTCTTCTCATCCAGTCGCTGCCAGCCACCTTACGCAGATCGTCGCTCCATCTAGCAGGGGGGCGTCCCACACTACGTTTGCCCAAACGCGGTCTCCACTCCAGAACTCGTCTACCCCAGCGGTTATCGGTTCTGCGACAGATTATCTTATATCTACTCTATTTCAGCACTCCCTTTATATAGTCGGGTAAAGAAAGTTTTCAATTTGATAAGGTTGTCTATGAAACAACTCTATTCCGCCTTCGGACTACCAGGCGCGGGGAGGGGTTCCATCCTTATGTTGTTGATATCCCATCTGCTCGTACGAAGCGATTTGCTTCTTCTTTCATTATGCGAACGGCTAAGGAATGGAACAGCCTGCCGGCGTCTGTATTTCCCGAAACGTACAACCTTGGGATCTTCAAGGCCAGAGTGAATAGGCATTTACTGGACCCGCATGCTCCATCGTCGACCTCATCGTCCATTACCATCAGGCGAGATCGAGGTCAAATGCGGGCTTAGTAGTAAATAAAAAAAAATAAAAAAACTTGTTTGGATTTTGAGCCTACAAAGTTTTGTTCAGTTGAACACAATATTTGATGGATGGAGATCTTGGTTGAAAAGAACAATTTCGTGGTTAAATTGAACCAACTCTTAATCATGTCCCATCCCTTAGTTACTCATTACATTATAATCGTTAAACATTGTATAATTGCCGGACGTATACCATTAGCGAAAGATAAGTGTAACTAGATAATTAATACACTCCCCCCAGGGCGGATATAACCATGGGGGGAAACTAAAAAAATGTAACCAACCGATCCCAAAATGATATATTTATAAAGACTGCGGTAAACACTGCATACCTACATACAAAAATAATTATCCAGACACTTACAAAGCTAACTAACACTCAGTTATAGATTATAATAAATCAACTGCATCTTTTTCAGTAGTATTATATTCTGAAATGGTTCTTCTACATCCAAAACTTTGAACAAAGCTTCCCGTTCAATTTTGTTTGAAATTATACGGGCATGCGAATTACCATTGTAACAATGTCACATGTGGCCTATGTTCATGCATTAAACATTTTATTACAAGAACGGTTCAACTTTCCACATTTTATACCCACGTTTGCAAAATTAAATTCTGTTTAGGTGAGAATGCTTAACAATCCACGTAAAATGTGCCCGAATTACCTAATTACCCATACTATAATATAAAGTTGATTAAGTATAAAATAACATATCCAATATAAATTTATTAGGGTGGTAATTAACCAAACTTCTATTAAATAGCCAATTCTATTCGCCTCATGTACTATTTTTGTGCATTAAAGTGTTAAATAATTAAATATCATTTTTGTCTATTGTAAAACTAAGTTGCCCCCCTAAATTACTAGTTTACCGACCAACTATGAGTATCTAAAAAAATACTGTTTCACCGACTAAATATTGTCAGAACAAGAAAGATTTAATATAACATATAACCTCAGCATGGTAATTTATATAATAGCCTCTGAATTTTCGACCCGAGTCATTGACCCCCCCCCCCCCTCCCCTCGAAGGTCATTGACCTTTCCCCCTCACCCCCAGGCAAGCATATGCAAACAGGTTTTTCTGGGTTGTTATAAAAAAAATCGGGTGTGGCAGTGTCGGGGGCACGGCCGTTGGTTTAAACGCACCATCATTCACCACTATACATGTAAAGCCGGTTTAAACCTATACATGTAAAGCAGGATTCGTGGTTTATAATGGTTGAAAACTGTATCATCCTGTGTCATGTGTAATCAATATCATGGTCATCATCATCATTAAAGATTTATTTAAAGTCCTGATTCTTAGCTGTATATCATTGCTGAGATCCATTGATATTCCTCCTGCTCGTCATCAGACTCAAAGTTCAGGATCCCAGAAGTCCCAGAACGTCGGTGGCGTCGTGGCTAGGCGTCGGACTCCCGTGCGTTCGAAACCAGGCAATGTCATGTACCAATGAGTTGTTCGGTTTTTTCGAAAGACTTGCGTATATTTACCGGCTGCTCTGTCGGTGAAGGAAAACATCGTGAGGAAACCTGCACAATGAGATGACCAGTGTGTGAAATGAGGAAGGCAATGGCAAACCACCCCATTAATAGAGAGGGAGTCAGCTGAAAATCAGCGCTGTGGCTTGCCTCAGCATTATGCTGAGCTGGTATACCCTTTTTGGCACTGTACCACACCAGATGTTCTGTGCTGCATGTATTAAACTTTGTATACTTCTGTATTGTGTACTATATTTTGGTGTTTACAGCGCTAAATAAACGTTTTCAATTTCAATTTTAATACAGCCACGAAAGTCGTTCTATGTGGTTTAATTAGAATGATCACGACCCTCAGCAATGAGGGACACGACGATCCTTTACACATTGACAAAAGTTTGTGACTTCAGTTTTAGTCTTACAAGTTACTTACATAAGTATGCATTAAAAATAATCTAGACTCGTAACTATACCTACCAACAATGTACAATGATATAACTTCCTAACAAAAAGATTTGAAAGTCTTGTGCAATATCCACATAAAGTACATAGTAGAAAACCAATACAATAGAAGAATACTCAGTTCAGTGAAATATACACAATCCCCATCCAAGGTGAAATACCCTTGTATTTAGTATCGATAACAGAAGTTAACTGAACACTCTGTTTCGGCTTACAAGGTGGTTTTTACAGCTTGTATAAATTTTAAAAGTGCCTCCTATAAACCCGAACTTAATACACAATAATAAATATTTATAACTTCTATTTTATATTTACAGGGTGGATTCGGCAGCCACGGGAATAATAGAAGCGATAAAAAGAGGAGACAGTGGCTCTACGTGGGTAGCAGCTGATGACAAGCCTGCGAAGGATATCTCTAAAACTGTGGTTGAAGTACTGACTCGATATCTTGATGCTTAAATAAACTTCTATTTTATCGATTGCTTTTGTCTGCTTTCTGCTTTCACACAAGAATTTCTTATTTCTCGAGCTTTTCGGTTTCTCGGGACACGAGAACTCTAGTTTATCTTTCCCCGGGAATTCCCGGAAAATCGGGAATTGCTACATTGCCATTAAAAATTTAAAATGGTGTCGCCGAAAATTACACAAAACTTTTATTGCGCATAATAAATATTTAATAAGTGTTTTATAACTTCTAGTTTAATAAAAATTCATGTCTTTTAATTAACTAATCAGCCTTTCAATATTACTACATAATCCTATTTATCTAATGAAAATCTTAACGTTTTTTGGTTAATGATATTCTTATAATTAGAATGGAACTGAACTTAGAATCTTAACTTAACAATCATGAACAGTAATGCACCAATAAATAAAAACCGGTCAAGTGCGAGTCGGACTCGCGCACCGAGGGTTCCGTTATCAAAAGATATATTTTTCCCGGCATACATACAATACAAATATAAATACTAATATAATATAATACTAAAATAATACTAAAGCTAAAACTAAATTAAGGCTAAGAAAACTAAAGATAAAAAATTTGGGTTAAGTCCCCCACATCCGGCAGTGTACTAATTGTTTCAGATTTTTCCTCGTTCCTCAACTTTATTGTATTTTTCCTGTAAAATATAGGAGATTGTCTATGAGTCACAAAATTTTCCGCTCTTTTAAAAAAATTATTTCGGCACGCAAACTTTGGAGATAAGGGGGAACGGTCAGTTTTCGCACATTTTTGGCCATAAATAAAAAAACATATAAAATAAAAAAATAGTTTTGTAATATGCAAACAAAACCCTTTCATATAACAGCCCTCTTGCCCCAACTTGGGGCAACTATCCCACTTTCAGATTGCGATTTTGTTCGAAGTTTCTTTTACCTAGAATAGATGCAGGCAAGCAAGTTCTACAACTGTACCAAATTTCAAGTCGATAGCTTGAATAGTTCCTGAGAAAAACAGTTGTGACAAATAGCCGGACGGACACCGATGTCTCGCCATAAGCGCAATATAAAGTATATCGTTAAATTGTGCCATGAGGGTACCAATTTTGTACCATTTTAATACGGAATCCTAATACATTATGAAACGAAGCCAGCGGCCCGCGGCGCTGCCGCCGCCCGCGTATTTAAACGACTCGGTTTTCGCGTATTTTGCGATTGTTAATATTTCCCGATTTCTCGATTTCTCGACAGAATGTTTCCCGGAAGAAAATTTCGTGAATTTCCTGGGAAATCGAGAACTAGAATTCTAGACACAGAAACCTTACACCAATAACCACTCTGAAAACTGATTCAAAAAACCACAAACTGTATACTTATTGCCTGAATTGTTTAAAACTAGAAGATGTCGAATTTTGTTAGTATAATAAGAATAAGAATAGTTTATTTATGCGGTAAGATTACAATGGAGTAGGAACTTAAGCATATGTTACATTAAACTAAATAAAATGAGTGAGCAACCAGTTATCCTACTATAGGCGCTGACCTCCGAACTAACTATAATGAGATAGTACTTGCAACAATATAAACTTATGCTATTGATCGATACTAACAATAAGTTCTACACAATGTTATCTGGCTCTCAAACTAGGTCTAAACTGTCTCTAAAGCCAGGTCGAAATAAAAATGTGTTATTTTTACATGACGTATATTATAGTAAATTTTGTATGTAACATTCGAAGCATATCTGCGGGTTGTAATTTTTTTTATCTGGAATAAATGAACTGAACATTAAAAAGAAGAAAGTATGTTTTTCTACCAAAACATTCATTTATATTATTGAGATTTTCCAAATTAAAATATCAGAGGCACTGTAATATAACAACATCTGCATATAAATAGTGAATAAAATTGCATAGATCCGCAATTACAAACATATGCCTAAGCTACATGCATGGCAGGGAAAATGCAGATGTCTGCGGTTCCACCAGGATCTGCCTAATTTATATTCCGGACTTAGGCTAATCTCACTGCAACGCTTGCATGCGGAAATGCAAAACAGACTTGCATCTCACAAAAGGCAGCTTATCCTGAATAATCAGCACGAACCATTCGGATCTATACAAGTAGATAGTGAGAAAGCGTTCGACGATGTTGAACTTTTAACCGCATATTTATTTACCTACTGTATTTTTCTTGAATAAAAAGGGATATTAAAATAACACTAAAATACCTAAGCTAAGATTACAAAATACCTAATTATATAAATTATAATAGAAAATTTGAGGCGCTCGTGGCCTAGTTCCGAGCACGGTCCGAAAGAGATCGTGCAGGTTAAGCAACGTTGGGCGCGGTTGGTACCAGGAAGGGTGACCACTAGTGGCATATTTCATCTGAGGCTCCTCCGTGCCTCGAAGAGTACGTTAAGCAGTCGGTCCCGGCTGTTGTGGTTCGACAGCAGTCGTTAAGCCATGTCAGAGCCCCTACGGGTGGCCGTATCGAGCTGTTCACTCTGACAAATAGGTTGGTCACTAACCATACGATAATCAAGCAAGCAATAGAAAATTTACCGGTTTAGCTTCAGGATGAACCAAGTGTTTTAGTTTGAAATGGACGAATTAGGATTTGAAAGATGAAAATTTAGGAAAAGGACGTTATAGGAGTGTACGAAATAGTAAGTGGTCAACTTTAGAAATTGACAAGTTAGGAAGTGGCCCAAGTTAAGGGTTTGAAAGAGGTAATATTTTATATGAAACGGTTAATCCGTAGCCCCATAGTCTTCGATCATAAAAATCCGTTTAGTTTCACTCTATCATAAACTGTTAAAAACTTGTTCCTCCAACTAAATGAATAGGGTAAAACGAGAGCGAAGAATTTTCAAACGAATGTTAACTCCTTGCTCCTAATGATACTTTCAACTGACTTCAGAACTTGAACATAAGTTAAAAGTTGCCTTCGCTTATCAGTCAGTGCGCAACCTAGTTTTCTTTTTAATTTTTCATAAGATTTTTCTCAGTTATAGTCAGTTAATCTTTCGCGAAGACTTTTTGCCGGGCTATATAAACAACAAAACAGCTTATGCTATTAGATGGGGTAGCTTTTTAATTTTTAACGGCTGCTACTGGGATTTGAAATGACCTCGCCATAGCCGCCATAGCTTGCTGTGGTTTTCAACTTTTCAACTCTTTTCTAATAAAATATCGCTTGTAAAGTCCAATAGTTCCATGAAGGAAGGAACGCGCGCTCGCCCCTAGAAGCACACTAACTTTTTCTTCATCTAAGAATAGTTCTAAATTCAAAAATCGAACATGTGCAGCTGCCGTAACTAAATGTAAGTAACGAATGTTTATGGAAATGTAAGTAACGATTTTGAAATGGAAACTAACCGAATCTATAGAAATTTAGAAAAGCGAATATTCTGTTTAAGATAGCTGCAGTGTGGATAGGAGACGTAAACGGTGGGATCATTGCGATCTTCTAGTTAATTTGACAATTGTAAGTATGCGCGAAATAACTTCACGTGGCGTTAAATATGCGGTTACTGTAGCTGCGAAACACATTTTTAAATGTAATTTATATTATAGCTTTTGTGTTAAGTACGAGTAAAATTGCAAATACGATCATTATGTTCAATTAGAACGCTGTAAACCATGCTCTTATAATCTATGCACTCGACGCCACAAGGGCTCCTGTCGATTATTCCACCGGGATGCCACGGTTAATGGTACGGGTTCAGCTGAACATTTGCCAAATCCGACACGTTCTGTTTAACTATTCACCGAGATGTTTCAGTGCATCTAAATTAGAGCTTTGATTCTGCATAAATGAGAGCCGCTTCCGCGTCTGATTCGTTTGGAATTCACGATAAAGCTGGCCCTAAATGGAATTTTATTTAAATTTTAATGCTATTACGAGTACTTGTTTTCGAGCAATGGAAAAATCTTTGTAAGTACTTACTAAAATACGTTGTTATATGGTTACATTATTGGTCATGGATAACATTTTGTGAACGAATAGCACATTTTTTGTTTTTTCACTGCGATTTATGAGTTAAACCTCAAAAAAATATCGGATCCTGCTACACCCTTATTCGTAGGTAATAAGGTCAACACCTACGCGTATTAGTTAGTATCACGTAAAGGTGTTGTAAAGCGTCGGTGGACTAGTGGCTAGGACGTCGGACTCCCATGCAGGAGGTCCGGGTTCGAAACCATGCAATGCCATGTACCAATGAGTTTTTCGGATTTTTTTCGAAGACTTACGTACATTTACCCACTGCTCTAACTGTGAAGGAAAACATCGTGACGAATCCTGCATATCTGAGGAAATTAAAAGTTTCCGAAGAAATCCACCAGTCAGCACTGGGCCCGCTCGGTGGATCATGGCCCGTACCCCCTTGTGCAAGGGGAGGCATCGCCAACAGTGGGGACATTAATAGGCTGATGATGATGATGAAAGGTGTTTTATCTCTGTATCATATCTAGTAGAGTATAAGTAATTGAATTAATGGTCAATGAAAATCTAATTACAGACATATCTACCCCCATTTATTTTCGATCCAAAGTTTTATAAAGAAAACAGACTCAGCATAGAACATGAAAGAAAGGCAGAAAAACATAATCAGAATATAGCTACTGCAAAACACGACTAAAGCAAAACATGATATCTCACATGAAAAATAAAGTATTACCTACATGAGCAAACAAATAATAATAAGTAGAACAGACGGAAGGTAAACAATTTTCTTTATTGGTTCACATAAACCTCAAGGACGTTTCTATCTCAAAAACAGGTCTATAAAGTTGGAAGAAATATGTTGGTATTCGATCCCAACGATGCACGGTTCATTTGTTAACGCGACGGACCCGAAAATTACATCAAATTACGAGATGGAAACCGAGGGTACGAAGCCTTGTAAATTGTAATGCAGATGGAGCTGAAATAGTCAGTAGAAATTGCTTTACAAATGAAATGAAATTATTATTTATTTTGCTACAATAAAATATACAGAAAATTTAAGCCTCTCAACGTTTAAGCCGCTGCGAACAAGGCAATCAATCACATTAGCACTCTGATTTTCTACACTGGTCATACAGACCGTTACGTAGGAAACAGTGAAGCCAGGATAGTCCGTTGTTAATACTTGCGGTAGTTGGTACTTGGTGAAACTTGTAGTACATGATTAGACTTAAATAATATACTGTAATATATACGAAACCGGTCGTAATTAATAAAATACAGTAAAAACCTGTGAAACAGTATATTATTTGAGTCTAATCATATCAGTTGTTGTTTAAAACAGTACAAATTGTTTGAAATGTATGAAACATTGTACTGCTGAAAACGATATACCTAGTTTATGTGTGCCATCTTTATGACTGGAATAATGTAGGAGATTATAAATGTTGCCTTCAATTATCTATAAAATTCACTACATTTTGGAAACATTCAATTTGGACTACTTTAATTTGCCTGACAGAAATATTTATATTAGAAATTAAAAATAGTCCAAAGTACACCGCAGAGCAAGTATGGAAAAAATGGCGGTGAATTTTTTTTAAAATGACACGTATATATTTTTTTTCTCAAAAATAAACAGAAAGTTTTTACTTTTGTAGTATTTCAGTAGGATAGATAAAAATGGAAAGGAGGAGGGGAGGCCTTTGCCCAGCAGTGGGACAGTCTATATGCTAATAAAATAAAATATTTTGTTATATGCTTGTTATAGGTATGCATCAAAATACGTAAAGACCCTCGTACCTTGGAAGATGGGACGGCCTTTGGTGTGGGACGTCCCCTGCGTCGACACCCTTGCCCCGTCTCACCTTCCAGCCACTTCTTATAGAGCCGGCTCTGCGGCCGCTGCTACAGAAACCCTCAAACGGCGCAAATATACTAATCTGGGTAAAACATACATATTTGAGCCGTTTGAGGTTGAAACATTGGGACCCTGGTGCCCGGGAACGCACCGCGTCTTCAAGGACCTCGCAAAGCGCCTGGTCGACGCGTCAAAAGACCCAAGATCTGGCTCCTATTTGGCCCAGCGGATTAGCTTAGCTATCCAACGCAGCCAGTCTCTTGGGTACACTGCCGGATGTGGGGGACTTAACCCAATTTGTTTATCTTTAGTTTTCTTAGCCTTAGTTTAGTTTTAGCTTTAGTATTATTTTAGTGTTATTTATATTGTTATAAGAGAGTTTAGTAGTAAATAAAATTATATCTCGTGCAAAAGAAAAGCGATGTTACTATAAGCTTTTTTCCCATATGATCGCAGTTTTGTCCCTAAGTGTGATACTTCCAAGAATAATATGGGAACTTGAAATACGTAACTTATTTTTTTTATTTTTTTCACCGGCCTTTTTTCCATAAATTGAAATCGTTTATTTAGCGCTGTAAACACCAGAATACAGATTACAGAAGTATACAAAGTTTAATTACATGCAGCAGAGAACATCTGGTGTGGTACAGTGCCAAAAAGGGTACACCAGCTCAGCATAATGCTGAGGCAAGCCACAGCGCTGATTTTCAGCTGGCCCCTCAGTGACTGCACGGACGAAGAAAGCAACAGTGTGTGCGTGTTGTGATGTATGAATGTGTTTGTTTGTATGAATGAGGATATTAGTGTGTATGTGAGGTACTGAGTGTGTGGGAGGGTGATGGCATGGTGCGGGTGTATTTACATGGTATTATGTGTGTGGATGGTAGTTCACAGTAGAGGCATAATATTACCGAGCACTTCCAGATTGTGAAGGACAGTAGTTACAGGGCACCTAAAGAATGTACGGAGCAGTGTCCGATTTTTGTAGATCAATTGTATAGATTTTAAGTTTTCTCCTGAAGGTGTCAAGAGTCTGCGCGTCTCTAATAGGAGGTGGCAAGGTATTCCAAATCTTAGATGCCGCATACTTGAAACTACCCCTAAAAGCAGCTGTGCTGTGACATGGAGGGAGCATTAAGTACTTGCTCTGTGGTGCACTTTAGTACGAGTCTAAAGTGTAGTGAACATGTACTTACATAATCACAGGTCTATTAACAAAGTTGTCGGAAATAGCGACGACGAACTTTTCAATCGATCCGCAAAAGTGTAGAGAAAAAGCGGAGTGAAAAAACGAGGGCAATAAAACTTCAACCTCGTTTTGTTCCCTCAAATGTATCTATGAGAGAAATACTCCCTCGAACGGAGTCAAACATTGCTTTTTCACCGGTTGGAAAATAACCGCTTTTTTATCGGATTCATAGTTATGATAGAGTATTCGGAATATTTAAGTAGAGTAAATAATCCAGAAGGTAGTTTATTCGTACTGCAACACGCACAAATGTAATCAATGGAAAAGTTTACTTTTACTTGTTTTTTTTAATCTTAGTAAATGTAGGTAGTGAGACCACTAATATTATTTTTTGTATCTTTTCTTCTGTTCTGTGTTTTTGTCTTGTGTGCTATAAAGAATATTTGTATTGTATTATAATTATACAATATAATACTACCATTTTACCAGCTCGTAGCCTGGTTGCGAGCACGGTCCGAAAGTGATCGTGAAGGTTAAGCAACGTTGGCGCGGTCGGTACCTTTATGGGTGACCGCTAGTGGCATATTTCATCTGAGTTCCTCCGTGCCTCGGAGAGCACGTTAAGCAGTCAGTCCCGGTTGTTGTCGTTCGACAGCAGTCGTTAAGCCATGTTACATGCTTACGGGCGGCCTGAACAACTCTGACAAATAGGTTGGCCACTAACCATACGATAAGCAAGCAAGCAAGCATTGAATGAATACACTTTATTGCACAAAAATAGTGCGATACGAGTACAGTGCATACGAAACGATTAATACAATCTAGGCGGTCTTATCGCTAAGAGCGATATCTTCCAGACAACCTTTTGGTGGAGAAATTTTGGTAGACAAAGGTAGGTTGTGCACCGTTTACAATAATATATAAATGAAATCCTACTTTATGTAATTTAATATGTCCAGATTTTGCCTTTTTGTCGAAACATCTCTGTAACAATAAAATTAACGGGATTTTTTATTTATTTGAAAAGAATAAATTAATTGAACATGCGCTCATTATAATTGATATTTACATGACGTGGCTGGAATTATCGGTCTTCATATATGGATATCCGATGTCCTAGCCAATACAGTGACACATGACAACTCCTATAAAGGATTTTTTGAAGGTATAACCTAACATAGATTGTCCCACTCTGCTGGGCGAAGGCGTCTCGTGTCTCTCTGTCCTCGGTAATAAAGGGTTGAAAGTCAAAATTGAATAAAAACTCCAATATCTAATATAGCCATTGAGGCGAAGAAAACATAATTTCCGGTCAGCGCGTGATCACGGGTGACCTGGTTCAATGCCCCAGGGAAGTGCACCGTAGAGTCGGATAGTAGTTTCCACTGCAAAGTTACAATTTACTTTGTGCAGTCGCCACGGCAAATGGTTTCACTAACCTATTTACTTATTCAGTCTCAACTCAATAATACAGTCCTGTACCGAGATACGAACTGCAGAATTAGATAATGGGAAAGTAACGTACTCGTTATACAGTTTAACTACGTAACTAGTCTACGTATATACAGTCTAAAGCATACCAGCAATATTCGCGTTGATGTGTTCCATGCAATGATTATAGAAGAGCCAGTACTTACCCGTGTGCCATCTTCGGCCTCATCGTAACTTACCACCGGGAGAGATAGAGGTTGTTTGGTATCTCCCCTACTTTCGGTTAAATTTTATGTTTGTGGCAACCCCGCTACTTAACTTAGGTTTTAAAAAAATACAACTGTCATTCGATCTCTATCGCTTCCCTCTCGCCTCAGCGACACAGCACGAGCTCACATTTTGAATTTCTATATAACTTAACCTAAAAATCCACACCCCTTGGTCCTTATTTTCACCCCTAACCAGTCCTACCCCTGAATCGATTCGTTTCTCTCCCAAATTCCACAAAAAGTTATATTTTTGATGTGTCAGTGGTTCTAGCCTGCTCCTCGTCAGGTGAGTACCTAACATACCTAAGTTATTACAACCCCCTTTTTTTATAACGGGGGGGAAATCTTCGAAAGATACCCAGCCTCCTGAGGGAGAGACTGGGTTATGTGAGATTTCCATTCACTAAAACCCCCTCGATGGCCGGCCTCGTGCTTATCGGAGGACTCCGGGATCTCCACCACTGGAGCTGGATGGATGGATCTCCACAACGCACCGGTGCCCTCCTAGCATTTGCCTTGGGATCCTCCTGGGAGGTGTACACTCCACCTCCCGGTTCCTCCCGTCACAGTAGAGTGCGGCCATAGCACGTTGCTGCCTTCCCTAGGGTCGCCCGCCAATGAACGGCCAAGCCCCCACTTTGACCGACCGCGACCCTGGCCCTCCTTTTAGTCGCCTTTTACGACAGGCAGGAGCTACCGTGACTCTATTCTTCGCCCGAGACTACAGGGCTGATTACAACCCCCTGCAAATTGACGGGAAAATTGTCGCATAACATCATCGAAAAGGGAAGAACCAAAATTCGCAGGGTTTGCTCTGAACCCACCCCCCAATCGCGGCCGATCCCAGGCTGTGCACACTCTATGCTCCAGGGTGGACACAATTCCGGAACAGAGGTCAAATGCGGGTTTAGTTGTAAATAAGAATAAAAAAATACCTATCAAAACTCAAAGCTCATCTTTGTCCGCTATATTCACGTGACGTTATTCGGGGTTGGCGCGTATATTCGATTGTACCTGCTGATCAGACGTGACTTTAACCTTGTTCGAAGGTACAAACTTATGTGGAAAGCATTTTGGCTTCGGCTTCAGAAACCAAATTATCAAGTGCTCTAGTGCAGAGCTTCGTGACCTGCATGTTGCAGTTAGATCGTTACGTGCTTTCTTAAATAAACTCTTTTATGGACGGTCAGGTCAATAAGCCAACAAAACTGAAGTTACTTGGTTATTGCAAACTAACTTCCTTCAGCTTCGTTCCAGTTTGCTCCTTCCATTGCAAATGATCTTTATGCCGTGATGGGGTTGTTTAGGTACCCAGAAAACTATAATTCGTGTTTTTATTTGTGATTTATCTGCAAGCGAGCTATGGTTTCAGCGTACAGACATTAAAAATTAAATAGGATATTTGACAATTTTTGATCAAAGTTATTAAATGTTGTCAAACAAAACATTCTGCTGGTGGTAAAAACTTTAATTTTATACGTAATAGTCATGATATAAATGAAAATATCGAAAGATCTTCTCCAAATGGCACGAAAATATTCACTTATTCTAACGTCACAAAACAGGTAAAAAACGCGAACTTATTGATGAAGAGAGATATGTTCTTCTTTTAGAGATAAGTTCACACTTTGTACAATGTCTCATTTTAATTGTTTTATTAAGTCTATTGTTGTACAATAAAGTGTAAATAAATGCAGAAAACATTTAAGATGAACAATTAAGTTCTGAATTTCAACTAAGGCCAATGTAATTTGGTAGGTATCCAAATTAATTTAGTACAGGTAATACCTACGACAATAACACGACTATAAAATCTATGACTCGCGTTGACTTCGGTTTTATCTACATTTTACGAGGACCAACTGAATACCTGCCATCTCTGTGCAAGTTAAATGTCGCAGACTAGCGCATTTCAAAGTCGTAAGATTCCAAGATTCATCGTAGCTTAGAGAGAGATATTTTCTTGGACGATGGAAAAATTACGATGCTTCCATTCTATTCTCTAGAGAAATAGCGTAGAAAGAACAGCAAACAAACATTGCTCTGCAGTCCGCAGGAATACTAACGTGAACATTGCAATTTCCCAACGTATACTTTCAAACAACATCTAAAAGCTACGTCATTCAACGTTACTTTAATAATAGAGCTCGCGAAGTCAAATTAAAGCCAGTCCAAGCCGTACACGAAACAAGAGCAAAGAAAGAATTAGAAAGGGCGGGAAGTTCAATAAGTAATGGAAAAGTCTTTCTAATTACATGCAAATTAAAGGCGGTTCTTCTTTAACAAACGACTCTGCAGAAATTGAACAGGGGAAATGGTAAATGAACGGCAAAGGACGTGGAAACAAAACGTTACGTGAACGTTAATTGGACACTTTGTGTACACAGTATTCTACATGTATCGAATAATTTATTAAATTAGCAATGCAGTCGAGTTACTTTAGTGTTACAGCAAGCACCTTATTAACAAGATTGAAATAAAAATTGCTATACAAAATACGCAACACAAAGTAGCTTTTCAGTGCTCGCACAGTTCAGTTGGTTTTGGCATTTCGTAAAAAAGAAATTGTTTAAATTGGTACCAAAATTCAGTTTTACGGAAATTGCCCATGTTTGTATTGAGTGATGGTCTCGTACTGGCGTCAAATATAATGTAAAATATTTTTCTCTCAATGCTTAAAAGTCCTTAAATTATTTACAGTAGCATTATTTAACAATTGCGAGGGTTAAAGGGTTGACCGGGCCCGTTATCGTGGAGAGGGTAGCCCGAGGTTAGGCGCACGCGACATGAAATTAAATTCACCTTACCTGGCGTTCTGAAAAGGTAACCGTTTTATTAATCTATGACTCCGGCCTGGAAGGAGGTAGGTATCGAAAAAGGTTCCACCAATCTTTTTTTAATGTTTCTCGTGTTTCTATATTTATAAAGTCTATCAAGTCGATCTCCTGTGTATGATAAAATATACGTATGACAACATAAAACAGGAAAAAGAAATGTACTTCAGTGCGGTTCAAATGGAGTGCTATAAGCCCATAACTTATTTCATAGGCTCTAGCAAGATTAGTGCGATCACATTTAGAGCAAAGCATACTGGGACAACCTGTACGTTTGGGATGGTCATAAAAACTGCTAGATCGTTTCAAATAATTATTTCACTGGCATAATTAATTATAGTATAAAGTCTAAATTGCAATATACTGAAAGAATTTTTAGAATAGAACCAGTAGTTTTAATTTTTTCTATGCAGGTGGAAGTACAGTCGACCAGAGGTTAACTTACCCAAAACGTCAATCGTCGCCAAAATCTTAAACTAAGTTGAGATTTGATAGAAGAGATTGGACCGATGGTATACTTTAGGTAGTGGTCGACTGTACGAGTATTATTTTAACCAACCTGATATTTATCTACAAAAAAGACTCAAACACTGAGACTGAAAGCATAATATAATAAAACTTAAAGCTTTCGTATTTGTAGGAGACGAACGCGGGGAGATATGACGGGAGGGAGTATAAGGTATAATTCTGAGGCAGAGGTATGAACCACGCTGTCTGACAGCACATTTTTCATATTCCGATCATTTCAACATTTCAACCCCTAAAAGGCTGACGTAAGTTTTCTTATATACTTAGATTATTTAGCTTTAGCATATTTCTTTTACAAACGGATTTTTTAAAAGTATTCTAGTAATGAAAAGGTAAATGGTGTAAAAGGATTAATTCGTTTTAAGAGTTTAATCGTGTTCACTCAGAGGGATTACAATCCAACAATCTGAAACAGAACTTGTTTGAATGGAGTCTGAATCGATTGAAGGCTATCTAAATAGAGTTAGTAAGTAATTGAGAGCGTCGGAGTCCCATGCGGGAGGTCCAAGTTCGAATCAAGGCAATGCAACTCATTGATACATAAGTTTTTCGGTTTTTTCGAAAGACTTACGTACATTTACCGACTGCTCTGACGGTGAAGGAAAACATCGTGAGGAAACCTGCATACTGAGATAACCAGTGTGTGAAATGGGGAAGGCAATAGCAAATCACCCCATTAAATCAGCCACGAGAGTTGTTCTATGTGGTTAATTCCTTAGAATGATCACGACCCTCAGCAATGAGGAATACGACTTTGAAGACAAGAAATGAAGTAAGTGGCTGAGCCTTGAGCTCGATACTTTTGTGGGTCTGTACAATCCGTCTGCAATAGACGCAATAATGATGACGATAATGATGATGAAATGGCTGAGTCATAAAAGAAAGGTACCTACATACTAGAAATAGGTAAGTATAGAAAAATAAATAGAAAGTTAGGTACCTACTAGAAAATATGTTTCCTAAAAGTTTACTAGAAGACTTAGCTCAGCAACACTTCGTAGGACTTCAAATCACTTTAAAAATACTTGGATAAGTAAAGGTATAAAAAAGTGCTGTCATACCAAACGCAAACTTCATTTCTTATGTCGCAAAAATAATGACTTGGGACCATTATACAAAAAATACTCACAACTTTTGCGAAGATGCATGCGATTATCGCAAAAAATGGATAATTCTAAATATATCGAAAGTGCGACAAACAAATGCAAGGCGGTTTGGAATATTGTTAAAAACTATACATCTGATTATACTAATAGGACTATTTTAAATATTGTTGAAAATGACATTGTTGTTGATGACCCACAAATTGTCTCTGAATGTTTTAATAATTTTTTTCTTGACAATATAATTAACAATTGTTCTCTGACGGCGGACTCTGATAATGTTAACTTAAATATAAAATCTCTTAATGAAAGTATGTTTGTAAATCCGGTCAGCATTCACGAAATAATTCAAACTGTTAAGAGCTTAAAAAATTCCAAAGCCGTGGGATTTGATGACATTCGTACTGACATTGTAAAATTGAGTATTAATTTTATAGCACAACCCTTGGCGTTTGTCATAAACCGCTGTATATTGGAAGGCATTTTTCCGGACGCCATCAAAAAGACAATTGTAAAGCCAGTATTTAAAAAGGGAGACCGACTCTCTATGGGCAACTACCGTCCGGTTGCATTAATCCCCATTCTATCCAAGATCTTAGAAAAAGTTGTGTACAAGCGACTATTAAATTTCTTGGAAAAAAAGAACCTAATTAGGGATGAACAAAACGGTTTCCGTAAAGATAGAAGCACATCTTTAGCAATGTTTAAATTAATCAAAACTATCGGTGATTGTTTGAATGATAAAGTTCCTGTCGCTGTGCTATTTCTCGATATGAGTAGGGCTTTTGATTTTGTTTTACACAAAAAACTACTCGCTAAGCTCTACACGAGTGGTATTAGGGGCCCTGCGTACAATTTATTAAAAAGCTACTTAAGTAACAGAACCCAGTGCGTTGAAATTCAAAAGTGTAGCAAGGAAAGTAAAGTTTCGGAGAGATATCGTTCTTCATACCGACATAATAATTATGGCGTACCTCAAGGTAGTGTTTTGGGTCCGTTATTATTTCTAATGTACATTAATGATTTACCTAATATAGTATCACATGAGTGCATTCAGTTTGCAGATGACACTACAATAATTATTAAAGGTGATCGTTTGGTTCGGGAGGCGCTCCAATATCAGATAAATGAGACATTGCAAAAGGTGGTTAATTGGTTGTCTATAAACAATCTTAAGGTAAATATTAATAAAACCAAATGCATGCAATTCTACACAAAGCGTGGTAGACCCATAGATTTGAATGTATCTTATAGCGGACAAAATGTAGAACAGGTAACATCCACTAAATTCCTTGGTATAACTATGGATAGTAACTGTGATTGGGGACAACACATACATAATCTCTGTTCAAAAATAAACAGGTTCATTTATGCCCTTAGAAGAGTTAGCCAAGTGGTTTCTAGGGAGGCTGCAATCACTGCTTATAATGGCTATGTCGGCTCAGCATTACGATATGGAGTTATTATATGGGGTAGTTCAAGTGACAATATTAAAGCGTTCTTGTTGCAAAAAAAGTGTATCCGTGCTATTTTCGGATTGGATCAAATGGACTCCTGTAGGACCTTCTTTAAAAAATATCGGTTATTGACGCTACCCTGTATCTATATTTTAGACATTTGTATTTTCGTCCATAAACATAAAAACCTTTTTCAACATAACTATGAAGTTAGTTCAAGAAACCTACGCTCTCAATATCGTCAAAAATTATATAAACCTCCATGTAACTTAACATTAGTATCTAAAAATTCGTTCATAATGAGCGTCAAAATGTATAACAAGCTTCCGGATGACTTTAAATCGATGAAACTTAATAAACTTAAATTTACTCTGAAATCATGGCTTGTAGAAAGATGTTTTTATAGCGTCAAGGAATTTTTGGACGATAAACGTTGATTGATTGCTGATTTATATTTAATTTGGATTATTATTGACATTTTGTAAATTTAATATTATTGACATTGTATAAATTTTAATGACATTCTCTTTTTTTAATTTTTTTAATTTCTTTCTTTTAATTTTTCATAATTGTATAAATGTATGTTTTTATTAATTTATGAATTCTGTGTATATGCCTGTAAAGGTGGAGTTTAGTGTGACATGTTTATGCGACTATATCTGCAATATTTGTAATTATTATTACCTAAACTTTTACACAATAAATCTTATCTTATCTTACACAAGATTTTACAGGTATCGCACAATATTGCTAGATAGTTGTATTATGTAGAGGAATCTGATGATAACAAAAGTATTTTAAAAAAACATTTTTTTCAGTCATGAATTTTCAGAGAGAGGAGAGTCTAGTAAACGTATTGAATTAGTAAAAACCAGTTAAGAGTTAGAAAAACCAGTTTTCAGACCGTCGGTTCGGTACCTATAAGGGGGTCTGAAAGAAGTCACTAACCTGTACCAAGTCGCCATGGATCCCTCCAGCAGCAGTGATAGTCAGGAGACACACGTACGGGATGAGGTCCTCTCTAGGACGATGTAGCTCCAACTCATACGTCCGTCCGATGTCGCCATAGTACGTTTTATTACAACCTGAGGACAAAAGGAGAACAGAATTTTAACAAATATTGTTATCAATATTGAATAATAATTCTACTTAGATGAATCAAAAGGTCCTTGATTTTTTTTGTTCACTTGCAAAGAAGGACAGCGACCTATGGCCCAGTTATTATAACTCTAAATTAAAAATTTAAGATACACCCGAAGTACTATTGTGGAAATCCCCTTACTTTTTCCCGGTCATCATGAGGTCCTCAAGATTCCAGATGTGGGAAGGTCACCATAGTCATAAACATTTGAGCTCAAACTCGAACCACCTAACTGTTACCGTTCCAGAGATCCCATCATACTCCAACATCCCAAGATACTCTAGGATCTTTGAACCACTGCTCCATTTTTCATCTGACATGGCTAAGGACATTCAGCAGTTTAAACATGCGGCGCCTGAAGGCGGAAACACGGTCCGGGCTTCGCCCTACGCGGAGCTCAGTCTGAAGGCCTCGCCATAGCTGTCTTAAAAATTTACTGTGTAGAAAGAAGTCTAGAAAATAGAAAATCATGGTATAAATCTATGACCCGACCACAGACAGAGAGAAAGAATCCTGGCTGCCAATAAACCGTCAAAAACACTGGGCCTCAAAATGTATGGAAATACGCCATCCTTCTTTGACAGAGTATCTTTGAACAGATCTAAGGTCAGGTTGAACACAAATCATCCTCTTTATAGACCTGCCAAGATCATTTTCCTTGATAATTCAATTAAGTAACTTACTCGTATATCATTTTTCGAGGGTTACCTAAGATATACATATTTACCTATTAATTTATTTATGGAAAGGAAGGATTAAGGAAATATCTTAAGGATTTACTTGGTAAAAGACCACAAAATATTCGACCCAAATCCTTATTCATGTTGGGAGTTTTATTTTGAACGCTCTGGTATTCGATCATAATTTTCATGAATATTTTCTTCTTAGTCCAATTACATATAGCTTTGGCATGACAGTGACAAAATATGCCTCTGGTAAATTACATTTCCGTATAATTATATCAGTAGCACTATACGAGAAGTATATGACCGAATGGATTACCTCTCCATAGAGATAACAATTGTAGACCCATGTCATTCATGTTCTAAGTAACGCCTGCGGCGAAAATACGTCTTGTGATAACTGTAATACTAATATAATGTCCTTTATAAAAGGATTTAATTATGAATATTTTTTTTTTATTTATTTATACTTTAATGCACAAAATAAAAAGGTGTACATTAGGCGAGCTTAATGCCTTGCGGCATTTTCTACCAGCTAACCATGGGGTTATGCAGAAATGTTTGGGTAGGTGCATAAAAAATAAAAATTCTTATTATATTATATATAAATAGCTATTCATAATACATATTAAAAATACATATACATTAATCTTTAAAAAATGCATACTAATATTAAGTATATTGTACATAATATATAAACATATAAATACTAATATATTATGATGTACAAATAAATATATAATTATAAATATATATACTCGATAGTTGAACAGATAAATACGTAAACTCTATTAAATTGTATTTAACAGTGAACTAGCACAACAATATCTTATTGATTTGGACCTAATAATAATATCTCACTCACCATGTTTATTTTACTTGAAAAAAATCTCATACACATTTACTTATCTAGTGAAAAGTTTTATATTAAAGTATATATTTTTGTAAAAAAGTAGTTTTGTAAATGTAATGTAATGTAATGTAATAACGGGCTGATTTCCGCAACTTGACGTCTTAAGCGCCTATTTTGCGTGTGGTGGAAACTACTACTAAGTAGTTTTGTAGTAAAGTACGAGTAACTTTACTTGAGTTAGTATATGTAGATATACTCGTACATAAACTCAATTAAAATTATTCATATAAAACTTTTCACTAGAATAAGTAAATATGTATGAGATAAAAAAGTAAAGTATTAGTAAAATACACTTTATTGCACAAATAGAAAACAACAAAAAAGAGATAGAAAAGGAAATAGTGAAGTACAATTTAGGCGGCCTCATCGCTAAGAGCGATCTCTTCCAGACAACCTTCGGGCAGAGGAAATGAATGACGTAGATAGTAGTGTGGATTGCAGTGTGGATACACTGCCTAACCATTTGTTCTAATGCAGTTTCATTTTAGCATATGATCGTGTGTTATTTATGTATTTATTATATTTTTGATTATATATTAAGTATTATATTTCTGTATATATTATAGTATTTACGTAATATTATTACTACTGCTTTGCAGCTTGCAAAGGTTTGTTTTTTTTTAATTTTTTTAATTTACATTGATATTTATTTATTTGAGGCTACCCTCAAATACGCCTCTATTTTATACGCCTTTTGCACCGTATATTATGTATCTTATGATTTTTCCATCAAAGTTGCCTGGAAAATATCGCTAAAAGCAATAAGACCGCCTTCTGCACATTGTATTGTACCTCTCTTTATGTTGTATGTTTTGTTTTTGTCCTGGGTGTATAATATATATTTGTATTTGTAGTATCTGCGTCTCGTTGTCTTATTTTTTTATTTTATTTAATATAAGAACTCTTCCTATCTCATTTCACCCGAGTCATCTTATTACAGCGAAAAAGAGTATAAATATCTGTTTATAGACGGTGTTGATGCGTGAGACGGCTTATTCAACCAACAAACTTTGAGCCCCCATCCCTCGTGTATTGATTCGTCGGGCCTTGCTAGTACTCGTTTCGATCACGTCTCTTGGCTGTGATCCGTATTGCTGACACGTCTCGTCAGGTGTATGTAATGGGTAACATAAACTAACAGGTGTTACATAATTTAAACTTTTACGATGCTTATACTTAATTAGAGCGTCGGTGGCGTCCGAGTTCGAAACCAGGCAATGTCATGTACCAATGAGTTTTTCGGTTTTTTCGAAAGACTTACGTACATTTACCGACTGCTCTGACGGTGAAGGAAAACATCGTAATGAAACCTGCATACTGAGATAACCAGTGTGTGAAATGGGAAACGCAATGGCAAACCAGTCCATTAAATCTGCCACGGGAGTCGTTATATGTGATTAATTCCTTAGAATGATCACGCCTCTTAGTAATGAGGAACACGACTTAGAAGAGAAAGATCTACTTAATTAAAAACTGTTTTTGGGAACAGTTAAAAAATTTCACGTTATAGATTTTATTGAAGAACGATACTAAAGAATGTGATAAAAACCTCAAACTGACTAATGAAATAACGATGAAGTGTAATATATAGCACTAATACTGTGCTATAGAGAGTATTGATTCAAAGAAAAGTATTTGATTGATATAACACAGGAGGCAGCGAAAGGGGGTGTGAAAAAGGGTGTGTCACACCTCACTAATGCAGATACCTAACATTTCAAAATAAAGCAAATACCGCACCTCTATGTGTTCTTCAATGAAAGTAATGTAAACATTGCTTCTTGCTAAGATTTTATTAACAACTATAACTTTAGCAAAATACCTCATAAATCCAAAAGAAATGTCGCCCGTACATTCGTTCATATCCACGTAAAATTACATGAAACATTTCATGAGAAATATTCGCTGCTTAGTCCCAAACAAACGACCTGTATTACTCAGACAAAGCAAAGTTCTGTCTCCAGCGTAACAGTAACTTGAATGTAGACTCGTACACAGCATGATATAGTACGAGTAAGTTCTCGCGACAGAGAGCTTTCAAGTTGATTGCCCAAACAATAAATACGTGTCTGTAAGACTTGAACAGCGCATCCCAGGATGAAGCCTCGAAACAAGCGAGAACTACTTACTAACTTGGAACTGGAGCGTAATTTGGACATCGTTTAGAATTGCTTACAAGAGATAGTGTAGAAGTTTAGTTGCTGGATTGGTAAGTGTCTGCGAGAGATGGCGGTGACTGGACGCGGAAAGCTAAAATCTCCTGACGGTAGAGATCTTTAAAAAGAAACGGAGAATACCAACGATACTTCAACAAAAAAAAAATTAACTATAGATATTATATTCATCACCGATACCAACACTAACAGCGTTGAAGGTCTATGGACTCAATGCCATCAAACCCTCATAAGACAAGAGATTTCCCAACGCAAATGCAACTGTATAGGGCACACACTATGAAGAGAAATTCCGCAAAGAACGCGTAAGAATGGCAGCCACGGGGAAAGAGTAAATATGGCCGTGTGGTATAAGCGTGGAGACGGGCAGCAGGCAGCAGGGCTGAACTGGAGGGAAGCAAAGAAGGTGGATGGCACAAAACAGAACGGCGTGGAGAGATATCGTGAGAGCCTTCAGTACCTCATGGATATAGACTCCAACATATTTTCATTGTTATTTTACAGGATCAATTTAACAATATCGGTAATTACTTCAAAATTCTTTATATATGGATTGTTCCCAAAACAAAATACTGGAACGACAGAATTATAGCTAGGCAATATCACTCTTAACGTAGGAATCTTATCTTATCTTGTGATAGGAGGGCCGGAAATAATCCCAGCGGCACTTCGACCCTTGAGGATCTTGTGCTTACCCCATTTTACACACGGGTCATCTCAGTGTGCATGTTTATTCACGATGTTTTCCTTTACCATTAGAAAATGTCGGTAAATGTACGTAAGTCTTCGAAAAATACGAAAAACTCATTGGTACATGGCACTGCATGGTTTGAAACCGGACCTCCCGCATAGGAGTCCGGTGTCCTAGCCACTGTGCCACCGACGCTCTTTAACGTAGGAAAGTACAGTATCTTAACGTAGCAAAGGATCTACATAAATTAATAAGGTGTTTCCTTAACATCTTGTCTATTGGCCATACTCTTTAGATGTGTGTGGCAAACTAAAATTCGAGCCTTTAACACTCGGTGAATAGAAGCTTCAAATGAACATCACTGTCATATTTGGGTTCCTTATTCTTTTTATGTGGATAAATAATAGTGGATTGTCTATAACTAGTGCAGGAAGGACCAAATAGTCGCTAAAAGTATTATTTAATTTGTGGATACACTAGTGCGACACGTGGTCTTCCCACATGGATAGATACGTTTTTTTGTTACACCTGCTTGTAAATGGGCGTATTTATCGTCTGAAAACTGTCACTCGCTACCTACGAGTATTATACCGAATAAAAACAAACTGTACCTTCTAATTTAAACATTTTATATAAGTAAGTATGTGAGGGATGATATTTTATGACTAATATGAGTTGATTCGTTACGGGGGAGATATAATGCTCCTTGAGCAAAGGCAAAGTAAGCAGAAAATAGAAAATTAAAGCACAGCATCCAATAATGATGAACTTGTTACCACAGAGAATAATATTGGTAAGATATTTCAGGACACAACAGATTGATCACCCACTTCCCCGATGTAATATTTCAACTCGAGAAATCACTTTGACGAAATTACAAAAATTGTCGAACGGAGTAATGAAAATGGTGCCGAATGCCATTCGAAAACGCTCAATTTATTCGTCAACGATTTGAGAGCGAAGCAATGCCTCTCTCGTAATTATTCGGAACGCTTGCTGGTACTCATTACGGCTGCTACAGTATGCCACATCACGAGTTCCAACCCTCGCCGAGCGATGGAGAATTACTTTATTGCTGTAAAATTACGAAATGTTGAACACGCTGTGAATGAATTTCGTTGACTTAATTGGCTGGTGCTTAAATTATTGCAGTTGTGTAAATGGTGTTCAAATTTTTTAATTTAAATTGCAGTTGCATTTGTTATGCGTCGAATTTCAGGAGTAGCTTTGTCGACCTTGCTCTGTAATTTTAATCGGTAAAATGGAGTAATTAAGGGTCGATTGCTGATTTTTTTGTACTACACTATTTATTCTTCTAGGTTTGTTTTACAGCCACTCACTCAAAAATAATATAATTTACGAACCAATATCCAACAATAACTTTCCATTCATGTCCTACTTAGCTCAAACTAGAAACAAAGTGTAGACACTAAGTTTCGGCAACCGACATTCCGCTGAAAGCTCTCACTTTGATTGCTGCGGTACTTCGGTACCATGTACAGTCCACCACACTAGACCATACCATTCTTAGTACATTAGACATTCAGGTCATAATCGAGCTAAAAGGTACCCGCACTTTGATATGGTAGGATACCGTGTTTGTGAGGCGCGCCACTTGGTAGGAAGGGCTTTACCGCTGATGCATTTTGGTGCTCGGAAAATGTAGCTGTGCTAGTTTTTGCGAAAGTTTAGTCCGTCGGACCGCATGGAAATTGGAAAGTTCAACGCGTTGCGTGTGGTTGGCACCGACTCCAACATTTTTATATACACCTAGGTTTTCATTTCTATTATAATTTTTTTTAACTTTTTGGTGATTTTTAGGCGGTTTTTATTAAAATACAAGTACAAGTAGGTAGGTATCTATTTACAAATATATTTGTATTGCACTAGCCAACGGCTGTCTTGCAGCATGCCAGTCCTTATAAAGATAGCCAGCGGGATATGATAATGTGTATATGTACAGGGTGAGGGTGTATGAGGTTGTGTGGGGTGGTGTTTGTGTGTGTGTGTGTGTGTGTGTGATATGAGAGGTTAACAATGGCCATGATAAATTACCACTTAACGTAATGATACATCTATTAGCTCTTCCATTTCAGCATAGACCTTTATTAACAGCCAGGCTACAACGTTAAAAAAAAGTATCTAGAACGATTTCCATCTTGAAATGTTTGCTTATCTAGCTGTTAAGAAACTGATTGCTTAGTCCTATCTCAAGTAAGTAAGTGGGTAGACAAAATATTTGTTTTCTGGAATTGAATTTCAGCTCTAATTTAATATTCTCACGATATTATTTACAATTCGTACATACTGCTTAATTATTTGTATCTGCTAATTGCCAAACCTTAATCAGGGGTATTTAGTTACTCCTGGTAGTTTAGGTATTTACAGGAAAACAAGCTTCGTTTCTATCTGAGTTTATTACACCTACTCGTAAGTTCAAACACTCTGGCAGCAGATTACGGTAACTGCAGTTGGCTTCTTTGTTACATTACGGCTAAAGTTTGCTGTTGTTACTTGGAGGAAGAAACCTACATTTTGACAGTTTCTCTATCCAATGACAAAGTTGGTAAGCCATATTGAATAGTAGTTTATGCAACGGCCACGTAATAATAGCGATTTTAACATGAGCACTGTTTATGAAACGAAGCGAAGCTGAGTTAAAATACTTTTTCTACAACCATGAAAATACAATCCATTACGGAACGTTCAACAGAGGCCATGACAGCTGGAAACCGTAGACATGTTTGACGTATTGCCGACATCGCGCATGCGCGGGTATCCAGTTTTTTAAGGCTATAGTACCAAGTAGTTGGCCAGTGAAATGTAGTCCATTTCTGAAAGAGTTCTTGTATGCAGTGCCATAAAACAATGAAAAATTTACATAAGCCAATCGAAAAGTGATACTTAATATTTCATTAAAATACTATTTTCTCTATTTTATTCATATTATTGATTGTGGTTTCTTTATGAACAAATTACGAAATCGTAGGTAGGTAGGTAAAGGTAGATCTATTTTATTCCTTTATCGTTATTACTATAGTGATAAACATTTTTTTATTTATCAACTGGAAAGAACATTCATTTTCATTCGATTTAGAGCCTATATTCATATATCTACCCGCTATTGACCGTAAAATTAATTATATTGATGATTTCTAATTGTTACTCGTGCAAGAAATAAATTACCAATCATATCATCAGATTTGTTACACTCTCTATTGATCTATCGTACCTATTCATATTTCTAATCTGTTTCTTCTCTTCTGTTTAAGAAGTTATAAGTATGTTCGTTGTCTTGTCATTATACTCGTATCATTCTTGATTAAGGTATTTCTAATCAATTTCTACTCTTCTGTAAACATCATACAGTTGCTAGCCATGAGCCAATATTAGCAAATCGAACTACCACATCCACATCCAGTATAGCATGTTTGTCAAAACTTTGTGTAGTTGCTTTCATTTTGACCCGCAGATCTGTGGGACCAGCCTCTGTATTGGAGCCATCGAACTGGAAGTGTTTACACAGAAACAGATAGCATTCGGCTCCGACATTGCTCCAACACAATAGAGTTCGGACAATGTGTTTGACAGAACACCTTTGTCAGCAACTCTACCAAAGCTCTCTATGAAATGTTGCGGAAAATTGTTCACGTTATTCTTGAAATGCCATGAAGGTAACAACGGAGTGTTTCCATTATGTGAAATACAATTTGGAAACTCTCTAAATATATCTGCTTAGCCGTGATTTTGTAGGTGTTACCAACCACAGGTCAAAGTATTGTATAGACACACAGACACCCTTGGTTAAGTGCATTTAAATTAAAAATCAAAATCCAATAAAATCAGTTGTGTGTTTACATAGTATACACAAAAAATCCACATTTGTCTAGTATGTGGACTTGCTTCAGATATTTTGGTGCAACATGAAACCAATGCTGAGTTACAAGTACATGATTTACACGTCCATAAAGAAAACACTCGATATCCATTTTCACGGGGTTTCTGTCCCTATTCATCTTATCTTGGCGGGTTTATTATAGCCTGGGATCCGGTAATGGTGTTTACCGAGGGGCGCAAAGTTACCCACTGGCTCGAGAAGGCGATTTTTTTATTTATTTATTTGTAAAGTATCTTCATTATTTGCGGCTCTGTTTGTTCGGCCAGGGACGTGGTTGTGACACTTTTATTTGATACCGCCTAACAAAACGCCTGTTTCGCTCTTATTATATATTTTCGTTCCTTTTACTAAGAGACGGTCCATTTATATTGGATTTTTACGGCGGAAATGATTGATTTGAGAGAAATTTGTTGCTTCTCATACTTGCCTTATCCTTTGTTCGTTTTATCGAGTTAGTCATCTACATCGGATTTCCTTTAGCATATTTTCTTAGAGCGTCTTCGTTGCTATTGAGTCCTTTAGGCTCAATCACATTAACATTACTTATTCACTATCTACTGTATGTATTTATATCTATTTTACTTTCATGAAATATTTGTAACTTTGTCATACATCCACTATCATTAGGTTGTTCTATCTTCTGCCTTCCATATTGGTTTATATTTTCGTGGTAAGCTCAGACCACTTCATTACCCAGTGGGTGACATAAGAGGGACTTTGGATTTAACAAGGGGCTGCCGTAGGGGTATTAAAGGAGGTATTGTATCGAACTTCAGCTGACGACTTTTTCCGTCGCCACTTAAACGGAACTTGTAAAACTTTGACCTACAGATCTAGTACCGATAAAAATTATAATTTGACTATAACAAAAATAATACGAACGTGTTTCTGAAATTCATTTCAATATATTGATGATATTCTGTAGAAAGCAATAATATATCAATCAATCTTAAAGAGAAATTAACTGAAAAATTAGTACAAACTGACTATACTATTATATACAACAATGAGACAAATATTAAAGCACTTTATAACCACAAATGGGACAAACAATTTACCGCTGACCACAGACTGGAGGTTGTAATATGCTAATAGGCAGCGGCTGTGGCGCTTAGTTGCTGCATAGTAAATAAAGGAGCGCTGACTTTGTGAGCCAGATTGTTTGCTAACTATACGGTGAGTTTGATCAGGCTTATTGATGAGCTTGCTGGAAATGTGTCCTTACCTGTAGAGCGAGTTATTACTGAGAGTGCACCTAAAAATTTCGAAATAAGAGTGGAGCTTATTAGTGAAGAGGTTCTCCAGTTCATAATGTTTAAGTAATTAAAGACAGAAGCGTTTGAGAATTTTGTAGGTACTAACTAAATCTATTCTGACGCTTTATAGTTAGACAACAACAAATGAGAAGATCCATCATAAAACCAAAGTTGCCGACATAGCTGATACGATTAGCAAGCTGAAGTGACAGTGGGCCGGCCACATCTGTCGCAGAACCGACAACTGTTGGGGTATATGAGTGACCGCGATTAGGCAAGCGTAGATGGGACACCCCTCAGCTAGACAGAGCGAGGATATGCGCAAGGTGGCTGGCAGTGAATGGATGTTCGACCTGATCTTGTGTGAGGCCTGTGTTCAGCAGTGGACTAGAGTGAGCTGCTGATGATGAGGAGAGAGAATATAGTCATTATATTCCAAAACAAAAGTAATAATTACAAATTTAAACAAATTCCGAAACATTTGTAACGAAATATGGGCCGGAGTGAGCGAGTTTCGCTGGATGATGTAAAATAAATAGCCGTTTTTCCTCTTAAACTACCGAAAGGTGCGTATCCAGGAGATCTAGGGGGTCAATCTGCCTAATTCTCTTTTGACATACTCAAGCTTTAGTTTGGGGATTTGGTCCAAGCACTTTCATTTCAGATTTAAATGTAGAAGAGATTTTAAATTAATTCAGAACAATATAGCAGGTTTTTAAACACTACGACTTCTTCTCTAGGGTACTTGAAGGAACGAAACCACGAGAAAAGTCAAATGCTCTGTTCTAGAGTAGGTATTATTTAATTAGAAAAACATCTATCGCTGTACTCTATTAAATGTTGATTATGAGTTGAATCCACGAGATTTGCGCAGCGAAGTTTTGCACTTTACTATTTTATAGCATGTGAAATCCTTAGACAAGCTAGTAATAGGAGTGTTATATTATATACGTTAACTAATGTTTAGGGGATGTGTAGGTGTGTGTGTAAAACGTTACTGTCAAAATATTACATTCAATTAAGCGAAAAAGTTACATACCTCTCTCCCTCTCTCCTGGTTAAAAATTCTGCCAGGCGCAGTAGCTGCTATGCTACTAGCTACACATTATATGTCTATTGAACTGAATTTGTGCAGGTTTACAGAATTTCAATTTAACTTGTAATAAGTTTGGCAACTTGTCGAAATTAGCCTCGAGCAAAATTTCCCGGGCAAAAGTTCGCGCCGGGGCTTTACAAAGGAGCAAACGATATCTGCGATGACCGAATATTGGCCCAAGTTTTCCATTTTTTTGGCTGGTGGATCACTTGACGCTTTTATTTTGCATTTACACCAACGACCCTCATAATCTTCGGTGGGATCTTTCGACCTTTATTCATGCATACGAGTACCTAAACATAATTGTTAGAAAGGGGTTTAGGAAAATTCATAAAACATAGAGCGAAGGTAGAGCGATTAAAACCACAAGCAATATAGGATTCTCGTTTAATTATAAATATTGTGCCTAAACTTACGATACCCACTGAGTATTTTTTTATGTAAAAATATTCCTGAAAAGAGATTGCTCGCCAGCGGTATTTGGTTAACCCTTTTAAGGACGGGCTATGCCTATCTCTGTCTCTCTCATATTGTATGAAATTGCATTATGATTATAATTATCCAATGCTAGAATTGGAATGATTAGAATAATTATTGGGAATGTTCAGACTAACAGTTAACAGTATGGTAACACAATATTGTTTGTGGCGATTGTATCTTTAAATTAAAACATTAAGAAATCCCCTACTTACCATTATAGAGATCACTTTACTTTTTTTGGTCATCATCACGTCCTCAGGATTCCAGATGTAGGAAGGGCACCATGATAGTCCTAAACATCTGAGTTCAAACTACAGTTCCAGAGATCTCATCTGACAACAAAGATACTCCAAAATCTTGGTAATCTTGATCCAATTTTTATCAGACATGGCTAAGAACACTATCGACAAAATAAAATAATCCTCATCCAAATAGAATCATCGGTTGTTGAGTTATAATGCCACAGACAAACGGATGTATAACACCCCTTCACTTCGGTTTAAAAAGACAATATTTTGAAAGGAACAACTTTTCACCAGGCCACCATAATCAAGCTTAATTTCATGCGTGAATGCATTGTCTGCTTGTGCAAATGTAGGTCGCCCCCGTACATCCGGGTAAGCATTGTTTTTGCGTTGTTCAGCTCGGAATTTTCTATTTAAATTCCTCATTTTCCCGACACTTCGCTACTCAGGTTTACAATTACCTACCCTCCCCTTCCCAGTAAAAATGAAGACTAAAAAAAGGCTACAAAAAACTGAAGGCTAGATAGTCAATTTTCTAGAATTCTAGACGCTTAATTTGTAATAATAACGTTCTCAATTTACAAATACACAACATTTTATTTTAAAATGTTTTTTATATCCTGAACATAAAAATAAAAACTCTGTCACGAGCGCCACTGGTATTTTTGTAATCTGTGTTATGGAGATGGCAGTGTAAATATAGTTTCATTTAATTCCTCAACATTGCAAGGGTCAAGCTGAAATATTATCGTTATTTTTACCAATATAAATAGCTGGCAACAAAATATAGGGCATATCATATACGTATACTATAATACTTACAGCCTTCACCGAAACGCTGACTAGAATTTTGATCATAAATACTTATCATACGTGCCTAATTCGTTTGCAAAGGAGACCAAAGTGTATTACATAATTAAATCATAAATTTTATGCATGCAGAGTTTCAAGTGCCTCTCGGAACACTTATCTATGTCGATTTTTATAGTTTATCCTAGTTAGCTTTAGATTTAAGTAAATGTTGATATGTTTCATCATACAGAAACAGAAGTTTCATTTCAAGCAAGAACCATGCTCAGTTGGACTGACCGGTAGCGAGGGTAATGTTGCATACCGATTACCAGAGGGAATAAATTAAATGGCCAACACGGCGGGCAGCGGTGTACCGGCTCTGCGGATTTGTGTAAATATTAAAAAAAATATTTTCATGGGTGGAATCCGAGTGGAATATGATTTTTTAAGCTTTCGTGGTTATTATACTATTATACCGCCAGTAAAAACCGCTGAATCCCTAGCAGCATTTACAAAATACTGTAAAGACCTTTCGTCGCAAAAAAATGCTTATGCCCACATAAAATAAATTAAAGAACACACCAATCACGCCGAAGTTCGTTGCCACTAGATGTTGAATCCTGTTAGAGTAAATAAGTTCTATTTCACCGATAGGGGTTATTTTTAGGATAATTTATTAGGTACATACAGCAAAGTCTCTGTTAGCTGACCTCAGTGAATGGTATAGATACTCTCTCAGACACAGAAACTCAATTATGTTATCATCAGAAGGAAGCTAAAGCCACCTACATATAACTACTTATTGTCATTCATTTTAATATAAAATTACATAATAGAGATTTGACTACATAATCGTGTTGTGTCTCGCAACCAGCGCTCCATCTAGCACATTAGGCGAGACCTGACCACCTGAAACCAGCGTGTCGCTGAGGTCTCGACCATTTCATTAGACACATAGGGCTATACGTGTTAGAGATACATTTTGTTTTTAGTTTAAGAATTAGAATAAAATAACAATGTTGTACCTTTTTACTTTAATGTGTGAATGAATAAATACTTATTTATTATTTTATTCATTATTTTATTATATTTACATAGAGGATTCTTACCACGGTTTGGGGTTGTTATCGGGAGCTCTAAACCACGGTTTTCTTTTACGGTTCTGAAACTTGGACCGTGAAGGCCGTGGAATTGTAACGCATAGATGCATTTGAGATGTGGTGTTGGCGTCTTATGCTTCGAATACCGCGGACTACAAAGCGAACTAATTAGGCAATCATTTAGGAGCGGGCGTCATGCTTGGTAATAGCCTGTCAGTACTGATGATCACACAAAATTGCGATATTTCGGTTATGTCGTAAGAAAGAACCCTGCCAATCTGGAGCGGATACTCCTTACTTCTTTCAAAGTTAAATGGTCGAGGCCACGCGGTTGAAGGCCTGCCAGATGATCTGATCAAGTTGGGGTGTACACTGGGGATTCCTTTTGAGGAGGCGTTAAGAGGAGCACAAGACCGCAACACATGGTGCCATTTAGTGAACGCCAAGACGGCACCTGCTGTTGAGGGTCACTATCCTCAGCATTGAGGTCTACGGGTGAGGAGGAGGAGGAAATCCACCTCCACAAAAATCGTTCAACGAGTTTACACTCCCTTATTTTTACCTACTTCATAAATATAATAAATAAAGACCAAGTTCTCTGTTTATAGTGAAAAATTTTGGTAATCTTGTAAATTGTGTGTTTTGTTTTATTAAAGTTGTGTCAAAGCTCGTAACTTGATACAAGGATTCGTATGAAAGCGGTCTCGCAATTGTTAGCTTTGTGATGTCTTTGTGACAGCCTTTGGATTGTGGTCGGAGCCAGAATAGAGAGGGGTCCGAATTTCACTTGTTGGTGTTTGAATTACACTGACAATGAGTATAATACAAAAATAAAACTCGTTGTACCTTATATGGGGTGTTATATGTACTGGTTATACTTTAGACCAAAAAAGAATTTTTAAGCTTTCGTGGTAATTGTCAAAGATATCGGGAGCGGGAGAGGAAAAATTGACAGAACTTGGGGAAAACTTAATGGAAACACGATTTAGATTAGATTAGAGTAATTCAATATGGAATCTAAACGCGAAAACTGAATAAAATTACTACGAAAAGTGAAAATTGTACATGACTTTATACTGACCTGTTACGGGCTGGAAATTTAATACTTCATGGCTGTAAGTTACAGAAAACGAAGGGCTAGCCTTCTAAGAGTGTTTTTATTCATTTTGGAGGCAAATTTCTTCACATTTTGGAAAATGCGATGCTCTCCGTCCTAAGATTCGAATGAAAAAAAACTATAGACAATATTGATATATTTTTTCGATTTTTTTATTTATTTAACAAGGCATTGGCAACACAAGCCATCAGCCTAAACATTAAGCGATTAAAACAGTTTTTAGTTTTTCGGCATCAAAATGTTGTGGTGTAGACACATTTTAACACTCCTAGGAGTTATGACGGATATTTCTCCGTTCCACGTAAAATGGCTAGTCGGGTGAATGTTTATATTTGGCAAGAGCCATGAAAATAAAGCTTGTGCCATGCAAATATTAAAAAATCTAAATGTCAACGACAACGTAAACACACCGACAGAAACACACCGATAGACAATCTCAACTTTAAGATGGAAACTATGTAAAACAGTGCAATTATGTGGTTTTTGTATGTAACGACAGCTTTCAGGTACCTGCCGAAAGCGTACCGTTATATGTATCAGAAAATAATTGGTTATTATGTTATCTTTGTTGTTGTAAACCAATGCATATAATTAAAAATCACCGTGGGAGCTATTTAAACTTGTAAGTATCTATCTAATATTTAATTGGCATAAACTAAATATATTTTTTATTAATTTTAAAGCAAAATACGGTAAGAAGGTGCAATCAAATTAAGAAAATTAATTAACTGTATACCTTATAAATGTCTGTTAAGTTGAGATCAAACAATTTTAGATTTCAAAAATATTCCATTCCTTCCTCTTACACAGAAGGAAACAATTTTCCCTTTTACTCGCACGCTGCCCGATTCATAACGGATTCCAAAGGGAAACCTCTCACTCAATTCTTTCCTTGAATCTTTTTCTATGCAAATTTACATAGACGGTCTATGTCACGGGACCGTAGACGCCTCGAGGCAGAAATCCGTATCTCGCAGAGTGGGATATTAGAGGATCATAAAATTCACAATTGGAAAACGGGAAAGCGCGACTGGAGGCAGAGTCTGCTCGAGTGCACCGCCCGCGTCGTCAGCTGCGTCCAATATAAATTTTCCACGAACGAAAACAGAAACTCAGTTTTTAGTTGGGAAACTTTCATTTTAAGTCTTTGTTCTTTTGTTTCAGTTCGTTCATTTATTTCTCCTCAGTTCGTTAATCTTCTTTGTTCGCGAAACGTATTGAGTTGGGCGCACATAAATATCGTATTAGGTAATTTATTAGTCTATTTCATACATTTTACTTTAAGGAAATCACATACTTGCTTGCTTTGAAACAAACCATTTAAGCACATGATTAGAGTTCTTAGGAACTCCTTTTCCTTCTTTCGTGTCAATGGTGGAGCTAAATCCTATTGTTTTTGGAAAATTAATTAATGTCCTATAGAAACTACCTATTATAACAACAGTTACTTGTGAAAACGTAACACGCGATTTTACGAGTAAATTAACCGCTTCTTACCCGTGGTACTACCGGTGGTCCTACTGGTAGTACCACGGGAAATATTTTTTGCCCGTAGTACTACTATACAATCTAGTAGTACCACGGGAGATTTATTTTACCTCTGGCACTACTTACTTATAAATTAACTGACACAGTAGAATTATTTTCTAGTATAGTTTAATTAATTAGATATTTTGTAATTTTAGCTTAGGTATTTTAGTGTTATTTTATTATCCTTTCTTTATTCAATAAACTACAGTTAATATAAAAGATTGTGAAGATTGCGGTTGAAACGACAGGTTGTTGGGGGGCGGAGGCACAGGATTTTGTCAGGGAGGTCGGCCGTCGCCTGAGAGAGAGAGGCTGTGACCCCCCCGCTCCGGGTCGTTCTTGGTGCAGAGGTTGGCCGTGGCGATTCAGCGTGGCAATGCCGCGAGCGTCATGGGGACCTTTGCGCCAGGGTCGACAAGGGGCGGAATTTTTGACTAAGGCTTTTCATAAGTCTTTTTTAATTTTAATTTATTGTATTTTTGTATTAATTAAATTAATTAAATATTGCTATTAGTTGTAAATACTTTAAAAATTGTTTATCTGTTTGAAGTAAGCTCAAATAAATTACCTAACCTCAGATCAAACTTTCGATAATTTATTTGAATAACAAATAACTGAAAATCTTTTCAAGTTCAAGATACAAAATACAGCAATTTTCTAGATTGCTTTGATCTCGAAATGCATCCGCTGATTTAGTAGTAAAAACGTGAAACTTAATCATTTAAAATTATCTAAAATTTAACCGCCCAGTTAATATTTAATGAACAAGTCATTAAGCGGTTTCCCGATTGAGAGGAGATGGATCAAACCGGTTAATTAACTCTTTCCAATAAATTGATCAACTGATTAATTCGGAATCGTGACTATTAATGGAATAGTTGGTAAACCACAGGTTTTATGTGAAATACGAATAGTTCCGATTTCTCACTGGAATTGTATTCGAAGGTATGTTTCTGCCTCTTTTCTTTATTTATAATAGTAACAGCCCCAACACACATTTTTTTTTGGGGTAGCTTACTGCCTTATTTACAAGTTCCATATGCATATATAAAATCAAAAGTCATTTATAATGCTTCCACAGTTAATGTAAAATTAATAACAAAACAACACAACAAAGGTATATTTTAAATACACCATAAAAATCTTCGACATTTCCTTGCTAACGATTTCCTGAAGATTGTGAGTCCACGTGGGAGCCCAAACAGCATCACCTGTGTACAATTTTGTGCCCTGTGCATATTCTCATGGCCATGGTCTGGCTCTAAAAGAAGAGCGGCGTATGAGTCGCCGGATCGAATCCGCCTCTGGACAATTGTGGTGGACGACTGTGATCATTCCAATGTTTATATATTAAAAAAACTAGACATATAAACGCCCTATAGTTATCGATACACCACTGTTATAAATTTTTTAATCCACCCTTTTGATTTTATTTTCTTCACAATAAAATTTTTAAACGCTGAGCAACTGCAACCCCATAGGTAATAAAGATCACACAGCAGCAGTCAGAGCCGATATTTATGGCCAGTCGGGATCCAGGTCACGAGTTCAAATCCGCGAGAGTAATCCGATTGTGCGGCATCGTCGCTCCAAAGGACCGGTCGCGCGGTCGTTGAGCGATCGACCGACGCTTTTCACCTCGGTCGGTCGCTCTGCGCTCTTTTGCGGTCGTCCGATCGGTAGCGTGTCCTGAGCTAATCCAATTATCGGCACAGGTGACCTAACGAGCTAGCTGCGGTACCCTGATGAGCGTAACGGATGTAATGTAATGGACACTAGACTAGATATCCAGTAGTTCTTGGTAATTGCATCATTAGCTCGCAGTGAATTTCCAGATCAGTGATTTAGTTAGTTTTCATATCAATCCTACCATGTCATGAGTATTTAGGTATCACCCATGTTGCGGGTGCCCGTTTTTGAATAAATTATGATGATGAGGGGGGGTGTTTAACTCATTTACCTTGAATATCCAGCAGCACCGCCTGGGAACTCCTAACCAACTCGCGCATTAGTCTGTTTGCAACTGAATGTCAAGGGTAGGTTATGCTTATGCGCAGGCGCAGTATATGTACCTACATCCAGTAGGGAACTGAAAAAAAATTCTTTTTTTTAACACAAATTGTATTACATTCCCATTCCATTTCCAATACGCGGAACGTGTCTGAAAAATGTAATAAGGATAAGAGAAACACGCAATCCCTTCTCAGCAGAATGGAATATAAAATAAAAGATACGAGTGTCCTTATAGTTCCCCAAGAGAGAAAGCCCTATTACTCGGTGTAACACGAAAGTAATACGTCGGATATTTAGTTCATACCCTAGTATAAAGTGGTGGTTTTATCAAAGGATTTCACGGCTCTTGCTGACACCTCCCTCGGGGGATAGCTGCTCCCGATAATAGGGTGTGAGTACGCCCGTGTAATAGTTAGGCCTTCATTTGGTAACCCAATATGCTTGTATTAAAGTTTAGTTTCTGGTGAGCCTATAGAACCTAGAGTTTACACCTACACAATGATTGTAATTTGAAGGTACTGTGCAACTGTTTTTAATACTTTCTAGTAAAAGAATATACAAACAAAAGGTTGATAAAAAGGTGCATTTCACATATGCCAAATTCTAAAAGAAAAAAAAAAAGAAAGAATTCAAATTCTACAAGACAACCTAGCATTCGATTTAGATGTGGTGGTTTGACTTTTGTCAACTACAAAAATTATACATTTTTAAAACTCCGTTTTATTTTTCCTGTAAAATATATAATGATGATGAGTCTGAGTTATTTCAAATTTTTCGGCTTGCAAACTTCGGAGATTAAGGCGGTCCCCCGCCTATAATCGTTCCCACGATCATTTTTTGCAAATTTTTGGCCATAACTCAAAAACAATAGTAAATAATATAAAATAAAAAATGATTTTGTAATGCAAAAATAAAGCCCTTTCATATGATACCCCACTTGCCACAGTTTTCCCATCACTTTCAGACTTCGGCTCCCTATTTCGCACCCCATTTTCAATATAAATAAAATCACATCCCCATTTGTTTACCTGAGATATATATGCGGACAAGCATGTTCTACAACTGTTCCAAATTTCAAGTCTATAGCATTAGTAGTTCCTGAGAAAAACAGCTGACATACAGACGGACGAACACCGAAGTCTCAACATAAGGGTTCCTTTTTTACCAGTTTGGTACGGAAAGAATGCTTTTATTCCGCGAACATGTGACTCCTACAATAAACATTTTATTACCTTTTCAGTTGTTCTTTGGGACAGAGAAAAAATAATACTATTATAATTAGCAGTAGTCTATCTCCAATGTAATTTTGTTAATTTGTTTAAATAGCTTTGTTTTACATTCCCTTACATTTTTTCTACATTTACATTCCTTTGCACATTTAATATATTTGTTTATATATAACTAGTGTGTACTTGTTTTGTCTAGACGAAGTGAAATATGTATATTAAAGTTTATAATATCTGTGAACACTTTTTGTTTCTGTGTTAAAATTTTTGCTTATATGTATTTTAAAAAATATATTGTAGGGATCGACCGGTTGGTGATACAGGAATGCATAATAAGCGGAACGTTGTAGCCTGGCTGTCGATGAAGGACTATGCTGAAACGGAAGAGCTATTAGATGTATTACGTTAAGTGGTATATTATCGTGGCTATTGTTAACCTCTCACATCACACACACACACCCACATCACCTCACACAACTTCATACACCCTCTCCCCTGTACACCAACAGTATCATATCCCGCTGGCTATCTTAGTGTGGACTGGCATGCTGCAAGACAGCCGTTGGCTAGTGCAGGTGCCAGGATTTGTTTTTATAAATAGATACCTACCTACTTGTTTCAATTTATATTCTATTGTATTGTATTGTAGTATTATGTATTATATAAGCTTTTTGAATAAACAAATTTGAATTTGAATTTGAATTTTTATGTATTTGTAAACTGTTTGTGTTCTTTAATAAATAAAATAAAAATAAACCTTAAAAATAGATCAAACTGCATCTAAATATTTAATTAACTGACAAAATGTTTATGGACGATATTAATGTCACAAAATAACGCACGTCATAAAAAATATATTTTCTGAGTGCTTTTTAATAGAGAGACTCGCATCGTAAACTGTAAAATTCCCTTTCCTTAGCAAATGTTTCTGTTCTCAGGCCGAGTCGGTTTTACGGGCCTTCATAACGGCGAGCTGGAAGGCCGGTCGTAAACGCTGAGCCATGGATGAGGTAAAAAGTTACTCCGCCTTAAAAGGAGCAGCTTTTTACGTGGAGACCTCTTTGTCTTGTTACGTATCTTTTTCGACATTTCACTAAAAGGTGGCACTTTGTTACGACGAAAATGGAGCAGTTAGAAATCGTAATCAAAATTGTGAGAAAACAAGTTACGCTAGAATCACAGCCATGTTACGTTACGGGTTTGACACATTTATTTACTTTAGTTTAACTTTAAATATTAAGCTTAAAGAAACGACATTAGGTGCTTCATCTTTGTCCAATCCAGCAGATAAAATATTTATTTATTTGGTAGTAAATTAATCCACATAGGTAATAATATCCTCTGGATAAGAGAAATATATAACGTTTTCCATAATGATTGCACACCTACTACCTCTTTCTCGAAATCATTTCCTCTACCCGAAGGTTGTCTGGAAGAGATCGCTCTTAGCGATAAGGCCGCCTAAATTGTACTTCACTATTTCCTTTTCTATCTTTTGTATGTTGTTTTCTATTTGTGCAATAAAGTGTATTTTACTTTTACTTTGCTTTAAAGATTCCACGTTACAGGCCTACGGCACCATGAAGATGTACAACTCTGGCAATAGATTGATGATCATTCATCACTACCACATGACTAGAGCGAGAAGAATAAGAGAACAAATATCACTGAGAACCAAAATTGGATATACTTTTTTACATTGTACACTCTGACGAGAAAAATGAAAACCCTCACCATATGTAGAATTTAATGGAACTATTTTTTTCTTAGCACAGAGTATAAAGTACCATTGGCGCCCTCTTGACAGAGTTTTTAGTCACCTAGTCAGGGTACAGATACCTACTCCATCGTACCTATAATAGGTACAGTGGACAACACACACATAGGGTATGTGTGTGTGTTGTCTATGTGTGTGTTGTCTCTGTGTGTTGTTAGTACTTTGTCGCATTATTTGATACATTCACATGAATGTCAAGGAATCATAACAAAATCTTATTGCGACATGGTTCCACAGAGTAATCAAATTTTATAATTCATAACATTGTCAATCTCTAATTTTATAATATAATTCGATATTCAATAATAATTTTGAATTTCCAGTTAAATGCTACTTTAGTAGAGATAATTTATTTTTATAATTTTAAAAGACAAACTTTGCGTTAGCTTAGTACCCACTTTTAATTTATTAATACTACAATGATATTTTGACTTAAACTTGACGAAACATTTTTTGCGATAATGCCTGCCATGTTACAAACACTGTATGTATTATTTATTTATTTTATAACTTGATGTGTCTTTCACTGTACTATATCCATAGACCCAGAATAACACATAAGAAGACTATAAAATCCTTCAATTTCAAATATTTGAACGAAAACTCTGTCTCATACATTTCATCCACCTCTATGCCCAAACCCTTAAACAGCGCTATCCTGGCACACAATGTGTGGGGCGACGTGATAACACAACATGGACTTATGGTATGGACAAGTCCTATCACGGCGTTCAATGTGTTTTGTCTGCATTTAGTGTCGTCAGGCTTCATATAGTAGGTGCTTTCGGCATCATTTTGTTATCTTTACACATACGTTCATGCTGGTTAAGCAAAAGGATGACAAACATTTATTTCGGACATTTAAAAAAAGGGGTTGTTGTAAATTCGCCCTATTGAAAATTCGTCACACTTTTGTAAGTTCCATACATTGGAAGTAAACTCGCCCCAGGCCCAAAAAATATATGTAAATTCGTCACAGGTAGGTACAGGTTGTTGTAAATTCGCCACAAGTCGCCATTTTTGCAAAAAGTACTGTATATTAAAAAATCTGTGATTAAAAGAAAAATAAGTAATTAATAATTACTACTTGTTTGATTTTGTCTGCTGACTGTACGGAAAAAATCCAGTGTGGCGAGTTTACAATTAAAAAACAAGAGTGTGGCGAATTTACAACAACCTGTACCTACCTGTGGCCAATTTACATATATTTTTTGGGCCTGGGGCGAGTTTACAATGGGGTTAATTTACAATAACCCAAAAAAAACACATAAATTTTCACACATTAGCCATGCTCTTCAAGGATAAAACGCCTAGGCTAGGAATGGTCTACGTCCAGAGGTGGATTCAATCTAGCGACGCTTGCGCTGCAGTCTCCTGCTCTAGCTTTGAACTATTGTCGCTTCATACATTTGAATTTGCAAGTTCTTTTCAATTAATCTAACTTTATTTATAGCTGTACATATGAGTTTTTGTAATCTAAATGACGAATTTAAAAGTGCACTTATAATTGATTTATTTTATAGCCATCGGAAAATGACCTATATAGTTTCATTGATCATCAGGACAGGATTGCAAAGCAATTTCCTATATTGTTTTTCAGTATCAACGATGAAATGAAATATTGAACTAATACAATGCTTTATTAACAATCATATCTTTACTCTCAAAGGCCAAATGAGACGTACGTATATCTCGGGAGTCAGTCACTCTTCACTTATTACTTACTAGTTACCTATGTTAAATAATAATTATAATTCTAGATATCCCTCGGACGATGCCGCGGCTTCCGCCACAAAAAATAGTAACTAGTACTACACAAGAAATGAATCCAGTTATTGTGGCGACTCGAGCACTAAATAACTCGGCAATGTGCGAGTTGCCATCTGCGTCGAAGTTTGGGGGTCCTTTCGCACAAAATGCTTTTTGCGTGTGCGAGTTTACATCTACATTATAAGTGATTTCGACTCGACATAATATCAAAAATGAAAAATATGCAAAAATTCGCTACCTAAGCCTTTATTATAAGTTAAACTGATGATGAAAACTATTAAAGAATAAAACAGCCCTCGGCTGCAGCACTGGCACGCAGCCAAGTCGTAGCTGTGCGGCCAACGACTATTTCCATTATGACTTATGATGTACTGGCTGTTGAAGCGATGTCATATTTCTTCCGAAAGCATAATCGGTTGCAAGGCTGTAATAGGTATCCTGCCATTGTCCATATTGTCGCCAATGTGGGGTGATCTAGAGTTTATATTATGGACTCATATTATGTGCTTCGAAACCAGATGATCTTCCTAAACTCCTCTAATGCTTACTCTGCAATGCTCTCTCCCTTTCTCCCTCTCTCTCTATCTGTCTTAGCACTGGAAGACTTTATAATCTATTTGTACCTTCTTCCCTACTTTTATTAACAACTTTTTTTTTGGAAATCTTCCAAAAATACCCATCCTCCTGGGGTAGGTACTCACTAAAACCTCGTGCATATCGGAGGGCTCCGAGATCTTCAGAGGAACGCACCGGTGCACTTGCCTTGGGCTCTTCCAGGGAGGTGTGTATATTCCACTTTACGAACATTAGACACTTTTGAACATTGGATATTGGACATTTGGACATTGATTATTGGTCATATGGACATTTGTCATTGGTAATTGATCATTGGCCATTTGCACATTAATGATTTGGGCGTAGCCATTGGTTATTTGGACGTTGGTCATTTGAACATTGGACATTTGGTCATTGTTCATTTAGACATTAGGACATTATAGCGCCCTTAGGTAACTGTCTCTTTAATGAACTTGTTCTAAAACAGTGTTTAAACAGTGAAAATTACTTTGTAGGGTGTTATTATTTCTTAGGGTATTTCATGGTCGTAGAAAAAGTAGTGTATGCAACTGCAGTATCTATAGAATCGCTGTATATTATATAGTAATGTACGTAACTCATCATGTGTTCGTAAGACTAGTTCAGAATATTTTTAAAACATCATTTGGAACAGGTGTCCTATAGTCATCTCCCTTACTCTGGAAGGCCTACACGTCATATATTTTGTTGAAAATGTGTTAGTAGTAGTACGTCTTTATTTTGAAGACATCTACTACATGGAAAACAAGGGTATAACGTCTCAACTGCAAACAAATATGAAATTTTGGTCATCGATGAAGTTTAAGCGAGAAAAGGCAACCCAAGAAGCTGTAACATAATAAATAATTCTACCATCCGTCTTCATCAACTACAGAGTAGATCCATTCTGTAACAATTTCATCAAACCGGGCGCCTAAAGACCTAAGTTTATAATGAAATTTATCTTAAGACTCTAGTTGTTCGGAAGCTGGGCAGAGCCTGGAACTTTAAACTCGAAGATATCGACTTGGCGAAGTGAATACTTGAAGTTTGCTATCCGTTTTACGATACCTGAAAGCCAGTCGAGGTTTACGTCGAGTGCTTACTTAATAGTTTAGAGCTTATAATTGGATGTGGCGGTGGCCTACTTCTATAAAATAAAAGTTAGACAAATTTTGACCGTCGCGTCGAATAATTAGATGCTGTGATCTTTCGACGTGATTTCCTGAAAAATTGGTAGAGAATAGGCGGTTTTTAACCACCTAGGATTATAAATAAGTTTCTTCATCTTCTCATCATTTAACTTTTGAAAAACAATTACGAAACGTCTGAAAAAATATAAATGAATTGTATTTTGTATCTTTTCTTCTGTTCTGTAGTTTTATCCTGTGCGCAATAAAGAATATTTGTATTGTAAATGATAGCTGGACTACTTTACGTAAATGTATAAATTATAACTAAGCGACGTTGTGAGATAGAACTCGACAAAGTCATAATGTAGTTAATTTGGAACAAATTGTAAAGTTAAGTAATATACACTTTATAACACAAATATAAAACAAGAAACATGAGATAGAAAAGGAAATAGTGAAGTACAATTTAGGCGGCCTTGTCCCTAAGAGCGATCTCTTCCAGGCAACCTTCGGGCAGAGGAATGAACAAATTGTATGAACTAGATCACAAAATATGTTTTTATGATAGAATGGCTACGAAACCCTATCACGCGCGTATCAGACATGCTCTTGGTCGGTTTTTTGGTCATATTCCTATCCTAGTTTAGGGTCGTTTATTGTAATTTTAACGGCAAGTTACGAACTGCGTGTAAACAAACAATTCCTGGTTCAAGTTCAAAGCTTTCACTTGTAGACAGATTACGTTTTCCGTGCAGTACTGCTAGTAGGGATCAGGGTAGCTTGTAAATGTAAATTTGTTTGACTTAGGGAGTTGCTGTTACGTGAAATTACATTTTGAATAGCACACGGATGGAAACTTGTAAAGGCTTTGAGCTTCATACTGTAATGAAATCACATTTAATGAAGAACGGAATGTGTTGCTAACGAATTTCGTATTAGCAGTGAGATGTATAGTATAGTACTCTTATAACTCTCACGTCCACAATCCTCGAAGGGGTAGAGGAACCACCTTCATCATAGGTAGTTCCCCCTTTTCGCCGTAAGATTTGGTGGACAAACGTGATAGGTATCCTACCGCCGCCGTCTACTAGGTGTAGAATAGTTTCCACAAAGACCCTTAGTGCCTCTTACGAAACACGTAAAAAGTTATTTTTAATATTTTAAAAAGGTTAAAAAGGAGTCTTTTATATCAGCAATGTTTGCTTCTCAAAATGACCATTTCCGAAAATAACCACATCCTAAAATTAAATTAACCATCCTGTCTATCTATTGACAATGTGCAATGGATAGGTGAGTGGGGCTTGGCGAGTCTTAAGTTTTGTTTTTTAATTTTTATGGGTTTTTTGCTATGGATTTCTTGTTATTTAATGAGCAACAGTAAAATTTAATACAACTTTTTGTTTAAGCTATCAAGATTTTTTACGATTTAATGTAACGGAAAAGTAACAGCAATGTTAATTTTTTTCTCTATTTAAATATAGTACAGTCAGCCTCTAGCTAATGTATACCATCTGTCAAATTTCTGCAATCTGAAATGAACCTTAAGTATTCGCAATAAACTTCACATTTTTAGCTAGTGGTTGAATGTACCAAGAAGTTCTGAAGAAACTACTTTCTAGACTTCCTGAAATATGCATGAATTTGCATAGAATAACTGAACTAAACTGCATAAATTTACTACTGAAGACTGGAGGTGAAAGGACCCAGTGGGTTTAAAATATTGCTTTTAATGCTGTCATCCTCTCTCCCTACGAGTATCTGATAAAGCAGCTAAAACTGCGATATTTACAAAGAAAAAATGGAATGGAATACGACCCCACTCTGAACTCTATCGCAATAAGTTCTTCTCATGATTTCTTGACATTCGTATAATAAATAAAATAAAAGAGTATTTATTCATTCACACATCAAACTAACAAGATACAACACAGTTATTTTATTCTAATTTTAAGCTATATACAAAATATACGATACCATATCTATAACATGTATTGCCCTATGTGTCTAATGAAATGACCGAGACCTCAGCGACACGCTGGTTTTCAGGTCTCGCGTAATGTGCTGGATGGAGCGCTGGTTGCGGGATTACTACACAACACGATTATGTGGTTAAATCTCTATTATGTAATTTTATATTAGAATGAATGACAATAAGTAGTTATGTAGCTGGCTTTAGCTTCCTTCTGTTTATCTGTAATAGTTTATTTGTGCGGTAAGATTACAAAGAATTATAGTCCATACACCAGTAGGAACTTAAGCATTATATTATATTAAACTAAATAAAATTAGTGAGCAACAAGTTGGTTTACAATAAACGCTGACCTCCAAACTAGGAAGTTCCTGTATCTCGGAGGACAGATCTCTTCTGTGTCCAGTGAAAATAAACATGTTACAGAACATGGGAAAATATACAACCACCTGAAGGTTGCCTGGAAGATATCGCTTAAAGCGATAAGGCCGCCTTCTGCACATTATATTATACCTCTCTTTATGTTGTATGTTTTGTTTTTGTCCCGAGTGTGCAATAAAGTATATTTGTATTGTATTGTATTGTACAACTGACAAATTTTGTAAGAAAGAAAAAAAGAACAATAATAAGGGTTAATATAAGGGATGGTGATGATAACATAATTGGGTTTCTGTGTATGAATATGTCAAATAAATTAAAGCGACATAGTCAAAGGGTAGTTAATGTGTTGTCCACTGTACATCATTATGACTGAGTCGGCATCTGCGTGCTAACTTTTATTAAAAGAGAATATTTAACATATTCCAAACTTTAATACTGAAAGTTTGAAAAGTTTATAATGGCCATGACTTGCATAAACCCGGCGTAGTTTCACAAGCTTTCAGAGCATAGTTTCTAAATGGTTTTTAAAATGTCTGCTGTAGTTCATCCAACTCATATGTTATTTCGAAAACTACATAGATATAGGTAGTAGATATTTTAAGTATGCATATACTTATACGATTATTTATTTAGAAAAATCTATATAAAATGTCTAAATGTTTGGGCTCCTTCCAAGAGAGTTTCCTTAAATTCCTGCACACGTAAAAGACTTACGTGTCTAAATGCGGAAACAGGAGCCAAACAAACTAACCAAACCTATTTTAAGAATTTTATACATAAGAATAAGAAAAATAAGAATAAGTATATTTGTGGGGTAAGATGACAAAGTATTCATCTATACCAATATTATAAAGAGGAAAGGTTTGATTTTTTGTTTGTTTGTTTGAATTGAATAGGCTCCGAAACTACTGAACAGATTTGAATAATTCTTTCACTGTTGGAAAGCTACATTTTTCCTGAGTGACATAGGCTATATTTCATTTTTTAAAAAAATGGGGATCCCTACTTAAATTACGATAAAGTGTAAAAAAATATCAAAAAACTTCCTTACATCGCGTACGCTGCGAAAACTATTGATGATAGAACAAAATGATATATAACATTTTTTTAGAACACACCATTATCAACAAAAAAATCAGCGGCAGCGTGTCTCTAACTATTATAGTCATGTCACAATAAGCGTTTTTTTTATATAAAAAAAAGAAATTAAAATGCCACCGCTACAAAAAGCTCTTTATTTGTACCTTATCAAAATAAATGATTTATTACTTAAGACTGCTTCAATACCTTTATATTACTTTTTGAATTATTCGATTCTGACATTCCATTCAAAAGATATCACGAGTTTAAAACTTTGAAAAAATAAACTCCATTCGGATACTTATGCGTTGTAGGGCGTCACTCGGGCAGGGGTACGGGAGGGGAGTTAAGATCACGAAATAAACTTGCCGCGCGGCTCACTCGCGCGGTCGGCTCCCTACGTGATGGATGTGCGCGGAATTCATTAAAAATACGCTTGATAATAATTCGTTTAGTAACTAAACCCATTTAAAAAGTTCTTTTCAGAACTAGACTAATTTTTTTTTTAAATTAGACCCATTTATATATAAAATATAATAAATAAATTACTTGAATATTTTTCATGATATTCAATTTTTTTTCATGATATTCAATTTAATTTTAATAAATAGTAGTTGTTTACGTTGTAATAGTAGGTAGCTTACAGTTATGCTAATTTAGTTCAAAGGCATTTTTTCTTTTGTCATTTTGAAATGCCTAAAAGATCAAGATCTCAACTTTCCAGAAATAGTTCCCAGGCCAGGGCATCAAAAATACGTCGAAATGCGGAATCGTCATCTGAAACTGAAAATCGTCTTTCAAGTCAGAATGAATGTGTTAAAATTAACAAATCTAAATGTAATGTTTAATGCCCGTGCGAAGCCGGGACGGGCCGCTAGTAGTCCATATATCAGTAGGAACTTGAACTTAAGCATAGGTTATATTAAACTAAATAAAATTAGTGAGCAACAAGTTAGTTTACAATAAACGCTGACCTCCGAACTAGGAAGTTCCTGTATCTCGGAGGACAGATCTCTATATTTGTATGTCAAACGACGGAGCATAGTGATACCAACTCATTTAAACTGTACACTTACTTATTATTACCTATGTTCACGAATAAATGATTGATTCATTGAATGATTGATTGATCTCTTCTGTGACAAGTACAAATGAACATGTAACAGAACAGACGTTGGCCAAGACAAGAAAATATAAAACTGACAAAATTTGAAAGAAAGACAAAAAAGAACAATAATAAAGGTTAATATAAGGGGTGGTGGAAATGCATCGTGTGTGTGCGTGTGTGCTTTGAGGGTGTGTATATGTGTGTGTGTGTGTGTGTGTGTGTGTATTTGAGAGTGTGTGTGTGAGAGAGAAAGGATGAGTGGTTGTGATATGAAAGTTATTTACTACTTAATCGTATTTTGTATTCGTAGCTAAAATATTGATTTATTCCGGGTATAAGTTATTGTACCGCCTAATTCAATTTAATAATCATACCTATTACATTCAAATCTAGTTGGTAGTTACAAATAACAAGTTTAACCTGAAATTGCATACGAGTATAATTTCAACTATATTAATTAGTGCATTACAACAAGTTGCAACTACCCTGGGAGGTGAAGTTTCTAAATTAACTTACCTACAGCAATATAACTCGACGGTTATTTCAAACGTCGTAAGGGATATTTAAACGTGAGTACGTATTTTACCCTTACGTCATTTGAAATTGTAACCGTTGAACTGTTACATAATAGTATAGTAGAATGGAAACGGCAACTTTGGAAACATTATTTTTAATGGTTCGTTAAATGTTTATAGGCTATGAATGTATTTAACTAATGTTTAGTAGACATCTGTACTTAATTGTCTTACCCAGGTGTCTTGAAAATAAGACCAAGAAAATAATCAACGTCATTTATTTTCATTGTAGATCGACGTTACATAGGTACTTGCATAGCAATTTATATGCATATATGCATTTTTTATTTATTATTGTTATTTATTTATTTGAGGGTAGTATTTTTTTCATACGCCTTTTGCACCCGTATATTATGTATCTTATGATTTTTCCATCACCTGAAGGTTGCCTGGAAGATATCGCTTAAAGCGACAAGGCCGCCTTCTGCACATTGTATTGTACCTCTATGTTGTATATTTTGTTTTTGTCCCGGGTGTGCAATAAAGTATATTATACAAGGCAAACTAAGTCGCAAGTAGAATTGGTACTAATAATATAATGTAGGTACTTTTATTACTGTAATGTAGATTTTTTAAATTGTTTTACAGTATTTAATTAAACTGAACAAAAGCATTGTAACAGAGGATGCCATTAGCAAAATCGCACGTTAAATCATCGATAAACTGGATCGGTAGATTATACGAGCGAGCGAAATGCTGTACGGAGCTCAGTCATGATTTAACAACGCTTGGTATGGGAAATGTTCCCTCGGGATATTTTCTGGGCCAATGTATGCATTTTATCACCACTAGGGTTATATTCGTTTCATATTAGGTTAAATAATACATGTTACTAATTATAACAAGTTCCCAACATTCTGTAATTGGAACACAACGTTGATATTTAAATATTCACATAATACGAAAATGTTGATCGAGTGATTAATATTTTCTAAGGAAAATTATTTACTTATAAACTTCTATTCAATTTCAAACTTCTCTATTTTATGTACACCTATCAATATAGATAACAAAAGACAACAAACAGTGTCCACAAATTCAACTCTATTCATATTTAATTTTGCCCTCCCAATATCACATTCAGAGTTACATTCGAGCTCGGAGAGCCAGATTGTGTTGCGGTTACTTGTCTTATTACGAGAGACACAGAGGCCATTATCCTTTGTTTATCACCTCAGGGGCTGGAATTGTGGCCGAGGTCATTAAAACTTAATAATGGTGGATTCAATCCGCCTTAAGCTAGGTGCGTTTACCGGCTATGGTTTATTGTGACGAAAGAAAACCTTGTGATTTTTTGCTCGACTTTTCATTTTGCTTGCAAAGTGGACAAATTGAATTCAATAAATTTGTGTGTTTCCGATATTGGTTTTTGGCGAAAACAAATTAAAAAGAAATTAAGTTAAAAAAATAGAACCGACCTTCAGTAGAAGTCAGCTCTTTTGTGATATTTTCTTGATCGCCGACTTCAGTAACAACTGTTTTCATTTTTTTTATTTTTTCACTCATAATTGTCATATAATATGTGTGAAAAAATAAATGCAGTCATTTCTATTGAAGTGGGACTGGGTAGGCCACGTATGCCGCATGCATCCGGAAAGGTGGGCCATGCACTGGGTGCCACAAGACGGACAGCGGCGCCGAGGCAGGCCCAGGCGCAGGTGGAAGGACGATATCGACCACTTCCAAAAAGGATGGTACAAGGGCACCGAGGATAGGGAAAAATGGAAAGGAAGAGAGGAGGCCTTTGCCCAGCAGTGGGACAATTTATAGGCTTCAAATCAAATAATTAGCATATATGGTAATGAAGAGGTAATGAAATCTTGAATTGGTCGATGCTCATCACATTATCCATTTTTCCATTTCGCGTTATCTCTGTACCAACTCCATACGAGCTAAAAACCGTGTTAATTAGTTACCATAACAAGGCTCTTTATTCTCTCTCATCAGTCTTATAACGTCCTTACTGTTAGGGCACAGGCCTCCCTTTGCATAAGGGAGATACGGGCTATGATCCACCGAGCGGGCCCAGTGCTTATTGGTGGATTTATTCAATTCAATTTGTTCTTTATTCAATTCTGTGAGAATATCACCATTATTATTGTTTGGTATACAGAGCCAAATACCGATTGGAGCGATTCTAAAAATCCTTACACTAGAATTAATTTTCATCTATGTCTAAGTAACAGAAGTAGACAGAATTTCAAGAATCAAACCAGAATTTTTTGAGAAAATCCCAAACATTTTTACGCTACATGCATCGATTTAATCGATGCATGTAGCGTAAAAAATGTATGGACTGTAATATCCTGTTGGTTTAAAACCAACAGGATATTACAGTCCATACATTTTTCACCAAAAAAATTAATCGAAACGAAAAATTGAATCACGACTCACGACCTGAATTTTGACAGTGTAACTGATCTGAGGTACTATATGTCTTTGGGTACATGTACAAGTAACTATACGATAGTTCGACGGAAAGCAAGTCTCGACACTTAGTTAAAGGTAAGATTTCATAATCTCCATGCATATTCGATATATTTCATTATCTCCATGCATATTCGATATATTTCATTATCTCCATGCATATTCGATATATTTAAGAAATAAGAAATAAGAAAGCTTTATTGCCCACCATAAGGTACAAATCACTTATCATTTCATTATCTCCATGCATATTCGATATATTTAATCTTCCTAAAGGCATTTTATCTAGCTGACTAATGAAAAGGGTTGCCAGTTATTATTTCACTTAAAGTTCAGACCACCTTTTGGTAAATTAGTGAGGGGAGGTCGGGGAAAATTAACGAACCACGTGATCTTATTAGGCACCTCACTCGAACCATTACACTGCTCCCGCTCTGGGGTGGCATTGTACTTTAGCCGTTCAAATTTAATAACACCCCCCGCTGTTCTAAAAGGAAGTAAGTATAGATAATGCTAGAAACACGCTGCAGAGATAGGGCTTAAAAGATTTTCCTTTGAGAGTGTAAGATATTGCTAGAGAACTCTCAGAGCTTAATAGCGAATCGATTCGGTAAAAGTTTATTCAGGGACTTTAGTTGAATTCTATTCTTGATGTTTATTTTATTTATTTATTTTCTCTTAGGAAAATTTACAGACAAATACATAACTACCTACAACGGACTTATAATATATAAATAAAAATATGCTAATGCTTGTAAAAAACAGTTTAAATATAGTACTTAAAAGAATTATTACTCATTTATAAAAAAGATCACTTTACAGAAACAGGCCGGTTGTAAAGTAAACTAAATAATTTACGAAGAGTTTATACTCATACTCATTTACTTAACGTGAAGAAACTTTCAGATCACTAGGCTAAGTCGTAAAATTAACAAAAACAATTATTTAAAACTGATAGATAATAGCTGGATACGATAAATGTGGATATTTTTAATTGTGTTATATTGCTGGTAAAATACTATCGGTAAAACCGCGGGAGTCGTAACAGCATATGCGGTGAGTGGTTTAAACTGCACCTTTCTAAAATATACCTCATATATGAGCAGTAGCTCTTTTGGTTAATGTGATACAAAGAACTAAGTTTACGTGCCTGTAATTTCCAGGTAATAAACATCGTTGTTCAGCTTCCCCAACCTCGAGATTCCACGTTTTATTACAGGCTTTGGTTCCTGAAAATATGGTTGCACGTGACTGTACCGCGCTGCTCCTCGATTTGGATGAGCGCTATATTTTTATGAGCAATGGTGAATACCTTTTAACTGAAAATACAATACTTACATCCATACTAATTTGTTAGTATCTTTAAGAAAACACGTGCTGTCTTATTTTTATTCGTGTTGTAAAAATTGTATAAGAAAGTGGTACCTATAATAAAGTTATTTAAGTAGGCACTTAAATGTTACGGTACTATAAATGAGAGTTCAGTAGCTTTTTGTTGCTAAAAGTTTGTTAACTACGTTATCCCACACGTTTTCTACTAAAATGTAAAGCGCTACGGCGTAGCGCGCGTAGCACTTGGAGAGATCTGCTAATACCATTATTTTCTCACACCTTGTGGGATCTACTGAGCCATCTGAATTCCCAATACGAGCTTCTAAAAAGCATTAAGAACTTTAAACATATGTGTATAAATGGTAAAACACTGGTAATGTACAAAAACATTTTAATATTTTGTAATGAAATTTTTAACCGCGCAAAGTTTTCTCGCATAAATAAGTACCTAGGGCGATCCATTAATTTTTAGTCAAATAGAAAATAAAAGAAATATTACAAATGTTTATTTACAACTTTTCAAAGTATTCCCCTGCGGTATCAATGCACTTTATGCATTCGACTGAACAAGTTTTCAAAACATGTGAAAAACTGTTCTTGCGGAAGGTCGAAAAATGTCGCCTAAATTTGTCTACTGCTTCGTTCGCAGTCGTAAATTTCCTACCGCGCATAGATTTCTTCAACGTGGGGAACAAAAAGAAATCACACGGTTCCAAGTCAGGACTGTAGGGCGATGTGATAGCAATTACACGCCCGAATGGGTTAAAAAGTCCATGATTCTGGCGGCCGTGTGAGTGGGAGCGTTGTCTTGGTGAAAAATTATACCACGCGTTCGCTCCTCGGACGATCGTCACTCAGCTCCTGGAAGGCTTGCGGCAGGCAAACCTCGCTATACCATTGGCTATTAACTGTTCTTCGATCTTCTAGTGGAATTACGGCTACAGGCTCACGATGGAAAAAAACTGCAATCATTTTTTTGTTGATGCTTCAACCGCGAACAACCTTAGTGGGTAAAACTTCTTCTTCAAAGACCCATGTACATCCAAGCTTTATTGGAAGTCAAGATGTAGGTCACCTGTTGTGAGCTACCTCCGTCGAATTTATCTAGCAAAAACAAGAGATAATAAAAGTAAAACAATGAGGTTGATAACAAGCCGTTGACTAACAATTTTGGACCGCCCCACGTATTCTTTATCGTACATTTTCTTTATCAGAGTGTTTAGAATTTTTAAAAGGAATTTAAATGTATTTTTATTTGTATATTCAATTTTATAACACACATACAAGGAATATACGCAATATACAGTTTCAATATACGAGTAACACGCTGTTACGCGAAAAAGTTAGGTAGTGAAGAATGCCCCTTAAAAGATTACCAAAGGATACATATATAATAATACATATATAATATGTAACTTTCATAAGTGCTACTGTAACAAGAGGACAACATAGCTTTCGGGTCTGGTATACGGAAGTCCGGTAGCTCTTAGAACATAGACGGATTAGACGGGACCGTGGGTTTAGTTGAGTTTCTTCAGAGTAACGTAAGATTGAAAGTATGTACTTAAGATTACTTACTTAACTTAAGTTGGCCATTCCTTTTGTTTATAATAGTTAGGTAAAACATTATATAGAGAACAACCTCAAGAAATTATACATTATAATGTTGAGATATTTATATACAATAACAAATCTATAAAAAAATGACATGTGCAGTAATTGCCCAGCCGAGTCGTGGCAAATCACAACTATTGCCCACTCATATTCAGGAAGTTAAACTCTTTTCACATAACCCATGTAGTATTATACATGTGTGATTATACATGATTATACATAAGCTAAATAGCATAACCTTTGATTACAAAATGTCTGTCTGTCATGTTCCTTTCAGTAATAATAAAGTAGGTATTTAATTTCGTAGCTTTCCTCGAATTTCTACTCGTTCAACAAGTTAAACATAATCTATTCTATGTACACATTTGAAGCCGCAAATATTGTGCAAATAGAACTTGCGTAATTAATTATACCCGCATTCATCATAGCTATTAATATAATGACTTTCAACACCCAATGAACCAAAATTCGATTATTCTAAGTATTATTGTTCATCATCATCATCAGCCTATTAATATCCCCACTGTTGGCGAACAGGCCTCCCCTTGTACAAGGGGGTACGGGCCATGATCCACCGAGCGGGCCCAGTGCTGATTGGTGGATTTCACACGCCTTCGAAAACTTTTTAATTTCCTCAGATATACAGGTTTCCTCACGATGTTTTCCTTCACCGTTAGAGCAGTCGGTAAATGTACGTAAGTCTTCGAAAAAATCCGAAAAACTCATTGGTACATGGCATTGCATGGTTTCGAACCCGGACCTCCCGCATGGGAGTCCGGCGTCCTAACCACTACCCACCGACGCTCTTATTGTTATTATGTTCATGACCGCTGTGATTGTGCCATCGATTGTGATTTTTCCTTCCACTTATAACAAAAGGCATTCATTAGATTAGATGATCAGACATTCGTTCGTCCATTCGTTCGTTCGCCTATCAAATTGATCTCGCCGCCTGTGTGTGGTAAAGTCTACATATGGCAACAACAAAAAACGTAGAGAAAAAATGTCATCTGTCAATGTCTAGTGTTGCTGACTGTCAATATTTATTTTCCTTTACAAAAATGGGGTGCTAAAACTCATTTTATAGACTAACCATAATGGCGAATGAATGATTTGTAAGTACTGGTTAGTGTTAACTAAAATGTAAAAGTATACTTTAAATAAATAAAAATAAAATGCCAATATCCCTAATGTCAAGAAATCATAACAAAAACTTATTGCGACAGCGTTCCTCAGAGTGCAGTTTTATGTATCTTCCACTGTACAATGGAAGACACAGCAGGCTAAATACAAAAGTGCCTTGATAAACAAATGGAAGAACTCACGGTAAGCACTTAAACTACAAAGTATAAAAATAAAAACACGCACAAGTTAAGGCAGTTTGCTATGCACAGGTATACAAACGGCGGGCTGAGTTGAAATTAGTTTTCCGTTCCCACTCACAACACTGTTGAAGTTATAGTTAGATTGCAGGTCATCGAATATCCCGTGGACGCTCATCAGATACGTATTTTATATAGTTAGTCATGTAATGGATGTCGTATTTTAGGTCGCGGGAAAATAAACACATTTATAGATAGATAGATAGATAGATAGATAGAAACACTTTATTGTACACCAATACAGGAAAAGTAAAAACTACGGGAATAGTAGCACGATATGTACAAAAGCGACTTTATCGCTTAAAGCGATCTCTTCCAGGCAACCTCTGAAGTTAATTGGACATTAAAGAGATTAGCGACAGTGTAGTGTGAAGATATGAAAAAAAGGTTACTATTAAGCAGTGCACTAGCACTGGAAATGCACAAGCACAGTGCTGTTCTTCACACACTCACAAATATTATGCGACCGTCGACGGTCTGCCAGTGTTCTTAACAAACCTATATTGGTTTTTGTTACACTGTAAATGTCAATGTTTGAATGAAATTATGTAGATTTTCAATAAATAATAATAATAATAATTACTTAATACACAGTAAAGTTGGTGAACTAATAGTTAAATGCATAGATACTATGTAGGTTACTACCATATTGTAGGTTACTTTTGGCTTCATTTCTCTTATTAAGTTTTTGTTTTTCAAATAGGATCATGTGAGGACAATTCTTATTGCCCTCTTGTAATCTTGTACTCGAGGCAAATAAGGCCCGGAGCAAATAAGGCCAGGATTAAAAGATCATAGTTCCAATAGTCTTATACGCTCTAAACACTGAATATACTTATACCTCTACGCTTATAAGTATAAAATACTATTTTTAACTGACGATTAAAATAGTAGTTTATGCAACGGCCACGTAATGATAGCGATTTTAGCATGAGAACTGTGTATGAAACGAAGCGAAGCTGAGAGTTGAGAGACATGTTATTGGTAACTATGGAAACCGTGGATATGTTTGACTTATTGTCGACATCGCGCAGGCGCGGGTGTCGAGTTTTTTTTTATGGCTATAGTACCAAGTAGTTGGCCAGTGAAATGTAGTGCATTTAATACGAAAGAGTTCTTGTATGCAGTGTCATACAACAAAGAAAATTTTACATAATACAATCGAAAACTGTTATTTAATATTTCATTACACCACTATTTACACACGACCATGACGAATGAACCTCTTTATGTTATTGATTGTGGTTTCTTAATGAACAAATTACGAAATGGCAGTAGAGAAAGAAAATTTCACAATAAATATAATGTTCATAATAAAACACACAATATTCTTTTGAAATAGGAAGCAAAATCTGCTTCTTCGAAATGAGAACAAAATCGAATTGGGAGAATCGAATCTTAACATTAATTCCCAGGTAACTATTATTTCGACGGCTCTTGCCGGCGCCTCCGCCGACTCAATGCTGTAAAATTGTGCTCCCGACCGCAGTTCCCCAGGGGTACAAATCCTTTACCATTCATCAAACCAAATTAAATTTTAACCAGCATCTTGAATCAATGTTGAACTTTGAGATAACTTCTCTGAATGTCACACTTGTAGATTTAACTTTTTAAACTTTCGTGGTTATTGTCAATCAATATTATAGATAGACACGTTATCGGGAGCTCAAAACAACCCCAAATCGTGGTATGAGTCCCGTGTCTATAGTCCTGTAGATTTTATTCTCTTATTCTATTTGTAGGTACCTATTGTTCTCTAAATGAATTGAAGACAATATCAGGATTAAACTTGATTTGCTTACCTAAAATGGAACCCGAATTGAACCGAAGCTCCGAATTGAATTATTGAGCCTGATGTTATTATAAAATATCTGATCATTTGGAAGACGATTTGGAGTAGATACTAACTGATTAATTCAATAACCGAATATTCTTTGACGATCATTAGAAAATTGTAAACAACAATTATGAATTATTAAGTGCCATATAGTCACATTTATTATGATTTTTGCTGACCATTCCAGAATAAATCATAAATTGGGTTTAGCTTTAGAGGGCTCTGACGTTAGTCCTAATATTTGACTTGTTATTGAAAATCATCTTAAATATGTCCGTGTTGTAATGCACTTACACAACCCACACACATTTTAATAAAACCACACTCTCATACACCCCAACATATCATAATGTTATAGATATTAAGCACTAAAGGACTTTACCGACAGCAGCACACACAAAGAAGCAATTTAATAAACTGATATGGTGGACCGGAAGCAAATGATCCCTACAGCAGAGGGCAACCTATTGTAGGTATCAAATGCAAATATTTCACCCAGCCTAAAAAACACTAGACACTAACTTTTGAAATTGAATAAACACTGTTCGGATTTAGATTAAGATATTAGACATAAATTTCATTAGTATTTTTATTTGCTAGTTAGTTTAAGGCTTTTGTCAAATTTTGAAATAAACTTATAAACTTAAACTTATAAACTTAATTTTAAAGCAAGTTGTAAGTTGTTAGTTTTAAACTTGCATTAAAAGATACTCAATCTCAACAAATAACGGGTAATGCGCCTTCTTCCTTAATTTGTTCCATCTGCACTTGACACCGCGAGATCTACGAGCGCAGGCGGTCCGGGATATTTCAGCTGATAAATCTTCGGGATTACATTAGGCATCAGTGAGCTTTTTCAATAAAGGGACGGGGAAATAGGAACATTATGTTACTCCCGGAGGCAATCGGTAAAATTGGAGGTCAGGTAAGGCCAGTTCCTGTTCGGAAATAAGATTAGTTTCGTTTCTCTATTATATTATATATACACTTAACGCGGAGCAAAAATGGCGAATGTTCTCGACCTTTTAGATATCATATCTATTTTTATCGATTGCCAAAATAGTTTTGTTTCTATTTTTTCATAACATTGCGGACTAAAATCGCCACTGTGTTAAAAAAATAATATCTCTAAAATGTAGGGTTATTTGGAAAAATGTAGGTTTTACGTTGTTCTACAGCTAAAAAATGATATTTAAAACCATAGTAGCATGAAGGAACGAACGACTACTTTTTCTTTTATCCAAACATAGTAGATATGGTAAGTCCTATAGTTAATATAGACGAAAATTAGTGGCCGCTTTTATCCATCTAGATTACGTTTTTCTTCTACCGAAAAAATAATAACAACAAAGTAAAAAAATAATTAAATTGCCTTTTTTGAAAAATAAATCGATTTTTTTATTGGAGTGGTGCTAGTTGACAGTCGTCGGCGGGTAATCACAGGTGTAATAAAGAAACTAAATTCTTATATTATGATCTAAAATCACCTAAACTTTTTAGTTGGATTAGTTTCTTACGTACCTGTAGAGATTCCATCCATATCTTAGAATGGATAACTCAGAATACGAAGGCGTCAACGGATCGGTACTTAACAAGCATTAAATCACGAGCAAGAATAAATTTGCATTATGTCAACCAGTGCTTCCGGTCGAAATAACGGACTGCGGAAGGGGCGATGGCGGCGAACCGTAAATTTGGGGAAAATTCTCGCCTAGGAATCTCTAGGGACACAGTTTTGCCTGGAATAGCTACCTAGTGTACCTATTTTAAAAGATTGATTGATGGTTAGATAAAATTGGATTTTAGAGAGAGGTGAGCACATTTATGTTAAACTGGACAGGCTTAGTTTTTCAAGGTGCTTCAAGAGGATCATAAACCATAATGATTTTGATACATTATAAACGTTCATATATTAGACACTTATAATATAAACTATACGAGTATACCTACTTAGTCTAATTTATTTTGCTACTTATTAATATTACCTAATGCCCACGTTCGTCAAATTCGTTTTTCGTCAAGACCTATTATTATATTATTGTCTAACTAAAGTAAGAATAATATTGTAGGTCTTTTCTAGGCCTTGTACTGATATCTGAGGGTTTTTTTCCATCTCCATTCTTATAATAAATTCTTACCTGGGCCTCAACTGTTGCCACGTCACGGCACGAACGAAAAAAAATCCTGGGAAAAGATTCCACACATGTGTAAAATATTTTCCTTCTGCTTCCGTAACATTCTGAATATTTATATATACTATGCTCGTAGCTCGGTCAGCCAACTGAGAAATGTTGTGAGTTTGCACCAAGACTATTTAGTGTAGTTTGCACCTAGTTTGGCAAAACAGAATTTGTGGTTAAACTTTGCCAAATGTAAGTAACATTTGATCAGAAAATACGCCTTCAGTACTTTCTTGGTAAATAAGATTACAAGGAACTCCATGTAAACATCATCAATTCGATCAACAACGCTTTTCAAACCTTAATTCGCTGTCATGTATATTTTATCATGTGAGATTTAAAACTTACACGATTTGTATTGATTTTTAACTACGAATACTTAATTGCATCGGTATATAATTTTGGTAAACTAACTAGACTGTAGTTGTTTTTGTTACGTTTAAATTAAATATTGATGCGATTAAGCCCCGTGTTTGTACATAGTTATAGTACATTACTGCAGAGGCCACGAAATTAGTCATTACTGGCCGCGGATCATATTAAAAGGCCGAGTCGTAGGTGATCTTTCGATTTTAACGATCCAAGGCCAAAAATGGCTATCTCGGCCGATGCTTGCATAGTGCTTTTCTCAAATAATGCGAGGAAATTAAAAAAAAATCACAATCCAAGTCGAAATTACGAGGCGTTCATAAAAGGAAAGAAGTGGCGTTGTCAGTAGGAGCTGGAGCTGCTCGCGCTGGTGGGGACGTGCGACCGGTGCACGTAATTTAATGAAATCTCTTTAGTCCGCACCGCACTGCGTTTTGATGTTACAATTCGAATTTAAAAAGTAAAAAACCAAAGACGGGAGGATTCCTGGCCTTAGCCCGGTAAGGATGTAAGAAAATCCAAAACTGTCATCAATTTATTGAAGTAAAAACTTCTTTAGGCGCACCTTGCGCTCTTTCTGAAGAGTCGGTGACGCTGAATCGGGTATACTCGGCTTCATTCGACATCAAGCGCGCTCGGGTCGGTGACACGTGTTTTTTTTGTAAGTTTTCACTTCTATCGTGTGGTCATAAGCACACACCCTATTTTTTTTAAATAAGTTTTCGCATTTGTGTTAGAGACAGGAAGTATGTACTTCCCTGGCTAAAAATTTTAATGAATTGAGCACATTTCCGATACATTCTCGAAAAATATTTCATCATGTTTGGCTTTACAACAAGTAATAAATAGTACTTACGTGTGCAATGGCGAGGCTCGTCAGACGAATCGCCGCAGTCGTTGCTGCCGTCACAAAATCGATTTATCGGTATGCATTTTTTATTGAGACACTGGTACTCGGATATCCGACACCTCGTATCGTTCTGATGTAGAACCGGCAGTAGTTCGGGCTCGGGGATCTCTTTGACTTTATCGAGCTGATACGGGCTGTCGCGCAGGAAGTCACCCGGCTTCTTCTCCGTCGGCGTATCTGTCACAACGTCGCAATCCGTCAAATTGACTAATGTGACTATGAAAATCCCAACTCTTACAGCGGCGCTGGAACCTGGAACAAAGGTTTTTAACGTGAATACTTTTAATTTATTTTATTTTTATTTTATTTATTACACTTAGGGACAATATACAGAGGTACAATATGTATTAAAAATAAGGAAACATTAAACAATAGGGTAATTGTACCCCCCACATCCCTGTCCTCGGATATACATGTGAAATAAAAAATTAAAAAGCTACGATGATACGGATGAGCAGTGCATTAACAACATAGCTACAAATTCCTAAAATTACAGCACACCGGGTAGCATAAAAGAACAAAATAGTAGCATAAATACCATTGCCAGCTTGTAATGTAATTACATAACAGTTAATTTTTAAGATAATCATGAACTGTCCTGCAACTGTACTGCCTTCCGATAAAGATAGAATGTCAATTTCTATGAATTTAGAATTATAATCTGTTACAATGCGCCGAAGGGGTGCTCGCACACCGGGGCGCGGCACGCGCCGGACACGAACAGCCGGTGTGGGCGCGCCGCGCGCTGCATAGTGCTCTGGGCTCTAGCACGGTGGGAAAGACGGTTAATTAAGGCAACACAATCATATTTATCATGACACAAACCGTGAAGATTGATGACGAGGTATTTCCGACAAAAACGCTATTACTTACTACAGATTATAATTAGGCATGAAAACAGATGACGTGGATGTGATTCATATCAGTTTTTTTTCTGATTTTAAAATTAGTTTAACACTGATGCTTAATATGTTCATAGTGAGGTGAGATGTTTATGGGCGATGGTAACCAGTTACCATCAGGGGCGTGTATGCTCGTCTACTATAAAATAATCGTATAAAATAAAATAGAAATTACTCTTGCCGAAGCGATACGACTAAAAGATTGCATCAGATTGGATTTAGAAGTAAGGGCAAATATTTGAGATAGCGGTAAAGGAAGGTTTGTTGATTAAAAGTAAACTGCACAGTTTCCGATCATGTTTGTCTTTAATTTCATTTCGTTCCACACAAGTATTGATTTCTTTAGGGTTTATATTTCTACTCATTTTTAAAGGCTTTACTTCAAACTCAAAAGGATTTATTGTTTTTTTTTTTTTTTATCGCATGGTTAGTGACCAACCTTGTCAGAGTTGTTCAGGCCGCTCGTAGGCCTCTGATATGGCTTAACGACTGCTGTCGGATGACAACAACCGGGACCGGCGACGGTTTAACGTGCTCTCCGAGGCACGGATGGGCTCAGATGAAATGTGTCACCAGCGGTCATCCATCCTGGTCCTGACTTCGTCCAATGTTGCTGAACTTGCACGATCACTTTATGACCATGCTCGCAACTTGGCTATGAGTAATAGTGGTATTAGCAAAGTATTTATTGCAGTAGGTAGTAGGAAAATATTGATTGCAACTAAATATAGCTGTACCAAAATCTGATGGCAAATTGAGAAACTGAAAAAACGCCACCGCATCCATTTTGTGCGTGAAATATAAAATAGAATATAATGTTTTATTTCGTTCAGTCATTTTTCATCTCGTATAAAATTTTATGAGGCCGTAACCCGAATTCCAGATAAATTGAATTCACTGATTCTTAGGACATTATTAAAATATTGGCTTTTGTTTCCTAAATTAATTATACAAAAGGCAAATCGTTCCAAAGTGCCGCTAGAATATTTCTTTAAAAATTATTTCCTTTGATAACTTTTTCCATGAGTTTTTTAAGAATGAATGGATTTGTAAGGGAAGCCGCCATCAATCTTGCTTGGCCTGTCTCAACATCCCTTTGCGGTTTCCTTCTTCTCAAATAGAACTCTGTGAACAGGACTCTGTTAATTTTCTTCCATAATACTTATGCGTATTTATTCAAACTACCTACATTATGGTATATAAAAATAACTGTTTATGAACAGTTTTCAGGAATACAAATAATGAGCAAGAACTTTTCGCCTTTTCCATACAAATTATGTATTCCCTCAATATTTGTAGTGTTTGTTTGAAAGGTTTTTATATACAGGAGTGGAATGTTACTTATTGTTTTCCTAACATATGTTTGTGCTAGATAACTTTGTTACATAAAACACAAACAAAGATAACTCTCCATATTTTAACGGCAAAGGACATTGTTAGAGACAAAGAGTTGTTGAATATTATTTATTTTCGCCTATGTCTCTCATACAAAACACAATATTCTATATTACGTATATGATATGACATGTCAGAATTCGGTCCGTATGTGTGGACCCTTGTCAAGCGTGTGCGATTTTCGGCCCGATAAGTTATTCGGCCCGATCACTGTCATCCGTGTCACCCCGAAGGGAAATCTATTCAATGCGGACAGTTGCTTATCAGCAAAATAACGAAGGTGTGCTGGATGCTGTAAGTACATAAATAATAACATAAAGTATTACATAACAGTAATACGAACCTATACGCAGGTCGCCTTATACCATTGACTCGACAAAAAAAATACCTTTATCACTTTGTAGCAAAGAATTTTGACAAAGATCTTCTGAGGTTATTTTAAACATTAAATTAGGTATGTACTTACTAGATTACCAACAACGGGAATTATGTTTTGCCTTCAGAACATTCTGACGACAACAAAACAGCGGCTAACTTCACATCTCCATCATATGCTAAATTTAAAAAAACCTTGACTTATACAATTGTGGATTTCCTAGTCATTATTATTTCCTGGTCCACAAGATTGCAGAAGTGGGATGAGCAGCGTCATGACCCCAAACATTCGAGCTCAAACTCAAGCCACTTACCTACTTAACTTTTATAGATCCCACTGGAAATCCTTGGTCCAATTTTTATCAGACACAGATTAGACATGATTAAGAACAGTACAAAATTATCTGTTTAAATAAAATAGTCTGTGTTCAAATAAATTGATGCCGACAAACATCAAACAATCAATCAAACAATCAAAGTTATAATTATACCATCCCTTTGGTCGGTATTTAAAAAAGAACTAAATCACCTATTAACCATTCAACTATCACCTAGGTTGCCTGCAAGAGATTTCTCTGAGCGATAAGGCCGCCTTTGTACACTTATTCTGTGTTTCCTTATGCAATAAAGAATTAATCTATCTAGTAAGCTAGCTTTTGATGTTAGCTTTTTATGTTCGATTATAGTGTTGTACTGGCTACAATTGAGGCAGGTAGCCGCCTAGCCTCGCACGCAAGACTGGAGCAGCATGCAGGATTTCCACTAGTCTGGGCACGACCGGAATGCCTGGAATCGCAGGCTTTGTGCGCTCACTGGAGCCTCTGCTCTCAAAAATGAGTGGAATCTTTGCAATGTCACAATCTGATTACGAATACCCATGGCTCTCTCTGCGAAACTGTCAAGTGTAAAACGTAGTTGACTGAAAATATCATCGGTTAATTGGTAATATATAAATCAGAAGGGTACTAAATTTTCGGCAATCCATTTGCATGATTTTATTGACGAGTTGAAAGTCATAGCAAGCTATTACGGGGCCATTTCAACTATCATTCACGGCCGTTGATAAAATAACTTGTCCACTCTTTATTGATAAGTTCAGTGGCCACACATCAACTTATATTATTAAAGTGGCCCCTAGGTTACAAAACATTAGAGGTATAGATATTATACAACTGGCCACGTACAACACTAAGCATAATTTATGATGGCTTGGAAAGTTTTTAGACTCGATAAAGGTCATTTCTTTTGAAGTGTAAACTTTTTTTATCCCTTCTGCTAGAACAAGCAGTACGTACAAAATTAAATGAAGTACTTATCATTTAAAAATGGAGCACTTACATAACGAGTCGAATTTAACACGTTCGTTCGTGCTAACGGCCATTAAGGAAATTGGATGCTAATTCAGGCGCTTAAATTAAATGAAAGCCTGCAGTTAGCAAGCGAGAGATCACATATACAGCTCGGGGTCATACGTGAGAATGAGAGAGAAAACGCATCATGTGAGCATAACTTATATTTCCGAATTTCAAGTAATTGCAAGTATGCATTCAAAAGATAATGTCATGAAAATTCAAGGGAATATCTTTAATAAATACGAGTACAGGTCGATTATCTAAAGCTAGCACGTACAACACATTTACACGTTGCGTTTGTGTAGTGTCTGTGAATAAGCACGCGGCATTATGTCACACTGCTTACGTAATACCTACTGTGTTAGAGTATCGTCGGTAAAATATGAACACTCTCACTGGTAAAAAACATTTAGTGTTTTTTTTTTATCTAACAGAGATATTAATAAAAGTTCAAATATTTTTTTTACAAGAAACTAACAATGGAATTGAGTTGGAATATTACCTGAAAAAAAAGGAAATACATGCAGACTCAGAAAGGAGTCGAGTCCCTATGGAAATGATGGGAAATCTGCACAATTGATAGAACTGTCTCGGCTGAACGCCTTTCATTTAAATATTTTTATATATGTTTACTTAATGTAATTGTAATGTGGTATTTTCCTTTGAAACATAAGCCTATATTTATATATTTCACCTATTTATAAATATAGGTGAAATCTTATTAAAACATGAAGACTTCGTAGACCTTACTTTGCGATCAACTATCAATATCTAGACGTAAACATTAAGAAAACTTAGAGATTTAAAAAAAATCTGAGAATATAATACATGATAATACGTTTCACCATGTTACGGAATTTTGTGTTAATTAATTTTTTAAACCTTTGATTAGATATTTTCCGGTCGGGGTATAAAATTTCAAAGGATCACATCATCATGGCCTTTGATAAAAAAGAAAAAGAAGGACAAAGAAGTGAAAACTACTGGAAAAATAAAAAATAAAAACATCAATAAGCTAATAAAAAGGTATAATCATAACATACATACATACCTTCACGCTATCTTACTTCCTCTATATTATAACAGTCTCGCCGTTGGGGTCATCTGCTCTGTATATTAAAATCTAACAGCACTCTGTCAATCTGATCTTTAAAGGTCAGTCTAGGACGACCCCGGTTTCTTCTTCCACTCTCTTTCGCTTCGTATACCTGTTTCGTCATTCGTTCATCACTCATTCTTTCTTCATGCTCGAACCAACGAAGCACGCCATTTTTCATCTTATCGAAGACACATACATCCATTCTACGATCTCTTCGTTGCCTTTCGGTTAATCCTAACAGCATTAAACCAATCCAAATAGTGAAATACACCGTCGTCAAACTGTCATGGGTTTCAATAGAATTGACAAAATCCCTCGGCCCTCACTCAAACTAGGTTATTGGAAGCATCGAATCGTTCCCATTCACCTACGAGTCGTATTGGAAACTTGTCATTGCGATGTGACAGACGCGGAAATGTCAAGTATGAGACATCTGACGCGAAAAGTACGGGTGCACACCCGTTCCTAAAAGTAAATAGTGTTACAGTAAAGAAATTAAAAAATGCGGCACTATCAAAAGTGGTACGCGACGTGGTAGAAAGGTGACACTATAATGAACACGTATATAGAAGTATGATATGAGTTACAAGTAGAATACGTTTCACATCAAAAGGAAACTTTCTAAACAGTGATAATAAATTAACTTTATTATGGTACTAAATAGAGACATAAACGTAAAGTAAAAAATTAATTAAGTGCGTGCTCCGACTATGTTAATAAGAACTGGTAAATAAACTTGAATACACAATTGGATAAAGTAGAGCTTATATACAGCCTTTTTGAGATAATTTATTTTAGTAAACATTATAGGCTTTTAGCTGATGTTAAGAACCTGACCAGAAATTTCCAGTCTGCCCCCTCGGGGATTATGGACGTGACGTTTCATACTCATACCATTTATTGTTTATCATGTGTAACAATTGGTCTTTAAAAAATATATTATATGTTCATACATGAAACCCTGAGTAGGGCAGCGCAATATAAAATAAGAAATTATAATAATTTATAATAGTAATAAATGCTAACGAGATAAATTAAATTAAATGTCATTATAAGTTATAATTGATATTTTAAAGTTAGGTATTGTTTGTGCTTGTTTTGTACAGAAATTTCCGAAAAACCCTGTCAAGAAGGCGCCATTGGTAGTTTTATAATCTGTGTTATAGAGTTCGCTATGAAAAAAAATAGTACCATTTAATTCCGCAATATGGCTGTATATCCGCAATATCCTGGTCGGGGTATACAACGATTTTTCCAAAAAGTTTGGACGTATTACAAAAGGTTTCATTATGTAAGCTTAAACTATCTTTTTATGTATAGACCACGTACCTCTAATATTCAATACACGAGGCAATTTGCTCGGAGTTTACTCCCAGTCCCGAGGTGCTACCTCTTCTCTGAATTGTTCTAGCGGATGTAACCTAATTCGATTGTTCACTTACCAGGTTTACCACCGATTGTCATTCTATCACATTTACCTACTTCATACCTCTCTGAACAAATTGTTAATAATAATGGAATAATAATAATTTGGCCTCAATAGGCTCCAAAATGGGAGGCTCAATATTATTTTGAGTCGGCCCTTATTTGATAATATGAAACACTTACTGTTGTTTGCAAAGTGAGGGTTGACTCTAAGAATACTTAAGCTTTCCTTCCTTTTTCTTAGTGACCCTGACGAGGCTGACATGGTCACCTTGTCGTGTACCAAAGCCTCTAAACTGAGTTTTTTTTTAATATATGGAAGAGATACTCGTGAACTTTTTAATAAACTACATCGTATAATTGTAGCGGGAGATAAGGAAAAACTTTTTTTATGTAACACTTGTTTTATAATTGGCCTTTTACTTGTCTGTAATTTAATTTTGAGAAAAATGAAACTGTATATTTGATTAGTGAATAATTTTTTAATCATTTTTTGTCACAGGAGTCACATAAAGATTAGGTATCTCGTGCGTTAAGGGCCAAATTGTCTTACCTCGAGTTTTGCGACTCTCGGTAAGACTATTTAGGTATTATTTTCTAAAATATATGGGAGATATCAGCAGCAGTAGGGGAAGGTATAGTTAAGGAAAAATACCGTATAGTTAAGGAAATAAATAATTAATTATGGGCAATGTTTATCTTGGAATTAACGCTTAGAAAACACTCAACCACTAACGGTGAGCTTTGGCAAATATTTTTTTTTAAGTTAAAACATTCACTTTAAAAACTAATCAATAATTACTCAAATCTGGAAAATCCGCTTTCACCCCTTGTACTCGTATATGGGTCAAACCAGATACCGCATTTCCAAATATGGATAGCAATTAAATTGCAGAGCGACACACGCAAAACACTAGTTCTTGACACTAGTGCAGCCGACACAAGTTTTGTGGGCCATTTTAAACAAACTGTACATCCAAATAGTCGTCTGCAGACATTCTGTAGCTATATTTCACATCACAATTTAAACAACATTCTCCATCTTTCTCGTTAATCTCTTTCTTTTTCCTTTCGGATTCTCTTTGGTCTGTTTTCATTTTTGGCTTTTAAAAGAAGGTATAAATGATAGTTTTCTTTAATGATTTTGGTAAGGCTTATGAAATTGGTTATCGGATATCACCCTATCCGGTTGCACCCCACATGTGCTTTTTTACAAATAAACATTATAACTATAAGTAGATATGTCGATCAATTTGTAGAACAAAAGCGTAAATATCTTGTCAAATAGACGCTACTGCGAAATAAATTATTCACATTCACATTGGTAGTCAATAGCTAATTTGATATTTGATAAAATAAGTAAAAAGATTACTTTACTTACGCGTTATTTTAATTTTCTCAAACGCCAACGCAATAAACTACACCAGATCGATCTCCATTTGTAAGTGGGATAAGCACAATGTACAAAATGCTTCCTAACCTACTAGAATGATACAGCGCTAGCTGGAAATATGAAATTTAATACTATTTGTTTTTATCCACTATCCGATTTCCCCCCATGTTCCCCTACACATAAAGCAAATAACTGAACTAAGATCCGAAAAGCAATCATTGTATTAACCTCTTTATTATTCACCGCATATAAAGCAGGTAATTGATTAAAACACAATACGACAAGAAACAAAGGGTTTGTTAGGTTTTATTACCAGCTACAATGGATGCCGGTAAACCCTTCGCTTATCACCGCACCAACTGCTAATAAATAACAGAGTTTCGTATTTGTTACGATTGGGTTTACCTTTTGCAGCCGAGCTAAATTCTGAAACAACGTTTTTCGTGAATGGAACGGATTAAAATATACCTGCCGCCAATGGGCAAGCGTGTCGTACGAGGTGACTAACCAGAGTAACTTGCTGGTGGTAAGACCCATTCAGGGTCCGCCTGACTAGCGACCCCCGTTATATGTAAAGTCTGGCGTCAAATATCTTCGCTTCGGCGTTGTGTTTCGGCAGTGTTTATTGAAGAGTTAGTACTTATTAAGTCCGTGTGTTTATATTTATTTTCCTGTTACTGTATTATTTGCCTACCGTGTCTCTAACTTCAAAGCACTTATACATAATTGGAGTTACTATAGTATATTACAATATCTCTCGATTCTTTTACAAGTATTGTGTCGCGTGCCTTCATACACTTAGAAAAGTTTACGTCATATAAAATAGAGGACTTATGGACCATAAGTTATGGTTATCGTAATGGCGAATGTCATACACTGTTTTGTAAAGTATGTATATAGTATTGTATGGGTACTTACCATGAAATATGACTTCACTTTAGCAAAGATACGTTCACCTATATATAGTCGTACCAAAACTATACTGCCTGTTATCGTACTTATAACTATCATCAAAATGAACCTAGATACCATGATGACTGTCCTGTGAAAGACAAAGGGTTTGATATATCAAACTTTTATAAAGGTCCCATAAATAAAGCTGTAGGGACACTGTGTACAGACACAGTGCACACTGTGTTCTACATTGTGAATGTTAGCAGTTTTAAATGTCACGCGGCTGCACCCGCGTCTGTCTAGTCGTTTCTCTACCGCCGTCATGTATGGTATACTGTTTGGAAATATAAGTATCAGTTAACAAGTCCAGTGTCTCATTGAAGATGACTCCTCGAAGATATACCCTGGCTAGGACGTAGGTATAGACACGTACCGACCTCCTAGACCAGTAAAGAGGTGCAACTCCAATATATCTAAAAAGCTATTATGGCATTGGTAGTGGCAGTTCTATGAAGTTACCTATCAAGTACAGTCGCGGTCAGAAAGAGGTTATCACCTGCAACTTACACACGTAAACTTAGAAAGTACTAATACCTATTAGAACTATATTGATTGTGTAAGCTGGTGAACTAGTTACTAGGTAGTGATTCAGTCGTTTTAGAGAAATTTGCGATTGTGTAAGTTGCAGATGGTAACCAATTTCTTACCTGCACTGTAGGTATCACGCTTAAATTTTCTTATAGCTTAAATCTTCGTCAAGTCTACCTACATCATTACGTTTATTGTTTCTCACTAATTTTATTTAGTTTAATATAACCTATGCTTAAGTTCCTACTGGTGTATGGACTATGACTACTTTGTCATCTTACCACACAAATAAATTTATTCTTATTCATATCATAAAGCTCTAATTTTCTGAACTATCTATATATATCCAGTTGTTTAAATCGATGCTAACTATCTACTCGATACCCACTTACTCGTTATTCCATTCGCTTGTTTTACTTTGATCAAAATATTTATAACAAATGTATAAGTGTAACATACGAGTATTTGCCCTGGGTAACAAACAAGAATTTCATATAGGTACGTGGTGCGTTATTATACCTACGTAAACTAAAACAGGCAAACCAAATAGCATGAAATTTGAATAATTCACTCGACCGTCTGGCTGCATGACACACCAGGGCAAGGCCGGAATATTATATTACTGCATTCTACCAAAATTATAAAGTTACGTAACACAACATTATGTATATATGTCTATTTATCGTACTAAAGTTATCTATGTTAAAGATCTAGCTGGAAGAAATCTCTATTTTAGAGATCTACCTATGTACGTTATATTTCTTGTTGTTGTTTCTTTTGTAATTTATGTGTGTGCAAATAAAGTACAAAGTATGAAGAAGAAATTATATTAACGTTATGTATTTACGCTGAATATTTTTCTAAGCGAAACGTATATTTTAATTATTCTTAATAAATTATAATTTCACAGAAACGTAAATAGAAACAGAATAACTCAATTTAACAGTCTTACTTTATCTTGTTATTTTACCATTTTCCAAAACAACTCCCACTCGCATTAACTGCTATAATGTAAGTACTTTATGAATATTAATTGCTAATGTATATCTATTTAATGTTGGGAATAGGCACAGACTTAAAAGAGAAGATCGTTTTGGTCTGAAGGTTAAATTAACTCTATCTGCCAAAGTATTTGATTTAGATGCGTAACTGGGATTATATATACGTATTGATACTACACTGATATTATGAACACCACGGTACCGTTCTCACCATGTCAACACTATAGTATATAGGCTTACATAGGTAAGGGTTACATAGGTAACTATATCTATATTTATTTTTCACACTACGTATACTGTCCTCTACGCCGTAGCTTGACCAGCGTAGCAACATTTTACAACAGCATTGCGTATTACGAGACCATATATCTGCATACCAAACGCGCAAATAGGGCAGTACATCGCATTAGTTTATACTGTGTACATCGTAAACATTGTGATGATTAACAACAACCGTACAAACAAATGTTAAATCAGGCGTATTCGACATAAACGAATAATACAATTGAGGACATAATCCGTTAAAATTAACACGAATCATATGCAGCTCAATAGTTATAAACATGTTTTAGGACATATCCAATTATACAACCGACTTGGTAACATCCAATGGTAATCCGAATTTATCGCAGACCGGGGACCTAACACGGGCTTTGCTTCGATGATGTATGGGCGGGTGGGAACGGCCATTTTTTTAAGAAAGTAGGATTATACGAGTAGTAGGTATTCTGAATAAATTAGTACTTACGTAAGTTTCACAACATTTGATCCAAGATATATTTTTGTAATACTTACTAATGAACATGATTCTATTAAGCCCCGGATTAATGAAAAAATGCTCTAGCACGCGTTAATATAATTAAGGAAAGTGTTAATTAACTGTAGTTGATTATAAGTATTTGTAAATGCAAAATACTACGAATTCCAAAGAATGATCGCCGACATCCTATAGGATTTGGAACACTAAGAAGAAGAAATGCATAATACTTACCATTGTTAATTTTCCCAATCTACATGAATGAATGAATGAATGAATGAATACTCTTTATTGCACAAAATTAGAAAAAAATTAAATTCTTACATAATCTTCGTATAATATTTATAGACTGTAGATTATTCAGTAATTATTACTACGCCATAGAGTAAGTCTGCAGAACTACTTAGATGCGAGTTAATTTCTTTGTGAGATAGCTTTTAAGCCAGTCGAGCGCAGTTCCTCTGACCCCGACAGACTCCATCTTTGCTAGCAGTATATTTACAGAGACGGTGTCGAAGGCCTTGGCTAAATCCAAGAACACTCCGGCACATCTCCGTCCCCCATCCAGCAAAGAGGAGACCTTCCCAGTCAGGAGGGATACTGCATCCTCGGTGGATTTGCCAGGGTGTAAACCAAATTGCCGTGGAGAGAGTAAACAGTTACTCTCCAAATACTGAACAAGCCGAGAATTTACTATTTTTTATTTTATTTATTTACTTAAATTTACAGCTTTTTTTTGACCTTATAAAAAGAATAAAATATTACTATAAATTTTGCCAATTATAAATTTTCATTATGTTATGTAACATTATATCTTATATTTTAGGTAGAAAACAACAAAAAAACAGATGCAGGTAACCATAATGAATGAGAGAAATGCATCGCATAAAGTTTACGTGTGTGCGGTGTACGAGTAGCGAGTTGTGTGTCTGGTGTGAGGGAGAGGTGCGGTGAGGTGAGAGAGCGTTAGTCAGGGTGGGTTCACATGGTTACAGTTATTGTTGTATTTTATAGGTAGGTACTAGTCAAAGGGAAGTTAGTAGGTAGGTGCTCACTAGGAGTCACTTAAAGTTATCATTATATCACGTTTAAAAATTCTTTTTGATAGTGAGAATGGATCGATGTCTGATGAAAATAGTTTGTTATACGTTCGAGGCAATCTGCGCGTGATACTATTAGCCCCATAGAACGTTCGTGAGTGAGAAAGGTACAGCCGTAAAGTACAGTGTGCCGCGTGCGCTTGTCGGGCACGTTGAAGCGCAGCAGGCGGGCCGCCAGCGCGGCGCAGTTGAGTCTATCTTTTCTAAGATTTCAGAAAAAACACCCAGTAACGAGATTGGCCTGTAATTGTTTGGTGCATCTTTAGTACCAGATTTATATATCAGTGATACTGTTGCTACCTTCCAGGGGTAAGGAAAAATACCAGATGAAAGGCTAAGATTGAAAAGATGGTTAATGGTTACATAATTGTGTCAGCGATGTGTTTTATTAGGTCGGTTCTTAGATTATCCGGACCCGATGCGCTGTTTGTCTTTTTATATCATGTCAACACTTACAATCAAATCTTATTTACTAATTCCACGAGTAGACAATAGCAGTACAGCGGTCTCTAATACCCGAGTATATCCAGTCGACTTCACAAGGGAATAATGTAATCCGGTGACCGGCCTTCTCCTGGGGTTTAGTTTGCGAAGGCCTTTTAACGTTTACTTCCGCACTTGAGGATCAGGGACTAAACGCGAATCATCGCCCTTGGGTACTTCGATCTAGCATATTCAAGTACGTAGGTATAGATTTCTTCTCACATAGTTTAGTTTAGGCATGTTTCTTTCCAGATTATCCACAACTTATATCAATTTAATACGAATTAAGTCTGATTCTGGGTAAATGTCCCACGCAGATGCTGGAAAACAAACAGATTACGGCACTCTTTTTTTATATTAATATATAAGGAGAGCAGACGAGCAAACGAGCCACCTGATGGTAAGTGGTCTCCGTCGTTTTTGATGCGCTGCTACCCTTGAGGACTAAGATGGATTGCCATATGTGCCGGAAATTACGCTGGCTTTCTTACCCCTCAAACCGAAACACATAAATGCAACGACTGAAATAGATAAGGGGGTGGTACCAACCCAGGCGATCCTTCACATCAGGATTTCCCATAATCCGGTCTAACTGAAGTAAATCAAGAAACACCTCCAATCTCGTACAAATAATATTCCCAAGGCCAGCCTAACAAAATATCCTGGCAAATCATTCCCGCTAAATACATATTAATTCACCCTTGGGACATAAAGGCAGTGTGCACGTACACAAACAAACGAAGAGATCGCTTTAATCAACCAGCTGGGCCCTCGCATAGCGTGACACGAAATTAGGTCAGACTGTACCGAGGATAATTTGCGGATTTTGCTGTGTTGGAATAAGCATCAGTTCGTGATTACGCAATCATTTTATGATAAAAGTATTAATCTTACCGTGAAGGAATTCTTCTCATCTTCTAAAGTCGTGTTCCTCATTGCTGAGGGTCGTGATCATTCTAAGGAATTAATCATATAGAACGTCTCTCGTGGCAGATTTAATGGGGTGGTTTGCCATTGCCTTCCCCATTTCACACACTGGTTATCTTAGTGTGCAGGTTTCCTCACGATGTTTTCCTTCACTGTCAGAGCAGTCGGTAAGTGCACGTAAGTCTTTCGAAAAAACCGAATAACTCATTGGTACATTTCATTGCATGGTTTGGTGAAGGAATTACTTAATAGAAATATAGATTTTTCTACTCATATTTGGTAATTTGCTAAGGACAAAACCATAATAATAACAAAAACACACTAATTCATTCCTAAAGATCGTGTGGAAAACTAGATTGTGAAAACATGGTATTCTGTTACTATCAAGGAAAATTAAAAAAATTGTCAAATCCACGCACGACTATCTTTCTGCTCATAATCAGACCCTCAAGTGTCCAGATGTAGAAACCGTACCTCAAGTTTAAATTTGAGGTTCTTAGCTAAGTTCAAGATATAACTACCGTTGATCATTTCAATCACTGCATCGCCAGTTTCTCTGTAATGAATTGTATCAAAGAACTATCTTGACAAACCCACCTTTTACAAAACACCGCATGCAAATCCGTGCACAAATTCAAAAGATGCTGGGGAATGGTGAAAGACACATCAAGCTATAATGTTGCGGGTGGACTCGTGAGCGACAGAAACGAAGAGGACTGGTAAATGCGTTTAATATTTACAAGAAATACAATTTTACACCATGAGAAGGTTCTGACACTTGACAATACTACTTTTGTCTAAAAACAATTGCACCTGTGTCCCTGTCATTGACCGCGGCACCAGCCAGTTGCCAACATATATACTCTGTGGAACCCTATCACAATAAGTTTTTCTTATGATTCCTTGACATTTGTATGTGTATGTCAAATATGTTAAAGCGACAAAGTACTAGTAGATAATGTGTTGTCCAATGCACTAACAAAGTACTACTAGATGATGTGTTGTCCAATGCACTAACAAAGTACTAGTAGATGATGTGTTGTCCAATGCACTAACAAAGTACTAGTAGATGATGTGTTGTCCAATGCACTAACAAAGTACTAGTAGATGATGTGTTGTCCAATGCACTAACAAACTCACAAACTAACAAAGTTATTATGTACGCGTGAAAAGCATACCGTGAGTTGCAAGATACGGCCATGTCACGGTTTCGTCTCATGTCATCTTTATCTAGGCATAGAAAGCGATTGCATGTATTTAAAGAAGACTTAATGTTAAGGACATTTCATGCAATTGACGGATAACCCGGACGGGTTCAATAGATTATTGTACGACTAGTTTTTGTGACTAAATATGAAACGATTATTTTTTTGCAAATTTGCATGACGTTCAATAAATAACCTATTTATTCAGCTTTAGACTCACCCTGTTCCAACCCCAACTGGGTTATGTACAGCGGTTGCGTTTAAAACCCCAAATATTTTCAGCAGCGGCGTCATCTTAAGAACTGTTTATTTAGATTAGCGTGTCAAATGCCTCTCTGTATTCATGATGTTCCTCAACTTGGAGGTTTCAAAGTCCAAGTTGCGCATAATTCCACCATGAGTATCGAGTAATCACCCCTTTTCTCTTTGAAATGAAGTGTTTGAGGGGTCCGGTTGTTATGAGCGTCCAAACAGTTGTTAATACTAAAAGTGGATGCTTAGAAACTGTTAAACGCTCTCTCTAAACTGACACAAACACATATCATAATCTCGTTATAGCACCATCATCACATCAGCTTACAATTAGACCAATGTTGAATACAGGCGAATTTGGAACAAGATGATACAATGATAATAAATTATATATTAGTCTGTATCTATTGTATTTAAGAGCTAAAGATCCCCTTAGTAACATGGAAAATGTTTCAGATCTTGGAAACTACGGAACCAATTTTGATCAGACAGCTAAGAACCATCTCGACGAAACAATTTTTTTAAATGGAAAAACCGTATCCTAATCGGATCACTGCGGACTGATTGTTGAGTCGCACAGACAAACCACATACCACATACCACAAACCACATACCACAGACGCACAGACAAACCGAAAGACAAACAGACTTAAACGTCAAACTATAACACCTCTTCCTCGGTCGGTCGGGTGTTAAAAAGAAATTCTTATTTTTTTTCACCCCGTGCATGCCCCTCTCAAAGAAGGATGGCGCCACAGCTATAAAAGGGCCATATGTGTCGCCAACAATACAATACAATACAAATATTCTTTATTGCACACAGGACAAAAACTATATACTATAAACGAGGACCTGTTCCATAAATGATATATGTGTCAATTTAAATATTTTTTTGCTAAGTTAGTACATACAAGTCGTACATTTGTAAAAGTCGGGAATGAAGAATCTGTAGAACATGTTTTTTGGAATAAATGCACTGGGCCTCAAAATGTATGGAACGTCAACATTGTTCTTTCATGGAGCTACGTAATCATGAAGGATCGTTGCCATAAATCCTGGACGTGATAAACTACCTGCGGCATGATAAGTGTTGAGTTATTTGGGGTCGAGAAGTCCCTTGTCGGGTTCTAGGGGCACAATAATTTCAATTTCCATACACTCTTATGAATATCAAAGAATAAAGTTGATAGTATCCATCGCCATGAACGCTTTCAGATTTTTTCAGAAGCCATTGACCTGGTAAAGATACATCAAGCCATACTCTCTGGAATAAGTTTCTTTTACGATTCCTTGACATTCGAATTTCCTTGAAATTCATCCACTGTACATAGGTAGATACTATTCGTTAGGTTCAGCATTTATTTCAAGACTATTACCCCGACCCGACTCCTAGAAGGCTTAATAAAACAGCTGTTGTACCAACGTTTATTATTATTACATTAGCGTTTATTACCGCCTGCGCAATATCGCAGCTTTATTTCGTTGAGTTATGTTGGTTTAGGTGCTTTATTAGGACAAATATTACAGGATAAATTAAATCCACGTAAATTTTCCGTTATCCTTTTGCTTGTAATTAAGGTACCAGTAACTTCTTGTATGAAACTTATTTTAAAGAGATTTTCAACCAGACGGTAGACACCTACTTATGGCAGACTATGTTCAGTTGAATGAAATATTACTCTTTTTAGAGAAATTTGATATTTTTCTTTTAACTGTGATTTTGCAAGATCGTTTAAAGGCAGTGAATTAATCATTAACTACATCGGGTGCCATCTTCAAAGTGAAGTTTGTAGGTCAGTAAGGCAAAATCGCTCGCGATCGATTGCTTGATGAATTTATGACCTTGGTTTTTTTTTCCAAATAATTCATCGTACTTGTAGCACAGATGATTACTTGGTTAAAAACACTCTGGAATGGTCGTCACCCTCGGTCATCTATTTACAGACAATGATCGATCGATTCGCAAAGTTCAGTTCCAAACTTAGACTTTGCCCCAAAGGTCCAGTACGAAGACCTTTATTAATGATATTTAAAGGTCTAATTAAATAGGTATTACGGAATAAAAACGGAGGAAAATAAAGAATTTTATAAGTATATAATATCTTTGGAAGCTTTATAAGTCCAGTTTCTCTTATTAGCATTGGCGGTGTGTGTGTGTGTGTGTTTGCGTGTGCGTGTGCATGGGCGATGGTGACCACTTACCAAGCGGCCGTTTGCTTCTCTTACCTTGCCATAAAAAAGAAACTTTCCACTCAAATCTAGTGAAAAATAACCGTTGTGAAGTTGACTACCATTCCATCGATACCCTGATCAAATTAAAAGTCACATTTTATCACAAAAGTTACAATTAGTCACAAGATCATAAGGATAGCAGAAAGAACAGGGAAATTATGTCAGAAAAAATATTACTTACTTCTTTCTTTTTTATAAATATTTTTTGGTTAATATTACAAATGCATAACACATAATCATCAGCAGCCCACTAGTCCACTGCTGGACATAGGCCTCACCCAGGGCACGCCATTGAGTCCGATCTTCGGCTCTTCAATTGCGCTGTCCATGGAAGGAAATGCCATAATCGCCACGCTAGGCCTGCGGGTTGGCGATCGCAGTAGCCGGGTCGCTTGCCCCGATGACATAACACATAATCCACCCTCAAAAACCTCTAGGGTTTATGTAAGGGTGGAGAGTTCTATGTACTTTATACACACATGGCTCATTTCTTCCGTTAAACAATTCACATTTAGGATTTAAGAATATAGTTTTTGTCTTTTGTATTCATGAAATGCATCTTTAAGGTGTTCTTAAAATTTATTATATTTAGATTAATATTTTGCACCTCGATACCTATTTACAAAGGTAGAGTCACAATATTTACCAGACGTTTTAAGTTTATATACAAATTGTACAACAGCGAATTATTTTAATGGCAGCCTAAACTTATTTCCATAACGTTTTATCTAACCGGCTGTAGCCGTTTATCTTCACCAAAAACAATGGCAAGTCCTTGGTTTGTCATCATTTAATTATAAGAACACGCACGCTGTATTTAAATACAGGCCGATGTCACAATGTAGAAACCAGAACAGTGAGCTGACGTGTTTGATGTTTGCAACAATGATCAGATAGACCGTAGAAAGAAAAAGAGAGACAAAAGAAACCAATTCAAATCTCACTAGAACTCTTCTTCTAAGTCGCATTCCTTATACCAATAACAATCAATAGTAGGGTAGGGTGTTAAAGAGAGTCGCCATCAATCTATGGAATAACTGATTTAACAAGCAGAGGTATACTTTATTTAACAAGCAGAGGTTTTGGTGCGGCTCTCTAGCAATGGAAAGAAGCAGGTTCACCGATTTTCTGCGTGGACACCAAAGACATTTTATTTTGCCTACAGGACCAGAACTAACATTAGGGTAAATAATAGTCGTACGTGGCAAAAACGCATACATAGATGAGAAATGTATGGAGAAAATAGTACAAGAGCTGCAAGAGCTACTACATATTTGTATAGCGGATTGTCAGAATCATGTCAGAAAGTTTGACACGCTTCGATATTTGTCAGTGTAGTAGTGAAGTGTAAACTGCACATCGAGAGATACCCAATGCTTACAATACTCGTATAATAACTATTGGGAGCATCGTTGGCGCCGTGGCTAGGAACGTCGGAATCCCATGCGGGAGGTCCAGGTTCGAAACCATGCAATGTCATGTACCAATGAGTTTTTCGGTTTTATCGAAAGATTTACGTATATTTACCGACTGCTCTGACGGTTAAGGAAAACATCGTGAGGAACAGTGCACACTGAGATAACCAGTTCATACAACACAACACGCACACACTGTTGCTTTCTTCGTCCATGCAGTCACTGAGGGGCCAGCTGACAATCAGCGCTGTGGCTTGCCTCAGCTTTATGCTGAGCGCATAGCTAAGCTAAGCTTACGCTAAGCGCTGATTTTCAGCTGAGCTGGTGTACCCTTTTTGGCACTGTACCACACCAGATGTTTTGTGCTGCATGTATTAATCTTTGTATACTTCTGTATTGTGTTCTATATTCTGGTGTTTACTGTGCTAAATAAACAATTTCAATTTCAGTGTGTGAAATGAAGCAGGCAATGGCAAACCACCCCATTAAATCTGTCAAGACAGTCGTTCTATGTGATTAATCCTTAGAATGATCACGACCCTCAGCTATGAGGAATACGTCTTAGAAGAATAATAACTATTGAGTGAGATGATTGTACAAGAAAGCAGTAATTGTAAGTGAAATCATGTTCGTTCTGCTTAGAATTTAAAAGTTCTTTGGTAGACACGTCGAATAAACGACTGTTAGGAAATAGAAAATTCTGTATACTGTGATGTCAAGGCCCAACCATTAATATCACTCCGCGCACCATTTGTTTGGATTACACTGATGTTTCTAGGACGAAGCTTTTTTGTGTGTGACAGTACCAAGGGTTAAGGTAATCCGCTGATTAAATTGGGGAAAAACGCATGTTAGGTCGTTTTCTGAGGTTTTCCCTTTGTACAGGGTATAACAAAAATCCCCTATAGTAACGGGGGTATTCAATATCCCTACCTGAACAACTTTCACTGGCCCCAACAACGTTGAAATCACACAAAAAACAGCTGTTTCATACATTTCAGTCGTGTTGGTTCAACTTTTGTATGGAACAGCTGATTTTTGTTTCGCGATTTCAGATTGTAATCAGTATATGTAATCGCCATGTAAGTTCAAAATCAAACCTTCGCTATTTCGCTCTGAGTTTCCTCCTATTTTCGTTATAAAACAAGACTCTAGGTGACAAATAAATTGCCGGTCATCCATCTGCAATCCGGAACCCGGGCGATGAAGGAAAAACAACTTAGTGATATAGAGAGCCTCGTCATCCGTCAAATAAGCTTAGATACCTATATTTAATGTACATTTTAGTTCCATTCGAAAATACATAACGCTTCTTTCACCTTTAGGCTAAATACACCTTCACTTAGGACTGAAACGACTGAATGACACCTTTTTGAACAACTTTTATAGATAGGTGTTTTATAATTTTAGCGTAGGTGTTTTGGTGTTATTTATTTTAATATAGGTACCTATTTAATTTTTAATAAGTAATGTTTAATAGACTTCGATAGACAGTGGATGGAGCTGGTCTGGTTCTTCTGTTAGTCGTTTCCAGGCTTTACAATATACCCATAAGAAGTATACCACTCACCTTGACTGGATTTAAGCTGCGTCTCATGGAAAGGAGCTAGGCCACGTGGTGTCCAACAGTGCACATCAGTTTTCTTACTAATCACAAAGTTTTGGCTAGCCAATTTATTACACAAACATAGTTGACATATAATAACACATTAATCGAAGGAAATTGTACAGAAATATTGAGAAAACCACATAAACCGAATTTTTAATTGTCCGCCGTAGATTTCGTGTGGTCGAGGCAAGATGGCAGTCGACCGAGAGTCTCCCGCCAGTCGCACGCCCGCATGTCGCGGATTTTGTAGTATACCCACTTATAGGTAAAGTATAATGCCCGAACAAATAATTTACATTATAGTATAAGTAAACTAACACAAATGCTGAGTAGGTAATAAATATCAAAGCTCAACAAGGAGAATGCTGACCTGCGTAATTATACCACCGAAATTCTCTACGTCAAATAAGATTGACGAGCTTAAATCTCCATTCCACCCTCTTTAACTTTCAACTTCCTTTCAACGCGCTGAAGGAAAAATCAGAAAGGAAGCCTATTTCCAATTAATGTTTCCCGAGAGGCTTGAGAGTCAAGGATCAGACTGAAAGAGTTTAAAGAGCGGTTCGGGCTGTCTTGAATTTTTAAATATCATCTTGGAAAGATAATCATCTTTTTAGGATACTAAAGGGTTTTTCCTTTAGGGTACTAAAGGTACTAATGTTTGGAAAAAGGACCAATGACCAAACTAAGGCTAATGCGATTTAAATGTCGCGATTTTGCCTAATCACGTCCTTTATTCCGTATATGGGTCGGATTAGAATATCCCTACCGCCACTGAACAAGCGTGTCGTACCTACGTCCCCATTTTTTTTGTTAACGGGGGGTAATCTTCGAAAGATACCCAGCCTCTTGGGGGAGATACTGGATAATGTGAGATTTTTACTCACTAAAACCCTCTGGATGGCCGGCCTCGTGCATATCGGAGGGCTCCGGGATCTCCAGTGGAATGCACCGGTCCTAATCCTAGCATTTTCCTTAGGCTCTTCCTGGGAGGTGTATATTCCACCTCCCGGTTCCTCCCGTCACAGCAGCGTGCGGCTATAGCACGTTGCTGCCTTCCCGTACCTACGTCCTAACCTATCCCGAGTAACTTGCTGATGGTAGGACCCTTTCAGAGTCCATATGGCTAGCGACACCCTACGTATGTAAAGTCTGTCGTCAAAGATCTTTGCTTCGGCGTTGATGTGTTAAGGCAGTGTTTATAGAAGAGCAAGTACTTATTAAGCCCATATGCTCCATATTCGACCTTATCATCATTTACAAAGACATTGAGGTGAAACGGGGTTTAGAATAGAACAGAATATACTTTGTTGCACAAAACTTAATCTGACACATTGCGTATGTAATGGTAGAATACAATATAGGCGGTCTTATCGCTAAAAGCGATCTCTTCCAGACAACCTTTCGGTAGAGAAATTGCTAAAAGGAAGCGGTAGGTTGTGCAACTACAAATTATGGATTTGGATAACATATAAGTTAAAGACATACTTCTCTGTCTAGTCAACAGGTTTAGTCGTAAATAAAACTTGAAAAAATGGTGTTTGCAATTATGAGAATGATGTGAAATGAATTACTACCCACTTTTTGAATAAATATAAAAATGTGGTGCCCGCCCATCTAAGTGAAACATTCTAACTCCTAGTCTTCGATGGAGAAAGGAACCCCATAGGGTGCTACATTATTTACTTAATATGCCATTTAACCATAAAATAAATGTCATGGGGTTTGATACAGTATTCCTCCCTTTAAGTGAGATCCTTAATTATTATTATCCTTAAAGTTCAATAAGTACAACTTTTTGAACTTTATATTATCATTGCAAATTAACCCTGCATTGGATTTACCTATCTTAATCGGTATAACTTTACTTTATAACGATAATACCGTTTTTAGCCCAAAACTTACAGATTAAATTTCAGAGAGTCTGACATAATTAGCATATCTTCGATGCCGAGAAATTAAGTCAGTTTCCTTCCACCGACCGTAGTCAACTTTAAGATGTCCTATATATTTTTATTGTTTCTCTATTCTATTATTAGACCATTGACTTGAAAGTATTTTATTTATTTTTATTTACGACTAAACTCGTGTTTGTCATCTCACCTGGTGGTATGTGACGATGAGACAGAAAATGGAACATATACGGCCTTAGAATTGCTTATTGAAAACCAACCCACCCATTCTATAAAGTTTCGGTTTGACTGCTACATCACAACTCCACAACCGATTATCTAATTTTGACGTAGAATTATTTTAACTTCTTGGAGTATCTCTGATGTCAGACGGGATCTCTGGAACTAATGTTAGGTGTATATTTACCTGACAGGTTCCAAAAATATAAAATATTTTTTTAATTTATTTCCGGTGTGCATGCATTTAACATCAATCGGACCTAAAGAGATTTCAACACATTCCCCTCAAAAACATTTAAGTCCTTTATCGCAGCGTCACTCATGAATATGGAATGTTTGTTCACTTCATAATTCACGTCATCCATCATGAGACTCTTACGGGGAATTACACTCCCACTTACGATGTAGGTAGATTTATACAACCCCTTTCAGGCACCTACATTCAAAGGCTTTCTTTGTGATATTTGGTAGTGTAATTTGTATTCTTTATCACTTTTCTGTTCCAATTGAAATTGAAAGATTTCAAGAATTTTTATCATTGAATAAAAATTCTTTGAAATCTTCAATTGAATTATTTCGTTTTGAGGGAATCTAGGTTATAATTTAAAGCTGATTGATTAAGTAAGTATATTATATCGACATTATTATGAATCCCTTGTTTCAAGTTAGGAGGGGACGAACGCCCATCGAATATTAAATAGCGTCTTTTTCCTTGAAGCTTCCTACGCCTATGGCTGTTTTCTAAAATAATAGCGAAGCAACCTAATAATATTTTTGGGGATTACTTTGAATTGAAAAATTCTTGAAAGCTGCCGTCACGCCACTTTAACTTCAAAGCGCATTCGAAGCTTGAATAAAAATAACTGTAAGTTCTTATTAAAATACATTAATTATTTTAGCAGAAAATTCGGAATAACAGAGTGCTCATAGATTATACCACGTATAATATACAGAACACACGACTCTATCCTAATGACGATTAGAGTTGAACGATGAACTGTAGATAAAGCAAAAAATTCCTGCTGACAGATAGAGTTCATGCTGATCCTTTTTCTCTACCTACCCCGCAAGGGACATGCCTAGTGTAAAGGTATGAGCTGTTCACGTGAAGCTAACCAGAAGATAATTGACGTAGCTGCTTTTTGATATAGAAGTTTGACTTTACCATCTGACTTATTGACACGAAAGAAGAAGAACAGAGGGCTTAATTCGTAGGATTTTTTTGGCAATTACAAGAAAATATTTCTCGAAAAACGAGGTCTGTGACATAATGGGTATTCAAGGCTTGTCGTCTCTATCGTCTAGCATACGAAAACCTTTCTAGTTACAGTCAAATTTTGGTGGCGCTATTGTATATGAATGAAGCTTGGTTTTCGAGAAATTTTCGTTTCGTGACTGTAAACTGAATTTTACGTTATAAGACCTCAGAGAAGAAAAGGTGCGTAGAGTAGACGTCGATAATTATAATGTGCAAACTGGCAGAGTCCAAGAACAGGACTACATGCACAGAATTGCGATATAAAACTAGTATGCGAGTGAAATGTTATTCTTCGGGAACAGTTTTTGTCATGTTTGAAACATAAATAATTATATGTAAATTTGGACAGTTATTTATTATTCGATAAGTAAATAAAAGAAGTTATCAGTCAAGACAAGAATCCTTATGAAGGGACTTGGACTTTCAACTCCAACTTCAAAAACATCTTTCAAATTTGAAGCAAATTCAAAAGTTTGAAAAGGCAATATACCTAGTTTAGAAATTGGTGTTAAAAGCAGTATTTTCAATTACAATGATTATGTGCTTTAAATATTGGGAGAAGGTGACTTACGAATATGAAAAGGTCGAGTACAGAGACCTCTAGACGGTCTAGACTAGGTTTACGACCTTTATTTCGAAAGCGCAGAAATGTTTAGATTTTACTTTCAACATGGCTGCTGAACCATTATGATGAAAGTACAATTTAGTTTCTAAAGCTGAAATAAATAGGTTTAACATTAATTACTTTGTTACAAGTTTCTACAATTAAAGGTTGTAATTAAATTACTTTACTATTAATTATAAACTTAGAAGATGAAATTGACAACTTACCTATACCCGTTACGATTATGTATCTTTATTGATCGTCTACATACAAAGCGATAGATTCTGCTCTAATCGAAAATTAACTTTAAATATTCTTCGTCCTCCGAATTTATCAAAAACTTCAAGTTTTCTTTTTTTAAAACTATTTCTACTCATATTAATTGATACTTTGTGTCGTTACTTAGTAGAACTTCATTATAGGCATTTCATTCATAAATTAGCACTTAGTTTTACAAAATTATTAATACAAATAAAGGTTTCACAGGTGTTAGGTAGGACACCTTGAAATAATTTGAATTCTAAGTCTTAGTTCAAATTCTGTATAACGAAACATCTCAAGTTTCCATTAATAACGGTATTCTGTTCAATTCTCGATAACGAAACATCTCTAGTACCTACCTATTAATATTACCGGTATTCTGTTACATCAGTTATGTTTCACCGCTCACATAACTGAAAGTTCGACTTGGTCCGAAACCCGTGGCAGTTCACTGCTTGATTTACCGCTTCTTGGTTCAGCCATTACATAATTTATTCTCGATTATTTAATGTATTTCAATTCATTGAGTTACTTATTTTTCATTCTTTATAAATTGAGTTGTTGTAACATCTTCCACTTACATACATAATGAATTGATAGATGTTTCAGGCTCTGTTTTTTCGGTCTATTGGTTGAATTCTTAACAAAAATGTCGAGAACTCAAACAAATTCGTAACGTGGAAAGGATCCCATTTTGTAAGAATGGTGGTAAGAATATCACAGAACTTTTAGAAGTATCTATGTAATTATATCTAATTTTATCTTATAATAACCCTTAGTTATTATAACTACAAGTTGGTTTTCTTCCGCCTAACGTTATGCAACTTAATCTAGTGAATACGGTGTAAAAATCGTCATGGATTTGGACGAGCAACTGTCTCTATTACACTCATCGCGTTCTATTATTATTGTCGACATTATGCCGTAAAAATAGGTGGCATCTCGAGAGGATTATGACCACTGTAGCCCTCAGAAATCTGGATCCCTAGTCCTCATTCTGGAGGTTCTCCAGAGAAGGGCATAATCCAATTGAAACTCGGTCAATTTATATGGGAGCCTCCGCAGATTCACAACTGAACTAGTCTGCTGAGGAGCTTTCCAGCTTATAAAAACTATCAAGTATTGAGAAGTAATTGGACATTACTTTGATGACTACCCATATTATATTACATGAAAGCCAAGGAAAAGGACTATTTCGAGTAATGTTTGATGTGGTCGTTGAATGAGTGGGGTTTAGCGGTTACCTCAAAAAGCATTAACATGAAGTTGCGTAGGTGGGCTCTTGTGTAAAACGGGGAATATTAAAGGAAGGCCCTGACAAAGTTGAGTCCAGATATAGCCGAGCTGAAACAATGTGTTCCGGAATTTCGAATTTGTGGCTTTGGTTTTGTTCGCTTCGGAAGTTAGGCTGTTCGTGTCTCTGAAACAGTTGTTATTTGTCTGTAACTCGTAACTGTATGTATTAAATTGTAATTGTTATTAAGCTTTCTGGTTTTCATTGTATTTTTAAGGAGAGCAGGCTCGAGGTGGAGCTCGTAGCCTAGTTGCGAGCACGCTTCGAGAGTGATCGTGCAGGTTAAGCGACGTTGGCGCGGTCGGTACCTGGATGCGTGACCGCTAGTGGCATATTTCATCTGAGCTCCTCCGTGCCTCGGAAAGCACGTTAAGCAGTCGGTCCCGGTTGTTGTCGTTCGACAGCAGTCGTTAAGCCATGTCAGAGGCCTACGGGCGACCTGAACAACTACTGTACCCGTGACTGTGTGGGGCACAGCATACGGACACTACTGTGCAGTACTGTCCGATAACGCACACAAGGGAATAAACGTGATTCCTTGCCGAAGCAGTGCACTAGCACTGGAAATGCACAAGCACAGTGCCGTTCTTCACACACTCACAAATATTATGCGACCGTCGACGGTCTGCCAGTGTTCTTAACAAACCTATATTGGTTTTTGTTACACTGTACATGTCAATGTTTGAATGAAATTATGTAGATTTTCAATAAATAATAATAATTATAATAATAATAACTCTGACAAGCAGGCGAGCAAACGAGCCCCTGATGGTAAAGATTATAAGAAGTTTTTCGATGTGCTTGAGGACATAGATGGTACGTCTCATGTACTGGTGATTTTATACAAAACTCTTATAAAGATAAGCTGGAAAGAAACGATGAAAGATGAAATGGTGTAAGTTAAAATTCTATAGAATTAAATACAAGAAAATATACTCACCTTTTGAAATTTTCATCTTGATAGCACCGATCGGCTCGTCACTGTGGCGGTCACAAGGGAATCATTATGAAACCTTTATACAATCCCTAATTAACATTTAATATTTTCACTATACACTTAAAAGTTAGCGTTCTATATTTTCTAACGTTACACATCATGACTTACTAAAAATACTGTATTACCCGCTAAAATTTTCTCTATCATGGTTAAACTAAAAGTTTTCACAGTGTTTTCACTAAGATTTTCTACTTTTACCGTCGCTGATTAGTAAGAGAGCACTCGCTTTTTGCGGTAAATGTCAAGAGAGAGTGCAACGGAAAACAAGGTTGTGGCGCCAGGGCGGGAAAACGTGTCAAGGTTATACTGGTGCTGGCTGGAAATAACGACGAACACCGCGAGCAACCTTTGCATGACCACAGTACAACTTCAGTAATCCGTACCGACTATTTCAGCAAATACTTTTTTAATAGTCTTTAAATTTACTTTTCTAAATTCAAACACTGGGAGCTTAAACTAACACAACACTAGTTAGTCTTAACGTTACAACTTGAAACACTCGGAACCCGACAACGGAATATTCTGTCCAACATGTTCCATTTTCAAAATTTCAAATTTTTGACATCCTGTTCGAGAGGTGTACCCTCGGGCGATGCAACATCCCTCCTCCGATGTCCCAGCCAACTGGGACCGAATGCCGGCAGAGGCCGCTGGCTGCAAAATTGGCGCAATTTCAACGCATGCGCGACGCATTTGCGAACCGGCAGAACCCGATGTGACCCGAAGCCCCTCGCTTGATAGCAAAATCGAGGACGTAACGTGACGTCAATCTTGTATTCGTACACAAATATGGGTTAATCGTACGGACGAAACAAAAACAACTCGTAAACCTAATAAGTCGTAACCTTCCCCAAGGCTAAGTCCTTCCCCACATATAAGTTAGGGTTGATGAGGTAAAAGCAGTGTTCTCTCTAGTCTCTACGCACATACCACTATAGAAGTATATAGCGGTGATGTAAAGGTAAATTATTGCTTTTTTCCCCTTCACCGTTATCGTTCCTTCTGACTGTTTCCATTATTCTTGAGAGGAAAAAATACAAATCTCCTTTCTTAATCCCGACGGAGGTTGCGAAAGATTGTTTTGAATATTCGACCATTGTGTTGGCCTTTCGCAGCCTGTATTTCGTTTCTCCACGAAATTTCACCACCTTTTCTTTGTTTTTATAAATAGCGCCCATGGGGTACGTAGATAGCTCTATGGTTATTGTCCAAATTTACATTTTCATCGGTATTTCAAAACAGCTTTGGCTTTAAGTAAGAAGCTATTAATATTTTTAAACGAAACTTGAATTAGCAGTTTAAAAAGAAAATATGTTTGTAAGTTGAAAACCATTGATATCTACCTAAAAGGTGCGGTTACACTTGGTCGTTGGCGACCGTCTGGGCGGTCACAGCATGCGGCCACCGCCTTTTTGTGAATTCAATCGCATTCGAATGTTACTAGGTGTCATCGAGCGAATGACGTTGGACCGACCGACCGTAGGTCGTCCACCGCAGGTCGGTCGTGGAAGCGGTCAACGACTATATAATATAGTTACATATTATGTAACTGCGTGCTTCATAGTCATAAATCTCATAAGTAATAAGTAATTATAAGTTTTCAGAATGAGAAAAAAACTTACCTCATATACTTCGTTCGATATACTTATGTTAGAAATGTCTCGTTCGGTTTAAAACCGCAATGCAGGCTCTCAATCTTAACTTACCCTCTCCACGAAATTAAATTGCAGAAGGCTTTATATGTACAACGTTTATATCCTTCAAAATAAAAAATTAAAAAAAATGTTTTTTATTATAAATAAGTACCTTTTAGTACATTTTTACAACGTCATTATTTTTGACTCTACCACCGTTTCATAAGGTGCTATAGCTGAAAGGAAAGAAGCGACGGCGCAAGAAACTTTCAACAGCACATCTTTTGTAATAAATATATGTTACAATAATTATGAATACAATCATATATGTACACAATGTGCAGAGCTGGAGATGAATTTAGGACCAAGCCTCTTTATCATTTAAGTAGTCATTTATTTTAAAATAACCCTTTTTACATAAGGCCCGTCTTATATGGGTCTTAAATTTTCTCTCTGTCATATTTATTACAGTATCAGGTACCTTATTATAAAATCTTACATACCTTTAATCGAATAATCTGCCGCTGTTCTATTTAACCATAATCTAATACGCACCCTACTCGCATATTATTTAGTTATGTAAGAACATCTGCAAGCTCCATCTTCGGTGATATTGAAGTAAATGCATGTTGAGAAAAGCAAATCCTTTGCCCAGGGCATTTTTATAAACCATCAATTACTTATTTCGACATTACGTCACTATGTAAGTTTCAAATCGAGACTCCTAATTCAATAAATACCAAATAAAGGATTTGGGTCCATACCTACTAAATCAATGTGAAACTTTATGCTTACCCATAATGCGGACAAATCCCTTCTGCCCCTATAAATAAGAGATTAGCTGACACCGCTGTTGGGTTTGGGATCGGTAATTAAATTTTATTACTCCTAAGTAAAATCAATGACTTAATAAATCTAACATTAGCTGGACTAAACTTTTTATGTAAACATTTCTTACTTACATAGGTGATAAACTGGGTGCTGCCCTCTTGGTCGGTGGATTGCGTTTTAAGCTTTGAATCGAAATCTCTAAACCCACAGTCTCACAGGCTGGTATTCATTTCTTGTCGAGGTCAAAATATTAAATAACAATAAGTAACTTAACTTAACGTTTGGGAGGTTTGTAAAGTAACAGTAAAATACACTTTATTGCACAAATATAAAATAACAAACATGAGATAGAAAAGGAAATAGTGAAGTACAATTTAGGAAATAGTGAAAATAATGTGTAATTGAAGCTTTGACTTATTTATTTGAATTAATGCATATATGTACATAATTAGCTTTACTATTATAAATACAAATATCTAGATATATAAATATATTTTATAAATATATTTATATATAAATATATTTACAACTTTGTTGCATTTGGTGTAGAGACCCTTGGTCCTTGGGGTCCTGGAGCTTGGTCACTGTTCCGAGAGCTGTCCAAGCGTTTGTTCGATGCGACGAGGGACCCAAGGGCTGGCGGCTATCTTGCCCAAAGGATCAGCATAGCGATCCAGCGGGGTAACGCCGCCAGCATCCTTGGTACCCTACCACACGGGCCTAATCTAAGAAATTTTATAAGTTACATTTAATTATTTTTTTATAAATGTATAATAGTCATGTAATCTCTTTAACTTAAATTGTAATTTTAAATTCTAATTCTGGAATCGGAATGTTAGATTGACACATAACATTGTAAAGTGGCCAATGTGTGTATCCATGTAATCTCCACAACACAGGCAACGTTTAGTGTGGAGGTTATATTTGAATGTGAAAAGTGGTAGACGAATATATTTTTTCAATTTTTCAATTTACTACTTTTTATCAAAAATATATGTATGTATGTATACCTACCTACTTATAATATATTCAATAGCGTTCCAAAGTGTGACGAACATTTCTGAGTGACAAGGTCAACCTCATCTATGAGAGGTGCCACGATTGTTGCTCCTTGTTCTATCTACTTTATCGTTATAATTAATTATTATCGATATATATAATTAATTAATTATAACATATCCACAGACTCTAGGTAATGAAGCTTACCCCCATGCTAGATAATACTCCAACTCTGAATCGTCTAAAAGATATCACGGAACAAGTACAAAGCAGCAAGCGGTACCTAACAAAAACGAAAAGAGACCAACTTGTTTACGAAAGCGTAAAAAAATAACTCGTACTCAACAACACTATCTAGAATTTATAGTACTACCGCCACTTACTACGTTTTCTTTCTTTTCTGTAATAATGCCTTGTATAACTGAGAATGTTGAGCGTCGCAGAAATGTATTTGCTCTAACTTTCCGTCAGGGGCATCCTTTGTAATTTTACTAAGAAATGCTTCAATAGGAGTATAAACTTACTAAGAGGTATTTTAATAGGCAGTTGTAATTGTAAGTGAACTGTAAAGTTTAGATTTCTAGTCGTCGTAAGTATATTTTTTATCCAATACAGTTAAGTAATATAAGTTATTATACGTTTATTTAAATACGTTTATATAACCAGCCAGCCAGAACATACTAACAATAGATACGATAAGTAATATAACAATTTAAATTGAACCCTTAATAATTAAAAAATTAAACACTTAAATAGAAAAATTAAATAAATAAGACATTATGGCATAATACAAGTAGGTATATATTTACAACTATCAACTCCTGGCACCTGCACCAGCCAACGACTGTCTTGCAACATGCCAGTCCTTACAAAGATAGCCAGCGGAATATGATACTATCTGTCAACAATAAAAAAAAAAGATTGATTAAGTTAAGTCTACTAAAGCTTAGCTAACAAACAATTCTAGACATTTAATTATATACAAATATACTTTATTGCACACCCGGGACAAAAACAAAACATACAACATAAAGAGAGGTACAATACAATGTGCAGAAGGCGGTCTTATGCTTTAAGCGATATCTTCCAGGCAACCTTCAGGAGATGTAAAAATCATAAGATACATAGAATACGGGTGCAAAAGGCGTATGAAATAAATACTACCCTCAAATAAATAAATAACAATAATAAAAAAAATACAAACCTTTGCAAGCTGCAATGTAGTAGTAATAATATTACGTAAATACTACATAAATATAATACTTATAATATAATACTGAGGAGCTCGTAGCCTTGTTGCGTGCACGGTCCGAAAATGATCGTGCAGGTTAAGCGACGTTGGCGCGGTCGGTACCTGGATGGGTGACCGCTAGTGGCATATTTCATCTGAGCTCCTCCGTGCCTCGGAGAGCACATTAAGCAGTCGGTCCCGGTTGTTGTCGTTCGACAGCAGTCATTAAGCCATGTCAGAGGCCTACGGGCGACCTGAACAACTCTGACAAATAGGTTGGCCACTAACCATACGATAAGCAAGCAAGCAATATAATACTTAATATATAATCAAAAATATAACAATCAAATAAATAACACACATCATATGCCAAAATGAAACTGCATTAGAAAACAAATGGTTAGGCAGTGTATCCGCACTGCAATTCGTAATGTTGACGAAGAAGATTTTTAAATATTGGCAGGGATTTGGCCTGCACTGTAATAGCATTTTACTTTTAACTGCGTGTTCCATCCATCAAATATCACAATTGCATGGTGGGTGAATCAATCTCTTTGACCTGTTTGTTCTACGGAGCTATCCGTTCCGTTGTAAACAAATACTTACCGCTTTTATCTGGATGAATCAGAATATGCAATATATACGCGCTCCAGTCATGGATGCCTACCTGCCGTTATTATATCAATTATTACCGACGGTCATGTTTTGATTTGTATTTGTTAATCTGTTTTTTATTAGTTTGTGTTCTAATTCAACAGAGTGGAATGTGCAGCGGCCAGACAAACCAGCTTTCTGGTTTCAGGGCGCGAAGATTTGTAAATACTGTAACCTTGTCTGTACACAACAATAATAAAAAATACAAATACCTAGTCTAGACAGCCAAGCATTCGCTGAATTCTTTTCATAGCTAAATCTGTTTGTTTCGTCAACATTTTGTGCTTACATACTGGAATGATAACAGATAAACCGATGCTATGTTTCTAGATGAATCTATGGTATGTTTCTAGTTTCTAGATGAGTTAGTGGTGGTATATCCTGATGTGAAGGATCGCCTGGGTTGGTACCACCCTCTGCCGTAAAGCAGAAATGCTTGCATCTTCGTGTTTCGGTTTGAAGGTTAAGAGAGCCAGCGTACTTTCCGGCACATGAGGCAATCCAACTTAGTCCTCAAGGTTAGCAGTGCATCAAAAACCCTCCAATAATAATATAGTGAGGTGAGATGTCTATGGGCGACGGTGACCACTTACCATCAGGTGGTCCGTTTGCTCGTCTGCTTTCTTTATTTAGCAATAAAAAAAATATGACTAAAATATATTACTTACAACTGCTGAATTTTCTGATGTTTTATTGTTGAAAGAGGTCCATGAGTCTTTAAATCCTTCTTAGAATACTGCTTCATCAAGAAACTTCTTAATCATTGTAGCACACAGAAAGTAAGTAAATACTCGTATTTAACGACTATGAGACAGAGAAAGTACCCTCTCGTCTGTATTTAATTATTTAGAAAAAAAACATTAAAATTAATCTAAGTACCTACCTACAATTGAGCATAATTCTAAGTCTAAGAAAGGACCTAAAAATATCTTAACATTTTAACGAAGATACGCCTAACATAATGAAGCACTATAGGTAATCTGCGATATTCAAGTTTAGACTGAAATTTCAACCAATGAGAATAGTTTGTCCGATCCTGGATTCCTAAACTAACAATTTGCGGAGAATCCGATGGGCGGTCACTTTGGGCTAGAATTTCAGACATTCGGCCGCCTCGTCTCGACAGGCTATAGGAAAAATTCACTAATGAGCACCCAGGTTGTTATATGACACAAATTCCATAAGATTTATAACTAGCAAAAAATCGATAGTAGGCAATTTATTTATTATATTAAATTCCTACGGATTTCTATAAGCGTTCTATAAATTTAAAATTATTTTAAAATCAATGTTTATTTTCTTCTAGAAGACTAAGCCCGTGTTTGACTTAAGTCTTACCTGAAAATATACAGTTACTTTCTGAAAATAGAATTTACAATACCCTACACACTTCCAGTGATGAAACGGTACTCCGCCTATTTTTTTCTACCTCATATTCATTGTTTATGGAGGAGATATACAATAATAAATAATAAAATAAAAGAGTATTTATTCATTCACACATTAGAAAAAAGGTACAATATTGTTATTTTATTCTAATTCTTAACCTATAAACAAAATATATATATAACACGCATTGACCTATGTGTAGAATGAAATGGTCGAGACCTCAGCGACACGCTGGTTTTCAGGTCTCGCCTAACATGCTAGATGGAGCGCTGGTTGCGGAATACAACACGATTATGTGGTCAAATCTCCGTTATATTTTTATATTAAAATGGATGACAATATGTAGCTGGCTTTAGCTTCCTTGTGATGATAACAATTGGGTTTATGGATACAGTGTCTGAGACAGTGTCTATACCATTCACTCAGGTCAGCTAACAGAGACTTTGCTGCATACAGCAAATTTATTAGGTACATATACCTAGTAAATTATCCTAAAAATAACACCTATCTCTTATATATAATAATCTATAATCTCGTAAACCCACATTCAAATAAATTCACAAATCATAATTATCCAAACCATTGTTTTAGAATCATAACGTTGAAACTTAAAACCAAAATAATGAGGCCCATTGATGCAAGATTACCTTTACAAAGGGTAAAATTACTCCTTTGCTTTATTTATAAATCACAATGAATCATAAAATTAATTTATATGGCTTGAACGTGAACAAGTTGAACAACGGACGCCTAAACCGAGAGGAAGACCCCGCTGTGTACAAGTCTAATTGATTTACCCGTAGAAACTTTAACTCTGTGGGCTGTCTCCATGGACGAAAGAAATTAAAACTGTACATGACCGTAGAATGAACAGAAGTTGGAGTCATATTTTATATCTTGCTGTAATTATCCAAAATTCTTTCTACTTAATTTTTTCCGCGTATGGGACGGATTAGAAGCGAGCTTGTCGTACGAGGTAACTAAACCTAGTAACTTGCTAGTGGTAGGCGGGTAGGACGCCATCAGGGTCCGTCGTGTGAAAAATAGGTGTACCTACATATCGACAATATTGGAATAATACCAATATATTTTGAGTGTCAAGCTAAACTGCAATCAAAAGCATCTTTTGTACTTATTAAATGGATAACAAAATAGCAAATCTCTATTTACTCTTGTTTGGAAAGCAGATGAGCAAACACGCCACCTAAGTAGTCACCGTCGCCCATAGACATCTCACCTCACTCTAATGTTATTAGGGGGTTTTATTGACTACTAAACCCGCATTTGACCTCGATCTCGCCTGATGGTAAGCGACGATGAGGTCGACGATGGAGCATGCGGTTTGCGATGCGTTGCTATCCTAAAGGACTTTTTATCATCATCATCATCATCAGCCCATGTCGTCTCACTGCAGGGTATAAGCCTCCTCTATTTTGTGCCACCCTATACGATCCTGTGCTAGTCGCATCCAGGTCTTCGATGCAACTTTGGTGACGTCATCCGCCCATCTAGCAGCTGGACGACCCACTCCTATTTTCCCCGACCTTGGCCACCACTCAGTGAGGACTCTGGTCCACCGGCTGTCACCACGTCTAACCTAGTGTCCCGCCCATTGCCACTTTAGCGTCGCAACAATCTTTTTATAAGATTTCAATATAACAATTCCATCGCATCGACATAAATCTATTTACGTTTATCACATATTTCAGCGTAGAGTCATCACTTTGAATCACATGAAAGAGCTATTCCCTTACAAAGAGCTCAGTTCCCTTAATGTTTCTTTCATCTTCACTTTTCTCAATCCCATCAGAATAAAATAAACGTCGTCTTTCACCATGCCAGCAATTCATATGCGGTCGAAACCATTTTGTTTTGCTGTCTACTAGATACTTTAATTCATTGTCTTGCTTTATTAATGACTTCAATGGTTAATTAATCATGATAGTTAAACCTACTTACCTACCTATCATATCACTAGAAAACTTTCCAAACTTTGAGAAATTCGATATTGTTACAACAGTTAGGCACTCTCATATTTCGTAATAACTACTTAACTACTTTTCTAGTTTATTTAGTAACGAGTTTAAAACCATTTTAACTCCCATCCACTGCAATTACTATTTTTTTAAATGCTCGCCTCTTCGCCCGTCCATATACCTGAGACACATGATGCTTTATAGGATGTTGTGTAGTTAAATGTAGGGCTCGGAAATTGTACCGCAAGGTTCGGTTCTTAATCAGTCAGAACGTAATAATATCATCTGTTTAACTTGTAAATGATATAGAATAGACCATGACTGATACGTAAAAGGTGATTTTGTGCGAGCTTGTTTTTAACCCTGGTTCAAGATATTGAGGACTTCAACCAAACCAAATATTAAGTCTATGCTTATGATCGATTCACTTAGATTATTTTGATAGGCAGGCAACGATTGAGGATTTTAAAACCCAGATCACACGTATCGAAATAACCGCATTAAGTACACCTAATTTAATCCACCGATATCACGTCACAGCAACTGTCGGACTAACGTCGCATTAATCTGAAGATCCTCAGCGAAGTGGCGAGACGGGGAACCAGTAAATGGATTCAAAAGGAATTACTCACAAGACGTAATGGGAAGATTTAATGCGATTAAGAGGCATTAACTGAAAGATGGTAAACAATGACGATGATGAAACAGAAATACTTTACGATAATGTTGAGCAATATACGGGTGTATAAATATAAAGTTCGAGTAGGTACTTCGTATTAATTCGAATTATGTGAACAATTACAAAGGCGAGTTTGTTGAAAATTAGAATTGACTAGAAGAAACTTGGAGAAATGAATTTTCCGCAATGCATCTTCTTTGAGAACTATGTAACCTGTCGATAATCAGCAATAAAACATTTGAACTTAGCTCGTTGAGACGAATGGATTTTTAAGGTATTTTTAGAATAAAGTTAAATTCTTAGAGTAGGTGAATTAAGGCTTACTTCAACTAATAGACAGTCAGCCAAGAGTGAATTTATTTCGCTCTTAAAAAGACTTGGTTTTCTTTTTGTATTGTCGATTTTATCCAAGGGCCCATCGTGGATGCCTTTATCAAGATTCCTGAACACACAGTTCAACATCGGTCACCTTAAATTCGTATAAATTGGATAATGCTGGAGAGCCGGTGGAGCGACGCCAGCGCCGGACGTCGCCAATCTGTACATACGGGCGACAACACTCGTGCTCAATACGGCAGAAAGAAGAACTAAACAGTGTAATATGAAACTATTAAACCAAAATGTACCTTAGTTACAAAAGTTGTAGATAACAGCGCCATCTTCGAAGTGCATACTTAATGTTGTCAGCGCGAAGTCGCAAGTGCTGATAAGTGACGGTGTAATGTTTGCCTTAATCCTTTAATATGTCTTTTCCGAAACTGCTTTCTCACAAAGTAATCGCATACTTATGGATATTGCTATTGGGTTGACATGTTCCCTATCATCATAAGAGTTGGGATGGGTATCAATACCTACGGGAATATGGGTTTAGTACTCGCTAAGAGATATTGTGAATAAGGGACTTTTAGAGCTAAATCCGATATTGTTATGGAGGAACCAAAATATTGTAGAATCTATATATATTGTATAATCTAGTATCTACTATCTTATCTTATCTTATGATAGGGGGGGGGGGGGTATCTTTTGTGTCAATCCCATTTTACACACTGGTCATCTCAGTGTGCAGGTTTCTTCACGATGTTTTCCTTCACCGTTAGAGCAGTCGGTAAACGTACGTAAGTCTTCGAAATACGAAAAACTCATTGGTACACGGCACTGCACGGTTTCGAACGCCGGACCCCTCGCATGGGAGACGCTCTTAGTAGTAGTAGTATCTACTAACACACCTAGGTCTTACAAGAGTAGCAATTAAATACCGAAAACCTTTACTGAATTCATAGGGAAATGTCATTGCGATTCGGCATTAGTTTTATTGTTTAAGTACTTTTTACAGGTTCGCAGGTGTAGCATTAATTACTTCGAGTCGTTCGTTTTCCACGAATTAAATTCAAACGATTCCCAGAAGCGCAACCATAGCCGAAAACAATACAACATCAATTTTAATTAAGTAATACCCGGACAGAATCGTTTCTCGCGATCGTATATTTGAACGCTTCACTGGAATACAATTATTCTTAACGTCGGTTAACACGTTAAAAATGTGAGCCATGTTACCCCATGTTATGGCACCGAATAATAACGCACCACAGAGCCTTGCTTTGCATCCACACTCAAATAATCCTACAGTTTTGACACACGTCTTACAAACCCAACCAATTGGTAAATTGGATTACACAGGTGGAATCAACGTTAAGATATTAGTCAGTTCATGTTAATAAACAGTTGAATTTATAACTATACAAATATGTTTTTTTGCTGAACCAATAGCAGTAGTCTATTTGATTGCTTGATTTCAATTTTCAAGTTATTTCTTTCTATAAATACCAGTTATAATTTCTTGATTTTTTTGCTTTATCTCTTCTTCTCTATTTGATTACTTTCTGAACCACGACTCCAGTAAATCACTCTATATCAAAATGGCACTGTGCAACTCCTTTACTTCTTTGCTACAAACGGCTCTTAGTAAAGCATACATTGATTATACTTTCTATACTAATCGCTTGCTATAAAGATATAGCTGTTTATGAAGATTTGCGTGATCGTACGGAAGCTGAGACCGGAGCTTACTATTCGCCTACAAATTTATTGTTCCCACGGCATTGGCGTGTGCAGTCCTCATTACAAGCTTCCGCAATTAGCGATAGGTTACGGTTTGGCTTTCTCGCTTCTAATACCAGACTAATGCTCGAATATACTATTATTGTGCCGCCGATGTACACCTGGCATTATCTTAAGTTTCATCTCTGTATTTACATAATATTCCAAGCGTCTAGCGTTTGTGATTATCATGACTCTATCTAGGTAGAGTACAGATTCTACCTTGATAGAGACATGATACTAGACACGGGTCTAGTCTAGCTATATCAGTCTTTGCTTTGTGTTCTAATACCTTTTTTTTGTTAACGGGGGGGGGGGGGGGGGTGTATGGTTCCTAGGGTTATGGTGACTAAAACCCGATGGCCGGCCTCATGCATATCGGAGGGCTCCGGGATCTCCAGAGGAACGCACCGGTGCCCTTCTAGCAATTGCCTTGTGCTCTTCCACCTCCCGGTTCCTCCGGTATACCTAATCTAACCTAACCCAGTGACACTTATCCAATACCATATTTCTCCACCGTGTGTGTTATGTTGTAGTGTAGAATATATTGATAGAGACTGTAAACAAAATTAATACCGATCAACTACTAATCTAAATTGTATTTTTGTTTAAAATAATGTATTAGCTTCAAACAACACAGACTTGACTACAGGTACAACACAGACTTGACTATAGGTACAACACAGACTTGACTATAGGTACAACACAGACTTGACTATAGGTACAACACAGACTTGACTATAGGTAGCCTATCTTTGATGTAAGCAATGATAGCTTTCCTTTTCTTTATGTAATTTCAATTTCAAATTAGTTTCAAGAATCAAAAGGTTCTACCGAAGTCTCTCAGAATGTATTAATAACCTTAGTTGGGAAGCAATTTCGACTCTTATTATCCAATTTGAGCGGAACATAATGCAACAATGAGTGGTTCTTAATTTCATTACCACCCATGGTCGTGTTGAGGTCTCTCGCAGTGGTAGCCAGTCACCGTTCATCATAGTCCACCACAACAATAGTGTATTGTCCACCAATGGAAACAAATTAGGATGATGACTAAGTAAAATGATCTGGTGGACCTGACGGGAAGTCGATTGGACAATTACAACCAATTATACGCCTAAATTGAAGTGAAACTCGAATGAAAACGTAACATCCTGGAACGTCAGTTAAAATCTCCGATAATAAGTAAGTACATACTTACATAATAAAGTAAGTACATAAGTATATAAAAATAAGTATGGATTATTTTAATCCTTACTCTTATATAAATATAATACATAGAATATGTGAAAGAAAACATTGAAAGAAATAATTGTCGAGATTTTTATGTATTGTGTTATTGAAAGTAGCACAATAAAAAAACTTTAATAAATCAGTAAAAATCTCTTTTAAGAGTGATTTTGTGTGATAGAAATGGATTGAAAGAAGATCAAAGTCACTAATTTTGACATCGTTTTTAGGGTTTTGAAAACTAAGAATGACAGTAGGATGACTATGTGAAATTCCAAAATTATTGAAATTTTTAATTGTTTTGGCCACATGAAATGAAATTGAACACCTTTATAACACCGTACGAGTACAAATGGATTATAATCAGCTAATGTAACAACAAAAGAAGTATTATTCACTGCTATATCAAAATTGTTGAGATTTCCTGAACAGGTAGAGGTACCCCAAGAACCTGTTAATGAAGGGCACGAAGGGGTAACAGTTGTTTTACATCTTGAACATACAGATATGGACAAGTTCTCGGAGTAAACCATTCAGTTGACACGGGTGTCACTGCCGGCGGCTGCGCAGGCGGCAGACGGGCGCACGCGCAGGTAGGTAGGCGCTGCTATAGAGGAGTATGCACTCTCGTGTCCTCTCTCTCGCACCACGTGGTGGGGCGGCGGTGCGGAGGCGCGGGCGTGTTTGCAGCCTGTCTGTGCTGTGCTACATTTTTATTTAGTTTGTAACCGTTCTCTGCTGTTGAAGCACTCGCGCCGCGTTAAAATTCTTGCGTGAAGTTTATCAATAGTGTTTCGATAACAAAAGTTCAACAGATGAGTGACAAGGTGCCAAGCCTGTTGGAAGCTTATAAGCGCTGCGGCGCCAGCCGGCCCTGGCATGGATAGGCGCAGAATGCTTAAAGCTGCAGCCTTGTTGGTGACTTTAGGCTACTGCAGTCTCCTTGTTTATCAAGGCGGTGTAACTTTCAACTTCCAAGAAAGTCGGTCGGGAGCAGTTCAAGTTTCTGATCTATCTATTGAACCTGTGACCAAAACAACTATCTATGACAGTGGACAGAGCAAAAATGTAACGTTAGATGACATATTTATATCAGTCAAAACAACAAGGCATCATCAGTACACGAGGTTGCCGTTAATACTGAAGACATGGTTCCAATTGGCGAAAGAACAGGTATGTTTATTGAAAATATAGAATACTTAGTAGGTTAAGGTACCTGTGAAAACTAGGAATCAAACATTTTATTCAATGTTTTCTTTAAAAAACGTAGGTAATATAATAACAAACAATGGATAATATGAATACAGTAGATCAAAAAACTGTGAACTTTGGTAACTGATATCAATCAGGAAATATTTATTCAAATAATGTGCTACAAACATTATGAACAAGAAGGTATAACATGAGTACAGGAAAGAAAGAAAACATTTACCTTTAAAGAATAACATAATAATGATTGCAATGACTACATTTATGAACAATCATAGTGAGATAAAACAAATTGTAACAATTCCACTGAATACTATCATAAGGAAGTATCTTAATGACGTTCCCTTTGTAAGGATAATAGGGCAATCCACTGACTTATTCAGAACTTTTCAAATTAAAGCATTCTAAAAGTTTGTCCAATATCCAGTATCTTTTCTGCAGTGTTCCGTGTCGTCAACGTTAACTTTTGTAATCATTATTTTGGTTAGTGATTGATGTTCTGTGACAATTTGATACAAATAATATACTTTTCAAGGTTTTTAGAGAAGGTGGAGTTGTATCTAGTGTTGTTATTAAAATACCTACCTATTCGTATACACGGCCGAAGGTTTTGGTTTTGGATTCTAAATAAGGAAATAGGTTAAAATATATTGCCCAGCACAGGCAGGTTTCTTGTTTAATTGAACTCTGTTGTTTGTTGTCATATTTTATTACTTTACTTGACTTTTAAGTATTTAACTTATAATTCAAAGTAATATGTAAACCAAATTGTGTTATAAATAAGATTATTACGATTATAAGTAGGTACCTAATTAAAGATGGCAATACACAACAGAGTTTCTGCTGTGTAGACTTTCATTACTTAGTTGATTGATAAATGTACTTGAAATATTCACATCAATATGTCTTGTAAGAATTGCTACAAAACTGTCTCACAATTCCATAACATGCGATCACTGTAGATCGTTCGCGGAGAGCAAAATAACGTTATTATGCAAAAATAAATTTATCCTTTTATGTCTCAAACGACATCATGTAAAACGTGTTTTGTTCATCTTTTGTAAAGTCACAATTTGTAAAGACTTTACATTTACAAAAAACAATGAAACGATATCATGTTCATCGTTAACTCGATGTCTTACCTATACCAGAATAATAATGAATTACGGTAAGTCCTTCTGAACAGGACAGTAAAACATTTCCACGGTTTCAATCATAATAGAACGCCGCTCGTGCATTGCCCGTTTAACTCGCATTTCCTGAATCTGGAGCGTGCATAATCGACCGTTAATCCGGCTCGAAGGACCAACATAAATGGCCTATTGTGCATGGACCCTGCGCTTGCGCAGCGCGTGGCATGACGGCGCGCGCTGGCCACGTGACCGGCTTTACCTTGCTTTAGCCCTTTTTGTATAGCAAGTTTGGTCCGTCGATTGTGATTTATAGTCTGTTAAATTATGTTATGGTAATGGTAGTAATGTACAAAATATGACTTTATTAATTTTATAAATACATACTTTGATTATGTATTCGGTTTGTATAATTTATAAAGACGTTATCTTATGCTAATCGATATTTTATGGTGTCATAGGTTGAATCCATTATTCTACACCCAAACGATTAATATCAATAATGATAACAAATTAGTTTTTCTAGATTCATTAGATTTACATTTACATCGTTTTATAGATATTTTTATGACATTATGTTCCACAATAACAATATTACTAAGATATCTCACTTAATTATTATAATGTCGAGTGTCTAAAATAAGCTAGGTATATTATTTCTCACATAAACATAAACTTGCGTATAAGTTTCTTAAAGCTCTGGAAAAGTTCGTTATAAACTTTCAAAGTGGTTTCACACACACAATGGTTCTTATTTGTGCGCTTTCCTAGTCTAAATAAATACCTTCAACAAACATGGAATTAAGGAATTCTTTCTCCATTTCACGTAAAAGGTGTTCACCGTTTCGTGTTAGCGTTATCTGATTGCGTCTGACATATTGTTGTGTTTGCTGACAGACCGGCCGTTTCCGGATATCCAATTTCTCTAACTTGCTTGGCTTATCAACGCCATTTTGGAATGTTTATGTCACTCGTCCATTTTAGGTTCTTATTTCTAAGAAATTGACTGCGCTATTTGTGAGGTCTTTATTTGAAATCTTATCTTAAACCCACTTGCGGATAAGTTCTTTCTGATAACAACATAAATACCTCATATTATTATCTCATAACTACTTAAGTGCACAAGCAAAACTATACCCAGGTTAATTGGTTTTGTAACCTACCTCCTTTTCATTCCTCGTTATTTTTTGTTCTGTGCCCTATTTCAAAGATCTTATACTTTGTCTATCTTTACTTATATTATATATTATATTATATTCTTTACTTATTTTTATTCTTTCACCTAATTGTCTTTATTCTTTAAAATCCCGTTAAAATTGAGTAATGTCAAAAAAGATCTTATCAATCGGACACACCCTCTTGGCTAAACACCAGGGTGTGTCTAATGTTATTTACGTAGTCTGTGTTTGAACTTATCTAAAGAGATTGAGTTATTTAATCTAGAACACACGTTCTCAAACTTATTTCGCCCACCACCCACTTTGAGAATCATTTTTTTTCAAACGCCCCCCATAATATTAAAACTTACTATCTGTTGCGCATCTTAAAAACAGCTATAGCAATTGTTATAAGGGTATTTTTAACCAAATTAAAACAAAGTTTTGTATCTAAAAGAACTGTAAGATTATTAATTATAAGATTGTGTATTATCTGACAAATAAATGATTGTTTGATTTATTTTAAAACTTATCTAATTCTTCAAAAAAATATTTTTTAAACGCAAAATGAATAGACCATAGACCGGCCTTGCACATTGTCAAATGCAAAGCATTAACTCTTTATACAAATGTCAGATCCTAAAGTAAATAACTTTAGTTATACAACCTTTAAAACAAAACTTTTCTTATATTTTTCTTCGCCATAATACTAAATGATCAGCTGAAAACTATTATGATTTTAATTTCCATTAAGTAATGTTTTAGGTATATTACTTCTGTAGCGGTATCCTTAATATTCCATTAGAGTCTTTTCTATATCTACTCCTATATCCCTTCAAATAGAACATTTCTTCTCGTTATAAGATTACTTATAGTTCTAACATTGGTGCCGTGTTTACCCAGTCAGGTATTCGCCAGGTGTGTTCTGTTTCTGTCAACAACGAACAGAGATTGCGGCATTTCTGTCCGAAATGTTAATTTAACCGATGCTTAAACTTATGCTTTGACTTATCGTTGTTTTGATAAGTAATGAGATAAGCAGCGTTTCCCGACCTGGGATCCGTGTACCCCTGGGGGTCCAAAGACATTTGCCAAAGGGGTCCGTGGACACACCCTAAATCTAGACACACGACATGTGCCAAAGTTCGGAAAAACAGACAAGCACAGAGGCACTCGCCTTGTATCTATTTACAAGAACGACTTCAAAGCATTTTTAGGGTTCCGTACCTCAAAAGGAAAAAATGGAACCCTTATAGGATCACTTTGTTGTCCGTCTGCCTGTATGTCTGTCTGTTTGTCCGTCTGTCAGACGCTTTTTCTCAGAAACGGTTAGAGGTATCAAGTTGAAATTAATATCAAATACTAAGTTCTATGGTCCCTTGGTGCTGTAAAAAATTCAAGCTTCTAACTTAAATGCATTCAAAAGATACGGCCATATAAGTCGCAGTTTTTGACAATCACGAACTCACTCATCATAACCTATGGGGTATGTCCCGTTGACCTAAAATCTTGAAATTTGGCACGAAGCAAGGTCTCACAGCACGAGTAAAGACAAAAACTTACAAACTTACATTTGTAGGTGATACAAAGACCGTGGTATAGACCGATGTATGGAAAAACATTTTTTGCACTACAAAGCTAAGTTTGTCATTCAATCATACGGATGATCCGATTTGAATTCGGTTTTTTTATTAGATAAATTTGTCGCAAGTGTTCTTAGCAATATCTGATAAAAATTGGACCAGTGGTTTCCAAGATCTTGTAGTATCTTTGATGTCAGATTAGACCTCTGGAACGGTTGTAGTAGACAGATAGATCGAAATTGAGCTCAAATATTTAGGTTCATGGTGCGTTTTAACATCACATCTTGAGGATCTGATATGTAACCAGGAGAAGTAACTTAATTTCAATTTCATAATATGATACTGCAAGATTATCAGCCCACAGAGCCTACAATAGTTAGATAATGCTCTTCTGGAAATGAAGTTGTAGGGAATGCTGAGTTATAAGACTTATAAGCATAGCATAACAAGAGATTAAAAATAACTCTAATAATTAAATTTTAAGAAACTCCCGACGTACAGACGACCACAGGTCAACCTACCCAAAACGACAAAATTTGAGAATCTGAAATGTATCATATTGCGCAGGCATAAGGTTGAGATTTAATCGAAGATTTTTGACAAATGGTATACTATATAGAAATCCCCTTACTTTTTCCTGGTCACACAGGTTATTATTGTAATAGCTTGAAAACCTTAAGCTGGTAGAATATTGTTGCACATACATATATTTATTTTCTTAAGTATTATTCAGTTCTGTACATCAAACAAATAAAATTTTAATCTATTGAGAATTTGAGGAAACTTTCAATGGCTACGAGTATAAGAAGTAAATGTAAATCTAATCTACAAGAAGTTCCTATAATATCAAAGCCGTGATTAGAGGATGTTTTTTATCATTTATTTATTAACTAACATATGTTTGTTTCAGATATGGTTCTTCACAGACACAGACAATCGACAACATCAGCAACAAACCAGTGAGTACACTTTTTTTTAAATACAACTCAACTTTCCCTTATACTCGTACATGTCGTGAAAACAAACTCCGCATTTTTAAGATAATATTTCAGCATGTCGTACAAAATTGTAGTATCGAAATTTTGATCAGAATGACCACTAAAAGTATTTGATTAGATGATGTTGTGATTTAATCTTTCTCGAAATCTCTTTTTAAGCTCTGACCGAAGACAGGAGTGCTATGGTTTTTACGTACCATATGATACCATAATTATGGTGTTAGTTTATTTATTTATTTATTTTCTCTTAGGGAAATTTTCAGACAAATACAACAGCCTTAGAATATATAAATAAAAATATGCTAATAATAAATAACAGTATAAATATAGTACTTAAAAAAGAAGATATAATTATTACTCACTTATTAAAAAAAGAAGATTACAGAAACAGGCCGGTTATAAAATAAATAAAGATAACAATATTAAGAATATAAAAGAGAAATATAAAAAATCATTAAACATTATGTGACAGAGAGTGTGGAAAACTAGTCATCCTTAAAGTAGTTCTGTGTCAGGATTCGTTTAACTGTAGTGGTGCTGGTGCAGAATAAGTCCAGGTTGTGTTCGATACATATTTTATTAAAGTTGATGCAACTGCGGGGCAAGAACGCATTTCGTCTATAGTTGGTATTGGCAGTTGGTACCTCCAATACAGGGCGCTTTAATACTTTCTATAGTCCTTGGTTTGTACGAAAGAGTGTATCTCAAAAATTAACACGACTATTTTCATTCAGGTTTTTTACACCATTTTGAGTTTTATGTTTGTTTTTGTTGACTAAATTAATTGAAAAAATCGACCAAGTATACCTTGCCAATATCTAATTTCTCAACAGATGGTCACATGATAAACACCAACTGCTCGTCGACACACCAACTGAAGCATCTCTGCTGCAAGACCTCAGTAGAATACGACCATTACTTGGAGAGCGGCAAAAAGTGAGTGTTAAATCCCTTTAATTCCATTTATAAGATTGCTTCATTAGTAGTGTAGCCAGTGCCGCAGACAAGATATTCGCTATCGTCTGTAAAGATCCGACTAAGATTCCAGCGTCTATTTTAGTGCAAATAACCTTAGCTAATTTATGTAATGGAATCTTAGAATGGAATTTCAGCTGTAAGTACATTCGTTTTGCCTCAAAGTTGGTAATTTTTTATGGAAAAAGTGAGACTTTTTATTTATTTATTTACACTTTAATGCACACAAAAAAGGTGTACATGAGGCGAGCTTAATGCCTTGCGGCATTTAGAGACTTCTAAAATGTATTTACTTATTACATTTATGAGTATGCGATTTAGAAGAATAGTGTTATTCTAAACCTTTCGGGTAGCTCTTGAATTATACAAAGGTAGTCGTGCAACCTAATGTTGCTATCAATTTCAGCTTGAATTGGCAGATAGTTCAGCAACTTTACATCTAATACGTAGTTGTATACCTATCTTTCAAATGCCATAAATATCTGGAATACCTATATACGGACTAGTAGATACTCGTACCTAAAAATTATAGCTGTATTTTCACAGAATAAGAAAGCTATAGTCATAATATTTAACATACAAACGTGGGCGATAATTTTAGATGTTCCACCCTGATATTAGCGTACCATTTGATTGACAACATTTTGATAGTTCAAAATTACTGGGTTCTACTCGTATCAAGCTCGTCAGTCAAAACGACACAGTACGAGTATGATATCCCGGCAATTATAACGCAATCAGGGCAGAATATATCCAATGTAATGAATGAATGATGGATGTTATTAATCAGATCAGTAATTATAAGTCATGTGAATCCTCCGCTACAATTAACAGAAACGGTAAATATATTCGACGATGAAAAGGTAGATAAACGAGCGGCGCTAAGAGGAAACATTAAGGCATATAGAAAGTATATGAAACACTATAAATGACATGACTTGTAGGTATTTGGAGCTTCAATTATGTTTTCGTATAGTAAATACTATACAAATATCCAACCAAGTTATCTCAAAATACTTTACGAGAACAGAGATATATATGAAATAAAACATTAATGTGTGATTCATAAACAAATATGTAGATAATAAATGAATAAAATAAAAATAAATAAAAGAGTATTTATTCATTCACACATTAGAAAAAAGGTACAATATTGTTATTTTATTCTAATTCTTAACCTATAAACAAAATATATATATAACACGCATTGACCTATGTGTAGAATTAAATGGTCGAGACCTCAGCGACACGCTGGTTTTCAGGCCTCGCCTAACATGCTGGATGGAGCGCTGGTTGCGGGACACAACACGATTATGTGGTCAAATCTCCGTTATAATTTTATATTAAAATGGATGACAATATGTAGCTGGCTTTAGCTTCCTTGTGATGATAACAATTGGGTTTATGAGTCTGAGACAGTGTCTATACCATTCACTCAGGTCAGCTAACAGAGACTTTGCTGCATACAGCAAATTTATTAGGTACATATACCTAGTAAATTATCCTAAAAATAACCCCTATCGGTGAAATAGAACTTATTTACTATCACAGGATTTAACATCTAGTGGCAACAGATCGCTTCTTATGCTAGATCGATAGCAAACTTCTGAAACCTTTTCCATGTTTTCCGTCTAAAAACATCTTAAAATCTCAATCGTATCATCAGTTCTAACTTTAGAACCAGACAGCGATGGTTTAAGTACGTTTTTGTTTTTAGTAAAAACAAGATGCTCTTAACTTCTGTTTTTAGAAGCTTGTCTGTATAAATATTAGATCAGCTCTTTGTTTGACGTCTTCTAATGATTGTATTATGGCTCCCACGAGATTATGAACCTATTTTCTTGCTTACTGACATACTACTCGAATTTTTGTGGAATACTTACCTAATATTAAAAAGGTTGAACGTATGTTGTGGATGAACAGTCTTGGAAAGGTTACAAATTTTAATTAAACAACTGTTAAAACAACTAATACATAGTTTTACGATTTATATCATCATTAAAATAATTTGAGCGTTCTGCATACTCACACTTTATTTATGCTTGCGCTAGAGATCTTTAATATTTTTCTGCTCCTCTGCTTTGAAGTTTTAAACTACATTTAATAACAGGTAGGTATATATATATGAATAGTATTGTATTGCTTTGCAAATATTATTTAACGACTTTTGTAATTGACTGACAGACATCTGCATATAACTTATGCTTATATTTGCATTTTAATTTAAACTAAGTGCCAACATACAAGTGGCCAATATATGACATATTGGCCACTTATATGGCATAATTTTGTTTAACAAAATTAGAAGCAAATTATCGTCTCCCACAAAATAATGTGACTGATATTGTGGTGCAAATTTTACGGGAGACGAAAACTCTTTCCCGAATTTCCGCATTTGTTTTGGTCAACGTACTATAATAGCGTCCATCGTACCTACTTCATTTAAGTAATTTTCTTTTTTCTTTTGAATAGAGAATTCTTCGCGAGTGGTCTCATAAAGCCCTTTTAATCTGTGGACCGCAGCCACACCAACCTCGAGTCTCAAATACACACAACAAACGTTAATGGTTTTTCAAGAGCAAGTCCAATATTATTTCGGGCTCACAATAATTTTCACGCGATGGCAAAGGGCTCCGTCTAATATTTATGTAGGAGCTTTCTTGTTTTTTCCCACAATATTCTTGTTATTTAACTATACTAGCCGTACAGTTAAATGTATATTTGAACGTTAAAATAGTTGTTACTTAACTCAGCTGTGAATATTTTTTACACCAAGTGGATGATAAATTTTTTGCGGATTTTCAGGCATAATTCCTCAACCACCCATATGCCATGTTGTAGGTATAAATCATCAACATAAAATTATGGTCTAAAATAATTGCTTGTCACAATTATATTTTATTGTGAATTTACTATAATCAAATTCGTTGGGCTTAGAATTACAACGGCGTCCCTCAGGGCTCGGTTCTTGGACCCATTAATTTCCGTAACCCACGCATCAATTTGTACATAAAACCTGAGCGTCGTCGTCTTCCGACCGAAGCAATAAAACCCAAGTGCGACTGACTTTTGTTGGTATGTCTTCCGCTTTGTAAGTGAATATATATTATATCTATTTAATAAACACTTTTATTATTATTATCTACTACGTCGTCTAATTGCAGATCCTGAGTTTGTCTGTTAAACTTTTGATTTTCTAAAGTTTTTTCTACCTATATATAATTTCGTCTTTTGGCAATAATTTGATCTACTGGTCTATCCATCTTCTTCTACGCATCTTCATTCTTCTTGAATTTTGAATTCCTCTTTATGTAGATAACTGCGTGACTTGTAGGTGTCTATGTATTTTTATTTTTTTAGATACTAATTAGCTCTTCATCACCGTTAAAAAAGGTTGCATCAAAATGTGTGTAAATCGCAAATGCTATATTCAGCTATAAGTTAGGTTGTATGTAAGTGTAACTTAAAATAGCCTGTTAAAAATTAGCTCAAGAGTTCAAAATTATCAATATAATATAATTAACCCCATTATCCTGATTTGTTAAGTATAATTTATTGTTTCAAGTCGACGCGCAAAAGGTTTCAAAATATAACGCGAGCTAAAAATCGGGCAGTTCTCTTTATCGCACCCAGGTGGGCGCTAGACTTCTGTAATAGGATTAGGGTCATTCGCAGATGCAGTACCTTTCCTGGAAACGTCTTTTATGTACCAATACTTAGGAAAAGTTAACTGAGTTCTTAATAAATGGACCATCTATTATTTGTTGTTAAAATTCTGACCTCTTCTGATCATTATGACATTTAATTTATTTCTTTGAATGGTCGTGAATTAGATTTAACAGTCCATCTTTCTATTGCATAGGATATATTTACACTATGTAATACGAGTATGTAAGTTAGTTAGCTATATCTGAACACAAAACCATTTAAAGTTTCCAACACAACTAGATAGTGAAATAAAACTTGTAAACAGGCCCGCCTGAGCGCCCGCGTGCAAAACCGAAAATGCCGCCCCCAATATCCTCTTTTGGAACGAGCGAAGCAAGTTTGTTGGGTTAGTTGGGTTTATTGGGACGGTTGTTGTAACGGATTGTTGGGTTAGGTTAGAAAGAAAAGGCGGGAGAGAGCGACACGAGCTCGAAACACCGTGGATCCGACGTGGATTTTGATTTGATTGATTTTGATTTGATTTGGTAAAGTAGGTACTTTATGTAAGTCGTTTCTTTGTAAGTAAGTACCTTTCTCATTGATTTGAAACTGATTCCATCTAAATATTTTCTTTAGGTTAATCTGAAACACTTTTCGTGGGGCATTGGGGGTGGATCGCGATTTGTACTAGCGTCATGTAGCTTGTCTCACATTAATTAATCCCTCTTACGACCTCCCAGTTGACATTAACAGCTATCTTAGCACATCCACTTGTAAGGTCTTATGGGATTATTTATTATATCTGGGAAATTTAAAGAATTAATGACGTCTTCTATTTCAACTGAAACATTATTGTTGTTTACTTTTAATTTGACAGCAATTATCTAACTAAATCTTAGTTGAGTCCAATCCAACGACTCGGCAGTCGTAAATTAATTCCTTCAAGCTCATGTATTTACTGACACCCTACACTACAAGATAGAGGTTTGCAAAATAATAAATATATTTGCAACGACCAGCGATAAAATAATTCAACCTACATCGATTAAACAGCTGTCATACAAATGGGTAATATAAGCAGACGCTTAAGTTTCGTAAATGTAAACTCGATATGCAGAAACCCGATCCAGATTATAACATAGCGTCTCAAAGCCATTTGTCGTATGTATGCCATATCGTTCCCTCACACTAACGTGGTGGTAGCGACGCGTTGTACGCGCGACGGCAACTGTGCATTAAATCAAGCTACATGGAAAGAAAACACAAAGTTTGTTATTTGTGATGGATGACTTGTCTGCATAATCAAAACTGTTCTGAATCACAGGTTTTATTTAGTAGGATTTGCAGTTATTTACTTTTAAATCACTTCTTCTTTTGCAACTGACCCAACGGGAGAAGATCTCTACGATTGGCAGAATTAAAATCTAACTTCGCGTTTGAAAATTTCATTCACAAGTTCTACGGCACCGCACATTTTCCCTGTCGTCTATCGTGTTAGTATGTAAGAAACTTATTGCAGAACTCGGTCTCTTATATTGCGCATACGCACTGCAGCTCCCTGTTATCTGCGCTCTGAGTAATGTCGGCAAATTATACCGTACGCTAATTATCGGTACCAGAAGCGAAACTTAAAACATACCTACGTGTTTATAAACACCCGCCGCGATATTGCAATTATTATCTTTAATACAAACTGCCGTCCATGCAGTTGATACGTTGTCGAACACACTTACTTGCTCGCGATGGACCGTTAAAATTGGTCGGTTACGAGTACTGTCGATGACTTTTTTTTTAATGTTAGTTACATTTTATTTTCTTTGTTCATTCTTTTTAATGAGTCGGTATAATTACAAATTGTATACTTACTTATCCATCCCAAACTTTGTCGTAGTCATCAGCTTGTTTTTATCCATCGATATTAGACGTAAACCTTTTGTCTCCATGTGTCCAATTTTTCCTATTTTATTTTAATAAATAGATTATTATTTTATTTTATTTATTTCTTCAGCATTGTCTTCTATCTATAAAGTAGGCACTGGTATCGGTTCGCAAACGCACCAATTTTAACTAAGCCAACGTTCTGGTTAACTAAATTCATTTTCTTAAATTTTTGTATTTGTAACTTACAAATGACATGTTTCTTTACGGTATATTTCTTGTTCTCAGATGGTTCTGCCACTTCGACGATGACAACTACGTGAACGTGCAGCGTCTGGTGGCTGTCTTACAGAAGTACGACTACACGTTGGACTGGTACCTCGGGCGGATGTCCGTCAATGAACCCATCAAAATGTACAAGAAGCCTCATGATAAGGTATGGGAACAGTCATTGGCACGTTAGCCTCAACTGGCCTCAAGTCTGAAATGGCTACAGATGCATTTATTTATTGCATCAATCAACTTACATGGACATCCTAAAGGAGGATCTAAAATTAGTTTTTCAATATGTCAACTAACATCAGAGATATTAATAGTTAAAGTTAATATTGGAGTGATGCTCTGTCCCTTTTTAGCAAAACAGTCCTTTATATGCAGCCAGGACCTGCTTGTATGGCGCTAGGGAACAATGACGTCATAATACTTATTGCCGTATCTTTCTACCGTTCTGAGTTTGATAGCCTGTAGCAATTTTATTTTTCAACGAATTTTTATTCTGTTTTCACATTTGACCATCAATTTATGACAATTTCTTAATTTTTAAGAAACACATTTATTATTTGTTTCTTGGAAACTACCCTAAGTGGGGGACGCGCGGACGGTCAAAATGACTCTGCTGTGTCTGCGATGCGCTGAAATGCACAATTACGGGAGATTAAGATTTATTTGATCGAAGTTCGTCCGATAAGGTCCACAAACAAAATCTTGTTACCTCGAAAACATTTCTTTAATTTGACTCTATAACAGATGTTTTAATTTTTTAGATGATTGTAATTCAGAATTATAACAGGGTGACGAGATGGGAAATTTACATAGGCGACACGATGGGACTAAGCCCTGTTCACAAGGCCTTAAGCCTGACAACACCTTACAATCAAGAAATAACTAATTTAATTTCTTTCAAGATAGCCAAGAAAGCGTACTTTAGGAATACCAAGGTTTAAGGCTTCCTAATGCTTTAAATTCAATGGTCACGATGTCTTCGTCACTACCACCTACAGCACTTGCAAAAAAAAAGTCTTTGTTTATATTTTTTATCAGTAATTATATTGATGTCTCAAGAATGTTTCAACTTGTTTCAGATACGATTTAACTCGTTCTGGTTTGCCACTGGCGGCGCTGGATTTTGTATAAGCAGAAGTTTGGCGTTAAAAATGTTACCTGTTGCAAGGTAAGTGTTAAAACTCTCTGGCAGGCTTTTAAAACTTTTAATATGACTACTAATGCGCAGTGTTTAACCTCGGTTTAATGTTTTGGTTATAGCGGCGGCAGATTCATGAGTATTTGTGAGAAGATACGGTTACCAGATGACGTTACTATGGGTTTTATTGTAGGTAAGTCTTGAGGCTGTGTTATTTAAACATACGGAGCTGTTTAGTGTTTAATCAGATGCTTGTAAGGATTGAATATGGAACTAAGGAATAGCTTGTTAATGTAAAATAATTCATGTAGAAATCTTTATAAGATTAACTATTCTATTCGTTTTCGACATTGTAACGATTTTGTAACAAACATTTTATACAATGTCAACCTCTGGAGCGGCCCTGTTCTCATATTCATGAGTATTTCACCTCATGACAGGAATTTAGAGCTATTCCTTACCTTACAGCGTAGGTACACATACATAGACTCGCGCTGCTTTCCCGTAGGGATAGGCGGAGACTAAGAATCTCCAGCCGCCTATCATCCATCATATCACCTATTTCTTCTATCTTATCGGACATTCCTCCGCTTACATTCAAGATCACAAAGCGGTTTTCTTCAGTCCGCTGTTCTCCCAGGCGTGATGAATTGCGAACTGCATCGCTTAACTGCAGTGTTTAAATGACAAATACTTTTCCAGAACAAATGGTCAACGGGAACATGACGTTCGTTCCTGAGTTCCACTCACACCTGGAGTCGATGAAGCTCATTGCCCCGGAGACCTTCCGCGACCAGATCTCTTTCGGTTACTCGAGAAACAAAAAGACTGTTGGACAGATTCAGTGGAACGTCATCAACTTGCCAGGGTTCTTTGATACCAGATATGACCCGTCTAGGTAAGTTCAATGAAAGTATACCTCTTGATCTTTATTTGTTTTTTTCGAGGGTGATAACGATGAGACATACTGGTTTAGATATGAGAATGTAGAGGCAAGGGATTTCAAGTCTGGAAGGTATTGGGTCTATAAACAATACAGACATTTTTCCGAGTTTAGATGTTGATAACGATAACTGAAATAATAGTACAGGTAACTTTAGCAATTAACCGAGGGATAGATATAGAGATAAACACTTTATTACACACAATATACATGAGGCACACTGAAAGTTTTGCGTAACTCGTAAATAAAACAGTTTATAAGTAAAGTAATATATTTATTGTTTTTCAAAGTATTCTCCGTTACATTTTAAACACTTTTTCATTCGATCAAACCATTTTTGAAAACATGAGTACCATTGATCGTTGATGTTTTTAACGTGCTGATTGAAAACTATCACAGCATCTTCTGGCCCTGTAAATGTCAAACCTCTCATCAAATCTTTGATTTTTGGGACTTCCGGACTGTCATGACGGGTCATGGGCTCCACCTAGCCGTCTGACAGTAGCCACATTTTCCTCAGTGATCGCAGTTGAGGGCCGATCTTCACGAATCTCCTCATGGAGAGAAACTCGGCCACGATCAAATTCAGCGCCCCAACGCCTTACGGTGCTCAGATGAGGTGCTTCCCTCCCAAAAGCATTTTGAAGACGAGCAGTGCAATCTTGCGGAGATGGGGGACTTTTAAAATCATAAAAAAATCATCGCCTTAAATTTTTTTCGCGTTAATTCCATTTTTGCTACGGACGACGAACTTGTGATAAAAAACAATTCACAAGCGATATCCCGTCAAAAATTATTTTAATGAATAAATGAGTTTTTATGTTTAAAAAAATATAACATTCGATATTCAAACATTTATGAGCGGCCAGGAGCGCAAAACTTTCAGTGTCTATTGAATCTTTTGTTACAAATTAAGGTGTACAAAGAGGGATTCTATGGTCTGATTCTGAAATGCGCTTTAAGAGCATAGGTGTGATGAAAAACAAATTAAGTGAACTTGTCTCTCATTGAATTCAGATTAGGGCCTCATTTTATTTAATTGTAAATCTACTTCAACTGTACTGAGATTTCACATAAACGTTAGTTACAAACGCCAGTTTAACTAATGGTTAACTACGTAACTGAAAGTTTAATTTCCTTTCCTGTGTTCTGAAATTACAGTAAACAGCGTCGACGACGCAAAGGACAAATTTAGCTCGAGCGCCCAAGCGGCGGTAACAGCGAATTGTACGAATTAAACCTTTGTTGCAGGTTCCTCTCGCTGCATTGTTTCCTCTTCCCCCACTTCGAGTTTTGTCCAAGATAGCGACGACATCCAGCGTCTTACGGTACAATTTGTAACTGCACAGCGCACACTGAATCATTGAATTCAGAAATGCGACTTTTTACGTTTTATGATTAGAACGAATTGTAAGTATAGGAACAGATGAAGAGATCCCTATCTTCGGAGATAAAAGTCCCGTTTGATAAAAGTCCCGTGAAACAGTTAAACTTGTTTAGGTTGTGACAAAGTTTTAGCGAAAGGGATAAAAAGTTCTCCAACTTAATGATGTTATGCTAATGGAAACTTTGTTGCTATTGAATTGAGTGAGATCCCTTTGAAACAAAGATATGACATGATAAATGACTGTGTCGAGATGGTCAGACCTCATGATGAATAATTTATCCAAGAAAGCTTTATAACAAAAGTAACAAATGTAACAATTTACTGTTTATATTATTATTGTTTTAATATAAGTGAAAACGTAAATTTCTCTTTAACAAAGTCTGTGATACTAGATTAGGTTGTAAATTTTTGTAAGTTGAATGTTGTAAAGGTCCCCAGTCAAATGTTATGACAATTATGTTTGTAGAATTTGTTTATGAAATAAACAATTTATAATATTTAATTAACCGTGTATTATTTGACCATGTAGCTAACTACGAGGTTTTTATCACGCTCGTAGCTCTAGGATAACAACAATCTAAATAATTATAATCTAATAATAATAATAATCGAATACACTCACCCTCAAACCCTCGCACACACACCCTCTCTCAACAGGTATGTACAACAATAGAATGGATAAATACTTACGTTTTATAGAAATGTATCCAAGCCATTATATTGCTACAATCTGCCCTCTAGTAGGTGCCGGCTAGTAGGGTTCTAGGAAAGTGTGCAGAAGAAGTAATAGAATAATTTGGTAATAGGAGATATTATATTTATCAGAACAACACAGAAAATAGTAAATGTAGAAAATAGGTAGTAGTAGGAGACAATTTTATAAAGTGGAGAAACGTCCGTTTAGGACAAAATACAAAGAGAAAGTTGAAGACAATGAAATTAATGGAATAATGGAAGTTAGTAATGGAATGGGAATATGATTTGAATTGTTAAAATATAGATGAAGAAATGAAGATGCCAACACGAAATGAGGTGAGATAAACGAACTAACAATGAGGTGGAAATTGATGGCGAGGAGGTTGATATGGACGATGAAGTCGACATCATTACAATATTGTTGCTATCTACTATGCTGCAAGGCGGCCGAGAAGGCCAGTGCAGACAGTGCAGGAGACCGATATGTCGTACTTATCGATACATTCTTTTTTATTTTTCAACAAAAATAATTAAATCTGCATAATGTGACCACAAAATATGATTGTTTCTATGACTGAAAGATTCGGAGTTTGATTTCAACTTCAACTTTATCCTTCGATCCTTGTGGAATGTTCTTTTTACATAAGTATACAATATGCTTTGAAACATAGTTTGAATTAACCTCTTCCATTTCAATTTTAAAACATCAGACCATTGTATATCTAGACCAGTAATTCGATTAGGTATTTATTTCTAAATTAGTTCCATATACAGATTAAATTCACATAGAACAAAAGTACAAAGACAACCATATCGCTAGGATGATATATTTTCCATGTATTTGCTAACTCAGCTATCACCCAACAAAGACACACATCCAAACCATAACAAACATGCAAAACAACAAGCTCGAAATACAATCTGTTATACTACACTAGGAGATTGGGTGAAGCGAATTGACATCAGCGTCACCGCAGTGCAAACCGCTGATACCGCATTCCTGGTACGCAGTGCAGGGTCGGGTTCCTAGAAATATAGACTATTTGCAACACGGCATTCAGCTAGTAGCAAATAGTATAAATGAAATGACATCGATATTGCTCTGCAATTGATAAATATGAAAATACTCTTGGAAATTTCATTATTACTCGTAATTCAATTTCAATTCAACTGCACGCACATTCTGTTCCAGTCTCGTCAGTAAAATCAGAGTACAGTACTAGTAATATATGACTATATGAGTGTGATATGTAAGTATTAAACTTTATTAAACCAACCAAATAATAAATGTACTTAGAGAGAGAGCTCCCTAAAAGGCCCTAGAAACTCATAAAACCTCATAAAGCTCTGAAATCTACATATACCCTGACGAGGGATATAAAAACCCTGTCAATGGCATTTTTATTATCTGTGTTATGAACTCGATGAAAAAGATAGTTCCATTAAATAACTAGTATAACTCTAAACCCCTTAAACCTTACTTCCTGTTGTACCTACACCAGTAAAGTAAACACTGGTTCGACAGCACCGCCTATAAATTAACACCTTGAAGACAAGCCAGCCTTTGCCCATAAGGTGGAATGGCAAAGACACATGAATGGTACATTAGGGTTGACGGAAGTAGTACACACACTAACGTCTTTGAAGATTTGTATAAAGATTAGGTTAGCTCTAAGATTCCTACTGAAAATAACAGTAACTTTATTTATTTCACACCTAGCAGACGTATGCTCACCACCTGTCACAGTTTTCCACCTAATCTTACGACGAAAAGTGGGAACTATCTACATGTGATTGAAGGTGGTTCCTCTGGCTACTCGAGGATTATGGACGTGAGAGTTAATTATTTTATTCTAAGATTCCAGTCGTTTCAATTACTTATTGACGCGAAAGAAGAAAGTCAATAGATAAAACTGGAATGGAACTGTGAAAATATTGTTCCAATAATGAATTATCCATCCTTTATTTATACGAAAAGGACACCAAATACAATCTAGTAGTAACATTGTATCAGGTATAATTTTTGTTTGAAGCGCGGTGGACAAAACTTCGGAACCCCCTCTCCCCACCCCAACAGGTGGTACCGGTGTTAACCGATATAAATCGGCTTACTTCTATCCATATAACACCTGTGCCAAGTTTCACTCTTTGGTCATAATCTGCAAGGTGTTCATTCATACAAGTCGTTGCAAGCGATCTGGTACCATAATTATCTATAACAAAGATACAAAGAATAATTGACGGTGAACGCTCTATAATCAATCCACCGATCTATGTCGATCGCGGCCATGTAATAACACCCTAAAACAAAGTTCAAGGTAAACATTACGAGAGTTAGGTATAGTAGCGATTGCTTCCTCGAATCAAACATCTGCCCAGCATGCCACTCTCAACTAAATGGCGAATGCCAGGTGGTAAAAATTACATGACAAAACTACCAGTGTGATTTTAAATCAGCACTTAGGGGTCATCTATAAATTACGTCCCGTAATTACAACCCCCCCCCCCCCCCCCCCCCCCATTATTAAATACAGCACTTCCAAAATTATTTCTATTAGTATTTCTATTTAAAATCTTTCTTCATAAAATCAACAATAAATCAAACATTTTAGAAAATTTACAAATCATCAAATCAAATGAACGATACAAAATTTAATCATCTTGTGCCCATGGACCTTGAACCATTGAAAAATTCCTTTATATTATTTATGACTTCTTCATTTTTTACATTAACCATGTGACGTCACGAAGCTTATTACTCGTCCCCCTCCTTGTCACACGAAGTCACACATTGTAGACCCCCCACACCCTCCCCCTTAACGTGTGACTTAATTTATATAAAAATGTATGTTACACCTACAAATTCCTGAAGACCACCAATTTTCCTGAGAACTAAGTCGATTGAGGCACGAAATTTCCTTTGAACCTTTTTCAATGATTAATTAAAGTGATTGACATGCTCCATTCGTTCCGCGGTGGCGGGTCCCGGCAAGCACAAAATGCAAAACATAATAGTAACAGAAAATAAACTTCAAACTTAAAAGAGTTTACTGGCCCAAGACACGTATGTAATCACATGTCAACGCGCCGTCGCACAGTAATTCCATATTGAAAATAGGTGGGACATAGAGACAAAAGTCGGAATTTCGATGTGAATTTTTTTTTATTGATAAAAACATTTCTGTCAGACAACGTTTATTCTTTCAAATTTTTTGTAAAATGCAGTTTTCGAGAAGACATTTCATGTATTTTTGTATGGAGAAACACACATTATATTTTTTTTATCTTCAGTTGAGACTCAATACAATTACGCTATGTGCATATTAACGATCCGCATTTCACGAACTGGCTAAAAATCTTAGACAGATAGTGTAGAAGTCAACTATTACAGTATCTGTCTAAGATTATTAGCACTTCGTGAAACGCGCCATCACGCTGTGTCCGCTTCTCCCCGATCCCTCCCTCCCCAGCGACGTCCTAAGCCGAGGTCCGTACCCACCTGGATGCCCTTAGGCAGTCGCTTCTTATAGTAGTTTTTAAGTCCTCCTCCAGGCTGGAGCGCACTTTGCGCTCGCCCCAAAAACCCCGGTGAAGCCGTAAAGGTCATTAGGACCAACAGCAATTGTCAGTACGAACAAAAGCTATGTGTCTACGACAATGTATCTTCATGGGTTTAGACGTCACTTACACGGACTTATATGGGTGAGTTCCTCGCATATTAGTAGGGGAGGGTCTTTTCTGTTGCTTATATATTTTGTGTCGGCAGTTTCCTTTCAGAAGCACCTGGCTTTCGGCAGCTCGTCTTCGGCCGATTATTACTGCACAGTCACTTCACTTAATTGGGTTGGATGGAATTTGTTCTGGTGCAAACAGGATGGTGCAAGGAATTGGAACCGATTAACCATTAAAATTATTAAGATCGTCCGTATTACAAATTGGCTCATTATTTTTTTATATAGGTACTTTTACGCATCAACATTCTCGTAGACATCTGCATAGGGCCTACCTATACACAGAATACGTATAATATAGAGCTCCTTGAAAAATATCCTTTCCAAATAATTTATTTTCACAGTTAAATAGGTATACGAGTATACGCCAGCTAGATTCAGCATTAACTCCTACGCCGTACTTATACAAAACTTAAACTTTTAGAATAATGTATAATTCATTTATTTCCGACCACACTCTGTTACCTCACAAAGATGTAAAAATCTAGGTAAAAGTGCTTACTTTTACATAGATTTAGTACCTACTTTTATCATTTCAACAACTTTAAGATAATCCAAGAATTTGAACTCGAATAGTAAACGAATGCAACATTAAACTTTTATAACTCTTCTTAAATGAGATGTCATCATCTTAACCTTGAACGGTAGTAGCAATTGCGTTTCAACTAAAACGTATACATTATCTGAATCACTCGTGTATCTCGTAAACTTTCGAATGTATTTAACGAAATGGATCGATTAAACGGAACTGGTTCACGAATTAATGGGTTCGAATAAACATAATCCCACCAAAAACATAAATGTGAAATAGGTGCCAAGTTCGGTGCAAGGAACCCGTAGGCCTGTCGGCTGCGCCGTTAAAAGAATAGAGATCTAACTAGATGCCAAGTTCAATTATTAACGTTTCTTCAAACTTACCTACAAAAATATATAGGTAACATTGTTTAAACATAAAATATTATCGCTTGTTCAAAACTAAATCCCTAACTTGGTAAGTTTTCACAAAAAACTCATGGACTCTTCACTTTTCTTGAATGACTCTTGAGTGAAAACTTGCCAAGTTAAGGATTTAGTTTTAAGGAAGCGATATTTTTTATGTTCCTGTAATATAACACACGTCAGTGCGTCGTCGCCCTATTTCATGCCGAACTTGCCGGACACACTTCCGTGTCTCTAGATTAAGCTTTCAAAAGCGCCGGTTGATCCCCTCCCATTGGTTTGGGAACAGCACTCAATTAAATATAGAACTATTTTTTCGTCAGCTGGTTCCCACTCTTATCTTAGTTTGAGCTACGTGTGTAGTTTGAAATCATTAGAATCCATTATTATTGAGCAGTTTTCTTCACATGCTAATGCGATAGCTTTTTCAACCTAATAACGTATTCAGGTCGCGAGTGGTCGATTACATTGCACCTCATCTCACATTCTAGAAGTTCATATTATCTTTGCGCATATAAGAAGAGCTTGGTAGAGTTGGTAGGTACATTTTTACATTGTCGTGCAAGATTACTGGCAATGTTTTTATAAATGCCGCCAACGAAGACACGTTTGTAAGCACCCTAATCAAGAGCCGCAAACTTAATAACACTTTTATCTTTCGAATAGAGTTTTAAACAACTGGTTCGGATTCGGCTTACTTTTGCTACAATCTGACCTCTAGGTGCCGGCTAGCAGGGTTCTAGGACAGTGTGCAGATGAAGTAATAGAAGAACTTGGTAATAGTAGGTATTATATTTTTTAGGAACAGAACAACACAGAAAATAGTAAATGTAGAAAATAGGTAATAATCGGAGACAATTTTATAAAACGGAGGAACGTCCGTTCAGGACAAAATACAAAGAGAAAGTGAAGACAATGAAATTAATGGAATAAAATAATGGAGTTTAGAAATGGAATGGGAATATGATTTGAATTTGAAAATATAGATGAAGAAATGAAGATGCCAACACGAAATGAGGTGAGATAAACGCTAACAAAGAGGTTGAAATTGATGGCAAGGAGGTTGATATGGACGATGAAGTCGACATCGTTACAATACCCGGGGGCCCCGGTGCAAAAAAAAACTGCGGTTTTAGCTTAATTGTTGCATAAATAACATAATACTATAATTGAAGCTCTACGTAGTAGTAACTATTTACCTAACTGTTAAACATAATTTACTGATATTTTAGCCAAAGACGTGAATTCTGTTAAAAAATAAGCCGAAACTGAAACAGATATCGACTCTACTTTGTAACATTTACAAAAAAACTCTTAAAAAAATTATATAATGTAATTAGTATTTGCAGTTTTAACGTCCCTCTACATCTGTGACTCTATTATGTATCTTGTCGTAAAAAATAAAAAGGGTGACTCGCTCTCAACCTATCACGCTCTGAAAAAAGCATAAAGCGACTCACCCTTTTTAACACCGAATAGAGTCATTGATTCCGCATAGGATTTGGTTTCAAACAAACCACTACCTACATGAACTCTACCTTCTTTTCGAAGTTACGCGAAGACCGGTCCTGCCTGCGTCAATTAAATACGCCCTCAGCTCGCGGTTGCGGGACATGTTAAACATGTATTTATTTATTTGCTCTACTCACTCCGATTGACAAACTGTTTCCGTTTTCGGATCCAGTTACATAATTGTAGAGACGAGATGTAGACATTTATATAAGTGTATTGAGGTTTTCTAGCAGCGTTTACGAGGTGACATATCGATCATGCATTTTAGACGACTACCTACCTACCTAAAAGCGTCTGTGCTCTACCACTAGAGCGGAGCGGAGGTCCGGGTTCGAAACCATGCCATGTACCAATGAGTTTTACGGATTGAGTCAATCTACGTCGTGGGACTCCTGTAGGAAGAGAGATATGAGAATTAGATGTTGTTGTATAACCCGTCGAATATATCTGTGGGCGTCGGTGGCGTTGTGGCTAGGACGTCGGACTCCCATGCGGGAGCTCCGAGTTCGAAAACAGGCAACGCCATGTACTAATGAGTTTTTCAGTTTTTTCGAAAGACTTATATTACATTTACCGACTGATCTAACGGTGAAGGAAAACATCGTGAGGAAACCTGCATGTCTGAGGAAGTAAAAAAAATCCCAAGGCGTGTGAAATCCACCAATCAGCACTGGGCCCGCTCGGTGGATCATGGCCCATAGATTCTAGATTAATTACATTTAACGTTCTGTGATGAATGTGAAATAACCAAATAACCTACTAGACGATGGATATCACGATTCACATGGTAGGTAGTCATCATCAGCCTTTTAATGTCCCCACTGTTGGGGCACAGGCCTCCCCTTGCACAAGGGAGTACGGGCCATGATCCACCGAGCGGGCCCAGTGCTGATTGGTGGATTTCACAGACCTTGGGAAACTTTTAATTTCCTCAGACATGCAGGTTTCCTTACGATGTTTTCCTTTACCCTTAGAGCAGTCGGTAAATGTACGCAAGTCTTCGAAAAAATCGGAAAAACTCATTGGTACATGGCATTGCATGGTTTCGAACCCAGAACTCCCGAATGGGAGTCCGGCGTCCTAACCACTATATTACCTACCTGGTCCTACCTGGCTAAGGACCACCCCTAATATCATCATCATCATCAGCCAATTAATGTCCCCACTGTTGGGGCACAGGCCCCTCCTTGCACAAGGGGGTACGGGCCATTGTAAAACTCATTGGTACATGCCATTGCATGGTTTCGAACCCGGAACTCCCGTATGGCAGTCCGGCGTCCTAACCACTAGGCCACCGACGCTCATACTATATGTTTGCTATCATTAATATGAAGGTACTATCCTTATTCTTATCAATGAGGGTTAATTGACTCGGACTGACTCCGCGCAAATTGGAGTATTGTGCATTTCCCCCACGCTGTCAGCTCAGTTACCCCTGTTCACCGAAGCAGTGAAGTAGGGTCTCCAGCTGATAGCTCCACTGTTGCCGCTTCTTGCTGGTAGAAAGAGTCCGTCTTCATCCCCATCTTCATTCTGAAGTCTTAAGTTGCAGAGTTGTAGGTACTATTTAAAATAGTAAGTAAGGTACTATCCATGCGGGAGGTCCGGGTTCGAATCCGTGCAGTCCCATGTACCAATGAGTTTTTCGTTTTTTCGAAGACTTGCGTACATTTACCGACTGCTCTAACGGTGAAGAAAAACATCGTGAGGAAACCTGCACACTAAGATGACCAGTGTGTAAAATGGGGTAGGTACAAAAGATCCTCAATGGTCAAAGTGCCGCTGGATTATTCCCGGCCCCCTATCATAAGATAAGATAAGATAAGATAAATTAAGGTACTATAATACCTAATGCCCAGTTATGTACGTGCATTTGTAATCTAATAACTTATTACTAAAAGTATTATTAAGGTTCCTATAAGACATATTTTAATGCTATGTGCTTATGCATTACGCTTAAGGTATTAATACATAGGCAAAGCACTTTCTCGTCAACAATTTTTTTCATATGTTATTTACTTAGGTATGTATTAAAGCTACGGCAAAGCACATTGTCTCGCGTCAATATTAAATCTGTCAGCTTATATCGTATTTTGTAATACAGCCTCTGATATCGGCTGTCAGATCATGACAATGCGCCGGAGTCTGAGATTGGCAATCGGTCCCGGTAGTTCAGTGGGACGGGCGTGGCAGGTCACGCACGACCCGCCAACACTGGTCGCACGCGCACCATACCACATAAACAACTATTAGTCAGTTAGTACCTATAGTATCTTTACTATAGATACCAACGAATAATAGGTATCTTTATACATAAATAAAATACACTTGTGAGCAAAAAAATGTACATAGGACAACACATTATTCTATTCTTATTCTTATTAGGCTTTGTCGCTTTAACTTATATGATACATTGATACGAATGTCAAGGAATCATAATAAAAACTTATTGCGACTGGGTTCCACAGAATACCTATTGATGTGTCTTCCACTGTACCTACCCCGTAAGATTGGATCAGTGCACCAAATGCAAAAACACGAGTGAACATTATAAGAAAACCTATATATTACTAATGAAATAGTTAATAATCGTTATGTTTCTTGAAAATTCAAAAATAATTGTAACACATGCAATGTTACAATGATTTGTTTTTCTTTTCCCTGACGCTTTCAGCTCAGTTACCCCTGTTCACCGAAGTAGCGAAGTAGGGTCTCTCTGATAGCTCCACTAAAAAAAATATTGTAACACATGCATTTGCATCTATAAAACATTTTAAATACCAACTTATGTTTAGAATTGAATGGTATCTTATTGTAATCACTTCAACAACCGAAGCATAGACACAGGTATAAGTACAGACTGCACCCTTGAGCACTTGTATTGCGCACGAGCAGACCGCCTGTCATTGTCCGGTAACTCGAGTTAGCGCTAGTGAAAGGATACAAATGATTTAGATAATAATGTGATTTATATAACACAGCTTGTGGCTGCTTTGATTTTATACAGGTTCACCAAGTTATTAAATTGAATTCAAAATTAGTAAACTACCTACTCGCTTGAGGTACATTTACATATTATTTATAATGTAACGATGTCGACTTCATCGTCCATATCAACCTCCTTGTCATCAAATTCAACCTCATCGTTAGCGTCTATCTCACCTCATTTCGTGTTGGCATCTTCATTTCTTCATCTATATTTTCAAAATTCAAATCATATTCCCATTCCATTTCTAAATTCCATTATTCCATTAATTTCATTGTTTTCTTTGTATTTTGCACTTTTTCTCTGTATTTTGTCTTGAACGGACGTTTCTCCGTTTATTTTTGTCTCCTATCCTACTACTACCTATTTTCTACGTTTACTATTTTCTATGTTCTGTTCTTTAAAAATATAATATCTATTACCAAGTTCTTCTATTACTTCATCTGCACACTGTCCTAGAACCCTGCTAGCCGGCACCTAGAGGACAGACTGTAGCAATAAGTTACCTACTATTGCAATAAAAAACTTTAAAAAAGTTTTAATATAGGTCTTGTATAATAGTAAAACTCAAGTAAAAGTAAAATACACTTTATTTCACAAATAGAAAACAACAAACAAAAGCTAGAAAAGAAAATAGTGAAGTACAATTTAGGCGGCCTAATAGAATAGTGGCACATCTCTTTATCCCAAAGCATTTTGTATTAGAGCTTTTAGAAATTACCGCAAGAAGTAGAGCCTTATGGCAGAGACAGTCTTTATCTTAGTCCTGTAGGAAGCCCCACAAAGCAAAGGTCAAAACATAAAGGTCTTGTATAATAGAGGTACTGTCTCTTTATCCAGAAGCATTGTGTCGTTGCCTCGGACCTCGCCCAGCTCTGAATACTAACGACCTATGAAATGTGCGCATGATTCGAACATTATGTCCCCACGGGTCTGCATTAAGTGTTATTATAGGAATACTCTCTTATCTCTATAACGATTTCGGTTTAGGAGTGGTTTTATGTGCATTACTTTCACCAATCCTTGAGTAAGAGGATTTACCTCTAAGGATCCTACACTGATACTTACACGTAAAATATCACCTAAGATTAATCTTTGATACAGGTAAAAGTTCACCTAAGCTTTAACTCTGATACAGGCAAAACCAAAGCTTCACATAAATTTTGTTTTATTTTCGATTATACATATTATCTTTGTTTTATTTCAGAAATAAGAAGTAGTTCATGCTTTTGTGAGGGTGGGGGTTCAACCCAACCCTTCTTTCCACATTGACTTCCTACCCATTAAACTTCAGAAACCCGTTTCCCTTCACCATTCTCTCAAACTAAACCGCTTTTAAACTCAGCCCCTCTTCCACCACTAAAAAAAAATTCTGACTACATTTCAGTTTTTACACAGATATACGTATTATATTGTGAGTTTCTATGGTTCATTTTACTATAGATACGTAATCAGACAGCCGCCCAGTGTACGAATAGAGTCTGGTCACGATGCGATCTAGCAAAACGATAATTTACTGTAGCCTGCGCCTGCGCCGGCACGGGCAGGTGCTGTACGAAATATAGACTTTACACACGAACACAGATTTACTACTCACTTGTATCTACCTTGTTATAGATCTGTCATCAATTTTTAGTCGCCGTTTCTTCTGTAAGCAAAACAAAGTTTCTAAGTGCCGATTCGTCGCGAAATGTGAAAGTCGTAAAAGATCCAGTTGTCTAAATCGGAGATTGTCCAAGTCGCGCAATGTTTTACGACTTGGACATTTCCTGATTTGGACATAATTTTGAGTCTAGACATTTTACGACCTGGGCATTTCGCGACGAATCGTTAAGTACTTTTCTATCTGAGTAACTGTATGGTTCTTAGGTCGCAGTAAGAAAAGCATATAAAAATATGTGTATAACAATAAATAGACATGATCACACAATACGTACATATACGTACGTATTGTAGGTATTATGTGATCATGTCTATTTATTGTTTTACACATATTTTTACGAGACAATACTTCTTTCTCTCTTGAAACTTAACAGAAAATTCTCCTAATCAAACCTTAACTTAGTATTTGAGTTAAAAAAATCTAGATCCGTGACCATACAAAACGGTCACGGGCCAACTTCTAGTAACTAATTATTGCCTACAATAAAGAAAAAATTTGCACTACGATAATTCAGAATAGATCTACATGTAATTTTAGATGGGAACTTTAGTCGTTTATTGCCACTTTCCACCTAAAGTATTATATCTTAACTGGCCCTTGAAACGCCTATCCGAACCATTACCTCCCAGCTTACAAAATTGGAGTGCTTACTAAATTTTAATAATTACAGTACACTGCTGCAAAATGATCAACATTTACTGGTGGAAACTAAATAATAATTGCCATGAAGTGGACTTGTAGTGAGGCGCAATAAGTGTGTAGGCAAACTGAGATAGTGATGTAGTAAGCATTTGAGCAATCAAGCAAAACCAAAAATGTATAAGGATTTGTAGAAAATCAAATGCTATGCATCTGGCGATGTCATCCATGTACATAATTTTTTAACTCATGAATCTCATGATTCATAAAGTTATACTTGAATGAAGTTTTGACTATTGTATTCTATATAATCAGCAAGAGCGCCCAAGACTTAAATTTTCTCCAAATTTTAAGTAAACCAACTTATAAGTGTCGTCGTCTTTGATAACCTTGTAAGTAGTACAATTTTTGGTAACTTTTCTTAAAATATCTGCTCGTAATATCAGTCATATTCATACATTGAATTATTGACATACATTAATTAAATTAAAAATATAGATTTGAAGAAAACCTTTACTAAGTTATTAAAATCTATAAGTTATAAATTGTTTTAAATTAATTAATATAGTTTGTTATATCTGTCTCTTTCTAAAATGGTATTTACGTATCTATGGAAAGAGTATGGCACTATCAGCAAATGACGTCACAAAAAATAGTCAACAACCTTGTATGAAAGAAAAAAAGTGTTTCCTAAAATAATCTAAAAATAGTCTTAGGAACGGCCGAGCGTTCTTTCCTTGATATCAACATGAATATTGGAAGATAAATGGTTTCAGAACTAATCTACTAACTAATGTTAATTATAGGTTAAGTATTTTTTATTTTATTTGTTTTAGCGAACTTAACAGCTTTCTACTTAAAACTACACATATATCATAAATATATACAGCCAATTATAAAATTCGACATATTACAATTATTATTTTTTAAACCGAGGATAGAAATAAAAATATGGAAGAAAAAAGCATAACACTATGCAAATTAAAAGAATCCCAGTGGAAATTGTCTGTCGCGTTGTTTGTCTGTGAGGTTAAGTGTAAGTGAGTGTATGTGAGTGTAGTGTGAATGTTAGTGGAGTGTGGTATAGGTTCTGTAATCAGGAGATATGAGGATTAGAGGTTAGTGGCTGCTATGGCCGTCTAGTAGCGCTTGGGAAACACGCTTTATAAACTGAGTGCGTGTGAGAAAGAAGACGTCCGCGTCACCGAATCTCTAAGGTATAGGTTAAGTATGGTCTCCAAGACCAAACCCAGATTCTTGCTCGTCACTAAACAGCTAGCGACACAAACACCGGTATTACGGGCGTGGCTTGCTGTAAACTAGTGCGGGCACCTGTTCGATTAAAAGCTCTATTAAAATACGCCAGTGAAAGGAAATTGTTTATTATAATGTGGTAATGAACCGGCTGAATGGAAGCAGTAAATAAAATCGACTGATTTAGATGCTGTGGATAAATCAAAGTTTTACATTTAGAAATTCCACGACCGATTCTTTAATTGCATCATACCAACATAAATTAAATTACTTACTTGGTTGCCTTCGCCAGCTGTATGAACCGTGATTGCTTATACTTTGACTTAGCGCAAGCCACCGAAAGGCAAGACAGCAGGTTCAAATCCTTTCATTTAAGTAATTTTTGCTAACGAATAGTTTTATTTGCAATATCGAAATCCTTTTATTAGTTTTCTAATTCTTAGTCTAAGTTTAGTTTTAGTAGTATTATAGATTTATCAATAACAATTTTATTAGATAGGTATGTAGAAATTTCTCAAAGCTTGCCTACCTATCAAAGATTTTGGTTTGATTTTCGCTTTCACAATTATCTTCTCTATTTGTAAACGCATTATGAAACCAATAGTTAAATTATGATAGCTTTACGATTCAGTCCACTAGATTTATTCCATTCTGTTAGATAACCGGTACCCTGGGGCTGTCTGCGTCTAGATAATGAAAAAAAAAACTTGGTCGAACCAGTTTGAGCTGTCAAGTAATATCGTCAGAACCCAGTGGTTTATCGAGCTGTCACCTGTACATCGATAAATAATTTTATTTGCTTTTAACGAATAGACGCGACGTATTCATAGATTGACGAAGGCGCTACGTTCTGTGATGATTTATGGACTAATAATCAGAGTTGCTATAATGCAGTATTACGATTATATCAGATGATCTTTCTAATACAAAAGTTATGTAAGGGATGGTGGCGGTGGAAGACAAACAATTGCGATAATTTATCAATTGTTTATACTCGTATGAGGAGCTCGTAATCTAGTTGCGAGCACGGTCCGAAAGGGATCGTGCAGGTTAAGCGCGGTACTAGGATGGGTGACCGCTAGTGGCATATTTCATCTGAGCTCCTCCGTGCCTCGGAAAGCACGTTAAGCAGTCGGTCCCGGTTGTTGTCGTTCGACAGCAGTCAGAAGCCTACGGGCGGCCTGAACAACTCTGACAAATAGGTTGGCCACTAACCATACGATAAGCAAGCAAGCAACTCGTATGTCCATGTTGAAATCAAAATAATGTATTTTTGTACTTTCGTACGAGTCATTCAAAGGAATTACAATTACCTATTATGGTGATGGTGCGGGTAGAAATGTGAATATAAGTTGCTTCGAAATATAATCATGATGACATCATCATTTTAAAAATTTATAACAAAAACGATAACAATCTTTCCAGTTGAGACAGATTCTCTGCTAAGACAGCTTAAATACCGTTTAGATAAACTTAGTTTAATTTTAATCAATGATCAAATTGCTAATAGGCACTTTACCCGACCTGTGTAACTCTATCGGCTCCTATCGATATGGTAATGAGTTCTAGAACACAGGGTGCAGGGGGAAAATTATTAAGAGCATTACTTTTAATGGAACACGACTAGCTTCTAAAACAAAACGCTCGTTTAGGGGCCATTAACATAAACACGTATACTAAATGCTTCACTCATACTGACTTGGCAAGTGCAGCCAGCGGCGCGGAAGTGACATGACTGCCTTAGAAAGGGGACGCGAGGTAATGAAATGTCAGCACTAGTCAGCAGTAGATATGTATTTAGAGACAGACGTTATAGAAATATGCATGGTACGCTCGCAGTTATGTTCCTTACAGCGCTAGCAAAGTGACGTCAGATTTGACATGACTATTATTGTAATTGTAGTGAGACAAAAAATGTTACTCAGGCGAAATGATAGAGTCCGTGGCTCCAGCGAGACAATGAACGAATGAAAATACTTGATTGCACGAAACTTATGGTGTTATTAGACCGGCGCGATCGACATAGATCGGTGGGATTGATCAACATTGATTATAGACCGTTCAACGTCGATCTGCCATCGATTGAGCATTGATCCGACGTCGATTGTGCCATTGATGGATGAAAATATTCGTCTTTAGTTGATTGATTGCAACATCTAGCACAAGGTTGATCAATTGTCGTTCGACGTGTTTTACAAGGCGCAATATTTGATCAACCTTAGCTTTTACACCTAGGCGGCCGACGTTCATTAAGGCATCGATGCGATGCGATCTAATAGTACAATGCGCACAAAGCTATTCTACATAGTATCTAGACGGTATTGCTAGTAAGAGCAATCTCTTCCAGATAATATTGTCAATATTTATTAGTCACCACCTAAAAGTTCGTAGTGCCAGTGTCCTACGACAGAATGTCAAATTGTTTGTAATCCTCGCACCTTTACACATTATGTCACGCAGCGTGTATGGTTCTGTATTGCATGCCGCATCAGTTTGAGGGAAGCTGAACGTCGCACTCGCCGGTAATTTAATGAAATCGCTGCAACCGTATATCGAGAGTAGACCACGCCTAGGGGGGCGGCGATACTGACGTAGGCCTTACTACCATTTAGGATACGATACATACATTTGCATACAAATCTCATAATTAGTTTCTCAATCCGTATTTGCATTTATTCATGTGGTTATGTTTAATTAATAGTAAATAATTATCTGTGCTTTCAAACTGTATAGGTAAGTTACTTAAATTCCGGCCTTAATATAGAAAATGATAATACATACCTATAGCAAGTTTTAATGATAAAAAAATTCATAATTTAAGTCTCATCATCTGAATGCCATATCTGTCGCAGAACCGACAACCGTTGGGTGAGACGAGTTTTAGAGTGGAGACCGCGTACAAGAAAGCGTAGTGTGGAACGCCCTCCTGCCCGGTGGACGGACGACCTGAAGAAGGTTGCTGGCGATGGTTGGATGAGAAAGGCGGAGGACCGAGTAATGGCGCGCTCTGGGAGAGGCCTATGTCCAGCAGTGGACAGACACAGACTGATAGATAGATAGATAGAAATTTCATCATCAAAAAAAAAACTTTCCATCTAGCTAGACCAGCAACGTTTTTCGACGACTTTGCACATGTCAGTATAATTAGTTCAAGAGAACTCGTATAATTATTTATAACAAAAAGCGTGTATTCATCTTCAATGCTCAAAATTGTATCTAGTCCGCCGTGAAACGATCAAAAACCGCAGCGGTTATATTGTGCTCGAACTCTTTCATTTAAAACTTTTTATCCCTCACCACATCTTTGGAAGCTCCACTGAAACCGCTAATAGGCGATGCGGTTCGAAAAACTTCGCTATTTCCATGTTCAAAATACTTTAGCGTTCCATTCCCTTTTATCTTTGCTCTGTGGTTGCTCTTTTACATTTATGATGTCAAATTCTTTGTTACTTGATGATAAGCTTATAATGTATTCTTTGTATTTTAATTTTAGCACGGTTTTAGAGCAAACGTAATGCTTCTCTACTCTTGCATCAATTTTTCTTCAGATCAGTCTGCGTAGCATACTTATATTGTAGATTTCATTATTTGAAATGATAAACATTATACATTTCTGTATAATGTACAATCATTATACATGGAGCATCGGTGGCCTTGTGGCTAGGACTCTCTTGCGGGAGGTCCGGGTTCGAAACCATACAATGCCATGAATGCCATGTACCAATGAGTTTTACGAATTTTTTCGATTTGCTTTAATTTACCGACTGCTCTAACGGTGAAGGAAAACATCGTGAGGTGACCTGCATGTCTGAGGAAATGAAAAGTTTCCGAAGGTATGTGAATCCACCAATCAGTATTGAGCCCGCTCGGTGGATCATGGCCCATTGTTACAGGCCTCCCTTTGCACAAGGGGGTCCTTGTGCAAAGGGAGGCCTGTAACAGTGGGGACATTAATAGGCTGCTGCTGATGATGATGATACATTTCTGTAGCTCGATGAGTACCTAATAAGTCTCCAATTATTTTTTTTAAATAATTTAGGCAATTTGTTGTATCAATTCACTTAATACTTGTGCCTTTTTTGCTATTCCATACCGATAACACTTTTGCAATGTGAATTTCTGGCACTGAATTTCACTGTATGGCAATTGGCATACCTAAATTGTATTACACTATTTTTTTACACTATTTCCTTTTCTATCTCATGTTTGTTATTTTATATTTGTGCAATAAAGTGTATTTTACTTTACTTTTACTTTACTATATCCACAGAAACTACTAGAAGACTACGGACTAGAAGCGCACTCTCCTGAATTTCAAAATCTTTGCATATACTTACCTACCAAATCCAGGGGCTGAAGACCACCACAAGTTCTAACACGGTGGTTTATTATCATAGTTTCTGTTCAGTTTACCATCAATCAATACTATCTTCGCTGGTAAGGTAATGAATTAAACATAGATCAACAACAAATGATTAAGCCGTTGAAATAGACCACTGTGTGGGGTCTGGAATACCTTTCTCTGATAATAGTTGAGCTATTTGTTTAAAAGCACAGCATCCGTTCGATTTGCATAAAATAGATAACGGAATACTCCCGTTCCCAGCTTCGTATTCATGCGACTGTCGACGTTTCTTTGCTTGTTTCTTTTCCAATAATATCATTACCGTTCGGGATGTTTCGTCGTGAAAATATTACCAAAACTAATAACAGTACTTGTACTTGTACATTGGCGGCCTGAACAACTCTAAAAAAAATTAATTCTATTTGCAGAGCAGACAAGCAAACGGGCCACCTGATGATATGTGGTCACCGTCGCCCATAGACATCTCACCTAACTGTGTTATTATTAGAGGGTTTTGGATGCGCTGATAACCTTGAGGACTTAGAGAAGGAGTGTCTCATGTGCCCTTAATTACGCTGGCTCTTTTACCCTTCAAACCGAAACACAGCAATGCAAATTTGAAATAGGTACCAAAACTAACACCTGGGTTAGTAACGGGTGGTACTAACCCAGGCGATCCTAATCCTACACATTATATAACAATAATAATATAATAATAAATTATTTATTTCAGGTAAATATCCATACAAAAAGAGAATACAATAATAATAATAAATGAATCAATGAATATCATAAACTATTATACTTTGTCTAAATAAAACAATTAAAATAAATGTAAATTAGCATTAGGATCTACCACCAAAATTAGCCACTAACCTAGACCTACTGAATGTTATAAAAGTTTTGGGGGTTTTTTATTTTCATATTTTTAATAACCTAAGTTTTTAACTGAAATAGCTGGTTTATTAAACTAATAAGTATCTAACAACAACAGACAAGAAGCAGAACGAATATTGTAAAAGTTTTCAGAGTTTTTCGTTTATTATCCTCAATATTTTTAATACTTACCCTACTAAAACAATAATGTACAAGTAGATCGAGATTTTTAAAAGCTGGTGTATTTATAACAAACAATAATAAAAATTAATGTTAATATTCGTAAAGGCACGATCCTTTATCAAAACAATTAATCAATTAGTACCCCACTGAGCTAAGGTTAATGGTAATGATAATGAATGATGAAAGGAAGGAAATGATACAACACATCATTAATATCATTAAATACATCGGTGGGTACAGTCAACCACAAGCCATAGTATACCATCTGTAGAAAACCTTCGATAAAATCTTAACCTTATGCCTGCGTATTATGATACATTTCAGATTCTCAAATTTTGTCGTTTTGGGTAGCGTAACCTGTGGTTGACTGTACAATGCAAAGGGCTAATAAATATACTTACTTAACGTTACGAACGTTGTCTATACGTACCTACTAATACATATTCGTATCAAGAAGAGATTTTTTTTCTTTCTATGATCTATGAAATCTGTCTCATTTGTAACTATACAGTGCAAGGAAAAATTCACCATTTTCATGAACAACAGACGAAAAAAAAATTAAGTTATTCGGGCTAAAATTTGGTCTTCAAATTCGTTTGAATGGTGTTCTTGAAGGACCAATATATTAAAAGACCAAAAATATATGAAATTGATATTAGTTATGTCCATTCAGTACCATACCAGATACAGAACCTGTTTTTTTTTAACTTAAGAGTAATGATGGACGAGACTCAGAACATACAAATTAATGTGCGATTGAAGCGTAGACATGTACTGCGTTGCATACTATTTGTATGATTTACGATGACTATATAGTACCTATTATATTCACCTGTGGAGATAAGTTCATATGTAAAGAATAGTATGCCTCTTATATTCATTGTTGGTTATTAAAATGTTGTATCATTTCGTACAACTGATCGATAAGAGACTTTGATCTGGAATTTCAGTAATACTTATTTGTTTCCAATGTTTCATATTTATTATTTTTGCAAGTATTGTTATAGTAACTCGACTTTCCTTTGTTTCATATTTTTTGGCACAAAAGTAAGCATAAAAAAATATATAAAGGTCAGCATCTAAAGGATCAAATACTTGTTAACACCATTAAGCAAATTAGATACTTTAGTAGAATGCTCACAAACCAACCAAACGTTTATTGTAATAGGAGATGATACGTGAGAGGTTAAATGAAACTATTAAAATAGTATCTATATCGTATTCGATACTAAATTAACATATTCCATAAAACATCTCTTTTCGCTTATAAATTAGTGACATGATGGTGTTCCGTTTCCAGTTACCTACCAATTTATATCCAATTATTTTCTTTTATGAGACTATAAATTTTTAATATTAATAGGTGTGAAAATTGTATATAATGTCCGCTAAACGTTATATTAGTGAGTAATTTTTATATAATGTTCCATTAAGAGGTCTTTCACACAATTTAGCTTCAAGGAGTGTCGATTATGTTTCGAGAAACAGAATATAATATAATTTGCGGTGATCATTCTATTGATTCCGAATAAAGGCAGATTCTTGCCTTTTGATGTCTCTTGATGTATTGACTTACTCAACAATCTTTTGTCTTTGGTGATATTACCCTATACTACCTATCTGGTCCTACCTGGCTAAAGATCACCCTTTATGTCATCATCACCATCAGCCTATTAATGTCCCCACTGTTGGGGCACAGACCTCCCCTCGCACAAGGGGGTCCGTGCCATGATCCACGAAACGGGCCCAGTGCTGATTGGTGGATTTCACACGCCTTCGGAAACTTTTAAATTTCCTCAGACATGCAGGATTCCCCTCACGATGTTTTCCTTCGCCGTTAGAGCAGTCGGTAAATACACGTAAGTCTTCGAAAACATCCGAAAAACTCATAGGTATATGGCATTGCATGGTTTCGAACGTCCCGCGTGGGAGCCCGGCGTCCTAGCCACCGACGCTATATAATACTCATATAATACTAACTAATAGAATAAAGACTGACTAATCTTAGACTAGACTTAGTATTTACAGAGATCTTTCTCGAAGATTCCTTCTGGAATCGTTTTCCTTTTGAATCGTTTGATCCCGTCAGTGAATACAAGGGGCAAACCTTTCTTAACATGGTAGTTCCAGTTTCGACCTGATCCTTATTCACCATCAGGTGATGCTAAAGTCAAAGACGGGTTTAGTCTTGAATAAAAAAAGGTGACCACAAGCGCGTTGAATACGAAATAAAAACGCAAATTGCACAACAATTTACTAAGAGTACTTATGGAAAAGTGGCTTTAATGAAAACGTGCCAATGCGGCGTAGTGGTGCCAGGTCAGTCGACGCGAGACCGCATCAGAGTAGCAATTACGGCATAAATTAAGGGTAAGGGCACTTCCATGGACACTGTCGTCAATTACTGAACACTATGAAGTGCTATAAGCAACATCAAGACAGCAATATAAATGTAAGTACCTAATGGGAGCGTAAAATTGTTAAAGTAACGTAAATATTGTTGGTTTATGTCAGAAATTGGTAAAAGGGTGATACCATCCGAGGCTGACTGCACAGAGTTAGATCACCCTCATTAACTACCGGCTAAATTGAATAAAATTTAGTTAAATCTTTATCCTTTTCATCACGTTCGAATCATTTTTTTCAAATTAATACACACTAAAGCTAAAATTACAAAATACCTAACTATTTTACACGTAAAATACCTAGCCCAGGTCGCTCCCTGCAGGGAGTGTCCCGAGGAGGCTGGCGGTGTTGCCCCGCTGTTTGGCGAGGCTTATACGCTGAGCAAAGTAGAGGCCAGCCTTCTGGTCCCGGGATGTCTCTACTTTTTTCAAATTGCAAAAAATCTTACACAAAAAAGTTGTGCAGATACTGTTAAGTTATTGAATAACCGATTGTACTGTATTTAATAACAGCCTGTAAATAGGTATATTAAAATCTAAAAACAATATACACGTCCCAAACTTTCATAATGGTTGATCACTTCACCGTGTTCATTATAATTAGAAATTGTTTTACATTGTCCGCATTGCAAGACAAAGCAGCAAATTGCAGGCCCCTTCTCATTTGTTTCCATTCATTTGTAATCAAGACCATGATTTGCGGAATTTATTCAGAGACTAACGCCTAAGTGACCGTGAACGGAAGTCACCACTAAGTGACCACAGGTTGAATAACTACAGCTAGTCCATTTTATGGGGATAATGAATCATCAATCAAGAAAATTCAACATTTGTGGTTAGTTTGAAACAGAAATCTATTGAATTTTATTGATCAATCCAGAGATCACTTGTGGTATGAAGCAGAAATAAATTGTTTTTAATGTTTCTAGCATGGTTGATTGATACCTATGGATGAGATTTTTTATGACAGAATTAATACTAGAGAGACATCTTCCCATTTTTGGAGCGGACAATATAAAAAAGATGGATACGAAAAATAAAGCTTGAAATGGGGAATGGCAATACTTTTTTTATTGATTTGGTTTGTTTTTAACCCCCGATCAATAGAGTGGTGTCATTTATAAGTTTAACGCGTCATGTCTCTCTGCTTTTGGGTTCATAGCTCAAAAACCGACGATCCAATTTTTATGTAAGTATGGTTTTTCCATTGATATAATTCCCAGTATTATTAATGATTTCGTACCCATCTTTAGTTATGATGTAGGTGTCTACATCATAACTAATTGTACCTGCTTACATATTATTAGTATTTCATTATGAGTGCTTGTATTAGCACAGCGACTGGACCCACTGCAGTTTCACTATACTGCGTCAAGATCCTTAGACATTTATTACCATAATATTTACTACTCCACATTGTGTAGGACCACGAACCATTAGTGGAGGACAGTACAGTCGACCACAGGTCAAGCTACCCAAAACGTCAAAACTTGAGAATCTGAAATGTATCATATTGCACAGGCATAAGGTTGAGATTTAATCGAAGTTTTTTGACATATGGTATACTATAGCTAGTGGTTGTCTCTACCAATACATTACCATCATGACTTCAAATGGAATTTACTATCACTGAAGCTATAAGGTAAACAAACAATTTGTTGAACTCTTGATTTTTAATAATAATATTATTAAAAATTTATTAAATTTATAATTATTTACGTATCATTATAATATTAAACACACGCACACACAAACACACACACACACACACACACACACACACACACACACACAATATTAAGCACTTTAAATAGTAGAAGCAAATTAAAGCAAAGAAATAAATATTCTCACGCTACGCAAGTGTAACTATCGTTTGTGATCAAGGAAATGAGCCAATTACTTAGGTAATGTAACATATTGTTACATATTTTTAAGTATAACTGTTTTTAGTAGATAATCACTATTGTATAATGAATTTTAAAATTTTAAAGTGATCCTCAAGTTGTCGTGGTAGGTGGCGGACAGGCGATGGGTGGACGTTAGCTTGCTTTGGCTATGGCTTTCACAAAAGTTTATGTCAAAAACTTCTGAATCTAATCAAAGCTTAGCGCAAACTGGCAAAGACACATTAATATTACAGCGTGAGGTGAGGACATGACAATACTTACTCAAATCAAATAGTAATTAATACCTACCTGTAGTTTATTAGTTTATTTAGTGAGCACATACTATAAAGCAATACTTAGATTGTCGCAGTTGTTAGTTGGTTAACTTTGTATAAGGACTGGCTGAAAATCAGCGCTGTGTGTTTACACGCAAGTGTTTCACTCAAGCATTAGCTGAGCCAGGTGCCTATTGCCAATAGTATTATGGAGTGAACTAAATATGTTATGGTTTCGAAAATATCACGTAATTTTTTTTAGCAATAAGACGGTGTAAAATGGCGTGAAAGTGAAATCAAATTAAAGTTGTAAATTTTTTATTCATTTTTATAAAGTATTTATTATTTAATTTTATCACAGTGAATTTAAGTAACGGTAATAATCTCAACTACTAGTCTTTGCTAGTCTTAAATAAAGATAATAGAATAAATTGTGTTCTTGTTTTTTTATTTTTTTTATAATCCAACGCGTTCATAATCAAAACACAAATTTTAAAAAATCTCACGTGAGATTAGGAGAGGGGGGGAGGGAGTTGAGGAAAATCTCACAAAATCTCACCAGGGTTACAAAATCCTAAAAAATGCCTCACGTAATTAATGGACGCCCCCTTAAAGCTTCTATTTTATGTTGTTTCACAGTCTCTGACTACTTATTTATATTAATAAACATCTAATACGAGTAGCTTGTCTTAAAAAACAAATAAGAAAGCTAAGAAAAGCTTCTAAAACACATACGTGAAGCATACAAGCAGAGAAAAAATATTGGTTGTGCACTCAAAAAACCATTAACCTTCGTTCAACGTGTTCTAGTTTACATATTCACATTGAGAGTTCGTAAAAGAAAACATCGACACAGTGGAAATATGAATAAATGATAAAAAATGTAAATCTTAAGTATGTAGCAACAAGCAATCGTTAGTAGGTTTCGTAGAAACATTAATTTTTGATTTGTGATATTAGGGTTTCTGAGTCGAAGAGGGTAGTTTCCAAGTATCAAATGTTAAATGCATTTCTAAAAATTAAGAAATAGTCATGGTCAAATGTGAAAACATAATTAAAATTAGTTGAAAAACAAAATAGCTACAGGCAATCAAAAATCAGAACTGTAGAAAGAAACGGCAATAAGTTTTATGACGTAACGGTTACAAGCAGGACTAGCGCCATACAAGCAGCTCCTGGCTGCAATGCAGTATGTAAAGGTAAATAAGTAAGTAAGGCAGTAAAATGCAGTAGGTCTCAGAATAAATAATAGTATTACGGCAAAGTTCGTATCTATTTTTTATCGTATCCACCTTACAATAATACAAAAATATTAGTTTGTAAAAAGTAATACAATGTATTTCTTTCTCCCTCTAAGATAAGTATACACGATAGATACTTCACGAAATATTTTTTGTTACACCTGGTCAAAAATTTACTCATATTTATGGACTGAAAACGAACTGTGCAGGAAATGCCACATTCCCGTATGTCTATTATAACGAATATGTACAATACAAACAAACTGTACTTACCTTCTGATCGAAATATTTTATATTTAGGTATATAGGTAGGTACGTGAAGATATTTTATGTATTTTGGCTGCTACTCGTAACAGCTTCAGTTATTTATTTTTTATTTTATTCTTTTTTCGCGTGTGTAATAAAAAGTATCGCGTATATCACGTGCAGTAAGACCACTGGCATTCCTCTTATATTGCGTAATAACACTCATAGCGACAATTTGGTCCTTTCCACACTAGCCTGAAGCACTTGAAATTATCTGATGAAGTTGCATTTGAAATTTGTGAGTGCGATCTTCTTTCTTCCAAGATGAAAGTGCCCATCACACAGACTCGCCCCTTGTCAATGTGTCATCTTGATATGCTGTGTTTCCGCCCACTTGATCATAGGCTTGGGGATTTGGCTTTACACAATCCATGGAGCAATTAAGTACGTAACCTTTCTGTCAACGAAATAAATTCAGATATTTATCTAGATTATGTTATGTAAGTAAGTAAATGTAAGTAGATTTATTCTATCACAGAAGTATTGGTAATAGGTAATTATGCCATAGCTAAATCCAAATAAATCTCATAACTATGGAACCGTAAATTATATAAGATATTATGTTTTAAATCAAAAACTTTTTAAACTGGACATGGATATATTTTTTTACTTAAATTTAAAAACAAAAAAGTCCATTAATAAAACATACTGCCAATTACAGATTCCCTATTTTAAAATAAAACTGATAGGGAGAAATAAGTTTTGGTGTGTGTGTGTGTGTGTGTGTATATATATGGATGTGTTTATTGGAAATGTGTTAGAGCGTGTTTGTGTAGAAGAGAGTGAAATAAACACTTTATGGCCATAAGAACACAAAAAAATACCTTCTCTACCTTGTCTAACATGATCTTACTTATACATGGTTCTTTGGTTATGCTCGACTTGTGCCCGTTCGTGCCTTCACAATGGCGAATAAAAAACCTTAAAACCTAATGAATAGATTCGTCGCTCATCGTCGCTTTAAAGGCGCGTTCGCCGTCGCTCGCGGGCATAATCCATTGAAATCAAATCACTGTGAACACTTGCTATGTAGATACCTATATAATTTTGTAATTTGTACGGCATTATCCGTTGTTTCAATTGTTCCTATTGATTTGGATGATATTGGTATTCGAACGGACAGCCAATTTTGTTACAGTTCCCGAAATAGGTACCTAATTGCCAAATGCATTGAGCTTTCATTGCTTGCATTGGTGAGGCTATTTGATATTAGACATTCCAGTCGACCCGTTCGACATAGAATCGTAAAACTAAATAAAGCTACTTATACCTACATCTGTAAACCAAAGAGATAGATAGATAGAAACACTTTATTGTACACCAATACAGGAAAAGTAAAAACTACAGGAATAGTAGCACGATATGTACAAAGGCGGCCTCTAAAATGCTATCTATTCCAGGCAGCCTCTAAAGTTAATTGGACATTAAAGAGATTAGCGACAGTGTAGTGTGAAGATATGAAAAAGGTTACTATTACTTAATACACAGTAAATTTAGTAAAATAAAAGTAATGAAAGTTATGTAGGTATACTAAAATAGTTACAGAGCAAAGAGCCTTCTTTAGTAGAAGAAGACATGTTTAGTTTAGTGAGGGTAGAATAGGCGACGACATATTAATCGTTCGAATGATTCTGAATGAACGAACAAACTAATCTTCTGAAATCTTAATTAAACTATCACAGCACATCTACCGACGACACGACGAAAGCCGTATATTAATTAAATTCAGGTCGTTTTACTTGATGCGGTATCTCATTGATGGATAGAGTTAGAAATCAAGTCATCCGTCACAAAACGCGAGTTACCGACATAGCTCATATGATTAGCAAGTTGAAGTGGCAATGGGCTGGCCATGTCTGTCGCAGAACCGACAACCGTTGGGGTAGACGAGTTCTAGAGTGGAGAACGCGGACAAGAAAGCACAGTGTGGGACGCCCCCCTGCCCGGTGGACTGACGACCTGAAGAAGGTTGCTGGCGATGATTGGATGAGGAAGGCGGAGGACCGAGTAATGTAGCGCGCCCTGGGAGAGGCCTATGTCCAGCAGTGGACAGATACGGGTTGATAGATAGATAGATAGATCGGTCGTTTTACTTGATGCGGTATCAAATCTTGATTAGGAATCCTCCATGCATACCACAAGATGCATAAAGAGATACCGACTTACAAAATCATTCATCCAGTTCATATTCGCTTATATACTTACCTTACATAAATAAAATACCGAGTACTTCTCCAATATTAATTAATTGATGAAAAATTGCACGGTATGAGTGTAAAATTTTATTGAAAAGATATACAAAAGGCATAAGTATTGTTCATTAATCGAAGCATAACAATGAAATTGAACGGCAATAACCCAACAATAAGGTATGTGAATCGGCACGCGCTTTCGGTATTTTTTTATTCGAAAGCGGACGTGTTCGACAAAAAAGCAATACAATGACTGCGATTCATCCGATATTGCTCTTTTGCCTCCGATTGTACCAATTTCGAAACATTTAATTTGAAGCATTATATGGAAGGAGACATAAAATTACTCTCTTTTGCAAACATTTTTGAAGGTTCTTCCAGTGTTCGTTGCTAATATAGGTACTGGTCTTCAGTTATTTTCATATACTATCCCTTTGTAAGCTACAATCTACAATTAAGTCAGACAACAACAGATCCGTTTCAAAGGCTTTGCGAAAGGTACCATTGATTATGGTTTATCTAGTAACCATCTTGCCCCGGTGCATCGTTCTCGAATCCCTGCAGCTGCGCAGGAGCCGCAGGCGAGAGGCGCGCGCGCAGCGATTTACGCGAGGTTGTTTATTTATGCACCGGCAACACACAGGCTCCAAGGGCGGGGTAAATCACGAAGCTCCTCTGGCTGACTGCCTTTAGCTGCCGTTTATGAGCCGTTGCCATTGATAATTATAAATATTATGTTATTAGTCATGTTCCTAAAAGTATAAAAAGACAGTTTCTTAGTGGTACAATTTGTCCATAAAATCGTACAATTTACTCCTCTAGCTAACTGCTACTATTTTTAAACGGAATCATACCGAATCCATAAAAATCTAGTATAGATACTCATACTCTTTATTTAAAATCATAGGAACACTATTGGAACACTTGATTACGTCATTTACTAATTACACATTTGTCTGTTTTCTGTATTGCTATGGTTTCGATCCGCTTCGTTTCAATATCGCTGCAGTACCTATGTTAAAAGCGGATTGTTAAAGAAACTGTTAATGATATCAGCGAATACAAATCGATAAAAAAACAAAGTTTTTATTCATGAGTTGTAAGAGTCATCCGCCTAAAGAACAATGGCGACTTTCCATACATTTTGAGGCCCAGTGCATTTATTCCAAAAAACATGTTCTACAAATTCTTCATTCCCAACTTTCTTCTACCCGTAAAAATTTACGACTTGTATGTACTACTTAGCATAAAATTATATTTAAAATGACACATATATCATTTATGAAGAGGTCTTCGTTTATATAGTTGGCGACACAGGGCCCTGTTATAGCTGGGCCCTGTGTTGCCATTATTATTTAGGCTTGATTAATAATTACTGTGAATGAAGATCCAATCAGAAAGTTCAAATTACTTACTGTAAGTAAATAAGCAAAGCAGATTCCATCTCCAAAGGTAATTAAATTGATATTGAAGAAAAGCAAAGCATAAGAAAGATGAACACGTATTATAAAAGAAAACAAAAGACAGGTTAAGTCTAAGGTAATATGTATTGTCCATCTTGCGTCTCATAATAGCGCTCCCCGCAACATAATCTCGTTACAATCCGTACCATCTGCTCCCTCATGCAATATAGTGATGAGCAGAACTGAGACCAAAACCCTCTAGTATCTTGTCTTGATGATGATCAAAACACAGAAGGAAATACGAGTAGGAATTGGTCTAAAATTGCATACCTTCTCAATACTCTGTCATATGACATATCCGAGACATTAGAACAAAGAAGTTTTTCTACTACTTGTTTATTAAGAAACCACAATCAATAACATAAAGAGGTTCATTCGTCATGGTCGTGTGAAAATAGTGTTTTAATTAAATATTAAATATCAGTGTTCGATTGGCTTATGTAAATTTTTCATTGTTTTATGGTACTACATACAAGAAGACTTTGGTATAAATGCACATTTCTCTGGCCAACGGTGGACATGGAGACGAGAAATCGACGATTTTAACACTCGAACGATCTTTTATGAAATTTAGCTACGCTTCGTTTCATAAACAGTTCTCGTGTTAAAATCGCTATCATTACGTGACCGTTGCATAAACTACTATTATCTTTAGTCCTTTCTCTATTATGCATTATAATTAATCCTTGTGACTAGAGCCAAAGGGATAACAATTTGAGCTAGCTAATGAAAAGCAAAATAAAACCTTTATCCTGCTATTAATAAAACTGTTTCTTTAAAAAAAGTTAGTACCTAAATCATAACATAACTGGGGTTACTGGTCAACGATTTTTAAGCTGTAAGTAAGTACCGTACTTATATACTTTAATTATTCTCAATAAATCATTCTTAAGATTAACGACCCATTCTTAGTACAGTATTTATGTAAAATAAATGGTGTACGTACATGTCCCTCTGACAATTACGTAAACACATTACACTTACCTCCAAAAACTTCACAAAGCTCAACAACCCAAAGCCGGGAATTGTAGAAGTAGGTAGTTAAGTTGCTGCCCTTCACTAGTGGACTCACGGAAGAAATCTCCGCGGGAAATAAATTACGACTACCATTACAGGACTAGTAATAGCACATCTTTGAGTTCCTTTTGCGTGTTTTCTTTTCTATTCCGTTAAATCAATTCGGTTAATTGAAAGTCGCTCAGCGTGCTATGGAAAGAGCTATGTTCGGAGTATCTCTGCTGGATCGAATCCGAAATGAGGAGATCCGGCATAGAACAAAAGTTATCGACATAGCTCATAAGATTAGCAAGCTGAAGTGGCAGTGGGCCGGTCACATCTGTCGCAGAACCGACAACCGCTGGGGTAGACGAGTTCTGGAGTGGGACCGCGTTTTGGTAAACGTAGTGTGGCAGCGACTGGATGAGAAGAGCCGAAGATCGGTCTCAATGGCCTTGGGAGAGGCCTATGTCCAGCAGTGGACTAGAGTAAGCTGCTGATGAATTCTGTGTGGGTTCAGTTCAAAGATTTTGAGCTCTACTAGGCGATCCCGATTTCTGTGTTTCCGTCTTTTATAATTTCTTCATAATTTCATTAACTTTCCAATACAATTAATTTCTAATCTCTACCTAGAAGTCTAATCGATACGAGCATCTCTTACAGAGTCGATAACTGGTATATAATTGATTACAAAATTTTTTCTGCCTTAGATTTATGATCAGCCAAAACCAGTACGAACCAATTAATATCGATATCACAACATCAAAGGCGGGAACAGTTAATGTCCAAAATGATCGATGTGGACGCGTGTAATATCACAAAACTAAATTAAGCCCGATGGTCAGTCGAATCCAGATTTCGGAAGTCGGTAACGATTCGATCTATCGATTCGTGCATCGTGTGGGTGGCTGAGATATCGATTTTTATTTAATAAGAGCACTCTATCTAATCGCCTAATGGTCCTAAGATTGATGGGTACATGGAGACAATAACGTTATTAATCCTCAAAGTCCCGGCCGTAGGAGCAACCCGACTCGAGTAAATGGAGCTTTCATGAAAGTTGGGCTTTTCACTTCCGCATCCATTTATAGATCAACAACTAAGAAATATTATCAAGACTACGTATGTTCGAGAGAAATTCGGCCCGCGAAAATTATGTTATTTTTTGTAAGCTGAGATGACAAATATTTTGAGGAATAGCTGAACGGTCATCCAACATTTTCTCTCCTAATTTCGATCTGCCCAAGAGAGTCTATTGATCACTATCTAAAATCTTTCTGAGCGCACCATGTTTATCGTCGGTATATGTGTGGGTAAACAAGTGACGACTGCAATTGACAATCAGATATGATCTATTTGTGTTATGTGTACTTACATAATTAATTACCCACACATATACCTACCGAAGATTCCCTTATCTGATTTAGTAGCATGACAAAAAATCATTGGGATTTCAACCTACATAATATAATGTAGATCCATCACATGGATTTTCAACAATAAAAGAATAGTGAATTCTATATTGGCACACCTGTCAGAGATAGACGGTTCATTGAAGTCAAACACGTACAAAGGTCGACAACAATTTTCGCATACTGAACATTGTTGGAAATTGAAAGGCTTGTCGCGTCATAAGAATATTCTCTCGCTTCCATGCAAAATTCAAACTTGTGGCTTCCAGTCAGAGATGAGTTTTGCATCAGATATTATTATAAGCGAATAGGACGGTACGCAAGAAGAATCCTAATAATGTAGTTACTCGTATATCGTGGCGTATGCTCAAATGCGTTGATGCCATCTTAACGTCACTGCTTAATCCTGGTCGTGAGGCTCTTCTCCTTTTATTAATTACTTGCCAGCATTGGATAAGATTTCAAATAAGTGTATGAAATTGATTCTATCATTTTCTGAAGCGGTATCTGGAGGAGATAAGATATTTAGACAGCTTTTCAGTTAGGGAGACACTGGTCACTATCCTATCCACGTGAATTATTTTGATTGAATTATTTTGATTGATTTAATCTATAGAGCTCTCTCTCTCTCTCTCTCTCTCTCTCTCTCTCTCTCTCTCACACACACACATACACACACACACTCACTATCCTTCTCTCTCTCTCTTTGTATAAGCATATATTCTATAATGTATAAAATGTCTCCCTAATTTGGAAACCTTCGCCCCTAATCTGAGTATAAAATGTCTCTTCATTGTTGTAAGTTATTACAACATTGTTAAAAATTCTGGAATATCGAATAACAGTAAAGAGAGTTAAGTTAAGACCACCATCATAAGCCAGTGGAGCGTTAAAGTAACTTAATCGCCTACGGAGGTTTCTCCAACGGACGCCGAGCTTGCTTCGCTAGTTTTATGGTGTTCCGCCTACGTGTACGTATTTTTAACCCCCGACCGATTGAGGGAGGGCGTGTTATAAGTTAGACACGTTTGTCTGTCTGTCTGTTTGTATGTTTGTCTGTGTCATCACAACTTTACAACGGATGATCCGATTTGGACCAGGTTTTTATTTATTTAATAGACAATTCTATCAAGAGTGTTCTTAGCTAGGTCTGATAAAAATTGGACCAGTGGTTTCCAAGATCTTGGAGTATCTTTGTTGTCAGATGGGTTCTCTGGAACGGTAACAGCAAGATGATTCGGATTTGTGCTCAATTGTTTAGGTTCATGGTGCGTCTCCGACATCTGAAACCTTGAGGATCTGATCATGACCAGGAAAAAATAAGTGAACTTCAATCTCACAATATGAAACTGGAAGAATTGGAAGATTATCAGCCCGCCGAAACTATAATAGTTAAATGGGGTCTTCTCGAACTAAAGTTGAAGGAAATCCTGAGACATTTCAAGGGGAAAAAAAATTAAAGATAGCGGTCAAATTAATAAATGAAAATGATGTGGAGCTAGGCATTTTACAATAGCCATGGCGAGGCCGAAGGCCGAGTTCCGCAGCCTTGGTGTTGCACATGTTTCTAGGCGATAACAATTTACCATTAGATGGCCCGTCGCTGACAGTCTATCTGAAGCTGAATTATAAAATAAATAAAAAATGAAGCTTTGTCTGTTACTTTGAACACACAATGAGTTAAAATATGCATTGTGTTGTGTCTGTCATGCATCAATTCAATACCCCAGGAAGATTCTCCTGTATAAGTAGACTACAATAAGAAAAAGTTAACATTTAAGATAAACACTTAACGAAACACTTATCTACTCGTACATGCAAAGTTTTGCTGAGGGATAACTTTAGCCAAACTTAGTTACGTCAGCCATACATCGTTACACTAAGCGAATCAAGTAATCCGAATACATGGAGGCACAACAGCCTTCGGTACTTTCCACATTAGCTTAACGTTCGCTACGAACAGGGTCTGACTTAGCCACGGCACAGGCTGATTAAATACGTAAGTCTAGCACACTTGGTATTTAGGGGTGCCAATGTAAAACACTTTTATTTGTAGTACTGATCTGATCTTATGATTGGGGGCTGGGAATAATCCCAGCGGCACATCGACCCTTGAGGAACTTTTGTGCCTACCAGATTTTTCACACTGATGTGCAGGTTTCCTCACGATGTTTTCCGTTAGAGTAGTCGGTAAATGTACGTAAGTCTTCGAAAACCGCGAATAACTCATTGATACATGGCACTGCATGGTTTCGAACTCGGACCTCACGCATGGGAGTCCGGTGTCCTAGTCACGACGCCACCGACGCTGTTATTTGTAGGCCATTTAAAAAAAAAAGAGAGTAAGCAAGCTAACGGGCCACCTGATGTTGGTCACCGTCACCCATAGATATCTCACCTCACTGTATTAATATTAGAGGGTTTTTGATGCGCTACTAACCTTGAGGACTAAGATGGATTGCCTCATGTGCCGGAAATTACGCTGGCTCTCTTACCGTTCAAACCGAAACACAGAAATACCATCATTTCTGCTTCACGGCAGAAATAGATAAGAGGGTGGTACCACCCCAGAAGATCCTTCACATTAGGATCTACCACTACAATCTTGGAGGCTCTAGATCCCTACTGACTGGTGGACCACCCGAAGAAACCCCCGATAGACGCGCGTGTCCTATGTTTATTGGTGCCTAAGGCGTGTTCAACCCTAAATGAGGACCTGGCTTCGTAATGGCAGCCTTGTCCCACTCGGCTATTACCTATATTACGGGCGCACCCTGACGGGCCAAACGTATTGTCTCGTGTAAAATTAACTCTGTAATAACTTCAATTTCAGGTTGGAATAACAGTAATCGTTTGTGCAAAATTGACTCTAAAACGGTTTTATAATTGGTCAACCGTATTCTGTGTTGTTATAGGCAAGGACGAGATATCTTATTGATTACTTTGATTATATCGATTCAGATACTTTTCAAGCTAGGTTTACTTTACATAGTGGATAAGTATTTACGTTTACGTTAATTTTAATGTTTATGTAAAAAATGAATATACTCGTAAATATTTGGCAATACATGTAATTCAATTCTATTTTATTCTATTCTTAACTTGTTGAGCTCTATCAACATCGTGTTTGATTATAATAACAGATTATTGCACACAATTTGCTTCACCTTTCTTATTATGAGCATTGGGTGAATTAAAAAGTATCATCAACGCTTAGCAACCGAAAGAAGCTAATAAAATTGCATACCTAAACCTCATTCTTAGCATTTATGATACCTTGTCATAGTAAAATCAAACGTTGTCTTATAACTTCTGATAAATATTTATACGGTTACCTAGTGTGTCACCCCTTTACAAGCGACATTACCAGCAAACCTTTTTCTGCGTCAATTCTTCGTATAGCCTCTATTACAGTGGAATAAAGTGTAAAAGGATAATTTGCAATTGAAACCACAATATTCGACACAGCAGGCTTCCGTCAAACGTCGTAAATGTTTACGATCGTACCACAAAACATGCTCATGAATCGATTATTTCGAGTTCGTTGGTAAGTACCTACACTAATAAAGTTTGGTTTTGCAAACACATCTCTTATGGCTATTTTCGGAACATTGTCCCCAATAAAATTAATTAAGAAGGCCGCGTTTGTATCGGTGAGGAACGCGATCAAAACACAAATTGCTTTTTACTTCAAATGTTTTATGGTGATTTTTATAGCTCCGTCAGTATTACCTGTGGTGTTTATTGCTTTTAGTGGTTTAGCCTTGTGGTGCTACATTCATCACTATTGTATTTTTTCAGTGGCTAGTGTATTTACCACACAAATTATTAACAACTGCTTCAAAATTTTGGTTTCTTGCCCGTGGTCCACCGTGCAGTTCATCTGTGTAATATATTATATAGGTATATAATTATTCTGCCCGTGTTCCATCTGAAAATAATAACTTCCTTAAAATTAAAATTACTTTTAAAGATAACACAATAATAATAAAAAAGGGTGTGTGTGTATATACAAACACACACTCTCCCTCTCTAACACAACCTTCTTACACGCCCACTCATCCCCTCTCTCTCTCTCTCACACACACACACTCACACACACACGTACACACACACACACGTACACACACACGTACACACACGTACACACACGTACACACACACGTACACACACACGTACACACACACGTACACACACACGTACACACACACGTACACACTCACACGTACAATATATTCCCACCACCCCTTATTATTGTTCTTTTTTCTTTCTCTCATATTTTGTCGGTTTTATATTTTCCCATGTTCTGTTACATGTTTATTTGCACTGGTCACAGAAGAGATCTGTCCTCCGAGATACAGGAACTTCCTAGTTCGGAGGTCAGCGTTTATTGTAAACTAACTTGTTCTTTACTAATTTTATTTAGTTTAATATAACATATGCTTAATTTCCTACTGGTGTATGGACTATGAATCCTTTGTAATCTTACCGCACAAATAAACTTATTCTTATTACAATTTCCCAAATTCAATGGAAATCTTCAGAGTTTCAGTGAAACCGAAATCCACTCGTTCCCTAAAATCGCTTGGTGTAACGCTGTAAGTCAAAATTGGCAATTTATCCGCACTATAGCTGTGTCCGGCCCGAACTTGAATCGCCTAGATAATGCCGCTCTGTCCGAAATAACTCAGCTAAATCGAGTTTAGCAACTATCGCCTCGAATCAACCACTATGAGTTTTTGTATTCTTTTATGTTCTGAACAAAATAGTTCTTCACAATCATTGGTAATGTTTATGTCTAATAGAGGTAATACTAACACCCAAATGGCTCCAAATAATAAAAACCACTTTTACTTATAAATATAATTAACTAAAGTTAGTTTCATAGTTTTCTTTAAAGTAAGAAGAAGGAAGAAATTTGCCCTCCATAGGCTCCAAAATGGGAGGCTCAATGTTATTTTGAGTCAGCCCTTATCAGATAATATGAAACACTTTTTGCTAAGTTGAATCTCAAAATGAGGACTGACTCTAATAATACTTGAGGTACCCTTCCCTTTTCTTAGTGACCCTAACGAGGCTGACATGGTCACCTTGTCGTGTACCAAAGCCTCTAAATTGAGATTTTTAAAAAAGTAATACATTTCAAAATTAAATATACATTTTAATTTTTCCATTATTAATTCCATTTTCCATTACTGTCCATTACTTCGTTTATTGTCCTTCTTAGTACCTACACTTATACCATAGTAAGTATTACAAATTTCATAAGCAGATAGATAGATAGATAGAAACACTTTATTGTACACAAAATCAGGAAAAGTAAAAACTAGAGGAATAATAGTACGATATGTACAAAGGCGGCCTTATCGCTTAAAGAGCTCTCTTCCAGGCAACCTCTGAAGTTAATTGTACATTATAGAGATTAGCGACAGCAGGTAGGTATTTTCTTTATCACTGGCGCTCTCTTTGCCAACTTTAATGAAAAGAAATTTATTTGCCAGAACTTAGTGAAAATTATAGGTGATTTAAAAAGCATAGGTATCATATGTTCCACCGACAACGGTATGCAAATCTTTTCTGCTATTTGTTAGTGTCGTTGAGATACTCTTTTATGGAGTAATAACATTTGTCTAGAAGCCACTTGGAAGTATTAGTTTTAAATTGGCTAGCAGGACCATTTTTAAGGCGACTAGGCAGATTATTATACACTAAAATTGCCATACAGAAGGAATTCTTTTTATACAAGTCTACTCTGGAACTTGACAAATAGAGACGGTTCTTGTATCTTGTAGACCTCTTTAACAAACTATCATTTGATCTCCCCGAGGTTTTGATTTATAGGTACAAATCGGAGCCCAACCCGACATCTGACCGGATAACAAGCCTCCTTTGAGATAACAAGCTCTCGCCTATCGCTCGTCACTCACCTTTTATCATACTGACGACCTCTCTATTATTTTACCTCAAGTTCTATCTTTTGATATTGTTAAGAAAGCTCAAGTAGAATTGATAGACAGAATATTGAGTTGGATGGGATCAAATGGTCTAAGAAAAAGTAAAGTAAAATACACTTTACTGCACAAATATTAAACAACAAACATGAGATAGAAAAGGAAATAGTGAAGTACAATTTAGGCGGCCTTATCGCTAAGAGCGATCTATTCCAGGCAACCTTCGGGCAGAGGAAATGATTTCGAGAAAGAGCTCGTAGTAGGTGTGCAAGGTTTATGGAAAACGTTATAAGAGAATTTTATTTACAACAATAACATATAAATACCAAGGTATTGGTGGGTACCAAGAAAAATGCGTGTTCATATAAAAAATACTTAAAAGTAGACAAAAAAATCTTGTTTATGCGTTTAGCACACTGCAACGATTTTGAAACAGAAACGGATAGAATTTATAGAAATCTAGAAAACCGAAAAACCGGTCTTTATTCTAGATTTCAAAGACTACCTTATGCCCTTGGATTAAAGAAAAAAGCGCGCGTTCTTTCCTTCATGCTTAAGAATGACGTATGTATATATAGGTGCCATAAGGTGCCATATAAACAGACATTATTTGAAACATTTCTTAGACTACGCTACGCCCATAGAGCAAAGTTAAATTAACTCTATTGACGAGGTACGAGTTAATTCTGCTGGTATCCATTATCAAAGAGTTCTTATAGAAACACGATCTACGTCAGCTAATCACCAATCAGGGCATACATGGCAAACCAAGTGGCTTTAGCTAGAGAATGCGCCCGCATATCGGCCGGGCTATGCATTAATATCGGTGGGAATCCACTACACGTGTTCTGGCTGCTCCCTCGTGTGAACAAGATGCAGGACGTCCAGGGCATTGTTTAGACACGAACACATTTCACATACAGCATTGTATACTTAGTTACACTGAGGCACATGTGGAAAGTGGTGATATGCAAACGAAGCATGACAACGATCTGTTAATACTCGTTGTATTCTGTCGGTGTATCGGGCGAAATTTTTTAACCCCCGACCGATCGAGGGAGGGCGTGTTATAAGTTTGACACGTTTGTCTGTTTGTGTGTTTGTCTGTGGCATTATAACTTGACAACGGATGATCCGATTTGGACCCGGTTGTTTTATTTAATAGATAATTTAGTCGAGTTGTTCTTAGCCATGTCAGATAAAAAATGGATCAGTGGTTCTAAGATCTTAAAGTATCTTGGGAGGTTGGAGTATGATGGAATCTCTGGAACGGTAACAGTTAGGTGGTTTGAGTTTGAGTTCAAATATTTATGACCATGGTGACCTTCCCACATTTGTAATCTCGAGGACCTGATGATGACCAGGAAAAAGTAAAGGGATCTTCACAATAGTACGTCGGGGGTTTCATACATTTTTAATCTAAAGTTATTCAATAGTGTTATGCACCGGTATTTATTTGAAATTAAGCTTCGCTTGCTTCGACATTAAGTTTTTGAAATTTCCCAAAGAAACAGTAGGTACTTTCCCATGGAACAAAAGTAGGAAATTTAATAAAAACTTTAGTAGGTACCTTAATATCAGCAGCTTATTTACATCCACAGTCTTTATTGTTGGGCACAGGACGACTCTGAACGATTGGGTATATAATACGATCATTCAAGAAGATGATCCAAAGATGTGCAGGGCGGCCTTAGTATAGATTGTTGGTTGACACATTGTCTTCTAGCTCCTTCAGCCGAAATCACCTACATCCATAATTCTAATCTTGAAAGCACTATATGCGTGGTATGCGTATAGCGTATTAAGTAAGAATAAGAAGACCTATTTGAACCTACAAACCCCAAAGTTACGTATAGAGGACGTAAATTATTCGGTCGGGCGTGGAGCTGCGGACAGAACCATTAATCTGCTGAATGGCCTTAGGACACACGGATGTGAAGTCAATTGGTTAAGTATCTACAGATACCAACTTCAAATATAAAATAAGATAGAATTAATCTACATTAAGACTTTAAAAAACTGTAAGCTGGTAAGAATAAGGTTGACATTTACTTGCATGGATATTGAAAAAAAGTCTTACATCATAAATCAGATACTTAATAAACTAGGTAAAATCACCATAAATGGTTGTAACAAAAGTTTAAAGTCACGATTTTCAAGGTCACATACAATACAGGATACACAAGTGGCGTTAGATTCACACGGAGGTTTATCAAAGTCAGTATAGGTGACAAAAGTTTGGAATATAGCAAAAAAGTTTAGTTCCTGTAAACATTTTGCGCTCTCAGTTGATAATTTTGCTCTATTTCGGATTAGATACGACTGTATAGGTAAATAATATCAAGGGAAAACAACATCAGTTTATAAAGGAAAGCATAGTAGAACATGCAGATTCGCTAATATTACGAAGCACCATTAGAGCTGCACCCAAACGTTTAGAGATAAGGTGTGCTGGCGAGGGCACGTGTTACCGCTTCCTAGAAGCGAGGCGCGAAGTCGTTACGATAAATAGCAACTGATAAATGGCACTAACTTCGCTCTAAAGCCGGTGTTGCCATATACATAAAATCGGTAATTATTTCTTGGAAACATTAAAATGGAAAATAGTGATGACGATAAAAGGATTTTTCAGAACTACGGTATTGTAGCAATCAAACCTGGAGAAGAAAAACTTACACTTAGAATTGACGTTGATAGTATTAATTAATCAATTACTAATACAAGTGACAAGATGTTAAGAGAAATAATTAGGGAAGTTGGTGATACAATAGATTTCATTGTCAGGAACTGTGAATACAAAAGATTTTGAAATTGGGCGGAGGTCACTATAGCAAATCAAACTACTGGTATATATAAAGTAGTAGTGGCTAGTTGTGAGAACCAAAAACTATGAAGGTATTTATTGCATACAATGTAAGAAATTAAAATATTTGAGTCATTTCCAGTATTTGACGTATTGTAACTTGTGTATGGTATGAGTACAAATACATCTGAAACAGGACTTTTACGAGGAAATAGCGTGACAGACCGAAACGAACGACTAGATTTGAGTGGTGGGTGTGCTTAAGGGTACTGTACTTAAACAGATTCATGTTTTACAATTTAGATTTGCTTCCTATGAACAAGAGCTGAGTGGTGAATAAACACAGTAAGCTGAGATAGGTTACCATAGCACAGATATATGATTACCATGAATATGAAGTATGGAAATTGAAATACCGACCTAACACATGACCTTAGACCGGGTTGACCACCAACGGCAGTCACTCAAGAAAACGACATCACGGTGGAGTGGCTAATAAAGGAATGTCGCAACATTACCAAGCGCGAGATTCAGGATGAACTGAAGATTGGATCACAGGCAGTTTCCACCATTATACATGACCATTTTAAATGTAGGAAGGTTGCATCGCGATGGATACCCCTCACAGTGATCCCTGGCACTCAGGGGATGCCTGAAAATCAGCGCCGCAGTGCTAAAAGCGCTACGGCAACAGACTGAGGCAGTCCCCTTTGTCCGGTGCTGCACACCACCTTCATCAAACTTAATTACTTTTGTTTATTTATTTTTATAATATATTTGTCTAATATTATTTTTATTTTCTGTACCTAGTTGTTTGTATGTGTGTGCTATTGGTAATAAATTCTTTCTTTCTTTCTTTAAATAATACCTATCATTAGCAAATAGCAGACTGTTCGTTTGAATATCCGGTTCTAGTTGGTGAGATAAAACCATTAGGAACGAAGCGGATGCACAAATAAAACAATCGTAACTTGACCAGATGGCGCCTCGTTGCAGAGAAATTTTAATTCCTTTTTCTACATACGAGACAATATATGTCTGTACATTACGATGTGAAATTGTTATTACATACTACATTCATGTGAAGTTCGTGTAAAATTAAACCTTATGCTATAATCAGTATAATGATTCTTACTTCTTCTTCTTCCAAGTCGTATTCCTCTTTGCTGAGGGTCGTGATCATTCTAAGGAATTAATCACATAGAACGACTCTCGTGGCAGATTTAATGGAGTGGTTTACCATTGCCTTCCCCTTACTTCTTACATACTTTGAAGCTTTGAAACTCGTCAGACTTTTGGCACATTATAAGTTATATATTATAAGTAAGTATATTACTTCTCAAACTCTATAAGCCATACTCCCATACCGTGAGTTGCAACAAACGTCCTTAGTGTTAAAGTTTCCTGTCCTTTCCATCTAGAGCTAAGGCGTAGAAAGACATAGCATGTGTTTATTGAAGACTATACTGTTATTAGAGGGTTTTCGATGCACTTCTAACCTTGAGAATTTGCCTCATGTGACGCTGGCTCTCTTACCATCAAACCGAAACACAGCATTGACAGCATTGCTGTTTTAAGGGAGTAATTGGTAAGTGCTACCACCCCAGGATGACTCTGCACAGAGTAATGCTTTCAAAAATGTATTAACAATTAATATTATTGTAAACAATCTTAGTTATAGAATTTAAGTCACTGTAGTAAGTTATATTATATATATTTTATCCATGACGTCCTTCAAATAATGAGGCGCCAGATGGTAAGATTTGCGTCTAAGCCAAATATTATTTGATAATAAATTGTAATGTGTTTCTTGAAAACACTTCACCAACAGCTGCGTACCAGTCTCCAGGATATCTCTTCATTAGAATCTGTCCTATATTTTTAACCGACAATAAAAAAGGACAGGTTCCCAATTCGACGAGTAGGTAGGATTATGTAGATTTGTCTAAAAAATTATCGGTAACTAGAGGGTCGATTTTGATGGAATTTATTGAGTTTGGCTTAGTATTGTTTAAATATCAGTGAAAACGTTTAAATTTTTCAGTTTCTGATTTATTATTAAAAAAAAGTTAGGCAGGGTTAGAATTAGCTTTGGCCATTTTAGTGGTAGATCCTAATGTGAAGGATCGCCTGGGTTGGTACCACCCTCTTCCCTATTTCTGCCGTAAAGCAGAAATGCTTGCATCTCTGTGTTTCGGTTTGAAAGGTAAGAGAGCCAGCGTAATTTCCGGCACATGTGGCAATCCATCTTAGTCCTCAAGGTTAGCAGCGCATCAAAAACCCTCTAATTACAGTGAGGTGATATGTCTTGGGCGACGGTGACTAGTTAATATCAGGTTGCCCGTTTGCTCGTCTGCTCTATTTATTTAATAATAATAAATTTAAAAAAACATAGCAAACATGAAGGTAGGACCGCCCGCCCCTACAATTTGTTCATCCATGATAGCAAAGGTCTTTCTTGTGAGTCTCCTGTCACCTCATTCCCTTATGACGACACCTTGGGACATCCAGCACCCTTGAATACCTATAATAGTCTCGTGATCCTATATAAAGTCTCCTTTCTGTACATTTTATCTTAAACTTTATGTAACTGTCCTTTTTAAGTGAACACCTGCTTTAAGTACACTATAACTACAGGGTTTCATTACAGCGAATAGCCCTCAAACATGCCTTTCTATCGCCATCGCTACCAAAAGGTCTGCGACCGATACCGGTACGGCAGTTGTGCCTGCTCCAGCTTGTTTGTGGAATTTCGCTTATCAGTTAGCATAGATCGACGGGAACGCGGAAACTTGAACAACGCTATCTATTCAGAACGGATTGTGGTCTTTATTTGTGCACAGTGATAAACAGAAACTCTAATCGGCTCCGACATTATAATTATTGTTTATAGTAGATACTAAACAGAGTTAAGCTATCATTTCATTATCATATATATCATACACAAAAAAAGTGTGTTAGAGCTATCTGTGGAAAGGGGCCATTAGAAACGTGCCGCCCTTTGTTCAGGAAATTAAAAGTACTAACACTAACAGGACTATACATTCTAGAAATATGTAACTTTGTAAAATCACACCCCGAGCTTTTTAAAAAACCGGTTCATAATTCGCGATTACGTGAGAGAGACCTGACACGTTTATTAATGCCAAAATGTCGGACGACACTGTATGAAAAAAACTGCTTCATTATGTCTGTAAGGATTTACAACCACATACCAGCAGATATCAGACAGTTGCCCTCGAAAGGTCTAAATACAAAACTTAAAGCATGGCTAATAGAAAAATGTTTTTATTCAATAAAGGAATTTTTTGATAGTAATTATTAAATTCGACATCCTTATGGCTAGTTGGAGGACTTAATTTTTATTCTATTATTGCGATTTTTAATCTATTATTATTTTCCATGTCGTAAAAATTTTTTGCATGCCAAAACAATGGCGAAACATGTGTGATCTATTATAACAATACTACCATCTTATATGTACCGTGTTTCGTGCGAATAAAATAAATTTCATTTCATTTCATTTCATATATCCATGAAGCAACGAAAGGGAGGGAGTTGTTTTTTTTCATCCAGGATCATATATTCGACAGCCCTGAAGTATTGAGCGAAGAATAGAGTCGAATTCTGTCGAATTTATTTACCATAAACTGACACCAGTCTACACGTCGGACTTTCTGCTCTTCTGTTAAAGAAAGAATTTATTTCTAATACACACATACAAACAATTAGGTACAGATCACTCAATAAATGATTTCGACTATAACAGACGGCCTCAGTCATAAATTCCGCCCCGTGTCGACCCCGGTGCAAAGGTCCCCATGACTCTCGCGGCATTGCCACGCTGAATCGCCACGGCCAACCTCTGCACCAAGAACGACCCGGAGCGGGGGTCACAGCCTCTCTCTCTCAGGCGACGGCCGACCTCCCTGACAAAATCCTTTGCCTCCGCCCCCCAACAACCTGTCGTTTCAAATAAATAGTTAATTCATTAAAAATACTATTTTAAAATTAGGTACAGAAGATAAAAATAACATTAAACAAATATATTACAAAAATAAATAAGCAAAAGTAATTAAGTTTGATGAAGGTGGTGTGCAGCACCGGAAAAGGGGCACTGCCTCAGTCTGTTGCCGTAGCGCTTTTAGCACTGCGGCGCTGATTTTCAGGCATCCCCTGAGTGCCAGGGATCACTGTGAGGGGTATCCATTGCGATGCAACCTTCCTACATTTAAAATGGTCATGTATAATGGTGGAAACTGCCCGTGATCGAATGTTTAGTTCATCCTGAATGGTAATGTTGCGACATTCCTTTATTAGTCACTCCACCCTGATGACGTTTTCTTGAGTGACTGTCGTTGGTGGTCGCCCCGGTCTAAGGTCATATTTTAGGTCGCTCCGACCACGCTTAAACTCACGAAACCAATAGGTGATGGTGGCAAGTGATGGAGCCAATTCCCCAAAAGGACTGATTAAATTATCAGGTGAGATTGAGGGCAAACACGGGTTTAGGCACCTAAACTATATAAACATAAGTAGGTATATGTATATTAGTTTTCATGTATAGGTAACATCTCTTAATTTATAAAGTAGGTATACGAAAGGTAATTACTATGGTATAATTTTCACATTGTTCAAAATAGAAGGCAACAACTTCCGTTATCGATTAAAACAATGGCGACGAAGAAAAGAAATGTAACACATTCCTCACGATATGGCATGAATTCGCGCGTACAATAAGTACAAGTAAGATGCAAGCCTCACTCACACAATAAACTTTATAAGCCTTTAAGTACAGTTCAAAATTCGATAGTCGCGTCACGCGTGGCCCGTCCGTGTCGCTTCTCCACCCGTCGTCTCTTTGGTGTCGTCCGAGGTTAAGTAAGTAAGTACCTATGTTGCTGTTTAGGATGTAGTATACTAATTGAAACCACATGTGTAATGTTTTTCAAAGTCGGCTAGAAATTAGGTCAAACCTATGGTAAATAGGCACTTAATATAAGATACCATATTTGTATAATTTGAATTAAATACATAAAGTAGGTACCCAAAAGTATGTATATCATGTCAAAGACTCCAATTTCGTCAAGAGTTACAATTTTCCAGCCAGTGGGTTATTGACCACCATTTATGACAGTTCCAGTGCAGACGATTTTCGCTACATAAAAAAAAAGGATCTCACAGACAAGAATGGCCGCGCGACCATAGATGCCTTAGGCCGCAGCCGCGACCGATCCTTTTAAAAATAATTATACTTGTTTGCACAAATAATAGCTAGTTTGTATTTGAATGGAAGGTTTCATTTGGAGCATTCAATGATCACCGCCGTAGTACTCGTACAATGTCTCTACTTTCTATTACACATATTTTGGACGGTTATTAAGTAACCGATTATTGTTTTAGTAATAAATAATATCAGATATTTAATTCTTGAAATATAAGTATAAAAATACGCCCACACGTAAATAATACGTTCACAAGAAAACGTTTAACAGTATTAAGGCCATCGCACATTGTAGCGACTCGACGCGAACCCGACACGAACTCAACTCAGAGCAAAGCATTGAAATGTGAGCTTTATATCGTATTCCATACAGTAGGTTTTCAAAATTCAAGTGGAGTAGTTGTCGACGAGTGGCCCTCGCGTTAACAACTCATCGACGACTACTTCACCTTCTACTTTTGAATTTTGTAAACCTACTGTACTCACATTTCAATGCTTTGCTCTGAGTCGAGTTCGTGCCGGGTTCGCGTCTAGTTGGTATAATATGCGATGGCCATTATTGTCGAAAATGTCAGTTTTCTCAAATGACGCTGACCAAATCTATAACCGCTGTCGCGAGCAGTCGTATAATTTTATTTATGTGTCGTAAATTGGTATTAAATCCCTGGATTATACATCGATGAGATTTGATACGGGCGCATTAACATCTAAATCGTACTAATATCAGATTGACACCGTTTGACACCCATTTGATACTTCGCTCATGTGAGAAGATTAAAGTAATGAATATGAAAATAGTCTTAATTTGATCTCTTCGCCCTTGACATATAAAGTAATGAATATCTTTATTTCGGTTATATTTCTTGCTAAACTAAACATCATCAACATCACAAGCAACAGACACTCTAACGCAGTAAATATAAAAAAAAATAGGTACCAGGTAGGTACAGATTATAGGTAGGTCCTGATAAGATTCAGATTGTAGGAACGCACTATGTGAGGACATGGATGACGTAATGTCAGTTGTACGAAAGGGAAAAGGGAAGATCTTCCACCAGGCGGTGTGTAATGCCTTGTGACTAGATGTCCTGGTCCAACTATGGATATTTGGAACTGGTATATATATCGCCAGGAAAATTTCGATAGCGCGTTTTACACCGATGCGAGTAGGTACTAAACGTTGTGGCTCGTCGTGCCTCGCCTCGCAACAAGATCATGAGATCCTTTGGTTATATTCAAAATGAATAGATAAGTAGGTACTTACATATTCGTCTTCATGAATATTAGTCATTAAAGTAGATACCTATTGACTTACGTAAGTCAAGTGTGGAATAAAATAGAATCTTTGAACTAGAAACAGAATTCATTTACGGTTCCTAGAATAGGTAATGGAAATTGATGCGCTCTTGAAAATTAGATTACTCAACACTGAGTGAAACTGATTCAGAGGTTGGAAGTAGGTAAGCACGAATATTTGCATTCATTTCATGGATCGTTCAAACAAATCGGTTGGAGTTTGAAAACGAATGGGTAAGGTGAATGTAAACTCAACCTCTGGTAAATTTTGTTCCAAATCGAACTAAGTATACATGTATGAAGCATGTAACTTAAATAAAATGCAATAAGCTTTTACTGTATATAAGACTGATTAAGATGGATACCCACTATTTTATAAACGATTGCAGATTCTATGCAAATGTGAATCTATGAAGAACAAGAGTTAAAATATAAAATTGGTCAAGAATTAGCTACTTTATTTTGTAAGTTCACATCCAGCTAAAAATTAGATGAAAGAACAAAAAAAAATTATATAGGTAAGTAGAGTAATTATTAACGAGCGTATGTGGGACGCCCTAACGGACGACGTCCTGTCGGACGTCTCAGATACCGCTGGCGCGATGAAGTGGAGAAGGATCTGCGGGAGCTCCGGGCGCCTGACTGGCTCGAGACTGCGCAGGAGAGAGAGCGATGGCGCTCTTTGGTATCGGAGGCCAAGATCCACTTCGGGTCGCTGCGCCAGCGGAGTAAGTAAGTAAGTAGGTAAGTAGGGTGAAAGGTTCATTCAAAATAAGGTAATACTAAAATAACATTAAAATATATAGGTAAGTTATTTATGTACCATTAAAATAACATTAAAATATATAGGTAAGTTATTGACAACCCGTTTTGACTAACAATCTTATATTAAACCTCGAAATTGATGAGACGCAGGCTTTGTAACTACAACTTTTCACTCCAGTTGGTATTGAGATAAAATTATCAATTTCACCGTCATCAATCAAGTTCGGTTCTGCCCAGGTCTGCGTCACGCGCTGACGCGGTAATTTGCCCGGGTTGATGCGTCTCTGTGTTGACTAATGAGTTGGAAACCGCGCCTTGTTTATTCATACATCACTATTTACTCACGTAATTACAACAGGCTTTGCTATGAAGTGGTAAGTACCATCCATTTTACCTATTTCTGCGCAAAGAAACAATGCTTGCATTACTGTGTTTCGGTTTGAAGGGTAATTACCGCCACATGATGCACTCCATCTAAATCCAGCAGATTAGCAGCGCATCGAAAACCCTCTAATGACATTTTAGTGAGGTGAGATGTCTATGGGCGACTGTGACACCACTTACCATCAGGTGGCCTGTATGCTCGTCTGCTCACCTTATACAAAAAAAAACAACCATGTACAGCACAGGGGAGAAACGACAGATTTAGACCGCTTTCGACGCCCAAATATAGTCCTCAAGCCGAATCAACGAAAGAGCTATAATAGAGTTATTTCTTGATTCTTCTTCCGAAAAACTAGGTGTCATGGACCTGCCCCCTCTATACGAAAAGTTATGTAGGTACACGAATGAAGCCCAATCACATTCCTTCGCGCAAAACAAGCCTCCTCAGAACAAACATAATTAATCATTCGACTCTACGCGATCTTTCGCCATGTCTTATTTAGGACGACTTAACTAATCAAGCGTATCCAATTCCGCCCATCAGGCTCAATTGCTCTTAATACAGGGATTGCTCATGGCCGAAATACGATGCGAAAATTTTTAATTGCTCCTATAGCTTCAAGAGAACCGGGGGCTATTGAGGGCGTTGAACGAAATTAATTGCTCGTGTCTGACTCGATCTTTTAGCTCATGTTTGTGAAATTCTACAGTAAAAATCCGAAGAGTGAATGCTTGAAGCAATGGACCACCTCAGCGACAATTTGGGTATAATGTATCCCGCCTACCTCATTGCCTTCGTAATATCTTATCATAACTTTTTCGGGTTCATAATAACTTTGACGTAAATAAGATGTAGGTTGCTGAACAATATTCTTTAGCAAACTGCTTCATTATGTCTGTAAGGATTTATAACCATATACCAGCAGATATCAGACATTTGCCCTCAAAAGGTCTAAATACAAAACTTAAAGCATGGCTGATTGAAAAATGTTTTTATTCAATTAAAGATTTTTTGATAGTAATTAATAATTTGACATTAACCTTATGGCTAGTTGGTAGACTTAATTTTATTGTATTATTGCGATTTTATAACCTATTATTATTTTTCATGACGTAAACATTTTTTGCATGCCAAAATAATGGCGAAACATGTATGATCAGTTCCAACAATACTACTATCTTATGTGTACCGTGTTTCGTGCGAATAAAATAAATTTCATTTCAATTCTTGTTTTATTTATCGTTGAAAAGAAATAGGCAACCATGCAATAATCAGAGACACAACTAGGTACTAGAGTATGTGTGTGCTGATCATGGCGATATTGCGTTCATCTGCAATTGATTGAAATTGCAAATTGTCATTGACAATTGTGCCCAATCCAATTGTGACGTCATGTCGTCCGATCAGACGTCATTCAATTGAATAACGATTGCATTTGCATAACGATAAACTGAACATCGTGTTTTCGAGAATCGAGATGGGTAATCTACACTCTTCCGTTGTTGCTTAGCGTCTATCAATACGAGGGGCAATAAATTTTCATTAACGTCGGAATATATTGGCACGTTTTATTCGCCTTATTAAAATCGACGATCGTTAATTTCATTAAGGCATTCTTTCCGACGCGTTCTTTGATTCCGGTGCCTACCTACTAAAACATTTGTTAAATATTTCGGTCCCTCTAGTTTATTTGGAGTTGCTTTGGGTTGTGAATGGAATTTTAATTAGGCCCTTTACCTAAACCTAAAACTAACTTATTTTAAGTATTTATTATCTCTTATAATTAAATAGATACATATTTGACCACAATATTTTTTTTATGTAGAGTAATTAGAATTAGATACTAGAATCATATGTCTAATTTTTTATTCATTCTTGTTTCTCAGGATCAGTTTAAAATTCTGTACTTCTTTTGTATGAGTATCTGCACCGGCATAAGTTCGCCTTGCTATACTAGTTAGTATTAATGTGAACTCACTAGCGGACTTAAAAGAAACCTGCGACACCGGTTGTCTACCAGATTCGTGTTATCTACGGAGGTATCGATCGAGTGAGGAGACAAAAAGAATAGGAATAAAATATAATAGGTCCTAGATGTCCCATAAATAAAATACTAGTTTGATCACATACTCGTACTCTGCAGAATAGGATAAAACTCATAAAAGAAGGAAAAAAGAAGGGTTAAGGATGTCCTCAAGTAAGCTATCCACGCACCTACTTTATGATTTTTACTTTATTAATTTTATTTTTCAATAGGTATTTTTTAATCATTGCATTCTCTAGTTTTTTTCCCAACTCAATTTTGTACAACAATCAATTTTCTACTTCCTAACCATGCTGTGTTTACACGTTAAGGGTTACGACCTAGCTCATAACTTTATATTGATTTTTCTGTAATTTCTCTGGTTGTAATCTGTTGTGTTTACATAATAAATAAATTAAATTAATAAGAAAATTATGTAATTACTTACTTATGTATTTTTTTTTAAATTATGACTAAAATAATACTAAAGCTAAAACTAAACTAAGGCTAAGAAAACTAAAGATAAAAAATTTGGGTTAAGTCCCCCACATCCGGCAGTGTACCCAAGAGACTGGCTGCGTTGCCCCGTTGGATAGCTAAGCTAATCCGCTGGGCCAAATAGGAGCCAGATCTTGGGTCTTTTGACGCGTCGACCAGGCGCTTTGCGAGGTCCTTGAAGACGCGGTGCGCTCCCGGGCCCCAGGGTCCTAATGTTTCAACCCCAAACGGCTCAAATATGTATGTTTCACCCAGATTGGTATATTTGCGCCGTTTGAGGGTTTCTGCAGCAGCGGCCGCAGAACCGGCTCTATAAGAAGTGGCTGGAAGGTGAGACGGGGCAAGGGTGTCGACGCAGGTGGCGTCCCACACCAAAGGCCGTCCCAACTTCCAAGGTACGAGGGTCATTCCGTCGGGCCTCTTGCCATCGTCGCGCGTCAGTCCGCTCGGTTCAAGAACAAGAATTAGAATCATGAAATATAACCTTTCTTATTAATATATAAATTATTTAACATTGGGTTGGATAGCTATATGAAATAGAGTTGAACAATCTATTGAATAAGTATCATTTTCATTTGAAAATTTGAATTTTTATTTACAACTTATAAACATAATATGTACAATACTTTGAAAATTGTCCTTCTATATCTACGTAAATTAGCAATGGGCTAGCGATTTGGTTTTTATTTTTTATTTTATTTTATCATTCATTCATTACTGTCAATACAAATTGTGTGTATTTTATATCAATAAGGTATCCAGGCAATAAATTATCAATTATATATCTACCTACTTATTTAGTAGTGGTAGATCCTAATGTGAAGGATCGCCTGGGGTGGTACCACCCTCTTATCTATTTCTGCCGTGAAGCAGAGATGCTTGCATTTCTGTGTTTCGGTTTGAAGGGTAAGAGAGCCAGAGTAATTTCCAGCACATGAGGCAATCCATCTTAGTCCTCAAGGTTAGCAGCGCATCAAAAACCCTCCAACATTAATACAGTGAGGTGAGATGTCTATGGGCGACGGTGACCACTTAACATCAGGTGGCCCGTTTGCTCGTCTGCTCTCCTTATTTAAAAAAATAAAATAAAAAAAAAAAACATTTAAATTAAAATCTGTAAACGTGTGAATTTGGAACTAAAAATAAGATTGACATAGACAGTCTTTATTAAAACATATGGACAGAAAGAAAAATACAAAGTACCCCTTTTATTACTTATCTTAAAACATACACTGCTCTTATTATAACTCGGTAACATCTGGTTTGGCTTACACTTGATGGTGTGTCTTTAGATAGAGTCGTCGAGTACTCTGCTCCCACGATCATTGAAGTAGTCTTTTTATAATGCTTTCCTTTTAACTTCAGCTATGCTTACAAGATAACGTACACACATAAGAAATAAATAAGTAAATTATACAAGTTTTAGACACCTATAAATATAAGTAAGTACTTACTTAAAATCACAATTGCAAAATAAAATTCAAAAAAATACCGTTTATTTTTAAATTTTAGGATAATGTTACATACGAGTACACATGAAGGTACATAACTTCAGAATCTGCTCAAATTGTTACATAATTTCAGAACCTATAGAACGCTCATCAGACATCTTGTATATTGGCGTATCCGTATTTTATCTTCTGTAGCTTCGTCTTCGTACAATTTATACATTTTATTTCAATACACTAAAGCATGTTTATTCTGTTTGTTTGTCCCATAGTTCAATGGGAGGGATATTCAGGGAGGGATAAACGAGTAGGTTTCACTCGACATAAAACATGTTTTGTTTATGTTGATAAGCCCGGTTCTGCATTGGCAGTCATGCACGGTTACCTCACATAATCTCTGGATATCAGTAGGTACCTTTATTTTATAGTTATACATTTATTTCATTATAATTTGCTTCGGTATTCAAAAAGCAGATAACTTACCTTCACTATTGTATCATACATAACAAAGTCGGTATTTACCCTTACATATTCCAATGACTATGATTTTACTTGCTTTATTCAAAATACCTGTTACCTCCATTGTAGCGATTGAAAAGTGACAGACATGTTTTTTTAGTTCACCAGCCAGTGATATTGGCCAAGGAGTTGAGGTTGATGACAAGCCGTTGACTAACAATTTTTGGACCGGACGTACTACGTGAAATTCTATGTTGGATGATGAATTATTACTCATGGATGAAAGAAAAATTAGTCTCCGTCCCCAAGGGGTGGGCGTTCCTACCTTTCGAAATACAAAAACAATTAATATTTAATAGGTAAGTAATTGCTTATTATCAAATAAATAAAGTCAAATTCATAGGAACTGAAGGTATCTACGAGTAGAATCACCGTCACAGAACTCACAGATGAGTTTTAGGGTGAAAACCACGTAAATTAAATGTTTGTCCCATGATCCAACGTCCGAACGTGGTCCATAGGACAACAGGACGGGCAGAAAATAGATGCCTTGGAAATGTGGTGCTGGAGGCGACTGTTGAGGATCCCCTGGACTGCGCGTCGAACAAATGTTTCCATCCTGAAAGAGCTCCGAGTAATTGCCATATTACTCGCAAAGAAGATTCAATGGAGCATCTGAACTATCAGATGCTTCATTAGTCCAGGGTAAAGTGGAGGGAACAAGATCGCGCGGTAGATCCCCGACAAGATAGTCGGACCTCATAAAGTCAGCGACGAAGTGTTCCCTGGTCGAGTGTCCTCGCAATAACACCAACCGAGCCAAATGGAGACACATTGCTAAAGCGGCCCTGCTCGAGACGTCTAAGCAATCCATAACCACGACCACTAAGAAGAAGAAGACCACGATGCAGCGGTCCAAACGATTGAAGAACCTAAAGCCTTCTGGTGATGGCTGCAAATGAGAAAGCATACAGGATCTGCCTTACAATTACATTTAGCAGTATGGGGACCAAAGAGAATTGGAATGGGGACTATACCACACTCCGGGGACTTAGATTACGTGTTCGTCTTATAGTTTAGGAAGATTTTATTTTATTTAGTTGTTAATGTATGTGTTGTACATAATATTATGAGTATGAGTAATATTTTTTAGCAGTAAATAAATATTGACCGCATACATATAAGTAAGTCATTTGTTAAAATAACGGTTCATAACTGTAGAAGATCGATACGAACGAGTATAATTTGAAAGATCAATTTAAAGTCGTAGGTTGTAAAGTTTTTATATAACTAACACACGCACAAAGATATCTCAGGTATCGATAATGGATCTAGAAAGTCCAATAAGAAATGTATGAAGGTAGGTACACATACACTCAGTCTAATACAATGAGTTGCTTATAATAATGGTGAAAGGTCCATTGTTCTCGATACGTGCAACACTAGTGATCTATTAATGAATATCGCTGTAATGGATCCGAATTATACCTACCTACTCTAATAAAGTTGCAATAATGAAGACTTAATTGATATTCGATAAGAGATGTTACTGTAAGATAAGACTTTACATAGATTTCTAAAGATTAATGAGCCGGATCAGCCTGGGAATGTAACAATTACATGTCCATTCAGGTTCCTTACATTTAAAGAAGACGAGATTTCACGGTTGGTCTTCTTTTTTGTAACTGTTTCACGATCGATATTGTATGAGACAAACCAACAACTAAAGCATACGCAAACTCTGCGTGACGAATCTATGTACGGAACGAATGAGGTGGTTCCTGTCATTGTTTACGGCTACTACCGTGAATCAGTCTGGTTCACTTAGGCCTCGATAACATGGAAAATTGTAAGTTCCCACGCTTTGCGTAACGACTTGCTGGATGTTTGCAAATTGCCTGGAGGTTAACGACCTATTGACAGTTTTTAGCTTTCAATGTATGTTACCTCATATAGAAATCTTAAAGTTCGTCTACAAAGCAAGGCAAATGTGTCGTAACTTATTTTTATACAAATTCTGGTAAATAATACGTCAGTATATATGTCGTAGCCACATAGCGTAATGGCGCTTTTCAGCAAGTGCGTAGTTATTTCACGAAGCGCTAATAAAGTTAGACAGATACTGTAATAAAAAAAATTGCCACTTCGTGAAATGCAGATCCCTAGTTAGCACATAGCGTTATAGTATTGATCTGAACAGCATTTCATGATGCCAGGTTTTAAATTTTGAATCTATACTAGCGTCTTCTCTTTTATTACCCAAAACATTATCTTGATTTGCTTTAAGTGTTTCGGTGAATATATTTGAAAACAAAATCAAATAAAATAAAATTTATAGAAGTAAGTGCTATAAATCTCATTTAATATTAAGTTTATTGAAGTAATAGATATCTCATTTAATAGTAAGTTTATAGCAAGACACGAAACTTCGATAATATACTTGTACGTATGTATAGCATTTCTAACAAAACCGGAGAAAACTATCAAATGGCGCTAGTTTCATAGAATAGTGATTAAGATCCACATGAGATTCAATACCATTACGCTATGTGCGATATACGACCCGCACTTCACGAAATGGCTAAATATCTTAGACAGATACTGTAGAACTCGACCATTACAGAATCTGTCTAAGATTACCTATTAGCACTTTGTGAAATGCCTATTCACTTCGTTAAATGCGGCATTACGTTATGTGTCTACGACATAATATAGTACTCTGTGGAGGTAGTAAATAAATAAATAGTAATAAGCATATAGTATGGTTAAATAACTAATTTAAAATCTTAATTGTTATAAAGCTAACGGACATAAAGGTAAAACAATACATAAATGCTACAATAATTGAAGACGAAAGTGTTTCGCACTTCTGAAAATTACATATTAGTACCTATTTATATATAAAGTCTACACATTCTACGTGCGTAGGTGGAGTCATTACTCTCCCCTCGAGAGCCTTTAAGGTGACAAAGCCTTTCCCTACACGGGAAAAGATAAAAATCCCATAAGCAAAACGACAATTATTTATACCTTTATTGTGTCATTCATTTTATTTAAATGCAGTGAAGTGTTGGCACATTTCACCCAAAATATTAAACCACCTGTCGTCGCTCCTACAAATAATAAAAAGATATATTCCAATGACAGAAGAACCAGTTTTGGATAACGCAGTTGAATTCAACATAAAGGAAAGAAGGCAGACGTTGGTGGTTGCAAAGAAAAATGGTGCTACCAGGACTTGCAATACAGTACCTTTCGCTGCGAGTAAAATGACACAATCCCTGGACAATAGTAGTTAGATTAGAGCGAGGGAAACATCAGGTCAGCACCTACCGTTTTGTGTTGTATTCCAGACAGGTGATACAAAAAGATTTCGATCCCAAAACAATTCGATGTTTTTATGACGGTTCCATTACTGCTGATTCCTTCTACTTTTTCAACACATTTTCAAGATTGGCATCATTATTATTATCTACTAGCGTACGTACTTATTATATTAGGTACAGTAATTTAAAGACACTCCACTAACCCATGGTCCCACCAACTTTTCGGTTATTCAACATTTAAAAACTGTCAAAAATTCAAAATCATCACCAAGACTTTCGCTTTTAAATTCATAACTCTTAGATCTGCGTTCTGTATTAAAAAATATTATATAAATATATTATAGTGTTTATTAATAGTCCTCTTGGTTTTGTTTTTCGTTTTATTTATCATATCTATATTATAAAATTATAATTATAAACCAGTCAATATTTCACGAAATCGTATAATTTGGTCAAAGTGTCACTTAGTTCCACCACATTACCTAAGAAAAGGCGGTAATCGTGTGCGGTCATTCTGGTCATGGGACATCATCACCCACGAAATGGTCACGGTGATTATTTACGGTCACGAATTCAATATCAACCACCGTCAGTGTGATGACTAATGAAATTACTTATTGCTGTTACAAAATGTGGAGGCAAATTACTTTGATGAAAACATATAAATATCTCCACACAATTCGTCAATCATAAAAAAATGTTTATTGGGAAGACAAACAACCACGACAAAGGACCGTCAAGCAAATGGGTTTGAGATGCAACTTCTATCCGTCAATTTACTAACCCCCACAATATAGGGTATACTAGTGGGAGTTACTGAAATCTAAAAATGTAGAAGACGTTGTTTGCGAGAATACAACATTTTGTAAAAGAATTTTGTAACAAGGAAAGACTTGGTTACGACTTCCCTTGATTAGAAACTATCAATGTGAGTTCTCTTTGTACATTTAACGACGATCGTAATTACTGCGCACTTGTGATCGGACTACCGCAAAAAAGATAATCCTCGATAATTATTCTTAAGTGTGGGTCGAGTCTACCTAATACATCCGCAATAAAAGTCTCCCTGAACCAGTGTGAGAGTCGGCTTCATTTCTTTTATTGCTATTTCTGGAAATGCATTAAGAGAAATGTTACGTTCATGTAAGTGAAGGTTTGTCTTGCTATAATGTGAAAATAATGACTACAAAACTATTGGTAACATTAAACTAAAAGCACATTTATAGGTAAACCACTATTAATCCACTATATTAGAAGCTCGTAGCCTAGTTGCGAGCACGGTCCGAAAGTGATCGTGCAGGTTAAGCGACGTTGGCGCGGTCGGTACCTGGATGGGTGACCGCTAGTGGCATATTTCATCTGAACTCCTCCGTGCCTCGGACAGCACGTTAAGGAGTCGGTCCCGGTTGTTGTCGTTCGACAGCAGTCGTTAAGCCTACGGGCGGCCTGCACAACTCTGATAAATAGGTTGGTCACTAACCATACGATAAGCAAGCAAGCAAGCAAGCAATCCACTATGTACTTTCAAATTAACTTTGGTAATGAATTGACAGTTTTGTTATTTCTAAGTATAAGTATAAGATCAGTGCGTTTTAAAGTTATGTACTCGTATCCTAGGACTAAAGCTGCTGAGCCTTCATCGCACGTATAAATAAGCGAGTCATTTTCTTTCTAGATTTTTATTCGGTCTTCATATTTTATTTTTGTATATACGATTGCATGGTATATTTACTTGAGCCCATCTTCAAAGGGTAACATGCATCGTTGGCGCTATTTATAAACGTTCCGCTTAACTTTTTTTTTATTCATCACTCCTGTGCATCGGAGCGCACGCGCACCTGCGTCCACGGCCGCGGCTGATTGGCCGAGTGAAGGATGCACGAGTCAATAACATCTAACTCCTTGCTCGGGCCACCCTCGCGCTTGTTTTCTTTGCCTTTATCTTCAACATAATTGAGTTGTGATCCGGTCGTGATCATCTCTGGTTTATTAAGATTTAAGTCTGAATTAATTACTTTAGTACTTAATTTCAACGGATAATTAATAATTTTAATTGATGATGTAGGAAAGCACGCGGACTTAGAAAGGAATGTCTCATCCAAATCATCAGAGGGGCAATTTTTTTGCGACAGATTTTATTTTATTTATTTATCTTAAAATAACTAAAACCGTTACAAGATCATTAACAGCAGTATTTAATATACTAAAACAATAATATGAATTCAAATTATATAAAATTACAAGTTTTAGTTATAGTGTCGTTAAATACTTAAAATAAAACAAAATAGTTAGGTACAGTCTTGTACACCGTCAGAGAATGGAAATAAAAAAATAATCAATTACAATTTTTATACTAGGATAATAGACATAAGAATATATTGAGCTATCTAAATAATATGGAAAATACCTGTTTACTTGTAGAAGTTATGAAGATAACGTAATAAGCTACTCTGTCTAATATATGAATAAAATATAACTTCCTGTCACAAAGTTTGATACCAGAGATATGGCATAATAAATATGAGTAGCAAAGAAGAGGCACATCAAAACATTTATTTCGACCAATGCATTAGTCTCCAAGCAATCACAACACTTGATCTCTAAGCCGAAATTCCGTATGAATATAATATTTAAATAAAACTATAGTAACGGTCCTAAGACGGCTACTTTTGAAACGTATAGATTGACAATCACTGATAACATTTAGCCTGCTACCTTGCCTATAGAGGCCCATTAAACAAATGGACAGCTCGAAGCTGGCAAATTGATTGTTGTGATAAGTCATTCCGACTGTGTTGCAGTCGGACGAAATAAAAAAATACCTTGATTAACTCATTGGAGGAAATGTTGACGTGTTCATAACTCGGTATCCTTAAAATGTCGATTGTTATTTTTGATTAATTTTACAGTGATTTACGTATTGTTATTGCAAATACATAAGAGTGTACCTATAGTAATATCTGTTATTTACTTACCTATACCTACTTATGTTTAACTAAAGAGGATACGATAAAGTTAACCAACTAATAGACGACGGCGCGCCATGCGTGAAACGACGAATTACAGTAGGAGAGCAAGAGAGGCATGCCAAGACAGAGATTCGTGGTGCTCCATTCTCTCTGCCTACCCCGCAAGAGATATAGCGTGAAGTTATGTATGTACGAATAACTAATAACAAAGACTGATCTATTTCAAAATCTACTGAATCAATGAATAAATAAACTTAGCATTTTAGTAAGGTATGTTCGGATGGATATCATTTTAAATGTTGTGTGTGAAAACTTCCAAACCACACTTCTACATAAAAATCTCAGATATTTATAATAGGAGATGCAGATAACTACCCAGCGGCATTTACAAATTACAAAGTGGCTACTGGTATACTGATGGCGGTAAAAAGAATAAACCCAGTCTGTACGATGGGACATTCCTCCGCCGCCTGTCAATCCGTGATACCATCGAAGAAAACGTTGGCATTCAAACTGCCTGGTAGAAACTTTAAGGTATTTTTAGCTGTGTACTTAAAGGAAATATTAGTGTAGGTGCGTATACAAATGAACTCACAACTCTAACAGTATTCTAATTCCGTTGCCAACTGTATCTAACACTGACAGAAGGTTTAGGAACACACATCACACGTACACATGAGTTGTGCTAGGTATTAATCTGAGTGATTAATTGAGTCCACTTTGTTGTTTCACTCCTTTCAGTGACATATCTTGTTGACATATAATCTGTGACGTCATAAAACTTTCCAGAGTAGAGTGACGATTTAGTTTAGCGTCCTAAATGAAGCAACATAGATAACTAGTTGTATGCCTATTTAAATATTTAATATAAAAAGGAACTGATACTTATATTAATATCAACTGAATTAGGTAACAAAAGATACCTACAAGAAATCTCTAAGTAACAAGCTTGATATTGACTTTGTAAGTCATGTTGAATTGAACTATAAAATCATCAACCGTTTGTTATTTTATAATAGGGATGTTACGGAGGTGGTTTTACCGGAACCGGAGTCGGAACCGAAGGTTTGAAATTTAATTTATCGGAGTCGGAACCGGAGTCGGAGGCGGAGGAGATATTCAGAAAAAGTTCAAATATAAACCGTTTTTTTTTTTAATTTTTATAGCTGAACTAAAATATTGGCCAATATTTTTTATGATGACATTTGCAATCTTGCAATAAAACATTCACTTATGTAGTCCTACACTATTTAATTGAATATTGATATTTGAATATGTTTGCTCACAAATCTTCGGTATAACCTCCGATTCAAAATTATCGGAGCCGAAGTCGGAGTCGCAGGTGTTTATTTTACACCTCCGACTCCGACTTCGGCTCGGAAGTCCGGGATCGGAAGTTCCGACCTTTCGGAGTCGGAGTCGAAGCTCCGTAACATCCCTATTTTGTAATAGGAGTTCGTATCATTGTCTTCCGGTGTGGTGTGTTATATTATAATATCACATACAGCTCATTGTTTCAATGCCATTGTTGGTTGAACGGAGAAGGTGTGTATTAAAAGCAACGGTGTTCGGCCATTTGCAATCAAAATAGACTAGAAATTCTATAAAGGTCATCTAATAATAATCAACGAAATAAAAGCAACATTAGGTATATATGCAAATGCACCGAAGTATACTTATTTATAAAGAAATGAAAATGAGGACTAAATGAGAACTGTAAGTACTATAAACGATACTTACAATAATTTGGCGCAACGGAAAAGTAAACGTACCTAAAATTCTTGGGCCATAAAATATTTTTAGAGCCTCGGGGCCTTTTCAGAGTCGCGCATATTGCGCCAAACGCGTTTGCCCCGCATGCGTGCTCCACGCATCACATTGTTTCATACAACATTTCAGTATCATACGTGATACCCGCATGCGGGGTGCGTGGAGAAATTGAAATTAACATAGAAATTGACATTTTGAATTTTACGCATGCGTGCGGGGCAATCCCGCGTGCGTGGAGAAATACGCACGACTCTGAAAACGCCTTTAATAATTAAAATATTTTTTGTCTCCTCTTCACTCAAATAACTTCCATATTATGTTGAATGTAAAATAAAAAATTCTTCTTTCCAAGTCGTATTTAGAAATAATAGAGCTAAAGAATAATTATAAATATAAATGTCCTATCTAACCGACTCCTTTTGGGTAAGATCATTAAACTCTTTGATAAGTAACACTCCGTTTAATTAGCGTTAAAGACAGTAAGTTTATCTTACCCTAATTTGCGTATTCATTCCACGTCCTTACGCTCAATTCCCTGTTTGCGTCGGAATGTAATTTGAATTTTATGCTAAAACGAAACGAAACGAGTAGCACTGTAGACCAGGCTCGCGATATTCACTGCGGATTTTTAAAACTCCGCGTCCTCCCGTTTTCCTCTGACTCAGCCGATAAGCCCCTGACCCTGACTGTACCTACAGGTTGAGTGCATTGGCAAAATAAATTATGTTTATTTATTTTCTTAATTTGTTAAGAACACAACTGTACAAATACATATATACTTTATTGCACGCCCGGGACAAAAACAAAACATACAACATAAAGAGAGGTACAATACAATGTGCAGAAGGCGGCCTTATCGCATTAATACTTCCATGCAACCAACAACTGTATTTTATGGCATTTAGACGAAACGTGACTATACCAACTGCGTACCTATAGAATCTATTTCTATTATTATATTATTATTAGCTTATTGGACGAATCGCTTATTGCGCCAACTCTAAATCCTTATGCCAAACTGTGAGCTGTAATTTTGAGGTTGGTACTCTTATGCTTCTTTCATTTCATTGATTTGAATGGAGCATATTTGTATTTCTTTTCTTCAGTTCTTCTCTCTAGAATTTAGTTTATATTTATTGAATTCTGACCTCCACTAACACACAGTCACAGAAAAATATTACCAGTCAATATGAAACTAAGTAAGTACACTACACAATTCACTATTCTATTAGACAAAAACACCAGGTGTCTACACTGTCATCAAACCCATCAATTTTGCGTACCTAATTGATAGTCTGGCACCTAAAACAACACCCTATATCATTTTATACTTAGTCCATAAATATTTTGCAAATTGCTGTTCTTAATTAGGCTCAAAGAACCAGTTTCCAGGTCTGTTCCGATTTGGTGCTCATAAAAAAACGTTCATAATATACTTAATAAGCATTTTAATGGGCGTGATATCTTTCAATGAGACCTTGGTGACGCCTAATAATAAATTATTGGTTTTTATTCATTGAGATTAATTAAGCTTGTCCTTTTTTAATTAAATTAGTATTAAATCCGAGAGTTGATGGTCAGGTAGCTAATATACTAAATAGGTAGTCATTAATATGTATTGGATAACACAGTAAGGTGCGAATTGGTATGTAGGCATGAAGCTTTCATCCTCTGACTTTTTTATCGCATAAAGAGAGCAGACGAGTTAACGGGACACCAAGAATCTCTGAGAATCTTTTGGCAGGGACAGCATAGGAGAAGGAGAGCTGCAAGACTCGAACTACGGAGACATCCTGAGGTTCTGCAATGACACTGGAAGATGGAATGGAGGAAACCAACCGGAACATCAGTAACTGATGCTCCGCAGAGGAAACTGGATGAAATAGCTCTACACAGAACTAATCACCCGCCTGGTGACCGGCAGACGACCCTCCAAAAAGTCATAGTCAAATGGCCATCTGATGGTAAGCTGAAGCGGTGACCATCGCCCATAGACGACATCACTGTTTATAATGTTATGAAGGGTTTTCGATATCCTTGAGGACTACTACGTGGAGTACCTCATGTGCTGGTAACTACGATGGCTCTCTCACTCTTCAAATCGAAACACAGAAGAGGCAACTCGCATATTACAGCCAAGATTTTTAGTGTGCATGATGTCACCAAAGCCAATTAAATGATTGCTTTGTGTCAGATATAGGTAAAGGGTGGTACAACCCCAGACTGCCTCTGACATGTAATTTTAAGGTGGTATTACTTTGAAATTACATTTATTATGAAATTATTTATTCGACATTCTATCTTTCTTGATAAACATTTTGAAGAGAGAACATTTCGGTAGATTAATGAACTTAAATTAACCAAAAGTCTGTCTACATTCTAAATGTCAAAGATTTACATTTTGCCTCATGTTTCATTTTTTGATAATAATATTTTTTACTGGAAACCTAACATTTATTGTTGAATCTAATCGAATGGCCAGAATTATCAGTAGATAAGCTAAATTCAACATTGCCTCCAGAGTCAAGTAGGTAATATTGGGTTTCAACTTTTCAAGATTGAACTTTGCACAATTCAAAGTTGTCAAAACGTCTGTTACTCGTCAAATTATTTTACAACTTTCTCATAGCCTCGTTTATATAAACGGTCTCTACCCACACACTTCACAAAATAACTTAAACTGTGAATGGTGGGCGTTAATTATATTAATCTAAAAAACGATGATGACCGGTGTAAAAATACCGTTGCATAGTATTACAAAGTTAGCTCTTCCGATGGCTAGTTTTGGAACTAATCGAAAAAATACAACTTTAGCGATACAATGTTCACCACTAGCGCCCTCGTCGAAAGAACAACAAGTTTGTCGATCTGTATTTGTTTATTACGATCAGATAATGCTAGGTTTACGGTAGCGATGGGAAGTGTACAGTAGTATTTTTATTGTTGATCTGTTGTTAGATAAAGTACCAGTAGAGTTCTTAATTTCGGTATAAAGAGCCCGCTACATCGCCATCGCATATTTTGTTACGTAGATGAAAGAACGTCTTGAAGTGTGAACTTTCTTACTCCCTTTCTAATGAGATTACTATTATCTTCTTTGATCTTATTTAGTTAAAAATATAAGTAAAAGTAAAATACACTTTATAGTACAAATATAAAACAACAAACATGAGATAGAAAAGGAAATAGTGAAGTACAATTTAGGCGGCCTTAACGCTAAGAGCGGTCTCTTCCAGGAAACCTTCGGGCAGAGGAAATGATTATTATTATTTATTGATTATTATTAGTATTTATATGTTTACCTGTTAGGTTTTCTCCCATTTCTGGGGTCAGTACAGAGCGAAGCTCACGGGTCCAGGACCAAGTGAGCTTCACTTCCTAAAGTTGTTTCACCTGACGGTTCATCCTGTAAAATTTTTCGTACGATCCGACAAGTGTTCAGGATTGCGGCTTTCTGCATTGTTATTAGTATTATTATTGATGATTTTGATTTAATGATTTGTGATATATTTTGTTCTAAATCTCAATATTGCTTTGTTTACTCTAGATCTATTACGTATATCATTTATTGTGCTGTTACAAACAAAATTGCCTCATTTATTAATACCAAACGGTTTTTTAATATGAAAATGTGTTTATGGCAAGCCCACAACTCTGTTCTAAATGATTTTTTATCGAATAATTTAAACTCCATCCAACATTCGTACATTTTACAGACATCCCTTTCTTCAATAACAATTACTAGGACTTCGTCATTTACAGTCGGTTCATCTTTTTGCCTCACATCGGTTTTTGCCCCAACGACAATGAGGCGCGTGACAGCTCGCGGGTGCGCTTTGCGCCTATCTCCTCAAAACTACACTGGCAAAAACCATCGCTCTTATTACAAACGAATCTGTATCTTTAGACAATAACTCAAGGTCGAGTTTCCTGTGACAGCGCATTAAAAACACGTAAGTTTAAAACGCAAAATAAGGCCTAAACTCTCTTAAAGCGTAATGCTCATTTTCCACTTTAACAGTAGATAATTTAGGTAGAGTTTTGTTTGAAACGTAGAGTTTGAGATTCGTTTTGATATAACAAAATGATCGGGCGCTTGGCTGTCCGTAATAAAACGACACAATGGATCGGTCAATGTGTCTCGTGCCACAATTTTTGTTGTCCACCGAAGGGACGCGTTTTTTCTTCATGGAACATTTTTTTTAGTTTGTCGAAATCACGTAGCGGCATGATTTAAAATGCGATGACTGGTGGGTTCTACAACATCCACGCAAGATCTCATTTAATACACTTTTTTTATTTTAGACGCATCTATCAGACGTCGAGTGTAGGTAACTACAGAGTTTTAAAGTAAGATACAAAAACTTTCAAGTAGAAAGTTCTTTTAAAAGGTTGAGGCAAAATGAGAAAAACCCGAAGTAAACTTAATATTGCATAAAAACTGCACGATTTAGTCAAAATTATTTGATTACCTACTACCTATTTAAACAATAATACATTATAGTTATGCATCATATAATTAAAATAAGCACTATCTTTATTAAGTGCAAAGTGCAACGTGTGCAGAATGCAGGACGATAGGTGGCCCCGAAGACTGCTCGAGTGGCGACCCCGAGTGGGGCGCAGAAGTGTCGGAAGGCAGCACGCGAGGTAGACCGACGACATTGTGAAGACGGCGGGGAGGTTGTGGATGCGAACGGCTAGAGACCGAGGAGAATGGCGTGCACATGAAGAGGCCTATACCCAACGATGGGTTACTTTAGGCTGAAAAGAAGAAAGAAAGTAGAAGATATTATAAATATTACCTATTATTTCTAGATAGCTATTAGCGTGTTCTATTCTAGGTTTTATGTATTTTCGGGTGGACAAATCATTTTTTTTACTTATACAACACCTACGTAGTATTATTTTTCAATGGACACAGCAATCTTAAGTACTTAATTTAAAGTAAAAAGTTCCCAGGTTTATTTTATTTCCAACTTTTAATTATGTTTTATTTAGAACAAAAGTAAGTAAGTAAGTATGTTAATGAAATAAGAGATAATAACGCTCTTAATGTTCAAAGGACATCAAAGAACTTTTGAATCAAAGTTGAAGAAAAAAACAAGTTTTTAACTAGGGCAAGGTAGATACCATACACTAACTTAAATGAACTCCCTATAACATTGTTACGTGAAAATAATCTCTTTCTATAAGTCAATATTTTAAGCAACTGCAACATACCTATAGTATTATTTTCAAAGGAAAATTACAAATAGAAATATACCTAATGGGGTACTTACCTACCCCATTTTTTAATAGTTACTTTAAGTGCACTGACGTGTAAATCTAACTGTAACTTGAAAACATTGAATTTGAGATAATCGCGTAAAAATACATTTTACGGTTTTTGGTTTATTTTGACTGTGTTCGATTCCAGGGATCTTTCGAGGGCGAAATAAACTAAGGGGAACGAGAGAATGTCCAGGGCAGGTAATAAATACCAATAAAAACAGTCCCAGCTCGGATCACCCGTCGGCGCCGACAATGTCCAAAATTCTGGCAGTTTTTAGAGTCACCGAAGCACCAGCACTGTATCACCACTGCGAGGAGTCCATGGAGGTGATACACGCGATGAAGAAATTTGGTGACGCGCAAAATGATGCTGTCTCAAGGGCTGTATTTCTGATTACCCACATTGGACATTATTATTTGGCAGAACGAAACAAAATACGAAAGTTTAAACTACCTACAATACCTGTCGCTGATGTAAACAAAACTTATGAACTAGGTATGCGTGAAACGGATTGTACAAACTGTGTAATTGAAAATTGTAAAACATATAACATTTTTATACTTAAAGTTAGGTACAGATCCACATTACATTTTTTCTCATAAATTAAATAAAAAACGAATTATTAATAAAAATAATTATTGACTAGATAAGGTTACCAATAAGTTACAATTAATCCAAGACACTAAGTATCATGGGCGTCACGTCCAATTCCTCGAATTTCCATTCAGTGAAATCTATTCCCTTAAAGTCTGTACTGTATCTATAGGTGCAGTACAACCTACCTTTTCTACAATGGCAAACAATTAGTGACATGATACTATCTAGAATCTTGACACACGGGACTGTCACTCTGTAGGTTTCGGGAAATACAAATGCCAGCAGGCTGTTCCATACCTAAGCCGTTCGCATAATGAACGAAGAAGCAAATGCCATGTACCAGTGAATGAAGGGTTGTATTACAGGTTGTATTTTACAGTAGGTACCATCTGTCCCGCACTTTACATTTCTCCTGCCACTCCGATTGGCAGGCATTGCCGCAGTCTCGGCAGGACGGTTTCGCTTCCAATCTAGATGAAATTTGCATTTGCGTGCCGACTCGCCGGCCGGCTGATTTAAATAGTAGAACAGTGACTGCATGGTCTAAACTCTAAACTATTAAAATCAACCATAGGATTGTTTTATATGGTTGGTTACCTAATCTTACCTAAATACACAGAAATCGGACTACTAGCGCTTTCTTCTCTAGAACAATGACGTGAGCACTGACAGCGAGCTAAGGAATTGACTCATAGGTCATATATTTTCATACATTTGACATTTCAGTGCTCGACTAATTTAAGGCAAATCGCATGCGCCAACTGTTATATTGTTATTTTATTATATAAATTTCACATAGGTATAATTAAGTAAGTTTCTTTGTCATTTTTATTGCCACTGCACCGCCATAACATATCTGCATGCCCAAAGGTCAGCTGGCAGAGAATGCCGCAAGGCATTAAGCTCACCTGTACACAAAAGTGTAAAAGAATAAATAAATAAATAAAATAACTGGCAGACGCGGTTTCCTTATATAACTTCTCTAGCGAGCAGTCTACATAGGGATGAGTTTCAAAATCTTTGCCTAAATATTATACTGTTTTTCGAAACGAGACACAGAAGTAAGTTAACTTTAAGTTGAATTATGTGAAAACTAGTGTGACAAGCTGGTATGACGAGTTGATCCTGAACAGGGTATCGGTGATGAAATAATAATTTTAAGTAAGTAAGTATACTTATTTCTAATAATAGATGAATACGTATTTGGAAATAAAACCACAAAGCATACTTATAGCTATGAAAGCATAGACATAATCATTGTATTACGTAAGTAATGTATCTATCTATAATCAGATTTGATTAGTAAGTAAGTACCTACTTGGATTACATGAAAATTATTACTTTATTGTGTACAATATTCAATCACAATTCCTATACCTAAACATTGAATAATAGATACAAACACGAAGTAGATAAACCGTTTGCCCACGAAGGGTACCTACCCTAGGGTTCTTGTTTGTTTGTTTGTAGTGTCTTTATTTATTTCTCGTTCTTTATGTCATAAAACGTAAAATAACTTGCCTGGAACAAAACTGAAATAAATAGATACTAATAAGAACTCTGCTAACACTTGTGGCACACACCTCAAGCTGCATATCAGCTGCTCAACCTTCTACTATCAGGGCATGAGACACCTTTCTAATGCTAATAGAAATTCTCGGACATTACTAAACAATGGCGTGATCGAACCCATAATAGGCATAGCATGGTGGCAATAAAGGTGGAGAGAACTGATCTTATTCTGCCTTGTAGAAAATGGTATAAATCTGGTAGGAACATTGAAATGAAAATCAGCTCATAAATATAGATATTATTGACTTATACTGCTCCGTACAGAAATGTGACAGCGAATTCGTCTTCAATATTTAAAGACAATTATTTTGTTATAAAATTTATTCTTAAAATTATAAATATATAAGTAAAAATTGATTCAAATTTTGACATAAGGGTAATTTTGGGATTATTTATGATTGCGCGAAAGTCTAATCGTGTAGTGTAGTGAATAGCGAAAGGATTAAAAAATAATGCATATTTTACTTAGGACTAAAAATCCACAAGAACTATTTTAAAAATGGAATCTAAATATCAGTTGTTTCGCCTTCGCCGGGAATACCCGGCCTTAATTCGGCCGGTGGAGACCTTCGGGCTGTGGGGGCCTGGAACCCACTGCCTGGGACCGGGAAATAGCCAAGAATCATCCCGGGACCAGAAGGCTGGCCTCTACACCTCTGTGAAGTTGACCGGCCCCAAAGCCGTTGCCCGCAATTCACCTATGCAGGTCGAAAGTATTCGGTAAGTACTTTTAAGTTCTGTGTAACTTTTCGTTAGTACTCTTACGCAATTCGATTATTTTTAAAAAACTTTTTGGGGCCGGCCAACTTCACACTCCCGGCCCAAAACGACTTTTTCGACTTTTTTTTTCGCCAATCGACAGACAATCGTTAGTACTCGATTGTTCCAAAATATTATCGTTAGTACTCTAAAACAGAATTTTTAAAAAAATAATTGAAATGGGGTGGCTAACTTCACACCTGCCGCCCCATATGCAATTCACAATCAACAAAATACACAGGCGAGGTGTTATCGTTAGTACTCGATAGTTCTGCAAAACTTTTCGTTAGAACTCTCACCGTAACGAGAGAAAAAAATAAAACAATTAAATTACTCAAAATTTCAATAGGTAATATAACTTTACTCAACTTCATACTTCAGGAAAGCTATTTCTACGGTAGCGGAACCAAGTAGTGACTGACACTGATAATATTAAATCATCAACGTATACCAAAAATTAGCTAATTAATTAAGTAACACCGAATATTATTATATTTAGCACACGCATAAAACAGTCCATTTGGAAAAAACTAATACATGAAATACCTATCTCATGTCTTGGAAAAAATCTTTAAACGTGCATTTGATGAAATTCATTAGAGTCAAGCCCGATAATTCAGTAGTGGTAATAGCCACCCCGGATATTTTCAGTATACGTAGACAACAGCCCATGTGGAACACTCCTAGTCGACTAACAACGTTAGTACTTTCATCAACTAGTGGAAAATAAACATATTCTAAAAAAAATTAGACCATTATTACTCGGTAGCGGAGATAGCCACCCCGGATCTTTTCAGCAAACGTAGACAACAGCCCATGTGGAACACTCCTAGTCGACTAACAACGTGAGTACTTTCATCAACTCGTGGAAAATAAACATATTCTAAAAAAAAATTTACCCTTATTACTCGGTAGCGGAGATAGCCACCCCGGATCTTTTCAGCAAACGTAAACAACAGCCCATGTGGAACACTCCTAGTCGACTAACAACGTGAGTACTTTAATCAACTTGTAGAAAATAAACATATTGTTTAAAAAAATTAGACCCTCATTACTCGGTAGTGGAAAAAGCCACCCCGGCTCTTTTAACCATACGTAGACTACAGCCCATGTGGAACACTCCTAGTCGACTAACAACGTTAGTACTTTCATCAACTCGTGGAAAATAAACATATTCTAAAAAAAATTAGACCCTCATGACTCGGTAGCGGAGATAGCCACCCCGGATATTTTCAGCAAACGTAGACAACAGCCCATGTGGAATACTTCTAGTCGACTAACAACGTTAGTACTTTCATCAACTCGTGAAAAATAAACATATTCGTAAAAAAATTACACCCACATTACTCGGTAGTTGAAATAGCCACCCCAGATCTTTTCAGTATACGTAGAGTTAGTACTTTCATCAACTCGTGGAAAATAAACATACTCTCAAAAAAATTAGACCCTTATTACTCGGTGGCGGAGATAGCCACCCCGGATCTTTTCAGCATACGTAGACAACATTCCATGTGGAACACTCCTAGCTAACTAACAACGTTAGTACTTTCATCAACTCGTGGAAAATAAACATAATCTCAAAAAAATTAGACCCACATTACTCGGTAGTGGAACTAGCCACCCCGGATTTTTTCAGTATACGTAGACAACAGCCCATGTGGAACACTCCTAGCTAACTAACAACGTTAGTACTTTCATCAACTCGTGGAAAATAAACATATTCTAAAAAAATTAGACCCTCATGACTCGGTAGCGGAGATAGCCACCCCGGATTTTTTCGGCATACGTAGACAGCAGCCCATGTGGAACACTCCTAGTCGACTAACAACGTGAGTACTTTCATCAACTCGTGGAAAATAAACATAATCTCAAAAAAATAGACCTACATTAATCGGTAGTTGAAATAGCCATCCCGGATCTTTTCAGTATACGTAGACAACAGCCCATGTGGAACACCCCTAGTCGACTAACAACGTGAGTACTTTCATCAACTCGTGGAAAATAAACATAATCTCAAAAAAATTGGACCCTTATTACTCGGTGGCGGAGATAGCCACCCCGGATCTTTTAGATATACGTAGACAACAGCCCATGTGGAACACTCCTAGTCGACTAACAACGTGAGTACTTTCATCAACTCGTGGAAAATAATCATATTCTAAAAAAAATAGACCCTTATTACTCGGTGGCGGAGGTAGCCACCCCGGATCTTTTCAGCAAACGTAGACAACAGCCCATGTGGAACACTCCTAGTCGACTAACAACGTGAGTACTTTAATCAACTTGTAGAAAATAAACATATTCTTTAAAAAAAATTTACCCTCATTACTCGGTAGTGGAAATAGCCACCCCGGATCTTTTTAGTATACGTAGACAACAGCCCATGTGGAACACTCCTAGTCGACTAACAACGTGAGTACTTTCATCAACTCGTGGAAAATATTCATATTCTAAAAAAAATAGACCCTCATGACTCGGTAGCGGAGATAGCCACCCCGGATCTTTTCAGCAAACGTAGACAACAGCCCATGTGGAACACTTCTAGTCGACTAACAACGTTAGTACTTTCATCAACTCGTGGAAAATAAACATAATCTCAAAAAAATTAGACCCTTATTACTCGGTGGCGGAGATAGCCACCCCGGATCTTTTCAGCATACGTAGACAACATCCCATGTGGAACACTCCTAGTCGACTAACAACGTTAGTACTTTCATCAACTCGTGGAAAATAAACATAATCTCAAAAAAATTACCCTTATTACTCAGTGGCGGAGATAGCCACCCCGGATCTTTTCAGCAAACGTAGACAACAGCCCATTTGGAACACTCCTAGTCGACTAACAACGTGAGTACTTTCATCAACTCGTGGAAAATAATCATATTCTAAAAAAAATAGACCTACATTAATCGGTAGTTGAAATAGCCATCCCGGATCTTTTCAGTATACGTAGACAACAGCCCATGTGGAACACCCCTAGTCGACTAACAACGTGAGTACTTTCATCAACTCGTGGAAAATAAACATAATCTCAAAAAAATTGGACCCTTATTACTCGGTGGCGGAGATAGCCACCCCGGATCTTTTAGATATACGTAGACAACAGCCCATGTGGAACACTCCTAGTCGACTAACAACGTGAGTACTTTCATCAACTCGTGGAAAATAATCATATTCTAAAAAAAATAGACCCTTATTACTCGGTGGCGGAGGTAGCCACCCCGGATCTTTTCAGCAAACGTAGACAACAGCCCATGTGGAACACTCCTAGTCGACTAACAACGTGAGTACTTTAATCAACTTGTAGAAAATAAACATATTCTTTAAAAAAAATTTACCCTCATTACTCGGTAGTGGAAATAGCCACCCCGGATCTTTTTAGTATACGTAGACAACAGCCCATGTGGAACACTCCTAGTCGACTAACAACGTTAGTACTTTCATCAACTAGTGGAAAATAAACATATTCTAAAAAAATTAGACCCTTAATACTCGGTGGCGGAGATAGCCACCCCGGATCTTTTCAGCATACGTAGACAACAACCCTTGTGGAAAACTACTAGTCGACTAACAACGTGAGTATTCATCAACTCGTGGAAATTTATATATAGAAATTTATTTTCTAAAAAAAAATTGATGAAAGTACTCACGTTGATAGTCGACTATGAGTGTTCCACATGGGCTGTTGTCTACGTATACTGAAAAGATCCGGGGTGGCTATTTCCACTATCGAGTAATGAGGGTCTAATTTTTTTTAGAATATGTTTATTTTCGACGAGTTGATGAAAGTACTAACGTTGTTAGTCGACTAGGAGTGTTCCACATGGGCTGTTGTCTACGTTTGCTGAAAAGACCCGGGGTTGCTATCACCGCTACCGAGTAATAAGAGTAATTTTTTTTTGTGATTATGTTTATTTTCCACGAGTTGATGAAAGTACTAACGTTGTTAGTCGACTAGGAGTGTTCCACATGGGCTGTTGTCTACATATGCTGAAATATCCGAGGTGGCTATCTCCGCTACCGAGTAATAAGGGTCTATTTTTTTTTAGAATATGTTTATTTTCCACGAGTTGATGAAAGTACTAACGTTGTTAGTTATCTAGGAGTGTTCCACATGGGCTGCTGTCTACGTATGCCGAAAAAATCCGGGGTTGCTATCTTCGCTACCGAGTCATGAGGGTCTATTTTTTTTTAGAATATGATTATTTTCCACGAGTTGATGAAAGTACTCACGTTGTTAGTCGACTAGGAGTGTTCCACATGGGATGTTGTCTACGTATGCTGAAAAGATCCGGGGTGGCTATCTCCGCCACCGAGTAATAAGGGTCTAATTTTTTTGAGATTAAGTTTATTTTCCACGAGTTGATGAAAGTACTAACGTTGTTAGTCGACTAGAAGTGTTCCACATGGGCTGTTGTCTACGTATGCTTAAAAGATCCGGGGTGGCTATTTCAACTACCGAGTAATGTGGGTGTAATTTTTTTAAGAATATGTTTATTTTCCACGAGTTGATGAAAGTACTAACGTTGTTAGTCGACCAGAAGTGTTCCACATGGGCTGTTGTCTACGTTTGCTGAAAAGATCCGGGGTGGCTATCCCCGCTACCGAGTCATGAGGGTCTAATTTTTTTTAGAATATGTTTATTTTCCACGAGTTGATGAAAGTACTAACGTTGTTAGTTAGCTAGTAGTGTTCCACATGGGCTGTTGTCTACGTATACTGAAAAAATCTGGGGTGGCTAGTTCCACTACCGAGTAATAAGGGTCTTATTTTTTTGAGATTATGTTTATTTTCCACGAGTTGATGAAAGTACTAACGTTGTTAGTCGACTAGAAGTGTTCCACATGGGCTGTTGTCTACGTTTGCTGAAAAGATCCGGGGTGGCTATCTCCGCTACCGAGTCATGAGGGTCTAATTTTTTTTAGAATATGTTTATTTTCCACGAGTTGATGAAAGTACTAACGTTGTTAGTTAGCTAGGAGTGTTCCACATGGGCTGTTGTCTACGTATACTGAAAATATCCGGGGTGGCTAGTTCCACTACCGAGTAATGTGGGTCTAATTTTTTTGAGATTATGTTTATTTTCCACGAGTTGATGAAAGTACTAACGATGTTAGTCGACTAGGTGTGTTCCACATGGGCTGTTGTCTACGTATGCCGAAAAGATCCGGGGTGGCTATTTCAACTACCGAGTAATGTGGGTGTAATTTTTTTAAGAATATGTTTATTTTCCACGAGTTGATGAAAGTACTAACGTTGTTAGTCGACTAGAAGTGTTCCACATGGGCTGTTGTCTACGTATACTGAAAAGATCCGGGGTGGCTATTTCCACTATCGAGTAATGAGGGTCTAATTTTTTTGAGATTATGTTTATTTTCCACGAGTTGATGAAAGTACTCACGTTGTTTGTCGACTAGGAGTGTTCCACATGGGATGTTGTCTACGTATGCTGAAAAGATCCGGGTGGCTATCTCCGCCACCGAGTAATAAGGGTCCAATTTTATTGAGTTTATGTTTATTTTCCACGAGTTGATGAAAGTACTAACGATGTTAGTCGACTAGGTGTGTTCCACATGGGCTGTTGTCTACGTATGCCGAAAAGATCCGGGGTGGCTATTTCAACTACCGAGTAATGTGGGTGTAATTTTTTTAAGAATATGTTTATTTTCCACGAGTTGATGAAAGTACTAACGTTGTTAGTCGACTAGAAGTGTTCCACATGGGCTGTTGTCTACGTTTGCTGAAAAGATCCGGGGTGGCTATCTCCGCTACCGAGTCAAGACGGTCTAATTTTTTTTAGAATATGATTTGTTTTCCACGAGTTGATGAAAGTATTAACGTTGTTAGTTAGCTAGGAGTGTTCCACATGGGCTGTTGTTTACGTATACTGAAAAAATCCGGGGTGGCTAGTTCCACTACCGAGTAATGTGGGTCTAATTTTTTTGAGATTATGTTTATTTTCCACGAGTTGATGAAAGTACTCACGTTGTTAGTCGACTAGGAGTGTTCCACATGGGATGTTGTCTACGTATACTGAAAAGATCCGGGGTGGCTATCTCCGCCACCGAGTAATAAGGGTCTAATTTTTTTGAGATTATGTTTATTTTCCACGAGTTGATGAAAGTACTAACGTTGTTAGTCGACTAGAAGTGTTCCACATGGGCTGTTGTCTACGTTTGCTGAAAAGATCCGGGGTGGCTATCTCCGCTACCGAGTCATGAGGGTCTATTTTTTTTAGAATATGAATATTTTCCACGAGTTGATGAAAGTACTCACGTTGTTAGTCGACTAGGATTGTTCTACATGGGCTGTTGTCTACGTATGCCTAAAAGATCCGGGGTGGCTATCTCCGCCACCGAGTAATAAGGGTCTAATTTTTTTTAGAATATGTTTATTTTCCACGAGTTGATGAAAGTACTAACATTGTTAGTTAGCTAGGAGTGTTCCACATGGGCTGTTGTCTACGTATACTGAAAAGATCCGGGGTGGCTAGTTCCACTACCGAGTAATGTGGGTCTAATTTTTTTGAGATTATGTTTATTTTCCACGAGTTGATGAAAGTACTCACGTTGTTTGTCGACTAGGAGTGTTCCACATGGGATGTTGTCTACGTATGCTGAAAAGATCCGGGGTGACTATCTCCGCCACCGAGTAATAAGGGTCTAATTTTTTTGAGATTATGTTTATTTTCCACGAGTTGATGAAAGTACTAACGTTGTTAGTCGACTAGAAGTGTTCCACATGGGCTGTTGTCTACGTATGCTTAAAAGATCCGGGGTGGCTATTTCAACTACCGAGTAATGTGGGTGTAATTTTTTTAAGAATATGTTTGTTTTCCACGAGTTGATGAAAGTACTAACGTTGTTAGTTAGCTAGGAGTGTTCCACATGGGCTGTTGTCTACGTATACTGAAAAGATCCGGGGTGGCTAGTTCCACTACCGAGTAATGTGGGTCTAATTTTTTTGAGATTATGTTTATTTTCCACGAGTTGATGAAAGTACTCACGTTGTTAGTCGACTAGGAGTGTTCCACATGGGCTGTTGTCTTCGTTTGCTGAAAAGATCCGGGGTGGCTATCTCCGCTACCGAGTAATAAGGGTCTAATTTTTTTTAGAATATGTTTATTTTCCACGAGTTGATGAAAGTACTAACGTTGTTAGTTAGCTAAGAGTGTTCCACATGGGCTGTTGTCTACGTATACTGAAAAGATCCGGGGTGGCTAGTTGCACTACCGAGTAATGTGGGTCTAATTTTTTTGAGATTATGTTTATTTTCCACGAGTTGATGAAAGTACTCACGTTGTTTGTCGACTAGGAGTGTTCCACATGGGATGTTGTCTACGTATGCTGAAAAGATCCGGGGTGGCTATCTCCGCCACCGAGTAATAAGGGTCTAATTTTTTTGAGATTATGTTTATTTTCCACGAGTTGATGAAAGTACTAACGTTGTTAGTCGACTAGAAGTGTTCCACATGGGCTGTTGTCTACGTATGCTTAAAAGATCCGGGGTGGCTATTTCAACTACCGAGTAATGTGGGTGTAATTTTTTTAAGAAAATGTTTATTTTCCACGAGTTGATGAAAGTACTAACGTTATTAGTTAGCTAGGAGTGTTCCACATGGGCTGTTGTCTACGTATACTGAAAAGATCCGGGGTGGCTAGTTCCACTACCGAGTAATGTGGGTCTAATTTTTTTGAGATTATGTTTATTTTCCACGAGTTGATGAAAGTACTCACGTTGTTAGTCGACTAGGAGTGTTCCACATGGGCTGTTGTCTTCGTTTGCTGAAAAGATCCGGGGTGGCTATCTCCGCTACCGAGTAATAAGGGTCTAATTTTTTTTAGAATATGTTTATTTTCCACTAGTTGATGAAAGTACTAACGTTGTTAGTCGACTAGGAGTGTTCCACATGGGCTGTTGTCTACGTATACTGAAAATATCCGGGGTGGCTATTACCACTACTGAATTATCGGGCTTGACTTTAATGAATTTCATCAAATGCACGTTTAAAGATTTTTTCCAAGACATGAGATAGGTATTTCATGTATCAGTTTTTTCCAAATGGACTGTTTTATGCGTGTGCTAAATATAATAATATTCGGTGTTACTTAATTAATTAGCTAATTTTTGGTATACGTTGATGATTTAATATTATCAGTGTCAGTCACTACTTGGTTCCGCTACCGTAGAAATAGCTTTCCTGAAGTATGAAGTTGAGTAACTATTGAAATTTTGAGTAATTTAATTGTTTTATTTTTTTCTCTCGTTACGGTGAGAGTTCTAACGAAAAGTTTTGCAGAACTATCGAGTACTAACGATAACACCTCGCCTGTGTATTTTGTTGATTGTGAATTGCATATGGGGCGGCAGGTGTGAAGTTAGCCACCCCATTTCAATTATTTTTTTTAAAATTCTGTTTTAGAGTACTAACGATAATATTTTGGAACAATCGAGTACTAACGATTGTCTGTCGATTGGCGAAAAAAAAAGTCGAAAAAGTCGTTTTGGGCCGGGAGTGTGAAGTTGGCCGGCCCCAAAAAGTTTTTAAAAAATAATCGAATTGCGTAAGAGTACTAACGAAAAGTTACACAGAACTTAAAAGTACTTACCGAGTACTTTCGACCTGCATAGGTGAATTGCGGGCAACGGCTTTGGGGCCGGTCAACTTCACACAAGTGGCCTCTACTTCGCTCAGCGTATAAGCCTCGCCATACAACGGGACAACGCCGCCAGCCTCCTCGGGACACTCCCTGCAGGGAGCACCCTGGACCATGTCTTTTACTTGTAAAATAGTTAAGTATTTTGTAATTTTAGCTTAAGTATGTATTTTAATGTTATTAATACCTTATTTTTAATAAAACTACCTATTACCACTGCTATTTTTATTATTTATTTGTTCAATCAAAACATTCTAATTTTAATCCCGAGAGATTTTCCTTTGACTTCTGATAAATACTCATAATTAATGATGTTTTGCCTATAAATTGACAATAATATAACGCTCTTGTACTCAGCTCAAACATTTAGGCTGTAATCAACTGCTCTATTGCAATGAACACAATCATTAATCGTTTCAATACGATGAACAATTAAGAAGTAATCACGTGCCGGTACCATACCGTGAGAACAGCCTCTGGCGATTGGTCACTTTTTCTGCTAATTATCGTTTCTACTAAGTACTGTAAAGATGTGCTACAAGCACCAATTGAACATGTTGGTTGATTCAGTTAATTCAGTTTTGATTCTAATGGTTCCTTTCCTATCTTCTAATAAAGAGTTTGAATAGGTAGGTAATCAAAAAGAAATGAAAAGGATAGTACAATTTTATTTTTACTCGTATAACACTGAAAAGAAATCATCATCATCAGCCTTTTAATGTCCCCACTGGGCACAAGCTTCCCCTTGAACAAGGGGGTACGGGCCATGATCCACCGAGCGGGCCCAGTGCTGATTGGTGGATTTCACACGCCTTCGAAAACTTTTAAATTTCCTCAGACATGCAGGTTTCCTCACGATGTTTTCCTTCACCGTTAGAGCAGTCGGTAAATTTACGTAAGTCTTCGAAGAAATCGGAAAAACTCATTGGTACAAGGCATTGCATGGTTTCGAACCCGGACCTAAAAAAGTCCTCTCCCTCCACGGCCGGCAACACATAAGCAATACCCCTGGTGTTGCACGTGTCTCTAGGCGACGGTGACTACTTACCATCAGGTGGCCCGTCTGGCTGTTTGTAGCCAAGTTATAAAAAAAAACAGAGTCAAGCGCCACAAAATAATAACAGTATTCGTACCATTTAGTACCTACCCTAATACAAAATTTAAAGTAGAAATTAATTGAAAAACAAAACACTTATAAAAGTAAAAGCAAATAAATCAACTCCAATTATGCGCGGTGGTGACAAAACATGTTCACACATTCGTCATTGTTTGCGTGGCAACCTAACATAAATCAGAGGGAAAGTAGGCTCTGGGTAGAGTAATACCTAAATACATACCTAGGTATAGTTAGTTATAGGTTTGATAGGCTAGTGGGTAAGGGAATACTCAAGAACCCATAAAACGAAAATGCATATTTCATTACAAGTATTTTCTATTCTATGAGAAAAATACTACTCGCTCGCGCTGAAGGACAATTTTTCCACAAATCGCGTAGATGTAACTCGATCGACTTCGACTGTTCAATTTTTTCTGTTGATCGATGATATCAAACAACGTCGATCGGGTGGGTGTGATAACACTTTGATCTAATGGTAAGTAAAGGTGTGAGATCACTGCTTACTGCACTGCATACTAATGTAATTTTATTTATTCGTATGGCAGTTGGAATTATACACAATAACAGTAGGTACTGCGATATGTCACAACCAAATATCCAGGTTTCTTAGCCATTCGGCGGCATCTGGGGTTAGTAGGATGAAGTCGTCAGGGTCACCGGCGTGTAATGGCATGAAATGATAGAATACTCTTTCTTTTATTTTAATAAATTTAGTTACACCAATTTACTTAAAAATTTTAAGTTTTTAAGTCGTTTTATTTACAAAATTGTATACTTAATGAATAAAATAAAAATCCAAACAAACCTATCTACCAAGAATGATATATCCAGTAAACTTCATCATCTTCAATCTTTAGTACCTACATACTTTTTTTTTATTTTCCAATTTAACCCATAAAGAAAAGAGATGCATTTTATTAACTTACGACATCGTCGTAAACTACAAACTGGTTGTTAGCCATTAGCCGAGTTATACACTAATAAACAAGATGGACTGCTCTGGTTTTAATGCACTTTCTATCTGGCTTTAATTATCCGGCCCGATCCGATAAATCATGCGGTAATCGAAGCAATAACTCCGGGTGCGCCGATCTTTCTCAGAAATAAACCAGATGAACTTACAACGCTTCCGTAAGTTCCCGTTTGCTTCGATGATAGGTATATTATTATATCAGAAGTTGTGCTCTCGCAGCCAAATTAATAAGGAGACGAGTTAGAAATAGGTAAATAAATAATTAATAGTACCTAGGGTAGAAGAAGAAGATAAACACTTTATTGCCACACACAAAAAATACATTCCTAAATAATAGGTACCTACTTACCTATGACATTGACATTAAGAAATTAAACTCAAGTCTGGAGCTACGAAGGCCGTAGAAATACCTAGATAAATACAATAATAAATACGCTTAATGGTATCATACAACTTTAATGGGACGCAAAAATAACGGGTCATTTAAAAAACTGTGATATTTCCTTAAATATATGAGATTGATTCCTGAAATCGTAGTATGTTGAAGATGACTTATTAATACATAAAAAAGTACACCAACCTTCTGTACACTATTTAATTTTAAATTACAAAAATTAAAAAAACGTAATAAACTCTTCTAACTTATGGCAACAAAAAATAACATATCTCAGGATTCCTCATAAACGTTATTTTTAAATAATTTTAAAACTTAGTATTACCTCCACGAGCCCATATAACTTCAGTAACACGATGTGGCATGGTGTTAATCAAATTTCTAATACGATTTTGGTCAATGTTTGGCCATTCTTCAACTAGCGCATTCTTCAACTCGTGTAAGGTAGCTGGAGCTGGATTGCGTTGTCTACGTCTTCCGAGCTCGTCCCAAGCTAGCCCAATGGGATTTAAGTCTGGACTGCGAGCTGGCCACTCCATGCAGCTGATACCTATATCTTGAATATACGCGTTGATGAGCACTATGTGCAGGCGCATTATCGTGCATAAGAATGGAATCTTCGCCCATATTGACTAAGAAACTTGTACAGATGAGACTTCATTTGAGGTTTATAATACTCATTACTGATCTACTTATAACATACTATTTATACGAACGATCTATCTCTACAACTTTGGGAGATATCACGGTTTTTCTAAGTGACCCGTTATTTTTTCGTCCCAATGTATTATGTCCCTCAGACAGTTGTATACAAATATTTTCTGTCTCAGAGAACAACTCAACAGCTATACTAGTCCTATTTCTCTGACCTCCAAACGTGATTGATTTCTATTACTTAGGTCTGCGAACATTAAAACCTTATATAGTCATTTGTTGTATTTGTTTATTAGTTTTTGCATGGAATCCGCTAGGAACATCAAATTCCAATAATCTTCTAGCTTCTGAATCTTCTTTAAAGTATTTTCTAACTCAATCTACTGCCTCAATATTTTTTTTTACTTTCAATTTTATTATATTTTATTTTTTTAAATTACCCTCTATAAGATCCTTGATGAGGAACTTACTCTCTTCATTTCATAACCCATCAGACTGATTTAATAATGCGAAACTTGACTGAAACTCCTTATAAATTCCCGTCTAAGTTCTACTTTAATTAAAATAATCATAAATTACTCGATCGCTTAATTACTCCAATAGATTAGCCCAGCTCACCGTCGCAGGAAATAGATTGCAAAACTGGACCATTATTCATACCACTGCCTTACCACTGCGTACATACCTACATACCCTTTATTAATATTATTATTCCTTACTCCTGTGCATAAACATACTTACCTACAAATTTTTACAGCACGGCCATATAAAAAATTTGGTCGCATCACATTTGTACACACGACTTCGCCTCCACAAACCAAACATAGTGCATTTTATAGATCACACCTAGAACCACATCTTTCATTATGGAAGAAACATCCTAACCTAAGTCCATCGAAATCTCTTCGAACAGCAACAATAAGCCATCGATAGACTTATTTGATCCTAGGCCATTAGTTTTTAAAAGACGGGTTGAGGATGTCCTCAAGTGAGCTATCCACGCACCTACTTTATAGTCTTTACTTTATTATTTTTATTTTTCAAATAGGCATAAGTGTTTTAGTCATTACATTCAATAGTATTTTTTCATAACTCAATATTGTACAACAATCAATTTTCCACTTCCTAACCATGCTGTGTTTACACGTTAAGGGTTACGACCTAGCTCATAACTTTATATTGATTTTTCTGTAATTTCCATGGTTGTAATATGTTGTGTTTACCTAATAAATAAATAAAATTAAATTAAGTCATGTGGGATGGAGCTTGATACCGCAGAAACGTCTTCAAACCAACTGCTCTGTTGCTATTGATTTTGTTTCTAAAGCAATTAAACAAAGCTTCTGTCCCGATGTTTTTCTTAGATGTTGTTCTAGACGACATCTATGAAATACACTATGTTTGGTTGGAGGCAAAAACAAAATAAAATGGATCCTAAGCTTGTATGGGATCATCTCTTTTGTCTGTGATATTTTTCGTATTGGATATTGAATTTAAAAACCTACCTACGACTCTTCTTAGTGGTATTCCTCATTGACGAGATTCGAGATCCTATTATGTATAGTATAAACCACATATCATTACTTTCTTGGCAGATATATTGAGATCGTTTACCATTGCCTTCACCGTTTTATACACATTGCTATGTGTCCAACCTTGTCTTCCTATTCACGACAGACGGGCCGACAACGGCGCGAGCGACACCAAAATGTAACACTTTTCGCGCGTGTCTAGCTCAGTGCCATAAGTGTTTATCTCGAGAGCAAGGTGGCTGGCTCATTCTGACATTAATAAATTCCGTCACCAATAGTGATGTGACCCGCAGTGAGTCAATAAAAAGGTCACTGATTCCTTGCGATTTCTTTGCGTCAACGGACTTTCATATGTAAATAACTTTGCTTATAATAGACGTACAGTAATGAAAGTGATGTAATATTATAAGGCATTAAATTATGATGTAATGATACAAAATACATTGATATCGGACAATAACTTACAAAGGTATAGAAGGTTAAAGTTCAAACTACAGTCATGGTGCCGCCTAGAAGCAAGAATTTAATGAGGGAAGCAGCGAAATATGCAAAGAATAGGGCATAGATTGCAGAGCGGGTCAAGAGGCATCGAATGACACTCTAATAATTGCAATCGGTGAACTGTAAGCGATACTATTTCCTTAAAAAAACATACAGGGTTCCCTGCCCAAAAGTGTAGAGACACGATCAGAATCGTGCTTCGGGTTTTTTTTTCACCATTTGAACAGTCGGTAAAAGTCTTTCAGTCAGTCAGTTACCCGAAAAAAAACCTCATTGATACATGATATTGAATGGTTTCGAACCCGGACCTCCCGCGTACGCAAAACTGGCGTCCTTTACGCCAACGACGACGCTCTACTGACGTATGGAGTACTTAGGTATATATGTTATCTATATGCAGAATTTCTGAATATTATGCAGGTATACCGTTAGAGTTGCTATTGCGAGCAAGATTCTGGCGAAAAACTGTTGAAAGAGTGAATTTAACAAAAAGTAGATAAGTAAGTACCTACCTAGTAAGAGGTCAGTCGTATTTCATTTCCAGTATCGTCTCATTATTGACTAAAATTTCATTTTGATATAATCATGTTATTTTTATAGGTTAACTAACATTGCCTACTTATTTCGGTAAAATTTATGCATTTCGCGATAAACTTATCAAATTAACGAACATTAAAATTTTACTTTTTAATAGAATTAGTTTTATAAATCAGTAACTTATTAGTTAAATTAAAATAAATCAAGGACGTTCACGATTTGATAATGAATCGATTTTAATTAGGAGTCGTATATAAACGCGATGATGGGATCGTTTCCCGTAGGGCGCAACGTTTAGCGTCGGCAACACTGGCCGGGCTAAAAATGTTGGGTATTTTAACATTTTGCGTAGCCCTCGCGGCGATGGTGAGCTGTGGTAAGTCCTTCTATACTAATTCAATATCTAATTTTGTACTTTTTATATTATGTGCCTGTGCATAGAGATTCAATGTTTTAGGCCTACTTACCCGAAAATTTATACCGTCTTTGCTTTTCATACAAAATTGACATCGGATAATGACTATAGAACCACTTGACTGCCGATGCGGGCGACCCGCGCGCACAGAACATTAGCAGTATATTTCTTATAATTTACGCGGCACTCTAGTTAAAGCGAGCTCGTTGATGTCTTTGTCTCCACCTTTTTCTTTCATGTGCTTAATTGTATAGCATTGTCTCGTTTTTTCATTGCCATAGCCGGGGTCTTCCCTCCGCTACCCTCCACCTTTTTCGCTCAACGTTTGTAGGAACAAATGTAGCTATGGGTACTCCATTGGTTACTTGCTTCATGGATTAAAGTTAACCCGAAAGTCAACGGTTCATACAATACTGCCTTATGGTTTTTCGTAGAATATTGTTAATAATCTGTGTGTGTGACCCCCGATCAAAAATAATGGGTGTTATAAGCTTGACGCGTATGTCTATTTGTCTGTGCCAATGTAACAACAACCGGGGATCCGATTTGGACGCGGATTTACTATTTATCAGAAAATTTTGTCGAGTGTTCTTAGCCATTAAAACTGGGATCAGGGGTTTCCAAGATCTTGCAGTATCTTTGACGTCAGAAGGGATATCTGGAACAGTGACAGGTGGTTTCAGTTTGAACTGAAATGTTTAGAACCTGTCCAGGAAAAAGTAGGATAGGGAATCTCCACAAAATACAGAGCTTTTTTTAATTTAGAGTTAAGTATTCTTTCTGTCTTTGTGTAAACACTGCGATTTATTCCCATCTGATAATTTTGATTGAGAAACGTTTCAAAAAGCACCCTCAAATTTCCGAAAAAAGGGCACAAGGTTGTCAACCTCTGTCTCTCTGGGTGTTGTTTAATAGTTTTGGAATTAAAACTATAGTGAGACATTTTAAATAATAGTTAATTACGGATTAAAACTAGTCGAAGGAATTCCGACTTTCATGAGGGAGTAATCCGTAATTAATTATTATTGTTTAATAGTATTCATAATATAGGTAATTACTTACACACATACTGTAGTTACTTGTATGGTGATTTATTTACTCATTACTATCACGTCATAACCCCCGAGGGGATAGACAGAGAAACCACATCCAATCACATGTAGTATTAAATAATTTTACTACTCGTATTTGATAAGATTTTTCTTGTATTTTCGTAGAGTCGCCGGAACTGAAATGGCCCAGTAAATATTCGTTGGAAATATCAAAAATATCAGTAAAATCTGGTTTGGTCGAAGACATCAAATTTTGGTAAGTTTTTGAACATTTTGCTTTTTGACACACGCAAAATTCTACGTGATGCATTCACTAGTAATCCTAGAAGTTATTGGAAATAAATAAAAAATCTAAACCAGTATGAAGAGTTATTCTGAGGGAAGGGAGGGCTTATCCCGTAGAATTCAGTTTGACAGTCACGAAACGAAAATTTTGACAACGGGTCTCGAAATCCAAGCTCCATATACAACAGCGCCACCAATATAGTCTGACAGTAACAGAATTTCAGGCTAGTAGGCAGGGGGCAGACGCACACAATGGATGGAGGATTGGACAAGCAAGTTATCAAATTAAATAATTGTACATAACAATTAGTAATTTTATTTCACAATAAACATTTAATAGAGAAAAAAGTATGGGAAAAGATTTTTGCCATTTCTGACTTTTCTAGTACTCTAACCGCAGTTGGTTCCATAGAGGATTGTCATCCTTGTAAGAAATTGATTGCCAGCGTGAAAAGAAAATGTGAGAACTGCCCATTTTCTCGCTGACTATAATTTTTTTTCAAAATCTGTGATTGCAGTTGTAGTTAACTCCAAAAGTTAGGGAAGTTCTCGTTTAGTTCGTTTCGTTACCACTTAAAATCGACTCATGATAGTGTGAAACAAGGAAGCAAGGACGATGCATCTCGAAAAACTGCCGACTGACTACCGAAGACCGGTGGAGATGTCTGATAAACGGTTTCGTGATGGTTTTCGTAAGAGCTCGGCAAAAATACCACATAACTCCGTAGGCAATCGGAAAATTTCGAATAAATCTATCGTTCCCTTTTACACAGGTGTCAGAGAGCTGCGGAAATAATTCATTGCCATAAGGCAATGCCTCAGTAACTTCCGGAGGTGACCGGAAATGTGTGGTAAATGGTTTTGTGATGGTTTCCATATGCTAGACGATAGAGACGAAGAGATAAGAAAGGAAAGCCTTGAATATCCAGTATGATTTAGACCTCGTTTTTCGATAGAGATTTTGGTTTCGTAATTGTCAAAAAAACCTACAGGATAAGCACTCAGGTGCAACGGAGTACTTACATTATCGGTTTCTATAAGTAATTCCAAAACAGAATTACCACTGAAACTCAATACTAAAAGTGAAAAACTCTGTCCCCAGAATTATTTTTCAATGTACGATACGATACGATTATGTTTTTCATCTTTAGGCGAACTGTGAAGGAGTCGAGAGTGGAGTACAACAAAGGTGCCGTGAAGAAATTCGTGATTTCCTCCGGTGGAAGATATGGCGGAAGAGTGTATGAGGTACCTACACAAATTAAGCATACCTTTTTTAATTTTTATCTTATTCGCTTGTTTTTAATTATTATAAAAGTAAGTAAATTTTGTAGTTATTTTCAGAAAAAAAACGAAATAATCCATTACTGAATAACTAACTATGGGGTCAACTACGAAATCGTGGAAAAAAAAAGCTGCTCCATACAAAACTCAATACTTACACGACAGAAATACACTCCTTGTTCGGCTCTATATAGGGTTTTGTTACACGCTGTATATTTTTTGTTTTACAATGTTTTTGTTTATCTGGGCGGATTAAATAATAAGCCGATGTTTTATATTCAATTAATACCAGATTCACCCAGAGACCACCGCCGATCATAATGATAACCTGGCCTGCCATGTGACGCGCGGTAGGTGGCACTTCAAGGGTCCTGACGACCTCCTTCCCTCCACTGATTATGATTTCATAGAAGCTGGTGAGTAGAAAATACTTCTCCTTTATCGGTTCCTCAAAACCTCACAGCTGAGGATCGCCCACTGGGTTTTGCATTGCTTCTGGTACATTGATGCCTGTATTACCCGTCGGAAATATTACGGACCTTCGAGGCGTTCTGACACGTTTGAGATGCGAAGTTGAACGACTATAGGGAATGTGTTATTACGCTCACATATATATTTGGGCCAACGAGATGATCTAAAATGTCGATTTAGCCTTTTAGACGTCGAACGGGCCACGTGTCTATAATAGCTACTCCAGGCTCACAGATATTTCCGAGGGGTAATATACGAGTAATTCTTTCTTTCCGAGTAAGTTCGATTCTACTTATATTACTTATATCTTATTTGTCTATGTTTGTTACTTTCATTAGGTGAGGAAATGATGAAAGATCGTAAATGCACCAAATTCGTCCTTCATGGAACTTCGGGATACATTGAGATGAGGATTAATTTGTGGGCTTCATACGACCATAAATTGAAGGCGTATATTCCCGTCAGGTACGTAAGAAATTTTTCTTGACAGATATCTATTTTTGGGACTGGCATGTAAGTAGGTATATAATTTTGGACCTGAAATCCATCAATGAAAGTGATTTAGGGATAGATAGTAGGCTGCAATTACTTATTACAAAGATATGTTGCAGGCAGGAAGAGTTGGAATACAATACCTGGCTTGGCTACAACGACAAACACGTAATATGGGATTTCGAGAACTTCCAAGACGATTTTGATGAAGAGAAAATCTTCAATACTGAGGAATGTAAGTATTATAAAGATGAATGATCAATGATCAAGTAAAATGTAGTGATTGATTACTTTCTCTCTCGGTGATCAATTCGTTTTAGAAATGGTTGACTATATGACGATTAGGTTAGAGATATGTATACTACGTATGTATGATTGTACAAAACATTTAAAATATTACATAAAATTATAACATTATTTCTATTTTCAGTCTGCGGCAAAAGAGACCCAATCAGGCATTCAGTTGATGACGAAGCTGTTACTAAACACCTCATATTCATGGATCCAGAGCAAGACACACACGTAGACCATGTATTCGCAGCGTAAGTAACAACAGGATCCTAAGTTATTTATAGAATATATGTATATCTAATGAAAAATAATCTATCAAAAACATTTTTCTTTTCAGCTTCAAGATAAATTACAACAAGATATACTCTCATGAAAAAGAGCACGCTTTAAGAAGGAGGATCTTCCAGAATAACATGAGGTAAACAAACTTTAAAACCTTCAGTTGGACTGTTTAACGTGCTCTCAGAGGCACTGAGGGGTTTAGGTGAAATATATTTTGGTTCTGACCTCGCCCAACTTGGCCGATTTATCCGATTCGATTCCGATCAAGATAATTTAAGACCATATGTGTGCTCGCAGCTAGGCTATGGGTCCCTCAGTAGGTCTATAACCTTAATCGGATCAAGGGTTTTCGCTTGAAGGAAGTGTGGGTAGTATTTTTCATTCAGCACTTTAATATGTATTATGGACATCATCAAAAGCATAAAGTATTTTTCACTGTCTGCACTGCACCCAACTTATAGATCTCTACAACCAACATACAGCACTATAGACTTTAATGCATGGGTAGTTCCGACTTCTTATATAAAAGCTATAATTTGTTTTGCAGATTGATATCTTCCACGAACCGTCGAAACCTTGGATACAAACTGGCTGTCAACAAGTTCGCTGACCGCCTTCCTGAAGAGATGAAGGCACACACAGGTCTGCTGAGACGTCGTGAGGGAGAAGTTGGCACGGACCCCTTTCCGTACGACGAGTTCAGGGTCAAAGATCTATCTCCTAAACTACCAGAAGAACACGACTTGAGGATTCTGGGTCTCGTTTCGCCTATTGAAAGTGAGGAAAGATTTTTAACAAATACTTACCCATATGTATCATATTTTAGTTGGGTCGCCAATCGCGAATTGACTAAAATGAATAATTAGAAGGACTCATACTCGTATCGGAATTGGTGACAGGCATAGACGTTTTCAGCAAGATGACATTTACTACGATTTTATAAATGCATCATCATTTCAGAAACCACAAGTCTATTTTTGTTTTTGAAGGATGTTGCATCGTTGTCATCTACTTATCGTCTCTAATGTTGGGGCACAAATCCTTCGGATATATTTTTTTTCAATGATCTAGTAGCTAAAAGTCGTCTATTCCCATTACCACCACTGGTGGTAGATGGTATTTTTTTCCCAGTCGCAAATGGAAATTACTCATTCAAAGTTGCTAGTTTTTATTCTTTTGTGTTATTATAATTTCAATATTTTATCTAATATTCTCATTATATTTTAAATTCAGCCAAATATATGCATAAGTATCATACATATGGGATTAGTCCAACTAGTTTCGGACCCAGTCTTAAAAATACATCGTCATAATTCAACTGTATATATTTTAATACTTGTTAATGTTTTATTAAAGACCAAGAATCCTGCGGTTCTTGTTGGACCTTCGGCACCACATCTGCTGTAGAAGGCGCCTTAGCTCGCTCCAATGGTGGTAATCTCCTGAAGCTCAGCAACCAGGCTCTCATCGACTGCGCATGGGAGTAAGTTGTTTTTACGAGAAATATAAACCACCTGAACGGAAAAATTGGTCCGACCGACATGTCAATTCCCAAAAGTGTTCTGGCAATGCCACCAATTGGACCAAATGGTGATAGATACTACATACTTTAGTCGTCAAAGCGGCAATGCTTGAGTCATCAGAGTAGTCCATAACCACGACCACACTATTGACAGTGACTGAATATAATAGGAAAGAAAAGAACAGAATCCTGTCCTGACCATATAGGCGTATATCATCTACCCAACAATGGCGCTCCATTTCTCTTCTCTATCGTCAACATTAAAAATCATAAAAATTTCATTCAAATTTTCTACCAGATTTGGAGCTGAAGGTTGTGATGGAGGTAGCGACACTGCTGCATACCAATGGATGATGAAATTCGGACTGCCAACGGAAGCTGATTATGGCACTTATACTAACCAGGTAGGTTCTATGTCCAGGACAGCATCGCCTAAACTACCGACACTCTGTTTATTACTAACATTGATCTAGCTAGACACATACGGCAGTGTGTCAACTTCGAAGTGATCAATCTAACATGAATTACTTCTTTACAGGATGGCTATTGCCTTATCAACAATATGACGAAAAAATACCCGATTAGTGGCTTCGTTGATGTTACTCCAAACAGCGTTGGAGCACTAAAGGTACAATACTTTAAAGTGTATATTGCTGATAAACCGAATCATTGGGATTTAGGACCTACACGTACTCGTATTATCACATTTGTCTCTGCCAATCCCAATGTTGTAGCACTACGGTACCCCATAGTAACAATAGCGTCAATTTGTAGGATCAGATTACAGAACTTGGTTAAATATTACACTTGTTATTGATAACCAGATTGACACGTTATGACACCTGACAAACACGGCAGAAATGTCGCTAATGCACTGCCGACTTTGAGAAGTGAAATTACCTAGTTGTTCTAAATATTTCTCCTTAATTCTTGTTTCTTCTCGATATCTTTAGACATTAGATTCCTTGTTGAAATCCCCCGAGATACGATTGACGTCACCAACTAATCAACCACCAACAAAACGCCTATTTTCTTTTTTAGGTTGCCTTGTTCAACCATGGCCCTCTATCAGTGTCTGTGAATGTGAACCGCGCATTCAGTTTGTATTCCGGCGGAGTATTTTATGATCTTGAATGGTAAGAATACGATTTTAATTGCAGTATCAGTGTTGAAAAAGCTTCTGGTTTTTATTAACTTTAAACAGAGTCTTAGGTTAATTATCTACTACTACGCAGTCAATCCCGTCAATTCCTAATTTATCTAGACGTGAAGTCTTCAATATGCTTGTAATACATACTTGTTTTTCCCACCTAGTTGTAGCTTTTAATTTCACCTTTAAATTCTTTAGTTTATCTGGAACAACTATTATTTCTATTCCTACAGTAATCCCACCGAATTGAACCACGAGATAACCCTGGTCGGCTACGGCAAGTACTACGGAGACACATTCTGGATCGTGAAGAACTCCTGGGGTCCAGACTGGGGTATCGACGGGTACATGCACATCTCGTCCCGTGACAACAACTGTGGCATCATGACTGAGCCCACTTACGTTCTGTTTTAATGTTGTTTTGAAGATTGAACCGGCACTTTTGGTCGATTTCATTTTGTTACCTATGTTTAGGTATGTACATTGTACAGTACAATGAGCTAGTCGTTACTTATAGTTTTATGAGGGGATAAGACGAAACTGTATGTACTTACAACTTGTGAAACTGCCTCTTTGAGGTTACTTGTCTTTTAATTTGACCGATGTTATATAGTGTTGCGTTTGTAGTTTCAGATTGTTAAATATCTTAAAATGAAATCGATCACCCATCGTTCGAAAATTGGTGCTTTTCGTTTTACTGGCGTGAATATGGACTAACGATTATATTTTGTAATCAAAGTTATTAAGTTAATAAAGCATATTATCAGTATTGTACGTGGAATCTAAGTAAGTTATAAAAAAATTAAAAAGCATTAAACAATAGTTTTTTTTTGAGTCTTGAAAATAAATTAAGTTAACACGTTAGATTTTCGAAAATAAATATGAATTGACTTTGATCTTTCATTTCAAATGGTGAATACAATTCACAAGAGTATTCATTTATTCACAATATTTGAACTATTTTAAACATGATTCGTAATTCATGTTATCCACCCGCGTGAACAACCATTTTGCTCATAAAATTATCATAGTCCGTTACCATCAGATATAAGTATAGAAGAACAAGAGAAAAAGTACTCGTTACCATATCGCATGACTATAATAATAGGCACTCATTAGTAACAAGTGTAACACCTCTAATACGAACCACGCAAGGTACGCAGTGCCAGGTTTCCCACGCGACCGGTGATACCGTTTCTCCTGATCTACTTCAATTCGACTATAGCAATTCAATCGCCGTTTTTATTGGGTCTGTGGACTGGATTACTGCTTGTGACTTGTGTCTCATGACTCATCATGCGAGTCTCAACTCGCATCTCCACATTCAAACTTTGAGATGGAACTGGGATACTGAGACTGAAGACACTGAAGTATTCAATCGATCAAATGTTTGTTAGCTTGAGTCTCAATCAACCATCAATTTTAGTTCATGATCATTCTGATTTTATGATTTCAAAAAGTCTCCGAAATTTAACGAGTATGGGTATACATCTTGTAGGATGTTCAGAATCAATATCTAACTCAACGAAACTGTACTGAAATTTATCTCTACATAAGAACCAATCAATTAGCGGACTGATCTATTTATGCAAATGTAGAGTCGAATTTTTATAGGTTCCAATTTTCGATAGCTTTGTAAAACAGCGGCTGCGACACATACAAGTAACCTAACCTAACCTATACCAACTTGCCCACTTGCTACGAATATCATAGTAATGGTATGTGATCAAGTAAGTGCAAAAAGAGACTCAAAATTTTTCCATGATGCTGATAAATCGCGATAAGTGGTCTTAGACAAAAAACGACGAAGAATTTGGAGGTGACTGAAATATAGTCAATATTTCAGTCACCTCCAAATTCCATCGTATGTGTACAACCTACCTAACATTTAACCTTATTCTAGAACTCTGTAACATGAAATCTACAACACAAACATGTTTGCACTTAGACATAGAAGTGCGGACCAAACTAGCCGGTGAAAGTGCCCAGATATTCGCAAGTAAATGTTGCAGCTACTGCTTTCTCGTCAGGTACAACATTGGGGCAGCAATTATCTACCATTACATACGAGTAGGTGTAGGTACTAGAAAGGTACCGCAGATAGATCAAAAGGGATCTCTTTTCTTAGACAGTAAAATCGTTTATTATACAAACCGCATCGAGTCATTATACTTTTTATATGGGATTTTCTACCAAAGTAAAAAATATAAATTTTCGACATTTGTAATGCAAATGTACTCAATTTTTCTTTTCTGTCGGGTAGAGTTACCAAAATAATTTTATAAAATTATCCTATGTAGAAGTGTGAAAGAAAGATTTCCTCTTAAGGTAGTACAAAGAGTTATTATTATTATCTACCATATAATGAACTGTCATTATATGTCATTACAAAGAGTTATTATTATTATCTACCATATAATGAACTGTCATTATATGGTAGATAATAATAATAACTCTTTGTACTACCTTAAGAGGAAATCTTTCTTTCACACTTCTACATAGGATAATTTTATAAAATTATTTTGGTAACTCTACCCGACAGAAAAGAAAAATTGAGTACATTTGCATTACAAATGTCGAAAATTTATATTTTTTACTACTGATTAAAGAAAAACGTTTATTCCTTACCTACGGTAGAGTCTAATATGGCCATAGGTCATGCTATAGGACTAACACAAATATGTAATATCACAAGAATATTTATACTTACCTCAATTTACTTATTCTTAATGAAATGTGATAAATAATTGACTAAAATTAAGCAATGCATTATTCCATTAAAAAAAGTAAGTAAGTATTATAATTGTGCGGCGCCGTGGGCTAAAACGTTATAGACAATGTATAAACGTATATTATATTATAGGTACATATAGATAGCACCATTTTACTGAGTGCGCTTTGAACATTAATTGTTCCCTAAGGCTAATATAATAAGTTGAAAACTTATCGAATATGACACTTGAATTTAGGGCGTGTCAGAATCAAACGATGTTATGCAAGGACCAAGTTATTAATTGAGCATAAACATAGCATGGTTGTTCTCATCAGTTATCTTATAATAACCCTAGTCCACACAAGGATTCCCTGTGTTGTTTGTTGGGATTAAGTAGATATCAGCCAGCATGCTACGCTACGGTATCATTTTTCCTAATAAAATAATTTTACTTATGTGGGTTATTTAGCATACTGTTATTTGTGTAAGTTAGTTATAAATTATTATTGGTCTGTTTTCCCTAAAAAGTACCTATCAAAACTCTATAACCTAGTTATTGTGTGTATAAGTTATTGTGTTAAAAAAACAATTAGCAACTCACTAAAACAAACTAAATCTTAATTTCCAATAGAACTATACTTATACTTAGATGTCTGTTTTAATTTCCAAGATTTTACAAAAAAGTTTTCAAATTTCCAGACACTATAAGTACTTTTTTCTACTCCCATTTCGTAATTTGTTCATTAAGAAACCACAATCAATAACATAAAGAGGTTCATTCGTAATGGTCGTGTGAAAATAGTGTTTTAATGAAATATTAAATAGCAATTTTCGATTGCAATATGTAAAGTTTTCTTTGTTGTATGGCACTGCATACAAGAACTCTTTCGTATTAAATGCCCTACATTTCACTGGCCAACTACTTGGTACAACGCCTGCGCGATGTCGACAATACGTCAAACGTTTCTACGGTTTACATAGTTACCAATAATATGTTAAGCTGTCATGGCGTCTGTTGAAGTGTCCGTAATGGTTTGTATTTTCTGTTTATATGTTTCATGGTCGTAGAAAAAGTATTATATGCAACGCACGTAATGGCGATTTTAACACTCGAACGATCTATTTTAATCTTTAACAGTTCTCATGTTAAAATGGCTATCATTACGTGGCCGTCGCATAAACTACTAATCAATAATCACTCTTCCTCCATGCCATACTATATCACAAAATAAAAAGATAGATAAGTAAATAATATATAATTTGCACTGATGAACGATTCATTAGAAAGAGGGTACAAAATACAAAAATCTTTATTTACCTACTTAAAAAAAAAGTATCCACCTAACGTTTCTTCCTTCATAGGTTTTGCACTTACAAATTAAGATTGATCTCCGCACTAGGATAATCCAGTATCGCGATAGCGATCCTACAATGGATGCACTGGATCACAAAAAAATTCAACTACATATACTTATTTCAAAAAGTATTTGTTATAGCCCTACAAAAGGATAATCAATGAATGAATACTCTTTATTGCACAAATATAGTGTGATACAATGCGTACAAAACGACCAATACAATCCAGGCGGTCTTATAGCTAAAAGCGATCTCTTCCAGACAACCTTTCGGTGGAGTAATTTTGGTAGAAAAAGGTAGGTTGTGCACCGTTTACAATAACATACAAATAAATATATTTATATATACTTATACATAAAATATCTACATATACACACACATACATATATACATACATACAAATATTAAAATATAACTAGAAACCAAAGTTGTGGAAAAAGAAAGGAAGGAGGAGTCATTGGGATAGATAGTGGGCCTTAACTTGTGCTTTGAAAATGTCTAAGGATTTGGCTTGTCTTATGGATACGGGTAAAGAATTCCAGAGACGGATAGCATGATAATTTCGTTATAAACCCTATATAGAACTGAAACAAAATGAAGTCCCAATAGAAGGCCCTATTACGTCCAGACAGTAAGGCTGGAATGAGAGCGTCTGCCCAGGGCGCTGTCGGGCTGCAATCTGCTGATATAACAGCAGTGCTGCAGTGCCGCATATTATCTACGTCGCTCAGCCTGGCGGCTATTCTGACCGACACTTAGTTCTATGCGAAATTGAGAATAGGGATAGCGAATTTGAGTGTTCTATTTGATTTAATATTAAACAATTTGAATGAAGTATAGGTACTAATAAGAATAATTAGAATTTATATCCTAATTTGTTAATATGTAAATTAATTCTTTGATGGTAAAAAAATACGTAGAGCAACCATCTCAAGAGGCACTTAACGACGTAATAATAACTTGATCAATAATTAACTAGTTCCAGTTGGTATGTAATGTTATTATGGATTCCGTAGAGAAGAGTTTAGGTTAGGTTAGTTAAAGAAGGGCTTGTCAAAAGTAAAAAAATGTAGTTGAAAATAACCGAGGCAAATACCGATTTGATTTTTTTTTTGCTTTATCTGTATGTATCTTGAAAGCACTAGTAAGTGACGATCAATGTAGTTACACAGAGATAACGGTTCAACACTATTTAATAGTTCCATCCGTTTGTTATTATTATAAAATACTTAAATAATTATAAGTAAGTTTAAATTTAATTTTAAAAAAGCATCTAAAAATAAGATAAAAAATATATTTTTTTGTCTTTATTAAATCATAAAGATATCTATAACACATTAAATTAGATCTTGATCCAATTATGTATAACATAGGTTAAGTTGTTTTATAGGCTGCGATCGCCTCTAGAAAAACATTTAAAAATATTTTTTTAATATGTTAAGACATGATTAATATAATAAAATACATCGCATCACAGGAAAAAAATCAAAGGAAGTGCATTTTGAGTAATGCCCACTTATTGCATTGATAAATTACCTAAAAAATAGACAATGAACGCATGGAGATAGGTAAGACGGACCGCTGGTACAACATGGTACATACACGTGTCAGACCCCTATTCCCATACCCTCTTGCCAAAAAGGTACCAAAATAACTGCAACAAAGTACAAATTAAATTACTTAAAACTGAGTTTCGCATACGGTAGATAGGCACATAATAAGTAGGTGAGTTCGCTAGGCCGGCCGGGGCGCACCACGCCGGCCCACGTTCTGCTAGTTTTTCCCAGTAGACAAAAATATTGTCATCGATGTTTTGTTACGCTATACTTAAATGTTAAAAAAGCTGCAGCTGTGCACGGTGAAGAAAAATAAATAATGCATAAATACAACTGGAAAATGGGGAAACGTCAAAGAATGTACAAATCCGGGCGCATTTATTTCATGGCATCGCAGAGATTTCATGAATAAATCGCGCCAGTCGGTAAGCGGCTCACGTCCCCTCGCCGTGGCACTCTGTGGCGGCGCTGCTGCAGTGTTGCATCCGAATAGCTTCGTCCAGCCACAGTCGGGAAACAAAACACGTTAGTTTTTCATTAGTTTCCTCAGATTTTCGCAGTAAAACTTTGAACCAGCATGGAATAGATAGAGGAAATTCGTGGATGCAACTAGCACTAATCGGAAAGAGTGGCTCAAAAGAGAGGAGGATTAGGATAGCAGTGGGATGACATGGGCCGAGGATAATGATGTGTCAGAAATAAAGAATGTAAGTTTTTCGTCTGTCAAGTGCGTGACACCAATGCTAGACTGCCTAATGATCGAAATCAAATAAGATTCAGTAAACTTTAATTTTACCAGAGAAAACTGAGTACCCTAATCAATTTTAATTCCTAATACCCCCCCCCCCCCAATAATTTTCAATTTTTGTAGTTAAGTGTAATTAGTAAGACGTTCTGCAAGTTAGGTTTTCTAATCATTAAAGGTACCTATAAATATTGTCTAAGTAGTGCGAGAGGGATCAAATTATCGCTACATAGGTAGGTATTAGTGTTATTTCACAACACGAGCCAAAGGCGAGAGTTGTGGTACACGAGTGCGACACGAGGTCTTCCCGCACGTGATAGACACGATATTTTTTGTTACACCTGCGAGAAAAGAATAAAATAAATACGTAAAGCAGTTACGTAGCATTATCGACATACCTACTAGGTTTCTTGTCTTTAGTTCAGTCTTGTCTTTCTTTCTTGTCTTTATACAATAACTTAAGGCAATAAAGTATTACGAGTAAATAAGGCACACGTTCTGTTCTTTGCAACCTGAGACATGAAAACGGTATATGAAAGACAAGATGGGATGTTTTCTACTTTTACCCCGTTTCGTACCGACCACTAAAACAAGACCTTCTCTGTGTAAGTTTTAATAAGCAGTGAGAGAGACGAGGCAGGTCAAAGTGTAATGGTTATGTAAACTAATGACTTCAGTGAAAAATGACCACCATTTGTTAGGGCTCTGTATTACCCGATATTAAACAATTTACAACTTTACATGTACTGGAGACTGTGTGTGTTAATTTTAGCAATTTTACTGGACTTTGACATTTGGGTTTACGGGCATGTGTGTGCGCTTAATTGCGTTAGAAATTAGCAATTACTAATTCATGTGAACAAGCTTAGCTCAAATGATATACTCGTAAAGATATTGGTAGAGATAAGAGTTAGCGTGAGTTGCAGGCTTCCTTAAGTCTCGTCTCATCTCTAACTTGCTAGAGCTATAGCGTAGAAAGGGATAATTCGATGGCTTTGGGTGGTCTTAGAAATAAATCCTAGTTAGGTATGTATAGGACCTTGTGCGTTTACTCCTTTCCAAGCTCTGGGCCTTACGAAGAGCTTAGCAAAGATATCTTTGTTTAAAAATGCAATCTTTTTAACTTATATAATTGGTTACTTTTTATTATATGTACCTAATATATATTAATACCTAAGGTGTTTTCTCGCCAGGTCCAATGAAAAACGCTGTGTGATACCACATGCAAAAAGGCAATTGTTATATCGAGCTGTAGAATCCCTGCTCGGGATTCAAATTTGTCACCTCGTTTACAATGGCTCACTTTCCGAACTAGTATCACAATATATTATTGTTAAAATAATCTTCCAAGAGGAATTTATAAAAAACTGTTTGTCGCTGCTCTGTCCCTCTGACTTTTAAACATAATGCCTTGTATCTTTTAGTTAGGACATCACGCTGTTTTACTTTTATTTTGATCTAATTAATCAACAAGTCTTGATATTTATTGTAGCTACGTTATTTTCCTATCCTATTATCTTTGCTTATAAATTGCCCACTAAACGTAATATCAGATAAATAGATGTGGTCGGTGGTCACCGTTTAGTGTAGTTTTGCTGGTGACCACTGCTGCGCGGCGACCACAATTCTTGTTTTATGACTGTGAGTCGAGCGGCAGTCCGTGGGTAACTGTTGTTTGGGTTCAATTGTCCGGAACCATTTAGATTTAATGTAAAGTTAATGTGAATCTTCTTGAAAAAATATTTACTTATCTAAAGGTAGATACATATTATTATGTACGTATCTACCTTTAGATACATGCAACATTATCTTATGATGGGGGCCGGGGATAACCCAGCGGCACTTCGACCCTTGAGGATATTTTGTGCCTACCCCATTTTACACACTGGTCATCTCAGTGTGCAGGTTTCCTCGCGTGGTTTTCCTTCACCGTTAGAGCAGTCGGTAAATGTACGTAAGTCTTCGAAAAATACGAAAAACTCATTGGTACATGGCACTGCACGGTTTCGAACCCGGACCTCCCTCATGGGAGTCCGGTGTCCTAGCTACTGTGCCACCGACGCTCATTCAACATGTGATAGTACCTACGTAAGTTAATTCCAAAAAGTTCGAAACCATGCAACCCAACTATCAATTAGATTTTCGATTTTTTTCGAAACATTTACCGACTGCTCTTATTAACAAAAACAGCTCTTATTATTAGGAAAACATTCGTAAGGAAACCTGTCTGATTAAAAAAGTTTCGGATGACGTGTGAATGAAATCTACCAATCAGCGCTAGGTCCGCACTGCAGATATTGGCTCGTACCCGCCTTGTCTTAGGAGAGGCATGTGCCCCAATAGTAGCGACGTTAATTAATATGCTGAGAAACTACTGAAAAAAAAAACCAGCTTACCAACCTACCTTAGGTACCTACATTAATTAAAATTCGCAGTGAACGTTGATACAATACATCGGGGTAACATTCAGAGATATTAAACATCTCGTACGAATCCGCTGTCGGCCTCAGTGTAAATAAAAAGATCGCACGTTTACTGAGTAAGCTTCATCAGCTAAGTGCTATCCAGATAGCATGATGTTTTTTAATCAAATATGTGAAATACTATAGGTGTGTTACAACACGTAATCCCATTTTCAGGTTGAGTGTGATGCTTAAATGGGTTTACGGGATATTTTCAATATAAAGAACGAGTACCTACATATTATTTACGTACGAGTATAAAAATAGAAATAGAAAATCCTTTATTAATAGACCATTTTTGGCTCAAAATACATATGCTACGGATATGTAGCTTTTATCACGTATTCTGTGTTTTTCTACCTGGGTGGATAAGTGTAGGCATCGTTTTAATTCTCAAAGGCATGTGTAGATTATTTTGTAATAGGGTTGCCGTCAGTTGCACGAAACATTCTTAAAGTTAAGCCTTCCCATTGGGGAGCCTATACTTTTTCTTTCAACCAAGAGGTTTTCTATGCCTAAGGCTTTAAAGAAAGAAAGAAAGAGTATATTTCCAAAAGCGCACACATACAAACAATTAGGTCAGAAAGTAAAAATAAAATTAAATGATCATTTTAAGTTTGCTGAAGGTGGTGTGCAGCACCGGAAAAAGGTTCTTTCTTTCTCTTCGATTTCAATTCTTGGGAAACCCATTTAAAAGAGGAGAAAAAAAATTCATGAAATGCAGAAAAACATTCGCAATTCATAAAACAAAATTTTTGCTCGATCGATCCGTGCAATTTGTTTTTTAAGAATTTTCAAAAGCTGTTCAAAAAGCTTGAAATGCTATACGAGTACTTATACGTAAGTACCTATGTTGGTTCACATTGATGTTTTAGGTACAATACCAATGTTCATATTGAGAATTTTTGGTAGAGAATTCAGTAAAGTGCTTTAATAAACGACGTTAAAAGTCCGTACCTCCAAAATTTCCCACAGCAGGCAATAGAATGCAGTGAATTGAGCCGTCGGCCGGCACGACCGCCGCGCCGTGAACAAAGCTTCACCAGTCTTTTGTCAAAATGTTGCCTTCATTGGCATCGTGAACGGTGTTGGACTTATATTAAGTTAAGTATAATAAGTTTCAATTCAATTCAATATTTTTATTTTTCGGATAACTTGATCCATTGTGTTAGTGTACTTAAAAACTATGTTAGTAAATATATTCAGCAAAAATTACGAGTTTTTACACTTCGATCAGATACTGATCAAAGATAACATCATTCGATTAGCACCCGAACGAAGTGTTTATCTTATAGTTATATGAAGGGGAATCGTATTTTTCCGCTATCACATTCAGGATGCTGTTGGAGCTGCTCCGAAGCCTGCAAAGCAGAGACGCAGTTCTATTGCGCATAATGGCGTGAAAGCCATCGGTATGTGCGTGCAAACATGCCGGAGGCACTGCAGAAACGAGGCAACCCCATCAACATCCTCCTCAGTTTAGAGGCAGCTAAGAAATTAAACGGCACCTAACATTTGCTGGGTAAAATTACTTCGCAGCGTTAGAATTTTTATTCAGCGCATAAATTGTGCTTAAACGTAGTACCTACTTACCTAAAGCTTCAAAAAAATTCCGAAACGATAGAACATTTAAGCTTTCGTGGTTGTCAATACCATAGTTAGACATGGTCATTTTACGACCTTGATTTTTACCACGGTTTGGGGTTGTTTTGAGCTGCCGATATTTCGACACAGTTGCAGTCTACCCGCGACCATGACGCATGCAACTGTCGAAATATTGGGAGCTCAAAACAACCCCAAACCGTGGTAAGAATCCCGTGTCTAACTATAGTATTAAGTTCCGAAACAGCAGTAAGTATTACTTATGCAACAAATATCAAGTCATTGTAAATTATAGACGGGCAGCTGAATCAATGACTTAGCAGCTCGCCATTGCCAGAACCGAATTACATAGGTACTATACAATTCGGTATATATTTGAGCTGGTGTGAAAATATTTGGCACTGTATTCAACATGATTGGAAAATCGATATCAAATCTCCAAACTCACACAAACAGCGAGGGGTCCCGCAGCTTCCTATGGGAAATATCCTCAGCTATCGGTACCCACTCGACAAGGGGCACGTGCCATATTGTTGTTACACAATAACCCATTTATTATTTTGCCACTCGATCTCTCGTGCGAGGGTTGAGTGGGAAACATGAGAGTAAAAAGTTTTTATTAATGTACGACTGTGACAATGTTTTAAGTAACTAGAAATGCTGTTTGCATACACGTGGCACTCCAATGTATCGCGTGCTCTAGTTTGAAGTTTTAATTTATTATTGTACACGATTATTTTAATAGGTAGGTAATACATTTATATAATTTTAATTTAGTTTTTCTTAATTTAAAAAAACCCGTCCAAGTGCGAGTCGGACTCGCGCACCGAGGGTTTCATTCTCAAAATATATAACTAGTTTTAATTTTGAAATAATAATGTTTTAAAAATTTTCCCCCAAAAAATATAAATATTTTGACTATTTTATTTTTCCTGGAATTCCTTCTGTCAATACTAATTATTTCAGATCTTTCGTCGATGAAAAATAAAAATAAATATTTTTTGATAACTAAAAAATTATACATTTTTGAAAATCCATTTTATTTTTCCTGTAAAATATAAAAGACTACTTATCTATAAGTCTGCATTATTTCAGATTTTACGGCTTGCAAACTTCGGATGTCCGAAGACATCATCAGTCATCTACGGTAATTTTTTGCATATTTTTGGATATAAATCGAAAACTATAGCACATAAAATAAAATAAATAAATAGTAAATATAAATAGTTTTGTAATTGACAAATAAAGCACTTTCATAAGACACCCCATGCCCCAGTGGCCCCACTTTCAGATTTCGACCCCCCATTTCGGACCCCATTTTCAATAAAAATAAAATTATTTCCATATTTTTTATACATGCTGTATTTTTGGTGTTGCACGTGTCCCTAGGCAACGGTGATCATTTACCATCAGGTGGCCCGTTTACCTGTTTGTCTTAGCCAATCTATTTTTTAAAAAAAGATGCGGGCAAGCAAGTTCTACAACTGTGCCAAATTTCAAGTCTAAAGCTTTAATGGGTTCTGAGAAAAACAGCTGTGACATACAGACGGACGGACACCGAAGTCTCACCATAAGTGTTCCTTTTTTACCATTTTGGTACGGAACGGAACCCTAAAAAGGGCTTACCTAAGTAACATTTATTTACAGTAAATACTGCAGCACATAAAGTGAAAATACAGGTCAAATCGAACCTTAAATTAGAATAACAATTTTGAAATTAAATAAGAGTAGGTAAGTAATTCTTTGTAAGTTAAAGGTTTAAGTATTTAAATAATTAAAATATATGTAACAATAAATGGTAAATAAGTACAAATAAGAACTTATTTCAACATTTCACAATATCAGAGTTCTGACGCGTATCGTATCAACGCATCGCGTTCGGTAATCAAATTCCATTTTAATTAAATCCACGCGAACGAGCCAATGTGATCGCACAAGGAGATAGTTCATAGACTGCTCGGAAATGAACGTTGCATTCAAATAGCACTTTGGAACACATTTTTGCAACGTTTTGAATTTGTGACCCAGTTTTACATTTCCATTTTAAACCAGATTTGATGCGTTCTGAAGTTCGTTCTTCGTTATTCGTTATTAAGCAGGTACCTAACGCATTATAACGTCGCGTAGAAAATTTATTTTGGGAAGCCTTTGATTCTTATTTTCAAATTATTATCTGAGAAAACAAGATCTAGAGTTGTGGCGGAAAAGTCGCTGGAAAAGGTTCTACGGTGTTTATTTTATTGCTCAAAAATTGTTTTCTGGTGTTTTTGATAGTTAAAATCGGTGTAGTTTTGTCTAGCAAACTTCAGTAACAGTGACAATGTGTTGAACTTTTAAAATAAACTTCTCGTTAGTGGTTTGTTGCGTAGTTTACTCTGTGATTCTGCGGCGGGCCATGAGAATTCGCCAGAGACTAGACCGGTTGAAATTTTCAAATTTCATAACTCCTAGAGTGTATGGCGGCTTCCCGCCACTACGTCGGCGCATGCGTGCTGCGCGCCTGTCAATTACAGAAAACAACCGCTATCGGTTTTTACATTCTCGCGATGTCATTCCAGTGTGTGTGGTGTACAGACAAATACATTCTTGCTCTCGATCTTCAAGATCTGCCTTTTATTTCGTGGGCGCGTTCAGCCCCACAAGTGTTAAAATGTGTCTACACCACAACATTTTGAAGCTGAAAAACTAAAAACTGTTTTAAATCGCTTAATGTTTAGGCTGATGGCATGTGTTACCAATGGCTAGTTTAACAAAAAATTAAAAAAAAAGTTTAACCGAACTTTGCGTCATTATTAGGCTACTGATAATATTCTGTATACATAGAACTTAACTGTAGTGACAAAATAATCTAACCAGTACTTTTTTTTAAAAAAATTAAGGGTTAGGTACTCCATTGTGGTTTCCTCAAAGTGGGCCAGGTATTTAGGATAACAGACTAGCTACGTAAGTAAAAAGGTACTACTTACAGTACAAGGTACTACTTACTTTATAAAGTATACTTATTTTAAATCATTTTCTGTCTACTGCACACGAGAGCCACGTTACTGCACAATCTAAATAGCTGCAGTTACTTATGTGCGATCTCATTCTGAGTTGTCTGACCTGCGCACGCGACTGCTTGAGGTCACATAACATAATATAAACGTAGAGCGGGTTTATAGACAAGTTGCATTGCCTTCCCCGTCTCACACAATGGTTGTCTCAGTGTACATGGGAGTCACAATGTTTTTCTTCACCTTTAGTTGGTAAATGTAGATAGGTATGCAAGTCTTCGAAAAATCCGAAAACGCATTGCTACTAACATTAAATGGTTTCGAACACTGACCTCCCGAATGGGAGTCTGGCGTCCTAGCCTCAACCGACGCTCTGCAACAGTTCACATACCTACTAGATCAGAATGGGTAGTTGTTGCGATCGCAGTGTGGGATCCAGATTCCCACTCCCACACTAACAGTTCAGTAGCGAACGTTTTTTCCACGGTATTAATTAACGTAGTGGTAAAAAGTCGTGAAACTCAACAGCTAACTGCTATTTCGAGCACCATTATGTCGTGATAACATCTCTATGTTTTAATATCAAATTAGTATGTACCTACCTAACTTCTTTGTTAAAGGGGGAGGGCTCCGGGATCTATCATATTAGTTGTACTTAAACTGTAATAAATAAATGTAAGTAGAGTTAGAGATGTAACAGTTACGAATAATGCAAGCTTAATTCAGATAAGTTTAGCTCTCTTTGGAAAAGTATAGGTACTGCAATCTGAACTTGGCAAACTTGCAACTGCAGCTGAACTGAACTCATGTAGATGTATACTTACTTACTGTATTTCAAAGGCATTTGTGCATTTTACCTCGCTTGTCGTTGAGAATCATCAGTAAGAATTACCAAGTTTTATATAGTACCTGTTAGTACCTACATATCCTCAGATCAATGACATTGTAGGGCCAGACGATTATTCCCTCAATGTCAAAACGATGAAGCCACATGTGCATGCGCCACTGATTGTTTGTTCGAGGGGAGACGCCGAAATACATCGAAACATGCAAGCCCCATTGTTTTTTTAGTGACGTGTATGGGAACTGATTTTGTTTTATTTTAGGCAGATAGAGTTATATTGCATCATCGGTATGTAATAACTACATGGATGGAAAACAACAAATACTTACAACTATTGGTAGGTGAAACCGGACAAAGAACTGTCAAGAGGGCGCCATTGAGTACTTTTATCATATTCATCTGCTTATTGAGATCGCTATGAAAAAAAAATCACAAAATTCCGCAGACGCACTCTATACCTAGTAGAACTTTACATAGAAAAAATTGCAATGATCAGGTTAAAGTTACTGCCTGCTATTGGATAAAATATAGAAGGATAGGCTAGAATAGTAACTCAAAGCGATGGTGGTTTGATCGCCTTAAGAAAACAAAATGAACAGCATGGGCTGTTTCAATCATTAATCCAGCGCAATCAAAATAATAAGTCGCTTACTTGCTCAACTAGAAATTTTTAAATAGACCTCTGCTGCCTTAAGTTAAAAAGGGCAAAACAAATTCACTTGTCTTGTAAGTCAAGTTGCACCTGCCATGTATGAAAAAAAAAAAAGAAATACATAACTCGTTTATCGGTCTGTGGCATCGATTGCACGGTCACTCCTCTTAATTGGTTCTCTCTAAGGCGATTATGGAAGGGTATTCTGATTATAATATACCACCTGATTTTAATATTTCACGTTCGTTAATTTAAGCGCTGTTTGATTAGGTATTTTGAGATGGGCTGGTGGACCGCCAGTCCCAAGCTTCGAAAGTGTTATACTATACTTAATTATATACACATGCGAACACATGTGGGTTTCCAAAGGGCTCTAATAATTGGAAATGATTAGTTCAATAACTACCCACAGATACCTATGCGCCCTTAACTTGGGAAAATTCATTGAAGGTAACGTTTAGACTAAATATTTTGAATGAATGAATGAATGAATACTCTTTATTGCACAAAAATACCTACATATTTCTTAACTGATAATATTTTAAGATTCACTATCTCGGCACTCATACTTTTAATTAAAAAAAACGTTACGGGACCAGTTGACGAAAACGAAATGTGGGTTATTTCAAGTTTCACCATCTGGTCCCGCGTTGACTAGGTCCAAGGTACCAGTTGATGAACAACCCAAAGTGTGAATCAAACGAATCAGGGTGATGGTTTAGATTATATATTACCCTACCTTTTTTTTGGTAACGGGGAGAAATCTTCGAAAGATACCCAGAGAGGGGGAGAGACTGGGTTAAGTGAGATTTTTCCTCACTAAAACGTGCATATCGGAGGGCTCCGGGATCTCCAGTGAAACGCACCGGTGCCCTCCTAGTATTTGCCTTGGGCTCTTCCTGGCTCTACTTAGTCAATATACGTACCTATATCTATTAGGTACTATGTATTGTATACCTCAGCCATCATCACACGTGTACAATCCATATGATGTAAGCCTATTATTACTTATTTCTAAATTATAGCTATAAATACCCGTATAGTTAGGTACCCAAAATTACTCAATTCAAATTCGTCGAATATACACCAGTGACCCTCAGAGCTTTGATCGGACCGCCAATTAAAATGCCGGGCCTTACAACCCTCTGACAAAACTCGAACACTAAAGACGTAAAAGGAACAAAGCATTAGCACTCATTAACTGTAGAAAATCAGGATTCTTAGGTAAACGCCATATAAAGGGTAATTAATGGGGCAGCTAGAAAACAAAAATGAGCGTAAACGGAATAAAGTCTTCGGAAAAATTGTGGTGCTGCAACATAGGTGAGAACTGGTGAGAACTTATTGTTAGTTACATAAATACCTAAACTGTCGCATAATAATGAGTGGTCTGGTTTTTGACAATGCACAAGGACTTCGTGTATTTGACTTTTGGCACAAAGATAGTGATGTTAGGTACCTACTCGTAAGTATTTAGATATTACTAATTTTAGAAATTGTTCAGAATAGCAGCAGAGTCATGCATAGTTCTGAAAGAGAACTAACATCTTGCCGTATCAAGTATAGGTACCGAATCTCGTCGTATTATAGTCCTAACGCTGAGCGATAAATTTTCATTAGCGTCAGCATAGTTCGTGCGTCTACCTTCTTTTCTTCTTGTCAAATCGGCCCAATTAATTTGGTCGGAACAGTTTCGATTCGTCGCTAAAATTGTGGAATGCGAGGGAAGGGCCGCATGCTCCTCCTCAACCCAAAGGTATTCCAGGTTTTGCTTTTATTAGAGCGACCTAATAACCCAGCCTTTATCGGGACTGTAAATTAGTTTTTGTGATTCGCCTTATTAACAATAACATATGCCAAGTAGTCTATCTATTTTTTCAATCTAGACGATTACATATCCTGTAGGTATTGTAGTTTTATTCTTCAGGTGTTTTATTCAACCTATAAATTCCTTGGGGAATACATTATACCAGTATACTGGATATAATTTTATCGATAGCTCACTGCGGTGATGCCCGAAAATCTTTTTTCAATCAACTTTCAGTATTAATCTTTGCTAAAGTGGAAACAAATAGGATAATTTACTGCGAATGCAAAGTTGAGATTTGAGAGTTCATTTCATTCATTCGCAAAGTTAAATCCGAGATTGAGGCCAACCCCTTCTGTAATTATTGCGGCAATGATATCCCATACTTTTGCAATAGAAATAGGTATAGGCGCTTTTTTAAAACGTAATATAATAAGTTAAAACCTACTTTGAACTTACCTTTAAGAGCTTGGATGAAAAAAGTATCCCTAGGGACGGGCGCGCGTTCTTTCCTTCATGTTTAAGAGCCTATAGTTTATGCAACTGACACGTTACGCTCGTATCAAAAACTAAAAACTCATTTTAAAATGGCTAATTACGTGCATACAATACTTTTTCTACGATCATGAAATAGCTAAATAATTGAAAATACTAACTATTGTGAATCGTCCAATACACCATGACAGCTCGTCAAAACACCGTCGTCAACAGTGCGTGGTCCAAGTTGTCGTCACGTGTCGTTGGCATCAAACAAAATTAAGAAAACAAAAGAAAAATTGCGTAACAATTTTTCTTTCTTAAACTACTAAATGTTCTATCAAATTCCATAAAACTATTAATAAAATTACTTTATACTTAATTGAATTGACGGTATCGTAATGTAAGTTTGCGGTGTCGTAATGAATATTAAGATCATTACGTAACGACCCTTAGGAATGAAGTAGTTTGTGCTGCTGATTGCGGTGCCCTGATGAATAAATTACCATATGGGAGTAGAAAAACAGTTTTTTATCGCATTGGTATATGAAATGCATGGTTTCAAACCTCGACCTCCCCGCATGGGAGTCTGGCGTTCTAGCGACACGCTTAGCCTTACAGGTACATACTTATTGTATAGTGTAGGTACTGTACTTACATAAATAAGGTCTAACGCCGTTTATATAAAATAGGCAACTGCCGTAGAAAACCAATAAATTATTGACGTATTCAGGTACATTTATTATTTATAAGTAGGTAGTTACTTTTTCATTTATTTTGTCCTGCCAAGACGACGGCGACAACGTTTAACTATAACAATAGTTGTCACTAACAGTGATTTCTATACACTCAATTGAAAAGTAAGTACTTATAACAAGCAATAAAAGTAAAGACTGTATGTTTGTTGCCCATTAGTACAATCTTCCAAAATTGATCTATAATGATTTGGGTTTGTAATCGTATTATGGTGTTAAAGGTACTGGTGTTAAAGCAAACAACCACGAAAGTTTAATGTTTATAACATATAGGATATTTATCCTAGAATTGCTGGCAATGTAACAGGTATATAATATTTTAGTGGAGTGAAAAGCAGGTATGGTACAGTTTTTACATTCTAATCATTTTTCAAAAACATTGCTGCAAGGAGGCGATCAATCAAGCTAAAATTATGAGTCGGTACATGTATTTACAGCGTCAGAACATCATATATCAAAGGATTATAAACTGTCTGAACCTTTCTTTGCAGAAATGTATCTATATTAAATACGATTTAAATTCAAATACTTCTTGAACCGATACAGAAGTCGACGCGTGTTCAATCATGCGGTTTAAACAAATATTTTTTACAGTTTATTTATTTTGTAGTGCAAGAGTTGCTTTAACAAGTGAGGATTATTTGAGCTCTATACTTGATGGTAACAAAGATGAAAGCAATTATTTTACTATCGAGTGTTTTCGGAATATAATCATAGAAAATATTTCATGCAGTAAAACAGTGACTATAGTATATCCAGACGACAATGTTAGTGATATGGTTCAAATACTAATCGAAACTATTAGCCGCGAAAATTGTTACAGTATTATTTCGAGGACATTTCAAAGAAACAGTTGGTTACTATCAAGTGACGTTTACATATTATTAGCTGAAGATATTGCTAAGTTCGCAGCGGGCATGTCGCAACTAACAAAAGATTTGCTGTGGAACCCTAGAGGACGGTTTATTGTACACATATCAAACGCTGATGATAATCAATATATATTTCAAGTATTACTAATCCACAACATTTACGATGTTGTCGTTATAAACAACTCGGAACAAGATGAAGCGCTCATTTACACATACTTCCCATACAATAATGGAAACTGTGGACGTAGTTTTAACAATGCAACTAATCTTGGTTATTGCAATGATACTGCTAATGTTATCAACAGCTTTCCGGCCAAAAATCCGAATTTAAAAAATTGCACTCTCAGAGTATTAATGCACGAAGACATACCAAACTCTATTTTTGAATCTGGTAACTCTACATACATCATCAATGGAAAACTTATACTTGGAATAGAACAACTTATTTTGAACACTATTGCAGTTCGTGAAGGTTTTTCGTTGGAGTACGAGTGCATCAAAAAAGGAAATGCAGAGTACAGGAACTACGGAATGGTTTTACCTAATAAGATTGCAACAGGTGGATTAGGTGTTCTGCAAAGAAAAGAAGCTGACATCGGCGCGGGCGGATTCTTATTGATTCACAACCGTGTTGAAATGTTTGACTTCGTACTGGGATTCAATTACGGCACTCTAAATATATTTTTGGCCTCACCACCTGAAGACGACTGGAGGAAAGTATACCTGGAATTTCGTACCAGATCGTGGATATTAATTGGAACTTTTTTTTGCCTTTTCGTGTTGATATTTATGACGCTCCATGGTCTATCTTCAGAAACACCCAAGGACTATATCTCGAGGATTCTCAAATTGTGGGGATACTTCTTCGGTAACACCAGTACGAAGCTAGCGAAAATAAAAGCACTAAGACCGATGTTGACTTGTTGGATTTGGTTTACGTTCTTTATTAGTAATTTTTACTACACAGCTTTTTATAGCCTCATGTCATCGCAAAGTCGAAAAATATGGGATATTGATCCTTACAAGATAAGCGACCTGCCATATAAACCGTGTATAAGCGATAATATGCGAACATTTTTTAAATATACCAGCAATACGATTTGGCCTAAAAATGCAGTTCCAAAGTGTCGAGTCGCTGAAAATGCACTTTTAACTGTAGCATCACGAAACGATTTATTTGGAATAGCGATGGAAAACGTGTATTTTGCACAAGAACATTTATTTTTAGACAAAGAAGGAAACAGCAAATTGAACACTTGGGACGTTACAAGCACTATCTTGAACGTTTTTTACTTTAATCGAGGGTTTCCTTTCAAAAGAAAATTTCAGACGCTCGTGAGTCAAATGCGCGAGACTGGGATAGTGAAAGCTCAACTCAATTTGATATATTTCAAAACTCGAAGTGCTACTAACCGTCACAAAAGACAGCGTTATAGAAAAGTGGGTATGAGTAGTATTACCATCCCTTTAACTATACTTCTTGTCGGTTCGGTTATTTCTTTATTAATATTCTTCATTGAAATATTTAGCGCAAAGTGTATTCGTACGAATGTTCGTAAAAATAGCAAGTGAGACTTTAGACTTACCTAGATACCATAGGTACATAATAAATATGTATCAACATGACAAAGAACTCAAAGAACTCGTGAGTAATCGTAAATAGACTTCCCTCCCCCCCCCCCCCCCCCTCTCACACGCACACACACCCTCTGTCTCTAACACACACACACACAAACATATACCCACACTCACCCCTCGTATAACATACTCGTGGAACACAATGTCATGCACGACACCTATTTCTCCTCACTAATAACTTTCGCAATTTTGCACAATTAATATGTACAATAAAATACCGTATTTATATTGAAATATGTAAGGCTACTTTAGGAAAACCTATAATTGGCTTATGTTTAGATTATTAAGTATGGTTAATTTGTTTTAATAATAGCTGTTGGTTCTCTAAATAAATAAAATAAAATAGTATTAATAGTAGATAAGCGCTACCGGTCAGTTTTCTGTGCCTAATTATTTATTTTACTCCCTGGTAACCTGGTAAAATTACCCCACTTGACCCTTCAAGTGGGGTAAATATCAGACGAAAATCACAACTTTTGATTTTTCATGCTGTTAGAAATCATTTAAAATATCTTGACACTGGTGAAATTATTCAATCCCTCAATATCTTTCTCACACTAACATAAATTTGACTGCAAACATCTGAAATTCATACATTCCAATACAAATTATGTGTCTCACTTTATCCCTACACAATAGGGTAAATATGAAATAGCGCAGTTCAAAAATAAGACGGCCTGTAACTTGTAATCATTGCGAGTTATTTAGCTGCATGGGTTATTGTAAAACAAGGCGGTAAAAATTAAACCAAAACTCGTATTAAGTTTCGACGATAAATTTTTATTTTATAATTAAAACACTTTTTAAATCAACTGATCTATCTGTCTTAAGGCGAGGTACACCGCACGCCAGCGCCCGCGCCGTCAATCGAAAAAAATCATATTTGTTAAACTGTTGTGTTAAAAAAACTTACCCGAAAGCACTCCGAAAGGATAAGTAGTATTTTTAAGCAAGCATTAATAACCCTAGTTGAATTCCTGTAGTTACTGTACAATAAACGGCCACTTTTGTCGATAAAGCGTACAATAACTTCAGGAATTCAACTAGGGTCAGTAATGCTAGCTTAAAAAATACTACTTTCGCAATGCTTTCGGGCAAGTTTTTTAAACAAAACTTAATAATGAAACAAATATGATTTTTTTCGATTGGCGACGCTAGCGTGCGGATAACCTCGCCTTAATATAGATAACGCTTTGGATTATAATTATTTGATAATTGAATTGAAGATCATAAATCAAAGAGACAGGACGAAGCAAATTACTAAGAAAAAATTAAAAATCGGTCACTAACTTAAAAAAATACATTCCAATAGTATAAATATCAGACGTTTTCTTATCAATAGTATATTTTTCAAAGTCAACATCAAATATTAGAGCACCTCTTTTACGATGGCGTATTTCTCATTCAGCGTATAAACCGGTAATTTAATGACGACTTCGTCTTTGTGAACAGAGTAAAATATATGACTAAGAAAAAACTTCTTTCGAAATCTTGCGTTACAGCGAGTTCTTCGTCTTCCTGGTATTTGCTGATAAAGTGTCATTTTCGAGATCACTTTCATCTTGTACTTCTTCGTCTCCAATATCTGTGTCACTATCAAATTTCAAGCCTTCCCTTCCTGTTTCCTGTCTTATTATAACACTACACCAAGTCTTATATTTTCCCTAAATCGCGTCTAATTTTTTCCCACAAAAACAAAGCGTCGTCACAGGGTGCTCACTTATCACGGACTCAAATGGCTGATATCCTGCGCAAACACCGCCCCCACCGAGTGCAAGGCGCGAGAGGTGGTGCGCGAAGCTAGAAGAGCGACCACCAGGAAAGTTCTTCGACTCCAATACAAAAATTGAGCGCCAAAATTTTTATTCAATTACAAAATTTATAGTCACTGAGGGGCCAGCTGAAAATCAGCGCTGTGGATTGCCTCAGCATTATGCTGAGCTGGTGTACCCTTTTTGGCACTGTACCACACCAGATGTTCTGTGCTGCATGTATTAAACTTTGTATACTTCTGTATTGTGTTCTATATTCTGGTGTTTACAGCGCTAAATAAACGTTTTCAATTTCAATTATAAAATGTATTTAATACCAATTCAACGTATTGAGTGATGTTATTTTAAAAAAAATGCCCTTATTATAATAACAAATAAAGTTTGTTTTTCACTGCAATGAGCTTTTAAATTCATGATTTCTTGCGGAATTATGACCTTGTCTTATTTTTACCTGGCCCTACCTATGAAATACGTGATACGATATTATGTAAACGACCCGTTACTGCTTTAGACGTTTACCTCATAGAATAGAATAGAATAGAATAGAATAGAATAGAAAAACGTTTATTTGTTGTTTTTTTTGCTTTTTTTTCTGTCTTTTTTTTCATACGAGTAAATAAATAAACATCGATTGTATTATACATACCTTCTGACCTCTAGTAGGTAGGTAAGTTCCGTATTTAATTATTTATTCATACTTCGTACAGTACTACGAACGGCTAAGGAATGGAACAGCCTGCCGGCGGCGTCTGTATTTCCCGAAACCTTGGGATCTTCAAATCCAGAGTGAATAGGCATTTACTGGACCGCATCTTCCATCGTCGCCCTCATCGTCGCTTACCATCAGGCTAGATCGAGGTAAAATGCGGGTTTAGTAGTCAATAAAAAAAATATTTTAAAAAATACTAAGTATTTTACTAACAAACATTTTATAAGGTATTTTCATAGAAATAGGCATTCATCATAGAAATGGTAATGTGTCGTACGGAGTCCATTAATCATTGCTCGTATTAACTTGTCATAACACCATTTGTCAACAACCATTTACAATTTAGGTATTTTTTCCTTTGTTTATGTACTAAACACTATCCTAATAAACAGTTACTTAGGTAATTAGTAATTACTTACTTGTATTTTCTTGCAGAAATCTATCTATTTCATACTCTAGTATTTTTTGTAGACTGCCTTATTATGCCTCGAGAAAACCAATTTTCACTTTAAATAACTTTAAAGTTTTGTCTAGGTTAAGCAGAACATAATTGGCTCATTCATACGAATGTCAAGGAAACACAAAAACTTATTGCGAGAGGGTACTACGGAGTGTGGCTAATACATCATGCTAAAACCCACACACTTTACACAATATTCATACGAATGTCAAAAAACCATAATAAAAACGTATAGCGACAAGGTTGCACGCACTAGGTACCTATAGCTTGATGTACTGTACAAGTGTACATAGTAGCTTCTACTATTATTTACAATGACATAATAAACATTTATCATTAGTCATATTAATTGCCTTAATTTTTCTTTTTCCTGATCAGTAATCAGCTTTTTGTTTTGACATTACAACCCAAGTATTCAACGCAGACGGTAGAAAGGCTCCAATAATGCCGTTCAAACGAAGATATCTAGTCCTCTATTTGGTTTTCTATGTACAAGCTTCAGTGTCGAGTGATAAACATTGGAGTTTAGCGAACAATGCACATAGCGCTGAAAGTAAAGTCTGTATAGAATGCATTCAGAATATAATTACAGAATTCATTGCATGCGGCACTCAAGTGACCATAGTGTACGCGGGAAATGGTGTAGGCGATCAGATTCAAATGTTAGTACCAACAATGACTCGGGAGATTTGCTACAGTGTTGTTTCAAGATCATTTAGAGAACAGCATTGGTTTATTTCGAGTGATGTTTACATAATTTTGGTAGAAGACTTTCATCATTTTTCAACAGGCATATCTGAGCTTGCAAAAGATTGGCTATGGAATCCAAGAGGTCGATTTATAGTTCAAATATTGAACTCTGACGACAATCATAAAGTGTTCACTGTACTGTTGAAGTATAAGATTTATAATGTCGTTGTAATGAGCAACTTAAATGTAAATGAAGCCACCATTTACACATATTTTCCATTTAATAACGGAAACTGTGGACGGAGATTCGATGAAGTCATAAATCTAGGTCATTGTAAAGACCCAGCTAATGTCAACAAAAGCTTCCCTAACAAATTTCCTAATGGATTACAGCACTGTACATTTAGAGTGGCCGTGAACGAAGACATTCCAAATGTTATATATGAAAAGAGTAATTATACGATTGATGGTAAACACATACTTGGATCGGAACAATTTATGTTAAATACACTTGCTATTCATGAAAAAATTACCTTAGAGTATCTATACATCGACAAAAAAAACAAGTACGGCTTTGTTTTAGAAAATAAAACTGCCACAGGAGTGTTAAGCTTTTTACAAAGAGATGAAGCGGACATCGCCGCCGGTGGATTCATTCTGTTAAGTAACAGAGGTGAAGTATTCGACTATATATGGGGTTTCAACTACGATTCTTTTTGTTTGTTTCTGCCTACGCTCCCGGACGAAGACTGGAAGGAAGTTTACCAGGAATTTGATACATGGACGTGGATATTAACCGGGCTTTTCTATTACCTGATAATAATTATATTTAAAGTAATTTATCAATTTTCGGAGATATCGAGGGAAGAAACGTCAATAATTCTCAAATTGTGGGGTTACTTTTTCAGTAATGCGAACCAAAGATTGGCAACAAAGAAAAAAATACGACCAATAATAGCGTGTTGGATTTGGTTCACGTTTTGGATGAACAACTTTTACAACACAGCACTGTTCAGTCTGATAACAGGGAATAAAAGACAAACTCGAGATGTTAATCTAAATAATTTGAAAGATTTGCCTTATAAGCCGTGTGTAGCCATCGCTACACGATTTATTTCTAAATTTAATTTCAACATAAACTGGCCAGAAAATTCTATTCCAGCATGCAGTTTCGAGGAATATGCTCTTTTAATAGTGGCGTCACGAAATGATTTATTTACGATTTCGGTAAATCATGCTTATAAGTCATTTGAACACAAATTTTTGAACGACAACGGAAGTCCGAAGTTAGATTCATGGGCGCTTTTAACTACAGTAAATTGTTTATACTTGAATCGAGGGTTTCCTTTAAAAGATCAACTGCAGGATTATATATGGCGTATGTTCGAAAGTGGAATACTGACAGCTCAATTCAATAAAATATATTATTTTAAGCGAACTGCTATTCGCATGAGAAACAAAACATTCAAAATTTTGGGTATGAGTAGTATAATCATTCCATTGATTATTCTTGTGGTTGGATCAGTTATTTCTCTTGTATCTTTCCTCGTTGAAATATTCGGCAAGAAGTACTCGTATGTCCGTCGTAATTAATTAAATAGATAATAAAAACAAAATTAGTCCCTACCTAACTCTTCCAAACATACATACATACATCAGCAGCCCACTCTAGTCCACTGCTGGACATAGGCCTCTCCCAGGGCGCGCCATTGAGCCCGATCTTCGGCTCTTCTCATCTAGTCGCTGCCAGCCACCTTGCGCAGATCGTCGCTCCATCTAGCAGAGCAGGCAGGTCCCACACTACGTTTGCCCAAATTTCAAACGCTCTTCCAAACACCAGCCACAAAAAAGACAAAATATGTATCATTTTATGATACGCGATCAAAATTGACCAGAAAACGGTAATATTCATTTATTTATGTATATCATATTACTTTTATTTTACTAAATTTACTGTATATTAAGTAATAGTAACCTTTTCTTTCTTCACACTACACAATCGGTAATCTCTTTAATTTCCAATTCACTTCAGATGTTGCCTGGAAGAGATCGCTTTAAGCGATAACGCCGCCTTTGTACATATCGTGCTATTATTCATGTAGTTTTTACTTTTCCTGATTTTGTGTGTTCCTAAAGTGTTTCTATCTATCTATTCATTTGATATCAATGTAGAAAAATACATACTTAAATTATCTTGTGACATAAGCCAAATATTGGGATCTTGAAAAGGGATTCTCAGCATGCTGATTAAATGCAAAAGAAGAGTTGGTAGCGAAGACTTAGGAAATCTTAGTGCACTCTTAAAGCCTTCGCTTATCGACGTGTGCAAGCAGCGGGTTAATATCCATAGCTGGATATGCAGTTAAAACGGCGGCGAATGTACAAAATAGACAGCAATGCACATCGATATCGACCAGTTCGTACCATACACACGCCTTTTGGGAGAGGCTTATGTCCAAAAGTGTACCAATAAGGGCTTACTTATATGAAAAATAAAAAAATAAAAATTCTTTCTACAGCTATTCAGCTGTAAGTATTATAATGAACTAAAATAATAATACAAGAATAGTGTTACCTACATTACACCACTACTGATTTATTCATCTTGAGTAAAATATGGCAGAAAATGTTAGAAATCCCATCACAATGACAGTGTACAGCAGTATCTGAAAAAGAAAAGAAAAAGAGTGCGTGAGCTCGTGAAAGGGATTCGTCTTTTAAAGGAGACTTCGGTTATTGACGGCGGTCGGCGATACGCGAATGTAAGACAGAGATGGAAACCGATTTTACTCTATCCAATTCCTTTCTAAGTGCTCACGGACTGTAGCATTGTAGTTTATAATTTAATTTAATTTATTTATTAGGTAAACACAACAGATTACAACCATAGAAATTACAGAAAAATCAATATAAAGTTATGAGCTAGGTCGTAACCCTTAACGTGTAAACACAGCATGGTTAGGAAGTGGAAAATTGATTGTTGTACAATATTGAGTTATGGAAAAATACTATTGAATGTAATGACTAAAAAACTTATGCCTATTTGAAAAATAAAAATAATAAAGTAAAGACTATAAAGTAGGTGCGTGGACAGCTCACTTGAAGACATCCTCAACCCGTCTTTTAAAAACTAATGGCCTAGGATCAAATAGGTCTGTCGATGGCTTATTGTTGGTGTTCGAAGAGAATAGCCTATAAGGTCAAGAACTATATCGAGGGTTCGAAGGCTATTTGGTTTTAGCTACATTTATTGAACTTTCGAAGGAATCGATTTGAAAATTTTATTTTCGGAAATAAATGCATAAAAAAGAACACTTCGACATACTATGATTCAAGTATCTTCTTAATCTTCTAATTCTAAGTCGTATTTCTCATTGTTGAGGGTCGTGATCATTCTAAGGAATTAATCACATAGAACGATTCCTGTGGCAGATTTAATGGGGTAATTTGCCATTGCCTGCCCCATTTCACACACTGGTTATCTCAGTGTGCAGGTTTCCTCACGATGTTTTCCTTCACCGTCAGAGCAGTCGGTAAATGTAAGTAAGTCCTTCAAAAAAACTGAAAATCTCTTTGGTACATGACATTGCATGGTTTCGAACTCGGACCTCCCGCATGGGAGTCCGACGTCCTAACCATGACGCCACCGACGCTTGATCTAAACCAATTATAGACTACTTGAAATTCTTTTTTAATATTATTCCGAAAATAATATTTTCAAATCAATTCCCTCGAAAGTTCAGTAAATGTCGCTTAAACCAAAAATCCTCGAATGCAGAATTTCATACAAATCCCATCGGCCGTTTGACCGTGATGATGTAGCAGACAGACAGACGGCGTTTCACATTTATAGATATAATAGATTAATAAGTGTGTAATAACTATAAAGATGATTATTAGTCATATGATTGAGTTATATATGTAAAAAAACAAATTATAAGAATGATTGAAATATTTGTACTTTAATTGCTCTATTTTGAAAAATTTGTAATTTATTATAATTACTATCACAAGTGCTACTCCAAACAGGAGCAGCATAAGTGATACCAGGTCTAACAAGTACAGAATATATTCTTAATTTAGTTTTAGAGTTAAATAGGTATAAGTAAAATTAAAACAAAAAGTTATCATAGTAAAACGATACAAAAAATGCATTGTTTACCTTATTCTGCCACTGACGGTTCTTGACACACTGACTGTACGGCATAGTAGTGAATGTGACAGAGTTGTACAGAGGCACCCAAAAATCTGGCAGAAGCCAGTATATGAAGTCATCCATCGCTTTGCGGAGTCTATACGAGGGCCTGGTCACGAGGTCTCGCATCTGGAAATAATAGGTAAGGTATAAAGTGGGCACAACAAGTGAAAAGTAATTATCAGTGTAATAATGAAGAAGGATAATTGAAAGAAGAAGACAGAAGCTTCGATTATTATACGATAGTCGAGACCATTCTTGAATAAAAAAAATTATTCAACAATAGTGCACATAATTATTGTTCAAAGCACATTCCATCGATGGAACGATTGACCGAAGCACGTTTCATAGACATACAGTTTGAAGACTCATTTTCATTGGTCGATAGGGCCCACATGCGGGGTGCAGGGATTTCTGCAACGCATGCCATAGGGCCCGCATTCGGGGAACCGTTTTCACTAGTCGATAAGGCCCGCATGCGGAGTGCGGGGGATTTCTGCAACGCTAGCCTATTAGTCGATGGGATCCGCATGCTGTATATCGACCGGGTTATCGACCAATGAAATTGAGCCTTTATCGAGAGATGAATTTCATTGGTCGATATACAGCATGCGGGAAATCCCTGCAGGCGGTGTAACGAACGCGCTATCGACTAATGACTTTCATTAGTCGTTACACCGCCTGCGGGGAGTCCCCGTTGCAGAAATCTCCCGCACTCCGCATGACTGAGTTATCGACTAATGAAATTGAGCCTTCACCGACACTACACTTCATTAAATTAACATTTCACTAACACTATATTTCATACACAAAGTTTGACGGAAGTACGTTCCAAATACCAACGTTTGTCAGAAACACGTTTCGTCGACATAATGTTTGACCGAAGCCCGTTCCAACGACAGAATCACAACGTTTGAATGACCACTACATTTCATCGACAAACGTGAAACGTGCTTCGGTCAAACGTTACGTTTGTCTGTGCTTTGATGTTTCATCGACATAACATTTGCCGAAGGAAGGTGTTTTTGCATTTGAATAATTGCTATAAGAATCCTACATACATACATACATACATACATAAACTCACGCCTGTTTCCTGGAGGGGTAGGCAGAGACAAAAGAGTTCCTGCACAGATCCTGACAAACCGTTCTCGCTTCTTCCACACATCATCTTCTTATCTTATGATAGGGGGCTGGGAATAACTCAGCGGCACTTCGACCCTTGAGGATCTTTTGTGCCTACACCATTTTACATACTGGTCATCTCAGTGTGCAGGTTTCCTCACGATGTTTTCCTTCACCGTTAGAGCAGTCGGGAAATGTACGTAAGTCTTCAAAAATACGGAAAACTCATTGGTACATGGCACTGTATGGTTTCGAACTCGGACCTCCCGCATGGGAGTCCGGTGCCCTAGCCACTGTGCTACCGACACACAGTGATTCTACACATCAAGAGTCCTGATTATAAAATTACCTCAATATAATTATACATCGCCAAATCGCTGATAGCGAAGGTGTCCTCCCATCTGGTGGCTGAGAACTCCTCGAGTATCTTGACGAGGTCGTCGTCGTGTGTTTGAAACAGCTGGTCGAGTAACGTGCAGTCTTCGAAGCCTGCGTTCATGCCTTGCCCGTAGAACGGAACGACCGCGTGTGCTGCATCCCCTATAATCAGAGCCTTGTCGTTCACGTGGTATGGCCGGCACTGTAACAGAATTATACAATTATTATTTCATATGGCACTATGGCACTATTTCTTGGGTGTTACCAGGTCACTCGCTAAATTTATACATCGCTAAACGAAACGTCACACTCACACGATCTAGCAAATGCCTGAGCGAGATAGTTTCATATAGTTTTAGCTTTAAATTTAGCGGTCACCCTAGAATAGGGTATTTGACAAGGATCAAATATTAAATACATTTCATAAAAATAAGTAAATAGACATAAATTGATGGTCAAATGTGAAAACAGAATTAAAATCCGTTGAAAAATAATATAGATACGGGCAATCAAAAATCAGACGGTAGAAAGAAACAGTAATAGATAATTGTGACGTCACTGTTATGTAGCTCCATACAAGCAGGTCCTTGGCTACATAATAAGGACTGTTTTGCTAGAAAGGGACAGAGTATCCACCCACTACTAACTTTAACCATTAATATAGCTGATGTTAGTTGAGATATCGATAAACGGATTTCAGATCCATCTTCTGGATGTCCATGTAAGTTGATTGATGCAATAAAAAAAACTAGTCAAATAATCTATTGACGCCTATACATCGCTATAATTTAACCTCCAACAAAAAAACGAGGGATATTTTCGTGATTCGTGGCGCTAATCACGTGGCTCTCCGTTCTCTCTGCCTACCCCGCAAGGGATATAGCGTGAAGGTATGTATGTATAGTACGCGACATACCCGGAATGCCGGTTTCTAATACTAATGCTGGTACTAGAAACCGGCATTCCGGGGATGTCGCGTACAATATGAATGTATGTGAAAGGTTTTAAACTGCATATCTTACCTTTACAGCAACTAAAGGCGAAGGTGATCCAGCAAAGAAATCTTCCACCAGCTTCTCGCGCCCGATCAGATGTATAGAGTCCGGGAAGTATTTCTCAAAGAACGCTATAAGCTTCTCTTCGTTTTCTATTTTCTTGAACTTGGCGAAAGGCATGAATAGCGTTACAGTCCACGAGCAATCTTGGTTGGGTAGAGCGATCATCATGAATTCACCTCTCGGCCAAATGTGCAGGTATTTGGCTGGCATCTGAAACTGTTTAAAAAAAAAATAACACATAAGAAGAAAGGAGAAAAAATAAGCATGTCCTTGTGCAATGATTTTAATTTTCATGCAGATTTTTCGGATTAAAGAAATCCGACAAGTATCAGGTCACCTGATGGTAAGTGGCATCTCATCTCAATACTTTTCTAAGTCGTATTCCTCATTGCCGAGGGTCGTGATCATTCTAAAGAATTAATCACATAGAACGACTCTATTGACAGATTTAATGGGGTGGTTTGCCATTGCCTTCCCCAATTCACACACTGGTTATCTTAGTATGTAGGTTTCCTCTCGATGTTTTCCTTTACCGTCATAGCAGTAAGTAAATGTACGTAAGAGCGCTTTCACATTTATATTTTTATAAATTGGCTACGGCAAACAGGCAGGCGGGCCACCTGATGGTAAGTAGTCACCGTCGCCTAGAGACACGTGCAATACCAGGGGTATTGTTTGTGTGTTGCCGGCCGTGGAGGGAGAGGACATTTTTAACGTTCTTTTTGAAGCATCCCATGTCATAGCGCTGTCATAAGGCTCGAGTCTTCGAAAAAACCGAAAAACTCATTGGTACATATCATTGCATGGTTTCGAACTCGGACCTCACACATGGTAGTCCGTGTTCTAGCCACCTACGCCCTTATTTCAATACAGGGTATAACAAAAAAAAACCTTATAGAGCCGTAAGGTGTTTAGTATCCATAACTGAACAATTTTCACTATGGGGCCAACTAAGTCGCGAAAAAAAATCAGTTGAGGATACTGAACACCCCCTTTTCGGCTCTATTTGTTACAACCTGTATAATTTTACGAGAGGAATTTCGATGGGCTGCTAACCTTGAGGACTTAGTTAATTACCCCAGGTCTTTTACCCTTCAAACCAACCAATGCAACATTGCTGTTTTGCGACAGAAATGGAAAAAAGGGTAAAAAGGGTGTGGCTGGTTCACTTTTTCCTTCCAGGGATATTCCCCACCATTAGGGAGCCAGGCTGACTTTACATGGAGTAAACACCACCAGTAAAACAAACAATAATAGATTATAAACTAGTGCAGGAAGGACCAAATGTAAAGGTACAGTTTGTCAGTATTCGGTATAATTGTTGAGTACTTCCGATCGTGGATAAGTTTTCCCGCAAGTATGGGAATGTGGCGCTTCTCACACAGTTTTCAGTCGTTAAATAGGCCCATTATTGAGCAGGTGTAACAAAATTATACTTACACCACCGTTATCATCGGCCGGTATACAGAGCTCCAGGTAGCCATGCTCGATGTACTTCTGACTGTAATCGAAGAGCGGCTGCTTCATCATCGCTTTGCGCACCGCCGAGAAGGCACCGTCAGCACCGATGATCAGGTCAGTGTTCAGTTCCACCGTCTCTTTAGTATCTGTTCTGAAACATATTTACTCTATACTCAAATAAATTAGTATAATTGGGTAAAATAAAATTCCGCGAGCAGGATTTTCAACATGCGACCTTGCCTTTACCCCTTTTTCACCCCTTTTTTAATTTATTTGAGTATGCCTATCATGGCTAATACATATAATACATATATTATATAAAATTGAATGTATCTTTGTTTATCCCCTATGCGTTCCTATACCATTCATCTGATTGCGATGAAACTTTAGTAAGTTGTTGTGCGCACGCCCACACCCGCGAAGAATTCTGAGTCCAAAAAAAACCACGCGAGCGAAGCCGCGGGCAACAGCTAGTGCTTAATAAATTAAAAAATATTTAGTCTAACACAGATATTTCTATAGAGATTCATGAGGCCTTAGGCTAGGACCTCACGGGTCCAGTTCCGCCCTTCCCCCATTTAAAATCTGCGCTTTGTGATTGGTTTGCAGCAAACCGAAACGTGTCTGGAACCGGACCCGTGAAGATCGAGGCTTAAAATCGTGTCTCCAAGAAACATCCAATTTTCCAGCCAGTCGGTTAATACCAATGACAGTTCAGGGCAGATGATTTGAAAAAAACTGCAAAAATTATGCAAATAAATTAAATAAACGACATTAAATATCATACATAACACAAATCAAATCAGCGCCGCAGTGCTAAAAGCGCTGCGGCAACAGGCTGAGGCAGTCCACTTTTTCCGGTGCCGCACACCACCTTCATCAAACTTAATTACTTTTGCTTATTTATTTTTGTAATATATTTGTTTAATATTATTTTTGGCTTCTGTGCCTAATAGTTTGTCTGTGTGTGTCGTGTTTTGTTTTGCCGTCAAATACTACAGATTTAGATGTTATTTATTTAATGATAAGGTGGCAACTGTTACTAGGTAATTAATGGTAGGACTGATAAGCGGGAGATAATTAAGGCCAATGTTAAAAGATAAATATGTACTAACATAACAATACGCAATTGAATCTAATTATGTACAAAACAGATGATGATTCTACAATTGTGATAAAACGAATATGAATACCAAAATAGTCCAAAAAAATACTAATTTTAATAATAAATAACGATAATTTCTAAAATGGGTATTAGAAATTATCGTTATTTATTATTAAAATTAGTATTTTTTGGACTATTTTGGTATTCATACATACACACGATACAAAGAACATGGACAAATACTAACATATAGCAGAGAGTACGCATCGCATAAATACTTTCTGCTTAGTAGAAGGCAGAAGTTAGTAGCAGAAGTGCTACTAACTAGTATGGTAGTGTTAGGTTCAGAGAATTTTAAAATTAATTAATAATGATATTTTTGTAGATATTGATTTATTAAGAAGGATTTTAACGATTTTCAGTTAATTTTCCATTCTCCGGTTCGACGGAAATGGTTGTTAAAATCATAATTAAAGCTACGGCGACAAGATCATTAATAAGTACGTGCATTTTACAAATAATATATTAAATTAATATTATGTCGATAATTATTGATAATTTTGATTGATGCAATAAATTGTTTGATAAGTTTTAATTATAAAAGTTCTTCAACGGATTTGACGAACGAAAGGAAAGAAGTGTGATACGCTGGAGGGCGAAGCCCGATAGAACGGTGGGGTTTTTTTGCTGGCTTGATCGGTAAAATGCTCTCGCTCGATAGGGGCAGTCTGTTGGAGATCGTTGTAGCACACAGTAGAAAATAAAGTGTTCAGTCTGAATTATAACAGTTTTATTATAGTAGCATACTTTAAAAGACAGTAACGATGAGAACGAAGCATGAGTCTCACAAATGCCAATCACTCAAGATTTGCGTTGCAATCCCGAGTTGGTATGTTTCGTGAAACACCAACAGAAGTATCAATTTGACTATTAGCTTATGACTTACTTGAGAAACGTTAATGAGCCTTTTCTAAGATTGGCTTCGGTCAATTTATGATTGAAGAATTTCTCCACATTAGGGTAATTTTCCGATTCTGTAAAAAAATCGATTCTTATTAAGTATTTCAAATATTTGGTTTGCAGTGTAATGATTTTTCTAATTAGAAAACCGACATATTTTTAATCTAACTGGAGGCCAATTCTCAAAAATGGAATATAATATCGAAACTCAATAAATATCCCGTCTTATATATCGACTATAGATATCACGTAAAATATCGACTGCTAAGGACCACTCGTTGCATGTCGATCGGTAGGACTTGAAAAATATCGAATTGAATGCGAGAATAGCAATAAGTCCCCGTCCTTGGTTATCCGCCATATTTTTTTTCGATTTTTTTCTACTGTGATATGTATATCACTCCGTGAGAATTGGCCTCCAGAACTCTTCCAAGTCGACTCAGTGCCGATGTACAAGTTACACATTATTTGGAATTATAAAAAAATATTTTGACCACCTATGTAAATCAAAAAGAATAAGAGAACAAGAAAAAGGAGGTCTTGGAAGAGCTAATATTCATCCGCCTCATGTGAGATTGAGGTCATCAAACGCGGGTTTAGTTATAAATAAAATCATAAACAAATCAATCGAAGCAAATTGTACGCAGCCCAATATTTTTCTGTTTTTTTTTTCCGAAAGCTGACCAAAAACTTCATTTATCGATACTGAGTCGCACTACATAATGTCAATACAGATATCTTGTTACGGTCCGTATATTAGGTACATAATTACCTTTTAAGAGCAGACTGTTAAGATAATTTCGTCCCACCGAGTAAATGCACTGAAAACAAGATGTCTATGAATTGCAATGAAATTATTTAATACAACTTTAACTCGAATGAAATTAGTTAAGGGGGCGTCCATTAATTACGTGAGGTGTTCAAGGGGGGGAGGGGGTCAAGCTAAATCTTACTCAATCTCACGGGGGGGTTGGGGGGTCGAAAATATCACGTAATTTTTCCATGGACTGAATTAAAATCTTTTATTCATTTTTGTTAAAGTATTTATTATTTAATTAATGAATTTAAGTAACGGTAATAATCTCAACTACTAGTCTTTGCTAGTCTTAAATAAAGATAATAGAATAAATTGTGTTCTTGTTTTTTTATTTTTTTTATAATCCAACGCGTTCATAATCAAAACACAAATTTTAAAAAATCTCACGTGAGATTAGGAGAGGGGTGGAGGGAGTTGAAGAAAATCTCACAAAATCTCACCAGGGGGGAGGGGGGGTTACAAAATCCTAAAAAATGCCTCACGTAATTAATGGACGCCCCCTAATTATGGGACCATTCCCTGTTGAAGATTATCTTTTTTTCTCGGAGAGGGGAAAAATGTTAATTGCGCCACCGCGATTTAGAGAAGGGTCATTGAAATTTTTCAGTTGAAAAGTAAAGCACATTATTATTTATAACAAAAATTAAGTCTACAATACGTTTCGTTGATACAAATCGCATTGTTATTCGAACCACGTATGTTTATAGAGTTAGAGCGTCGGTGGTGTCGCGTCGTGGCTAGGACGCCGGACTCCCATGCGGGAGAACCGAGTTCAAAACCATGCAATGTCATGTACCAATGAGCTTTTCGGCTTTTTCGAAAGACTTAAGTACATTTACCGACTGCTCCAACGGAGAAGGAAAACATCGTGAGGAAACCTGCACACTGAGATAACCAGTGTGTGAAATGGGTTACACACAAAACATCCCAACGGGTCGAAGTGTCGCTGGGTTTACCCCCATCAAAAAGATAAGATAAGATGTATTTAAAGTTTCAAAAGTAGAAATGGGTCAAAAATGTTTGCGAAAAGAATATATATCTTTTTAAATTCTGAAAATAACCCATCCCTATCGCAGTTCACCCACGTCGCGCGATTGTGGATTATTTCTCAACACAAAGTTGAGATTATCTATCATTACATAGTTAAAAACAATAAAAATCTAACTTAAATATCACAAAACCTACATACCTGATTAGTCCTAGCGTCGTAAGGTATGACATAAGTCGATCCATCTGTCCTGTGAATCCTTCTGCCCACCATGGGGATGCCATGGTTTTTGATCATGTGGTCTTCCAATCCGACATCGTGCAGTGCCCTCCTACCACGCACCGAGAGGGCGAGGTTTATGGACCTCCCTCTTGCTTGGGGAGTTTTTCTTATATCTGTGGATTTATAGAATTCAATGAGAAAATGGGTTGAAAATGTCAGTTGGCTTAGACTAGAGCAAGCGGAATGAACGTAGATTCAAATTGTGTCAACGTAAAGCCATCTTTTTTGTCATTTAAGTACGCCAAAGTAAATAAACTTTAGGGTAGGATAAAGAATATAGGTAAAATATACAGGTTCTTTTCAATAAAGGGGCATAAAGTTTCCGTGGATTTTATTCCTTTATTCTCGGATGGGAAAGGCTGAAGCAGTGAAATAAACATATTTAAAACCTAACGCCTAATAAGTACAAAAAAGCTCACCTTCACGATACTCGTATAGACGGACGTGATGACCTCTTTTGGCCAAATACAAAGCCTCCAGAGATCCTACCTGTAACGTAAAATTATATAATAGATTCTAAGGTAATTTTATTGATGGGACATGTTTGGTGTGTGTTAAGTTTGTTGACGTGCATTTAAATATTTCCCTTTTCCCAATTTTCTCTTAGGTCCATATAAATCAAATACGGATTGAAATAAAATAAGTATCTACGTCATTATTTTGTTAGTCAAAGCACTTCCGAAAACTGCTTTCTGTGCAAAATTGCAGAAAATCTTACATACTTAATCGACACCGAAAAACCGTACTAAAGTCTAAAATATAAGATCGAATCGAACCACAGCACCTCAATGTCCGCAATGCAACACTCTCAATAGACAATACTATTATTCTATCCCTCTAGGCATGAGTCCATAAAACACACATGACACACAGAAAATTACGCTAAAATAAAAATAAAAATATACTTACCAACCCACCCCCGACTACGGTGATATCCAACTTTTTCTTCGAATTCTGGAGGGAGGAAGTCATCACTTGTCACTTAAAAGTTTACTTTACCATAAAAAATATTTTTACACTAAAACTGTGCAGATTTGCGTGCTGTGTAGAGCTGTCCGTCCGTACGAACACGATTCAATGAATGATATGTACAGCACCTTAGCACATAAGAATACATAGAACAGTTTGTCTCGATACTTCACGTTGTACGAACATGCGCTTTCGTGTTGTGCGAGATATTTTATCAATCAGTAATGTTTTTACTAAGGAAATAAATGCTATACAAGATGTAAATATTCTCCTCCTGATAAATATCACAGAAACAAATGTCATTAATATTATAAAGAAAAAGGCTCCCGGGGTTTTAAGACCCTGATATAACTTTTACGAATATTTAGTCCGAACAATACAACTTAGAAATTCTTAAAACGTAACAAACTAGTTTCACTTACGACAATAACCTATGGTAGTAACTATCTATTGCTTCCTAATATTGATTATTTAGGGCATTGTAAGTTGAACTACAGGTCATTTGATCCAAAGCCGCAGTTTTGTATTACATTACCGCGGTGTAAAAGGTTTCTCTATTATTTGTTAAATTACAGCCTCTATACCAATACCATACGAGTTTATTTTAAAATTCAGGTTTTTCGGAATTTCGGAAAATCACAATCAAAACACCCAACAAATACCATAAAAGTTCGAAACCGGGGTTCAATAGTACCCATTTTAAAAATGGAGTTCTTATAAAAATATAGGAAGAAAGATGATAATATAAAAATGATTATTTTAATCTTATTGCTTATTTTATAAATTGATACCTATAGAAAATATACACTGTACTCAAATTTATAGTTCACTTAGTCCTGCACAAATTTGTTTAGAAACTCATGTTACTGGGCATCGTAGATATGTCTTCCGAAGGGCTCTGGCTGGAACTAAATGAGCTCAGTGTTTCTCTTGTCTCCTCTTTTATTTTCAAGTGATCTGTGCTTGAAGGTGGTCGCGGCGGGAGAGACTTGTCTTTATCCTTGTGTTCTTTGTCTTTTGAAGATCTGTCCTTACTGCTGTGTTTGTGCTTGTGTTTGTGTTTATGTTTCTTCTTGTCTTTCTTCTTTTTCTTGGGCTGAAAAGGGGAATTAGGTGTTACACTGTCTTCCCTTCTAAATTGAAAATTGAAATTGAAAACAATACAGAAGTATACAAAGATTTAATACATGCAGCACAAAACATCTGGTGTGGTACAATGCCAAAAAGGGTACACCAGCTTAGCATAATGCTGAGGCAAGCCACAGCGCTGATTATCAGCTGGTATGATATGTTGGTAATATTAACGAATATTGGGAATTTTGATAAGTATCATTTGTTTACCGTGTGATCGCATAGTCGACCATAAACAGACCGCACTTATGTTTTTGATTAAGAGATGACCTTTGTAAGTAAACAGAGATTAAATAATTGCCAACTTCCTAGCATTCGTTCATCGAACGCGATTACGCAGAATTTAAATTGGAGATGACATGCGGGAATTTGAATTAGGGATTGAATTCTTCAGTATGTTTATTTCTTTCTTTTGTCTGTAAGATCTCTGTCGGTGTCGGCATAACTTTTTGTCTTGTAGTCCATGGAAGTCGACTCATACTCATACCATTTATTGCTTTTCATGTGTAACAATTGGTCTTAAAAATATATTATATGTTCATACATGAAACCCTGAGTAGGGCACCGCAATATAAAATAAGAATTTATAATAGTAATAAATGCTAACGAGATAAATTAAATTAAATGTAATTATAAGTTATAATTGATTTTAAAGTTAGGTATTGTTTTTATCATCAAAAAACTCGTGCAGTGAATAGAAACATTTGTTAAGAAGATATAACTTTAATCTTTTACTGAATATTGAGTCTTTTAATTAATGTCGATGATTTGTGAAAATTTGTTATATATTTTTAAAGACATAACGAACGGTTCAGAACTGTGTAGACTTAATTTTGAATTTGGCAGAGCAAGTCTTTTCTTTTCTATTCTTTCAAGTCAAAATATTGTATGTGTTATAAAGACATAGAACAAAAGATGGATACCGAACACACAACTTTGTATTTTTATGGCTTTTTATTACAACCTGTATCCTCCCCATTTGTCTGAGGCCAAATTGCCTCATATCGAAGCCAAAAATTAATTAATTTAATTTGAAGAAATAAAGTAAAGACTCACCTTCGATGCACCCAAGTCGTCTTTTTCGAGTTTAAACATGCCGGGTTCGAATCCGATGGGACCCGAGGTGCCCGGGATTCCAGGCAAAGGCGCCGCGTTGTCAGATATGAACTCGCGTTTCGAATCATCCTGTATAACAAATAGGTGTTATTCTAGGACTTGATAGCCGACTTATACATGGTGAAGATTTAAAAGATAATTATTTTATAAACATTTATCAGTAGTTTAGTTACGAGAATATATCCGTAGTTATTTTATGGCGTTGCCACAGCGTGTGGCAATAAATTAATTAACCTTTATTGCTACATTACATATTACATTTATGGAACATGCGCATTAGAGGATAAAATCTACAATTCCAGCGGATTAGGCAAATCTTTATGGCAGAGGTAGGGACCTATTATAAAAACATCGTTTTATTAATTTAAATCATTCTAAACTGATTTCTTTTTAGATTTAACCAATTTTTTGGTTTTAAAACAGCGGTTTTAAATCGGCTTTACATATATTCTTCTTCTTCTAAGTCGTATTCCTCATTGATGAAGTAGAACGACTCTCTTGGCAGATCTAATGGGATGGGTTGCCACTGCCTTCCCCATTTTACACTCTGGTTATCTCAGTATGCAAGTTTCCTCATGATGTTTTCCTTCACCGTTGAAGCACGTGTTATATGACGATGATATGATGATGATAGATGACATATAACATATATAACGTGTTATATGTCATCTTTAGTTTCTATAGCAATTCAAGTATTTCCGACAATGATTTACTTAAAATAGAATATTGTTAATTGCATTAAATAAGGTATACATAGGATGGTAAATAAATTAGTTATAGTATAGTGCTTGTAACCTATATATCAGCCATATAAATAGCATGCTAAATAATATATCGATTTTTATTTTATACATGTCATCGTTAAATTAAATTATTATTCACTAAGTTTACATTCTAAATCTAATCATTAAATACTAATAATTAATGAATCTGTTTATAATTAAACACTCACGCTATAAACTCTGACGGGCATTTCCGGTATCGACGTCAGGTCGACTTTGACGTCCTCTTCCTTTATAGCCGAGATGGGGACGGGCAAAGCATCATCCTTAGTCTCTGGAGGAATAGGCCCGGGGACTGGTATGGGAGTCTCCTCAATCGTACCAGTTTCCGGTTCGTATTTTATCTGGTGGCAACATTCACTTATTTGTAATTATTATTAGATATAACGGGTGCTACTTCATAATTATCGCGGAGATTGCTGCGAAGTTTCGGTCTACTCAGGAGACCTTAAAAATCTCTAACTTGAGTTTTATTTTTTATTTATTTTATTTATAAGGGAAATCTACAGCTATTAACAATTATAAAATTACATATGTATTAAACTTAAAGAAGGCCAATTACAGATTTCCTCGTTTATATATGACTTGTATACGTACAGAACGCGGTTAATTTCTCGCGGTTTTATTCTCTTATATAACCTTGCACACCTACTAACTCTTTTGAAGGTTGCCTGGAAGAGATCACTCTTAGCGATAAGGCCGCCTAAATTGTATAATGAAATATTTTTTTTGAAATTGAAATCGTTTATTTAGCGCTGTAAACACCAGAATACAGAAGTATACAAAGTTTAATACATGCAACACAGAACATCTGGTGTGGTACAGTGCCAAAAAGGGTACACCAGCTCAGCATAATGCTGAGGCAAGCCACAGCGCTGATTTTCAGCTGGCCCCTCAGTGACTGCACGGACGAAGAAAGCAACAGTGTTGTATGAATGTGTTTGTTTGTATGAATGAGGATATTAGTGTGTATGTGAGGTACTGAGTGTGTGGGAGAGTGATGGCATGGTGCGGGTGTATTCACAAGGTATTATGTGTGTGGATGGTAGTTCACAGTAGAGGCATAATATTACCAAGCACTTCCAAATTGTGAAGGACAGTAGTTACAGGGAACCTAAAGAATGTACGGAGCAGTGTCCGATTTTTGTAGATCAATTGTATAGATTTTAAGTGTTCTCCTGAAGGTGTCAAGAGTCTGCGCGTCTCTAATAGGAGGTGGCAAGGTATTGTACTTCACTATTTCCTTTTCTATCTCATATTTGTTGTTTTATATTTGTGCAATAAGGTGTGTATTTTACTTTACTTTACTTTTAGTTCTAAAACCTACTAAGAACATTATAAGGTAAGGTGAGATGTCAATGGGCAACGGTGACCATTCTGTCTGCTCTCCTTACACAATAAAAAACTTCCCATTATTTAATTTCTACTCTTTAAAATCGGACTGCACATTTCAAATGCAGAATGTAGACACTTATAACAGGCATGGATATGATTAACAAAAGACTTCACTTACATCTTCTACTATCTCTTGTTTGATAACGGGTTGCGTCTCCAACTCTTTTTGCCTCTCCTTTTCCCTCTCTCTTTCGCGTTCCCTCTCCACCCTCTCGCGTTCCTTGTTCTGCATCTGTTTCATCATAGCCTGGATCTCGGGTAGAGGTACGCATATGGGTCTCTTTAGTCCGTACAACGTGTAGTAGAGATCCACAAGGTCGCATCTTAGTCTTGCATCGTTTGATAGGTGACAGTTTATGTTGTTCCAGACTCTAGAAATAATGGCATTGTTATCGACTTTTCACCTTGTTAAAACCGGTTATGGGTGATAATGTGAATCATGTTATAATTAAATGTTTATAATTCGTAAAATCTGAACAGTCACATTTGAACTCCGAATCATATCATAATCCTTACGGATATAAGTATATTTTTTTTACACTTTGTAGGTAATTGTTTAAATTAACTTTCAATTGTGATCAAATCTTGTCTTATGATAGGGGGCCGGGAATAAACCAGCGGCACTTCGACCCTTGAGGATCTTTTGTGCCTACCCTAACTTATACACTGGTCATCTGAATGTGCAGGTTTCCTCACATTTTTTCCTTCACCGTTAGAGCAGTCGGTAATGTACATAAGTCTTCGAAAAATACGAAAAACTCATTGGTACATGGCACTGCGTGGTTTTGAACCTGCCATTAGCCACTGTGCCACCGACGCTCTCATATATATATATATATATATATATATATATATATATATATATATATATATATATATATATATATATATATATATATATATATATATATATATATATATATATATATATATATATATATATATATATATATATATATATATATATATATATATATATATATATATATATATATATATATATATATATATATATATATATATATGTGTGATAAAAATTACATAGAAACAGCATCCTGCCTCTGTTCTTGGGTTTCTCCATCGAGAGTCTGAAATATTTGGCGGTGTATAGGCGAAACTCCAGTCACTAGGATCCTATCGCCCTGCCTTACTTCTAAATGAAAATACCTTGAAATGGTTGCTCTCCACGGCTAATAGAAGGGATTAACTGCTCAACCAGAGCTAATGGCTACCCTAGTACCTGTGGACAACGGCCTCGGTGTCGAGCCGGTGCCTCTGAGCGCGCTCGAAGGGCGGCATGTTGATAAGCAGCCGCGCGAGCCCGTGCCTCACGCCAGGGTCCTGGTCGCTCTCCACGGCAGACAGTAAGGACGCCAGGTCTTCGGGCTTGCCGTCCACGCGGACGAAGTCCACCAGGCATTCGAAGGCCGAGAGCCTAACGTCTGGGTGAATGATGAAGATTTAAAATGGAGTAAATGGAGTAAAAACTAATTTAGTAAGTACCATTTTCTGATTTCAGTAAACAATAAATAAATAAAACATAAATTTTGGATCCGCCCGTGACTGCAAATATAGTTTATTGGGTTCCATGCCTCCCCTATGGCAATGATCTGTACAGGGGAAGAAAGGGAGAATCACTAAAAAACTTTTGTTTTTAATGTCAATTGTTACTACTATAAGCAAACATTCAAAATGATAAAACTCACACCTTAATAAGGGGTATAGTCTTAGATATTCCAGTTGGAAAATTTTGTATGCCTAGTATGGAGATATTATAATGCTGTCTCCTGATCATTTTACTGAAACTGACATTCCCCTTTCTTTCCGTGGACATTGTGTATACTTGTGTGTAATTTTACATTGTATTACGATTATGTGAATTAGTATGAGCCATACAATATGCTGAGCTGAGGCCTATTTGGTTCTGCAGCATGTGTACTACAAAGTCTACTTTTGTAGTTTGTTACACTTTAGATATTATTATTTTATTCTATGACTAGTTTATTATCTGTTTTGTATTGTATGTGTGTGTGTGTGCTGCAGTGTTAAATAAATGAATTATTATTCTTATAATATGAAGGTGATACTGTAATATCAGAAAGAAAGAAAAATATCCTGTAAAAAATTATAATTGGGACCAATGGTCCCAAATTCAACTTGTAAGACCATCACAATATTTTTGAAACTTTATCAAATAAGTAATCGTTATCATAAATGTAATACACTAGATTGTAAGAGAAACCCATAAAATCCAAAAAAAAGGCATAAACCAACATAGGAAACAGACAATTTTCAGAACTGTTATACTGATAAACAACTCACACCGAAGTATGTACGTATAATAAAGTAGGTAAATAAACCCAGCGCAAATATTTTGCCTCGAGATCATTGTCAGTGCGACAGGGTTATTATATCAAATGATGTAATAATAATGTGTGTCTTATCTACTATTACACAAAACAGATATTATTCATTATGTAATAAATGAAAGTCGAAACCATCGAAACCGACACTGAGAATATAAGATAATATTCTCAGAATATAAGATATTACAGGTTAACATTGAAGGCGCATAAAGTATTTTTTGCAGCTCTTCTAATAAGTCCTAGAACGAAAGTTAATAAAAATTACACTGATTATTATCAAAAAGGTAAGACGTGAACATTTTACGGTCCATTGTATAGATACAAAATAATTCCATACATTCCTTACATTATCGTGTTTTTTACACGGGAATAAACCTTATCATGATACATATAATTTTATTGACATGATGACTTCTAATGAATATCTATGCCATAAACATTATCTCTCACAAACTAATTATACCAAAGACCATGACATCCTTTTGTTTTTAAATTTTTAAGCCTGATTGATTGCATGTTATTGGCTAAATTATAAAAGCAGATCTTCTGCAGCAGAAGCCAGAATTTATACAAAAGAATACATACTTACTACGGCTAACGTAAGAATTTTGTATTTTCGGGGGAGACATGTCAACAAATACATAAGCCAATAAAGAGCTGAACCAAGGACTTTGATATTCACCCTATGTAGATTGCTCACTAGAGAAGTTTTATATGGAAATCGTGTCTGCCAGTTGGCGCATGCGCTGTTAGCTTTTTCCATACAATGCATTAAAATGTCAAATGTATGTACGGGGCAAACCCATGCCTCGCTGTCAGTGCTCACATCATTGTTCTACAGGAGAGGGTATGAACTCACCAATATACATGCCATACTGCGCATACGCGCGGAATATCGTCGGAATGCTCGGCAGGTGGCCACACTGCTGCAGTCGGCGGATGGCGCGCAGACAACTGACGGTTATAGTGTTCTTGTAGCATGGCAACACTTTCTCCAGATTTAGGACCCGGGTTATCTCTTCCAGGACCAGTTTCGTGTCCGCTGACAGTGAATCTGCTGTTATTGGTGCACCCTAGTGGATAAAATAACATTGTTAAAAGTATCAGTCAAGTATTAGTCAAAAATAATAATATGAAAAGTGTTAAATTCTGACCCTGGTATAAAAATAATACCGACATATACAGAGGCGAGTCCCCTGATAGTAAGCGATGACCGTCGCCTAGAGACACGGGTTTGGTTTATGCACTGCTTTCTTTGAAGGTTTCTTAAAATTACTTTTTTACACATCGTAGCGCTGCGGGAAAACGTCGGAGAGAAGATAATAAATGTTCCATGATATGGCAACATGTGATTTAATATGATGCTTAATAAATATCTGGATAAAACACCGGGTTTGTTGTATCGATTTTATGAAGTGTGTAGATATGATCGTTATTCAGTAACGATTTCACCGATTGATGTTGTGGCACATTATTAATTTGTTGTTATGAAGTTATGACTTACAAGTGACATATTTCAAACGTGCCTTCCTATGTGAAAAAGGTATGGGGCCGTTCAAGTATTACGTAAGCAGAATTATAGACATTTTGAAGCACCCCTCCCCCTTGTCAGCGAAAATAAGCAAAGCTCTTACCCCGCTTCCGTAAGCTTTGGCATAATTTTATACAGAATTAGTCAATTCTTTAAAGTATCGTATAGTAGTAATTCATAAACAAGTATCATGGTTATTGCTAGTCGCTTTTTTGCTGACGTAATCATCATTATTGTCATTAAAAAAATAAGTAAAGTAAAAATCCACTATGATGATTACGTAATACTTAAACGGCCCCTATATCATAAAATGCTGGCAACACTTACCGGCTGCAACACAGAAATAACCGGTGTAATGGTGGCTGCCAGTGCGTCTACTAACGCAGCTTTGTAGTAGTTGTCCGAATAGTGGTTCTTAGAGTTGTCATTGTACTTGAATAAGTCTAGAAGGAATCGCACCACCTCTGGGGGACAGATGCCATGGATGTTACGAAGACCTGGGGGGATCAGAAATTGTAGACTTTAAAGCATAAACAAATAGTGGGAATGTGTAATCTTTGTACCTACTCTGTGGTATGTACTAGAAACTAAAGTTCTAGGTGGGACATTTTCGATTTGGTAAATTTTAAACAATGAAATATTAGTAATCCGACACGACAAATGAACTAAAGATAAATTGGTTGAGTGAAAAGACATTTCGATTTCAAAGCCCGTGTGCTCCATCTTCGACCTCATCGTCGTGTACCACCAGGTGAGATTGAGGTCAAACGTGGGTTTAGTCGTAAATAATAATTGTAAATAATAAAGATTATGAGAGTATTTTGATCCATTTTCAATTGGATTTTGATTCACTACAATTTGGGGGTTTTTACAATGTCCCAGAGGAAACAGACAGTTGGGATATTTTATCTATAATATATACACTGACCAGAACCTAAAAAATGGTACTATATTTTTCATAGCGAACTCCATAACTAACACAGATTATAAAACTACCAATAGTGAACTTTTCACAAGGTTTTTTTAGTTTCTGGGTATATGTACAATGTCTCATTTTAATTGTTTTTATTAAGTGTATTGTTGTACAATAAAGTGTAAATAAAATATATAATGTATCAATGCCACTAACCAGCCATTGCAACAGGGATAGTCTTCTGCAGGAAGTAATACTGCAAATTGTCGAAGTTGTTCTGCTTGATGATGTGCGGAGCCGCGAACGAACCGAACATCTTGCGGAAGATCGTGAGCATAGCTGGAGGACCAGCCCAAGCGCTAATCATTGCGTTCGCCACCTGATAAACAAACATCATAGTGAGTACAAATATCAACTTTTTTATCACAGACCACTTCTTGCACGAGGTAATTTACTGTACATTTATTTTCGATGTTTTGATATATCTGGAACGATAGTACTCGGACTAGTTTTGTAAAAAAAACTGTATGAGAGATGCTACAATGTTTCAGTCAGAACACTAAAGGCAGCCACGAGAACCATCATAGCTACACCTTCCCTAATTTTTGGGAGTTATTCAAAACTGCTTTTCAACTAAGTCGAACCTTGTACTGAGTATAGCCTTCTAGATCCCCGATTACCCCAAGATGCTTTACATATGTTTATTTATTTATATTATGTATATCTATGCATTTAACTATTTTAGTATACCTACATATTTATTTGTTTTTTTTTTTATTTTTATTAAATAAGGAGAGCAGACGAGCAAACGGGCCACGTGATGGTAAGTGGTCACCGTCGCCCATAGACATCTCACCTCACTGTATTAATATTAGAGGGTTTTTGATGCGCTGCTAACCTTGAGGACTAAGATGGAATGCCTCATGTGCCGGAAATTACGCTGGCTCTCTTACCCTTCAAACCGAAACACAGAAATGCAAGCATTTCTGCTTCACGGCAGAAATAGATAAGAGGGTGGTACCACTCCAGGCGATCCTTCACTTTAGGATCTACCACTACCATTTATGTATATCATATTACTTTTATTTTACTATATTTACTGTATATTAAGTAACAGTAACCTTTTTCATATCCTCACACTACACTGTCGCTAATCTCTTTAATGTCCAATTAACTTCAGAGGTTGTCTGGAAGAGATCGCTTTAAGAGGCCGCCTTTGTACATATCGTGTTATTATTCCTGTAGTTTGTACTTTTCCTGATTTTGTGTACAATAAAGTGCTTCTATCTATCTTTACCTATACATTGCCAAATAATAATCTACCAAATCTTATGCAAAAATTAGGAGTCAACTGATTAGGCACCGAACACAATTCCTAGATCGAGATTCATTCCTCACCCTCACCACCTCATTTGACTTTATAATAAGTTTGTTCATTCTCTATAGTGTCCGTGAAAACTTTTCTCGTGGCCGCTTCAGGGTATTGCCATCGGTAATAATGCTGCAATAATAAACACTCACCTTTGTCAAACAATGCGCAGCTCTACACCTGATTTTATAATAAGTCTGTTCATTCTCTATAGTGTCCGTGAGAGCCTTCCTCGTGGCCGCCTCGGGGTAGTTGTGCAGAGCGTCGATGGCTTCGCTCTGGGCCGTGACGTCACGTTCGTGTCTCAGCTGGTACTGCCACTGGTAATCAGGCTGGGATATCACTGTGCTGCGCAAGAGTGACATTTCTGGGTCGAGACGGATCCACAGTACTGGGGAGTCACTGGAACAAAGGTTATTTCAATTTTATTTATTGTAACAGTTTGAGAACATTGCCATGTTGTGTCTGACAGTGCGGTTTACAAATAAACCGCTTCCTATTGTTATAATTGATGGCTCTTCGGTGACATTATTCAGCATTGAACCAATAATGTAAATGTGACTCGTGGGTATTTGTTAATTTGTGTTAACCTAAGTCATAACCTTTAATTAACATTTTCTTAACAAATATAACATTTTGAACTAGTATGTTTTTAAACTTTAAAAGCCTCTTTAAGGGGGTAGAAGTTACATTTTAAAGTTTAAAATTTAAAGTAGCTGCGACCCCCTTAAAGAGGCTTCGCGACCCCCCAGGGGCTCGCGACCCACACGTTAAAAAACCCTGGTCTACACAATGCATAATGGCACTCGAGCAGACCTTGGCTTAGCGACGTGAATAGGTTGATGATGATGTATTCATTTCAATTTGAATACGCAGTGCAACTTGAAATTAATACACCATACGTCTGTGGAGTACAGTTCTGAATTGGCGACCTATTTGGCGTCAGTTTTTGTATCCCCATGTGTTTGATTATTGTGTTGCAACGTGTAAATGAAATAAAGATTTTCTATTCTATTTTTCTGAGCCAACTTACTCCATAGCTGACAGATCCATGTCGACTTCCTCGCCCGTACAAAGCGGGATCTTCTTCTTCTTATTCCTGCGACTCTTGCTGTGGCACGTAATGTCCGCTTTCACCACCGTGTTTTCAATCTGCAGCGTGTGCTTGAAAGTACCGTCCAGTTCTTGCAACTGGACCAGTAGTGGACCGACGTACTTTCGAATGCCACGATCGTGGACGCAGTCTTGTCGGATTTCTAGTTCGACGGTATTTCTGTGAAGAATTAACAAAAAAATTAAAGCCTATAGACTGTCCCACTGTTGGACAAAGGCCTCAATCAAGAATTAACATTAAATTTGTAAAAACATTAGCCTCCTTCTAGGGCTGTCGGGTAAAAAGAATTTTGATTTTCATCAGTTGAAAATTAAGATCACAACTTTGCATTACTTTATATTTCGAAATTACTCTTCATGCATTCCAAGATGTATTAAGACCATCGCTCATTGTAGCGACTCGACGCGAACCCGACACAAACTCAACTCAGAGCAAAGCATTGAAATGTGAGCTAAAGCTCAAAAATAAAAAAAATAAAAATCTATTAATATCGTATTACATAAAGTAGGTTTTCAAAATTCAAGTGAAGTAATCGTGTTGACAACTCATCGACGACTACTTCACCTTCTACTTTTGAATTTTGAAAACGAGTTGAGTTGTAGAGAGAGTTGATTTGGAGTTTGTACCGGGTTCGCGTAGAGTTGATATAATATGCAATGGCCATAACGGTGATCATTTTGGAAGAGAAGTCTTCGCTTTTTCTTTCAAATGACGGAATAATTAATGTTCCGAATCTCCACTTCCGGTTCGATTCTCAATACGAGTATAATATAAATCATAATTACAGTGACATGGTTAAGATTTAAACGAAGGAATTTGACAGATGGTGCACTTATCTGGTGATCGACTATACCAATGAGCTTTTCGGTTTATTGAACTCTTTCTTCTCTCCCTATATCTTAGTGAAAGAAAACATCGTGAAGAAACAAACCTGCACACTTATTTGAGAAAAAAGTTTCTGAAGGAATGTGAAATAAGTCTGCATTATATATTATGGTCTGTACCTCCTTGTGCAAAGGGTGGCATGTGACTGATAATGATCGAATCTCACAAAATTTCACTAACCTTTTTCGATTGAACACAGAGGTGAGTTGAAACTTAGCATGACCTCCAGTCCGCACCCACTGATCAACAAAAACGGCCATGTCCTTCCCCGTGACTGTAAATATCGCTTTGACGAACAAGTTGGTTGACAGTAACAGGTGGCCCCAGAGTCCGCTCCCGATCTTAGTGTTGGCAGCATTGGTAGCTAGAGATAGCTGCTTGTTGAACACTTGGAGAAGCAATTCTTGGCCGATTCTTTGTTCTAACATTCGGAGTACGAGGTGAGACTTTTTGCGCATTACCTGAAAAGAAATAGTATAGGTTTTGAAATATTTTGCATCTATAGGTAAACCGCGTAACTGGCGATCGCCTGCGCGGCAAGAGGGGCGCGGGGCGGTACGACAGAGGGCGAACGGACGGCAGGCCCCACCACCCGCTCGCCCTACCTATAGATATCCTACTGCCAAATGTGCAGTCGTTAAGACTGGCTAATTACAGAGTGGAGTAAACATACAAACGATTTTATTTTAATTCATAAGGAGAGCAAACAAGTAAACAGGCCACCACCACTACAATGCTATTAGAGGGTTTTCGATGCGCTGCTAACCTTAAGGACTGATGCGTAGCGCCTTATGTGCCGGTAATTAAGCTGGCTCTCTTACCCATCAAACCGGGTGGTACCACTCGAGGGTGACTCTACACTATAGAAGGGAGCTAATGTGGGATCTAGAGAGTTTAAAATAAGACCTATCACAACACCGTAAGAAGTCATAGAGTTCACGCAAATAGCGAGGGGATGTGGGAATCATTAAACTTATAACTGAAATTAAACTACACTAAACTAAACTCTATTAAATCAGACAACTGAGTATAACTGGCTATGCTCTTGACTGTACCTACCTCGATATACCGTGGCGACATGGTGTGCACATTGCGCACTGGGAAATAGAACACGTCGTTGGGTTCCACTCTTGCGCCACTCGCGGGCGGCTGCCACGGGTCCAGGACTATTCCGCCGTACTGCTCTTCGTAACTAACCACCTGCATATGAATATTTAAGAAATTAGAAATTACTTTTTATAATTGTGTTCAACAGTTCCTGTGGGGGGGTATTTGTGGATACTATTCCACAACTAGTAGACGGCGATAGGCTCGCCATCTATAACGTTTGTCCACCAAATCTTACGGCGAAAAGTGGGTACTACTTATGATGTAGGTGGTTCCTCTGTCTATCCCGTGAGACATCGTGAATGCACGAACATTAGAGTACAATAACGCCATATGAGATACTAAAAATGTTGATGTAGGAGAAAATATCGCATTCTCACTTTTCCTAACAGTGTTCATTAGAACGCAAGTGAAGTTGCAGTTCGAAAAAATCTAGTAAATTAAATTCGCGTTTGGCTTCGTACTTGATTGATGGTAGGTTAAACCAGTTACTTAATAGTAGGGTTCGATTCACAACTGGTTTAACCTACCATCAATTAGGTAAGATTTAAGCCAAACGCTAATTTAATTTACAATAATAAATTTGCTAGATTTTTTCAAACTGCAACTTCAGGGACAAAGAAACAAATATCACCTCTTGCAGCTCCTGATGAGTCCAATATCTGTACTCATTATTTCCGAAGCATTTCTTTGAATACAGCCCACACAAATAGTCCGGTATTCCCTTAGCGAGCCACAGATCTGACCAGTTCTGCATAGTGATGAAGCAGCCGAAGAACTGCTCCGCTATTGCTTGCGCCATCGCTTTGCGGCTCGCGTACGTTTGGTCTATGATGGCAATGGAGTGGAGGAGATGGGTACTCATGATGGACATGGTTGTATAGGCCGTGGCGTCGTCTTCTGTCTAAAATCACAAAATTCGCACTGATGACTGAACCGTGAATATCACATAAAGTTTTGACAAGTTTCATACATTTCAACAGTATGATACTGACTGGGCGAATTGTCATGTTTGCAACCAATTACACGCATTATCTCCTTCCCCCACTTGAAATCAGCGCTTTGTGATTGGATGCAGCGGAACAGCCTCGTGAAGTCAGAGACATAGACTAAACATTCCACCTGCAACGCTCTCTTCGGAGTACTCTATTATATTCCTGGTCGGGCTTTAAAACTCTTCTAGCGAGCAGGAAAAATAAGCCCTTTCAAAACATTTCAGTTAAAGACTTACAGGTTTCCTTACACGATATTTTCCTTCACTAATAGAGTAGTCGATAAATGTGCGTACAATCGAAAAATTATCTATATTCTATTCTATACTAACCTCATCAACAAAAACTTGTTTGTAACTAGGGTAAGGGTATCTAGTAGTCAATGTTTCCTCATAGAATTCGAAAGCCTCGTGGACATATCTCACTGTGTTCTTCAGAATTTGCAGCAGGTTCGGTAGGCAGTAGTGAGTTACTTCATTCATGAAGGGATCCACAAATGTTTCGAATGGTCTGGAAAAACAGCAGAAGATAAAGATGAGATTAGTAATTTTAGAAAACCAATAAGTAAAATCGGAACTGTAAAAAAAACAGCCAGGTGAGAATCGAGTCTCGTACCATAGATCTAAGATTGTGCATATCTTGTTAGATTGCAAAAGCAAAAGTTTTGCAATTTTGTTAGATTGCACAACTGTGGCATACTCGTAAGCACGCAAAACTTTGACAGCTTAAGCAACAATCTTAGATACGAGACAGAAGTTTTGCAATCTAACAACATTGCAATACCTTTGCTTATGCTTACAATTTACAAATGTTTATTATTTATTTTATACATGACATAAAAACTTCTACAAGGTATGATTCACAGTTCCTGAATTTATGACACTTATAGAAACAGATAAATTAATTCAAATGGCCTACTCACCCAATAGCCAAAGCTATATTAGGCGCGCAAGCGGGCGTGTTGACAACATAGTGGAAAGTCTTCCGCCTGTGGTCAGGAGTGTAAACCACATCCAAGAGTTCCCCACAAGACACTGCCGTTAAAGTCTCATCGACTGTGAACTCCAGCTTCCACGTGCAAGGTTCGGCGAAGCTGTCCACGCAGGGAAACCAAAGACGTGCTGAGTGGCCATATGTATACATGTGCGCTGATTTCTGGAATATACAAGAAGCCTTCTTTAACTAAAATGGAATTAATGGTATTCTTTCCATATGAAACAGCACAGTATTTTCTGGTCTATATATTATACTTGTATTATTTTATAGTGTATTTTGCCTAATCCATCTTCAAACTCAAAGGTGGTCTGCCTTAAGTCAGCCTGGGGTGGTACCACCCTTTTAACTATTTCTTTTTTTTTAATGCATGCGGCAGCATGCGGGTCCAGTAAATGCCTATTCAATCTGGCCTTGAAGATCCCAAGGTTGTAGGTTTCGGGAAATACAGACGCCGGCAGGCTGTTCCATTCCTTAGCCGTTCGCATAATGAATGAAGAAGCAAATCGCTTCGTACGAGCAGATGGGATATCAACAACATAAGGATGGTGGAATGGAGATGCTGGAATAAGGTCGTGCAATTCCGATGCGCACCCTCCGAAATGTATCAATTTCTGCCGCAAAGTAGTAATGCAATGCATTGCTGTGGTATGAATGGTAAGAGAGCAGTCTAATTACTGGCACATTCAAGGTTAGTAGCACATTGGAAACCATCTAACGTTATAGTGAGATGAAATCTCTACCTTACACTATGTCCCTTGCAGGGTAGGCAGAGATATTGTAGCGCCATGATCTCTGTCTGAGTACGCTTTCCTTATACAATTTTTAAAAACTTTGTTATCACCTCAACCAAACTCCCTTCTCCTTCAGGCACAACAAAATGCATCCCTCCCTGAGGTGACTCCAGTGAGAACTCGATGCCAATGCGGAGACCCCTGCCTTCCCCCACCAGGTGTGCCGCGTCATCTGGCACTTGAATGTGGAGCTCGCCAGAGTTATGGTCTGGGTCTATCTTCTGTGCTGCTGTCAGGTGGCAATGGGAGTACACCTCGAGGGATCTCCTGTGTGGATGATAATGAGTTTTGTAAACTGGTCATACTGGTAAGGCAGAAAAAAATAAAACTTAAGGCATATACTAGGCCCTGTTCTAAGGGATGCAAACCTTTATTTGACATGTATATTAAACTTATTTTAACATAAGGAGAGCAGCACTTTTAGATGTGTCAAACCTTAAGTTGCCTTCCTTCAGAACAGGGCCTACTAACTTATTAGATCCTGGGGGTACTCTATAAAGCTAATACTCAATGAAACTATCTCATTCACTCATATACTAGCTACATTATGTAAGAGGGTGACATGTTGGTTAGTAATGTTTAGCAAGTGACACCCCAGAATTGGTGCCACTGGCATACAAGCCCCGAAGTTTATGAAAATTTTAATATCATTTTCATAATCAATAAGTTGTATGAAATTCAGTTGTGACAAAATATTGGGACATAACTGTGAAATATTGTTAACCACATTCACATTAAACAAGTATATCACAATATTGATCTATACGAACGATTTTTCTCCACCGCTGACATTTTCTTCCTTAGTCGCTCTCAGTTCGTCAATGAAGTCAAACGTCAATTGGCCCGGTCTTAATCCTTCCATCTCCTGTTCCACTCTCTCTCCCAATCTCACTACCATTATCCTCATCGCTCACACACACACACACACACACGCGCACACACACACACAAACACACACACGCACACACACACACACACACACACACACACACACACACACACACACACCGCTAGCACTCAAACATATCGTAAGGCCTTTTTTATTTTCTGTTTTATTTTATTTTTAATTTTTTCTCTTTCATTTTGTAACTATTTGCTAAATTACCTTTTTAAATAGCTTTGTAATAGTTTGGTTTCGTAACTGGCATCTATAGATTTTTAATTGTTTGATTTATATTTTTAATATGAAATATGCTGTGAAACTGACAAATAAATAAAATATAATATAATATAATATTTTTGAAACATGAAACATTAAATACCTAAGTATTTTCCTAAAACAGAAAATAGATTTCACAATATTAATGTAATAAAATAAGTAACACTGTTTTATTTTAACTCAAGAAAAATGAATTAGGCATAAAAACCATGTAACACTTACGTATTAGGATCTGCTTGACAGATATCCAAGAATGGATCACAATATTGGAAGTTGGCTTCATACTGGTCATTGAGGCACACTCTGTAGATGCGACACTGCTTGCCATTGAGGCGAATATATCGCAAATTGTCCTTCAGTGGTACTATTGTCAATTCTACAAAACCCTGCAGGCAATAGATAACACTAACATAAAACTGTGTTGTTACAAATTATTTTTTATTGAGCTAACATAGCTGCAGGCTAGCATGTGTGACGAAATCAAAAATAATGAACAAATTCTAAATTTTTGGACCGAGCATGTCATTAAGTGCAACTAAAATTGTTCTAAATTTAGTACACCATCTATTCATAATAAAAGATTTGTATAAGCTGTATATATTAGTATGCACAATCTATACACATAAGTTATTCATTTGAATAGTCATTAAAGAAAGATGCTATTGGATAGTGAGTAGGTACAAACAGTACTAAACTTATAACCTCATTTATGTACACAAAACATAGCTAAATTCAAATTGAAACTTACAATAATACTTCTTCTCTCGAAACTTATACCAGTCAAACTCAATATCTGATGCGCTGTGAACAATAAAATTAATAAAAATACCATGAAAATTAAAAGCTGGAATAAAAATTGTTAAACACTTGTAATAAAATACTTATAATTTAAATGGGCGACAGTTGTCGCCTGTTCGTTCCTTTTTCATGGTTATTTCATTTTGTTCATCCTTTGGTGATAATTATTTTATATTTATTTGCTATTTTCTAACAAGAAAACGAAATCACAGCACAAAAACATTTTTTTGTTGACAGACAGCAGCCATAGATAAGCAAGTATATTTTTTAACATTGACAGTTAGGGATGTTCAATAGCATACATTTATAATCGATCGATTAACAATCAATTCTAACAGGAAATAGTTTATCATGGCAACCCATAGGCATCGATTCTGAGATCACTCACTAAACTAAAATATTGCTGTATGAAATGTCTCTCTCGCTCTTAAACAATCTTGAATATGAGTGATCGTTGCTTGCTTGCTTATCGTATGGTTATTGGCCAACCTATTTGTCACAGTTGTTCAGGCCGCCCGTAGGCAATTGGTGATCGTGTTATGGTGAGCGTGATAGTTATAGTTAACTTTAGGTTTGGCAGCTATACAGAATCGATGCCATATAGATATTGGAATGGCGTGGCAACACTTGTCATATCTGTCAAAATACGAGAAAGAAAGGTTTAGAGAATTTTGCTGCGATTTATCTAAATCTTGCGAATTGTGTTTGTTATTTGTTTGATGCGAAAGTAACATTGCCAAATTATATGTAAAGAAAGATTTCATATGTGGTTTCTGTCTCGCATGGCCAAAATGGGGGACTCGCCATATCTGACTTGTTTAGTTTTGTATATATTTTCTTTCCAAATTATTGTTACTAATTCTCGTACCTCTAATATTTGGAAACTGAACGTAGAAGATGGACAAATCGTTGATGGTACTACATTGCCGCAGGTAAGTCTAATTTCAGTTTGTATACACATAAATTACCGACATTTATATAATCAATCACTATACCTCAATATATGTTTAATTCTTGTGCCGACTTTCAGGATACCTACGTAATTTTATTACACTGACATGTTTGTTTTTGCCACTAGATATTTGTTAAATTACACAACATTTGTTTATTGTATTACAAATTCATTTTTAATGCAAACAACACTTTGTTAAATAGCACCTGCTTAATATACTTTGAATTTGTTCTTTTATATATAATATAATATACTTTAAACAAACATTCAAATACCTATTGTAACAATAAATAAAATACCTATTTAAATCAATTTATTATTTTCATAGGATGAAACTGACAAAGCGAAGATGACTGAGGAAGATAATATATTCAACATTATAACGTCGACAGTGTACTATGGAAACACATGGACTAAACATGGCTTTGACATGTTCTGTACTGACTGTCAAGTTTATGAGCAACAGAGGTACCTACCAACATTTGTTTTTTGCTGAAAATACTCTTATCTATATTTGGAATGTCTGGAACAAATAAAAAGTCAAAAAGTTTTTCTTTATATTCGTTTAAAGTAAGTTTTTCTGAATATTCTATAAAGAATCAGATTTATTCATAAACAAACAATATTTACAGAAACACATAACTAAAGAAATTCTAAAGGACGAACAAACACGTTGACATGCTTTACTAAAAATATAATGTATGTACTTATGTGTATTAAATCTATGTGTGCACAGATGTGTTGCTCCTACCTGAGCTTATCTATTTACCATGTAGGTTAGATAGTCAAAATGTTGTACACACCACAAGTTGGGGAACCACAATGGGTGTATGTATATCTGTACCATAATGTATAGGTCTGTTATTAGAAATAATAATATTTTCTCTTATGAGAATTTGTTACTGCGTTATATTGCATTTTACTAATTGTGTAGTTAATCAGAATTTGTTACTTATTAGGTGTATATTTTTCTCTAAGGTAACCTAGATTCAAATACTTCAAAATTAAAATAAAATAAATCTATAAGCCATGATTTACTGTTTAATATAATTTAATTTCAGAAGAATACACACACATAACTATATCTAATTTGTTTCTGGTTATTTTTAACAATTTAACTTAATTTAGCTTAGAAATAAAATACAATTTAACTTTTCATTTGTATTATGATATCTGAAAGTATAATTAACTTTAAAATGTGCTTGAAAATTCCTCATTGACTGCCTTTTTAAACTAACTTCTTAATTTAATCCATATTTCTGTGCAGAGCTGGCATTGAAAATAGTGATGAGACGCCTCCAGCAGAGGCAAATGGAGATGCAGACGATGAGTACTTAGACTGTGGAAAATCTGTTAACTTCACATACTATGACAATTTGGTTGGAGTGGCCAGGCGCCATAGACACCCCAATGTACCTGAACCACAGGTAATTCAACTAAGGAGTTTCACAGGAATTTTAGCGCTCCTCCAAAATATTTATTTTTAATTTTGCAAATTAGAGCTATGGTATTATAGCATTAAATATAGTTAGGTACATGCTTTGTTGTAACAAATCAGCAGCAATGCTACTATGTACCTATTTTGTTTTAACCAAGTCGGGCATTCAAATGTCAAATAAATGAAAATATATGCCCAATGGGGAAACCCATGGCTCACTGTCAGTGCTCACATCATTGTTCTAGATGCGAGGGCACTAGTAGTCAGATTTCTGTGATTTTATCATAATTATTCAATACTTATTTTCTAGGTTGCCCTTATATTCACCAAGAAAAAATCGTACAAAAATGGTGTGACGGAATTGGACATAAATGCATTAGAAAAACGGTTAAAGAAAGCAAAAAGGGAGAAACCAAAGTCAGTTCAGCTGTATAACCAGATTGGTAACTTCTGGAGAATCAAGGGCGATACTCGACAGTCTATCGAATGCTTCAGACGCGCCCTCGCTGTCTCGCCATATAATGCAGAAGTGAGTATATAACATTATTTACATATTTAATGAAAAATAGTAATTGTGTTATGTAATTTTTTTTCTTACTATAGAATGGTATAAAATTAATTTATTAAACTAACTGTATAAAAATACTATTCATATTTAAATGACCTTGACTGAATTTGTTTGATTCTTATCTTTACTTATATTTGCTTTATTTTATTAGGAATGTATTAAATAATATTTTGTTGCCAAAGTATTTCGTTATCGTTGAATTGTATAAGAATTTTGAAATTCATATTACTGTAAACGAGCCACAAGGGTTTAGGCATCGGCGTTGATTCAATCTAAAGATCCGCGTCCTCTGCGTTGCCATCGCAGCGTACGCTGCGTGCGAACGGAGTGTCGATATTTACTAATTGCTTGGTGAAAATGCTGACGTCCAGCCCGGATTTTCCTGAGCTAGTGAACGCAGTTCCATAGGAATCAATACAAAGCAACTAATCTATTCGCAGCATGACTACGCAATGGACGCGGACCTTTAAGCTAAACCTAAATGAAATTCACGCTCACTCGCATTCTAGATTCGCTAGGCGGGTATCCCGGAATAGATGCTAATATTACCTTTATCATAGGTGCTGCTTAACTTGGCGCGGGTACTCTTCACACTGCAATACCTGGACGATGCCATCTACCTCACGCGGCGCTCCCTGGAGGTGCAGCCGCCCGACCGCAGCGCGTGGCAGCAGTACTTCACGCTCGGCGAGATATTCAAGGCGTACGGACATTATCAGGTGCGGTGTTCATGCAAATAACTCTTAATTAAAAATTTAAGAAACCCCCGACGATCTTGTCCTGGTCATCATCAGGTCCTCAAGGTTCCAGATATGGGAAGGTCAACATTTGAGCCCAAATTCGAACCACCTAACTGTTACCATTCCAGAGATCCCATCATACTCTAAGATACTCCAAGATCTTATAACCACTGATCCATTTTTCTTCTGACATGGCTAAGAACATTCAGTAGGTTAGACCTGCGACGCCTGAAGGCGGGGGGACGCTCCGGGCTTCACCCTACGCGGAGCTCGGCCTTCGGCCTCGCCATGGCTATCTTAAAATTATTAGCTCCACATCATTTTCATTTATTTTTTACCGCTATCTTTAATTATTTTTTCTCTTGAAATGTCTCAGGATTCCACGCTTGCGCAAAAATTTAACACCGAGTTAACTCTAACCAGATGTCAATTTTATGAAAAGCAAAAACAACTCGCGTGTTAACCCAGGATTAAAATGTCGCCTGAGCAGCCATACAGTAATTCATGCTCGTAGAGTGCAATTGTACGCACATTCACGGACTCAATAGTACGCCGCGGACAGTCCATCGTCTGTGTAGAGTTCAGTCACTCCGTATCTGGTAGCTTGTAGATCAATGTTTCACTTTGTTAATACAACTATTATTTATTGCAGGAAGCAATAGTGCACCTTAAGCATGCTCTGGACTTAAGGCCGGACTTTGAACCAGCGCTGGCCGCATTGAGAGATATTGAAAACATACCTGAAGCTACTGTGCATGTCTACACGCTTCTTATCATTGTTTGTTTGGTGAGTTTTTATATATTTTGTCTCTGAACATATATTATGTCGTAGACGCATAGCGTAATGGCGCATTTCACAAAGCGCTAATAATCTTAGACAGATACTGTAATGGTCGAGTTCTACACAAGATTTTAGCCACTTCGTGAATTCGCACGTAGTGTAATGGTATTGAATCTCATGTGGATCCTAATTACTCTTCTATGAAACTAGCGCCATCTGGTAGTTTGCCCCTGTTTTATTGGGAATGCTATACATACAATACATGTATATTTTCAATGATTCGTGTCGCTACTTGGTAGAACTTCATTAAACTTAGTATTAAATGAGATTTATAACACTTAGTTCTACAAAATTTATTTTATTTGTTATTATTTTCAAATAAATTCACCGCGACCGGTTATTCACTAAATATTAATTATATTTAACAATATTCTCTAATATAAAGTTTGTATAATGAATTACACTTAAAGCAAATCAAGATAATGTTTTGGGGCAATAAAAGAGATGGCGCTAGTATAGATTCAAAATTTAAAACCTGGCATCATAAAGTGCGGTTCAGATAAATACAATTACGCTATGAGCTAACTAGGGAGCTAACTAGGATCTGCATTTCACGAAGTGCTTAAAATGTTGTGTAGAACTGGACCATTACACTATCAGTTGATCAAGAGATAAACCAATTGCATAAAATGTCTGAAAGAGATCGCTCTTAGCAATAAGACCGCAAATGGTATCATATTTTATGTACGCTTGTACGTTATTATAAACTAAGTTTTAAGGCAATAAAGAGTATGTTACTTGAATTATAATTAATTTATTAGGCCTTCGAAACAGGCCAAAACTAGTAGGAGGATTTCTGACTTTCATCAGTGAGTTGAGGAACTCGTAGCCTAGTTGCGAGCACGGTCCGAAAGTGATCGTGCAGATTAAGCGACGTTGGCGCGGTCGTTACCTGGATGGGTGACCGCTAGTGGCATATTTCATCTGAGCTCCACCGTGCCTCGGAGAGCACGTTAAGCAGTCGGTCCCGGTTGTTGTCGTTCGACAGCAGTCGTTAAGCCATGTCAGATGCCCACGGGCGGCCTGTACAACTCTGACAAATAGGTTGACATAAGCAAGCAAGCATCAGTGAGTAATCCGTAATTAATTATAATTTAAAATATCTCACTATAGTTTCAATCATAAAATGAGAATAAGAATAAGTTTATTAAATACTTAAGTAATCGTTTTATTAATAGTATGTTATTTTACTTTAAAACTGAAATATCCATCATCCAGGTGATGGGAGTACTCCTGGTGATACTTTCGTCGGTGGACAGCGGCGGTGACGTCGAGGAACACAAGACACAGCGGCACTTCAACCGAGCAATGGCAATGCGGTCTTTACGCGGTGTAGCGTTGCCAGGCTCGCGCGGCCGCAAAAAAGGCGGGTCCTAAACAGGTCACCTCATTAACGAACGAGACTGGGTTTATTATCTCTACAAGCATTAACTGATTCGGTATTTTAAAATCACCAAAGAAGCAGTGAAACTACTTTTAGGTTTGTAATTTAGTCGGGGACTGAAACCGACATTTATGTCAAGGATAAAATCAATTTAAAAAACTACTTAATTAACTACTTTATTTGAGTTTCAAGCAAAAACTTTACTGCAGTTACTGGCATTTTCTTGTCCCTGCATTGAAAATGAACACTGTTCATACTCGCAATTAAATTATAGAAATATGGATAATCAATATTGAAAATAATTGGACAACAGTATTGTTTTGTTATTAATTTTAACCAAAGGTTGTATAATCATTGGATTTTTGTTAAGTTTTTGGTTGTCTTATTTATTTGTCTGTTTACAAAGATTTTAAACCCAGTCCCAAAGTTCGTAACAACTTTTCATTAAACGCCTGGCTAACTGCGATTGATATCAATGCTGAAACGTTTTTCATATGCATATGTATCGTTATTGGTAAATCCTGTGGGTAAGAAAACCGATACATTGTAGTACTGTTCTGTTAAATTACTTTTTTTTTTGTTTAAGTTTATATTACTTAATAGCAAGTTTAGTACTGCTCAAGCTAAGTCAGCGCATTTAGAGACGGGAGGTTTCTACATATTTACAATTCGTGGAATTCTTAATTAGCCCACAAAAAATATATTATTATTTATTTATACTTCCAAATACAGTACAAAATAACTTCGTGCCACTAAATTTATATTTATAAATCAGAATCTAAATTATAAATCATGACACAAATAAATTGAGGACGAAAGCGTAAGTTCAAAATACACATTTGTTAGTGACAATTTTTTTAGGGTCAGTTCAGATTGGCGGCGCGACTCGACGTTTAAAATTGGCAATTAAATATAGAACACTGTTTAAGAGTCAAGTTGCACTGAAAGGGTCAGCGAAACGATCAATTGCTATTGACAATTAAAGAGAGACGGCGCAATATAAAGAAGCGAGAGGCGCTTACAACCATCTCGCTTTTTTGTATTGCGCCATCCTCTTCATTTGACCATCGCAATAGATCGTCTCTTGTAGCCTTCAGATGCAACTACGATGGCTGACGACACGGGCATAAAATATTGTTTTTCGACATATTTAAACGGATTTCTAAATCCAAATAAATACTAATCCAGAATTATTTATTTTTTACATACATACCTTCACGCTGTCCCTTACGGGGTAGGCAGAGAGAACGGAGCGCCACGTTTATTTTTTATCTCGATGTAGGTAACTTATTTTAGTAGATTAATAGGCATGTAACTGCCTCTTCAAGCTTCAACCATTTTCTGGCGGCTTCCGTCGCTGCGCCAGTGTGAACTGACGCAAACAAATAACCCGAATATATGAAAGCCATATAAAAATGATCTAAATAGACAATAATGTCCATTAGAAAATGAAATGAGACCGTAAAAGTATTAAAGCTTGGCAATAGTATTTTAGTGTTGTGACAATAACTTGAGCTATTGATGCTACGACAAAATATGACTGGTTATGTTAATTGAACCACCTGCAGGGTTTAATGGAACAGTACTATCAATCACGAGGCTATTTTTTTGTGAGAAGACCGGAACGGTCTTGCCATGTCTAATTTGATCTCTGCTTTGTAGTCTTCATCACCTTATGATAGTTGTACCTAACGTGGTGTTTCCTTTTAGCAGTTTGACAAGTACCTACATATTGACTTTTCAATATTTTAGATTTTATAAATTGTCTACAATAAAAATCCGCTCCATACTTGTGTATTGTATATTTATTGTATTGTAAGATTGTTCTTATTTTTAAACAGAAACTGCTTTCGATAAGCAATAATAATGACTATTTGTAGCTAGTTGATAGTATACAAATAATGAAAAAAGCTCGAATTGTTATAATACTGAACCGAAGACAATAGCGACATATTTTTGCATAATGTATCCCTCCCAATTGTTACAAAAAGCTGCTAGTTAAGGAGATCAGTCAACCCCGGAAGTAAAGGAAGACACAGACGATTATTGTGGCGCGCCAGCCTTGGCCTTGCAATGAGCGTATCACTTCTGCAACCTAGTCATTCACTTAGACAAGTTGGCCGTGTGGAGGCCCGGTGTGTATTTCGTAGTAGTGCATGCAAATAAACTTGTTAAGTGTTCGTAGCGTCTAAGGATTAAAAGGAGGAGCAAGTAAATTCTGAGATTGGTAAAAATGTACCTGTTTTCAGTGGTTCTTTTGTTAATTTTTGACTATTTATTACATAATACATGATTGTCTTAGCATCTATTTTTGTATTTTTTTTCTGGTCCTACTTGAAAGGAATTTTTATTTTTTTCTTCCCATCAGTACATTGAAACAAAAGAGTACAAAATTATAATGTATTTATTATAAAATGTATACATGTAACTGAGAGTAAAGTCCGCCATTTCACTAAGCTGTCATAACTTAATAATCTAAGCCGAAAAGAGGTCCAAAAGGGGATCATATTAGATGGATACTGTACAATTTTTGAATTTACAGATAGGCAAAAAACAGTTACTTATACCTAGATAACCAAAACAAGAATGTTTTTTTTTAAATAGCGTGTTGATCATACGAGGATTGGGTATGACCTTGTTCGTCATGTTAGGGCGATAAGCCGTTTGGGTGATAATTAAGCAGCGTCGTGGATACTGAGGCGGAATATGTCGTGTTGGACGAAGAAGGAGTCTCCCAGGGGCTTCAGTACGAACGTCTGCATGTACGCGTGTGGTGGGTCCTCGTCGCACTGAAATAGATAAACACATCGAGAGAAATACTAAAACCAAAATTATTCTATAATAGGTACTCTGTATAATGGACCAAGTAAACTGTCGCCTATGCACTATAAACGCGCGGTTTCGTAATCAAAGGATTATTTGATATACGCATCAAGAACTGACAACGCCACCATCGTGTGCCAACATCAGCTAATAGACACGCAGACCGCTCTACTATTGATGTTATATTTGATGTAGGCGTTTGTAAACTAGCACATTAAACAATCAACGTTCGACATATAGGTACAGAGTACAAAAGTGTCAGATGTAGGAAATACATTGTTCACCCAGTGACCAGTTTACAAATTATTTTCTAATATAATTATAATTATGAAATTTAAACAGATGATATTACCTTCAATCTACCGAGAACATTGATTATAACTCCACCATCAAACATAGGTTGTGAATCAACTGCAGTTATTATTCTATGAATTTTCTGAAACATCAGACTCTGAAAGAGAGATTCGGAATTTAATGTTAGCTTCTAGAGAGTGATGAATTATTATATTTTCACAAGGAGCTATAATTATTAAAATATGTGGCATGTTAGTGCATTCATTTATTTGCAGAGCGTCGGTGGCACAGTAGCTAGGGCACCAGAATCCCATGCGGGAAGACCAGGTTCGAAACCATGTAGTGCCATGTACCAATGGGATTTTCGTATTTTTCGAAGACTTACGTACATTTACCGACTGCTCTAACGGTGAAGGAAAACATCGTGAGGAAACCTGCACACTGAGATGACCAGTGTGTAAAATGGGGTAAGAACCTCAAGGGTCGAAGTGCCGCTGGGTTATTTCCAGTATCATAAGATAACATAGTGCATTTATTAATAAATGCACTAACCTGACCTGATACTCATTAAAATAAGCAACTTCATTATAATTCTAACTAAATTTATGGCAAAGGGATGTCACTCTAAAGTGAAATTTAAAGTTCTCTTACATTTAATTTTTCCATAATTTTAATGGAACCCTGCAGTTGGACTCCTTCAAAAGTCATAAATGATGTTTCAACCTGAAATTATACATCAACTCATTAATTTATAGCCATGGTTATACTAGAATTCCTTGTGTCATAGACTGTGGTCCCATTGTATGAAAACCAATGTGGTACATGTTTTCATCAATGGGACCCCAATCCATCATGAGACCAGAGATAACATTAAAATTCATACACAATTGACACTCAGACTTGGACAAAAATGATTGCACTATGAGTAAGAGCCCCCTTATTTTTATTCTCACAACCATGATATCATGAAATGATGACAGTATAATAAAGTTATGAATTATGATAAATGTAAACAGATGCAAATGCCACTGTCGACAGTATTGCAGTGTACGAACAAACCTTTATGTTTTTGTTACACCTAATAAGGATAAGTTATTGTATCTTTTTTGTGCATTCAATAAATAATAACGTGCAAACAGAGGCAATGCTATATCACATATAATCAATTTCTTTACTATAGTTAAACACGGGATTCTTACCATGGTTTGGGTTTGTTTTGAGCTCCTGTAATTTTTACTATTAACTATAATATTGACAATAACCACAGAAGCTTAAAAAGTTATATCACCTCATTCATTATATATTTTTCATGGTTTTATGATGGTAAAAACCATACAAGAATTCTTGCACAGTATGCAGTACCAACTATGCCAAGATGTTAAATAATAATAACTGAGTTAGTTTAGCTTAGTTAGAAAAGTTAAAAAAGTTTTTCAACATATATTCTAGTTGATACATTATCAGGGCACTCCTTTTATGTTTAATATACATGAGTTGCGTCATGGGGACCTTTGGACAAGGCACAACCCACAGCTAACGGAATTATTATTTTAATATTTTTATTTGATATTGACAGTATTTTATTAATTGAATTGGTATTAGTGTATGTATTGTGTGTAGCGATCCAATAATTAATAATAAATACACGAGTTAAGAGGCCCTACTCTTCCACCTATCATTAAATCTAGGTGATAGGTAAGTTTAGGAACAACTATGTGAAATGTCTATGGTGTCTCTGATATTGTGTGCATCTACCAGCCTAGTAAGTTTCTACTTCAGGATCTGGGTCTAATGAATGTGTTGAACGACACCAATTATTGGTGTGACCACTGGCCCCAGCTTGTTTATTAAAGGTGTTTATAGAGAGATGTGACTCATAAATTTCATAACAATTGCTAGGTTTGGTCAGGATAAAAATGGTGTGAATATCATTGACCCAATGAAAAGTATGGAGCCAAATTTCAGAACTTAGGACCCGTTGTAATATGAATTGAAGACTGATTATGACCCACGCATAGAGCACAGTTCTGGCGTCATTTACGCGGGAGGAGCAAAGTTAACCTACAAATTGAATCCCTGGAGATTTCTGTCGCAAAATTACATCTGCTATATCAATAGAAATATTGAAATGAAACCTGATAATCTAGAATGTGGTAAAACACTCACGTTGTACATATTTGCCAGATTTGGCCGCTGTGCCGGATCATCGAACAGTGCATAATATTGTTGTACGAACCCTCTTCCGATAGCATCGTACTGTGGGTTTAGCGCCATTTAGACGAGTAAAAGTCCAAAAATTCACTAAAAGGACCAGAATTCACAGCAAATTATAAAATTCAGGCTCTTCACAAACCTCCACAAATGACGGAAGAACAAAGTCTGTGTGACCAGGGATATTAATAATAGAAACTACCTTAACTACTGTTATAACTCAGGGTTCCCAAACAGTGCGCCGCGGCGCCCCTGGGCGCCGTGGAGAGTGAACAGGGGCGCCGCGAGGCACTCCTGCTTTCTCTTTTCCGGAAACTAAAATTACATAAGTGTATCCAAAATGGAAAGATATAATATAATAAGCTAGATATAATAAGCTATCGACTTGCTACAATAGCAACTATTTTTTTAATGAACAAATTACGAAATGGGAGTAGAAAAACTACTATATGTCATTGATTGTGGTTTCATAATGAACAAAATATTACGAAATGGGAGTAGAAAAAGTTGTTTTCATATCTTTGTACAGTCGACCACTAGTTAAAGTATACATACCAACTGTGAAAAAGCATCGATTAAATCCTTATTCTTCCATTATGATTCCAACCTCATGACTACATAATATGGAATATTTCAGATTCACAAATTTTTGCGTTTTGGGTAGATTGATCTGTGCTTTGACTGTACATGTGGGTAGGTACTTACACATAATTTGACTAGGGCACCGGGACGAAACACCAAACTGATAAGTGCGCCGTGAACTGAAAAAGTTTCGGAACCCCTGACTTATATACTTACTGTAAGAACTCTTTGAGATAGAGAAATAGATTGAGATATTGTATTTATAATTTAATAATTAATGAAAAAGTTACTAAAAAGTATGAAAATATTTCTATTAGGCACACTGAACTCAATCATAATTTTATAGAGGTGTCCCAGTACAAAAAATTGTAATTTATAGATTTTAATCAATCATCTAGTCTAGAGGAATCTTTTCTTTCATTCATCATGCTCAAATATTAGCGTCAATTCCGACGACCGCTGCAGCCAAATCTAAAGCTAAACCTAAATGAAATTGTCACTCCACTCAGAATACAGGATAGAATATCCATATTAACTGGCTCAAAAACTTTGTATCCAAAGCCATAAAACCCATGGTAAATGATTGTTACTCTATGGTTTTACTTGAAATATATCGGCCATTTTTAATGAGGGGTTTTCTTTTTTTTTTTTTTTTGTAGTATCATTTCGTTCTCATAGATGGCTCTCGTTAGTAGGGAATATCTGTCAGTGAATAAAAAAGGAAAGTCCCATAGATCAACCATAGATAATGGGTATTGAGTATTTATATATTCCTTGATGTAATTTTAATAATTACAATTACCTAAGTACATTAAACGTCCATGTTATATTTTATAAAATTTTATTCGTACGTTACACTTGCGTTACATTCTAGCTAAATGTCTAATAGCCGCTGTATTGTGGTTACGTGCAAAAATATGGGGACTCATAATTTTCCTAAAGATGAAACATTGAAGCGGCAGTGGATAAAAGCTACAAGATTAAACACGCAACGAAAATTTGGTCCAAATGCATATATTAAAAGTGCTCGCATATGTTCTAGTCATTTCAAGTCAAGTGATTATGTGCCCTCAACCATTCTATCAGGTAAATTTTAGTGCATTTTATATAACGCTCAAAGAGTATTTATATGACGCTCTTGTATATAATGCTGATTACAAGACATACAATTTTATTATAGATATAATTCATTTTTCTTGCTTTCCAGCTGGTGTTCGTGAGCGAAAAATATTGAAAAGAAATGTTATACCTTCAATATTTCCTTGGAGTAATACAAAAGATACTTCAACAACATTGGAACCACCTGTGGCTTTGGAGGATGACCAATCAACTTGTGAAGACTTTGATGCATCGTCGAATTCTTTAAATGTTTTATATACCTATTCCAGACCAGGTACATTATTTCGAGCAACAGTATACTTATAACACTATATTGTGTTGGTACAATACAATATTTTTATTTGATCTCTAAAATGTCTTAATATAAACTTTTTTTTGTTATAGTGCTGCCAACTACTTTTGTAGAAGAGTTACCTTTTTTCGGGACTGATACAAACGATATGGAACAAGATCCTTTGATGTTGGAGAATGAAAATCAGGAATGGGAGTTAAATGAGCCTTCAGTATCACCAGTTGAAGGAAACTATTCTGATACTACAATTAATGATGTGGGTGCGGTCATAGAAATTGAAAGTGCAGATCATGTAACTGAATTACCACAGGCACAAAAACAATTAATAAAATTAACAGAATCAAATAGTGACCAGTCTATTCAGACTGATGACATTCAGAAAGCTCCAGAATTCACCATTAATATATATAAACATAACAAAAAAGTTATGCACTTTTACACGGGGCTAGAAACATTTGATAAAGTCATGCTCGTTTTCCATACCCTAGGTGAAGACGCTTACCATTTAAAATATATTTATGATGGACCGCCAAAAAAAATAGATCCTTTGAATCAATTTTTCCTGACGTTAATTATACTCCGAAGACACCGAACTTTTGAAGAAATGTCTATGACGTTTGTAATACCCATTAAGCAAGTATACAATATATTTGTTACTTGGATCAGATTCATGAGTCTGCAATGGAGAAATTTAGATTTATGGGTTGATAAAGAAACAGTTGTAACTTATATGCCACTAGATTTCCATGATAAATACCCAGCAACCCGTGTAGTAGTGGATGCAACAGAATGTCCTATAAAGAAGCCAAAATTACCATTGGCTCAACAAGTAACATTTTCCACATACAAGAATAAAAACACAGTCAAATTTCTACTTGGTATTACACCAAGTGGTTTGATAAGTTATATATCTCCCTGTTACGGTGGATCCGCTACAGATAGACAAATTATTGAAAGAAGTGATATTCTCAATAAATTTGATTATGGGGACGAAATTATGGTTGACAAAGGTTTAAATGTACAAGACATTTTCTTATCCTATGGTGTAAAAGTAAATATGCCAGCGTTTTTTAAAAAGGGTAATCAAATACAACCTGACACCCTCACTTCCAATCGGAAAATAGCCAGCAAAAGAGTACATGTGGAAAGGGTTATTGGTTTGTTAAAAACGTATAAAATTTTGACTGAACCAATGTATCAAACTGAAATTTTACTTTCAAGTGATATCACTTTTATATGTGCTATGTTAGTAAATTTTAGATCAAATATTATAGGTAAAAATGCATAAAACTACTTCATAGAAATAGAATAATTCATAATACCTACTGATTGTTGTATTGTATAAGATATTTAATAGAATCAGGTGTTACTTTGCGGAATTCCATTATAAAAGAAATTAACCTATTTTTAAATTTATTTATTTAATGGGTAGAAGGGCCCGCCCTCACCCTCAGATTCACTTTCCCAAGCGATTACCAAACCCGGAAAGATTTACAATCGCGTAGGTTAACAAATGTGACCTCCTTAGGATGTGATAAGGAAAGGGGAGTGAGAATAGAAAAGGACCAAATGAATAGCAATATTCCGCTAGAAAGTGCGAATGAAGAGGAATGAAGAGGCGAAACACGGTCGTCGAACGACCGTGTTTCGCCTCTAAACGAAGCATCATCAGGAATGAGGAAAGCTCAGATGTCAAGAGCAAAGTGAAGCCACACTCCATCGCATCGCCTTTATCCTGCCTAGTCCCCACACTTTTACTACTACTACTTTATCTATTAAATAAATAAATTTATAATGGAGTTCTGCAAAGTGACACCTGATTCTATTAAATACAATTTAAACTGTTCAGCTATGCTTGCTGTTTTACGATATTTATATTGTATAAGGACAAAAACAAATAAAAAATTGTATTAAAAGTATTATTTTTTATTGTACAGGTATTTGTGTAAAAATGCATGTTTATAATGATTATCATAAAACATTTTGAGATTTTCCAGCATTGACTGGATAAAATCGTCATCCCTCTTGATTTTTATACTTAGAAAGTCGGTCAGTGTATAAACACAAAAATATGCAAAGTTCCTCTCTGTGCACAAAAGCTGACCTTGCACCTGGTAATAGTAATCATGGTTTTCTTTTAATTTTAGATTTCCACTCCAATCACACAAATACAAATAATTAATATTTTCTGGTGATATTGATTTATCTTTGCTGGAATAGGGACATTTCACTTCCAAAACACCGTCATCCCCAACCAGTCTATCTGGTGTACTTCCTAGGAATTGGAAGTCCTTGTTCACAATTAATCCACATTTTTCCGTATGGATGTTCATTAACTGTTCAAATTTGAGAACAGCTTGATCTTCATATTTCAGGCCATGTTTAATCGCTGTAGACATGATTTCTATGTTTTTTAAGAAAGTTTTAGCCAGCTTTCCCTTGTCCGAGTCTTTACATTTCACAATTTTTCCAAAATTTGAGCTTTGCATTCTTTTTAACCGCTCAGCTTTCCACACCTTCTTATTGTTCCTCGTCTTTTCTTCAAGTTGAAGCCGTTCACTCTCATTTAGCTGAAACTGTTCTAGAAACTCCTCTTCTGGTTTTTTTTTTAAATAATCGTGGTCAACACTAATAGATTTCTTGTCAGCTGGTTTGACCAATTGGGTCAATGGCATGGTTGTATTTGTCAAAGAGCAATAATTAACAACCATGCTTTGGAAGTTTTCCATGTATTTTCTTTGTTTGGGGGATTTGGGCGGGGGTCATGTGCAATGATCTCTTTTAAATGTTGATCACGTTTTCTTAACACTAGTTTATCCACAGTTACAGGATTGCCAGTATATGACTTACCGGGATGGTGAAAAGTTTGGAGATTTGCTGTGCAGCTTGATTGTGTTTTGATTTTTTTATTCTTGGTAAAATCAATCAATCCATAAATCAATACCAACACATGCTTGCATTGTGCATAGGGTCCCATCCCTGCTGCACACTCGCACTGCGTCTCCAAAATTACGTGCTCTTTAAATTTGATAGTTACATTATATGAAACGCTTTTCCGCATCTCTGATGAACACACTCCTATGACATAGAATTCTCCAGCAAGCTGCGCTATACGACTTGTCATCAGGAATCCCTCATTATACATGTTTGATGATGTGGCCACATCCTCTCTTCCTACCAATGCGGAGAATCGCGCAAGATCCTCATCACTCAACACTGGGACTGACGTATCACTGGTGATATCTCGGAAGTCTTGGGGAACAGGCACGGTAATTTTGTATGTAGACTCAGGATCATTTATAAGACTCCCAAATAGGTTGTCATATTCTGTAAGTCTGTAACAAAAAAGGGTGGTATTATTCCTTGTGCATGATGTAAGCAAATGCAAGAACAAAATAACAATGCAATGTATTAGAATATAACAAAGAAATTCACCTCTGAACAAGCACAGCTTTCTTTCCCGTAACTTTTGCATTACGCTTTCTCAGTTCAATCTTCAGGTCTGCAAGAGACCATGAACCATAGTCTTTGCTCATGACGGCACGGACTAAACTCTTCAATGGCAAACGCAAAGAATATTAGAAAATTCAAAACGCTTAAATTTTCAATGTGTATTTGTGGTGTATGACTGTATTCAGAAGATTTTCTAAACACAAACGATACAATGATGAAGATGATTTTTTTGTCCTTTCGGGACAGGCAAAGGGATCAAAGCCCATACAGCACAAGTCGGAGATTATTCTTATATCAATTTGTGATACGCAAAATAGACTGACAGTTATATACGGGGTGTAACATTAAGAACGGTCAGTATGGGAAAGTCTGAAACTATAAGACATACGAAGATCTGTTCTTAGGAACCATGTCATCAATTTTAGTAACAAGAAAAACTGTATTCATACATTTAAAAAAAACCTGTACTCAGCCTGGGAATCGAACCCGGTTGTTTTGAAAAAAAATCCAACACTATTTCTATTTAGATATCGATTGTGTAGGTCTTAAGGAATCAATGTTAGTATATTATTAATAATAAAACGCATTGTTTCCATATCTTTTAATTTATTTTAGTGGGTGTTCGAAATGACTACCATTTTGTAAAATACAACATTCAACTCGATTAGGTCAAAATTGTCTCTATGGTGTAGCATAGCAGCCATAGACACAATTTTAACGCAAATTCACCACCAGAAGATACAAAGTTCAATAGTAACATCGTTACCTAAACGAGTTGAATGTTGTATTTTACAAAATGGTAGTCATTTCGAACACCTACTAAAATAAATTAAAAGATATGGAAACAATGCGTTTTATTAATTTTAAACATCACGTTTCATTCTAACATTGATTCCTTAAGACCTACACAATCGATATTTAAATAGAAAGTGTTGGTTTTTTTTTCAAAACAACCGGGTTCGATTCCCAGGCTGAGTACAGGTTTTTTTAAAAATGTATGAATACAGTTTTTCTTGTTACTAAAATTGATGACATGGTTCCTAAGAACAGATCTTCGTATGTCTTATAGTTTCAGACTTTCCCATACTGACCGTTCTTAATGTTACACCCTGTATATCCATTCCAAGATATCCTTGCCTTGAAAGAGTTTTTTTACAGCTCTGGGTGTAAACCCTTTTGAGATTTAAAAAAAATATTCCCTTATCGAGCCATCTAGTGAGCTTCTTGGAACTAACCAGAAAACCCCTCATTAGACGGACTAAACTGACGTTACTTTTGTTGCCAGTTTTTGATGTAATAAATATAGTGTGACTAAAGATCGAGTTCAATCACTGACCAATAGTTCACCAATCAAATTATATTTCATTTTCTTCTGTAATGTCGTAATTTTTTTTGTAAATTGAAATGTTAAATCGCCGAGCCTCACTTTGTATGGGAGCGAAATCCATTTTCTTTCAATATATAATTTATCGTTATCTTTATGGCTGTTTGGGTGAACTAAGGGAACTGATTCACAAGTGAACTGAATGCATCACTATTACATTAAACATGGCAACATTATTTTACAAAGTGTCATTCATTCCTTAGACATATACTCTAATCTGTGGTGTCATTTACATCTGTCAGTTTAGTCCACAGATTAGGTTTAGTCCGTCTAATAAAAAAATATACTTTCTGTATTACTATTAGTAGTATTACTTTTAGTAAGTACCTACACCGGTTTACAGCATGTCTTTAGCAGATGAATTACTCGCCGATTTAGAGGAAAATGACGACGGTGAACTCGAAGCTGCTATTGAAGCTAAAACTTCAAATTATAGTACTGATCACGACCATGAATTTACAGTACCTTACCCTGTATTCCCCAAAGAAGAAGATATAAAGAACGTTTCGATTAGAGAACTTGCAAAGTTAAGATATTCACACCAACTTGTACGGGTAAGTGTGTGCATGTCCATACTATGATACCTCAGCACCCACCCATCATCATTATCACCGTTTATAGCTTGTATCTGCCCACTGCTGGGCATAAGCCTCCTTCCATTCGTGCCATCTCTCACGATCATGTGCTCACAGCCTCATCCATGTCTTCTTTGCAACCCCGTTTATGTCGTCATCAGCTCACCTGTCTGCAACGACGACCGATACTTCTCCCCAGTCTCGGGCGCCATTCGGTCAGAGCTCTGCCCCACCAACACCTGTGTGTGAAGCCAAAAAAACAGCTTTTCCATCATTAATCAAAATCAAAAGTTTTTATTGTAGTACCTTGTACATTTTTACAACATCATTTTTTCACTCTACCACCGCTTCGTAAGGTGCTTATAGCTGAACGGAAAGATGCGGCGCAAGAAACTTTCATCATTCCGCCTGTTATTTCCTTTTGCCGTTTGTAAGGGCTCAAAATTAATGTATCTTGATATGGTTCATCAAAACTATACACTGATAGTTAAAATTGAGTTGGTAGCACCCTAGACCTACCACCCCCAGTGTAAACCAGTTTTCACAAATAATACATCTGACCTAAGTTTTATGCCATTGTAATATTTGCAGGTTATGTCTCAGATTGAACAAAACATTGGAGATGCAAGGAACAAAATTGATGTCATGGGATTGATGGAATCTGACCCCGAATATCAGTTGATTGTAGAAGCTAATAATATTGCTGTGGAAATTGATGGAGAAATTGGTAGGTGTCACATTTTACTTTTTTAGAAATATTTACACTGGCAAGCAAATCATTTACTAATGACTAAACATTAGTAATATTGATTTAGAATGAGATAATAATGGAAATGTTATGAAAAAATATATATGTATATTTTATATCATTCCTTTCAAAATGTTTTTTTAGCTTGCCATATATATATATATACCCTTTTGGCAATTTTGCCATAAAAATTCTAATACCTTTAAGACATTATATATATTTATTTACTATGAATCTGTCAAAAGGGTTTAGTTACATGATAGGTAAAATATAAAGCAAAAAATATTATTTTCCAGCTATTATCCACAGATTTGTACGAGATAAATACCAGAAACGGTTCCCAGAGTTAGAGTCACTCATTATTACCCCACTGGAGTACATCCGGACAGTGAAAGAGCTTGGCAATGATCTGGACAAGGCCAAGAACAATGAGATACTACAGAGTTTCTTGACACAGGCCACTATTATGATTGTGTCAGTTACTGCGTCTACTACTCAAGGGTAAAAATTTCATAACTTCTATATTTATTGATGTATGTGTGTGTTGTGATGTGCAGGGTTGCCTGGGTATGTATGTACCCTTTTATTTATGCTGCAAAACAGCAATGTTGCATTACTCTGCTTCAGTTTGAATGGTAAAAGAGCCATTGTAATTACCACCATATGAGGCACTCCACCAAATTTCTCAAGGTAAGCAGGTCTTCATTACGAGAAAAAAATGTAGCTGCTGTAATTAGCACTTCTGTTTCAGAAAACTACTGACTGAGAATGAACTGGCTGAAATAACTGAGGCCTGTGACATGGCGGGGGATCTCACCAACTTCAAATCCAAGATCTATGAGTATGTCGAAAGTCGGATGACTTTTATTGCGCCAAATATCACTGCTATCGTAGGTGAGTTTAGTTTAAGTTAAAAAAAATGTTTGGAGTGCTTGAATAAATGTGCAGTCACGTGTCTCAGAAATTTATCTATAAATGACGGGATCTACACCAAGCAACGCGAGCAACTTTGCCTTAATCTAAAGACAAAGACTTGCAATGCCGCTCACCCGATGTATGGACACATCTCTTCAGCTTTTTAATTGTTTTTTGCAAGATAAATAAATTGCTATACTTCTGATTATACATAGTTTAGTTTACATTAGGAATCGCAGTGTAAAGAACTAGACATGAGTTACACTTGTTAGACTTAGTCTTAGTTTTCTTACCACAGTTTAGTAACCCCCAAACTTTGGTCAGAAAACCACAAAAGCTTAATAATATATTTGTTATATTGTTTGTAGGTGCATCAACAGCAGCCAAGATCCTGGGTGTTGCCGGAGGATTATCAAAGTTATCCAAAATGCCCGCTTGCAATGTATTACCCCTTGGCCAACAAAAAAAAACTTTGTCGGGTTTCTCACAGGCTGCAGCGTTGCCTCACACTGGCTTCATTTACTTCTCGCAAATTGTGCAGGATACTCCACCTGTAAGTATTTTATTTGTATACAAGTTGAAATCCATTGCAAGTTAGGGTAGGGGTTTTCTATTTCCATCCACAACCAATAAAAAAATAAAAAAAGCATGCCCATCCTCCCATACCATCTATCAAAAAACCTTTGTGCTTTATATGTATAATAGGATAAGGATAATTCAACTCGGCATCATATAGAAAGTTGTAAGCATATGGGAATAGCGACTTTGTACAATACACAGCATCTATGGGAAAATAAAGTGATGGGAAAGTAAGTAATGTGTACACCACAGTGCACAGGATTTTAAAGAAAATAAAAGATTTCACTCCCATTTCCCATACAATCGTAAATAAATAATCTAATCTACATTTTGTTTAACAATTTGGTTGTTTATCGAAATCCATTCGAAATCTGGCTGTGTGAAAGCTTTTTATTTCCCACAGGAATTAAGGTACAAAGCCGCCAAGCTTGTGTCAACGAAAATGACGTTGGCCGCTCGTGTGGACGCCTGCCACGACAGCACAGATGGCCGCATCGGTCGACAATTGCGTGAGGGAATCGAGAAGAAACTTGACAAATTGCAGGTACGTACAGTTCTATATTTGGAGAAACTTTCAGGGAGTTCAGGTGCATTTTTATGCAAAGCTTTTCCCATAATTAAGCGTTTTCTCACGCAGAAAAACGCGTACGTATGCATGGGAAAGGTTTAGGTTCTAAGTTTTGTTTACTTATTAAAATCATTTGACCAAAATGCAACATTAATTTGTTTCACTTTGCTAATAGATGTTAAATTAGTTAAAAGTTGTCGTTTTTATAGCAGTGTGACGACGAAGAAAAAATTATTGGTAGTTACACTGGTGTTACAAGCTGGTGTGACGACGGATCGGAAGTGGATAATTTAAGTCGGCAAGCCTATTGTAATTTTTGTAGTTGCTTTTATTGCATTTACTTCGGAGTTCGGCATACATTGTAGAAATCTGGGCATACACGTGACCTGAATGATAAACGCGCATTTGCACACTTTCATCTTAATTTTGCATACCTTACAAGTCTTACAATATGGAATATGCATGTAATTTTGAATAATTTGAAACTATATTTTTTTTTATTGACTTCAACAATAATAATGACCACATTATATTTTTATTTAGTTAAGTAGATTTTGGAATATTCATAATTTTGTTGATCATTATTTTTGCAGAAATTAGACGTAATTCAAAAAGCTCAAACGCGCTTCTCTATGGGCGTGATGTCAAAGGTCATGTAAACAAATGTTTTGCTAGTATGATGCTTACGTGATTTATTGGATTTATCAAGTTTATTTTGTATTAACTGCAGTGTTTAAGCGAAAAAACCTTGTAAAGACCGATATACTTATTCAGTGAGAAATATAACGAATTCAGTTTTGTTTACATAACCTTTGACGTCACAAGCAGCGCGGGAAATGGCTGCCCGTTTGAATTGATGTAACCAGTATCGAAACTTTAAATATTTTTTTCTGAGATAAAAACGTAATAAAAAAAAAACTATTTTATGTTGATTATTAACAGTTAAATAAATCGATTAATAAATTTTTTTTAAATGTACATATTGCCTAATGGGGTTCACCTTGATCCAGTGACAGGCTTTAGAAATCTTCGTTGGATTCGAATCCTGGAACAAGCAAATGAAAGTATATAATCTAGATTACTTGTACAGTACAAGTGGTTTAAAGTTTACCGTTCTCATTCAGCTCTGGATGCTCCCCGTGTCTGGTAGTCCGAAGGCGGAATGGAGATGCTGGAATGAGATCATGTAATTCCGATGGTCACTCCGAAATGTATGTCACTCCAGCGATATAACTACATACATTTTACTAAGCCCAAGTACGGTCGTGCATGGAGTACTGCTGCCACCTGTGGGACGGCTCAGCTAAGTACCAACTGGCTGCCCTTGACTCAGTGGAGAAACGCGCTAAGCGCCTTATAGGTGACGAATCGCTGGTGGAAGCTAGACTGCAAAGTCTGGAACATCGGCGCAAGGTTGCCTGTCTATCGGTATTTTATAGGATACATTTCGGAGAGTGCGCATCGGAATTGCACGACCTAATTCCAGCATCTCCATTCCGCCTTCGGACTACCAGGCGCGGGGAGGGGTTCCATCCTTATGTTGTTGATATCCCATCTGCTCGTACGAAGCGATTTGCTTCTTCGTTCATTATGCGAACGGCTAAGGAATGGAACAGCCTACCGGCGTCTGTATTTCCCGAAACCTACAACCTTGGGATCTTCAAGGCCAGAGTGAATAGGCATTTACTGGACCCGCATGCTCCATCGTCGACCTCATCGTCGCTTACCATCAGGCGAGATCGAGGTCAAATGCGGGTTTAGTAGTACATAAAAATAAATAAAAAAATACAAGAGTTCCCATCGTTAAGTTTTTCACCTATAGCTGAGGCCGACCACAGTCGTCCGTTCGGACATATATCCTCGTTTTACTGCACGTTTGTCGACGTGACTGAGATCGATCACAGTGACCATTCTAATAAATAAAATTTGATTCTATCCAGGAACCTCCGCCAGTGAAATTCGTGAAACCGCTTCCGAAGCCCATTGAACAGAGTCGTAAGAAGCGGGGCGGCAAGCGCGTGCGCAAGATGAAGGAGCGTTACGCCATGACCGAGTTCCGGAAGAACGCCAACCGCCTCAACTTCGCTGACGTGAGTGTAATGTTCAACAATTCGTGGTCTGTGGTAGAGTTGTGTGATCGATCAATTAATTAATTGACTTCTATTTGTTGGTCTTATAGGAACCGTTAAATCTCGGGTTCTGTATGAAAATCATAGACAATTCGCGAGTTGACCTAGGTTTATATTTTCGCGCAAGCAGGCCTAAGTCAACATTTAAACCTAGATTGACTCGCATAATGTCTATGCTTTTCATACTTGATTGACCTCGGATTAGTGTTAAGCCGAGAGTTAACGATTGAAGCAAAATCGCCTTAGACAATTAATTGGATATCTAAAGCATCGCGAGATGGAACATTTTATATTTTTTAAAAACCTTTCTTTAGCTATGTATGTGAGGATTGTATTTAGCTCAAGAGGTTATTTGTAAATTTCACCTCAAATAAATATTTCATTAAATCTGCATTCCATAGTTGGTAATGGGATCTCATCAGCGAAATTCCATGAGTATCAAACGAAAGCTAATTGAAGATAACTAAACCACATCCAATTACTTCGTATAAACTGTATCATCGTTAGCTAGCTTCACCCAACTGTAATTGCCGCTAAATATTGAACAATATTCATGATTTCGCGGAATCCTTGCTGTAAAATATATGTGACGCCACGCTCGACGGGCCGCGGCAGACGAGAATGGACGCTTTTAAAATTCTTCACGGCACGGCAAGGTTTTACCGTCACCGCATGACGAGAAGCACAATATAAGGGATTGTATATTTTATATAAAAGCGACTCCATACAATCTCGTTCGGATCACTGCAACCAATCACAAAGCAATAAATGGTAACACATGAAAAGTAATAAATGGTATGAGTATGAGTAAGCGCTTGACACGTACCTAAATGATGAGTTGCAGCGAACTTAATTGTGGCTGGAACTGGACCCGTGAAGTCATAGCCTAACGGCGTCCACGGCATTAAAGCCGTCCAGAAATATAAAAGCATCTCCATTCAACCCCATACATTTTGCTTCCCTGTCATGCTACGTCGGTAAAGCCGTCCTATGGACACGCTTTTACATTTACAGACAACGGACAGTAACGACGTTCACGACATTAAAACTATCAGAGTTTAGATTAAAAGCGTCTCCATCCACCCCCAAATATATTTTTCATCCCTTCCTGTCATGCTGTGACGGTAGAATCGTGCCGTACCATGCCGAGTAAAAACATAAAGCCGCCAGGAGATCGTCTCATATTTACCATCGACGGTAATGACACGGTAAAAAACCGTCACCGGTTAAATTAGAAGCGTATTCATACAACCCCATTCATTTTACTTCCCTGACATGCTGTGACGATAGAACCGTGCCGTGCCGTAGAATATTATAAAAACGTCCAATTGAATTTCAAATGGAGGTGGAGAAGTGGCCCGCGTTTTTTCGCACGCTTCAAATAGACCGGAACTCGACCTGTTGAAGCGCGCGGACGTCCGTGCCGGCCCCGTTTGATGCGCGTGCGATGCCTAGGTACACATTGCGGTGTCGTTCGACAAACATTTTTACATACGTCCTCTTCTATAGCTGCTAGTCATAAGCTTCCCATTACGAGCGGAGCAATGTCCCGCTGAGGTCTGGTCGGTCCGGGTAACGAGGGTGGGTTGCCTCAGGATCCGAAGCCACTCGCCCTGCTGCTGGTGCGTCCTCTTGAATGTCGTTCTCAAAACAATAACATAGTAAGGATCAGCCTCTGCAGATTTTGTTGTGTGACATTATCATGAACATCTCTATACTTCTACAAACAACTGGTTAGTGTTACACGTTTTTGTATCATTAAAATCATGTATAGGGCAGGGCACTAAGAATAAGTGGCTCATGTATCTGGGTCAGGGTGTAACAAAAGTTTAAATAGGTAAAAGATGTGCTGGATGATACTTGCACCGTTTCTTTGATTTCAGCAATAAGACCTTTTTGTAATACCTACTCGTAGTTTTTTGTCAAATTGTTACTTTGGTAAAGTTAAAAAAAATGATAATAATTAATAATATTCAACGCGCTGGTTGTCTGTATGTATAACGTCTCAGCACAGCTCAATGTAAACTTAATTACAGCACGCTCTTCGCAGAATGATTAGATATAAAACTGTGTTAATGCTACACGATGAATTTTCACGATAATTTCATTGAAATGAAATGTTGTACACTTTCTAACAAAATCAGGTGGGATCGGTCAACAAAGTGGGTGTTCTTTATCTTATCTTATGATAGGGGACCGGGGATAACCCAGCGGCACTTCGACCCTTGAGGATCTTTTGTGCCTACTCCATTTTACACACTGGTCATCTCAGTGTGCAGGTTTCCTTACGATGTTTTCCTTCACCGTTAGATAGAGCAGTCAGTTAATGTACGTAAGTCTTCGAAAAATACGAAAAACTAGTTGCTACATGGCACTGCATGGTTTCGAACCCGGACCTCCCGCATGGGAGTCCGGTGTCCTAGCCACTGTGCCACCGATGCTCATCTCTTTCTGTTACTATATTTTATTATACTACTGTCAATTTTAATTACTCGAGTGGTCTTTGATCTACTTATGCAATATATGAGTACCTACATATTGTTTATTAATATTATTATAGTGAACTTATGAAATTAATGTAAAGAATTAGAGATGTACGATAAATTAAAGTCAACTAAAAAAACTGAGAAGCATACACAACTTCTCCCTTACTCCCATACGAAACGACAATGGCTCAAAGGTAAGGAAGGGTTAGGGCACGAGACTGCAGCGCCAGGGTCGCCGGATCGAACCACCTTTAGACCATTGTGGTGGACTACTCCGAGCATCAGCATGAACCTAGTTGTAGTGGTTAATGAAGAATATTGGTAATGTGTACAAATTACCAATTTTTTAAAATTTATACGCGACAATCCTCATTCTACCCTAAATATTGTGGAGTGTATACAGCGCTTAACTCAATTCTTCTATTATAGATCGAAGACGACGCTTACCAAGAAGACCTGGGCTACACTCGCGGCACGATCGGCAAATCCAGCACCGGCCGCGTGCGTCTGCCGCAAATAGACGAGAAGACCAAAGTCCGCATCAGCAAAACACTGCAGAAGAATCTGCAAAAACAGCAGCAGTATGGTGGAGCCACAAGTATAAGGAGGCAGGTCTCCGGAACTGCGTCGTCGGTTGCTTTTACACCTCTACAGGTTCGTTTTTTTATTATTGAAAGGAGAGCTGACGAGCAAACAAACAGGCCAAGTGATGGTAAGTGGTTACAGACGCCCAAAGACATCTCACCTCACTAGAGTGTTACGAGGGTTTTCGATTGCCTAAAGGCAAACCATTTCCCACACTGGTTATCAAGTTTCCTCGTGATGTTTTCCTTTACAGCAGTCAGTAAATGAGAACAACCGAAAAACACATCGGTACACTACACAGGAGATGTCAAATAAGCACGCAATGACATTTCCATACGATTTCTGTAAAGGTTCCCATTATTTAAATTTTCAAACTATACCCGCCACCGACCGACGTTCACCAATCTAAAGTTGATAGTTTTTAGTGTATCTACCCTAATTGCATACTCTTATCATCATATCGATTTTTCTTTATACCAGCTTAATCTACCACCGTACCTATATGCATGTCTTGTACTAATTGTTTCATGCAAAATCTGCAGTTATGTTTGAATTCATGCATACCAGACATCAGAAGTATTTAGCTTAGAACGATATCCGTGGATTACACTTGTAATAGCATACAATACAAATTACAAATTCTAAATGCAGACAGATGCGGTAAAAAACTGTGTCGATGTACTCTGTGACTCGCTTTGTCGTCATGCTGTAATCATGCATGCATTATCTCACGACGCCGCATACATTTAGACAATCATGTTATGTATCGTTAGAGTACACGCATAGTACGACTGTAGGCCATCTTCCCGTAATACAAAATCATTATCAATTTTTTGCTGTTTATCTACTCGTAAATTATCGTTGGACAATAGACTTCTACACGTATCCATACGTAGTACTTGTTTTGTTGAAGTAGAGTTTATATTTACGCAAACATTTTGACCGTTTAAGTATTGTTGACCTGAAAAAGAAACAATGGTGTAATTTTATATCCAGCTAGGTAATCAAAACGATTAGGTACATTTAAAATGTTCGACTCAAAGGATCGGAATAATTATTGTGTTAATTCCACTGTTGACAATTGCAACATACTTCATCGCGAAAATTTCACACAGAATGTCCAATAATCGTCCAGTACCTACCTCACCAGATTAAAAACGATAATTTAAAATTTACAAACTCTAAGTTTTCCATCTATCTTTCAAATTATGGTTATCGAGATGCTTCGATTCCTTTTAGAGCCTAATATCTTCATCACCACCGTACGTAAATGCCATTACCGTCGCCAATGTTGTATGCACAGGACACAATGTTCGCAATCTCGGATCGCACCGGCTCAAGGCATCATTACCACCATATCTCGCATCGATCACGCCCTTGAGCCGGCTGATATTCCTTAGATATTCTAGTGTTTTGCCTTTAATGCCGCTCTCTTGTTCTCATCCCGGGGACTTGCTAGTTTGTGAATATTATAGCCTTTACCCCTGGAATTTTATTGGTAACCCTGTCGTTATCCTACTTTACAAAACTTTTTTTTAATAAATGCAATGTGCATTTTGTCTTGATATAAGTTATTATGCCGTTACAAAGGCTGATTACTTGTTCTATTATAATTCATAACTTATATAACCAATATTCTTATCAATAGACACAATTCACGCTTCACGAGAAAAACTAAAAGCAATTTTGGTGTCTTTTATAACTATTGCAAGTATTTGCTACTCAGTTTTATCATAATTTTATATTTCTCAACAATAACCGAAATTCATATTAAGCTTATATTATAATGGAATAATATTGGTAAATCGTTGAGAGAGGTTGTTGCCATTTGCCAGTATAACTTGAACAATTTCAATAGAAATTTATTCAATTAACTTTAGTATGTTATGGGATTGTAAAACGTGTAACTACGAAGCGTCTGCGGATAGATGTATTATTTATGGGGCCATTAGAACAGGTTAATTGATAGTCGGCTGTGTAAGAGTAATCTTATAGTCCTTTCAACCACTGAAATGCGTTTCGAAGTAATAAGAGAAAATGCAAAACAATATCTCAAAGCTTTGAGTTATAATTAGTTGCCGTTTCATTCTCCGAGGTTTCATTTTATGGATGTAAAATGAAACTGCTTCCGTAGGTCTCGTTATTCGAAGCCAAGATAATGGAACGCAATTGGTCTCAGACGCATCATGGATTGTCCAGCACTAGAAGATAAAATACAAATCGCTACTTATGATCTAAAAAAACCCGATCGCTCAATTGGCATTATACGAACCTAAGATATATATTTAAGCTAAGACATATATTTATTATTATGGAAAAACAAATTGAAATATTTGATCTGTCAACCCATATTACATTTTTGGGTTCTCAAAAATCTATTGCAGCATTTCCTGGCAGTTTGTCACGACAACCTATCTAAGTACCATCTCTGAAGGGCCACATAACCTTTAAAAATCCGCTTTGAAATTGGTCAAGCCATTTTGGAGTTACGGAGCATAAAAAGTGCACAAACAAATAAACAACCTCTAAGTACAGTGCGTGAGCTTTTAGTTAAACATTCGACCCTTGAAAACTTCGGTGTGCTTCGGTTATTGTTAACGATACGCGGGTGTACTACGACAGAGACAGAGGTCGATTTTACTCGATACCCGAATGTTTAATGTTTTTTTTAATGTTTTATGTTGTTGATATCCCATCTGATCGTACGAAGCGATTTGCTTCTTCGTTCATTATGCGAACGGCTAAGGAATGGAACAGCCTGCCGGCGTCTGTATTTCCCGAAACCTACAAACTTGGGATCTTCAAGGCCAGAGTGAATAGGCATTTACTGGACCCGCATGCTCCATCGTCGACCTCATCGACGCTTACCATCAGGCGAGATCGAGGTCAAATGCGAGTTTAAAAGTAAATAAAAAAATAAAATATAAAAAAAAGCTCACGCACTGTACTACACTTCTCTCTATGACAGACAAATAGTAGATTTCGATAGTAACTGGATTTCCAGTGTGAAAGGATCCTTTTACTGGTCACCCTAATACCGCGGTCTCTTACTGGTTTTGCATATTGGCGGTGAGGCGAGAAAATTGCGCATTGGTATTTCAGGCGAGCAGGCGATCTTGTTAGAACTTTCACCGTTTACTTGTTGGTTTGGTATTTATGCTATGGTAATAGCAACGCCCTTTACCCATAACATTAAACGATGTTAGACCTTGTTTAGATCGAGATAAACTGCCATCAAGGCTAGCTTGCCGGTTTAGTAGATGAAAGTTTACGGCATTGTTTTGTTTGTTTAGGTTGTATGCCTATTTGGTGAAGGGGGAAGTAAGGATACTGTCTCCTTACTTTGTCTTTCTTTAATTAGTCTGAGACCAAGACGTAGTAGCGTAGCGTCACTCTTCGGGATTCAGCCACCATTCACTGGCTTCTATGGCATAAAGTTCAGTGTACCGTTGTAGACCCCTATATAGGAGTGCAGTGGAATAGGCGGTGGAAATATTAGACGAGTGGGTCAGTTCAACTCCCATTAACTGCCGTTAAATATTTTTTTTAAAGTAAGCCGATCCGATTATCCCAACTACCAGAAACAGTAGTAGGGTTTTTTAATACTTCAAATTTTTTATTAATAAAATTGGTCCTAATATCACCCCTTTCTTTTGTGCCCTTTGTCGAAGGGCACTATAATGAATAAATTAGGTACAGATTTACTCTGTAATATACCTCTAATGTCTATATTTCAGTTCAGTAGTAGGAATAACTCTTGGCGAACGTGTCCAGGACAAATTATCGAAACGCCACGCCCGTGTGTCCAGTGCGAATGGCCTATGCGGGAAATAGACTGCCATTAGCCAGCCCTCTGCCAGAGGGCGGTGTTAACCTAGCCGCATTCACCAGCTAGCTTGACTTTGTCTATTACACTGACCATAGAGTTATGTCCTACAATAAATTCATACGAAACATCGCTTGGAAGTTGAATAGGTTGAGGAGTGACTTTATAATAAAAAATACTTAGAAAAGACTCGATGACAAATAACATAACACCCGTGTCTCAACTCAATGAATGAGCATACAGTGGGCTGTCTATCGCCTTTGATATTGAGGGAAATGCCGACACAGCGCCTCGACTACCCGTAGAAACAAAGAAATGCTCCGCTCGATAAATTTCACGGTTCCAGTATTAAACTCGGTACATACACGTATTCTTTCAACGATATTTTGAAAAAAGGAAATTCTTTAGTCTGTATACGCTATGTACCACCAACTCGGCTATAGGGTAGGTGGTCTGTGGTAATGAGAAAGATTATGCGCCTGCATCGCCTCCAGCGCAGGTTGTAGATCCACCACCGAGCCTTGTGAGTATGTGCTGGTAATCGCGTTAATGACTATCCTAACCGAGGCTATCTTAACCTCTCACATCACACACACACACACACACTCACACACACACACACACGCACACACACAACTTCATACACCCTCTCCCCTGTACACACACAGTATCATATCCCGCTGGCTATCTTAGTGAGGACTGGCATGCTGCAAGACAACAGTTTGCTAGTGCAGGTGCCAGGATTTTATTTTTATAAATAGATACCTACCTACTTGTTTCAAACTATATTGTATTGTATTGTAGTTTTATGTATTATATAAGCTTTGAATAAAGAATTTGAATTGAATAATAAATACTTTAATATTATGAACTTAGATTAGATTGTTCCTTCCCTCGCTGAAATATATCATCTTAGACAGGGAAGGGTTTTTCCGGGTTTATTATATCCCCGAAACTAGACCCCATCAAAAGAAATGTCTGACTACAACCCTGTTTAACTACCTTACGGTAAATTAATGTTAACCATTAAAAAACCTATAATTGTCAAATGAACCAATCAAGCGTGATAATTTCATTTCTATTTACTGATCTGTACTTCAGATATGAATCGTTATGCATGATATACGTATGTGTCAAATTGGACCTAATTGGTCTGCAAGAGATGTAGCAAGAACCTCACGTGATAGACAAGAATTAAATGAATGGACATTTACTCAGCACTGCTTTACTTGGCTACTTGGTATGACGACGCTAAAATACTACACAGTCGCTCCGAATGGTCTGTAATCATAGGCGATCTAATCTACATCGTAATCACAGAGAATGACAAGAGTAATGCCACTGATCTCCCGTAAACACAGCCAGGTTTATCTGGTTAACCCGGAACCGTTTGCTAAGACATTCCGAGATGTCGTTTCCCTCCTTCTAACCTGTAAATTGTGAGTCGGTGGGTCGATTAAAATAGCTGTTTATTCGCAACTTCTATCCCAATTGTTGAAACATAATTTGAATACATTTAAAGGTGTTCAATTGAGAAAGCCTTTCTGCTTTTTGCATCTAGTTCTAAATTTTTGTTATTACGTTTCTACTTTAATATTCTTTATTTATTTATTTACGATATTTTTATCATTTATGTCTCATGGTAAATGTAGGTATATATATTTTTTAACTTATTAATACTACCTATCTTCAATTAAATTTATTTGTGTCGTATCTTTGTCCTCTTGGACAGGTTTTGGCCAGCCGATCGATCATGGTCCAACAGAATGCAGAATAAGCTGAGTTGAGGCCCTTTTCACAATAACAGCAGACCATCAGACATGATTTCAATATGTTTACCTTTGACTACATAATTATAATTGTTACTTACTTACTATTCTGAATTTTTGTAACGTTTCTGTTTTAGTACCCATTTTGTTGCAATTATCCGGCTCAAAGGATCAAATCCTAACCTATTTTTTTCTTTCTAGGGTCTTGAAATCGTGAATCCACAAGCTGCAGAGACGCGTATCAACGAAGCTAACGCTAAATACTTTTCTAATACCTCCGGTTTTCTATCTGTGGGCAAGAGGACTACGTGAAAATATGTAAACAAAATAAGTAATTAAACAAGCTGTGAGTAATCGCTACGCCAATGTAAACTGTATTTGATTTATTTAAGACTTAAAATGGACTACAATTTAAAAATAATTAATTTTAATTATAATTAAATTTTATGATCTAAAAAAAAACTTAATAATGTGCTTTTATTTTACTGTTAATTTACTTAACTGTCTAGTTAGTCAGTCTAGCGAAAATATTATGACCTTGAATAGTGTATAAAAGTTAAATATTTAAACAGGTTTACTCGAAATGTTTTGTCAGTGACCATAAAAAAACATCAAAAGTCCAAACTCAAGGTTTGCCAGCATGCTATGGAGCGTAGCATACTCAACGTGAAAAGGACGGATCGCGTTAGGAACACGACCCTGCGCTCCAAAACACGCATCGCTGATGCAATCACTAAAGCATCTCTATTGAAGTGGGGCTGGGCAGGCCGCGTATGCCGCATGCATCCGGAAAGGTGGGCAAAGATCGCCATGCACTGGGTGCCACGAGACGGACAGCGGCGCCGAGGCAGGCCCAGGCGTAGGTGGAAGGACGATATCGAGCACTTCCAAAAAGGATGGTATAGGGACGCCGAGGATAGGGAAGGATGGAAAGGAGGAGGGGAGGCCTTTGCCCAGCAGTGGGACAGCCTATAGGCTATTATAAAAAATAAAATAAAAAAGTCGAAATATTTGAAAGATATCATGGTAGTATAATCCTTACTTAGAGAATTTGTACTGGTTCCATAATAAGATACAGTAGCTAACATATCAGGGTTATACCTTTTGGTACTTTGTCGCTTTAATTTATTTGACACCTTCATACGAATGTCAAGAAATAATAACAAAAACTGAATCCGACAGGGTTCCGCAGATTATAGCTTGATGTGGTACACTGCTGCCAATGTATTCGTGAAAGGCAAACCATGATCGATAGTGGACCAAATCTATCAATGCCGCGGTCTGGGAACGTTTCTAAACAACAAGGTGTTTGTTTACTTTGCTAGTAGGTACGGTTAAAAATAGAGCGTCGGTGGCTTAGTGGCTAGGACACCGGACTCCCATGCGGGAGGTTCGGGTTCGAAACCATTCCATGTCATCATCATCAGCAGCCTACTCTAGTCCACTGCTGGACATAGGCCTCTCCCAGGGCGCGCCATTGAGCCCGATCTTCGGCTCTTCTCATCCAGTCGCTGCCAGCCACCTTGCGCAGATCGTCGCTCCATCTAGCAAGGGGGCGTCCCACACTACGTTTGCCCAAACGCGGTCTCCACTCCAGAACTCGTCTACCCCAGCGGTTGTGCGGTCCAACCATTCCATGTACTAATGAGTTATTCGGATTTTTTCTAAGACTTATGTACATTTACCGACTGCTCTAACGGTGAAGGAAAACATCGTGAGGAACCATTCAGCACTGGGCCCGCTTGGTAGATCATGGCCCATAATCCCCTTGTGCAAGGAGAGGCCTGTGCCCCAACAGTGGGGACATTGGGCTGCTGATGATGACGGTTAAAAAATAATGACCACCATTTTGGCATTCCGTACTCCTTAATTTCTAATTCTAATCACTTTTATGTAAAACATTGAGAGTTAACTCGCGTGAATAGAAGATTCAAACCAGCACACCAATTGTTTTTGTAGGTGGTGTAAGTGTAACTGCAGAGACAGTCCAGAGTGGTACTACTCTGCCGCTTATTTCTGCCGCAAAGCAGCAATGCTTGCATTACTGAGCTTCAGTTTGAAGAGTAAGAGAGCCAGCGTAATTACCGGCACATGAGACACTCCTTCTAAGTCCTGAAGGTTAGCAGCGCATCGAAAACACACTAATGACCACTTACGTCTGCTCTCCTTATACTCGTATAACGTGTATAATGAAGAAAAAAACATCCAAAATATTTAAATTAAGCTGTTTTAGCGTTCCAAATCTAGTATTTCCGTGTGTTTCATGTAACTTATATACACACAGCTGTTACTAAATACATTTACACATTAAGGTGTTCACATTCAGCGCATTTTTGTTTTGTTTTTGCCACTATCGTTATGATCTACAATGGGTATCACGGTTAAGGCGATTGTTTAATTAGCCTACATTTATCATGTAGTAACGTTAAGGTATTTTAGGTAAAATGTGTAATTGTTATTGGTGTTATTATGTAAGGCAGGTAGGTATAGGTAAACCATGTAAGTCAGGGAGGCAGGCCTCACCGCATGCTCGCCCTCTGTCGTCTCGCCCCGCGCCCTTCTTACGTCGCGGGCCAGACTTAAATGTTACCTATAGTAACCTTTGCATTCATGAATACTATGTTAGCAATATTTGTGCATACGAATACGACATTGGTCATAAAAGTAAAAGTATTTTATCGAGTCAGTCGGGTGATAAGTGAGTGAAAACGTGGGTAAGTTGAAATAATTATCACAAAGTACGTGCTATGACAAAACCAAAAAACAAAACGTACAAGAAATACGAGGTAGCATGCAATATTTATCGCGTAGGTACTGGATACCATAGTTTATTCAAATTAATGTCTCGTCAATGCATAAGAGTCTTTTACGTTCAAGGGCGAATTACGTAGGAGTTTTATTATCTGTCATTACTCATTACATTACTTAAGTAATGAACTCCAGTTTCAAAATTGCCACACGGATTTGAAGTTTTTAAATTGTAACATCCGTGAAACTCACGATCATTTGCCGCTTTCTGCATAAACTATAACAAACAACGAATCCCAGGTATTTAATGCGATTAGTATGCGAAAAATTACTTCTAATTCATTCTTATTCTTTTGTAATTAAGCGCTCTATCTTCTTTCGTTTCTTGTTCGTGATAATGACAGACATAAACTTATAATAATTTAATGGAGATGTGTGTGAGTGAGGTGAGACCTTTGAAATAGAAAATGTGAGTAATGTGAGCAAGAATTATCTAGAATTCATCAATCAAACCTACACATTGCGTGACTTTTTTTCCTTTGAAGTACCTTTGTGTCATACATACTCGTAACATCACTCGAGAAAGCTTTCGTTAGTACTTACACATAATTATTTTATTAAATTACCTAAGTACATAAATTGCGGTTAACTCTATGGATGATTTCCTTCTCTTAGTAGAAGGCCGGAATATCGCAATTAGTCATTACGGTTTAATTTCATTTTATAATTACATAAATGCGAAAAGGAAGCTATAGACATTCCTGAGAGAACCGTGTAACATAGTAAAAACATAGAACATATATGAAATAATTAAATTGGTTTGACAAAGGAAGGAGTCGATGGTAGAACCTGCGAAACTCGTGGTTTACACTTGAAACGTGCGTGGGCTTGCATAAGGACGACCGGTTAACGACCAATCTACGTGCTTTGAATTCATTTCCTAAGCAAATGGACAAAAATTCTTGCATGCATGCAAACCCCATCAACCGCTTCATCTTCTACCCATTTGAAATTTCGTATTACGTCTAGTAATTTTATCGATCCTAAAAGTTTCTTTGAAGGTTATAATCGAAATAGCAATCGCTTTGAAACGCCTGGCGAATCCGGTTAGGTTTTTAACAATTGCAACGGTTCTATTGTACGTGCAGCGATACGGATTTTGCGGCTGTATTACGTGGTGTCGTGTAGATAAGACGACACACCCGAGAAAGAACGTTAACGGTTCATTGAAATCGAAAGAGTGGACCCGCGAACGGCTCGGCGCCAGAGGAACAGGTTCCGAGTCCGAGCGACATCCCGAGACGCCTGCGCAACGACGCAGTGCTCTGTTGGCCGCTTATGTGCGCGTGCGCGTCTATACGAACCACCGCAGCGCGTGAACCAACGGCCGCAAACTTTGAACACTTTAATTGATTACAGTACAAAAATACCATCCTGTGTACTTATATTTTATTGTTTTAAAGACCTTAAAGGGTTGATAAAGGACATGTGACCTTGGACTGCGTGTTGGTGTTGAAGTGTTAGTGCAACCGGCGCCTTGAAGTAATGTCGGGAAGTGGACTTGATTTCTGATGTGGGTGTAGCCATGGCGAGCTTTGAGGACCTTGCCTTCGACTGGGCGAGTCTCTGCCAGGAGTGTCCTGAATGCTGGACCGCGTCAGGTGAGTGACCTTATATCTTTTTAATTTTATTTAAATGTGTATGCCGTTGACTGACTCAGTTGTTGGGAATTTAGGATCTGTAAAGTTATTTGGGGCACAGGAAGTCATTTTTGTAACGTGGACTAAATAATACAGGTTGTGTATACATACATAAATACATACCTACCTATCTATTTGTTACGAACTTCCATAATTTAGCTTCTTTATCCCCTTTTTTTTTCAAGAAATTAGATACGTCAATTAGGGTTCCTAAACTCGTTACTAAAGAGTTTAAAAAAATTTGAATAATAATCCTATCGAACTTTGTATCTGACTAGAGGTTGTACTTGTAACTACCCTCATGTTATAATTATGCCCAACGAGTTGTCCTGAGTGTTTCTTGAAAAAATTAATTACCGTGACTTTCTTTTATTGTTCCTCATAATAAAGTAAGTTATATTTATTTACTTGTTATTTACCTTACCTTGGTGTTATTTATTACCCATAATTTACCATATTATTCTTTGCAAATATCATTTATTTAATTCGTTAGGGAAAAAGTAGTTACAGTCATTGATGAAAGAAAGATTTTAGTCTCCCTCCCCAGGGGCGGGCGTTCCTACCTACATGGTCACAGTAATTATTATTTTTTCAAGAAACCTTCCTATCCTAGACCCCGAAACGAATTTGTGTTTTTCGGCCTTGCCTAAAATCTAAACTGTAGGTATAATTTTACCAATTTATTTGTTAATCCACAACAAATACCAAGGTTTAACTACAGTGTTGCCGCTCTTTATTTGCTTATCATCATTATACATTACGTCACACACGAACAACACAATCGATTATAATGTATAGGTAGGTATGTTCTCTATGCAGGTTAATGTGCATAACCAAGTTCAATGATTCTGCGTTCGTGATCGTAGCCGTATTTTTTTTCATCTGCTGCGGACAGATCTGATATTTTTATTTAGGTAAATTACATATTTACAGGTTATTCAAATTTACCTTAGAATTTCCTTTACCGTGCTTGGTTTTGAACGTTTCGAAGGTTTTCGTCGTACATACCTATAGTGCGCGAAGAGCGTCGGTGGCCTGGTGGCTAGGACGCCAGGCTCCCATGCGGGAGATCCAGGTTCGAAACCATGCAATGCTGAGTGCCATGTACCAATGAGTTTTTCGGATTTTTTCGAAAATTTACGTAAATTTACCGACTGCTCTAACGGTGAAGGAAAACATCGTGAGGAAACATGCATGTCTGAGGAAATGAAAAGTTCCGAAGGTATATGAAATCCACCAATCAGCATTGGGCCCGCTCGGTGGATCATGGGCCGTACCCTCTTGTGCAAGGGGATGTCTGTGCCCCAACAGTAGGGACATTAATAGGCTGGTAATGAGGTTACCTATAGTGAAAATAATGTCAATTTTATATTCACTGAAGCAAAGATACTTATTATACCTACTAATGTAATGTATAATGTCCATTTAAAATACCCAATCCGTAACTGACTTCTAAAATAGAGATTTCCAGTTAGGTATTGAAATAATAAACATGGTCTTTCATCAGACCAAAAATAGAGGAGAGGCAGCGCTTTACTTCCGATTTCTGTGATTGTAAAAGAGAAACCTGTTTGACTAAAATCACGTAAAATGCAATAAAACTTTCATGTAAGTAAAAGAAATTGTACCTATGGTGATAATAAGAAGTCGTTGGCCTTGGTTACGCAGTATTACTCAAGTTTTCGACATCGCATCGGCAAGCCGGTGTTTATTCAATATTATTTGTTCATCCATCTGTTCGCACCATGATCACATTTTGAGGTGACAACATAAGTCTGCTGAATGGAAAATTTTAAACTTTTATCTTGCAAAGCTCAAAACTTCGGTCGTTGAGATTATAATATGGACTTACTCATTCATATCTAGCTTTTATTTACCTCCTACTGATATCCATGGAGCAAAGAACATGCATTCGGATAAGTAGGTACCTACATAGTTTTAAAACAATTAGGCAGTGTAGCGGATGCTGAAATAATAACACTGGGGATTCTCCTTATACAAATTATTATAATTTTTAGTATAAAACAAAAGTAAACATATTTTTCGCTCACTCGAGCTACAGCTGATCTCCCTTTTTTTAGAGATGTCCATCTACTCGATATTTTGTTACATCTACAAATATAATACATGTATACTAGTACGGAAAATTCTGAACAAAAAAATCCATACCCAAATAACTTTTACAAAAAAATCACAGATTCGGAAACGTGTATTGAGGCGAGGTAGCGATATTCATTTACAAACACCACGGACAAATTATGGAAAGAAAAATATAATGTATGAGGGTGCTCAGCTGTATAACAAATTGCCAAATTGTATCAAAGAAGCAAAGTCCTTCCTTTCATTCAAAACTAAATTAAAGCACCACCTTTTGAGCCAATTTACAGAGTTTAAATAATTGATAGTAATTGCAATATCTATCACCAAACCAAATGGCATCTGCAAGTCGATACTTAATTGAATCCTAATTATACCTATTTTGTGTGTTACTCGTCTTCTGGTTACCCGCAGCTATGAAAAACTACAGCTCTTCAATTAGATTATATTATACATTAGTAATTTAATTTATAAGCCTTATGTCTACCGTACACTGTTAATTACAATAAGTTTATCCTGTATTTCCCTAAGCAAAGTGGATTATATCCTTTTTTTAGTGAAATAAATGTCTAAAACCGTAAAACCGTATTTTGTAACTAGTACACATTAAGTCACAGATATCAATAAAGTTGTTCCACAAAATAATTAAATAATATGTATTTAAAAAATAACAAACACTGAATTCTTAACAATAGCTAATAAATAACAAATTCTCTTATATAACGTTTTCCATAAACCTTGCACACCTACTACCTCTTTCTCGAAATCATTTCCTCTGCCCGAAGATTGCCTGGAAGAGATCGCTCTTAGCGATGAGGCCGCCTAAATTGTATTTCAACTTTACAAACGTCTGTATTTATCAATGTTCATACCATAACACAAATAGACCAAAGTCAACAGAAATAAAGCACAAAGACATGTTGAGAATGTCCCTTTAATTTTTTAAACACGATTTTGGGATTGTTATAATACTATAAGGCGATATTTTAGGCTATGCTTTTGTTTTGTCCTCTATACCTTTTCAAGTGAAGTGGAAATAACTATCTCAAATGCGATAGGATCTAAAATGCACTGAACTTGGTGATAGAGAGGTAAGTGTGAGCGTGACTACTTATAGACTGAACTATTTCGTTCATAGTTATTTTAGTTTTGCGAAGAAACAGATTAGCTACCAATAACAAGACTGCGTAAATCATTGATGTCAACATTTGTTGATAACGATGTAATAATGTGAGCATTCAACATCTTTTAATACGGAAGCCGAACTATCAGCTAATGTATTTAAAAGCCTTATGAAACCAATTTAATTTAATTAATGCATAAGCTCTAAATAAAACCAATATTATGCAAGACCGTGCAGCAGAGTTGGTATTTATCAATGTTGGATTTAGAATCAGTAGTATGTAGGTATAATGTTTGCCTTGCGTGATGCCTAAAATGGTGACCATTGAACATACGTTTCATGCCATACCTCTAACACAGAATACTTAAAAATAATTAACTAGGTTATTTTAATTTAATAAAAAATATTTAGCATTTTGTCGGGCATTTGCAAAAAGAGTTTTTTTTTCTATCTTTATTTTTTGAGCTTAGTCGCCTGTGCGACTATGTCGCTCGGTACAATTGATATATATTTATATTCACCTAACCTACGTTCTCGTAGCTTTAACTAATTTGTACAGTGCCTTGGCCGAATCCAAGGAAAAGGCCAAGGCGCTGTTACAGGCCCCCATATCCCATACATTAAAATATATTTTTTTTAAATGTATCTCGCCTGAAACTCGTTCCGGACACATTCCATCAGTATATGGTATACGTCTTCGACCACACCACACTCTTCACAATTTGGTGAGGCCACTTTCTTAATCAGAAACGCAAATTTGTTCAATGGAATGTGTCCAGAACGAATTCTCAGAGCTGTTACAGTATCGCGTCTGCTAAATGAGCAATTATTGATCTAGGGAGAATTAAATGGTTCCGGTTGTATTGTTGTATACCAAATACCTTTATCTTTAGATCTTTTATCATAATATTCCAAAAAAATGTTACCCACAAAAAGTTTCTGTCCAACATTTCAAATCAATTACCGCTACCGATTATCTAAAAATACCAGTGTGTATACGTATACTACACCTAAAACAGTAGGAAAAAATCAATGAAACATGTAATAACTAAAGTAGGAACCTACTTAATCCACAAGAGTTAGTTTCCGAAAGCGACTGGATTTCGCTTTCGATTCTCACCAAACGGTACAATTAAAAGTTCTGTAATAGTTAGTAACCGAACTTGAAATATAATATATTCAATTTACTGATCACGGTAACTGGCGTTTAATGTTTATTACAATTAGATTTAACGGTAAATTCACACGGTGTTCTCACGATTTAATTGGTTCGACTGGTACGTCTCATTGACCCTCGAATTAGTAACATTGTTATTAAATTTTTAACTTACATAATTGCCAGTAAAAGACTGTAATAGGTACCTAATCGAAGAACTTACGTTCAAACTAATTTAATCCATAAAAAGTAAGTTACCCATAAAAATGTGTCGAATGCTGGAATTTATTTGGTTGCTATGTGTGTTATTGTTAGCAGATTATTAAGGTACTAAAATCATAACGCAGCTGTGAAAGTAGGCGACAGAAATTATGTTATAAAAATGAGTTAACGGCTCATGGGTAATAAATGATCGACCACTTATAAATAACGATGCTATTTGTCAAAAGTAACTTGTCCCACAGTATTTTTCCAAGTGCATTAATGTCACAGTCACAGCACGGTAAATAATCATTCAGTAGGGCATCTTTTGAATGGACACATCGTAGTTCTACAAAGTTTTTAAAGGGTCACACGGTGTCACCGGAATAATAATTAGGAAGTCGTTTTGTTACCGTTATTTGTGGAATGTCAATGTATCGGAATTCTTGGCCCAACGACTATGGCCTCTGCGCGGGCGCATTTGCTAGTTGTGTTGCTTCGGAGTGTAAATGTTTGCGTTATGATTGTTCAACACACTTTTGGAATGCGTTATAGTTTTAAGTCACGGAACATCTCTTAAATAGACGAACGTTCGACTATAAAACAAGAATAGGGAACTTGCATGAATTTTAAAATTTAAAACAATGTGTTGCAGTCGATAGAATAGTACATAAAAAGATTAAATTGTGAGTAGTAATATTTATATATTTGTATTTATTGAGATATTTAGCTTTTTAGTAGCGCGAAATGGAACGTAATTTCAAACACCTATCAGCATTGAGTGACGTCATAGGATTTCTCTACCCTAAATTTAGGGAATATTTTTACAAGTGAGGCGGAATTATCTGAATAAATATATATTATTATTATAAACTATTATTATTTTTATAAATTATATACCTATTATAATAATTATACATAACTGTATATAGAAATAACTGGCAGTAACGCTTAGGCCTCGATTACGGAGACGCGTGGCTTCTCGCGTCGCGTGCGGCGTGGCTTCCAGCGGCGCGTGTGACGTTTTGTCCGTTCATAGACAGGCGGTGCGTGCAGCAGCCCGCGTCATCGCACGCGCAAACACAAACATGTGGCAATATACGATGTTGTTCATAGAGATGCAAGACGGGAAGAGTGGCGGTGCCAGCCGCGGAGCACGCGGTGTCGCACGCGGCGGCGCACGCTACGTTGTTACTATTCGAGCAAGACTGGCAGGGCAGGATACAAGAAAGCCGCGGTGGCCGCAGCGGACGACGACGCCGCATGCAGTGCTGCGTCTGACGCCGCGTACGGAGCTGCGTCTGACGCCGCGTACGGAGCTGCGACTGACGCTTCGTTACACGCTCCATTTCAAACAAACGCGCGAAAAACCGCTTCTCCGTAAACGCACTAAACAGCGCCTATATGCTTGAATTTAGTGCGGGCCGTGCCGCCCGACGCGACGCGAGAAGCCACGCGTCTCCGTAATCGAGGCCATACACGTATCCAAATCTGCATAAACTTTGATAAACTTCTAAGGAAAATATTTTTTGCAATTGGCAACTTTTGTAATTAAAACAACGAATCTTTACGATACACCCTAGTTATTGTTCTTAGGATTACACAAATACTGTAAATAGTTTTATTACTCTTGTAAATAACCAATATAAAAATAACCTCTAAAGCGAAAAATCTTTTGACAAGTTCAAGACTGTTCACAGCTCACGTTTGTTTACATAAAATCCAATTACGTCACTTGAGAAAATGAATGCGTTTTGGCGCGAAAATTGTATTATGGGTTTTTACAAAGCTATATCTCTTTAAATAAGCATATTAAAAATCTTTTGTGTTCAGTAAAGTTTCTCTTTTTCAAGTATCTTTCGTTTAAAAACAAAAAAAAAACATGCAAGTTCCCTATTATGTTTATTTATTACTATAAACTTAAAAGAAGCTCCCTTAACAACGTAACGGAATAGTATTAATAATTATTCAACATCATTTGCACTTAAAAAAGTGACTACAAAACTGTCAGAAACTATTAGTAACATGTAATCAATGCCACATTTACATGTACTTAAAAAATAGTTAAACAACTTTTGCTTATTTCAAATGAACATAGGTATGACTTGATAAAGTTTTGTTATTTCTGCAATAAACGAAGTAAGTTGGTAGTCCCTTTTTATCAGTGACTCAAAATGGTAAGTAGGTCTTGGTATGTACCGTAAATTCAATTTTATACGTTTTTATTTAATTTTATTTCCGTGTCGTGTCGTGCCGGCCATAAAGAATAGTACTACCCCAACTCTACCCGTGGGTGAATACTATTTTACACCTAGTAGACGGCGATGGGCTCGCCACCTATAACGTTTGTTCACCAAATCTTACGGCGAAAAGTGGGAACTATCTATAATGAAGGTGGTTCCTCTGTTTACCCCCCAGGGATTATGGACGTGAGAGTTATACATATATGCAATAAGTATTTAATTTTATTATACCTAGGTAAGTATAATAAATTTGCGATTTTGCAATATGGCATTATTTTTTAAGATAGAGTTGTAAAGTGTTCATTGCCCCCGATGTAATGTAGGATTCTAGTACAAAAGCTTTTACATTACTCCTATATCCTATGATCTGTAAGTTTCCAATCATCTTTTCAATTCTCGCACGCTATAATTTTTTCCCTTCCTACTCACAGAACGCTGCGCCAGCGCATAGTAATTTGATGTGCATCTACATTATAATACGCTATAATGATTGTTTTTACATTTGTGCTTATAATATAGGTAAATATAGCGGAGTGCAATGAAGTAGAAATATACTTGGTGGATCTTTGTATAGGTAGGTTTTGCCGCGGAATTAAAATAAATGTATACATAACTTTACGCTATATCCCTTGCGGGGAATACAAAGATAATGGAGCGCCACGAATCTCTATCTTAGCACGCCTCTTTTACTTCTTCTACAGTCATTCAGATTCACGCACGCTCGCCTACAGAGTAAATATTTAGAATAGAATTACATTTATTGCCAAAAAAATTCACATGCAATGTAAATGCAAATGTGTACTTACTTATATACCTGCTACATAATATCTACTCGTATTACATATTTGGCAAAAGGAGAGAAAATCAGCAAAGGCTGACATAATTGAGTACCAATTAGGTACCCATACTAACAAAACTATTGTAAATATTACAATAATATGTATAATTAAACCGTTCACATAATTTTTCGGGCTTGCAAGTCTCAGACGATTAGAAAATCGATAAGTACCTACTTACCTATAAGTAAATAAATACACACTTAGCTAAGTATCCTTTTTACTTTTAGTTTCTTATGTCATCACCTGAGATTTATCTAAGTATCATCTATGAACGCGTTAGATAGTTTCTTTGCATACAAGCTTATCATTGCAAAATAAGAGGTCTAAAAGTGGCAGTCTGTTTCATCAGAATGCATACAAATGCTTACGATTTAGTAATGGGCTTGTCAAGTTTGTCGTGGGTTGGACTCATCAACATAGTGGATTGAGATGTGATCGGTAGTACCCAACATAAATAGGGGTCGTTAAAAAATCTTGACAATGTTTTGTTTGACACTGTGAATTCAATGAAGCTTTGCGCTAAAGGATTTCGCGATATAGACTGAGATGCGGACACTCTAAAGACCATGTTAAGATACCTACCAACTTATCCCAATAAAATACCTACCTAGGGGAAACAGTGGCGGATCCAGGAATTGATTGATAGAGCTGAAGCGAGCCTGAAATTTCTGAGCTTTTCGGGTACAGAAACAGATTATGAATTAATTTAGAAGGATAAGGCGAGAGCGAGCGAAGCGAGCTCGAAATTTCGGCATGGATCCGATCCGCCATATATATGGATTAAAATTATAGAGGAGAAGCCAGCTCGAAATTTCTGAGCAATTCGGACCCTTGATGAATTAAGTTCATAAATGTGTACGAACGTCCCGCACGTGACAGTGGAATGCTCTTATGACGATTAATGTTCAGATTACTAGGCACAACTCTGTTAGATATAGACAGTTCTGTAGCAAGAAACTATCTAAATCAACTAGAGACTTTAGTTATTGCATTGACATGAATTGTGATCTTGACATAGTTATACCATATACTTACACTAACTTCTCATCTGTAACTAGCTTCGCCCTTGCCATTTCTTGTTAGTCGCTTCTTCATTGTCAAGACGTTATACACCTACTGGGTGTACCTACATAATAAAATAACAACGAACACGATACAAAACAAGTTGTAAAATTGTAGAAGCGAAATTGATTTTTTTTAAATATTTTATGCTATGCTGAGTTGCATGCAATTTCGACATGCAAAGAAAAATACCTAAAGATAGAACTTAATGAAGGGAACTCTTGCATGTATCTAGTAGTTATACAGTTTACAGGAAAAGTTTAGTTTAATTTGACTTTGTAATTGTAACAGATATTTACTACCCACTTACTGAATTCTTCTCAATACACATAAAATTATATCAACAACATATTAATAAATTGACAAAGCCAATATCGTATAGCGCACGCAAAAAAAACATCTTGGTCATTCTATTGTGTAGGTATTGCCATTGTTAGACCTTTCATAGTCTCCCATGAGGTGGGCTTTGCGTAACTTGAGCCTGTTACAAGTGTAAGAGTTCAGAAACGCCTTCAGGGAGGAGAGCACAGGGGGGCAGCCACTAAGGAAAATATTTTGTTAATGTAACGTGAAAACAGTGATTACAAAGCTATTATAAAAATGTAACCAAAACGGGTCCACCCAGATGGAGCACGAGGAATGGCCCACCAAAATCACAGTCACCATGTAAATAGTAATTTTTATGATTGGACATTTTTATGATTGGACATTATTATTGCATTGGACATTATTCTAATTGGACATTAGTCGTGCAAATCTAAATTACTTTTGCTAATTTCAAATAAACTTTGTTAATGAATTGACAAAGATTTGTTATTAAAATTTATATTAGTAGATATTGGTTATCCCTTTTGTACCCACACCCGAAAACGTATCATTATAATATGAATATTGCGACACTATCTTGTTATAGTATTTTTTAAGACTCGGAAGACGAATAGAATCAAAGAATCTTAAGACATCAGACAGTTTATATCTTTATTGAAAGGATTCTCTCCTTTTTCTTCTATACTGTCATAGTCCCTTCAGAACAAAATCCAATAGTCCATACAAAAAATTTAAACCCCGTGATGACTGGAGACGACCCTGTGAGGATACGAGAGCATGCGCGCGCGCCGTCGAGCGAATCCACTAGCCGTGGTGTGAAACAACGTAGTGTCAATGGCCATACGGGACACGGGATGTGGGGACGTAGCCTAGGCCTTACTATGCACCACTTTTAATTAAATCTAAAAAAAAAAATTCTTCCTAATTAGGACAGCATGGAAATCTATGGAGAAAGCCTTCGTTGTTGTAACCGTTCATAAGTATCTGAGTATTTCGCTAATAAATAAACTCTGTTTCAACCAAGCTTTTCTGTGTTAATGAGCATGATGTGTAAATGCATAATAAATCATATTTAAATAGGAGGTACAGTCTTTCTACTACAACTTTAGTTTCTTTTCTAGGTATTTTCTACGACAGCAGTTCAGGATAGACCGCAGGGTAAATATGGTTAGATAAAGGCGTACGTACCTACATACCTTTATGATCTAGGGGGTCTAGTGATCAGAGTGACCCTGAATCATGAAGAAGTTTCCTCGCAGTCCTCTTTGAAATAGAGCATTCTGATAAGTGTACCACTTTATCAAAATTACAACAATAAAAGTGTTATCACTAATCTTTAACGGATTACCTTTTGTTGATATTTCTCAAGTGAAGCAACTTTAAATTAGGGGATATTAATAATGGTAAAGATTACCTATACCTACCTAGGCAAAGATAAATAAAGGTCAAGTTCGTGGATATTGCAGCTAGATCGGAACAAAATCTAGACCCGTGACCATACAAAATGGTTGAGACCAAGTCTAGTCATTAAGACCGAGTTAAAAGATTTTAATTTAGAGTGACCCACCACAAGAGGTGGAATCGAACCAACAACGATGTAATTGGCGCGGCAGTCTTGGAACTTATTGAACCCTTGTGCACTTGTCGCTTTTGCATTGTTTATTTTTTAACCCCCGACTGCCCGAGAAAGGGGTGTTATAAGTTGACGCGTCAACACGATGATGACCAGGAAAAAGTAAAGGGATCTCCATGGCAATGGTATATCCAAGTCGGTGATTTCTTACATTACTAGTGACTGAAAGTAAAGTTATTTTGAAAGCCGTTTCTTACATAAGGATGATACCTACTGGCGAAAGTAATTGATTTTTTGTGGGAACTTTTTTTAAAAACCTACAGTTAAAATATTTTGTCCGTATCGATCGACAATCGATGGTAGGCGATAGCGCGGGAGACAGGATACAGAGTGACTGCGGCTAGCAAGTGACTAGCGAACAGGTTGCGGCATTGGCGGCGCGGCGTCCGCGCAACACTATCACAGAACCGCATTCCATATCGCGATCTACCTATAGCTAGCTATGTTAACACTTTGCATTTTACTAACTTAAATTAACTTTGAAGTTAATCTTATGGACGTTCTGGTGGACTACAGGAACATATTTCTTCCCGTTCTAACAGGGAACAAACCACAATGATTGATTATTGATTTAAGTACATCAACCAAATATGTATACAAACATCAGCCTTTGTAGGTATTCTTTATGCGTATTTTATATTACCTAACTGTGTCCAGAATGCCCGCTTTCGCAAAATGTCAAATGGACATTCTGATTTAAAAAAACGTCTAAGTCATAACTCTTTCAATGAAAACGCCTTATAACACTAGCAGAATCTTATATAGCACCTAATATCTAAATTAACAGTTTCCCAACACGATTCCACTAGCCATCAATGTATATTCCTCAGACTAGAGGTCATAAAGTCACAAGTCATTAGACAAGATATTACCAGGAAGATACATGCAGATTGACGCTTAGTGCAAAGTAATCGATCGTTAACTTTTAGTATTATACCAGTATGTAAGATCGTAAAACTTTAAGCCTGGGTTGCGCATTTCTATATAAAATACCGGAAGATTTGTGTCAGGAAATAGGGTGTTGGTTAGTTAATTGTTAGTGCTACAGTAGGTACTAATCATACGCACACACACACACACACACACACACACATACACACACACACACACCTATACTTATAGTAAATACGTAAATACTAATATGTATTATATAATATATTATCCTATTATTATTCTCCTTTCTGTCCTTCTTATGTTGTTATTTAAAAAAAATATATTTAATGAGTGGAATCTGATTTGGCATACAGATATTTAAAGAACATTTACTATGTATAATTTATTACGCTGTAAGATTTCCTGCAAAACAAATAAAATAAATAAATAAATAAATAATTTTAAGTCATCTGTTCTGTAACAAGAAATAAATATAACAAACAAAAAGGATAAACATTCATATCGACTCCGGTAAAAATATCATGCAGCATATATCAGCATGCTACCTAATTACATGGGAATTATTACTAGGATGTAGCACTTGCTTGGGTTCTGCTAACTTCGTGATTTTTGTCACATTTTTAAAAAAATTCGTTATTGTGACGAAATCCTCGGGATAGGTATGTTCTATTTCACTTACTAAGACATATTTTTTCCAGGCGGACTAATATTTCACCCAGTATAACACTATAATACTGTACAATCTAAATTGGATCTAATTGTAAGTAGATAAATAAATAATACCCCTTTATGCAGGAAAAGCAATGGCAAATCACCATATTAAAATCTGCTAAGAATGTTTTCCCGTTCAGGGCGATTAAGTAGTAGGTACCACGGGTAAGTCGCCGTATTTAGGTATTAGAATTGGATACTTAAGAACTAAACGCATTCTCAGTTTATATTTCATATAAACTGAGCATTAAATTGAGATAAGTTGAGACGTAGAATGTAGGTCTAATCCATTCCACCCTAGATTAGACACGGTGCGGTACGGTGCTTTTACTGAACCCATAAATGGCAGATGAGCATTGTTGAGAGGAACATAAAAGTGCATTAAATTCTTATATAACTTTGGTATTAAGAAGTCAAGAATCTTTCCAACCTTTCCATAATTTCAAAATATAATAGGTATTTACGCTTTTTATGCGACCTCCTGTGAATAACACTGTAACGTGTTGGATGAAAAGTTCGTTGTAACAATTTCTTACTCCACATGATGTAATAAATTATGTAATTTAAAACTTAATATTTTGTTTAAACTTATTGTGACTAGTATCCATTTCAATCTGTTTCACATCTAAAGTTCACTGGTACATCGCGATACAGACAAGCCTGCCAACGCGTCCGCACCTCGTTGCAATTCATAACTCTTGTAGGTACCTACACAATGTGGTTCCATAACCATTTACTTAACTAATTAAACCATTTTCTCACGAGTTTAGGTAATTTTAGAGTTACACCATAATTAAACTTGAGTTGGATTTATTTGATGTGAATTCCGCTCGATCGATACTTATTGTAAGGCGTGCGAATTATTTTAAAAGTAACACTTATAGAATTCAATTGGAGTCCGTTTAAGGAAACTTGTGAAGGTTGCAACTTGTTGCGTAGGTACCTTCATTATATAGACATGTTTTTGTCAAAGACTTACATACATTTGGTGTAGTAAAACAAGGCTTGCTAGTTCAAAACTGATATTTTATTTTCTTGTAGGTAGATCAATGACATAATTGTAAAAGTATCTACTTTAATAATAATTATACAACATTTGGTATCGTATAGTAAGTTATAAATTCAAAATCCTTTACGCCTTTAGCACACTGCTGCGATTTTGAAACGGAATCTGACCCAAGCGAACCCAACCCATAGACAGAAATCAATTTCACCACCATCAAAATTTATTTAGGCGCGGTCTAAATGATTGGTTGTTATGAAGCATTATTAAACCTTAATGCTAAACTAACTAGCAACTAAATTAACATACTTATTTCAAAAATTGATGAGCATTTGATGATAGAAGCAAAAATGTTCCGGGGTAGTTACTGCAGTCTGTCATAAAAAAATATTCAATGTAAAAGCGTAGTGTGTGAATCACGTTTAGAAATATTTACCGTTAACTGGGTGTCGAAGATGAGTCGACACTTTTGACAGCATTACCATGCATTACTGCCTTCCTTGTTAAGTGGGCAATAGGTTAGTAGGTAGGAATTATGTTTGTAAAGGTATTGCTAATATCTGGACCTCAGAAGCATAACACTGTAAGTCCGTTTTTTACCGTTTTGTGTTTTTTAGGCTATCATAGAGAATCGCGTATTTTCTATCTAGCCATAAAACTGTATTTACACAAAGACTGTCATAAGACCGAATTCTTGAATTGCATTACACTGTAACTATAGCTTGGTGTTGCAACGCATTTTATTGTAACTAAAATACAATAAAATGCTACGGAAAGGAAAAAACATTTTATTGTATCTGTGGAATTACATTGTTCTGCATCGATACATAACAAATCAGTAGCTCAGAAGCATAAAATTGTAAGTCCGTTTATTTAATGTAAGTATGGAGTTACATTGTTCTGCAGCGATATTTATCAAGTTGCCGTTTAATGTATGTGCGGAGTTACACTGTTCTGCAGCGATACTAATGAAGTTACATTTTAATGTAAGTGTGGAGTTACAGTCTTTTGCCCCACTCGATTTTTGTCTACGAGGCGGGGGGTACGCCAGTCTATAAAAAGAACGCGGGAGTTACCACAAATCGAACTCGGCGGCGCACCTCGACGAGATATACACGTATGTGGTTTTGATGCGGCGAGCAAAAATATCATAAATTATCGTGATGTCGGAGTCAAGGTGCTATAGTAGAGGTAGAAAATTAGTGGGGCTCATAAAGAACCACGCTGAAGGTAACTTTTTAAGAATTTATTCCTTATAGATTTGTAATACGTTGGTGGTACGAGTAATTTATCGGTAGATTTTCTACGTCAATTTGTAGGTAGATTAGTGATTACCTTCTCTCTGGTAAAATAGAGAAAAGGGCTCGTCACGAGCATGTATCCAGCCAGCGAAATAAGTACTACGTATGTAGGTACCTACCACGCAATTTAGACAGTGATGTTGCATATAATTTTAGTTAAATTATTTCGCTATAATATAGAGAAAGCAAAAGTAACACATTGGAGACTCGTTCGTTATGAGTGTTTTAAAACAATTATTTTTAGTTAATTTTCTTGTATTATTTTAAAGGTAATGTAGAAGAAAATTGCAATTCACCTCTTTCGGAAGAACAAAAGAAATTCTTGAAGAAATTTGAAAACAATGATGTCTATAGGGAATGTTACGACGATCTAGCGCGATGTTCACCACCGACAACTGAAGAGCTAAGTCCAAGCATCATTCCCACTACCAACTATGGTAATTCTGCGCCGCAGATGGCAGAACAAATGAAACTGCAAGAATGCGAAAACAACAATTATTTACAAAAATCTGGTGTTCGCATTAGTATTAGCCCTCAGCGTCCACATGATCCTTTAGCTGCGCTGACTCTGGATCAGATACCGACTGTACACTTCCTGAAACAAAACGCTGTCGAAGAAATTATTCGCCACCACTTGTGACACCATCCGCATCTAATGTAATTGAGAACGCAAACAACTCTACAAGCATATTAACTAACTCTACAAATCAGGTTAACGTGTGGTCATCATCTAAAGAATCTGTAAGCAGTGAGAAAAATAAATCAAAAAAGAAGTTAAGAAACTTTTAAAAAATGGAATAGGGAAATTAATAAGAATATACAAGGTCAAAAAGGTGTTAGGGCAGTTTCAAAAAGAATGAAGACCTCGCCGAACGACGAAGAAAGACATGCAGAACGTATATCTCTTCGAGACAAAGTCGACACATTCGGCGGAAATTAATCTTGACTCTGGACTTGAGACTACACCTGGTAAATTACGTAACGACCACGTGAGATCTTCCTCACTAATTCTAGCCCCCTGTAAACCACAAAACCACCACGTAAGATCGTCTTCACTCTCCTCGATACTACGAACTCGTTACAAACACTATGCAGATAGTAATATCTCAGAATTACCTAGCGTTCCTGATCCTTTTTCTGCCGACTCTGGATCAGACACAGACTGGATGCCTCCTAATCCAAAACGCGGTCGAAGGATATGTTCGCCACCACCTGTGACACCATCGGTTTCTAATGTAACTGAGGATGAAAATAGCTCACCAAGCATTATTGAAGATCCGGATCTACAAAACTGTCATCAGACCGATCTTGATGTATGGATGCGAGATTTGGGCACTAACCTTAAAGGAAGAAAACAGACTCTTGGTGACCGAGAGGAGGATATTGAGGAAGATTCTGGGACCAGCCAAGAAGGAAGATGGAGGGTGGAGGATGAGAAAGAATAGGGAGATAGAAGAGATGGTGAACGAGCCGAACATTATAGGAGAGACGAAAGCGGCTCGACTCCGATGGCTCGGACACATCACTAGGATGGGGGAGGATCGGGCAGTTAAACGAGCGTATGTGGGACGCCCTAACGGACGACGTCCGGTCGGACGTCCCAGATACCGCTGGCGCGATGAAGTGGAGAAGGATCTGCGAGAGCTCCGGGCGCCTGACTGGCTCGAGACTGCGCAGGAGAGAGAGCGATGGCGCTCTTTGGTATCGGAGGCCAAGATCCACTTCGGGTCGCTGCGCCAGCGGAGTAAGTAAGTAAGTAAGTAAGTAAGCATTATTGAACCTTCATTACATGAAAGGAGTCTGTCAACTCTAGGAAACGCGTCGTCATCATTTGAAGAATCTGCAGGCAGAAATAAGGTTAAATCAAGAAAGAAGTTAAGAAACACTAATAAATGGAAAAGCGAAATTGCTAAGAATAAAAGACTATAAGGTAAGAAGTATGTTAGTGCAGTTTCAAAAAAAAAGTAATACAAAAGAGGGAAATTAACCAGCGTGTTCGGATCATTGTAAGTTGAAATGTAAAACAAAAATAACAGATAGTGTGAGATCTCAACTGTTTAACAATTATTGGAAAGTTATAAGTAGCTGGGATCAAAGACGGCAATTTGTAGCGTCATCGATTGATTTGATATCAGTGAAGCGCCCTCGTCATCGCCAAAACAATGATGTTAGTCGTCGGAAGAAGACAAGAATTTATCACTTAGAAGTCTGTCAGAAGATGTTCCTTAATACACTTTGCATAACAGAACAATTTATAAGTACTACACTTTCATAAATATCCCCATTCAATAATGTCCCATGAAAGCACGTACCCACTAATAAAAATTAAAAAGTATTACGCTGATTTGCCACATGGAAATGTACCCGATATCGAAGAATTAGACAACGAAAACTGATTCTAAGGTTCCTGTCTAGATTTTTTTTGTTTTTATCCGAGTTTTTTTTTTTAATTATTTTTGTTTTGGAAGATAATGTTTTTCTTCTATAAATTATGTAGGTACTAGCTTACTGTTTAAGTACTCAAGAAACTGATTCCAAATTTATTACTTTAAATTGTTTTAGAAGAGTTTTGAGTTTTATGCTTTATTGTAACTGCAATTCAACACCGTAATATTTAGAAGCATAACACTGTATGTGGCATACTTTTTTTTTGTTAATTAAAATAAAACTATATTAAACAAAAATTGCATCTCTCACTGTGTCAATTTATAATCTAGAATAGTTTCTTTAATAAATAAATAAAAACCTTTGTCAATTAAACAAGTTGTTTTAATTTTATACTTAATCAAAGTCCAGGAACCACTAATTTTGACACAAAATTGTCTCTCCTGTAAAATTATGGTTATGGCACTTACAGTTCAATGCTTCTGAGGTCCAGATATTTTATACGTTTTATACGGATATTTACCTACTTATTATAAACTTAAAGGTAATTGCCTATGTACCTATATTATGATTATAATTTATAAGTAATGAATATCAATATCATTGAAAGTACTAATGCTCTTATCCTAAATATGTGTTTTATAAGGTAGTTTCCAAGTATCAAATATTTATAAAAATTAAAAAAATAGTCATAAGTTGATGGTCAAATGTGAAAACTGAATTAAAATTCGTTGAAAAGTAAAATAGCTGCAGGCAATCAAAAATCAGAACAGTTAAAAAAAACGGCAATAAGTTTTATGACGTAACTGTTCTCTAGCGCCATACAAGCAGGTCCTGGCTGCATATAAAGGACTGTTTTGCTAAAAAGGGACAGAGCATCTGTCCAATACTAACTTTAACCATTAATATCTCTGATGTTAGTTGAGATATCGAAAAACTTATTTTAGATCCTTCTTTAGTATGTCCATGTAAGTTAAATGATGCAATAAAAAGAATTAGGTTAATACCGTATTACGGATTATAGATACTTAGTAATGAAAGGAAGGTCAAATGCGGGTTTAGAAGTGAATAAAAAAAAAAGTAATTCGTAAATTTATTTCAATAATTCTAAAATGCGAAGAAATATAATTTATGTTTTTACTATTTAAACACAATAAATCTGTGTACTGTTTTCAATGAAAATAAAATACAAAATGAAACAAATATTTCAGTTTACCTATTTTATCACTATAAATAAGTCCTGAGGTCACTATGTAATTTTTAATAGTCACCGTGATCCGCCAGTCAGCTTAAAATCAGATCTGCGATCTCGTTCTCATCGTTGTTTTTAAATTGTGGCTCATAGCAAACTCCTTTGTGGAGCACACGAAGTTTTTCATTCAATCGCATCGCTCGTCCGAATTCGCACATATTAGGGTATGACGTCATATCCGAGCCGCACACAGGGTCAAACTTGTTGTTACACTGGCTGTCACACTGCTTCATCGACACTATTTCCAGGTTTTCGTCTATGAGCCTCGCAGCCTCGAATTCGCACACAGTCGCGTATGTGGTGCCGTCCGTGCCGCAAACTGGACCCGTCATTTGGTAGATCATGGGACAGTACTTTTCTATTTCTAGTCCAATTGAGGACAGTGTGGCGACTGCTGTAATAAAAAGTGTCAATGTTACCTTCTTTCTTAAATTCTAATTCTAGAATGTGAATGTTAAATTCACACATAACATTGTAAAGTGGTCAATGTGTGTATCCGTGTAATCTGCACGACACAGGCAACGCCTAGTGTGGAGGTTATAGTTTAATGTGAAATGTTAATAAATATTTTGTAAACGAATATTTTTTTTCAATTTTCTTTTCTTCAATTTTTTCGTTTAAGTTTACCTAAATCTTTAGCATTTGGAAAGTAATTGCAAAACCATCTATCTATCTATATCTCTCACGTCCATAATCCTCGAGGGGTGTTAGACAGACAGAGGAACCACCTTCAGTCATAGGTAGTTCCCACTTTTTGCCGTGAAATTTGGTGGACAAACGTTATATCGATTACTACTACTAACCTCACAAGGCAGGTAATATACTTACAGGGAGGGGACGTATAACCACAGAAATTTGACTACTGAGGCCCTCTCCTCTAGAACAATGTTGTGAGCACTGACAGCGAGTCACGGATTTGCCACATATATTTTCATACATTTGACATTTCAATGCCCGACTAATGTATGGGATAATGGGGATAATGCTAATAGCGCATTCGCCAACTGGCAAACGCGGTTTCCATATAAAATTTATGTAACGAGCTACATACATACATACACACATACATATCTACATATTTATTTAAAATTGAAGTGAATTTCAGAATCCTTGTCGGGAACACAATATTTTAAGGGTGAGGAATTTCATGAATTTAAACTTTTTTTTGGATATACGTAGTAATAATAAGTAAAAGCGATACATACCTAAAATTAAAACTTTAACCCACATGCTTGTGACAGGCGTAACTGAAAACTGAAAGAGGACAATACTCGGTTACTCATATAGACGACTAATGTTTGTATTGATGGAGCAACGCAATGCATAATACTACTTCTAATGATATCATCATTAAAAGAATATTGGTATTACTGAATCGAATAAACACTTTTTTTTCCACAGACAATAGATAAGTAGACCCTAGAGATGCTGTGTGCAGTCTGAAAAAGATAATATCTATTTAGATGAGGTCATGTTATGTGTTATTAATTAAAGAACCAGGTCGAATCAGTACCACGATTCATTCGTGGTACTGATTCTTATAAAGAACATAGGTATTTTATTTGTGCCAGTAAAATAGAGTTAGGCAGCCTGTGTTGTGAGGGTTAATATCCACCAGTGATTTAGTCTGTACTTTATCGAAACAAAAACAAAGCGAATAAAAATTAACATAAATACTACCTACAAAGATATTTGATAATAACTTAAACTCAACTTAATAGCGTCTAACAATAAGTTTTATAGTAAGTACCTTTAACGAGAGGCCACGCTCCTATAACTTAAATAAGTAAGTACTTACAATGAAATGTTATTTGTTGCTAAATTTAATGCGGTCACGACCAACAGATTTATAATATCTATTCAGTCTGCATAATGCATAGGACACGACAGTGCAAGTGTAAAGAGCGAAACATAATCATCAATAATTAAGACTACGTTTGTGAACTTTAAAAATGTAAGTTAGGGTTCCGCCCCCCTTAGTAAATGAAAAAGCAATTTGATACCTATACAGATTTCTATAATATGAATATTGTTTAGGTTAATTTATAATAGTAATAGCATTTTTTATTCGATTTCGTGTTACGTCAAACCAACAACAGGTAGGCAACCTTTTTTTTTGTTAACGGGGGAAATCTTCGAAAGATACCCAGCCTCCTAGGGGAGAGACTGGGTTATGTGAGATTTTACTCAATAAAACCCTCTCGATGGCCGGCCTCGTGCATATCGGAGGGCTCCGGGATCTCCAGTGGAACGCACGCCCTAAAAAAAGTAACTGGATCGAATAACAAATTCTACTTTAAATACAAGTACCCACCCATTTGAAGACTACATAATTGACAATAGTTTTAAAGCAAATGAAGAAGTTGAACGAATATTGACTTTGACATGCGATGATGCAAAGTGATAGGTATACGAGTAGAAGATCTAAGTGAGTTAAGTTTTTTTTAAGGTCCTATTATTAGCAAGTAATAGTACCTTCCTACTCTGGAACTGACGTGTTCAACGTTGTCGTTATCAGTGCTGGGAGCTCGTGACTGTCGAAAGGGAACCGTGAGATCTCTCGTCTTTGGTCACGGTTCGCGTTCGATTTTCGAAAATGTTAACGACCTGCGCAGACGCCGAACGAAAGCGAACCGCCATTGTTCAAGGAACAGGTGTTATAGATTCGAAGATATTAGTGCTCTTTCGTAATCGGATGCCTTCGATTTTCCGTAATAGGCTTGTAGTTGCACAATTCCGTTTTAAATATCGGTGTGAATCTGGAATACTTCACGCTTCGAGAAATTGTTGTTGTTGTCTATAGGCACCTATAGGTATAAATGGGTCGGTACTTAGAATGTTGTAATGTAACACTGAATTCAGGATTCTAATTCGCATCCTAATAAGAAACATAATTAGAATGCCTTTGTAAAATTCGTTCTGAATGTTATTAAACCTTCCTTCAGTCTGTAGGTACTAAGGGTGATTGTTTTTTTTATTGTATAAGGAGAGCAGACGAGCAAACGAGCCTCCTGATGGTAAGTAGTCGTGTCGCCCATAGACATTTCACTACACTATAATGTTATTAGAGGGTTTTCGATGCACTGCTAACCTTGAAAACTTGGATGGAGTGTTCCATGTAAAATTAATACACACAAGACAGTATGTACTTACCTACTCGTACATTGACATATATAGGTAAGATTTGATATATTTGATGCGTTAACAACACAACAGCATGACAAATTGTTAATTGATTGCGTTAACAACCATACATTAAGTAATTAAGATATAGGTACGTAAGTAAGTAGATAACTTACCCACTCACATATAAACAAGTTTGTACACAAGTAAAAGTTGTGTCACTTCAGGCACGAATCAGGCTCCATGGGCGTTAGGCGTTATCGTTCGAACATGTGGACACAAAATATATTATTTATTGTTTACATCGTAAAGGCCTTAGCCGTTCCTGAAGCAGTTCTATTTTTACACCAATTACATGTTTATGTCTTAATTATAGTTATATTTAAGTATGTAAGTAATGTGGCATTTAAAAAAATTATGCTTTTACTTTTAACAATAAGTACTTGACTAAAGGAAAGAGACCCAAGGGCGGCCAAAGGAAGCGCTACAAAGACACCCTTAAGCACTATCTGAAAAAGTGTAACATCAACTTCAACTCATGGGAGGATAGTGCCTTAAACAAGTCAGAATGGCGCGACCTGACGAAGAAAGCTGCAAAATCTTTCGAGACAGGGAGGGTGGAAGCAGAGAAAAGGCGTAAGAGGAAGGAGAAAGAGGTAAACCCGACCTTGAGAGACAGGCTGCCAACGATGACAAGATGCAGCATATGCGGTTGCGAGTGCAACTCCAGGATCGGGTTGTTGAGCCACTCCAGGACGCACCAGCGACAACATCAATATACAACGGATTAGCAGAAGTCATTCTCGCAACGAGGGACTGCCACGACGATATACGAGATGGTAAGTAATTTAGTTGTATTAGGTACAGTGTTATCTAAGTGAGCTCGGAAAATTTTCTATGAACCATTTCATTGAATTTCTAGAAAATTTCCCGTGAAAAATGAAAATGTTCATGTAGGGTAGGTATTTCTCCAAAAGTTTGCCATTTGACAAAGGAACATTTTCGTTTATTTTTCACGGTACATTTTCTACGATCCATCTATACACTAGAACTTGCTTAGTTACTTCTTTTTGTCGTGTAGTTAAGTAGGTACCAAAATTACTGAGGTCATAGCTATTAGATAGGTACTTACCGGGATAAAGAAAATATTTCTATTTGACAACTCTCGACTTATTGTTATTTGCATTGCATGCACACCCAGTGAAAGTAATACAATTATTTCTAACATTTCTTACGAAGCAAAGTTGATTTTTAAACCCATCTCCACAATTTCACTAATCTGCATTCTCTAATTTCACTTTCATCCGTGCGCTATTAGCACACTTACTTATTACGCTATTACTGAAATGTTAGCACCATAGAAGTTATTATTACAGTTTGTTTGTTACAAACAAACAGTTTGTACAATACCCTGCCAGTGCCGCATTGCGTGATTGACTCATCGATTATGCGGCCCCATTATATTTCGTATTCAAATAATAATACTTAGTAAAAAAAAATACTTCAGACATATCATATATTGTAATAGTAGCTATAATAATAATAAATAAAAGAGTATTTATTCATTCACACATCAAAGTAATAAGGTACAACACTGTTATTATTATTATATTCTAATTCTTAACCTATAAACAAAATATATCTGTGACGTATTTAGTGATGCATGGCCGAGTATCAGAAGAGCATGTCTGTGCTACTGTGAGAGTGTGAGATGATGTTTTTTTAAAAAAATGGAATTATAAGTTGTAAATATGATATTGATAATTAGATAATTAATTAATGTAAGTGGTCTAACCGTTTTAATTAATTATAATAATAAATAAATAAATAACACGTATTGCCCTCTGTGTCTAATGATATGGTCGAGACCTCAGCTATACGCTTGTTTTCAGGTCTCGAAAGGCTCAGGTAGCTAAATAGTAATAAAAGTGTAGTAGTAGCTTATGTCAAATAAATAGTTTTCTATCTTTCTAGTATACCTAAGGTGGTTTTAAATTAGATTAAAATATTTCAAAGATAATATTTGTAAATTAGATTAATAAAGATTAGGTACGTAAAACAATTTCTTTTCTAATTAAATTTTCGAGAGCTCTATACTTACGTAGATGGCTGGCAGCGACTGGATGAGAAGAGCCGAAGATCGGGCTCAATGGCGCGCCCTGGGAGAGGCCTATGTCCAGCAGTGGACTAGAGTAGGCTGCTGATGATGATGATAACTATACTTACGTACCTCTGTTATGGCCTCTGAGGCTCTAGCCCGAGGTAGGCTAGGGCCTCAGAGGCTCAGAGGCATATTTTAAAAATAAAGTTGCAGCCCTGGCCGATGACTTTGATTGTCGATCGTTTGTTCAGCCGAACCGCTTCAAATGATGACATGTTATTAGTACGACTACAGTCATATATACAGCGAAGTGCAGTCATCTGTCACTTCTATTCTTATTGCACCAGTCACCAAGGAAAGGTGAGTAAGTATACCCAGGTTATTTTAGAGGTTTCTCCTGCCTTAGTAGGATTGCAACAATTTATCTAGTTTATTTACCATTTAGTTTACATGTAAAGCAACATCCCCAACTTGTACTCTAACGTTTTATGATTTTATCCAAAAACACACCGATGATATTTACGGGAGTAATTTTCAAATCACGCAACAAGCGTTAAATGAGTTGCATTTTCATCCACACCTTACGTGAAGAAATCGTAACCATAACGCTCGGCAAACCCAACGTAACTATCGAAATATAGCACATCTATGTCAAAATCATAATTAAGAGCGAACACTTTCCATATCTATAGGTAGTGTATGTACACAAAGTACCGGCGTCGGTAAACATGTGGAGGTTCTTGCTAATTCTAATTCTCAGCTTTCCTTTAGAGTCCATTTCGCTTCTTAATAACCGTATTATAAAATTTATAACATCCATAAATAAGTTGCATCGTAACGTAACAAAGTATAAAGATACAATTTAAGTACCTACAAATGTAGTGGGTAGGATTAATACTTAATTCGATTAAGTAAAGTGACATTTCGCTCTCTCTCTCTCTCTCTCTGTTTTACTATGATACATTAGTAAGTAGACCTTACTCATTCAAACGTCACTTTACTCAGTCGTATTGAAAATGAGAATGAATAGATAAATAATTATCCCACCAAAAATATAAATGGTAAAGGTGCAAAGTTCGATGCAAGGAACCAATAGGCCTGTCGGCTTCGCCTATGGAGATGTAGGTAACTGGATGCCAAGTTCAATTAACGTTCCTTCAAACTTCCAAACAACGTTCCAACACACGTTCCAAAAATAAACATACAGAAATATATAGCATAGCATAACTCTGACATCCATAATCCCCTAGGGGGTAGACAGAGGAACAACCTTCATTATAGGTAGTAGAAATATATAGTATTGTTTAAACATAAAAAATATTGCATGCTCATACTCGCCGCAGATCTAATATGCTGAATGTTCTTAGCCATGTCAGATGATGATGATGAATTGGATCAGTGGTTCTAAGATCTTGGAGAATCTTGGGATGTTGGAGTATCCCGTCAGGATCACTGGAACGGTAACAGTTAGATGGTTCGAGTTTGAGCTCAAATGTTTATGACCATTGTGACCTTCTCACATCTGAAACCTTGAGGATCTAATGAAGACCAGGAAAATGTATGGGAATCTCCACAATGGTACGTCGGGGTTTCTTGAATTTTTAATTTAGAGTTATTTAGTTTTGAAATGATTAGACTTATATATGGACGATTTATAGATTGTAAGGGTTAGGTCTCTGACCAAAGCCTAAAAGGGCGATGAAAGTTGCCCAGAAACATGTCCCAGCTACGCCTAGAGCTAGTCTATAACTCTCACAGATCTTGAATCGACACATCGAAGATTTACAGCTCAAGCGAGCTTCGTAAGTCATTTCTAATGGAAACCTTTCGACTTGGAGATAATGTATAAATAGGTAACTATAATTTATTCGTTTTACTATTGAATAATATGTTGGTTAAACAATAATTGTTTTTGTTTCAGGTAAGTTAAATGACTGGTGTATGAAGTCCTTTCCATATTTAAAGTTAGGTACTGCTTGGTGGCTGCTTGTATGGTTAGAGGCCAACCTATTTGTCAGAGTTGTTCAGGCCGCCTGTAGGCATCTGACATGGCTTAACGACTGCTGTAGAACGACAACAACCGGGACCGACTGCTTAACGTGCTTTCCGAGGCACGGAAGAGCTCAGATGAAATATGCCACTAGCGGTCACGCATCCAGGTACCGACCGCGCCAACGTCGCTTAACCTGCACGATCACTTTCAGACCGTGCTCGCAACTAGGCTACGAGCTCCTCAAGTTAGGTACTTAAAATTATTTTTAGACTTACCGTCAGTAGCACGAAACGTCCTTAGAGTTATCTTTATTAAAATACATACTATCTCTTTCTATGCCATAGCTCTAGGCAGATCTGACACAAAACTTATGAAAGCCTTAAAATTAAGGACGTTTCTTTCAACTCATGGATAGAAGAGAAAGAGAAATGAAATGAAATGAAATTTTATTAGTTCGCACGAAACACGGTACATATAAGATAGTAATACTGTTGGAATAGATCATACATGTTTCACCATTGTTTTTAATTGAACATTAACTGTAACTGTATTAACTGTAACCTGTATAATATACAGAAAAGGTCTAAAGGAGGACCTCCATTGAAAATCACTACCTGATCACTACTCAAGATTTATTTTTTATTGTTTTAGGAGAGCGACAAGCACCTGATGGTTTCACCCATAAACGTTAAGTTACGTTACGTTAAGGTTTTCAGTTACTCATTGACCATAAATTATGAAATGGACAGAGCAGTTACAATTTCCGTACACAATCTTTTATCTTTGCTCTAACTTTAGATCCTACAGTCACAGTGTAGGCCATTGTTTCAAATGAGCTATTACCTATTGTTGCACGACTTACAAAAAAGTCTAATTACATAATTGTAACTCGCTGTCTACATATTGTTATTATACAATGGAACGTCAAGTTTACTAACGACTCTGTATTAAATAATTAATGAATGAGTACAATTAATAATAAATAAATTTATAATAAAATGTGCTGAAAACCGACATTCTAACAACTTCAAGAACATGATCATGTTGGTTTGCCCATACAGAAGACATCGATTAGACCACTTTGGTTTTCCCATACTGAAGACATCAACGAGACCCCTTTAGCTTTCCCATATAAAATACATCAACGAGACCACTTTGGTTTTTCCCATACAAAAGATATCAACGAGACCACTTTTGTTTTCCCATACCTACCAGGAGACATCAACGGGACCACTATGGTTTGCCCATACAAAAGACAACAACGAGACTGCGTTACCGAAACAGAACACATGAAATAACCCCATAACGTAAAATGCGTTGCACGTGTTTTGGTATCAACACTAAATCATTTCGTAAGAAGTTTCAGACATTCCAAGCGATGTCATTCCTTCCGTCTGAGAGTCCTTGAAATTATATACTTCGAACAAACTTTCTGAGCCATACTTGCTGTAAGAAAGGAATAATAATAAACAATAATTTGACGTTTCACTCGACTCTGTCAAGACCATTCAAATTCTCCACTTGTCTCACGTATTGACGGCGTGAAAAATTTAACATCACATTTCGATACATTCTCGTACTGCACGATTATGGGTTAAAAGAAAATAAAAAATGCTTAGAAAGGCCACTTTCATTTCACTGACTTCCACTATTATAACAATCAAAAAGTGATTTTGATTTTAGAAGTGCCGTTTTATGCCGGTATTTATGTCAGAAATTGCAGTGATGAAAGTTCTTAATTGCAACAACTAAGGAATTAAACATTTGCAAAATTAATTATTCAAATTGTGGAGTACCTACCTACCGTACAAAGCTTGAATATTTATTTTTTATTTGTTCCGTGACTTTTTTGTAATGCTCGTCTTTTTGTTAGTTGTTTTTCTGTTTTAACTTTGTTTTGTTCACGTCAATGGGTATTTGATTTGATTATCCACGTCAACCTATATTGTCAGTAATACAGTAGGTAATATAATACTCGTATTTTTGGGTAGCTTAAAACTTGCGAAATCCTTCTTCTAAGTTTCCACGTCTGTGCTTTTGATCTAAGCTTTCGATGGTCAACAACAAGAGATCGTGACAGGTTCACTTGACTCCGATAGGTGTCATTGACTGGTCAACATTTGAATGTAATCTAGTGCTTATGTGTAACGCAGAGTCTCACGATTGTATAATGTTATGCGATGCTAGTCCTCCTATCACTTCAGCCTAGTTTACACGAGGCCAGTAGCCACACTAATGAACAAGCCAGCGTCTGGCCTTGTATATATTGGCTATCAATATCTAGGAGATTAATCATCAGAATTATTAATCTTAATACAATACAAAGTATGTAGAATAGCCAGTCTGCTTTTAGTACCAAGAAATTTTTCAATTTGTGTTCCGGTAGTGTATCATTAGGGAGTGATCCCTGGCACACAGGTGATGCCTGAAAATCAGCGCCGCAGTGCTAAATCCGCTGCGGCAACAGGCTGAGGCAGTCCCCTTTTTCCGGTGCTGCATACCACCTTCATTAAACTTAATTACTTTTGTTTATTTATTTTTATAATATATTTGTTTGATATTATTTTTATCTTCTGTACCTAATTGTTTGTATGTGTGCGCTATTGGAAATAAATTATATCTTTCTTACACTCTTCTGTACAGGTGAAATTTATGCGTTGCGCCGGTCTCTACCAGCTGACCTTTGTGATAATATCATTTAGAAGATTCGAGAGATTGAGGAACTTGATTTATGAACACATAGGATTTCGGAGCTTCCCTTATATCTAATGGGAGATTGTTCTATAGGAATTTACCTATAACTAGTTCCTGAATTAATAAGTAGCATCTATTATTCTTGATCATGGTATTATTAGGTAGGTACCTACTTATTGCTTATTTACTGATACCATAACATCATCATTAATAAGACCATGAGACTAATCTTGTATGTGTATAATTACTTACTTACTCCTATGTATCTAAGCAAATAGAATGACAGCAGTCTCATAACCAGATTTATAAATCGGCCGTTACCCGATCACGAAATCTTGGTTAGCTAATCAGATGATTCCTGGTCACTCCAGGAATCATCTGATCTCTGATCTTTTGTCAAAGCCCACTCTCATTCGACTACATAGCCTCATTCAAAAGACTTTCGCAGGTCACTACTCTTTATCGTATGAGAGAAACGACCTCAATAAGGAGTATTAACTTGCAAGTCCAGTGATGTGGATGAAAGCGGCAGGTGCGCCGGCGCATGTCGTCCACATCTGGTGCTCAACTGGCGTCATGCCTTGCGCAATAGGTCGATATTAATTCGCTGTATTTGTAGGTATTGTCTCAGGAATCCTGTAAAGGGCGGAATTGAAATAAAAATTAACCGACTTTTAACCAAAAGTAAAGTAAAAAAACTTATCTTTAAAATACTTAATTCAAAAAATATGTTGGCGGTCTTATTGCTAAGGGCGTTGCTATATAAGAACGATGACAAGTACCTAATTATAATCACTGAAGTTACAGTGATTGAAACGACTCCATTGCAAGCAACGGCTTCCCATCAGGAGTATGAAATTCACATGGTGAGAAAATCATCAAAATCGGTACAATAGTTTTGTAAATACATACTACAGGTAGAGAAAACCTCCTTTTTTGAAGTCTGTTATAAAGAAAGGCTATATTTGCCATAAATTTTTCAACATTCTAAAAACAGCAAAATTGACAATGATTATACTAGTTACGAGTATGTTATAGTACTTAGTAATTCCATGAGGAAACGTTTTACCTATAGGTATAATTATGCCTTTGAAAAAATACATTAGAATATGTATGGCTTAGGGTACCGAGTTAACCCACACACAGCGTTGCGTTTTGCGTTATGAGTATGGTATCTATTACGTCATTATGTCAAATTATAGTCTTCTTGTAGCCGGAGGTGATCTTCAACCCATATAGTAGTATTTTATTAGTGATAATAAAATGATGTGACAAAAGTAACGTTCAACTGTTCAACACAGCTTTTAGTGATAAAAACTGTGTAGAACAGTTGAACTTTAGTCTTTAGCAAATTGATGCAAGCGTAGAGTTTGTCCGATGTAGGTAAGTGGTTGCGAATATTGCTCGTTAAAAATCAATAACAAGATCGACCTATTTGCGTAACCTAATCGTTCTTGAAGACCATGTTTTGAAAACATGCTGCAGAAAAAATATAATTTTTAATTGCGCTTCTACTAGAACTTTAGTAGCTGAAGTATCTGGCTGGATTCCAAATTCTTATAATTATGCACTTATTTATTTATTCTTACCTATATTTCTTAGGAAATATAAATTTCAAATAGTATTAAACAAAAATATTTTGGTTTTGAATTTCCTTCGCTTCGCATCGCTTCATAATCTAGACAGAATTGTGTAAGGCTTAGAATAACTGTACTGTAACAGACTGGTATGTCTCCAACGACATAAATCTGCTACCGTAAATGCCAAAGAGATAATTGAATAGCAATAATTACAGCTAGCATCGTATTGTATGTATACCACAAATACTTTCCACATGTCATTTTACATTACTGCCCATTTTACTGTATTGTTTTATTTACAGTACTTAGTAAAAGCTTTAACTAGTATGTAAGTATACATGGTACAGTGGAAGACGCATCAAGCTATACTCGATGGAACCTTGTCGAAATAAGTTTTTGTTATGATTTAGTGACATTTGTATGATTTATAGCCGGATGTGTTGGTCGCTGTACCTACAAACTTAGTTTACAGTCAGCACCTGGAATTGGATTATGTAGGATTTAGGATGTATTGCATTCAAAGCTACATTCTTTGTAATGTAAGCAGGTAATTCTATTTGATGCTTTTTAGAGGAAATAGGTAGGTAATCGGTAATGAAAAAAATATTAAATTTCCTTAGAGATTTGTCCTCTCAGCGCATGAAGCAAGTAACCAATGAATGTAGAGGATAGCGGAGGGAAGAGCGCGGCTATGGCAATGAAAAAACGAGACAATGCTATACAATTAAGCACATGAAAGATAAAGGCGGCGACAACTCTGATAAGAGTCTAGAGTGCCGCGAAAATTTTAAGAAATATACTGCTAATGTTCGGCGCGCGAGGGTCGCCCGCATCGGCAGTCAAGTGGTTCTATAGGTAGTCTTTGTCTCAGCGCCAATAGAATGCTATTTGCCTACGTCTGTTCTAAACCCGAAGTAGGACAACTCTAGTGGCACGATCTCTACATTTGCGATTAAGAATTTAATATTCCATATAAGTACTATCTTGGAATTCCAGCTGGGAAATTGGCAAGGGAAAGTTTATACAAACATTTATTAAGTTCAGTTTAAGTTCTCAAGCAAATACGATAAGCTTTAGATTGTGGTTAATACCGTGTCAAAAGTAAAGTAGATCAACTTACTAATTCCTGGTTAGGCCGTTGATAAGATAAGTCAGGATATGATCTTACAGGTCAGTCAACTTATACTCAGCCTTATATAACAGTCGGAGATTTGGAAATCGGGTAGAAAAATGTGCTACTTTTGAGAATACAAACTTAAAATGTACAAAATCTGTCTTTTAAAGTTATACGGGGACAAACTAATGATCTCTAGTCTAATTTCCGCAGCACGGTACAATGAGGTACTATCTTACATCCAAGTAGGTACCACCCGGTCACCCGCAAAAAGTACATAAGAAAGAATAAGAAATTAATTAAACCACATTTCTCTAAAATTACTGGGCCGATTCTAAAAATTATTTCACTCGTCTTTTATTTAAAGTCTAAGCTACATGACAGTGACAGAATTTTTAGAATCTGTTTAGTAGTTTTTGAGAAAAACTCAATTTATGTTGGCCCTGTATTCGTCTCTTTGCAAGCGACTGTACTGTACAATCAAACTTCGACTTTCCGATGTAGGTAAGGACTAACGAACACGGGAAAGTTTCCCACGTGCGAGGGACAAGATAATGATACGCAATACGTTTATCTGACAACATTATCTTATTGCTACATAAAACCAATTAGTGGGACAATATTGCCCTCGAATCTTGCTACTGAACTACGTGTACTTTCAATCAATGAACTTTTTACCGGTTACGAAATATTAGAAAGATTTAATTTAGTAGTAGAAAGATTTAAGTTGAACGACTTTCGTTTTAAGTCCAGTGGAAGACACATCAAGCTATACTTTGTGGAACCCTGTCGCAATAAGTTTTTGTTATTGTTTTTGTTTTTAAAAGTTAGAGCGAGTAAGTACCTACCTACCAAAAGATATACCCTGATGTGTTGTGTGATATACCCTTACTACCGTATTCTCACTACGAAATTAATTATGTGTGATTTGATTTATGGTTACGATTAGAAAATCGTAATACATAATTAACTTCGTCAATAAAAATATGGTTCTCCATACGTAGCATTCTATCTGGTGACAAAATAAGCATTATTTGGAATGGAAATATAGGTAGTAAAGCGTTAAAAAAGACACCTTTACACGCGGTGCTATTGAATTGAAATGCTCGTTGTTTTGTAACCACAGGACGGACTGAATTATCCACTTTTCTTATTCCATTTTGAATTCCAAGATCGAAGATACTGGAGAGAATTATCCTGAGTGTGTCGAATCGATTATCATTGGGTTCCCGTCCCATCATCGCATCTCGAATGGTCGTCGTTCGTGACCGATCCTATTCGAGAACTCTCCAATTCTGAACTAGCTGACATAGCTAGGGAAAGTTGTGAGAACTATGCAGATAAACAAGAATTTAATTGAGTATTGAAAAACCTTAACAGGTTTGCTACCAGCTTCATAATTATAGGTAAAGCCAAAGGCCAGAAGTAAATAAAGCTTAGAAATTCAAGCGCAGTGCCGTTTAAATACAACGTTCCTTGTCCGATGCGTTGTCGGCAGCGAACCTATTAAAAGGGTTCTACTTCTAACACCTATGTACGAGTACATTGATACACAGATGGGTTGGGTTTGTCAGATTACAACAAAGTAATGGTCAGATAGCTCCACTGCTACGAAGTAATGTCATATTGGCATTTAGTTTTCACCCCGAAATCTGGGCCGACTTTAAGAATTATGATATTGTCACAAAAGATTAAGTGAATTGTAGAGATGGTTTAAATTTCATTCAAAGATTTCGTCAAAATTCCTAGTAATTATTTATCTAAATAATAGCAACCTAAGCTTCATCCTAGCTGGTGTGGTGTTATTGCTACCTACTTCTCTAATAAACGTTACAAAGTCCCAAGTAGTAAAAGAGTTCGATTGCTATAAAGATTTTATATCGCATATGCACATCCTACACAAAATTAATGTCCTACAGCGTCTTACATCACTAGTCAAGTGACATTTTATTTTGTACCCATTACATTGCAGTGTGTAACTCGGTTATCTATCATTCCTATACGAAGCAGTATCTAACATCTAGCTCTATTAATGTCCACCTACACGTAAGATCTTCAAACAAATGGTTTCGCTTTCACGTCAGGTATACTGAACAAATTGCTTACCTTTCGAATGCAAGTAGATTTGTTATGTCTGCTCGGAGACAGATATCCGCGGAACTTAACGTGGAAAGCTATGTGCCCGCGCAGATAGCCCTTGAGAACTGTTTCCATTATTTTTGTCAGCGAATTTATGTCGTTCGCTAGTAGTGTCAGCTCGTTTAATATAACTACTTATTTAAGTTCATTTATCGTACCTATGTCTGTGTATTTATTAGATCATGAATCTTTTAGGGGTCTTCAGAACGATATCATATTGTAAACTATTTAATTCAACACTACCAAGGATAAAATACTTAGAGTGAAATTATATTGTTCCTTTGATAATTAAGAGATTTATATTACTATCGGAAATACTAATAGGTAATAGTAGGTATGGTACATATTCTGTAGTATATGCTGTTGGTATATGGTAACCAACATCTGCTCCACGGTGGCGATCATAATTGTCTATTTTCCTATCACCCATGTCATGGCTGTCGACTTAAGGTGTTGAATTTCCCTTCCCCAACTGCCAATATCACTTTTTGATACTCACTTAGTACATCTACTAGAAATCCCTCAATTGCCACGCGTAGTTGCTACGTCAATTCGACGTCATTTCAGGAACCTCTAATGCAGTGGAGCCATGCAGTTATCACAATATCACGCGAGCCCTCTGTGCCCCTGATTCATTGTCTAGGCGGCTGCGATTGCTCGCGATTCAATTTCCTACCATTTCCTACCATTCGTAACTTTCCTTCCCCGCGCCCTAGGTGATCACGGCTTTATATCGCTTACTGCTTCTTCCGCTACGGTTATATCACTTGTAAACTGTCTCATTAAGAACTTAAAAGGGTGCATTTAGCCGATAAAGTGTGGCACTCCTTGAATTTATGTAAAGGGCGTTATCATCCGGCTTTATCCGTGATTAGCACAAACAGTAAAGTATGGAAGTAAAGGCACAAGCACAAGTTTGTCAAGGGGTTTATCGACGAGGGAAAATAAAAAAAATAAAAATTTAGATTTTATTTTTAGACATTAAAAAAGCTATTCAAATCTTCACCAATGGAAGGAATTGGATTTCCAAGCCAAACAGCGTCTATTAATTTGTAGAAATTTTATCATAGCTTATATTCTCTTAAACCATCAAGGACGTCGCGCTTTTTAAATGCACATATATATGTAGAATGTACAATTTGGTGGAAAAATTTGCGGCAGAGAGCTAGAAGGAGATGAGACAAGACTTACTTGAGAAGCTCCTGGATCTGATCTCCGGCAGCTGGTTTCTTTCTGGTTTCCACCAAAGTTTGAAAGGTTGAGCACTTAGAGCACTCGCAGCGATAGTTCAATTACAATATTAGAGTAATTAGCGTAGAAATTGATTAATTCCGAGGAGCGTTAGTTTTGCGCGACCGTTGCGACAGAAGTCATTTCACGAGTGCGTTTGATTGGCAGAAGACATTGTGACGTCATCAAGATGCGCGTATTCTTTCGGTCTTGCCTCTTAGGTGATAGGTAGGAAAGGAACAGGTATAATTATAAGAATATTAGATAAGTACGAATGTGTATAGTGTAATTTAAAAATAACGATATATGGCGTTAACACAATTCTACATTTCAAATTATAGATATATATTTATTTTGCATACATTATATCTGTTTAAAGCTTTAACTCAATTAGTATTAAATTAGAAACCGATTTGAATATGTATTTATAGTTAAGTGGTTATATCTATAGTGTCATTAAGAATATAAATGATAATCTTTATATTTTTCTAACTGAATTCACTCATTCCATACGTAATTAACTAATTAATAATATTACCTATACTGAAGTATGACAACATTCTTATGTAATTTTAATTAATTTATTATTGCCTAGAAGATACATAGAAGTACTAAACCTTTGAAAACTAGTCCAAGAAAAATATTTTCCCTTGCAACTGGTTAGTTACGCAAAAAGTGTAGTTTCTAACTATGGAGTGGAAGGACTGGTCCATTGCAATGCAATCGTCATGATATGATATGCAGTTGCTTGTTACCAGTTATTAAGCCCATGAGAAAAAAATGTTACGAAATTCTTAGGATATTTCATAATGTTGTAGGTATAAAAGTACAGCCTACACAATAGAGTCATAAAATCATAAAATATACTTGCATAAATACCTACACACCTGTTTTGAAGCTGTTTAAGTTAGAGCAGGAGGCAAAATATCAAGGTAAAAATTGCACCCATTTTAAAATTCATTTTACACTACCCATAGCAATGTTACTTCTTCCTTTTCGTGAGATATTTACCTAACTTTGTTGGACTCAGTATTTATTGTGCATACTTTATGTAACAAACATAATACCTACGTCTATATTATAAAAATAAAAATTATAAACGATACTACAGCAATTATATCATTTGGTTTCGTTGGCCCAAAATAAATGAAGTCCTAATAACATGGCGAGGTAAATATAGTATGCAACAGTAACTAGAGTCATCTATCATCATGTGGCGCGTGGAATCACTTCCGCAAATCTTCTCAAGTTATCTATCATATAATATTTACAGGGTGTCGATAAAATATGTGAACACTCAGTGGTAACCATCGTTAGTACCTATTAAAATAGATGTTTTAAGAGGGTGGACTGCGTGTGAATAATCGTGAAATTTCGATTGTTAATTTCTTCATACCGTAATTTTTACTTACCGTAATACTTCAAAAAGTAATTTTATGCCAATATTCATATTGACTATCCGATAAGGAATATAAAATATCATTTCTTAATTTTATTTTGAATTTATGGCGGGAGAACATTTCACGATTTTTCACGCGTAGACCACCCTCTTAATGATCTGCAACTTACCTAAAATTGCATTTGCATAGCATGACTACAAAACTAGAATTTCGTCATCCGTCAGCCTTTTACAAAAAGCCCTTACATGAGGTCCGCGGATTCCAAACCACGTAAGTAACAAGCAATGAGTTCTGTTTTCATTCTTACCGGCTGCTCTAACGGTAAAGGAAAACATCGTGAGGAAACCTGCACACTGAGATAAATCTGAAAAGGAGAATGCAATAACAAAGCACTCCATTCCTCATTAAATCTGCCATTCATGAGAGATTCGTCCTGTGTTAATAACGTTCTTCTTCAATGAGAAATACGATTTAGAAGAATGTTGTATCTAAAAAAAGACCAAAGAATCAAAATTATTCCTATTTTGTGAAGGAACACCCCTGCAATCTGTCGCTTTAATTAAACCCACACCGTGTATGTACACTTAGTTGATTGAAATTTAATATGGTTAACGAAACGAGGCTAATTATAAATTGCGCAAAGATATACCTCTACATACATGTTATTGCAAATTCCTGCAAGCGGGCTTGTCTATAGCTGGTCTCAGAACGGGAAGCGGTATTGCTCTTGACAGCTACATGCTAATGGCACGTCATCTTGTCAATATTAAATTACTGTCACTTGCTTCTAAATAATCTGAAGCCACAGCGGTAAGGCGAGCTAAGAGACGTTATTAAGAACAAATAAAACAAAAGACTGGGAACATAACCGGGGCGGGGCACCTCTTTGTATTTGTATTTAATCAAATTTAAAAAAAAAACATGTTTAGCGGTGCTAGAGTTTACATAGAGGATACAACATACAACAGAGAGTGGGTGAATTATTTAAGGTGATCGACATTTCATAACGTGAGAATTAAATTAAAAGTTACCATCAAAGATTTTGTAAATCATGAGTAGAGGGCGCTAACTAATCCGAGTTCTGTGGTAACAAATCGACGCACCTGTTTTATTTTTTTATTTTTCCAAGTAACAAGGGAAAATCATATGGAAAATAATGGACTGAAAATGTAGAAAATGCGCTTACCTAAATATAATTAATAATCATTTGCTTGTTAACTAAATCACAGATACAATAGAAAATGAGCGTGGACGACCCCTGAAGTGGACTAAAAGTCGAACACAGAATGTTTTTCCAAAACTCAATCGAAAAAAGTCTGCCGCTGTCGCTATACTACAGTATAAAGATTAGATCGTAAAATTGTGATATTACCTATTACCACAATTTTACGAAGTCTTTATACTGTGCTATTTATTACCACAATTTTACAGGGACTCAACTTGCACTTAAAATGCAATCGCCTTCCAAGTAACGGTTATTTTTAACTTTACACACAGACTGACATGGGTAGCGTCCGTTATATTTTTATGTGTGAGGTCAAGTATTTGCAGTAACTTGTGACACATTTTACTTTCGCAATGGTAATGATTACCATGCCTTATTGAAACAGCTATATAATTTTATCTATATGACCCGAATAGGTAGATAAGATTATCCTAAAATACTGCTCAAACAAATCAAAACAGGATCGACATGGTGTAACAAAAACCTATAGAATCAAAAGAGGGGTGTTCAGTATTCATAATGAACAACTTTTACTCAGAAATCGTGAAGAAAATAAGCTGATGCATAAAAAAGCTTAATACGACACGACCGAAATGTTTGAAAAATAAATAAAAATGAAAAGTTTATTTAATTATACAGGACACACAAAAAAAGGACCCCCCGACTTACAATCTAGGTCGAAAACCTGTATCTTGGAAGTCGGGATTCCGTCGCACTTTCTGTGCAAGCAAATTACAAATTATATTTGTTTGAAATTAGATTAGCAGACTACGTTATACCTACCCACATATGCAGGTATATTATATACGCAATCAATAAAGTTCAATCAACTTTGCCTCATTTCAAAGTTTCGTACCGTTTGATATTATGGGCCAATATTTATTCAGGTGTGTGTTTCACAGCTATCATATTAGTTTAAAAGACAAATTCAACAAAGTTTAAATTGTGTAATCATAAATTAGAATTTGAGGTACTTATTATAGTTAAACTTTTGTAACATTTGGGGCCATACCAATACAAGTTCAAGACATATCAAGGAAAGCAAGGAAAGTACCAAGTACCTAATAGAACATCGTAAATATTATGTAATAAATGAACCATACGTATGTCACATTGTATAGTTTCGACTAGAAAATTTTTTTTACGTCTATGGTTTCAATAGTAGGTACACTAAGGCCTCGGACAGACGAGGCCGCGCCCGCGCCGCCTCGCTATACGCTAACATATAATTTGAGTCTTATGACTCATTATTAAACCTCAAATTACATTACTTGGCCCGAACCGCATACAAATCGCGTCCGCGCCGCCACCGCTCGCACCCGCGTTCTCTAGCTGAAGTGGACTTGGGGCGGGCGCAACCCGGGTGCAGGGCGGGCGTGACGCGGTCGAATAGCGGATGCCGAGTGATTACAGGTTTTTGACAGGTATTCTCACAACGTCGTTTTTTGACATATTATATTTGCAAGTCTGCACTACAGCTAACTTTTTACTTTCGAAGTTTCTCCAAAATAAGAATTAATGTCGAATATTGTAAGAATAGCCCTCGAGAGCTACTCTTCTAGCTCTTTCATCCAACATGACAGATTAATAGCTCTTAATCCTTATCACTGTCCACGATCTAAGTCACGTAAAATCGATTTGGTTACGTCGATGGACGGCGCATACTAGTAACATAATCGATTGTCTTGTAACGCGTGTCATTTTAATTAGCAGATCACGAGATATATAGTAATAAATAATGTAAGTACTTCAGTTTGATGTAGGTTGAGATAATAATGACATGCTTAGGGCAGCCAAGGGGCGTAGGAAACGTTTTTGTAAACAACCTTTTCAAATAGTTTTACTGTTGAGTAAACTTCCCAAGTCTATTCATTGCTTTGTAGATTTTACGAAAAAGAAACTGAATCCACGGAACTTTTAAATCCACAAAAAATAATATACTGCGTGCATATTTACATACCTATTTGACATACCTGTGTCCTAGTGACTATATAAGGTCCTTTTTTATTAGTAGCAAATATTTGGATACCACTTTACACGAAAAAATAACCATGTTACTTGAATGAAAATTTTCCACACTAAACAAAAATAAACCCCATTATTTTGCGCCTTAGTGGCATAAACTCATACATGTCGTTATGAATTAAACGAGTTTCATTCATACTTCTAATTTCAGTACAAGATAGATAGATAGAATCACTTTATTGTACACAAAATCAGGAAAAGTAAAAACAATAATAAAGTAAAAGTAATAGCAATAATTCATTCATTTGTAGAATTTTCAAATAAATAATGTTGTCGTTTTTCTCGTAGTAAACGTATTAAAGTAAATTTTTTTATGCTCTATAGTTATTGTTAGATTATAGATGAAATCTAAAAATATTTGCCGCTAATAAAATAGGACCTTATATAGAATAAAAATTGGGTGATAGCAAAAGGTACCAAATGACTTGAAATTTTTGGGATTAGGTGATCCATCATAAAACTGATAACCTTTAGGCCTTCCTGGCCATAACAGTGTAACGTATATGACTATCTATAACCTAAAAAAACCGCATCGAAATTAGTTTAGCCGTTTCGGAGCTAGATGGGAACAGACACATGCACACACAAATAAACATCATCTTAGGTCAAACGCAAATACGAGTACCTTCTTCGTTCCGTCGTGGGTAATGAATCGTAAGAGACGAGATACCTAAGTACCACGAAATTATATCTACCCACATATTATAATTCACTTATTTAGAACGATGATACTATATAGCATTACATAAAATTTAATAGATCTACTCATGCATGTAACTTGGATGGTCTTCAAAATGATTAATGACCCCCATTAGTAAAAAAATGTTTGTGCTTCACTTACTTTTATTTATATTTGTTTAAGTATATCTATTACTTATTCATAATAGCTATTACTACTTATAGATATCTTTACTTAGGTACTTAAAGCATATGGGAAAAATATAAAGCAAAGGGTGTTATCTATTTATCACGCATAATTAAATCAGACATACCTAAGTACAGAAAAACAACTAGGTAATCATTAATTAAAGTAACAACAAATAAAGCAATCATAATTAAGTTGTTGTTTTTAAATTGCTTAATTACTTAATTTATTTAGATAAATTGTGGGTCAATTTAGATTTCAATTTGAGTTAAAGTTAACTGGATCAAAGTTATATTTATATATGTTTTTGGGAGCAAATTACCTAGTGAATCCAAAGAAAATGAGGACGTTGTATGACACTAGACGATTCGGCCGACACGAACGTTTTTGCTTAGGTAAGAACACCTTTATCTGCGTTGAACCAAAAAGTGTTCCTATTACAACGTACAATCTATTACATTCAAACTTTTTCTCCATTATTCGCAATAATAAGTGTATCGCTTTTCTCTATCTGCAATTTACCTGTCAAGTGCGAGCCGTCCGTAAAAGTGGAACAATAACCATTTTCTAGTCCCACGCGGATCGGCACGCGACGACGAACGGCTTGCAAAAACTGCTCTGCTCTGCAGTGATCAGGCGCATCTTATCGTAATCGCATCAATTTATGAGTTCTATGGCTGTTATAGACGCCCATTCGCCAATAGGCTACTTGCCATCATAAACAATATATTATGAGAGTATGTAAATATGATAGTTCAATTAATGGGAAACATAAATATATTGATTTCCGATCATGAAATCACGATTTTAATTTAATAATTTAAGTTTAAAATTGTCCTTTTTAAAATTGTATATCATGTGACCTGAAACGCAGTGAAACGCTATCCGCCATGATGCTGTCAAGTGTGACGTCACTATCTTACTTGATAGTGACGTCACACTTGACAGCATCATGGCGGATAGCGTTTCACTGCGTTTCAGGTCACAACACAACGACTGTAGGGCGATCAGTTCTGTTTTGTTTGTTTATTTAATCGATAGTGACGTCTCAGCAAAACTATCAGGGCGACCAGCGTTTTCGCGGGAATTTTAAATGATTAAAATTTATATGCTGTTTAGCGACTTCATTTTGAGGAAATAAAAAACTAGTAAAGAATGGCTTTTATTTAAATATTTTAACATACTTTTAAAAAAGTGTCAAATACCCTATTGTATTGTTACGTAAACAATACTAAGGTATCTTTGATATTTATTATATCGGAGAGGTCGCTACACGTTCACATAAAAACAATATAAGTAATGGTAACTCTAACATTTCAGGAAGCTATTTGAAGTTACGCCAATTATATGGAAACAATAAAATTCCTCGAGTGTTCTTAGTTCAGTCATGAAATTACCTGAAAATTTATTGGCCAAGATAAAACTTTGAAACTTTTGTGGAAAAGTTTCTTATTGATTCTTATTGATCGAAAGATTACAGTAATTGATTGCTATTATAACTGAGGGAGCGGACGGACGGGCAGACGGAGCTGATGGAATGAATGATTTTAGATGAAATGACTTTTTAACCAAGAACTACTTTTTCAGTAGGTATGCAGCGTTCTTGTCAAAAGTTTCTATATTAATGCCGTAAAGGTATGTTAATGCGGGGATAAGTTATTGCATATTGTTATTTAATAACCTGCTTGCATATTGCGATTGGAATCAATCTAGCGTGAATATGAAACAATGATGTGTTTTGCGCTGCAGCTATGGCTTCGTGTGAATGCGTTTATTGGCGTCGATCTCAGATAATACCGGGTTATCTATGGCCCATCATTAAATGGGTACTTCATAATGACTTTAGACATATCATTAATCTTTGCATTATAATGATGTTTCTCCTCATTACCCATAATATGTTCAGTTATATTCTAGCTTTGTTAAACTGTGTATAGGTATTAGGAACTCGTACTCGTATAATGTTATACAGAGGCTTGAAAACAATAATCACAACGTTCAATAATCTTATCTTATGATTGGGGCCGGGAATAACCCAGCGGCACTTCGACCCTGGAGGATCTTTTGTGCCTACCCCATTTTACACACTTGTCATCTAAGTGTGCATGTTTTCCTTCACCGTTAGAGCAGTCGGTAAATGTACGTAAGTCTTCGAAAAATACGAAAAACTCATTGGTACATGGCACTGCACGGTTTCGAACCTGGAGCACCCGCATGGGAGTCCGGTGTCCTAGCCACTGTGCCACCGACACTCTTAACGTTCAATAAACTTCTGTTACTACTTAAATTACTACATTGGAGGCATAATTACCTATTTCAAACATAGTAACATAGACTTGATTATATCGGCCCACTACTAAATCAACATTTGATAGTTAATAGCTATTAAGTCTTCGTTAACAACGTTTGAATAACGACTCCACAGATAAAGAGAGTAAAACAATGCTTGGTGGCCGTTTGTATAATTGTTAATTTTATTAATGAGAAGTGGTTTTATAAATGGTGTATTGTTACCGGCCGGTTCAAAGGAGTCTGTGTGATGTAAGCCATTAGGTTTGGCTATTAATTATTTTAATCGTCGTTTACATGCTCTTGCGCAACCGCAAGGGGCTGGGCTTTCGCCGACAATGCTATAAAATAATGTAACTATTGTGTACCTGAGAATGAAGCTCTGTTGTCGGTCGTAATAAATAGTTTGCCAAACTTTCCTGCGATTAATTGTCGTGGGCAATCCATTGATTGTGCAACATCGGTAATAGCCCCGGCTTATCTTGTGTAGGTGGCGGGTTTATCGTTCTCCTTTACTCTTACTCCGGAAATGTAGCTAATCTACCTAGTTCTAATTGTATAGATAATTAATTTATTCGTTTAATATCGATCGTGATAGTAGAATTATATCAGACTTGTTGAAACTGGGCTTTGTTAATTAGGACCACCCCTATCCTTTGATTTATAATTATGGAATTGCATCGTTTTTCATAAGTAAGGGAGACGAACCAAATATTGGATAGGTGCGCAATACTGGATACCTCGTACTATACTCATACTATACTACACTTCGTCATCTAGATTTGAGACTGAAAACTAACAGGTTATTGCTAGTGTGCGCTTCTGTGTCAAAGACAGCGCTATGTATGCCGTTGGTAGTAAAAATTCAAAGAATTTTTTTGTGCTCTTGGATTTTTTGAGTTAGTAACTTCAAACCGCTGTAAAAATACTGTAAGTGATATTGTTTTATATTATAGTGTTACACATACATAGTGTAAAAGGAGTTTTTAATGTCTCTTATCGATAATTGAACGTGGTAAAGTTTTTATACGTAATATTTCGTAAAAGTGCCAAATGTCTCAATACTGGATAACTACTGATTCCCAATTTTGGATATCCAATATTAGGGTACAGCATTCACACTCGTTTAAAAATTTCGTATAGGTACATATCGTAACAATATTGATTTATGGCTAATATTGATGTTTTAAGCAATGGGACCCCGAGGCGACGTTGCAAAGAGCAGAGCATACAATGCAATAATTAGTAAAGAAATTGTTTACTTATTCTGAAGATAATTCAGGTGAAAGGTGGATGCTGGAGTAGATCCAGACACTATGAACTATGTCGAAGTTCCTTAGATGTTTCCCAATACTAAATATCCAATATTGAGACAAATGTCCCAAATACTGGACGTCTAGTATTAGGGTACATATTGAACATTGTCAATTTTTCAATAATTTCTTTAAAACAATATGAAATAGTAATTAAGGTGGTTTCTCATTTAATTTCATTTCCATGACAATGTTGATTAGTGAACCAAGATTGTGACGGTCTTAAATAAATAAGATGTGAAGAAATTCATATTTTCTTTTGAGTTTTCAAAAAGTATCCAGTTTTTGGTGCGCTTTCCTTAAGTACGGAAACTAATATTAAATCTCTCTGCTAAAATACCTACAATAGATGCCTCTATACACTCTGGTACACTGAAGTGCTGAATTAATTGCTTAAACTAAAATAATCTGGGTCGTTTTCTTTTCTTACAGAATAAAATATCCTAATAGTCATATACATACATACATAACTTCATGCTATATCCCTTGCGGGGTAGGCAGAAAGAACGGAGCGCCACGAATCTCTGTCTTGGAATGCCTCTCTTGCTTCCTCTACAGTCATTCGTCCTTACATTGGTATAAATACCTATAAGTTCCAACATAAAGGTAAAGACGAAAGCTGTGGCACGGGTTGTAAGAAGCATTCCTAGTATTCTGAAGTGAATTTTCCGGTTTTATGGAATAGTTCTGTACTTATATCTGTAAAATCGAAGTGTCTGCATGCACAATTATACCGCCCATTAATAAATTCTGTTGAAGAAAATATTTCTTACATCATTTCATGCGACCAGTGACCCGCACGACAGGTTTACCGGGTCAGGTATTATATTTGAACTTGACATCACCAAGCCAACACAACAGGTCGGTAAATGGATAAATGATGTCAGTGTTTACTAGCCATCATGATTTTTTTTCTTTTCTCCTTTTTGCCAGTCATGTACCTATATTGGCGATGACAGATTTATAAAATTAAAGTTTGAGCTAAAAAACGCTTAGAACAATTCAAATTATTATATGATATATTGTTATTACGAGTAAGTATGTGATATATTTAGACAATAAGAATAAGAAAGATGTTCAAAATTAAGAAATACTTGGAACTTTTTAACGGTACCTACTACTGGCTACTACCTATTCACCTTTCTATTCCAAGTGCCTGTCGATATTGCAAGAGCAAAAGCACTTTTCATCTCAATACCTAGGCTACCAGTATTATTGTAGGCGTTATCGTCGCAACGGTTTATGTCATATACCCACGATAAACTAGATGGAGGTGTACGTAACAATGCTTTGAATAAAGTAGGTAAGTTATTATTATTTCTAATTGAGATAACAAAGCGGCGTTTAAAAATTAACAACTCTTGAACTCCGTTCCGGTCACTTTACGAACTTAGTCATTTGACATGGTACATCTAATTTGTTAGTAAGAATTAAATATTATGAAACAAACATCAAAGTCTTTTGTGTTTCCGTGATACCGCCTGCAACCAATTTGATCAATTTAGTAGTCATCTGAGAAGATTTCCACGCCAAATGCCAACCAGGCAAGGCGTCCCGCCGTCGCCATAGCACGTCGCACAGTGTGGTATTTGGCCTCAAAACATGGCCATAAATCATTATTTTAAAAATTAGTTAACCATCCCATATTATTATTACTTAAAAAGTCAGGTAGATACTGCATATTAAACCGAAACGCGCAATGCGCTAGCTTATCACAGCACGCCACACGGTCAGTCGGAATTTACCGTTCGCCAGTGGTGGTCGTGTGATTTTTGATGCGTTCAGATTTTAGTGTTTTAAAATCTGTTGTAGTTTTGTCTACAAGTTACTTAGTGGTTGTTGTTGTGATGGATTCTTCTGAGGCAGGTATGTACTTTATATTCACTACATTTACCTGATGTATATCAAAACACTTTTGTATAATAAGATAGAAAACACGGGTGTATATTATTGTCTTAAAAATATTGAATTATAATATTTAGAAAGGATTTTGTTATATTTCTAAATATATCTAAGCGTCGAAATCTATTGTATAATAATCTGTAGTTAGTATACAAAATTATTGTTAAAATATTTGCCGCACGAAACCGCCCCTTTTTTTTTACGATTTTTTTTGTTGGTCCGAGAATTTGGGAAAAAAATTCAACTATTATTATTATTATTTTTTATTGTCAGGTTCTTCTGGATTAAGGTCTATAACCCGAAATGAGTTATATACCCTAATGCTACGCTCCAATGAGCTAACATTTGATCGAAAACTTAAATTTATGGAGCTGGAATTATTAAAAAAATATCCTGAAGATGATCCAAGGATATCTGAAGTAAAGAACAAACTATCAGTAATTAAAAACCAGTTTAAAAGAAAGTGGTTAGCTGCACATAAGATAAAGGCACGATTCGAAGAAAACAATACCGAATGGTTAAGGGACTCTATACTACTACCTGGTGCAGGTATGTAAATAAAACACAATAGATACAATACAATATTTACTACCTACAGGTTTTTTTTTTGTATTTCTTGCTTCGTATAGTTTTTATTGATAAAAATACATATTTTTATATATTGTTATTGTTCTAGTAGTCAGTACCGGTCGTCCTCAAAAGTCTTTCGTAGAATCAAGTGAAAGAAGTAAACGACGCAAAACTGAAGAACTTCGATCAAAAGACGTGGAAGTATTGACTTACGCTACTCAAATGAAATTACGGGAGTCAGGCAAAGTAGAAGCTTCCAATGTCGTAAAAGATCTTACTAAAAGTCCACGAAGAGCAAAAAAATATGTTAGAGCCATGAAAAAAAGTATTGAAGAAGAAGAGCAACCTCACCAACTATCACCTTTAGAAGCACTGTCTATGTACACAGAAGCAGGACTTACTAAAACTCAATATGAGAGAATACGAGAAACGAATAAAAGTTTTTTTCCGTGCTATTCCGTTCTTCAGAAGATGAAAAAAGAATGCTACCCGGAAATTCACACGATAACAGAGACATGTGCCGAAGTAAAAGTACAAAAGTTAATGGATCACACAGCAACACGCCTGATTCTACATCTTCGAGAAGTTGTTGAATCTTTGAATGATGACCAAAAACGATCTTTAATTCTAATAAGCAAATGGGGTTGTGACGGGTCACAGCAAATGCAATTTAAAATGAAGTTTGAAAATGAAGCCGATTCTGATGCCAATATTTTTCAAAGTTCTGTAGTTCCTCTGCAATTAGTTTATGGACACGAAAAGAAAATCCTCTGGCAAAACCCAACACCGTCATCACCTCGCTACTGTCGACCTATTAGAATTCGATTTATCAAGGAGACAAATGACGTGACAAACGAAGAAATAGCCTATATTAAATCACAAATCACAGCATTAACACCGACAGAAATTGAAGATATGTCAATAAAACATAAAATGTTATTTACTATGGTGGATGGAAAAATATGCAATGCTGCAACGTCTACCAAATCTACAATGAGGTGCTATATATGTGACGCTACATCATCGGAATTTAACGATTTATCAAAAAAGAGGGAGAGTAAAAAAGAAAATTTAAGTTTCGGACTTTCCTTACTTCATGCTCGCATACGATTTTTTGAGAGTATATTACATGTCGCATATAGACTACCTGTAAAAAAATGGAATGTCCGTCTTTCCGTCTCGGAAAAACAGACGGTAGAAAATAAAAAAAAAGAGTTGCAGAATAATTTCAAACAACACCTCGGGCTATTAATTGACATCCCCAAAGCAAATTTTGGAAATACCAATGACGGCAATACCAGCAGAAGATTTTTTGAGGAATTCGAAATATCGGCGGCAATAACTGGGGTTGATATAAAATTGATTTATCGGCTAAAAGTGATACTAGATGCCATGTGTTGCGGATTTAAAATAAATATAGAAGAATTTGAAAAATATTGCCAAGAAACGGCTGAATTGTATGTTTCACTATATAGTTTTTATCCCATGTCCCCAACACTACACAAAGTACTCCGTCATGGTGCAGAAGTTATAAAAGGAGCTATCCTGCCAATAGGCCAATTATCAGAAGAGGCCGCAGAAGCTCGCAATAAACACATAAGGTCATTTAGACTTAATTACACAAGAAAGTTTTCGCGAGTGGCCTGCAACACGGATGTTCTGAATAGGCTCCTTTTAACTTCTGACCCTTTACTAACAAGCATGAGAAGCAATATAATAAAAAAAAGAAAGCCCCTGTCCTCAGATGTATTAAAATTGTTAACAGAAAGTGACATCACAAATTTAAAAATTGATACAGATTAGTTTTGATATTTGATATTTCCAAAATCAGAAGTTCTAAGTCGGTAATAGTAACGAATATGGTAAATAAACGCTTAAATTATATAAATAAAACCTTGTTTTACTATTATTCCTCTACCAGTAACATAAAAACATCTCTCTTTAGCTGTTAGAGGTAAAAAATAGTTTTGGCCAGGTTTTGAGGCCAAATACCACACTGTGCGTCGCGTCAATACCATGTGTTTGTAAGGACTAGGGTTCGGTATCGCGCATGCGTGAATTTTTGAACCTACCAAACGCGCATGTGCGGCCCTCTATTGCCAGGCGATACTCGACTGAATTGCGACACACGTCTCCTCTTTACGCGACAGTGTCGCATAATTGATTGTCCATTCGATACTGACATTGAACGGGCAGTGCACGACGGTCGACCACTTGATTACGGCTCAGTTATTTGCGTGCGGCTACCGTGATAACGCGCTTTGATACAACTCCTCTTAAAAAACCTCGTACGCGATCAGCTGGACACGAGGACTATCGCAATGGCAACGGCCAGTGAGAGTGATGCGTCAGTGTTTGCGTTCTGCGTGATGTAAATTGTGACAGTGTAAGTGAAGATGGATGTGGCTAAGGATAAGTCTGGAGGTCTCAGTCTCAAGGAACTCGATGACGATGACTCGACGTCGCGGAGATCCATGTTAGATGGTGAGTTTCAGGTATTATTTAAAGGTGCTAACCAAAAACACTGGCATATAATTATTATGTTAAAAGTAGATGATAACACCTACTTTGTATAAACATAGACCTTGTAGTGCAAAGATCATGTCGAACATTATGACATGCGATTCGCAGGAAAGGAACGTTTATTGATTTTCTCAGATGGCATTAGAGCTGTGACGAGTTTCATTTCATCACGGTAATAAAGGATTGTTTTGCATTTTAGGACAAACGATAATAATAATTCGTAATATCTGTTTCGTCTTTACCATTGTTTCTTAGTCTTAACTTGTAATAAACTGAGGTAATAAAAAGAATAACACCTGTTTAAATAAATACAACCTAAGTTTTTCAATCAAAAATATTAACTTACTCGTAGGTACCCTACTTACTTATCTATTTCGATCCGTTTCTAAAGTAGTTTATTCTTACGTGCAAAACTGTGCAAATTCCATTATGTCTGTGACTAATTGAATGCTAAATTAACACTTTTAAAGATCAGGCAACCGCTTCCTAAATAACGACTCAATATCAGAATCAGTGAGTCATCGTCATTACGGAAAACAAACTTGAAAAGCCGGCTGTTTAAAAAGTAGAAGGACAGCTAGAATCCTGTTTTGGCAAGCGAATTTACCCACTGCGGACTGTGGGCCCTTCACGGTGAAACATCGCGTGCGTTCACCCCAGCTCCCCTTCAATCAGTTACTTTTATAGGGTTTTAAAATCGATACTTCCACATTAAAACTGTGTAAGTACTGAGTTAGGAATGTTAATCGAATCAACGTACAATGACTTGATTACAGTAGATAATACATAAAATAGACCTATATCGGTCGGATAAAATACGGAATAGGTATGCTTTCAGAATTACTGTTGAGACTTTTCTTAACATATTTCTCTGTGTGTGTGTGTGTGTGTGTGTTGTGTGTGTGTGTGTGTGTGTGTGTGTGTTATTATTGCTGTGTGTGAAATGAACGTAGTACTTACTTACTTATTTCTCCATATTTTATAAGTTAAGATTTTTCTTTTATTATTGATTCACATTGAATTTTCTACTTGAAAAAGGTATTTTGTTGGTTCAAAGTGGTCGGTGTACTCAAAACGAAATCGAAAAATCTATTTTTCAATTGGAAAGTATTTTTTTGTAATAGTTGTTTTATAAGATTTCTTTCTTAGTATTCTTTCTTTCTAGTTTCTTATCTATAAATACTACGAAGAATTATTATCTCCAATAGATGCTTGCTTCGTTGCCTTCTGCCTTATAATTCTCCCTACAATTTTCACTTTTTTTTATTAGATGCAAAGCGCAGCGGATATATAGGTACCTATATGCAAGAAATCGTTTTCAGTAACACGATATATGGAATTTCATTTGTCGCCACTTCGCTCACACTTTCACACCTCGGTTAATGAGTAAATTACGCGACTTCGCAACACACGGAATCGACTACCATTGCGTACATTTAGTGGACACGACATCAAATTGCCTTTGCAAGAAATTCTTGCTTTCTGCTGACTTTTGACCTCCCATCGGTAATGGGCATGTGTTTACTGGTTAGTTATTTCAGGTGTCAGAAGTCGCAGTAGGACCAAGACTCGGGCCAAAGGGTTAGGTTTTGCTCAGCAGTAGGTTATTATTATTATTACCTGAAATTCTGCGAACTTAGCTTCGGACTACAAGAGTCCGGTTCCAGCCAATAACACGCACCCTGCCCTCTTCTACTTGAAATCAGCACTTCGTGATTGGATACAGCCAATCGAACCGGGGCTGGAACCGGACTCGTGGAGTCCTAAGACTGTCTTCGGCAACAGCCGTCTCCATATGAATCAAATAAATGCAGTCAGAAATTAAGTCTAAACTTCCAAAATGGCCCTTTACTCTATTTCGTTTATGTTTTAACCCCCGATCCATCGACGAAGACGTGTTATAGGTTTGACGCGTATCATAATCACTGATGATCCAATTTGGACGCGGATTATTTTTAACGAGAATGTTCTTAGCCATGTCGGATTTAAATTGGATCAGGGGTTTCCAAGATCCTGTAGTACGTATACCTAGGTATCTTTGATGTCAGGTGGTGTCTCTGGAATGGTAACAATTAGATGGTTCAGGTTTGAACTCGAATGTTTAGGACCAGGTACTCTTTCCACATCTGATTCCACAATGATTAGGAAAAAGTAAGGGGATCTTAATATTAGTACCTACATCGAAAGTTTCTTAAATTTTTAATTTAGATTGTAGGTTAAAAGTCGACGCTTTTGTTCATCCGCGATAAATATAGATGCTTTTAATTAATTTCAAACGCCTAATCACTTTTCAAAATTCAAGACATCTAATACCTACATTGGCTACCTCTATACCTATAAAGTGACTGTCGTCACAGTCGCAGGAGTCGCATTACAAACCCGGTTTATGTTGCCATTACTACATCGATGCCTCGATTGTTCACTTTAGTTTAATAAACCTCAAGTTACTTACCTATACGCAAACCCGTACGTAACGCATGACAATACCATATTAGGTAAATACATTGATACGGTGATACGCTTTTTGTTATAGGTGTTTCAAATTCCAACTTACAATCATAAATTCATATCATAACCCATACTCGTACCATAATACTTATCAAAGTATAACATGCCTACATACATAAACTCTCATGTCCATAATCCGCGGGGGGTATACACGCAGAGGAACCACCTTCAATCAAAGGTAGGTAGTTCCCACTTTTCGCCGTAAGATTAGGTGGACAAACGTGAAAGGTGGCGAGTCTACCACCGTCGACTAGATGTAAAATAGAACCCACTAAGATCCCTAGTCGCCTCCTCGTATGACTGCCACGGGAAGAGTTGGGGTGGTGCCGACCACACAGCATAATCAAAAAAGTAAAATAATGAATGTTGGTACTTCTAATGGTGGCAGGTTACGGAAATGAAAAACATAGACTTATTTAAATCTTTGAATGACCTTTCATATGCAAAAATGGAGACAAGTCAACTACGTAATTTACGTGATGTGCCACAGCAGGAAGTGATTACGGAAACAGAATAATACAAGATAAGAAGAATAAATGTGAGAGAAGAAAAAAAGAAACAGGTGAGACAACTATCAACTCTTCTTAGGCAGATTGGCAGGTGGCTTCCGAAGGCAGGTGTAGTAGATACAAACAACGTGAAGCAATTGGATTTGTATTTAATGTAACCAGTACAAATTAAAAAAAGCCAATAACGTGTCAGGCATGCACATGATAGGGTTCCGTACTGCCGCCCTAAGCTAGTAGGCGACATTTTATCATTTTGCCGAAATATGCCATCATGACCTACGGAAAATTAATAAAGGACGTGTAATCAATATTTTCCCATCCATTTTAATCTTAAAGGAAGGAGGTATGTTTATAATAATAAGTACAGTGGACCACAGGTCAACCTTCCCAAAACGTCAAAATCTGAGTATCTGAAATGTATCATATGGCGCAGGCATAAGGTTGAGATTTATTCGAAGGTTTTTGACTGATGGTATACTATAGCTTGTCGACTGTACTAGACTAAAATAACGAATTTACGAAAGTACGTTTCGTTTCGTAGGAGCTGCTTTACTACCAGTATTACTATCCCGCATGCGATTCAATATAAAAAAACTAAAATTAGAATAAATAACATGGGAAAGTCCTTGAAACAGCCTCTCTATATTTCCAGTGGAAGGTTTATAGGCAATTCTCAATAATTGCATGCCCTAATGACGATATTTATATCACTTATTATACAGATAAAGTAGTTGCAGCGTTCTTGAGGGTTAATTATAGATGTAATGAAGATGCGGGCCTTGCTAGTTGCTTCTCGCGTGTGAAATACACCGAGATGGACCGAATGTGCCCTTGAACCTACGTTCAGGTTGAAAACATCGAAAACCTGTTGTGTTTCCTTCAATATATTATAAGAGGTTATTCGTTATGTTGTCATAGGAGACAGAATTAATTAGTCTTGCCCAAATACCTACTACCTTGTCCATCGTATGACCTTTAGATCAATATTGAATTAGCATCTAATTTGTTGAATGGTTGACATTAGAAATCTAAGAGTACCTACTCTTAGATTTCTAATGTCAACCAGTAAAGTAATATATAACAAAATTTCACAAATCAACGACATTCAATTAAAAGACTCGATATTCAATAAAAGATTAAAGTTATATCTTCTTAACAAATGTTTATATTCACTGCAGGAGTTTTTTGATGATAAAACCAATACTTAACTATAAAATCAATTATGTATAACTTATAATGACATTTAATTTAATTTATGCCGCTAGCATTTATTACTATTATAATTTATTATAATCTCTTATTTTATATTGCGGTGCCCTACTCAGGGTTTCATGTATGATCACATAATATATACTTTTTAAGACCAATTCTAACACATGAAAAGCAATAAATGGTATGAGTATGAGTATGAGAAAAGATTTTACTCAAAGTTATAAGTAATCCAACTTCATCAAGTAGAGGTCTAGTGCGATACAAAAACTACCAAGTAGAATAAAATTGAAACGTCGAAGGGAACCTCCGCGATAATTATAAAGTGATTACGAACCTAAAATATAATAATAAACTGTACTGTATAACGTGCTCCACAGTCCCGTGGCTCCAGAGTACCTGAAGGAAAGGTTTAGCGTGCGCGCTTCCGTCAGTGGTCGGCACCCTCGGCCGAGCACACGACTAATGCTGCAATATCCATCACACTCCACCGAATTCTATAGTCTCTCTTTCACAGTCCAAGCAGTTAGGCTGTGGAACTCCCTCCCGTCGTCTATCAGGCAGGCCAAATCACTGCCAATATTTAAAAATCTCCTTCGTCAACATTACGACTTGCAGTATGGATAATTGTTCTAATGCAGTTCCATTTTAGCATATGATGTGTGTTATTTATTTATTTATTATATTTTTGATTATATATTAAGTATTATATTTCTGTATATATTGTAGTATTTATGTAATATTATTACTACTGCTTGGCAGCTTGCAAAGGTTTGCATATATTTTTTTAAATTATTTTTGTTATTTATTTATTTGAGGGTAGTATCTATTTCATACGCCTTTTCCACCCGTATATTATATATTTTATTATTTTTCCATCACTTGAAGGTTGCCTGGAAGATATCGCTTAAAGCGATACCTCTCTTTATGTTGTATGTTTTGTTTATGTCCTGGGTGTGCAATAAAGTATATTTGTATTGTATAAAATTAACCTACCAAAACTACCAAACCAGGTAATATACGAGTAAAAATAACCTACCGAAATAACCATAAAACTTTTTTTAAATTAAAATCTGCAAAGATATTTATTACGATAAAAACTACAAAGGTCGCATTTAAATGTTTTATCGCTACGTTGCAACATAGGTAGGTAAGTAGCTATCTACTATCATTAGGCTTAATAAATAATAATAACAGGATATAATATAGCATAGATATAGTAAGAGCAAATAAGTACTTACCTACTACAAAAAGAAATAGGGACTTATCTAATAGGTCCCTATTTCTTTTTCTTGAAACCACGGATAAAAGCATTGGAAAATATGTGCCTTAATTGCTTTAAAGCTAATTTCTCAAACATCTATGACTCAAACATCCTTTATAGATCACTTAAAATGCTTCTGGCTTCATAAACGATGAAATTAAACGACACACGCTATGTGCCCTATTTACAGCTACTATTGCATGACGTAGAATGTGAATTAAGCTCTCCAAGGGGCACTTTGTCATAAAACCAACGAATATCATTAAATTAAATAGCAATTTTAATCGTAAGAATGCAAGCATTGTATACTTACGAGCTTTGGAATTCGGTATTTAAACCTCTCTATAATATATAGTGCTTGTGCATGTGAAGTAAGTAGGTAGGTACCTATAAAATAATAATAGTTCATCGTGGAAGTTTAAATTACGGAATATGGAGCGTCACGTCATGGCAAGAACACTCCAGATGGCTCAAACAAACAATAAACAAGTCCAGAATATAGGTGTTCGTAGTAAGATTGTTTCAGCATGGTTTTAGTTTATTTGGAAGTTTCTCACGAGTTACGCTTTCCAGCGATTTAACTTCGAACTCCCAATTGCGCAACGGTTGTTAGAATCCGAAAAATGCAGTACGGAGATTAAGTTAGAACAAAAAGGTTTTCGCAAATAGCAGTGTTGCCAGCATCTGTCCAGATTTTGGACGTCATCCAGATTACAGATTTCTCTCTTCTCCAAATATTTTGGATTTGGATGAGAAAAGTATGAAATGGTGTTTTTTTTTACTTAGTTTCGTGAATACTAACACTGTGATATGAGAGCAATGATGATGATGATGATGCAGATATTTTGGCATCAATATTTCAATGAGGACAGTACTATCGATGGAATAGTTTACGAAATAAACGTTTTGGGGTTACAGATTTGGCTTAAATTATGCAGATTAATTGATTATAATAATCTAAAAAAACAAATTTCTGATTCTGGTTGGTGGCAACACTGGCAAAGAGTTTGCACAGACAAGACCATAGAATAGTCTACTTTCTAAAACAAATTGATTCGACTTTCAACAAATTGCGCTGTACCGGGTTCTGTGCGCGTGCGCAACGAAACACGATGCGCTGACATTTGCCGCCGCAACAATGACGCTCTTCCTGCTACTAGCTTAGCTACAGATCAGGCAGACAGCATCTAGATCTAAAACGATTGGTCTACGATAGACAGCGTTACGAATTATGGGTTGTAATAGTTGTAAATTATGTAAGTAGGTATGATAATATACCTACTCGTAATCAAATCATGAGATATGACATATGAGCCTTCTTCACTTTCGCTTTTTGACTCCGTCTTAAAACCAGAAGCTATGTAGTTTAAATGTCGATGTAATAATTTATCGTGCATAATGCAAAGTAAGTAAAACTTTGTACTTCCTAGTAGAAAGAAGAGAATCTTTTTGCAAAAAAATTTCTTGCTCTTTGTGCGTAAGAAACTTATTATTATATCATACATTGTTCTTAGTGACAAAAGAAAACTATGAAGGAGAAGAGTAGTGTGGAATTTCATAATAGTTGGTACGCCTAGGCTAGTATTGTGCAAAATATTTTGAAACCACCGAACGATATTGGTAACGAACAGGAAGGCGATTCTCGCAGGTGGAATGTCGAATTCGACATTAGTCCTATCTCATTTGCTCACATTACATGTGTGACAAGACGTTCGTAGCGCTCGACTTTTCTATGTCGAACTGTGCGATAATTAGCTTCCAGTAAGTGTAACAATTGTTGTAAACTGATGATTGACCTGATGCAGGGGCTGCTATCTACCAGACCCATGATATTTCGCCAAATGTGGTATTATGAAAAAAAAAAAACTCAGATGTGTTGTAGTTTCGTTAAATAGTGGCACTCGGAATCTAAAGTTGACGACTTACATAACAAATACGAGTAAGGTACGCTTATAAGATAGCGTAGCATAATAGTTGCAAGCATGGTCCGAAAGTGATCGTGTATGTTAAGCAGCGTAGGGCAAGGTCAGAACCAGGATGGGTGGACCGTAGCTAGTGCTGTATAGTACATTTTCATCTTAACCCCTCCGTGGCTCGGCTGTCGGTCCCGTACGTCAGATCAGAGGCCTACAGGCGGCCTGAACAAATCTGCCAATGGATTGGCCACTAACCACACGACAAGAAGAAGAAGAAGAAAAAGAGAAGAATAACATAATGTAGAGTTGTAAAAATAAAAATAAATAAAAGAGACAGTTTACCTTACGAGGTTAATGGCAAATTCTATGTTCCATAGAACGCTAACTAAACATAGAATTTGCTAGGTATAAGTACTTAGACCGTAGGTACTTACTTGATGGAGCGTTGGACCTTTTATACAAAGGCTCGTGCCCCCCCCCCCCCCCCCCCCCCCCCTAAAGGTAAGTTATATATGAATAAATATTTTCTCCAAAAAACGCGATGTCACGATCACAGATATTGAACCTTCTCGTACGTGTAAGATCTCATAATGCACACGATAATTGCCATATGAACTCTGTTATGATGCGCAATGCGCATGTCTGACTGACGTGACTAGCCAATGATATGTGATCTGATCACTAATAAGACTAACTATTCCTGAAAGAGTAATCTAGCTCTATCGCGACTTATCATTGGGTCTTGGGTCTAACTCGAAATTTGGGTAAACTCGACTATTAAAGTATCGAACTTTTTAGCACTTCGGAAAATGCCTACAGACCTCGCAAAGTGCACCATTACGTTATGTAACTTACAATGAAATTGTAATTCAGTAAAATGTAGGTAGGTTCTTAGAAGATCTAATATGTAAATAAGTAGGTAAAAAAATTTCAATAAATCTAGTCCTAGTACCTACTGATCCGTTTTAGATTTGTTAGTTGCCTAATAATTTGTTGATACATTTATGATTACTTAATCAACTGATTAGCCGATTTTCTGTTTGTTATTGCTGTTAATAGTTATCACTTTTAAGTCAGGATAATCGCTTGCGCAATTTAGAAGCAAATGATTGATTTTTGTTGTCACTTCGGTGCGCTTGCGCTCGAATTCGAATAATCGAACTATTAGCGCCTAGTGAATTTCAAAATTTTTAATTTGTTGTGTTCTGTTGCAAAAAGGACATACCTACCTACCTACAGTAAATATTATTTTAAATGTTTTTGAAGGTGGTAATTATGACTCTGTGGGGTTCGTTCCCAGTAGTACCACAGAACTGTACCATGTGGAATTAGTAGGACTTTGTCTCACTAGTACCATAATATTGAGCGTCAGAGAATCATGGAACTACTGGGACTAATTAATTCCCAATAGTACCATACAACTATACCATGTGGAACTAGTGGGACATTTTTGTCTCACTATAGTACAATAATGATGCGCGTTGAACTACTGGGTCAAATTAATTCCCACTAGTTCCACATGGTAGGTACAGTTCTGTGGTACTACTGGGAACGAACCACTCTGTGCAGAGTCAGCCTGGGGTACCACCCTAACTATTTCTGCTGCAAAGCAGCAATTCAAAGCAGCAATGCTTGTTGCTAAATTCTAAAGGTCAACAGCGCGTCGAAAACCCTCTAATAACTTCATAATGAGGCGAGATATGCTATGGGCGACTGTGACTACTATAATACCAACCAGAAGATGACCTGTTTGCTCGTATGATCTCTTGATACAATAAAAAAATTACGGGGAGGGATGGTAACCCAAAAATACAACAAAACATTTTCAATCATGGTTGCAGACGTCTACAAAACAAATCTTAAGGAACTAGTCTAAGTTCCTAATCGGCTGTAGTAGAGGCCAGTCTGCGGTCGTTTCATATAAAACAGAGCCCTGACATCCTTTTTCATTCGTTAAAGTAAGTAAGTAAGCGGCACATTACTCAACATTGATACGTATTATTTAATTGAAGCTCCAATAACATTTATGTAACAAAGAACTCTATCCATTCTGTCATATGGATGACAAGCCTCTGGTGGTCTCGGTCGGATGGTTGCATTGGTAACAGACGCGGTAGACCAGCCGATATACCTAAACACACCTGCTGCATCATTATTTCCTCGACACTAGTTATTATCATACCCGTTTCACACGCGATAATTTATGTCATCTAAGTCGATTAGAAAAGAATCGATATGCACGGAATGACATAAGTCAATCGTTTTTATACAAAGTCGGTACAATGAAGTGTATTACTAAATACATAAACTAAAATGTTACGAATACCAAATTTAGGAGGATGGATAAACATGATTGATTGCTATGGCCTCTACATATGTACCTAAAGCGTGAGAAAGCACAGCGGATGTACAAGACCGGGCGCTTTCTTTGCAAACTTTAATCCAGCCACGCGCACATTACCATACCAAACGGCTGATTGATTGCCCGTGGCACATCGCCGGAGCAAGCACTTTCTCCGCAGATATTTTGTTTAATTATGTGTTGCATCTTACGATAACATTAGTTAATTTCCTACGCTATCAGCGAGCAATCGAAAGAAATGAGATTGGGGCAGACAGGCGACGGCGTTCGTAATTGCCGTGCGGTTTCGGCTTTGTCGGTCTGCGGGCCGGCTCAGTCCGTTCCGTGCCGCCACAGCGGGCACGTCGCTCAACGATTGCATTATTTTACCAAACAGAAGTATGAGTGCAAACACTAGTTAAAACGGCGTCGACGTCGTCAGTGACCTTTGCATGCTGTCGCGTGTGACTGGTGGAAGATGAGCGACGAGTCGGAGCAGTGCGACTCGATCAACTCGTGGGAGTTGAACGGACTGAATTCTCTGGACCTGTGGGACTATACCGTCGAGCTGGAGTGCCTGCAAGGAACCGAAGGTTAGCATTCCACCTTACGCAAGGCTGTGTGGGAGGCGCGGTCGTAGACGTTGCGCTCACGAACCGATTCGCATTGCACACAGTAAAGTTAAATAAAATTTAACCATGGAATTGTTTGTGTTACGGTGGCGTTTTTTGCTGCAGCTCCGCTTTTTGTGAGATTTTTCTTGATTTATGGTGTTCTCCACTGTGTTATTGAAACTTTTTTACATCTATACCTACTTATAGAGCTATAAAAAAGTGGAAAAGTACGTCGCTGGGGATGAAAGTCCTCGCACGAGATAAGCAGTTGCACCGTTTATCGCTAGTATTACCTACTCACTGATATGTAGCTAATTAAGACTGTGTAGGTAGGTACCTAACACCTAATCGTTCGTAATACCTATTTACAGTTTTTGTGTTTGAATTGTTAATCTTTACCATTGTCTGGTAATCCACCTCTCTCTGCATATTATTGGGTAATGGGTACCTACTACTGCGGCACAGTCCATCGGTCGCTTACATTTTTTCTTCAGTTCATGATTTAGCTGTCATTTGCAATAAAAAGTGCTGTCCACGACATGTGTGTTAGACGGAGGATTTTAAATTGCTCAAAATGTTTTATTGATAAGTATTTTTCTTTACCTTTTTTTTGTATTGATGCCTTGATACGTAAATATTATACAAAGCAGATACGGACGTGCACATACGTCGCCTACACCCACTCGTTCTTTTAAGTTTCTTGACTAAAATTTAAGTAAATTAATTTGATCGTTTTTAAAAGTCTGCTCTAATAAATAAGTTTTAACAGGTCGCTACAATAACAGAAGTCGTCATGGGAACAAAATACCGTTGTTATCAAACAAAAGTTTCCAAGGCAATAACAAATAACAATGATGAACATTAGTAATGGTTAACGCTTCGTCGAGTAGCCGTAATGTTTGGGTTTATCTAAATTAGTGATTATGTATACATATATAATTGTTAAACACTCTTATTTTGAAAATAAAAAAGATAATTTAAAGACATAAAATTAGTTAAGTAGGTACCTACCTATACCTAATTAGCAAATCTTTTCCACAGACGTCAATAAAATTCAATGAAAACAATGGATTTTCATTAGGTACAGTAAGTAAATAATATGGGGATATATAGGTATCTAGGTATATGCTTAATAATGAGTAGGTATTAAATATAGATATATACGGCGGGGACGTGGGGCTCCGAAGCTAGGGATTTCATCCGCGAATTGGGGAGACGACTGAGGGAGAAGGGGTGCGACCCCCGGTCCGGACACTTCCTCGCCCAACACATCTCCATCGCAATCCAGCGGGGCAATGCGGCAAGTATTATGGGGACTTTTGGGAGGGACACGGTGAGAGGGGGCTTGTTTGACTGAACTGTCGATTAGATGGTTATACTTGTTTATTGACTATTTAAAATAATATATAATAAATATAGATAGGTATTAAGTTGTAATAGTGGTCATTTTGTGGACTGCTTAATTTATATACGTAGGTTAGTACGTATATATAAGTATAATTTTGTTTTGTTATATAAACAAATAAATGTAAAGTATGTACCCGATCTAGCCAGTTAATATTTCAATACAATTACAAACAATAAGTACGTACTTAACAATCAATTAATTACTATTTATAAACCTTTTTTTTACTTGCTCTTTAACAGCTGAAGAAAGTTATACTTAAGTATGTGTTACGAACGAATCAGGAAAATAGTATAAAACAACAGTTAAGTATACTTACTTATTTATATTTTATGGAAGTTATTCACACCGGTTACACGTAACGTAAGTACTTGGAGCGCCGGTGGCACAGTGTCTAGGACACCTGACTCCCCTGCGGGAGGTCCGGGTTCGAAACCGTGCAGTATCATGTACCAATGAGTTTTTCGTATTTTTTCGAAGACTTACGTACATTTACCGACTGCTCTAACGGTGTCTGCACACTGAGATGACCACTGTGGTAAAATGGGGTAGGCACAAAAGATCCTCAAGGGTCGAAGTGCCGCTGGGATTATTCCCGGCCCCCTATCATAAGGTAAGAACGTAAATACTTACTTAACTAATTAAAAAGAAATCATTCCTACAAGTTGACCACAGACACCAGAGTACCTATCAGTAGCAACGTTCAAAGATGGTACAAGAGCAACATATGAAGAACTCTGACATACTTTAATTGGTCACGGCCCGGGTCATCCATTGTACGCATGACTCAGCTAATGCACTGACCACTTGACTTTGACTTAACTAACTTAACTTCGGTCAAACATACTTACCTATTATGGGCTTACAGAACAATAGTTTGGTCGAGACATTTTGCTGCTCTCTTTAGGTACCTACGGTACTTTTGAATAGAACTTTCAGTCATCGGTTTTAATTAACTATCGGCCTATCGGTGAGAGAGTTGACGGACACTCTGCTGTGTTGTATAAAACTGATTTCATTTTTTTTTCAACTTATGGCCGATGGCCAACCAATAAGGATTCAATTAGAATTCTTTAAAATGCATTCTCTCCGTACCCGCAGAATATTTCATGATTTGATGTTCTTGCACAAGGTACTCAATGGTTCGGTTAACTGTAGTGACATGCTTGAACACATAAGTTTGTGTGTTCCATATAGAATACCTCGATACCTATGACCAAGATATTCCATTCTTCAGGGTGTCGTACCAATATAGGTAGTAATGCACCAACCACTAGAATGTGTAATGAGTTTACTTTAATTAATATCCAAGTAAAAGATAATGATTTTGACATATTCCATGACTCATTCCATCAATTTAGAAGTAAAATGCTGAAATCTGTAAATCCCTAAGTTTCTGCAATATTTTTTTCTCTATAAATAAGTATTTCTTTAAATATGTAAGTATTCTCATTCGTATAGAATTTTTTTTTTATTTATTATTCATTCAAAATGTTTGAATCCATATTAATATTGAAATTATGACATAGAAGCTTTGTTTGTGGAATTGCTGGTATTAAAGCCTATATTTTTATGTGAGTGCTGTGCACGTCTGTAGTTGGATTATATATTAGAACATTACCATATAAATAAGCTCGAATAATCCTAAATAATAAGTTGATGTGCCGAATAAATATAATAAAATAATTTTGTATGCACATTCACCAGTGTCCATTGATTCATTTTAAAACAATCATCATCATGATCTAGACCATGCTGAAATAATAAATTGAAACAATAGGTGTTGCCTATATCCATATCAAACAATGATCGACGACTTTGTTTGCCTCTACGAAGTGGAAATAACAAAAAAAACTCAATGTCAATTGGGTTTTGGCCCAAGATTTCTATTACCTAAAGTAGGAAAGGCTACCTATGGTTGTGGGTGACCTATGTCAGAATTCTTAAGGAAATTTTAGAAGTTGTATACTGAGTAGTTAGAATGAATAGAAAGTATTTATTTATGATATGATGGTAGGTACTGTCTAAAACGCAAAATGACAATGTTATAAACTGACTAATAAATAATCTATGTACCAGTACACAATTAACCTAATACAATGTGTAACCAAAATATAAGTGACTGTATATCGACGACTGTGGGGGAAAGGAGTGTAAAATCGAGATGCTACCAAAAAGAACAATCAAAATCACTGATATAGCATGCCGATAAACTGTCAAAATTAATAAATCGTCTTACCTCTAGGTAATGGTTTTTCGCCCGAAACTTTCGATATTACGATACAGATAATGTAGGCACGTAAAACATATTATTATAAGTAATTAAAATTCGTCACAAGTATAGAGGAGCTGAGTTTGTGGTCATGTTCTTTTCTGCAAGTGCAAATCATTGGATCAGCCGCGGTGATCTGAATATCACTAAGCGAGAAAGTATCAACCTCTTTCGAGCTGTAATGATAAGTGCGCGATAGAAATCTGAAGCGATCGATAATGCTCCCATTGCTTAGTTCATTATTTGATGTAAGTAGATTCGCTTATCAAATTGCTCTCTTTCTTAGCAAAAGGAATAAGAAATTCTAACTATTTCTTTAATTAGACAAATAGGTTTACCAAGTTATAGTTGCTTTACCTTACATAAAGGATTATGAAGATGTTTGATTTAAATCTTTACTTACGTGTTTGTCGGCGCATAACTTACTTCTTTAGCTGCTTTTTGTTGAAGATCGTTACAAACATGTATATTATTGCAAGGAGTTTATTTTTACAACACGGATATAAATTTTGCTAAATCATATCGACATCGAATCATATAACTGCATATAGGAATAGATAGGAACAATAACAACAAAATAGCGTTTCACGCCCGCAAATGTGCAATAGTTCACCAATATATTTGATTTAATAGGTTTTCCTATACCACTGAAAACCTATAGGTCTTCTGTTCCTATGTTCACAATTTCTTTCATGAATTTTTCGCTCAGAGTAACCACTGAATGACAAATTGCCGGTGATTACCTATCTATTTACCTCGCACGTGTTCAGGTATTACGGCGCTGAGCGAGACACTAAAGAATTCAACGCAATTTGGTTTTCAGAGCGAAAATATTACAATATTACTAATAATACCAGTTTTATAGTGCTTATCTTTTACGATCAAAGCATTTTTTATTACCAATCTCATAAATACGATACAATCGCAGATTTCTTTTAAACAATAGACGCGTAACCGGCTTATGCATTTCCTTGATGCAAATACAAAGAAAACCTGAATTTCTCGGGCTTGCCTTGCGCTTCTATTTTATTGTTAGGTAAATAGGTACCTACAACAGCTGTATAAATCATAATTTCGCTTTAATATCTCTACCAACTTTCATCTACCAAGTGCCAACATTGACCTCAATTTTGCACCAAATTTAAACATTATCGTTTTGTTCTGCGTTCGGCAAGGTTAATGTACAATAGTGATCAGATCACCTTTCACGGATATATAAAAACGAACGTTTTGCTAGGTTATTTATGTTCCCAGTTGTATTTGATCGAAGTTATATTCCAATAATAAGCCAGCAATGTGTCGCGAAGGATTTGAACTGTCGAAATGCCGGCTAGTGAGCACGTGGTGTAACAACTGAGTGCACTCGTAAGACTTAAAATGCAAGTGTGATTGCGCCAGCAGGTGGTCAATTATACGGGGTTCCTCTACAGTTGCCACTGTCGCAACCAACCAGGCCCCTTTTCAAATAACTTGCTATCACTGGCTCTTCATTTTTGGTCATACCAACGAGGTCTTACGAAAGCGTCTGTAGTTTCTAAACTTCAACAGTCCAACAATAAGCCCCTCGTTCTGACAGGTTTATACTTTCACATAATTTGGTGATTGTACGAGAATTAAGTTCTTTTTTGTTTGTTTCAGATTTGCAGCTAGCAGCGGAACTCGGGAAGACCCTATTGGAAAGGAACAAGGAACTCGAAACTGCCCTTCGCCAGCACCAGAATGTCATCGAGGATCAAACACAGGAAATCGAAGTAAGCATTCTTTTTTCATAAGGTAAAACCATGAATTTAAAAGAGGAACCCACACAACGAAAAATAGTACCACCTAGCACAACCACCGATATATAACCGTCGTGAAAAACATACAGTTTCAAACCTATTTATAGATAGGTACACTACGTAAGGCTTCTTTATATACACTAGGAAGAACACGTCAAATAAATACGCAGTAACGGGATGAAACGACTTTGAACTACAATGTATGCTAGAAGAAATGAACTCTTTACCTATAAGACTAACCCTATTGTCTCAGCTACTTTTCTAATTTTCTATCCGCTACAGCATTTCCGCACAAATGTGATAGTAACGATGCATCCAACTGTTCCAGTACCTAACAAAACAAACCGTCGCACTGCGCGAGGTCAACGACTCAAGACTGAGAATCTACGAGCAACTCGAGGTCAGCATCCAGGACTTGGAACGCGCCAACCACAGACTAGCTGTCGACCATTCCGCAGAAAAGAAACACATTAAGACGTGAGTATATTGCGTGAACACTCTGAATGACTACCTACTTAGTTCAGATCTTGATGTCATTATGCTAGTCACACATTTGCGTAGGTAGGTACAAGTTTCCCAATGATTGTTTAGACTTCTGGTATAATTTATGTAGTCGGCGTTTCTACGTTTCTTATGGATTGTCGACATTATCACTGTGTTCAAAGATGGTAGGTAATTTCCGCTCCAACTGTAAGTAGGTACCTACACATAATTCACATCACACACATCAGCAGCCTACTCTATAGTCCACTGCTGGACATAGGCCTCTCCCAGGGCGCGCCATTGAGCCAGCCACCTTGCGCAGATCGTCGCTCCATCTAGCAGGGGGGCGTCCCACACTACGTTTTCCCAAACGCGGTCTCCACTCCAGAACTCACTGAACACACATAATTCGCTGTTCTTTTATTGTACAGAATTATTACCATCAGTCTCTCACCATCGCTCTTCTCTATTTCAGGTTATGCGCCAACATCGAAACATTGGAAGCAAAATGCGAGGAATTACAAAAGACTGTCGACGACCTAAACGCCCAGTTAGAGTTCGCCAGGCGACGGGCGGCACGGAAACCTGAAAACAACGAGAAACCCAAAGAAAAGGAACTAAAACCCGTGGAACCAGCCTCACCCAACTCTAAGAGACCTGAAGTTAGTAGCACGCCGTTGAAGGCGGTTGCACCTCTTCCAGAACTGACTAAAGATGACGAGGACTTGCTCAGGTTAAGTGATGAGCTGAGAGAAAGTAAGGTGGCGTTTGCTCAGGAACAAAGGAGGGTAACGGAACTAGAGGAGCAGTTAGCGTCCATGGTGCAAGAAAACAACAGAATACAGGAACAGTTGAGGAATTGGCATCAGAGAGACGATGAACCCAAGTCGATGCATGAGGAGTTCTCCATCCTTGAAGAAGTCAGGTAAGACACAAAAATGTTAACACAAAATATAATGTGTGTTTTGTGGACTTCATAAAACTGCATAATCTATGAAATACGAATTATTTTTAAACCTAGTTGGTACAAGTATCGGCACGTAACTAAAATGCTATGAACACACGCTTCTTCACTCAGCAGTCGGAAAATTCACTTTGTTGACTGGATCCGTCTTAATTTTTTTGCGACTGTGGAGATATCTGTACCTACCTGTATCTTTTTTTTTTCAGACAAGGCCAACTATGCATCAGATGTCTAAGAGGCGTCGAGCGAGGAGACGACATGTCTTCCATGCTTGACGGAGACGACGACGACAGAAGCGCGATCAGCTCTCTGATCCTCAGTCCCTCTGGCCAGAACAGTCCTAGAGAGGAGCACGTCAACAGCAAACTCGTCAAATTCGACGTAAGTGCTTGTAAAATAAACGCGCATGCCTATGCTTTTTCGAGCTTGATTTATCTTTGTGCAATAGTACCTACATGTTCTTCATTAACTGCCTTTATGTAAATCTCAATCTAACACTTGATTTTGAAAAGCTATTGCAACGAACAGAAAAACTTTCTTCTGACACTAATCTTTATCTATTATTTACTGTTGTCGACGTATTCATTACGTTTTGGCTGCTTGTCAAAACCTTGAAACTTGTTGAAAAAAATAATTAGCTTTTCAAAAACTGAGTGATAACATTATTCTTGTTCAAAAATGTAACAGAATTAACTCACAATTCCGCAAATATTAGCAATGATTAACAATACTAATTTAACTAGCTTTAACTAATCTTAGATATGTTGTTACCTCTCTGGAACATTCAGTAATGAAAACATTTTGAAATTCTCGAGTTTTCTTGAATGGAAATCCTTAAATTTCCTTCTCTACGTAGACAAGTCATGTGCTCTTTCACTTTTCTGTTAACTTATTACCATATACCATAGGTATACATAAAACATTAGATTTCCATTTCCCTTTCGAAAATCTCATGTGAATGTTTCGCTCGTTTCTAGGCGACAAAGCTTTTCCAACTGCCCCTGATGTTGTTGATCACGCTTTGCATATGCATTATGAAGCGCATTTGCAGTAGTTTTCTTTGGATATATCGTATGTAGTCGAAGGTACGTCCATTACTGAAACGTTTTAGGCTAAGCTAGTGCGAGCTAACACGAGGGCGACGGGTCATTGCTTCCGAATAACGTAACACCGCTGAAAGAGTGATCATTTCTGGGATATTTGTACACTAATTATAAATTAAGGTGGTGTTGGAATTTTTGTTGTAGGTATATTATACTTATTCTTTACAAATTATTCAACATTTATCTAATTATTATTATGTATCTTGTTACTTAACTTGTTATTTGTGATCGAGGAGTAATGGGTGTATTTTTGACTAATTAAATTATTATAATGCGTTATCAAGTTAATTGATCATACGTAATATAATATCTGATTTTCAACAGACATCGTAGATTGACAATTCATTCATTTTTGTGTGAACAAAACCATGATGCATCTAACTTACCTGTACGTTTTCAGTAATGAATGAATGACGTTTCACAATAATCTCATGTTTGATTTTAATATTCACTATCAGTCAGTAACCACCATAAATTATCACTTTACATTTGTTTTCATAGTTAACCAACGACACATGTTTCTATGTTGTAACTAGGCAATATGTGAATTGATGTCTAATTTTCAGAACGCGAAGGAGAAACTACTCCAAGGCATATGGGCGAATAAAGAAGATGGCCACGAAAACCCCTACAGGGAACTCGTGCAGAAGTACGAAGCTCTACTCGAAGTTCAACTGTCCCAGGTCAAGAACATAAAGAAGAACAAACAAAATACGTTGCCCACCGCACAAACACCACTCTCTCTCCAAGACGAACTGCAAACTTCAGGAGACTACAGCCATTTTAGCGTCAAAGACACTGATGAAGAAAGCGGACACGATGAGGAGGCTCAAAAAGAGAACACACAACAGAAGAAAGTTGAGACCACGTCCCGAAAGAAAATCATCCAAACCCCAGATTTTTCGGAAGCGGAGACATCCAGCTCCGGTTTCTCAGATGAAACCAGCAACAAAGCTACGCAGACCGAGCGCGAGCGACCCGGCTCGTTCCTCTGCACCATCGCCGATGGAGAAGACTACCGCTTCAGCATCTACGATGACGCTAGTCCAATGGACAGTCGCTTCCGTAACAGGCCCGAATACCGCGAATTATTTAAAGAAATCTTTACTATTCTCAAGAAGGCAGCGGAAAATAAGGATGATGGAGAACAACTACCACTTCTGGACGACACCACTGCTGGAAAAGTCCCGCCCGTTACTCCAGCCAATGAGGAGCCACCTGGCAACTTCACCGATGATACTCAAAGCATTCTATCGTCTGTAATGTCTGAACAGTCGATTCCAGTGTCCGATATAACTTCTCCAGAAACACCCACATTGAAAGAAAAGGAGGAACTGATTTCCGAACCTGTGAAGAAGGAAATGGAGAACAAAGAGAATAAGCCAGTGGAGGAGAGCACCGCCGGGAAATCAAAGGAAAAGGAAAAAGAGAAGGAGAAAGAAAGAGTACTGACACCGCTGGTGCGTCAGCCCCTGGAATACATCGCGGCCACTAAAAAGAAGTCCAGACACCGCAACCGCAAGCAAAGTCAGGAACGCCAAGGAGCCGATTCTCCTGTCTTCCCGTCGCCTCCTAAGATTACCTACCAGAAACCTTCGAGCAAGAAGAGGAGGGACTACAGACCGATCGAGGCCAGTCCTCTAGTAAGGGCAGCAGAGGGCGAATGGAACGGGTCCACATTGCAGTTCTATAATAGAAACATGAACTCGCCGACGCCAAGCTCTAGCGGCCGGACCACCGGTAAGATCTACCAAGGCTGGAACCCCGAAACGGACTCGTGGGACATCAAACAGAGCACTGCGTCACAGGAGATACACAAACTTAGGAAACTGGAGCTTTCCTATGCCGAAGTACTGAGAAATGCCGACAAACCTAAAGTCAGGCGCAAGAAGCATCAGTGAGTTTTTTATTCGTCGACCCCTCTTGCTTATAGTAAGAGCCGTGTGATCCAACCGCCATTTGTCTTTGCCAACTGGACACAATTTTAGTGTAAGAATGTTTGTGATCTGCTAGCATTACTTTTAAATTTTACTTATGTAACTATATTCACAATCATAAATTGCCATAATATTGATCTGGTATAATTAATTTATACCATAATACACATTATTAAATAATTATTTATGTATGCATCAAGACATCCGAATTTATAATTTAATATATAGAACAGTACCTTTCCCTCCGATAACTCGTAAAGAACCTTTATCAAAAGAACCTTTACAAAATAATCTTGCATTTATAAAAATGGAATATATCTTTTCAGCCATTCTTCGGGCGTTTCAACTGCTATCATTACCGCCCCGTTATACCGTTTAAATTGTTTACCTTTTTTTTAAAAGGACAACATTATATTACATACTAAAACTGTCCACGAGGATACGGGGGGCGGTAATCACAGCGGTTAAAACGGCCGAAGAATGACCCTTTTATGACTTGTGTTCTTAATTTGGATTCAATTGTGAATTTCAACAGAATGATTTTTAACTTTTAACTGTATTCGTTACTTTAGTCACTATTTTAATTTAATTGTATATTATGTATTTTAATTTTTGTAAATATTCATTTCTTTAAGTTAATTATATTTTTTATTGCCATGGATATTTGCGTGAACTCACGGTTCCTTGTGGAATTGTACGCTATTTAATTAAAATAGAAGAAGGTTGAAGGTTTAAATAAAAATTGCATTAATATAATAATCAGTTTTTCATTTAGCCCTTGAATATAAGAATAAATAATGAAACACTACATATTATATTACAACGTTATAATTTATAGATACTTTTTACATAGAATATACTATGTGGGTTTCACACAGAATGAACTATGCGTCTTCGATTTTAAATTTACTATAATAAGCAGACATTATCTAAAATTAGCTAATTATAACAAAACGAACTGAATTATATCAAAGATGGGACAGACTTAGTTGATCGTTCTCACAATCCCAGACTTTCAAAACAATCAGTTCCGTTATTACCTATCCCCAGAATGTCCTATAGCAGATTTTTAATATTACAATCAAAAAATCCACTTTTACTATTTTATCAGACAGAAATTAAGAGAGTATTGACACTGTATTCATTATCGGAATAGTCGTATTTTGCACAAATCAAGCAACTTATTTTAGAGAATTTGGTATTCCGTGAATATATTTATTTGAGAATCTGATATTCTGAGAATAATTCAATTAATCTGCGAAATGATCAGAACAGTGGAATCTTACGATAAATATTATGCTACCTGATGGATTCTACACATTTTCTGAAGGTTATAAACGATAGAGATCAAAACGAGCACCCAGGAGGGCGCTACTAGTCCGATTTCTGTGCGAGAACCCTTTCAATAACGCTAAGGAAAGCACTGGTATTTATCATTAAAGGGTGCCGCCGCCATAAAATCAAAATAGAGTAATATTAAAAAATTATAGCAGACCAAATAGCTCCCACCCCACGCGTGCAACATTCGAGTCGGAGTCCACAGCGCCTGAGACGTTTGCCCGCGCGCTTACGTTCGCTCTCTACGCAGTCGACCAACTAACTTTGATCAGTAAGGCCGCGTGCGTGATTCATTTTTCTTTATCAAACAGTTGATTTATTATTGCTGTACACAGTGATTTCTTTAATTAAAGCCGTTCATACATGCCAACCAGTGCTTTTGAATCTTCCCTCGCTATAAAATGAAATTTTATATTCCTCATCGGATAGTCAATATTAATGTTGGCATAAAATTACTTTTTTCAAGAAAATTATAGATATGAAGAAATTAACAATCGAAATTTCACGTGCAGACCACCCTCTTAAGATATTTATTTGCAATCATGGCAAGCGCCCACGATCAATACTGAAAAACGCGCGCTCGATCCGTTATTTATAATTTCCTTAATTTTTTTTACATGACATGTTTTTATGACAATATACTACTCATACTGTACAGTGAAAGACACATCAAGCTATATTCTGTGGAACCCTGTCGCAATAAGTTTTTATGATTTCTTGACATTCATATGAAGCCAGCAGCCAGATGGGCGGATGACATCACCAAAGTCGCATCGAAGACCTGGATGCGACTAGCACAGGATCGTATAGCTATGGCCGCACGCTGCTGTAACGGGAGGAACCGGGAGGTGGAATGTACACCTCCCAGGAGGAGCCCAAGGCAAATGCTAGGAGGGCACCGGTGCGTTCCACTGGAGATCCCGGATCCCTCCGATTAGCACGAGGCCGGCCATCGAGGTGGTTTTAGTGAGTGGAAATCTCACATAACCCAGTGTCTCCCCCAGGAGGCTGGGTATCTTTCGAAGATTTCCCCACCGTTACCAAAAAAAAAAGGGTGGCACAAAAGAGAGGAGGGGCTTATACCCTACAATGGGACGACATGGGCTGATGATGATGATGATGATATGAATGTGTCAAATAAGTTAAAGCGACATAGTGCTAAAGGGTAAAGCATGATGAGTCTTACCATTGTACACATTTTTTTGATATATTGATCTATAAATATCAGAAACGATGTACGGGTACGGGTGTACGAATTTTGTAAAAAAATCTGTACGACAGAATAATAAAATATAACAAACTTTTCTATCTAAAGTAGAAGTTTTTATTAAGCGGACTTAACTGACAGGTGCTAATGTCACTATGTAAAATAATGTTGCCATGTTTAATGTTATAGTGATGCGTCCAGTTCACTTGTGAATCAGTTCCCTTAGTTCACCCAAACAGTGAGCCAAAAAGATGACGTTAAATTATATGTTGAAAGAAGATGGATTTCGCACCCACACAAAGTGAGGCACAGCAATTTAACTTTTTAATTTACAAAAAGAAAATCACGACATTACAGAAGAAAAAAAAATACTTTCGTGAACTTTTGGTCAGTGATTAAACTCGATCTTTGGTCACAACACTAATTTTATTTCATCAAAAACTGGCAACACAGGAAACGTCAGTTTAGTCCGTCTAATAAAAATACTACTTTAGTACAACATTCCTTCATTTAACCTTTAGAAAATCTTTGTTGAAACTATTAAGTTAAAGAGTCAGTCCACTAGGATCCCCTAACAACATCCCCCAGGGGATCCCAGAAATCGAAGCTAGCACACTCGAAAGGAAAACTGAATTTGAATTCAGATTAGGGCCTCGAGATTTGACGAAGTATAGTAAATGTATGATGCGAATACATTAACAACACTTGCATCAAGTGACATGTGGTATCCATCTCTTCTAGCTTCTATTGAATGAATTACAAACCGTCCATTGCAGGAAGCGTCCTGAGAAAACTACCTCCATTAAAACATACTATCACTTTCTACGTCAGAGCTCTAGAAAGCTATGTTACTATACTTACCGTGAGTTGCAGGAAACATCCTTAAAGACTTCATTTAAATACATGCTATTCCTTTCCACGACATACTAGTAGCTCTAAATAGAGATAACACGAGACTTAAGGAAAACTTAACATTAAAATAATTTGTTGCAACTCACGGTTAAATTAGCTAAAATATGAAGGAGGTTTCATGCAATTGACAATTAATACTTACACAACATACATAAACTCTCACATCCATAATCCCCGAGGGGGTAGACAGAGGAACCACCTTCAATCACAGGTAGTTCCCACTTTTCGCAGTAAGATTTTGTGGACAAACGTGATAAGCGGCGACCCTACCGCCGTTTGATTTATCTTCGCATAAAATCTTACCAATAAATAAAAAAACAATTAACCTAAAAACGCTGGTCCATTCTGTACGAAACGCCAATACATTGCAGTAAGGTAAGTTATTTGTCTACTTATTCTGCGCCTCGAGCTCTCTCTCGACGATGCGGCGATATTCGTCGAAGCCGCCCTCTATACTCGCGACAGTGCCGCCGCCGCAAACCCAAAGTTCCTTACACACCATTCGTATTAACCGCTCGTCGTGGGATACTAAGATTACGCCGCCCTGAGGACAAAAAAACGAATCGGTAAGTGGCTAACATATTGTCAGTGTTCAGGCTGTCGGATTACAGCAGCCGGGACCGACAGTTTAACGTCGTCTCCCATCCTAGTTCTGACCGTACCCAAAGTTACTCAACTTTGGTCTTTTTTATTTACACCTAAACCCGCGTTTGACCTTAATCTCACGAGGCGAGATTTAGGTCAAATGTGGGTTTAGTGGTGAATAAAAAAAGCGTGTATTTACTGTCTGCTCTAACGGTGAAGAAAAACGTCGTTAGGAAACCTGCATGTCTGAGGAAGAATAAAAGTTATAGTCATCATCAGCAGCCTACTCTAGTCCACTGCTGGACATAGGCCTCTTCCAGGGCGCGCCATTGAGCCGAAAAGTTTCAGTAGGCGTGTGAAATTCACCAATCAGTACTGAACCCACTCAGTGAATACCCGTACCGTACCCCCTTTATGGAAGGGGAGGCATGTGCCCCAACAGTGGAGACCTTAAAAGGTTGATGAGAGACATCCAAGGCGACAGTAATTTCACTTACCGTATACTTTTGAATAGCCTTCCCTAACGCCTCAATGGTCTCTATATCCAAATGATTGGTCGGCTCGTCAAGAACCAGGAAGTTCGGGTTTCCCATACACATCCTCGAGAACGCTACCCTCGACTTCTGTCCTCCGGAGAGACTCGCAATGGTTTGTAACGCGAGGTCGCCGCTCACGCCGAAACTGCCGAGCTGTCTTCGGTATTCTTCTATTGTTTTACCTGAAAATTAAAACAAAGTTGAGTCTATCAATCCCTGGATTCCAAAGATAATTTGTTATATAAATCAAATAATCTTATACAAATCGGTATTTGGATAAATTTTATTTTGTTCCATCTATCAACTTACATAGTCATCCTGAAGAAGGATCTAGAATTCGCTTTTCGATATCTCAACTAACATAAGAGATATTAATGATTTCAGTTAGTACTGGAGAGTAGCTCTGTCCCTTTTTAGCAAAACAGTTCTTTATATGTAGTCAGGATCTGCTTGTAGGGCGCTATTACACAGTGACGTCATAATGTAATATTGCCGTTTCTTTCTATCGTCTGATTTTTGATTGCATGTAGCTATTTTACTTTTTCAACGAATTTCTATTCTGTTTTCTCATTTTTTCATCTTATCGATGACACATACATTCAGACCAGCCATTCTGCGTATCTTAATCTTAATTTCACAAAAACGGTATGAATTTTTGCCCTTTGCATGACACATAACATTGTTTCCTTTGCTATGTAAAGAATTAACCTATCTATCCTATGAACAGACCTGGATAGCTCTTCTGTAGAAGCTCGACTGAATTGACATTCATTTCCAGCTGGTCGACGTGATGCTGCGAGAAGTAGCCGAACTTAAGCCCGCGGTGCACGCTGCGGATCCCACTCGTGGGCGACAGAAGGCCCATTATTATTTTGAGTAACGTCGTCTTTCCCGCACCGTTGTCGCCAACCTTGAAACAAAGTTATACTTATTGTTTACAAAAAGCTAGTGAAAGCTAGCGGAAAAAGCCAAATTAGACTTGGCTCAGTCAAATTGAACACATCGCGTCGATTTATATTCGGCCGCGCGCTGCTCACCGCGGCCCGATTTGTATGGATTGAGTGCACATGCACTAAACTCTCTCTATAGAAATTGGCCAGCGGCGGCGAGCGACGAATATAAATCGACGCTTAGGTTGACTACTCGATCGCAATGTCGAACAGCATATTTGTTATTATTGACATTAGATAAATGAGAGAGATAACTTATACGGAAAGGCTAACAATACACTTGTAACATTGAGATTTTCAGTAATATAAACCATTATTGTGACAATTACGCCACTTGATTCACTGTTAGGTCGCCTGAAGGCTTAAATTATAACAACTATATAGGTACAACAATTCGGCCCTTAGCGCACGTATCACACAACATACTTTATGAATCAGCCGTGAGAGAAAATTAAAAAATAAATTCAGTTTCGTTTCATGTTCCTGAAAATTAACAGTTCTCATTATTTGATTACGTTTTACTATGTAGATTACTTCCATGCTAAAAGTAAATAAGAATACTTACAATACATATCCTAGACTCGAGCGTCGCTCCGAGGTTCACATTACTGAATATGACTTTATCCTTTGAGTAGTAGAAGCCAGTTTCGTTCAGCTGCAGAATTGGCGGCGAGAGAGGCTCCGTCTCCGGGAAACGGAGGACCACCTCTATTTCTTTCTCCACTGGCCTTAGTTCTGGGCTGTGAACGGATAAAAGAACATTGGCGACGGTCCATACATTTTGAGGCCCAGTTCATTTATTCCAAAAAACATGTTCTACAAATTCTTCATTCCCGACTTCTAAAAATCTACGACTTGTATGAAATAACTTAGCATAAAATTATATTTAAGATGACACATATATCATTTAGGTAGAGGTCTCCGTTTATTTTATATTGTTGGCGATACAGGTCCCTGTGTCACCATCCTTCTTAGTTGTCATTATAGTTCGACCTGAAGTAATATGGCTATTATTACCATTCTCAAAACGATTAATAAAAAATCTGACTAAAAAGACAGCGTGGCCTGAGTCTGAAGGGTAAAAAAAGATTTGGTGGAAAGGAATGTATCCTCATGTTGATTAGCTACGTACCATTGTGCTAGTGGCGCCTCTAGTGGTAAAACATTGCAGGATAATCTCCTATTGGGCACCTAGCACCTTCAAAGCATCATAGCACCATCATTTTTGAAGATATCCGAATTATTCTTTAAAATTTTAGTTTTATACGTATATTTCAGAAATCCAATAAAATTCGTTGAGTATGCCCATTAGGAAGTAATAAGGAATCGATTCTCACAGCTTATCCAACATCTTGATCTTGCTCTGCACGGAGGAGGCGCGGTTGGCGTTGTACCGGAAGCGGTCGATGAACTCCTGCGTGTGCGCACGGTGTTGTTGTTGCGCCTCGTACTCGCGCTGTTGGTTCTTATGCTTCTCAGTCTTCGTTTTGTGGAACTGGTCGTAGTTACCCCTGGAATTATGATATTACCATAAGCAACCAACACCCTCTAATAAATTCCAAATCATAATTATTGTAAGATATATTTCAAAAGATGTGCTGCTGAAAGTTTCTTGCGCCGCTTCTTTCCTTTCAGCTATAGCACGTTACGGTGGTAGAGTAAAAAATGACGTTGTAAAAATGTACTATAAGGTACTTACTTACAATAAATACATTTTGATTTGATTTGATTCAAATAGGGTTTGACAAGTATCGAATATTAAATACACTTCATTTCATTTACCAAATGTTGAAATGTGAAAACAGAATTGAAATTCGTTGAAAAATAAAATAGCTACAGGCAATCAGAAATTAGAAGGTAGAAGTTTGGGTGTTATTACATCGACATAGATCGGTGGATTGATAATAGAACGTTCAACGTCGATTATTGTTTGTTTCTTTGTCCGATCTGTCATTGATTGACCATTAATCCGACGTCGATCGCGCCCATGTAATAACACCCTTTATTAAATAAAATACTAGTCTGGCAAAAGAGAGTAAAATTTTTGACCACTACTGCCAGCGTCCAGTTTTATGAGATTCCAAATCAATAAACAACGATAATTTTCAAGACGAATGATGTCAAATCAGAATGACATTTTCATACTATTTCAGTAAATATTGCCTTCACTTAATTTCTACTCTTTTTTGACAGACTGTACTTGCGTACTGACTTATGAAAACAGAATATTTAAAATGACAGTACATACCTGTAAGTGTCTATCCTTTGTGAATGTAAATGCAAAATATCTGTAGGTACAGTGTCCAAGAAGTTGCGGTCGTGAGAAACGACCAGTAGAGTGGTCGGCCAGTTCTGAAGGTAGTTCTCTAACCAGATGATGGCTTTTATGTCCAACATGTTTGTCGGCTCGTCCAGTAGTAGCAGATCTGGTCTGGATTGGAATGCAATAACACAACATTATTTCTGTTTTGACATATTGGCAACTTACTATCTATCTCATGAACAGTATTATCTAGGAACTTGAAAGTTGGCTACAATATTGGTCATATCCTCTATTTAACAACAAATATTAACTTCAACTTGAAATGGGCTGGACATACCATGACAGGTCCAGACAAGTGGAGCAAAATGATCACATGGTATCCAAGAGGCGATAAAAGAAAGAGAGGCAGACCATTTAGACCCTAGGATGATGAAATAGCGGAATTGGCCGGTAGGACGTGGACTAGGGTGGCGTTGGAAAGGGAAGAATTCAGAAGACTGGGGGAGGCCTTTGCCCGGAGGCACTCAGATTCTAGTTACCGTAAAAAATGTAATAGTATGTAAGTAAACAAAATCTGAAAGAGGCTGTTATAAAAAAATATAAAAAAATTAATAACTACAACTTGGTACAATCATGATCAAAATAAGCAAACGTTTTTTGCTCAGTAAGGACAGATCCAAGTTATATATAATTTTGTACACCCTTCTTTGTTAGCAATGAAAGGAATTGAAATTGAAGGACAGATCCGAATCGCCGTACTTGGGTGGCTTCTTATCCCTTCTCGTAATGTTTCTTTCCTCTTCAAAACTATAATCTCCAAAACTTTATTCTAAACATTATCAATATTCTTCATTAACCGTTCTTGCTTGCTTGCTTATCGTATGGTTAGTGGCCAACCTATTTGTCAGAGTTCAGGCCGCCCGTAGGCCTCTGACATGGCTTAACGACTGCTGTACAACGACAACAACTAGGACCGACTGCTTAACGTGCTATCCGAGGCACGGAGGAGCTCAGATGAAATATGCCACTAGCGGTCACCCATCCAGGTACCGACCGCGCCAACGTCGCTTAACCTGCACGATCACTTTCGGACCGTGCTCGCAACTAGGCTACGAGCTCCTCATTAACCGTTCTAACGAGGCTATAATGCCTGTGCCAGGAGTGGTCCGAAGGTGAATTCGATCCGGCGACGCTTGCGCCACAATCTCGTGCCCTAGCCTTTGAACCATTGTCGTTGATTATCTGATCTCCAAAACTCACTTTGAGAACAAAGCTCTGGCCAAAGCAAGCCTCATCCGCCAGCCTCCAGAGAATGTCCTCGTGGCTTTACCCTGCATCTCCGGTGTGAATCCCAGACCGCTTAGTATAATAGAGGCGCGCGCCGGTGCTTTATCTGCCTCGATGTTTTCCAGTTGTGCATAAATCTCTGTCAGTTCTGATGATAGATTCGGGTCTGCTGATCTGGAAATTTGACATTTTGTTATTACTTTTAAGTCCTGAAATGTAAGTTAGATATTGGAATTTTGATTATATATTTTATACCTGTGACAAATTAGGGCTAAAAGAAATTATTTTTCTAACATTGATCAATTTATTTTTAGTTCAATACCAATACAAGTTTGGCATCTTTAAACATTAATAATAGTGTACTGTTACAATTTTCAATTTAACTATTTTTATTTTAATCTGAGACTGAGGGAAAATTAACTTTGAAATAAAAAAAATGCTTACCCATTATTAACAGCTGCTGTAATTTCCTTCTCTCGCTTCAATAAATTTTCTCTAATCGTATCACACTCTAGCACGCTCTGTAGTGCCAGGGTGTCATCTCCCACGACCTCCTGTTCTACATGCAATATGGAAATGTGAGAAGGAATCTTGAGTTGATTGGCAGCGATCATCCTGAGCAGAGTAGTCTTGCCCAAACCGTTGCGACCGACGAGACCATACCGTCTGCCGAAAGCTAGGACGAGATCAGCGCCTTGTAGTAATACTCTGAAAATTAAAATAAAAACATCATAAAATGTGTGTGAACCTAAACAAGGAATTGTGTACAGAAGTAATTAATACCGGGAATACAGGGAAAATTCATCATTGTTTTTTTCCCTTCTGTTAATTAAGCGAACTCGTTATGCACTTGTCGCAGCCCGATTGTATAATCCGCCGTCTCACATAATAAGAATAAGTTATGGCTAGCCATTTTGCAAAACGGCGTCGTTTTGTATTGTTCAGCCGTTTTACATTAGGGCTGAACCTCAACACAACCGATTGTATAAATGTTATGCGTTCTTCAATCTGACGGGTCAACGTTTAGTCTTTTTGCATAACGGCGTTAAATGAGACGGCGCTTTGTAAATTTTAGTTCCAATTTTTACCGCTCGTGGCTCTGCTAAATCATAATAACAAACATGTCGTCTAGTGCAGAAAATGTTTTGTTGAAATTATCAAATACATATCAGCGCGAATTACCAGAAATCACGCAATTCACTAGGATACACCGGGAAATACCGTGAATCACGGATATCATTGGCAAAGTTTACAATATGGCTGCATATAGGCCAGCCATATTGTAGAACGCATTGTCAAAAATATGTTACATAATGGTTAGTCTTTCTGCAACACACACATGGCGAAATCCCCTTCGGCCGTATTCGTAACTGAGTTCTGTTCGTAAATCACAGTGCGATAAAGCAATAAATTCCTGGACAACTATAAAACGTAATTAAAATACTCATACCTGTCACCATAAGCTATGTCGAAGTTTTCTATCCTAATATCCTGAGTTCTGTTAGTGCCCTTTGCCTCCAGCTTGCTGTCTTTCTTCGAAGTCACTTGCGATGCAGTGGCAGTTTGAAGCACCGGTGCTGCTATTGGTACCTTCGATTCTTTCTGTTTCTGCTGCTTTTGCTGGAGTTTAGCTTCTGCTTTCTCTAGTTTCCTGGCATCTACTTTCTAAAAGTACGAAAATAACGATAAAGATTCATAAGACTCATTGTCTCAGTGGGTCAACAATGAGTGATGATAAATCATGATATGGAATAACTTTATAAAGGGAGTAAGTAACTAAAAATATAAAAAGTTGATATAGTTGATGCCGTTGATGATGATGAAAAATAAGCAACCGTCAAAATGATAAAACTCTTATACCACAATATATAGTCTGATGATTTCTGGTTTGAAAATTTTGTATTATACTTGCAACTTTAAATGTTGTTAAACTACTCAAATTTACAGTCCTATTCATACTCTTCAAAATGTGACAGTAAATAGACAAAAGGCATTATAAAATTAGGAACCTTACCAAGTTATCATCCCTAGTTTGTAGCCATATACTTTTGAGATCATCAGTGTCAGTAACAGTTGTTGTCATTGAAGCGAGATGTATTGGCGCATCCAAGACTTTTCTCGGTCCGTTACTGTTAGCTGTCTTGTCTGGTTGTAGCATATGCAGCAATTTATCACAAATGTCCCTGTATGGTACATATTTATATTATTAGTGTAATTGTGAATTGTACAGTGGTGGTCAGAAATGTTATTTAATCCTACATTTAACAGTAATAGTTTCTGAACTGCTTTGTCTTAACAATCTGTAGTAATGTTGTCAGGTTCGGACTATATGGAGCCTTATTTTAACTTGCATGAACTCAAGCGCTAGGCAGTAGACAAGACAGCCAATAGGTAGGTTCAAGTCCTGTGAACACAATAGTTGTTTACACTAACTGGCACTCAAACAATAAATGAAAACACCATCTGTAGCTATCATTACAAAAAAAGGTTAGGAGAAAGCTTTTTCATTGTTAAACCTATTCCTATTATTTTGGGATTTAAAAGTCTATTAGACTAGTAAAAAATAAAGAGAGGGCTAATAACTTTTCTTCTTCTTCTTTAGGCTTTAATCATCCATTGCTGCATATAGCCCTATCCTATACATCTCCAAATAGTCTGATTTGTAGTGCTTCTGGGCCAAGTCACTCCAGATTTAGCCCTGATGTCATCTGACCACCTTTACCATAACAATAACTTGTATATTGTTCCATTCTTTAAATGAAATCAGCAGCAATCCAATACTATTAACATACAATTTCATCATTATCTATCTTATGATTAATGATGGCCAAATGAATAGGAAGTTTTAAAGTGATAAAAATTGATTTCACATATGTGATGAATTCACAATAAGCTCAGAATTTCACTAAATAGTTAGAAATGTAAAAATATTGTGCAATTTATGCTATAGGATTGATAACTACTGATAAAGGTATGTCAAGTGGATGTCGCCGCCTGTTTTCGGTAAAACAAAAATAAAGAAATGTCCTCAATCAGTTTGTGTCATCTAGTCAGAGTATTATTTAATTGCTTACTGTCGATTTTTGTATTACCAGTAGTAGTAGTACCCAACGCAGGCGGCGAAATCTGCTTCCCAGACTCTAATATTGAGTTTAAAGACATAATGTTGAGCAATTTTTTGCTACAGGCTTAATTAGGTTCATTCTTAAACTTAAGTCAATACATTTGCGGATGAAGATGCAATAGCAGTTATTTTGACGCTATAATGGCCTGATATGGAAGAAGGTTGCCGAATAAAAAACCTTATTTTAGAGTAAAAGGCAAAAAATGTGGCAGGGGTTCGTGTTTTCTGGAATTCTTCTTTGAAACTATCTGGAGCCCTGGAATTTTCATTTCATTCAATTTAAGAAATTTGACGCGATTTTGTCATTGTGCAATTTATGCTGCAGATCATTCAAGTGAGCCACTTACCTGACATCTTTTTCTGATTTCTTAGAAATGCCCTGTAGAACTTCGCCAACGGCTTCATATACCTCTTCCGTGTCCTCGAACTCGCCGGCGCTGTTGTCCAGAATATCTGAAAGCATGTTGCTATTTTACATGACACGACCAACGTGGTTACCGTTACTTGTCGAAAATATGTCGAATATGTCGCCACGGCTACTTGACTAGGATGATCAGAAATGTTATTAAATAAATTCTAAGAAATCTCAAAGAAAATCAATAAAGATTACGAATAAAAACAGTTAGTTTATAACCTTATACACACCTTCAACATATTTTTTTAATTCGTCATCTATTAACGGAAATTGACTTTTAATAAAGTCACCACATTTAGCCATTTTATTTAAAAAATCTAACTTGGTTTCTACCAAGGTTTTTGTTGATAATTATCATTTATTTTTTACAAAATCTTTAAAAATGCCCCACCAATGTCACGTCACATAGTCACATCAAACAATAAAAAAAATTAGCTGACCTGTCAGTCGAGTCAATCAGTATCAAACAAAATTCAAGGCTGCCAACAATATAATTTTAATTCTTCAACACAGAGGTACCAATATAATGTAGTTCCTCAATCGATATTGTCTATGATCCAGCTTACTGCCTGTGCTGTCAGTCATGCTGATTATCATGGTCAGATGAAACGCTGTTTTATTTATTATTTTATTTCAGAGTTTTTGCCGCACTTTTGCGCTGAACAGATTCTTGACAGTGGCTCTTTTCTACTAAAAACAGTGTACCTATTTTACTTGAAAAACGGCCACATGACGTGAAGTGTGTGAAACAGTGAAATGAGACATTGTTTTCCGATCCGTTCTTGGCTGGTTTTTAAAGAGCTATACAGCGTCCGGGACGTTTCTTCTTTGATTCGGACGGTGCAGAAGCGTGGCCAATTCTCCTAGACAGTATTGAAATGTGTCACCGGCATTTTAATGAAGAATTGAAGAAAATTATTTGTTTGATTTGGTTGTATGGGCTAAGATCCCTTTACCTATTCCAGTAATATGGAAAGAACAAAACAAAACAAAAATTAATCTTCAATTTTGTAAAACGTCTAATTTCGATTGAAAATTAAATTATTTGCATTAATTGTAAATATAAAGTATTAAATATTGTTCTAAAAACGCAATTGTGCAATATCACAATTTGTGTAGGTACCTAGTTGGAAAACGCCCAAGTACCTATAATGGACGAAAACATTGATAGCAATGTTGCCGTTTTGGCAATATTAGAAGACAATCAATGTGAGTATGAATCGTTAGGTTCAAATTATTTAAAATAAAAGCAAAAGCTTTATTACAATTCGTTAATGTAATAGGTATTCTAATTTTATTATTTTGCCCTATATATGGTGCATCTTCAGCCGTTCAGTATAAACCTAACAACAATTTTGATGAAAAAGACTACTGTATACAAAACTTTAATGTAGTGCACAGTCAGACCGTAACTCAAGAAGAGACAGAAACAAATGAACCCAAAAATCAAAGTAAGTTGGTTATTTATTAATTAAGGTATATTTCCTTTAAGTAGCTAATACGATTTTGTTTTCTATTAGGTACGTAGAATGCGCGTCAATCTTTACGGCCTATCTGAATATAGGCACGTTTCTCGTACATTCCTCGCTCTTCTACACCCCACTGACACTTAGAAAAATGTGCTGGAACTTGACTCGTGCCTATATCGGCCATAAAGATTGACACACTCTATACCAAATTATGTCCACACGCAAAATAGGCGCTTAAGACGTCAAGTTGCGGAAATCAGCCCGTTATTACATTACATTACCAAATTATGTATTATAACATTTTACTTGTTTCACAGATATTATTTGGACAAAGAATGCTACAGTAATGCTTTTGAGTTTATATGAAACGAAAATTCATATGTTAGATAATCCTAAAAAGAAATCAAAAATGTGGATTTCAATGTCAGAAGAATTGAAGTCCTTAAATATTGAGGTAATTATTTAATAATTTTATAACCAAAACTGGTACAATTTTAATTTTACCTATTACTTATTTGATAAAATTATAATGGTATAATTAAATTAAATTGCAGGTGACTCCAGATCAAGTCAGGTGGAAAATAAATGCCTTAACTAAAAAGTATAAAGATTGTATTGATAATGGTCAGGGACCAACATCTTTCAAATATTTTAATGAAATGCACCAAATCCTCGGGCGCTATAATGATGACAGTGCAACCTATAGAATAGCATCAGGAGTTATTCAGCAAGAAAGCGACGGAGATAAAAATAAAAAAAACTCATCACATAAAACACCTTTTAGAAAGTTAAGAGCCGAGAGAAGAGCTAAAGTAGAATTAGACACACAATGGATACAATATTTAAAAAGACAAGATGATCAGAAAAAAATAAGAAGTGAAAGATGCGAAAGAAGTTTAAGGTTAAAAGAAGAAGAACTGCAATTGAGAAAAAAAGAGCTAGAACTCAAACAATCTTTAGCTTTAAAAAGATTAGAGTTAAAAGAAAGAAAACAACAAGAACTTCTTAAAATAGAAAGAGAAAAGTGTGATTTGTTAAGAAAATTGCTAGCTGATCAGCAGTTACAAAGCTAATGTAAAACAAAAAAAAACTAAACAAACAAAACAATCTTCACTGAAGCAAACAATAACATGTAATATAGTACATACATGTTTACATCCATAACAATGTTGTTAATTTTGTATTAATATGAGATGATTTTGTACAAAAACTATCTTCACTGAAGGAAACAATAACTTGTACATATATGTTTGAATCCATAACTATGTTGTTAATTTCGTATTAATATGAGATGATTTTGTACATGGTTAAAACCAAAGTCATAAATACTGCTTCACTCTTGTTCTTCCAAATGATCATTTTCATTAACACAGTAATTATGTAAAATGCATGCCGCCACAACAGTATCTGTAATAAATGCTACATTCCTGTATACTGTAAAAAATTTGATTCGGCGAAATCTTCCTTTCAACTGATTGAAAGCTTTATCGCTTATCTTTCGAGTAGAAGCATGCATAGAATTGAACTGTCGTTGTTGGGGTGTTAACCATTTATTATCTCGAAATGGTGGAAGGATCCACGGAAGAGATGGATATCCAGAATGGCCAACCAGAAACGAATTAAGTGGAAATAAAGCATTTATGTTTTGTGATGCTGTGTTGAATAAAGGTGACTTTTTCAATACTCTAGAACAATTTGAAGAACCTGGTTCACCACAAAATACATTTGTGAATCTCAAGTTTGAGTCAACTGTTGCTTGTAGAATTATTGAAAAATATCCTTTAGGGTTACAATATTCTCGTGCATTTTTAGGTTTTTCAATTTTAATGTGCATGCAATCGATCACTCCCAGTATGTTTGATATTCCAGTTTTGACCTGAAATCCATCGCTAATTATTCTAACATCATTGTTATCTTGTGGCCATTTAATAACATCATTTAATTTTGTAAGAATCCAAGCAACTACTCGACGTATAACTCGAAAAGTTGATGATATAGAAATATCAAACCGTGTAGCTATTTGAGTCAATGGTTCTGTGTTAGAAATAAATGATAAAAATATGTAAAAGCACAGCTTTGGTTCCAATGGTTTTAGTCCAAATTTATGAGACGCAATGAAGCCTGATTTTTCTAATTCACCTGAAACAATATTTATAAAGTTAAATTATACATTTTTTTATATTACATAAATTTCAAGTGCAGTCAGCTGCATTTACCAATAAGCTGATGTGCAGTTTTTCGAGATAAGCCTAAACGGTTTTTAAATTCTAAATCGGTCCAAGATTCGACTATATGTAAATAGTCATCGACTCGTTTTCTGCGAAGTCTTATCAAATATTGCATAAGTGGGAAAAATAGTGTATCAGATTCTTCTTCTGATTCATCTTCAGAAGATTCTGTTTTCTCACTGTATACATCACTCCAACTAACTTCACTTTCTTCGCTGCTGCTGACTATTGTATCGACTAGCCATAGCAGTTTATTATGATGATGATCATTCATTTTAAGAAGCCTCTTATGGTTTTTCATAGATTTAGTTGACAGGAAAAATTACAATACAATTCATAAGAACAATAGCCCACGCATGCCTACCTATCCTTAATTATCCCAATTCCCAACTCGTTTGTCTGACACTGTGAGAGCATTTTAAAAAAAAATGTATTAGGCATTGGGAACACAGGCCATCAGCCTAAACATTAAGCGATTTTAAACAGTTTTCACGGCGATTCTCGTGGTGGACTGTCGAACTCTGCGAGAATTATCTTCCAGTGACCTCAATCGTAGTGGCACTGAATTCATCGATATCGGTTAGGTAATTATCGATAACTCACCACTAAACATCGATATAGGTACGATCTTTACTATTTGACAGCTGTCGTCATTATTATTATTCGTTCGTCAGGCTGCCGAAAGATGGGAAAAATCCATAGAAAATAATAAAAAAATATACTAGGAAGCTAATTAAAACGTTTTTTTAATTTATTTTTATAATATAAGAGAGCGTTCCAAAACCAGTTGAAATTATTCACGTTGACAATTTTCCATTGCTTGTGTCAATATTTGACACAAGCAAGCAAAGTTAGATTAAATTTAGCTGTTAACACGGTAATGGAATATGAAGAGTTGTCAACGTGAATTATTTCAACTGGTTATGGAACGCTGTCTAAAATTATCAACTGTGAAAAAGTGACATAAACGATTCATTTTGTTTGTTGCAAACTTGCAAGCGGATGCTGATACAATAATTTATAAGTGGTGTAGTAGAAGATCTTTTGCAAAATTATAACATTTTGATTGGTCCTTTTCAAATTGTACTTTTTAATGATATTAAATATTATAAAATGGAAATTAATGAAAATGATGTTGCGTATGTTGAAACAGTTTTAGATGATTGTAAGTACCTAGGTACACAATTTATTATAGTAACGATTACTTACCTAATAAACTAATAAGTAAAAAATTAATGACTAATTGTAAGTAATTTTATTGTGAATTGATTTTTAGCTACAATACCACAAGAAACTCGAGAGTCAAGTTGCGAGGACATAATAGAGACTGAACAGATTGATGATACTAAATCACAGGATATATACACAGAAGGTCCAGTCGTTGCAAACGCGCGAAATCGGCTCACGCACACACGGGCTCTGCGTACAGGCGATCTCAGGGCAAGTCAAAGGAACTCAGGCCGATATACACGCGCTGTGGCGCGATCGGGTAGTAGGATCGATGGTGGTAGGTCATAGATATAAATTCTAGGATTCGCACCAGTCACCATTTTTTGTAATTTTCAAATTTACTATTGTTTCTAGGTGCTGTTTGGACGACAAATGCTACGTTAACACTTTTAAAATTGTATGAAGCTAATTTGGAAATGTTGGAAACCCCTAAAAAGAAAACTAGAATATGGATAGCCATATCTGAAAATTTAAAGGAATATAATATTGAGGTATGATTAATAAAGCTCAGTTACGATTATTATATAACTGATGGACACTATTCTAACTTAGTAGACAGCGATAGGCTACCAAATCTTAGGTTTGTCCACCAATCTTAAGGCGAAAAGTGGGAGCTACCTGTGATGAAGGTGGTTCCTCTGTCTACCCCTTAAGCGATTATGGACGTGATAGTTATGTATGTAGTATATAACTGGCCTACATAAATAATTCAAATCTTGAATTACAGATGACGCCGGATCAAGTAAGATGGAAAATTAATGCACTAGCAAAGAAGTACAAACAATGTATCGATATTGGGCAAAATGGAAAATTCAAATACTTTAAAGAAATGGATAATATCTATGCACAATATAATGTTGACTGTGATTCGTACACTATACAAAATTCAGAAATTTTACATCGAAAAATGAACAGTCGTAGAAGTCAGTCAATATCTGCAAATGAAGCCACATCATCTGTAAGATCAAACCCTGAAAGTAAAGCCATGATTGAGTTAAGAAAATTAAGATTAGCGAGTAGAATTGAGGCAGATAGATCCCAAAGTAAAATTAACTTAGAAAAACAATGGCTCGAATATTTGAAGCGACAGGAGGAACAAAAAAAGTTGAAAGATGATATACACGAAAGGAAGTTAAAACTCCGGGAAGAAGAGATAGAACTAAGGAAAAAAGAATTACACTTGAAACAATCTTTAGAATTAAAGAAATTGGAGTTAAGGAAAAAGGAACAAGAAGAAATGTTACAAATAGAGAGAGAAAAATCCGAAATATTGAAAAAAATATTTACTTAGCAAATCAAGTACTTAAAATAACTTTAAATTAAAAAAATAAGAAACCCCCGACTTACCCTTGTAGAGATCCCCTTACTTTTTCCTGGTATTCATCAGATCCTCAAGGTTTCAGATGTGGGAAGGTCACCATTGTCATAAACATTTGAGCTCAAATTCTAACCAGCTAACTGTTACCGTTCCAGAGTTCCTATCATACTCCAAGTCCAACATCCCAAGTTACTCCAAGATCTTAGAACCACTCGACAAAATTATCTACTTAATTAAAAAAACCGCGTCCAAATCTGATCATCCGTTGTTAAGTCATGATGCCACAGACAGACACAAACAGACAGACAAACGAGTCAAACATATAACACGCCCTCCCTCAATTGGTCGGGGGTTAATAAAATAAACAAATTGTAATTTAATTAATTAATTTAATTGGATAATTGACAGCTCAATATCATTTTTGTTAGGTAGGTACCTAGGTAGGCTGCTTAGTCTCTCTAACGAAAATTATACATTAAAAATAATAATTAAAATTATACTTAAAGGTACATGATTCATACGTGTATTATTTTTCAAAAACATATCAGTTTATAGAATTATTTAATAATTAGGTATTAATAAGAGGACGACAATTAATGGCAGTATTCCCATCCTTCCTCACGAAAACTATTGTTATTGTATTGGGTGAGTGACATCCATCCATCCAGGCATATCCATATTGAAATAGGCTGTGGCCTGATACAGCGTATTTTAATATGAATATGCGGTTATTAGAATGTGTTTATCTAATAGGAGAAATCATTATGTCAAAGTCCTATGTGATCTGAGAATCCTAAGGTAAAGAATCTATTTGTAATTGCTTATATATATGACCTCTTCCCAAAATGACTACTTCACTTAATGACCCCTTCCCAAAATGACTACTTCACTTAATAACCTCTTCCCAAAATGACTACTTCACTTAATAACCTCTTCCCAAAATGACTACTTCGCTTAATGACCCCTTCCCAAAATGACTACTTCACTTAATGACCACTTTAAGAGCGTCGGTAGCACAGTGGCTAGGATACCGGACTCCCATGCGGGGAGGTCCGGGTTCGAACCACGCTGAGCCATGTACCAATGAGTTTTTCGTATTTTCGAAAATTTACGTACATTTACCGACTGCTCTAACGGTGAAGGACAACATCGTGAGGAAACCTGCACACTGAGATGACCAGTGTGTAAAATATATGTGTAATAGGGTAGGTAGGGTAGGGTACAAAAGATCTCCTCAAGGGTCGAAGTGCCGCTGGGTTACCCCCCCCCCCCCAATAAGATAATGACCACTTTCCAAAATGACTAGGTACTTCCCAAGGCGACCACTCCCAAAATGACCACTTCCCAAGTCGAACCCGAAACCTCTTACAATAGCTGTAAAGGGATCGGGAATCGACCCGACCCGACCTGATAATTAATTATTTTTTTTCTACCCGTACATACCTACGTCCCATATATCCTACGACCGGACGTACGAAGTAGTCGTTTTGGGAGTGGTCATTAGACATATACTGTAATCTGTGGTGGTCATTAAGGGAAGTGGTAATTATGGGACGAAACCGACTGTTATTATGACAGACAGTGGCGTCGATTCCGTGGTGTCCGCCAAAGCTAAACTAAACGTCCCGCTCACTCGTAGGTACACAATTTAAGCAAGCGTGACAGTTACATATAAGTATACATATATAATAATATATCTGCCTATTTTTTTATGTACTTAGTATTATATGTTATTATTGTAAATAAAATTATCTTATATAACGTTTTCCATAAACCTTGCACACCTACTACCTCTTTCTCGATATTATTTCCTCTGCCCGAAGGTTGCGTGGAAGAGATCGCTCTTAGCGATAAGACCGCCTAAATTGTATTTCACTATTTCCTTTTCTATCTCATGTTTGTTATTTTTTATTTGTGCAATAAAGTGTATTTTACTTTACTTTACTTTTATTAAACATAAATGACGACCTTAATAAATAGACAAGCACTTGTATAGAAACTATGTTCCAAAATTCAAGCCCGCGTACTAACGCTATCTAGTAGGGATGTATAAAACTATTATGAATTTGTCAAATATTATCTCTGACCGAGGACAGACCCGACAGTTTATAGCTGTTGGGAGTTTTAGGTACTATAATCTACCAGTGTAGTAATTGTAATAATATAATTGTAATATTTAATATAACATATCTGATTATTCACATACCTATGAAATGTTATACCCATTGTTTTATTAATATTTTTGAGGTATTTTTGCAGTGCACATACCTAAGTGCACAAGACGGCATTTTTTATTTGTAGTACTCAAATAGAATGAGAAGAAACAAAACTAATTTAATTTCAATCAAATGATCGCATTATAATCTACCTACACACCTTGTAACCCCTGTTCCTTAATCTATGATAGTATTTTTTCTCTTGTTTTAACGCGCGTCACTGCATGCTTGCGGAAACGAGATGGAAAGAGCTGCGAGCGTGTTGTTTTACTGAATTAACTCGCCGTTAAAAAAATCTTAAATAAGTAAATAGAGTCCTCGCCACCAAAGAAGTCCCGCAGACGCGGCGCTGTCAGCACGTAGTAAAATGTTGCCAACATAAATACTTTCATCACCCACCAGATAAGAAAAATAATTGAAACACGAAATAAACATTTTTGACTACACATATAAATTACAACATATGTAAATAGATATTTATATATTATGTATTATTGAATGAGTAAAGTTTTTTTTCACGTGTTTATTTACAATAATTTACAGTAAGTATGATCACTTAATATTAATGGTTGAATACCCGTGTCACTTTCCTCTTCAATCGTTGCGTCGGAATCTGTATCGCTGTCGCTTTCTGTGGAAATAATAAATCTGTCCATTTCGACATCAATCAAACCATCATTTTTGAAATACTCGTCTTCCGAACGTTCCACATGCTTGCACTGCTTCCGCCAGTCTTCGGGTGTAATGTTTGCAAAAGCAGCTTCTGTTAATTGGACTATTTGTTTTGGATCTTGGGCAACATTCTTTTCTGCAACCTTTCTTTTCGCTTGGCTCCATATTTTTTCAATAGGATTTAGATCGCAGTGATAAGGCGGTAACTTTACGACCTCGTGATTTTGTTCGGCAAGTAACTCATTAATGGCATAAACCGGTTGTCCTTTATTATTTTTAATGAGTTCATATAAAAAGGGCTTGGTCCAACGCTCTTCATAAAACAACCCCTTTTGTTGCAACCATTGCTGCATTTCCGATTTCAGGTTAGACATTGTTGGCACTTTATTAATTTGAGTGCAGTGGTAAGGGGCATTATCCATTACGATGATGGATTTTTCAGGCAAGTTTGGCATGACTTTCTCTTTCATCCATTTTAAAAAATTCGTTGAATTCATGTCATCATGATAGTCTGATGACTTAGACTGTGACTTAAATATTAGTAAAGCATTGTCCACAAAACCATTCTCAGAACCTGCATGGCCAATTATATACCGACTCCCTCCAACAGACTCTGAAACCAACATTCCTTCTTTTTCTTTACTTTGCCAACAACTTTGAGCATGGTATGTAGGATGAATATATGTTTCATCTAAGAATACAACAGGGCGCTTGTCAGCAATTCGATTCTTTCTCATTCTCTCAATGTATCTGGCACGCCATGCAGTTATATCATAGCGTTCCATCAACACTTTTCGCTTTGACTGGCAACGTTTAAAACGAAATCCCATTTCCTTTAATATTCTTCGTAAAGTTGTATTACTTCCTTGGAAATCAATATCATTTTGTAATTCAAGACGTAATTTATTGACCGTCGGTAGTTCTTTCTTCACAATATAGAAGTGATGAATTTTCTGACGAATTGCTCCAATATCAAAATCATCAAGATTAAATTTTTTTGGATGTGGTCGTCTCTTCCCTGGGGTAACAATTTTACCACCCGTACTCTCCGCATTTTTTCCTTCATTAGTAATTCTAGTCACAGTCTTTACAGAAACACCTGAAAATAAAATATATATATATATTAGTGTCGACAAAATAGGCGCATACTAAATATTTATTTTTGAATTGATTCCAATATCGATTAAAAATACATAAACATTATGAGAGAAATGTAAAATGAACATCTGTCCTAATTCCCAATTTCGCGGTAATTATTAATACAGTGGCAACCCCATATTTTACCTGTCATGGCTGCAACTCGGGCTCGAACATTTTTTATTGGGATCACAACGCCTTTGTTCTTCATTTCTGCTTCACAAAACTCTTTCACCTTGAGAATTATTTCTCGGGCCGCACTTCGTAGCACTTTAGGCATTGTAAATAATCTTTTAACCTTCTAAAACAATATAAATTCGACAGCACAACTCACACGGGCTAGCACGTACAACAAACAACAAACAAACAACATGGCGACCTGTCAAAGTTTAGTTCATTTTTTCGCCGCGGGACTTCTTTGGTGGCGCGGACTCTAGTGCGTAAATTATGTTAAGTTATTAACTGTAAACCAAAAGTATCTTCACACAATTAGCTATAATAGCATCGTTTTTTTCTCACGCTGAAGAAAATTACTGTTCAAAGAGCATTGCATCCACGCGTCACACGCCTTAAACGTTTGGAATTGAAGTGTTGCGCCGGCACCGCATATCGATGGAACACAGTTGTGTTTCAGAACCGGGTAGAGCAATTTATTGTCGGGTAAATAAACGTTACGGAATGCAATCCTAAAAACAAACATACAAGAAAACAAACAAGCTTAAACTTTAACAATGATTTCTATTGATAATACAGTAGATCTCCCGGAAATATCAATGTAGTGTGCTTATTATGTAATAAAGGAAAAACTGATTTTCCAAAATTAGTCAGCCTACACAGACATCTAAGTATAAGTAGGTATATTAGTATCTCTGTGATAGATAGCATCTACGTCAGCTTTGTTTCGTTTTGTCTTGCAAATTGTTTTACAATAGTGCTTCTCTAGTAAGAATGGTGTTTCTTGCCCGAAGAACTTCTACAAAATGTGAATCATGTGTCCCACACACACATTCTCACTAGAAAAGCACTACTGTGAAGTAAAGTCAAATAAGACGCTGCAGCCCGATCCGTACTGTACTGAGCTGGTTTTTGAAGATCCACACTGCGTCCGGGATGCCTTCTTCTTTAGTTCGAATGGTGCAGAAGCGTGGAAGATTATCCCAGATAGCATCGAAATGTGTCACGCCAGCATTTTAATGAAGGCTTGGGAGAGTTGTTTAAATCAGACATGGCTGTATGGGCTCAGTTCCCTTTGCCTTAAAAACAAACAAACTATTATACTCTATTCTGTGGAAACAATCAAGGCTACCAACATATTAGTCCCGCCGCAACGCAAAATCATATCGAAATTCAGTGGTTGAAGAAAATTTTAATCTGACGATGACGGACGCGATATATAAAAGATATGAGAAATCTTTGGGCTTACTCACAACACGATTTGTATCTTTACTACAAAAAGCCAACGACGGAGTGTTGGATTTGAAAATCGTAAGTATACACCGCCATCGATCTGTCATGTCAGTTTTGGGCACGAAAACTAAATATTTTGAAACTCGTAATATTTTTTCAGGCCACTGATTTACTAGCTGTACGACAAAAAAGGCGGATTTATGATATCACAAATGTCCTTGAAGGCATCGGCTTAATTGAGAAAAGAAGCAAGAACAGTATACAGTGGAAGTAAGTTTATATCTTTGTACTTTAATTTGTGAATTTGCCTACGGACAGGACTAGACGGTCTTGTGTGGTTTGTTTGAATAGTATAAATAAACTAGAAGTACATTGGTCTTGAATTTATCTACGGGCAGGGCTAGGCTAGCATCTTTTGTGATTTTGTTTTATTATTTAATATAATTTTACAGAGGTGCTGGTCCAGATGGAAATGCAACAGATATTGGTGATCGTGTCACTTTACTGAGAAGACAAATTGGCCATTTGGAAGAACAAGAGAGATTACTTGATAAGTATGTTCTTATGATATCGGTAACTAAACATATTCAATTGAAATTTGCTTCACCTCCTATTTGTTTTTTGCAGAATAGTTATACTAACATTTGTGTTATTTTGGACTTGATAAAAGGTATCCTTTATAAATAAATATTTATTTTGTAACATCCATATTACCACAATGTAATCTGCTAACCAACATCTCTTTATTTTTTAGACAAATGCACTGGATAGCACAAAGCATAAAGAATGTTTTGGATGATACTGACAATGAGGCCCTCAGCTATGTGACTGAGAGTGATATACAGGAATGCTTTCAAGACAATCAGGTGTTAGTGTTAGAAGCTCCTCTTGGCACCAAATTAGCTGTTGGTACATCCCCAAGCAAGGTAAGCAAGCTTCCAAACAGCTGATTCCTATACCTATCGGTAAAATGGAGTTCAGATTTTGAGGATTGACTTTCAAGATAATGGACTTTATTTCAAAGCACTTTTGTCTGACATTGTCAATTTGAGATACAAAATATATATGGGAATTTCATTAATTTCAGGACAAAGATCGCCATTTTTTTCTGCATGTGAAGTCTTCCAACTCCATGGGTGTCATCCTCTTGTGTGACAAAGAAAAAGAAAAGGTTTGTATGTCAAGTTTTTAAAATAATATTACGACTTTGCTGACTCCGCAACCTGAAGTGGATCTTGTTTTCTTAATAGAAAACAAGAGACTACTTTGCTCCCTATTTTATGTAATCTGTCAGTTGTTTTGACTTGAAGCTCATTCAGATCTTTTTACACGGCGTCTCTTTAGTATTACTTTATCACGTCTCACAGCAGCTGATCAGTCGATATACACTAAGCAGCACCATATTTTGTTTAGTCAAATTTATTTATAAACTCTCTTATTTACAGGAAATCGATGATGAAAGCATGGATGACAGTGAAGTGCAGAGCTACACAGAAAATAGTGAAAACACTTCATATAGTGGCAGTAAGAAGATTAGTTTTATTCATGCTTTTAACTATAAATTATTGCAGTATGTATCCACTTAATGAAACTCACCCATTATTTGACCCTCAAAATTTTGAAATGGTCACATGAAACAACAGGTCCTAATTCATTTGTAAATTTCAGATAATAGTCTCACCGACTTCTAAATTTCGATTTCCTAAATCAACATAATCATAATGTCCCACATACTGCTAAGAAAATATACTTGCAAAAAATCCATGATTAATATTATCCTTTTTGTTATTTCAGATTACCTTTTTCGATTAAGTCCTCCCATCACCAAACATGACTTCTCATTCTGCCTCCGTGGTTCAGAAGGTTTATGTGACTTATTTGATATTCCTTTTTAGCTTTATACAATTTCTATTTTATTTTTAATATGAAAATGCATTCATATTTTTGATGTCAAAAAAGACTTTATACATTTGTGATGAGATGAATCATGTTGTGTAAATAAATCATGTAAATAACAATCAAATGTTATGTTTTACATAAGATTAAATGTGATGGAAATAAATTACGATTTATATAAACATAATTTTTATTTCTTAGGTTTAGGATTTGAAACAAATCTATCGAGCACTCCAAATGACTGTTTATGTGTGGTTTGCTTTTCTGGCAACTGAAGTGATTTCTGTGCTTCTTTTGTTTGTTCTAAAAATTCCTGTAAAAAGAAAGTATTATAAACATTGCTAAAGATTTTTCTTAAAATTAAGATGACACATTAACAAATGTTAATGTTAACTTAAGTAAAACAAAATATGTACAATTTATAAACAAAAGAGGTAAGAAACAAAACCTAAATGTGACGTATAACAATTAGACACTAACCAAAAATAATGAAGCATTATTTCTTGGCAAATTACTTGACGATTGGTGCTCATGGACACTCCATGTGGATAGGGTTTGCAATAAAATAATCTGATTCACTTATGTTTTGTGGAGACTCGCGAGATTATCCAATAAAAACTGCCTTAAAAGCCTACCATGCTTACGTAGTATGCAATCTTAGATATGGAATCTTATTATGGAGATATAAACAGGGCCTTCATTGCACAAAATCAATGTGTCCGTGCAATCTATAATGTGCAACCATGGATATCGTGCAAGCCTTTATTTAAAGTAATGAATTTACTGACAGTATTATCGCTGTATATCTACGAAATTTCTAATTTGGTAAAATTGCACCCAAATTAATTTAAAAGAAATAAAGACGTCACCCAATTTAACACTAGGTATCCTGAAAGACTGGTACTTCCAAAAATGAATACTGATTTCCGCAGTAGAAATTACTAGGCTATGGCTGTAAGAATATTTAATAAACTGCCTGAAGAACTTAAGTCTTCCGAATAACAAGTTCAAATATGTATTGTATTCGTGGCTCACAGATTAATGTTTCTACTCAGTGCAAGAATATTTGACGTATAAATTTAAAAATGACCAATGACTAAATTATTATAAGCCTTGAATGTAATGAATTGACATTTGTAGTATATAACATATTTGCACGTCTTTACATAGACAAAATACATTGGACATTATATGTAATTATTAAGAACTTATTTATATGTATTTTTAGCAAATTAAATTAATTTTAATTTTATAATTACCTTTCTTGCTTTGTCTTTTATAATCTTCTTCCTTGCTATATTTTTTTTACCCTTATTCTTGTGTCTTGGTGTGAAGTCCACTTTCTTTGGTTTGAGGTACTGAAAAATAATAATAATTCAGTGTGCTGTCCTAAATGAATGAATGAATGAATGAATACTCTTTATTGCACAAAATTAGTGTGATACAATGCGTACAAAACGATTAATACAATCTAGGCGGTCTTATCGCTAAGAGCGATCTCTTCCAGACAACTTTATAAATGATATTGATAAAGATATTAATCAAAGGAAAACATTTTGAGTCTGTCTTACCAGCAGCTTCTTCTTGGCTTCCATGTGTTCCTTCATAGAAGGCACATCTACCTCGGTAACTTCGAATGGATCAAGAGTGATAAGTTCAGCAGGTATCTTGTCAAGCAGTGCCTTGACTTCTGCTTCTCTTCTTTGGGTCTTGGTTTGGAAGGGATTGCTCTCCAGGGCATCGAAGTTCGGTTCTCCACTACCTGTAACATAATACATTGAATAGGTGATATATAAATTATCTACACTAATATACAAGGTACTTTTGTTGCTGGTATGTTATTTTTAAATATATTTTAATATTTGCACCTGGGACAATTATGCTGGTGAAACCGCTACTAGTTCCAACTCCGAGAACATCTTCGTATGGGCAGTACTTAAAATTGTTTATTGCTTTCGACATTCTGTGCCTGAGATAAGGTTTTTCTGTAGTCTGGGTGCAGCAGTTACTGAAAAAATAGTCAACATGTTAATCTTTCACTTGAAATTATGTCAACAGATTACTAATTATATTTTGTAAAAATAAAATTTACTTATATATCTCCACAACATCACCCAGACCCACAGCCAACATGTCTTTTTGTGAGAATTCTAAATCCACTGGTGCACTTCTTAATTTATAATGTTGTAAGGGACCATCTAGATTTCTTATATCCCATATCTTCATGCTGCGGTCTACACCTGAGGTGGCCATGTACCTGGAATTTAAAAAAGTCCTTATTATAGATTATTTTGATAATCCATAAGCTATAACTATTATTAAATTATAAGTATGAATAATGATGTGTAAGGCTAAAGGCACACTGTCGGAGTGGCGACGGCGCGGCGTCTTACTTCAATAACAATTAAACTAAACCTTAACTACACTAAAATACTGTTTAAAATGGGAATAACAATAGCAAGCGAGTGATCGCGGGAAGGTGGCGGGAAGCGCGGCGTCTCCAGGTGCAACCGCGTACCGTAAGAACGATTTAGCAGGCATCCACGCCGCGCCAACACTCATCTCCACTCCGCCAGAGTGCACTGGGCGTTAGATTTAATATAATATCTTATGTTGTACTAACATTCCCCTGTTATCCACAGCAATAGCAGTCAATGGTGTTTTATGGCATAAAATCTTCACCAGTGGTTCTTTGACTGTTGGAGACCACAATGAGACCACTCCTTTTGAATTTCCAAGGCACAGTGTGGCATTATAAGGGTTCTGAGTCATCACTGATGTCCTTCCTAACCTGTTGTTGTAATGGCCCACTATTTCTCCAATAGATATATCAAGCCATGACATAAATCCATATTCATTCTGAAATAATCCATATGATTATTTTAGTTCTCTTGTTTACAAAGTGAGCACCATAGGGAACATAAATTAAAAATAGACATACAACACCCGCAAGCAGAAAATGGTATGGTAGAAATTCCATACGCAGAATCTTATCCATTCTCTTGATACAATGCAGCTCAGTTCCCATGTTGTCATAAATGTATAGCCATTCCTTCTGAGCCACTGCTATCATTGTTTCTACATGCAGCCAACTGAAAAGTAGAATAAGATTTAATGTAATTAATAAAGGATGTATTTTGAATTTAAATGAGAATGTTAATGACTGATTGATAGGCTGATAAAGATGAATTGTTAAGTATGTCAGGTAAAATATAACCTTACCTTATGTCATGAATGGATTCCATGACATTGATTTCACAATGTAATTTCTTTGTGACACAATCAAAGGCAGCCAAGTGCCCTTTCTTGCCACCCAACAGTAAATGCCTTCCATTATTTGAATATTTCGCTCTGTATGGTCCAAAATCAAGTTTTAGTTCAAATATCTTGGTAGCTGCAGCTATGTCTACATGTTCAGCTATAATCTTCTGTGATATTGCTGTTGTTTTTCCATCTACGTCATCGACTTCTAAACATCTACAATAAAAAGTTTAATCTAGAAATGAGATATAGTTAAAAAATAAAATTATATTCATTCATTCAAAGGAAGCATTCCAAAACAGGTAATAACTATCTGTCAAAGGGTACACATTCCCTGACAGTTAAAACAGTGCCGGTTGCAAAATCAATCCGGTCCGGTGCTCGTGCCGTTTAATGGGTAATCATTACTGGTTCCAAAAAACACTAACTTTTCTCAGTAATTATTACCTGATGAAGCGAAAGCGGCTTTAAAACATACCCTAAATGCATAAAAATGTCTTAGTGTCACTGCATTATTTTAATTGAAATACAACATGCATTGCATGCATTCAGTAGACTGATTCCAGCCACTTAAAATTTAAACATACCCTTGATCCTCTGGCAACAATATCTCTGCTCTAACTGCTTGTTCTTGAGCATAAATAAATTTACGCTCTTTCTTTTTCAGTTTTACAGCATGAAGAGCATGCTTCACTCCTTTTCCATCTAACCCTTCACCACGAGAATAGTGCTCCAACTTTTTGGGATCAATAGGGGCTTTACCAGGAAACTTTTTCTTCACTTTCTTAGGTGGTTTGTTCACCTTTTTATTATTCTGAAATTTTAATATCCATATTGGGTGAAATAACAAACCTGATCTGTAATAACTTAGTGACACAATTAATAACACAAGGAAGTTCTTACATATTCTTGTTCCGAGACTGATAGTAGTAAGTGTTATGATGTTTTATTTAAAATTTACCTTGAATTTTTGTGTTTTCAACAGCCTCGGTGTGATTTTCACATTGTAAATTTCTACTTCTTGGTTCTGGCTCTCAGGTTTTTTCTGGTTGTTGTCATTTGCAGTGTCGAAGTAACGTTTCTGGACTTTCTAGAAGTATAAACCGCAAATTAAACCAGTAAATGTAAATGATGGTTAAATAAATTAAATATCGATCGTGTACATATACATATGTATAATATGTGTTCAAAGAATATAATAATTATTATAAAGTACCTTTTTCTGTACCTTCATTGTTAATCAGAGTTAATTTATTAATAAGGACCATACAAATAGGAAAAAGAATAAACCAAAAATAACCTAACAAAAACATGTGTTTGACGTTTGATTTATTCAGTGTTGCCGATCCGGTATAATAAAAAATCCCGAAAACTAATCTTTTCTGAAGATGTTTAATTCGTAAATTAAAAAAAATATATTAATTTATTCATGCATAATCATGAGTTATATCTTCTTAGAAATGTTTCTATTCACTACAGGAGTTTTTTGACGATAAGCGACATTTAATTTGACGTTTACAATAGTTTACATCCTCCAATTTTACCCTCTTCAAAGGGTAAAATTGGAGGATGTAAATTATTGTAAACATCAAATTAAATGTCGCTAGTTCACGGAATTTTCCTCAAATTCGGGGAAAACGTAATTCGCGAGAATCTAGGTTATATAAAAGGTCGAGGTAGCGCCAGTCGGCTCCACCGGCGCCTGGCATGAGAAACTGAAAAATTCAGTGCGCACATTGCATTGCACCACACTTCTGACAATAGTTAGTTTCTTTTATTTATTTTCTCTGGAACTTTTTGAATTCGACCAATCAGAAGCATGGTTGAATATCGAACCAATTGTGTAAAAAAAAATACGTGGCAATTTCGAACATGCAATTTAAATTATATAAAGTTTTTCGGTACATAACTTCATGTTTTTATTCGATCAATGCATGAAGAATGAAGGCAAGAACGCGCGTTTATATGCAGATATTGATTAAAACTATTGATTGAACCTTAAAATAAAGTTTATTTTTTATCAATCTTTTAGCGGATTTGGTACACAGCGAAGTGACCATGTCATGGAATCTCAAGTATTATTAGTCATCCTTCGCTTTTTTTTGAACTAATTTAGCAAAATTAAATAACAGTAAGTTTTTCATGTTATCATATGAGGGCTGACTCAATGTAATGAGGGGTTTTCTGGTTAGTTCCAAGAAGCTCACTAGATGGCTCGATAAGGGAATTTTTTTTTTAAATCTCAAAAGGGTTTACACCCAGAGCTGTAAAAAAACTCTTTCAAGGCAAGGATATCTTGGAATGGATATATATAACTGTCAGTCTATTTTGCGTATCACAAATTGATATAAGAATAATCTCCGACTTGTGCTGTATGGGCTTTGATCCCTTTGCCTGTCCCGAAAGGACAAAAAAATCATCTTCATCATTGTATCGTTTGTGTTTAGAAAATCTTCTGAATACAGTCATACACCACAAATACACATTGAAAATTTAAGCGTTTTGAATTTTCTAATATTCTTTGCGTTTGCCATTGAAGAGTTTAGTCCGTGCCGTCATGAGCAAAGACTATGGTTCATGGTCTCTTGCAGACCTGACTGACTGAGGGGTCTTCCTCTCTTTGTAAATCCTCGAAGGGAGAGAGAGGGTGCGGGCCTGGAGGTGGAACCTCTTGCCCGGACGGATCTCGGTGAGATACCGCTCACCGGTGATGGGTGCCGCTGGAAGATTGAACTGAGAAAGCGTAATGCAAAAGTTACGGGAAAGAAAGCTGTGCTTGTTCAGAGGTGAATTTCTTTGTTATATTCTAATACATTGCATTGTTATTTTGTTCTTGCATTTGCTTACATCATGCACAAGGAATAATACCACCCTTTTTTGTTACAGACTTACAGAATATGACAACCTATTTGGGAGTCTTATAAATGATCCTGAGTCTACATACAAAATTACCGTGCCTGTTCCCCAAGACTTCCGAGATATCACCAGTGATACGTCAGTCCCAGTGTTGAGTGATGAGGATCTTGCGCGATTCTCCGCATTGGTAGGAAGAGAGGATGTGGCCACATCATCAAACATGTATAATGAGGGATTCCTGATGACAAGTCGTATAGCGCAGCTTGCTGGAGAATTCTATGTCATAGGAGTGTGTTCATCAGAGATGCGGAAAAGCGTTTCATATAATGTAACTATCAAATTTAAAGAGCACGTAATTTTGGAGACGCAGTGCGAGTGTGCAGCAGGGATGGGACCCTATGCACAATGCAAGCATGTGTTGGTATTGATTTATGGATTGATTGATTTTACCAAGAATAAAAAAATCAAAACACAATCAAGCTGCACAGCAAATCTCCAAACTTTTCACCATCCCGGTAAGTCATATACTGGCAATCCTGTAACTGTGGATAAACTAGTGTTAAGAAAACGTGATCAACATTTAAAAGAGATCATTGCACATGACCCCCGCCCAAATCCCCCAAACAAAGAAAATACATGGAAAACTTCCAAAGCATGGTTGTTAATTATTGCTCTTTGACAAATACAACCATGCCATTGACCCAATTGGTCAAACCAGCTGACAAGAAATCTATTAGTGTTGACCACGATTATTTAAAAAAAAAACCAGAAGAGGAGTTTCTAGAACAGTTTCAGCTAAATGAGAGTGAACGGCTTCAACTTGAAGAAAAGACGAGGAACAATAAGAAGGTGTGGAAAGCTGAGCGGTTAAAAAGAATGCAAAGCTCAAATTTTGGAAAAATTGTGAAATGTAAAGACTCGGACAAGGGAAAGCTGGCTAAAACTTTCTTAAAAAACATAGAAATCATGTCTACAGCGATTAAACATGGCCTGAAATATGAAGATCAAGCTGTTCTCAAATTTGAACAGTTAATGAACATCCATACGGAAAAATGTGGATTAATTGTGAACAAGGACTTCCAATTCCTAGGAAGTACACCAGATAGACTGGTTGGGGATGACGGTGTTTTGGAAGTGAAATGTCCCTATTCCAGCAAAGATAAATCAATATCACCAGAAAATATTAATTATTTGTATTTGTGTGATTGGAGTGGAAATCTAAAATTAAAAGAAAACCATGATTACTATTACCAGGTGCAAGGTCAGCTTTTGTGCACAGAGAGGAACTTTGCATATTTTTGTGTTTATACACTGACCGACTTTCTAAGTATAAAAATCAAGAGGGATGACGATTTTATCCAGTCAATGCTGGAAAATCTCAAAATGTTTTATGATAATCATTATAAACATGCATTTTTACACAAATACCTGTACAATAAAAAATAATACTTTTAATACAATTTTTTATTTGTTTTTGTCCTTATACAATATAAATATCGTAAAACAGCAAGCATAGCTGAACAGTTTAAATTGTATTTAATAGAATCAGGTGTCACTTTGCAGAACTCCATTATAAATTTATTTATTTAATAGATAAAGTAGTAGTAGTAAAAGTGTGGGGACTAGGCAGGATAAAGGCGATGCGATGGAGTGTGGCTTCACTTTGCTCTTGACATCTGAGCTTTCCTCATTCCTGATGATGCTTCGTTTAGAGGCGAAACACGGTCGTTCGACGACCGTGTTTCGCCTCTTCATTCCTCTTCATTCGCACTTTCTAGCGGAATATTGCTATTCATTTGGTCCTTTTCTATTCTCACTCCCCTTTCCTTATCACATCCTAAGGAGGTCACATTTGTTAACCTACGCGATTGTAAATCTTTCCGGGTTTGGTAATCGCTTGGGAAAGTGAATCTGAGGGTGAGGGCGGGCCCTTCTACCCATTAAATAAATAAATTTAAAAATAGGTTAATTTCTTTTATAATGGAATTCCGCAAAGTAACACCTGATTCTATTAAATATCTTATACAATACAACAATCAGTAGGTATTATGAATTATTCTATTTCTATGAAGTAGTTTTATGCATTTTTACCTATAATATTTGATCTAAAATTTACTAACATAGCACATATAAAAGTGATATCACTTGAAAGTAAAATTTCAGTTTGATACATTGGTTCAGTCAAAATTTTATACGTTTTTAACAAACCAATAACCCTTTCCACATGTACTCTTTTGCTGGCTATTTTCCGATTGGAAGTGAGGGTGTCAGGTTGTATTTGATTACCCTTTTTAAAAAACGCTGGCATATTTACTTTTACACCATAGGATAAGAAAATGTCTTGTACATTTAAACCTTTGTCAACCATAATTTCGTCCCCATAATCAAATTTATTGAGAATATCACTTCTTTCAATAATTTGTCTATCTGTAGCGGATCCACCGTAACAGGGAGATATATAACTTATCAAACCACTTGGTGTAATACCAAGTAGAAATTTGACTGTGTTTTTATTCTTGTATGTGGAAAATGTTACTTGTTGAGCCAATGGTAATTTTGGCTTCTTTATAGGACATTCTGTTGCATCCACTACTACACGGGTTGCTGGGTATTTATCATGGAAATCTAGTGGCATATAAGTTACAACTGTTTCTTTATCAACCCATAAATCTAAATTTCTCCATTGCAGACTCATGAATCTGATCCAAGTAACAAATATATTGTATACTTGCTTAATGGGTATTACAAACGTCATAGACATTTCTTCAAAAGTTCGGTGTCTTCGGAGTATAATTAACGTCAGGAAAAATTGATTCAAAGGATCTATTTTTTTTGGCGGTCCATCATAAATATATTTTAAATGGTAAGCGTCTTCACCTAGGGTATGGAAAACGAGCATGACTTTATCAAATGTTTCTAGCCCCGTGTAAAAGTGCATAACTTTTTTGTTATGTTTATATATATTAATGGTGAATTCTGGAGCTTTCTGAATGTCATCAGTCTGAATAGACTGGTCACTATTTGATTCTGTTAATTTTATTAATTGTTTTTGTGCCTGTGGTAATTCAGTTACATGATCTGCACTTTCAATTTCTATGACCGCACCCACATCATTAATTGTAGTATCAGAATAGTTTCCTTCAACTGGTGATACTGAAGGCTCATTTAACTCCCATTCCTGATTTTCATTCTCCAACATCAAAGGATCTTGTTCCATATCGTTTGTATCAGTCCCGAAAAAAGGTAACTCTTCTACAAAAGTAGTTGGCAGCACTATAACAAAAAAAAGTTTATATTAAGACATTTTAGAGATCAAATAAAAATATTGTATTGTACCAACACAATATAGTGTTATAAGTATACTGTTGCTCGAAATAATGTACCTGGTCTGGAATAGGTATATAAAACATTTAAAGAATTCGACGATGCATCAAAGTCTTCACAAGTTGATTGGTCATCCTCCAAAGCCACAGGTGGTTCCAATGTTGTTGAAGTATCTTTTGTATTACTCCAAGGAAATATTGAAGGTATAACATTTCTTTTCAATATTTTTCGCTCACGAACACCAGCTGGAAAGCAAGAAAAATGAATTATATCTATAATAAAATTGTATGTCTTGTAATCAGCATTATATACAAGAGCGTCATATAAATACTCTTTGAGCGTTATATAAAATGCACTAAAATTTACCTGATAGAATGGTTGAGGGCACATAATCACTTGACTTGAAATGACTAGAACATATGCGAGCACTTTTAATATATGCATTTGGACCAAATTTTCGTTGCGTGTTTAATCTTGTAGCTTTTATCCACTGCCGCTTCAATGTTTCATCTTTAGGAAAATTATGAGTCCCCATATTTTTGCACGTAACCACAATACAGCGGCTATTAGACATTTAGCTAGAATGTAACGCAAGTGTAACGTACGAATAAAATTTTATAAAATATAACATGGACGTTTAATGTACTTAGGTAATTGTAATTATTAAAATTACATCAAGGAATATATAAATACTCAATACCCATTATCTATGGTTGATCTATGGGACTTTCCTTTTTTATTCACTGACAGATATTCCCTACTAACGAGAGCCATCTATGAGAACGAAATGATACTACAAAAAAAAAAAAAAAAGAAAACCCCTCATTATAAAGTAATATTGAGCCTCCCATTTTGGAGCCTATTGAGGCCAAATCTTTATCTCTAAATTTTCACCAGGTCACTCCAATATGTGAGTGAGGTCTTCTATTGTGTTATAATTAATACAGAACCGTGATGCAGCTCTTCCCACCAAATGGAATTATTACTTAATTAATGGAATGTGACCCGAGCGTAACCTAAATGCTAGCACGCACCTAGCACGCACAAGCACCTAGCTCCCTACCGAGGCTGACACAGTCAAACCATGGAGCTCAGGACGGTGCATACCAAAGCCCTTTCACTTTAGCCAATTCCTCATACTCCTCTCTCCAAAGAGACTTGCAGGCAGCCCTCGCTGTTGGAATATACTGAATCAAGTCAAGCGGATCGAGATGTGTTTCAACACCATCAGATATAGCTACATTCGCGTACCGATCAGCCATTTCATAATATTGATAGTTTGCAGAAAAACTCATTGTCAGGAAATATTAAACTAGATTTATCGTATCTCAAATCATATTGTAGGTATGGTCGTCTCTATATTCGTTGTCGGATTTGTCTGTTGAGCATATTGTTATGTGGAGTCCCCAAAACTTGTTCATGCAGTAGGTACTTGTTCAATATGGAGAACCCACAGGGCAAAACGATACCTACCTACCTACCAAAGGTATATAGGTATAAAGGTAACATATATCTACCTACAAATTATTAGTACAAGCTAGAGCTTGTACTAATAAATCGTAGGTAGATATATGTATATATAATATTTTAGGAGGTCGTCCATGTCCATGGTGGGCTGTTCGAATAAAAATTCCGTGAAAATAGGTCATTCAATAATGTATATTGGAATTCTTGTTCTACGAACTTCCAAACCACTTCCAAAAAAACTAATGCATAATCTCGGTATTTATTATTTTATTCTCTTTAACAACACATACTCAATATTTTACAGAAACGTATATGACAATCAGAGTAGTAACATAGTAATAGGTTTAGTATTTAAATGCGAATAATATTATCGATTTCAGTGTACCAGTGTGATTCCACGAAAGAAAATGTAACGAAACACGCAGTAAATTACAGATAAAACAATCGCACACATTTGGTATGTGTGAAGCGAACTAACTAAACATAATGCAAATTAACATTAACACGAGTCGATTAAGCTATCACAATCCGTAAAGGGTAACAATAAATAACACGTAACATAATCACAGCAAAGTGAACTTGGCTAACAAAGAAAGTATTAATTTATACCTAAAATTGGTTATCAATTAATGACTGAATTAACTTACTCGATCTAATGAGATCTCGTTATTTCCTAATACAAATATAAACGCCCATACGACGCGACAACTATTTTATTCACAATTTTATTTACAAAACTGACTAGAAAGTCCTCTAAGGAATTATTATTTTCGTTTGTTTAAACTTCTATCTCAATAGAGTCAATAGTTAGTCAAGTCTTAACTACCAGTGAACGGGAGCTGCTGAGTTAGAAGCATTTGGCACAATCCCATTTAAACAGATTAGTTTTCCTTATGAACTATATTTCAATTTCTCATCTGATAGAAAACAGATTCATTTGAATTTGTAACTAAACTTTTACTTTATATCGAAAGATAGGTACAATATTTACAATGAACTTGATAGTTATCTGTGGGGCTAAAATCGCTTACATGATACCATAGTATAAACTTCTTCCCTAACATTAATTTTAAGCATACACGAGTAACAGTGTTTAAAATTTATAATATTTACGTCTACATTAGTCCATCTTACTGATTTAAGTGTCGAACGAAACGTCGAGTGTTGTCGTGATGTAATATAAAGAAGTCACACATCGTATACAACGGTTTACAAAACAGACATCGTTACCTAATTAGAACACATACTGTCCGAAAATAGCCCGACTTACGCGGGTACAGTGTACAGTCTCAACAAAACTATGAAACATCAATCACTCACTGAATTTTCGATTGTTTTTCTTTGTTTCAACTTTGGTTATTAGCTTCGAATTCGAATAAGAGTTTGTTTATTCATGTCGCACTTTTCACAACTTTATTGACAAGGATCGATTAACTAAGTTTCAGTTTATTTCACGGGTCAGCTCCGCCGATTGCACTCGCAACGGACATTAAGTCAGTTCACTGTCGCTCAGATTCGGCGGCGCTCTGTGAACCTTATATGGGCGTGGGGAGCACTGTGAAGTCCTGAAGCGCGTTTTTGACGGTTTCGTAGATAGGCCGGTTCTCGTCGGGACAGTAGCCGTCGGGTGAGCAGAGAGTCTGCAACTTGGTGAGGTAGGAGTCGAAGTTGTCGTGAGCTGGCTTTTCGCCGGGTCCTGGCGGTGGCGGCGCTCCGGGCGTTCCGCTGGCAGTAGTGACCGGCACTGTGCCGCCTCCAGGGATCCGCACGTGTTCCAACAATGTGATCACATTGTTACGCAAGCTCTCGTAGTATTCATTGAGATTGTTATTGCGCTGCGATATCAACTGGTTCTCCTGTAAAGAACAATAACATACACTTTATTGTTTGCCGGACGAAAGAATGTGGAGTATGGGTGACTGTTGATCATAATTTAGAGTGGCTACTGCATGGAATATAAATTTTGCGGTACTCACAAATGTTTGTGACTTGTTAGTAGCACTCAAAGTTGGATGTTTGGAGCCATGACAGTACCATCTACGTTATCAGACAAAAAATTCGAATTACACTCAACTTTGTGAAGAGATTCATAGTAATTATATCAAAAATATGTTATATTAATGTATTATATCCTTGTATACTTTTTTATTGTGTACTTGCTGTATTCTGGTGTTTACCAAATAAACGTTTTTCGATTTCTATTTTCAATTTAAATTTTCTTCGTGAAAGATATTGTGAAGCTTACCCTCTCGCCGTGGCTGAGGTGTGTCTCCATGGCGTTGATGTCGGACTTGAGGCGCATCATCTGCGACTCCACACGTGCGTTCTCTCGCTGAAGTTCTGTGATCTCCTGCTCGAGGGTCATCAGGTCCTCGCCGTTGCCAGTTTGCATGTTCATTTCCATACCTGGATATCATACTTAAATTATAACATTATAAGTAAACTTCAGATGTTGTCCGTGCTACGTAACAGGTTACAAATTATTAGCAAACGCAGTTTCGATTTTAGTTAATTACATAGCGCATAGAGGTATCTAGGTACCTAAGGAATATGTCAGAACGCAGTAGGTATGTTTATATTAATAATAGAATCTTAACTTTGCTCAAAAATACTTGAAAATATATTTTATTTTTGGTAGATAGGATCATAAAAAATATCAAATGTTAAAGTTGATTGGTAACTACCTATCTAAGTAAATAAAACATATCTCACCTGAGTATGGTTTAGGATACAACGGCGTGATATCATCAGGATACTTCGGCTTTTTCGGCAGCGGCGTCGGCGTGGCTGCGCCTGCGACTGGGCAGCCGGAGAGCGAGCGGTGGGTGAGGAAGGAGCCGTTGATGTGGCCCGAGCCGTCGCATCCGGGGGTCGGGCAGTTCACGCCGTCGAATTTGATAGCCGACGCCGCCGCCGCCACAGCTGCCTTGTGTTGCTCGACCGTACCGCCACTTTCCAGCACTCGCATTTTGTTGCGATTCGCAATCGGGCAGCCGGAGGCACTGACGAATTCAATTCCATATTTATTAGTTTGAAAAAAATTAAAGTCTAAATTTAGTTGCTACCAATATCAGTTACCAAACTACATCTACGCTAGGTATTTAGGTAAGTATACTTTGTGCACAGCGAACTAAATCTTACCTTCGATGCGATAAAAATTTCCCTGTAGCGTGTCCAGACCCATCACAGCCCGGTATAGGGCATCTAAGCAGCGTGGAAATAACCAAGAAACTCGATGTAATGTGGATTATACTTAGAAGCGAATACAGATTAGTAGTTTGATAGGTAATTTATTCAAGGGCGTCCCAAATACAAAGATCATTGCCGTAAGAGATCAGAGCATGACAGGCTATGTAGGTTGCAGGTAAGGCGTATGTACCTAACCGTATTTTTATTTCAATGACAATATATCTGCATAAATTACAGCACTTTGTAAATAATTACAAGTGCAAACTTCTGGTCACAATAGCCGAAGCTATAAATATGACGAATGAATATGAAACTTGGCAGCGTCCGGTAGTACTAGGTACAAGCACCTATCTATACTTAGGTAAGGTTGTCTTTATGATCGTTACTGAACAATATTAGGGGTATCACCACCTTTATCACAACAAACTACCCTATATCCCATCACCAAGGTTAAAAAAAAAAACTAAGCTACATCAGGCACATTTATTTGTCATGAGTTCGTTGCATGTTGGAGAACCTCGCCGAAGAAGGTAGCCCTCTTTCGCAGTTGTAGTGAACTTACCTGAGAGGCTCTGAGTCCTGTCCATCCCGTGGCTTGCTCTTGGGTTTGTTGGCTCTCGGGCAGCCGGAGAGAGACCGGTGTGAGGAGTAGTTTCCAGTGACATGGCCGGACCCGTCGCAGCCCGGTGTCGGACACTTGAGCTCCTGGGAGTGAGGCTGCAGTTGCGAGCGATCGGCGCGCGGGCATCCCGATAGACTGCACATATACAAACTGCTTACAATGCCGTGGCAGGGTCAGGGCTTGCAGCTTACGATTTACCTATTTAACTTTTGTGGTAAATGGTGGAGAAAGATCTGCGCGACTTACAAGTCAGCAACTGGCAGGAGATTTCATAAGAAAGGGAGTAATGGAGTCTCTTGATGCGGACGCCATATCGCTGAGCCAGCGGAGTAAATGGTTAAAGTAAGTTCTAAAAAAGGTAAGTTTTCCTGTCCTGTACGCACGTAGCGCAGTTTAGCGTAGGAATAGTTCATAGGTTGCATTATTTTAATGGCGCGATGTCGAATTTCCTTTGAGAATTTTGAAGCCGCAAATTAGACAAGAAAAGATGTGTCCAATTGTCCCAAAATGTGTCTATAGCATAGGTAAGTAGATACCTACTTACCTGTTAGGTAAAAAAAACTAGTTTGATCAAAATCAAAAGTCTGACAGGGCATGCCGTTGCATAAATCATATTTCAATTACTTATAATAGGTGCAACAATTTATTGCAGTTGAGATTTTAGATTAAAATCGGTAGTAAGTGGGTATATAAGTACCTACTTTTAACCAGACTGTAAACTCTTGCAAAGAGACTGATAAAGTGAAGTGTGAATGATAAAAATAGTCAGAAGAAAATGCGATACATCTGTGGAGTTTATGACCAAGTACCTATACGCTTCTCGGTTTAATTTTAGAATATATAATTTATCCTCGACGGAGCGTTACAAGTTATATTCATGTAGGTATAGGTATTAGGAAAGCATAATAGTGTAATGTGCAATGTAGCGCGATATTATATAGTTTATTGCTTAGTTAAGTAAGACTAATGCTCACGTTATAGAAATAAATGTCATGACTTCGGTGAAGTTCTAACACCGCTTAAGTCAAAAAGTGCAGCTTTTCAGGAGAGCGATAAAACTTCATTTTGCTGTTTTTGTTTCTTAGGTAAATTTTTATGTTATCAACAAATAAAAAGCGCAATTTTACCCCTTTTCAAAGCAAACTGACGAGACGGCTTCTCTCCTTGAAACTGTTCGGCACTGACTGAAATACGCGCTGCGGTATTGTTGTTTTTTTTAATTTAGGTGGTTTTAGTTTTCTGCGAATAACTAGCCGCCATTGGTTTAAATGCTTATTTCTGATTGGTCAGGCGAAACGCGCCATCACTCTCCGTCGAATGACATTAAACGGTCAAAACCGCAAAATTTTGATTTAGGCGGTGTTATCATTAGAAATTTTTAATGGCGATAATGTAGCTCATAGTTGGGAATGACGTGTTGTACTTGTAGTTACCTAGGTATTTGATTGCACATTATACGCTATGAGTCCTGTAATAAAGGTCTCGAGTTACGTTGAGAACTGTCTACTAAGTGTTTAATCTTTAAACACTTAGTAGAGTTAATTTGTGCTTAACAAAAAATAATGAAAAAGTTTATTTACTTATACAGGGCACAAAAAAAACCTAGTACAAAGGTACCCGTATAACTTCCATAGACAACAATTATTTTTGAACCCAGTTAAGTAATTCCCCAATCTACCTACTTATCAATAGATTTAAAGTTTAAACTGGAACAATGTCTATTGTTATTTTTAGTTATCGCTTGAAATTGTTTGACGGAAATGGGCAGGTAAGGAGTTAGAAAGTGTTATTTTTATTAGAAACAAACGCCAGGTTACTAAAAAGTCGTTGTGAAACAGTATTCCAAGATGTAAGGTAACTTTTAAATTAGTAGAAATAAAAGCATGTGGTTTTGTGTTCAAAAATACCACATAGAATTCCTTACTAAACCCGCGTCACTTAGGTTTGAGGATAATACCACAATCCAAAACTGGAACAAATCCTACCTACCTAGACGGAAGTTTTAATCAATAATTATAATTCGAGAGATAAACGTTATTTGCATTTGATATTTCCGTAAACAAGTCGGTCATACATAATCATCATAAATATAATACTTTTGATTTACATTCAGAAGTTTTTTTAACTTTATTATGGCAGTCCACGCTTCCAGCAGTGCGCTCGTCTTATCGCATTTTTTTCTCGTAAACCAAACAGTCCAACGTACCCTTAACAAACGTTTTATTCCTGTACCTACTGTATCTGTCATTTTATAAGGCTCAACTCAGACGATGGACTGTCCGCGGCGTACAATTTATTCCGTGAAAATAGACAGTACAGAAGTTTATGACATAACGCACACGGCGTACTATTATTGTCTCGGACAAAAAGTCCCGCGTACAACGAGGGACAGCTCGCGGACCGGAACGTACAGTGAAGTATGGCTAGATATTCTAGAGTTTCGCCGACGAAATGATGTGCGTTAAGCCCGCGACAGTCAAATCAAATCAAATAATTATTTTTATTGTAGTAAGTACCTTAAAGTAAGTACATTTTTACGTCATTTTTTACTCTACCTCTGCTTTGTAAGGTGCTGTAGCTGAAAGATGCATTTGATTTTCTTTACCCTTGATTATTTACAGTAAACCATTCCAGTACTTGCGCAAGAATGCTATTTATCTCAATGAGTTCAATGGCTTGTCTATTGACTTTGAATATAAGTCCCTCCCGTACATGCGCGTACTGTCCGCCGCGTACTACGCGGCGGACAGTACGCCGCGGATATTCCGTCGTCTGCGTTGGCTCTAAGTAAGTAGTACTCTAGTTTGGCTACAGAAGGTAGCTAAAGTCCAAATTTGATTCATGTACATATTTTAGTTAGAGTACGGTGACATATATGTACATAATATTAGTTCTCCAAACATACCGTTACAAGGCTATTCTAATTTATTGAATGTATTAGAATTAAAGAGATTACAAAATATGGACGCGAATTCTAAAGAGTTGCAGTCCCAATTTCGTCGTGGGAATATTAATCAATTGGCTCAACTTGGTGTACGGAAAGGCACAAATTGTCATGATATTAGGGGCGCAATTGTCACTTGAGCTAATGTTATGAGTAGTTATGACTTTTGATCAATAAATGTTGTCCCATTGAATATTAGGAATATTTGCGTAGTGCGAGGTATTTCCGCTAGTTGCCGCTTGCCTGCGATGTGTGGCGAAGTTGCCGGATATGTGACCGGATCCATCGCAGCTCTCCACCGGGCACTGGATCAGCTCCCTCGACTCCCGTATCCGGTACGTCAGTTTCCCATAAAAGTCGTCGCGATGAAAGCTAAAGTAAATAAATAAATACGTAATACAAAACAAAAACAAAACAACACAAAAAGAAATTAAAACAAAAACGAAAAAGTTGGAAAACAAGCGAGACAGAGCTATAGGTAAATATTCTCCGCTTAAATATAGCGTGGAACGAAAACAAAAAGGTAGCGCCAAGAGACTAAAAAAATGTGGCCTTATTGCTATTTATATGCTGCTCATTTTGGTATATGAATGCCATTAACCTACTGTAATCACTCTACGATACACTTGAAACTGCGTAAACTAAACGCCACCATTGAACGATCGTTATCTGCATGAAGCGTGGTGTGCGAAGTAAAAAGTTTACAAAGTTATTGTTACATCTTTTCTATTGTTGTGTTTGTCTCGAACGATCGATTTTATAGTAATCTACAGATGTAAAAGAAAGTTAAACAAACTTAACTCACCTGTTTCGCTGCATGACTGAGTTTTCACAAGTTTTACGCACAAAAGTACCACAAATAATTAGTTATTTTGTATCTTATCGTTCATGAAGTTATCTGACATGTTCGTTTAGCACTCGGCGTGGTGCGCGGGCGCCGGTAATATTAGACTGAGTAGCCTGTGTGACATAGCGCGCGTTCGGATACACATCACAATTCGGCTTAACCGTATATTTTGTCTCTTTCTCGCACCCTAAATTGAAACACCTGTGTGAAGTCGCTCGCTTCTTTCTTTCGCACAATGAATGGGGTCCGTTTCTTTTAAAACTTTAGTAAGATCTCAGAACATGAATAATAAGTATTTGTAAGTAGGTACCTACTAAGATTTTTGATATTTTTACTACAACGATGTATAGGAACTAGGTAGGTAGTCTTTTAACGCGCAATAACTGAGGTCAAGAAGTTTGTTTTGTAAGTAGGTATTTATTTAAATTATATAACCTTGCTATTTATTGGTTTCAATTCCTGTGAGCCGCTAAATCTAAAGGTAAAAACTGTCTTTGTTTATGAGGGAGCGAAACGTTTCGTTTACTATGATTAAAAAAAAAGAGCTAAACAAAACTTTAATGAAAACAAAACCAATCACCGTTATCGATTTAAAAATTGTTAGGTATGTAGAATCAACAAAATTCTGGTAATAACGAACGAGTATAAATATGTAGGTATAGTATCCGAACATGATCCGAACTGTAAACTAATAAAAAAATATTGACGACTCCATGATTTTCCACTCTTTGGGCGATGTAGTTAAGGTTGAGTTTGGTTTACGAGATATGATATAAAAGTTAGATACGTCGTTTTGCACCTGATCTCATTGTTATTAGCCGTATTTCCACTTACGTCATTCTTTGAGTTGAATAAGCAAAATGTTAGGAAAAGTTGTTACCTTGTCTTATACTGTATAAAATAAACTTAGGCAATAGTTTCGTTACACACCTAGGATATAGGATAAAATTAACGTGAACAATAAAAAAGTTTCAGAAACTTGTTGTGTTTGCACGACCTTTGATAATTTAATTACTCATAAATTAGAAACTTTAATTGTGTAATATCTTTTGGCACTAACAACCACGTTATTAGCACATCTGGTAGTGCTTGTACCTAGAATACCTTGAGTTGCCAGATCAACTGCCAAAGAAATAGAAATGCCACGGTTGGAATCGTATGCGCTCGTTGCCTTGCGTATGGCATGAGGCTTTGTTTCCCACTGTACTATCTGATAATGTGGAGCGTGCCATGCTCTACCTACCTATATGCAATGCTAATCGAGGAGGCCGTGATTAATTTCAAAGATTACACAACAGCACCTACCTAGGTAGATGCCTGCTATGTTTCATCTCAACCCAATGTTACGATACGGTACAGTCGACCACAGGACAACCTACCCAAAACGTCAATTTTTGAGAATCTGAAATATACCGTTGGGATTTAATAGAAGGTTTTTGATAGATGGTATACTATAGCTTGTGGGCGACTGTACGTAACGTACTTCATTTGAGCTGTTTGGCTATAATTAAGGTGCAACGTACGACTCGGTTTCCATACAAATTATTTTACACATTCATTTTCGTACTTGTAGAATATTTCACTGGAAAATTGTTACTATTAGTTCAATCATGTTGTTTTATTGTCGCCAATATAGAAATAATACACTTTAGAACCTTTAAATGACTTATTTTCATAATAAAATAAATTGTAATTTTTTTGTATTGGCGACAGTACAATATGAGAGACTTGATCGATGGTAATATATTTCAGGGAAATATTCCACGAATACGACATGAATGTCTAAAATGACTTGTATGGAAACCGAGTTGCGTTGCACCTTAATTTCACATTACAGAAGAAAATACCAATAGTTGAAAGTAGGATCTCTCAAAGTGTTTCATACGAGTAGTAAAGTAAGTTAGTACATGTAGGTAGGTACTTAGGTATTTTAGATGAGTTTCTAGAAACTTAAAACTGTACAATTACCTGTTTGATGTCTGACAAGAAAATGAGGTCATAGATGAATTAATGGCAAAAAAATTTTTTACGTCATTTCTAGAAAATTTAGTCGAAACCGGTCGCGGTACATTTATTTGAATATAAATAAAAAATTGTAGAAGTAAGTGCTGAAAATCTTATTTTCCCTTAATTAAAATGAAGTTCTAGACACCGAGTGTGAATAATGTCATAGATGGATATGAAAATTCATAAGTTACCTACGTTGATTTCGAGACTTTAGTCTTTAGCACAATGAAAGTTTTGTCACCAACATGCGCCTTGGACTTCACGAGGTCGATTCCATTCCGATTCGGTTCGCTGCATCACGCGCAAAGCGCTGATTTCAAGATGGTGGGAGGGCGGAGCGCGTGTGATTGGTTGCAGCGAAACAAACCGTGGGTGAAACCGGTCACGTGAAGTCCGAGACTACCTACCTACGGCAAAGGATTCATGGCGTTAGGAGGACCTTAAATAAATTACTCCACTTCGCTATAAAATTGCATCATTTTACCCAGCACCATTCAGTGCCACGACGGGAGGTTTCTGATGCCGCAATAGTGGGAACGTAAAAATAGGTAAAAATAGACTTACTTACTGCTGTTTTTGACCCAAGACTAGCCGGGAACGGTTGAAGGACGGTAACGTTTGCAGTCTGCTCTGCAACCCTGCTCACTGGATTAAGTAAATTAATCATTTACTTACCAAAATTACCATTTACTTACCTGATGTTTTTATATTATTCATGTTTTGTGGTGAGCTTCTACCTACTTGAGGAAAGGAGGGTCATTAGTACTAAGAAGGAACCTAAACCTGGAGTTCTGAATTGGACATACCTACCTGCATATACTGCAGTAATGGAGAAAAAATACTGGTATGGTCACTTACCTAACGATTAATTCGAGGAAGGACGAGGAGGAGGACTTTACGCGCCGGAATCCAGGACTCCAGGACACCAGGTCGTACTTACAGAACTGCTAAAGATCTCGCCACATAGAAGGCAATCTTGTCGCGACGATCTACAATCTCCAATAGACTGGTTCACACCGGTCGAGTAGCCCTCACGAGGTGTTATTACACTTGACTTAATTCAGTTTACTCACTTCACATTCAGTTACTGCCTTTAAACAGAAGCGCCAGTCGACTGAATTCATTCAAGTGTATTAAGTTCCTCAGACTCTTCGTCCGGCATGCAACCCGTCATTCACAAACTTAGCTCTGTTACTTTGATCGTGAGCTATGATTGGAGATCGACCTCGACAAATTGCGCTCTCGATCAGGCTTTAGGTCTATTCACCTGCTGTCTTTAGGCTTGTCGTGCGGCGCATGCGGTGGCGGCATGTAGCAGGGCGGCGAGTAGGGGGGCGCGTGCGGCGGATACGCGGGCGGAGGGGGGTACGCGCCGCATTGGTATTGGTAGCCGCCGTAGCCGGCCGCTGCGGCCGCCGCCGCGTAGTCCGGCTGCGCCAGGCCGTACCCTGCCACTGGGTGTGGACTGACGCCGCCGTAACCTGCATGGTTACAATACATTGAATATTTAGTAAAGACACTTGTACTTACAATTACATACTGTGGCGGATTCCTGAGAACGGGGGGATTTACCATTTTTTAACCCCCGACCGATCGATGACGAGGCGGGTTATAAGTTTGACACGTTTGTCTGTTGTGTGTTTGTCTGTGGCATTATAACTTGATAACGGACGATCCGATTTAGACCCGTTTTATTTATTTAATAGAGAATTTTGTCAAGAGTGTTCTTAGCTAGGTCTGATAAAAATTGAACCAGTGGTCTCCAAGATCTTGGAGTATCTTTTATGTCATATTGGATCTCTGGAACGGAAATATAGCTAGATGGTTCGAATTGGAGTTCAAATAGTTAATCACATCGCATTCTAGTTTCGTTGGTATTTAATTTGAAGTCTTTTAAACAATATTTTAGATTAAAATGCAGTAGAAAGACAAACCACTTCGCTTATCAAGCAACCAACAAATGGTAACCAAACAAGCGCCTGCCAACTTGTATTAGCAACATTACTCCGCGGCACATGTTGCGGCCGGCACACCGCTCGGCGCTACAGCGGGGAGCGATTACCGCGGTCGCGTTTTAATTTGTACGACGTGTTTTACGGCTACGTAGGGGAAGGGGCACCCCCTGATGTGGAGGCGAAATATGTAGAGCGCGATAGCTCGTACGGATTACGAAATTAAGATAAATGAAGCCTAGGAAATGGTAGAGTCGGATACATTTAGATGAGAAATAGGCAGTTGTGGGTGGGTGTCTTTATGAGTAATGGGTTGTTTGTTACTTTTTTAGAGTCGGTAGTTTTATCTTTCTTTAGGTATAGGTACCTAGGAAGGTCGTACGATGGACTTTATTCCTAATATTTACTTATTAGGTATAATCTGTTAGCTGACCTCAGTGAATGGTATAGATACTCTCTCAGACACAGAAACCCAATTATGTTATCATCAGAAGGAAGCTAAAGCCAGCTGCATATAACTACTTATTGTCATTCATTTTAATATAATATTACATAATAGAGATTTGACCACATAATCGTGTTGTGTCCCGCACCAGGGCTCCATCTAGCTAGGCGAGACCTGAAAACCAGCGTGTCGCTGAGGTCTCGACCATTTCATTAGACACATAGGGCAATACGTGTTATAGATATATTTTGTTTATAGGTTAATAATTAGAATAAAATAACAATGTTGTACCGTTTTACTTTGATGTGTGAATGAATAAATACTCTTTTATTTCATAAATGTATAATTATATAGATGTAAGGTTCATTTTCAAACTTCTATGTTACTTTGGTAGTTTTAATTAATATTTACCGGCTGCGTCTCTGTGGTATGCCTCTAGATAAGGATGACTGCCTCCACTGTCTGGCGTTGATTCTCGACTATATGATACACCGCCGGGGAAGCCTCGACTGTTAACAAATTATGAATTACAAGTTAGTAAAAAATATATTTACATAAGTATCAAAGTTTGATCAATTCCATTAATAAACGTCAACAATACGAACATCTCTACTGTTTCTACAGAACCAATTAAGTAGGCACGCACAACATTCTTGAATATACAGGTAAGTAAATACAGGAATATTAAGTGCAAGTGTACTTAACATTATCAATATTATCATTGACAATCGATTTCGTTTATTATTGGAACGGAGTCTTTAGGTCACATGAATCTATGTGGAAACGCCTCACCTATGTGGTAAACGGGACACGCTAAGGTCGAGGGTCTGGCCCTGTGGACTGGGCACCTGTGGGCTGGCCGTGAGCTGGGGCGAAGCGCCCGGCTGCGGGCTGCCTCGCGCTCCGCCCCCGCCGCCGCCCCCGGCGCTTGTGTACACCGGTGATGCGTATGGACCCTGTTGTGAAAACGGACCTTTTTAATTGGCACATCTATGTACGAGTTACTAACACCAACACTAATATTGTTGGCGTTGAAAAATGATAATAAAATTTCAATTATTCATGTCATTTTGTTTCTCAAACTAATTAAAGTGGACCATTTTTCTTTTGGAGATCTCACCTGTGGACTACCGCTAGACGTGGATAGATCTATGGCTGGACGTGGATCTCTGGGATCCCTGGGCGTGGGACTGCGCGGCCGCTGCGCCTGCGCCGCCGCGATCTTCACGGACAGGTTGATCGCGGAGAAGCCGGGCGGCACGCCGGGACCCATCGCGCCTACTCCGCTACTCGCTTCGTAGTGGTACATTGGTCTACACGGAGAGATTTCTCGCTCAAGGTCGTGTCACACGAAAGTTAATCCAAGTTCTAGCCTGCTTTCTCTTTGAGTTAGCAGCAAAAAGATATGTCGTTTACAAGGCGAAAAATTCCAGCAAAGACTGAAAAAGTCCCGTTTACCACATCGTTATAAGTAGCACAAAATTGGGAGTTAAAGTGCGAGGTCGAATAGGGTACAGAATGGAACGTACCTAGGGTAAATGGGTCCGGAGCTGGTTTCCTGCTCCGACTGGTCGGTTTTCATGGGGGTGGGGAGATGCGGGTCGTGGTACCGGTCGTCCTCCCAGCCGTACGGCCGCTGCGGGCACTGCGCTGGGTCGTACCGCTCGAACGCAGGTGCGCCTTCGTAGCATCGGGTTTCGTACCCGTACCGGGCTTCGTTCATTTGACTACGACGGAAATTGGACATGTTCCATAAATTTTCAGTGCGGAAAACAAAGTGTTACAAAGAAATTGTGACATAGAAAATGTGATAGCAAAGTCATCTGAATAATACACGTAAAAGTAGGTAAGTATAGTTTTGCAATGTTGTGCGATTATAAAACTAATATAGATATCAGAAATAGGCTAGTTAAACAGCAACTCCGCGCGAATTTCGTTCATCAGACAATCTCTATTTGACATTCATGAATGTCGTGCGTAGTGGCTCTACGGTTTGTTACCGTGTTGTACAATAAAATGTAGGCACGATTGCGGGCACAGTTGACTCGAGCAGGTTCTAGACAGTATGGAATCGGTGAAACATGCGTGGTGCATAAGCGTCTGCCTCCATGAGAGCCGCGACTGTCGCCTGCGGTTACATGCGGTTATCTTGCCTTTATTGTGCCAAGATCAACTAGAACTTAGTTCTTAAAGGTGGGTAGAGGCAACGTCATAAAATAAACAAACGGCCCCACGATTCTGATAAAGGCTGCTGCTATTGGTGGTGCGAGCAATGTGTCACGTGGTATCTTGGATCTAGGACGGCGAAGTTCACCAATCGCAAGTCATAAATATGTATCGTGACTAGCCCTCAACACTGTATTTTTAGATTTCTGTTATCGTTCCATATCCGTCGGAGCAACTTCCGCGATAATTATGAAGTACCTAAGATACTAAATTCTGCGTATTGGTCGTTCTTCTAACGTCTCGGTCATTATGCGTATTGGTTATTCTGCGTGTAGGCCTAGGTGACTGACCTGTAGGACCGCACGTGGTCGTCAGGCGGGCGCTCGTACGGTGAGCGCTGATCGGGCGGCGCGCCGTAGCCGGCGTGGCGCGTCTCCATGCCGGGGGAGTCGCGCTCGGGCTCGGCGGCCTCTCTCTTGGGCACGAGCAGCTCGGGCGCCTCTCGCTTCACGGCGGGCGGGCTGCGCGGCGACGCCGCCGGCTCGCGCTCGCGGGACGTGACGCTCGCGGCCGAGCTCTCGCTTGCGATCGCGATTGGTGCTGATGTAGGCACTGGCGATGGGAACAAACTAGTTAACATCGAAGCAACTGTTTGTATGCGTCACTAGTCTACATTTTCGTTCCATTTGTGTGACAGTAAAATTAGGGATGTTTATCGTGAGAACAAGCTTTACTTGTTGGTTCCTTCTCAATGGAAGTTCATCAATGGAGCAGGAATTCTTGTACTACTTTCTTGTTTCTTTTCTTGCATTTGTTAACTGCACGGCTGCCTTGTGGGCGGCGGCTGTGGGGCAGCCTGAGAGCGAGCGGTGCATGCTACTGTTAGAGCTGACTGTGTATTACCGGAGGGCCGGGCGCGCTGGGAACGCGCGGCCGCCTTGCGCGCGGCAGCTGTGGGGCAGCCGGAGAGCGAGCGGTGCATGCTACTGTTAGAGCTGACTGTGTATTACCGGAGGGCCGGGCGCGCTGGGATCGCGCGGCCGCCTTGCGCGCGGCGGCTGTGGGGCAGCCGGAGAGCGAGCGGTGCATGCTACTGTTAGAGCTGACTGTGTATTACCGGAGAGCCGGGCGCGCTGGGACCGCGCGGCCGCCTTGCGCGCGGCGGCTGTGGGGCAGCCGGAGAGCGAGCGGTGCATGCTACTGTTAGAGCTGACTGTGTATTACCGGAGGGCCGGGCGCGCTGGGACCGTGCGGCCGCCTTGCGCGCGGCGGCTGTGGGGCAGCCGGAGAGCGAGCGGTGAGTGCTGCGGTTAGAGCTGACGTGACCGCGCCCGTTGCACCCCGGCGTGGGGCACTTCAAGATTGTCTCGTGCAACGCCAATACTGGATACATACAGATAAGTATGAGTAAAAATCGTGAACTACAGCTCAGTATGAATTACTTTGAGAACAGATATTAAAATACTTTTAAACAAGTGCTTAATGTATTTTTATGGATTACTTTCTTGAACTACGAGAGCCTACAGAATGATAATTATAGGGTCCTATTTTATTAACGGCGAATATTTCTAGGGTGTCATCTATAGGTTTAACCACTGATCGGTGTAGGTAGGGCTGTTTGGGGTCAAAGACCTCAAAAGCTAGATTAGTGCTAGGTTAGTATGGACATCTGTAGACGTCAGAGTGAAGCGAATTTATAATTTAATAGAATTTCGTCGTCTATTTCATTTCTTTCAAGAATGTCTAAATCCGGATTTCTTTAGTAGTCTTCTAGTCTTCTTTTAAATTCCGAAAATCTTTTAAATTCCGAGATTTTTTAATACATATTTTTTTAATGGCATGTCCATAGTATGATGATCGTAGGTTGGAATTACCAAAAGTAGCTCTATCTACAGCGATTTTTTCAATTCCGGAAATCCCGGGAATATCCAAATATGGTTTATAAGAAAGCCGTATCCATATCATGACCACAGCTTGCAAGTACCAAAAACAGCCCTACCTACTCCGATCGCTAGTTATAACAATAAAAATATGATTTTTACTAATCAAATTTTCGAGAAAAACGATAAAATTGTTTGTTGAAAATTCTACAAATGTATGAATTATTGCTATTCTAATACTGAAATAAGAAGTATGAAAGAAACTCGTTTCATTCATAACGACATGGATGAGTTTATGCCACCAAGGTGCAAAGTAATGGGGTTTATTTTTCTTTAGAATGGAAAATTTTCATACAAGTAACAGGGTTATTTTTTCGTGTAAAGTGGTACAAGTGACCAGCACATACCCCTCTCCAAATATTTGCTACAAATAAAAACATTTATAACTAAAAACTTTTTTGCCCGATTGTTATTATAACCTATAGATGACACCCTAGAAATATTTGCCGCTAATAAAATAGGACCCTATATATCAGCTACCTACTCTAATTAACTACTTACTTGCAAACAGAATATACGAAAATTGCGCAAATTAAATTATAAACATGTTTTAAAAAAATAAACTATGCCTAACATAAAGCAGGTGAAACAAAATTAAATTCTTGTTTAGTGTTCTGTATCCTCAAATAATATAGAACGAGTTTTATTGACAGAAACAGTGTAGATACTTGACTGTAGTTAGGTAGATACTTGTAGGAGTAGATAACTAAGTTTTAAATGTTCGTTTTTATTTCCATTCTATTTCCTGATTAGGTACGACACGGAACACTAAAATTGTATAAGCACAAACATTTCATAAATCGTTTTCGTGTTACTTACTCTCCGGTGTGACTTTATCCTTTCTTGGACATCCTGACAGACTGAGGGAACAAACGATCAACTTGTCAGTATTTCATCCAGAACACGTGCGCCCGCCAAGTTTGTTTCGGCAATTTATACTCAACTTTGGACATAAACAAGGCATTATGACAATGGGTAGTTGTACTACTCGAGAAACTTTGTGAAACGCAGCTGTTTCAGCGTATCAATGACAGAGCGTTAGCCTCGTGTCGGCTGTAGTCGGGGCGACTGAAATACATGAGGATCATCAACGTCTCTCACCTCCGGTGGTGCGTGTAGAGTCCGGTGACGTGGCCCTGCCCATTGCAGCCGGGCGTGGGACACTTGTTGCCTTCTGCGAACAATTCGACCGGGTCACAAATTAGTATTTTCCTAATCATCTGGCGGGGGCGTGCGATCGATACGTGCGGGCGCGGGCGTGCCGGCCGCGGGGCGTACCTGCGCGGCCCCGCCCACTCCCCGCCGGCCCCACCCCGCCGACAACTCCCAAGAAAAAATAAAGAACGCCAGGCGGCTGCGCGCCCGGACTAACAATTTTTCTTTCAGGAGCAGGGGGAGGCGCCCACGCTCCGCCCACCGCCTCGCCTGACCCGTTTTTATTGCGCGTCACCCTCGCATAAACCTAGCTATCACCAGCAATACGAGGAAAACATTTAGGTATCTTATACGCTCTGCGTAGGTGGAGTCTCGCCTTACTCTCGACGTCACCGGCTAAATTATGAGAGGCATCTCACAAATGAGCCATGATTTGTTGCCAGCATTCGTTACTGAAATCTACCCGAGCGGATGAGGCAGCCGTGAATGATTACACCAAGGAACACGTGCGGGGTACTTTCTGATTCATATTAAGTATATTAAGCATAGTTAATAAATCCAGATACTTTAATACGCAAAACATATGAGCCATACAACGCAAGAGCCTCAGCTGATTCAGATCGACCCGGCAACTACATTATGAGATATCGGGGAGCGACCTTGAAACAAACTTCGACTTAGTTCATCGCGGAGTTCTATGTTATAGTCATGTCGTTAAGAAAGTTTGACTATCGTTGTTCGAGGTGAACGTCGGTACCTCTGGAGGCCGGGGGAGAGAGTGCGGCGAGAGGTCGCGAGTCGCGCAGCGGCTGCGCGGAGGGCACTGTGCGCGCCTCCTGCAGCGCCGTGGCCGCGCGCGACCCAGCGCCCGCCGGCTGCAGCACCGTGTACTGCTTCGACCCCTTGTTCACCGAACTCTTGTCGTGGTCATTTGAGTACCCCCCGAAAGGCTCACTCGGGAGCGACGACCCGTGAATCCTGTGCTTCACCTCCGCCGGAGGCTTGAACGCTGACTGCGTCGAGTACGGCAACGCAGCCGTGGCAGCCTTGTAAGCGTTGTACAACGATTGCTTGTTCACAGACACCATTTCACTTTTCCGTTTCTGTTTAGCGTCTCTGTCGTCGTACCTGTCGTCGTGTCGATCCGACATGTCTATTTCTAACTCGTTGGAAGACGAATCGACGAGCTCGTCGAAATTTGGCGCATCGTAGTGATTAGAATACTTGCTATGTCTATCGTAGTCTTCGTTACTTTTTTCTCTGTCCGATTTCTGTGCTATTCTAGATTTATGCTCGTTATCGCTCGTGCCGTTCGTGTTCTGATCGTCGGGTTGGTGGGCCGAGAAGCTTCTCTGTGAGGCGTCCGCGCTTTCGGAAGATTGTGACGGGGAAGACGGCAACATTTTGTCGGATCGCTTGTCGTCGAATAGGTTTTCGAAGCCGTTAGCGTCATCGTTCTCGTCGCCGCTGGGGTTGGAAGTTTGGTCCCGCGACCAGCTACCGGAGAGGGTTTTTAGTGCTGCTTGTGTTTCTCTGATTAATGTTTCGTCGTCTTCCTCGGGTTGTCGTGCGTGATGGGGTCTGTACGCGGGGAGAGGACGGCGGCGCGCGTCGAACTCGTCTCTCCGCTCGTCGTCGATGAGCCGTCGCCGTCGCTTGCCCACCACCTCCTCCTCCATGGAGCCCTCACTGTCGACGCGCTCCAGCCGCCTGTCGCTCAGTCTGAACGTCTCCACATCGACGCCAAACTCCAACCTTCTCTTGTTTATCTGCGACAGCGACGACTGCGCAGACAGGGGCGCCGTCCTGCAACAAACAACCCCATCAAATCCGTTCCGCGCCGCTCATAAAAATATACAATCAATGAAATAGAAATATTGTACTTGCGATTCGATTTTCCATCCACAATCACAATATTTTTACGCGGAAATGATTCTCGGCGTTTCCATTCGACGTTAACAAATTAGAAGCACTTGGTTGTAAAGTTTAAATGCACAAAAATCGTTCCCACGTAAAAACCATTTCACTCAAGAGCTTTCAGACCAAATGAAAATTTCGACATCGGTAAAGGCATAGGACTAAAATTATCAATTTATTGTAAGCGTTAAAATAATTATCGAAGTTCATCAAATTTCAACTGAAATTTTATAAAAAGTAAGCAGAAAAATGTTTGCGCTTCCTTCACGATGTAGGCCGATTTTGTCCGTTCGCGGCGACGAGCTATGACACGGTTTTACAGAGAAATTGTTTTTACGGGCGCCTGACTGTTGTTCCACCACGCTTTTTCCGAATTTTTATTTATAAGTTGACTGTTTTTAAAATAAACTTTATTTAGAAAGTTTAATTCAGTTTTTGAACTTTTCAGGAAAGTTTTTAAAAGATGTCAAATTTTATTTTTTATAAAAACGTCATTCAGCAGTGTAGACCAAAGAGATCTTTTATAAAAATAGTTTTTATTATTACCTACAACGATATATTTGTAAAACTAAATTGAAAATCGAGATTACTAATATGTATAATGTAAGTTACCACATAAGTATACGTATATAGTGTGATAATTATATCATGAAAAATCATATAATTATGTCTTACACCAGAAAATAGTGCTGTTAAATTTTGTTACCGTTTTTTAATTAAACACATTTTGAATAATTTCAAAGATGAATAATGCGATCTAGGTTGGTATGAACGGATTCATTTTCTCGACATGAAGTATGTGTAAGTATGAGTACCTATTTGTATAAGTCTCTTCATCCACTTGGCTCCCCTTAGTAGGTACAGTTGCGGTCAGAACATGTTTACCACCCTATAATTGCATCATACTTTTAAAAGGTAGCTGTCTAAAATTAATCTGTTAGTGCAGTAGCGTTTTTAAATTATAGATAGATAAATTTAAAAAATCTACGGCAGTAGATTTATCTCTTATTTATGTCATATTTATTTCCCGACAATATAAAAATATTCTAATATACGAGTGTCCCAGAAAGTATGGATCAAATCAAACAGGGTGATGCCTGAGGTCATTACTAGCTCATATAACTGAACACTGTGGGGTGGGTTCCACATTTGGGTTATCCACTTCTTAATGGTTCAAAATTTATTTAAATTTTTGTAATTAATTTTAATTTATCAAAAATGGGTTCACTAGCGAAAAAAAATAATGAAAATGATTTTAAAAAAAACTAGCTGAGATTTAGCAGATTTTATTTTTGCATTATTTTTCTCAGAGATCAGCCTTTCCATACGAACCTCCGGTAAATAATTTTCAGAACACTGCCATGGAAAAAAAATACTGCAGAAAGTTGACCAACTATTGCAAAAATAAAGCAATTTAAATTGTTTATTTATTTATCCTGATTCAGAAAAGGCCATGGAATTCTTGGGAATATTTTTTTAAATAAATTTTTTGATGACAAATTCTGATTGATTTAAATTTTATTTAAATAAATTTTGGAAAATTGGTAATAATTGAACAAAAATAAAACAAAATGAATAAATTGAAGTTGCTTAATTATTTATTTATAAAAAAAATGATTATTTATTACAAAATGTATGTTTTCTATTTGAGTGAATTTAACTTCGTATCTCATAGTGATGGGATTTTGATGCGGTTTTCTTCATTTGATTTGTGGCTTATCAACAAGGTTTTTAGATTTGATTGATCTAAATTAGTTCAGTGGTTTTTAAGATTTTGAACTATTTTCAATATCTCAAGCACCACTGTATCAATTTTGATAAAACATAGCTAATAATCTTCACAATAAGCCACTCAATCAAATGAAGAAAACCGCAGCAAAATCTGATCACTGGTTCATAAGATATGTATGAGACTAAATCCTTCAGATTGATAAAAATAAATTTTGTAATAAATGATCATTTTTTTCTGTAAATAAATAATTAAACGATTTATATTTATTCATATTGTTTTATTTCTGATCAATTATTACTAATTTTACCAAAATTTGGTGTTCATTAAAATCATTTTGCCCTAAAAATACTAAATTATTTTTTATGGCATCTAGGACTGTCATAAAAAATTAGGTAATTAAAAAACTGTTAATAAGAATTTTATGTGTCATACCTTTTCTGAATTAAGATAAAATGCGCCATTTTTTTCAATAGTTGGTCAACTTTCTGCGGTACATTTTTTTCGGTGGCAGTTATTTGTGAGTTCATTTTCCAGATGTTTTAAAAAGATTGACTAAATCATGAATTATTGATGTTGATGCTGGGATATTCAAAAAACTAAGATTGGAAAGGCTGATCCCTGAAGAACATAATGCAGAAGAAATAAAATCTGCCAAATCTTTGCTGGATTAAAAAAAATATATATTTTTATTGGGTTCATTAGGCAATTTTTGATAAAATTACAAATATTTAAATAACTTTTGAACCATAAAGACAATTGTGGGGTTACATGGACTGGTGATGACCTCAGGCATCACCCTATTTCATTTGATTCATACTTTATGGGACACTCTTTATAAGTAAGTACCTTGATACAGACTATATTACGTATCTATGCAACTAATAGATAATCTAAAGACGTTTTAAAGTAGATAATATAAATATATTCTTTGGGAAGAATATAATATAATAAATATGTTCTTTGGGAAGAACGCTAGACTAATGTTCTTCTTCAATTATAAACTATACCTTCTCATTAAAGTTCTTCAATTACGTATATGTACTAAGACACAAAGTTATGTCACACACACGCAAACACATTCACAAAGCGATTTCAGTTTCAAGTGAAAAGATCCCCATACAAAATACAAAATTATTAAAAATAAATTTTAAAAAAAAACTGTTCAACAAAAACACTACCTATTACCTACTTAATACCTATACCTTATTCACTTTCCGATGTTTGTTTGACGTACCATGTAGGGATGTCTATTCGGTGCTCGAATCGTTACCAAATCCGGTTCTTTAAAAGATCGATTAACAATTTCGATTAATTAATTTCCATTCCATTTTGTTAAAAAACCGGTCAAGTGCGAGACGGACTCGCGCACCGAGGGTTCCATTCTCAACAGAATTGTTATTAATTTTGAAAAAATATATTTTATTCTTTTTTCTCAAAATTCATAAATGTTTAGACGTCGTTTTATTTTTCCCGGAATACACTTTCTATTAATAGTCATTATTTCAGATATTCTTGTCGTGAGTTTTACTTTTCATCATCACAATTTCAAGGAAAAAAATATTCTAGACGATTCAACGGTAGTATGTAATTGTGCAGTTATTGAAAAAATCATAGTAACAATCTTATTTCAAACGCTATACATGAAATAATCTATAAATAAATAATAAGTTGAATATAAAAATTGCATTTTAATGTATACAAAATATTTATAGCCGTGAATGCGCCGGGAAGTGATTTGGGGTTGAAGTGTTCCAACTAATTGTTTTTTTGCCATTCTAATATTGACCCTATCCTTGTCATCATTGTGTCTATTATCGTGTGGACCATTTTGGTGGATATGCCTTTCCATCATTACAACTGTTATCGCTGCAAACTTCGAATCAGTATCTTCTCATCGGCAAATCAGTCTGATATTGCACATCATCCCTATGCCACGGCCACAAAGCGCGCGGGCGAAAATCCAGAAAAGACGGTAGCAACATTTTAAGTTCTTATTATAAACGCGACACATTTACGCTGTATGGCATCTATCTAAAGGATCAACCGAAATTGTATAAAGTATAACATAAGTATAGTATAACACCTACAAGAATTCGCCTCCTAACAATACAATAGAAATTTTTAAGCTTTCGTAGATATTATTAATACCTCGTATATACTATAGTTAGACACGGGATTCTTACCACAGTTTGTTTTTGAGTTCCCGATATTTAGGCACAGTTGCATGCGCCATGGTCACGGGTAGGCTACTGGAACATCGGGAGCTTAAAATAACTAAACCGTGGTAAGAATCCAATGTCTAACTATACCTAGTATTAATTCAATAGAACTATGTAACTATGTCGGATATAAAGTTATGCGTTTCCTTGCAAGTTTGAGTCATCATGTCCGTGAAGCAACTGAGTTTGGACTTATCGATTGTCGATATTCTCGAAAGTTGTGCAATATGCGACCGCCTCGAGATAGCAATCGATGGCCCTTGACGGCGAGTACGTATAGGCACAAAATAGATAAGTATCAGAAAGGAAGCTCCGTGTTAGCGTTCTTGAGCGAGACAATCACAATATCGCAAGACTTTAGACCTAGAGGTATACTCACCGGTAGGATAGTTACTTATTCCAGACCGGGGCCGAATCCTACACCCGGCTTTATGAATTTCAATGTTCGTCTCCTGCTTGTGATTGTTAGGGTAAGTTACGTTAGTGTTGTAATAGGTCAGTCACAAACAACTGTTTAAAAGCTATAACAATACCAGACATTGAAAAGTCACATTCGAGTATGTTCATATCCCTTGGTGAGTATGTCGCATGCAGCTCCCGGACCTCAGCGCGGTGAAGTCTTGGGCTGGACCGATAAGGAAGTTCAGTCCGTGTAAACAAACTTACGGCAGAACGCTAGTAGAAGGTTCTTTTCTGTAACTTTCTATTTTGTACTACAGGGGGTCCACCGGATCGCGAAAGCCCGGATACCGATAGTGCGGCCCTAGCAAACATTTACGTATTTGTACGTGATGTGGCCCCCAAGTCGGTACCGATGTTATCCGAAATTACATCGGAACGTGGTGCATTTTCGTGATACAAGAACGGGTTAGAGGAATAAACCAGGTACGTTTTAAGGATTGGGCTAGAGCCACAGTATTAATTACCTTTAGTATGGGTTCAACAGCTAAAACAATTTATCTGAAAATATTCTTGCATTCTATGCACGTTGTACACTTTTGTAGTGTCTCGTCATTAGGTCCTATAGGAAAAAGTTTGATCATTAATGTCATCGAAAGTTTTCGATTACAGTTCTAATACAGAATGATGGGAAATTCGTCCTATACATCTTAGGGGGTGAAACTATTACTTCTTCTTAGTTGTATTCTTATTGATGAGGGTCGTGATCATTCTATGGAAATAGCCACATAGAACGACTCTCTTGGCAGATTTAATGAGGTGGTTTGGCTTCCCCATTTCACATGCTGGTTATCTCAGTTTGCAGGTTTCCTCACGATGTTTTCCTTCACCTTGCAGTCGGTAAATGTACGTAAGTTTTTAGGATGATTGCATATGACATGCAATCATCCTAAAAACTTACGTACATTGAAGTTACGTACATCGAAACTATGAAGTTTCGAGCCCGGACGCCCCGTATGGTTGCGGCGTTCTTGCCACTACGCCATCGACGTTCTAGGACTAGGACTAATTTGGAGTAAATTAGGCCTAGACATAACTGTCCGTAGGTACCTCTAGGTACACTATACAATACTACACAGAGTGCTAAGAACTGACATTGTCTTGAGATCAGAAATTAGGTAGAGTAAGCTCTACAATGTGAGGAGCTCTACATTATAAAGTCAGTTTGTTCTTTTCATAGTAGTTTTGACCTATCTTATCTTATCTTATGATAGGGGAGGAATAACCCAGCGGCACTTCGACCCTTGAGGATCTTTTGTGCCTACCCCATTTACACACTGGTCATCTCAGTATGCAGGTTTCCTCGTATACATGTACATGTACGTAAGCCTTCGAGAAATACGAAAAACTCATTGGTACATGGCACTGCACGGTTTCACACCCGGACTTCCCGCATGGGAGTCCGGTGCCCTAGCCACTGTGCCACCGACGCTCTAGTTTTGACCTAACTTTAATAGTATCAATATTTCAGTAAAATACGACATATTGGTGAGAAAAGTTGTTTTTTTTCTATTCTTGTGTTTCTGTCTATTGTTTACCTACTGCTGTGTTGTAAAGTGTGATCAAGTAAAGATTTTCTATCTATCAAAACATTTGTGTGATTGATAAGTAACTGATAACTTTATGAAATTGTCATGAACCGACTTCAAATTGTGACGAATTAAAAAGCAACACCACGCGTTAATGCCAAACATTGTAAAACCTTCAGAGGAATATGAAATTCATACAAGTGAAAGAATCATCAAATTCGGTATGTATAGTAGTTTTTGAATAAATCGCAAACATCATACTCGTACACACGAATCAAAAAGAAAACCACATATTTATTGAAACCGGTTAAAAACCGCTCCATAACCTTAATACGACCCCGGTCGAAACGCACAATTCTGCGTTCAAGAAACCGTTTGTGTGTGTAGGGTAATTAGATAAACCCTGAGGGCGGAGGATGCTTAACCGGTTTAAACTGGTACAGCTCTAGAGGACCTCCATCAGCGGCTGGCGAGTGGCGGGTTATCTCGGGTCTGCGTTAATTGTAATGCCTTGAGATTAGGTCGCGATATAAGACGTGCGTCGCGGGGTGGTAAGAAACATTCGAGAATTTCTTCCGCTGAGGCGCTAGTGTAGCTGAAGGTTAAATGTTGACTGATGCTAGTTCTTATTTGTACGGAAATATCGAAATATAAGATGTACAAAGGGTTATTATAAAATAAATGACTACTTAAATGACAAAGAGTCTTGGTTCTAAATTCAGCTCCAGCTCTGCACATTGTGTACATATATGATTGTATTCATAATTATTGTATAATATATTTATTTAAAAAGATGTGCTGCTGAAAGTTTCTTGCGCCGCTTCTTTCCTTTTAGCTATATCAACTTACGAAGCGGTGGTAGAGTAAAAAAGAATGACGTTGTAAAAATGTACTATAAGGTACTTACTTACAATAAAAAATATTTTGATTTGATTTGAGCTTGTGTTGCTGGCTTGTACTTGGGTTTTTCATAACCACCAGCCATTGCAATACAAGTTTTTTTTGTCTGTCGGGAACTTATGACCGGATTCATTCATAACTTCACCCTATGACCCTTGTAGGCAGAGAGAACAGAGCGCCACGAATATCTGTCTCGTTTCGCTTCTAGATAAACACTCTGATACCGCACAGTACTGAGTCATATTTTTATTAATTTTCAAAGTAACGTAGGTAAGGTACATACTTTGATGTACTTTATGATAAGCTGACACATTGTTCTATCCTTGACAATTCATTTCCATTTCTCCAAACCAATGATACAATAGATAAATATTCAAAGTAATGTACGATTGATACATTACTTTGGTGATCTACAATGTATCTTTGGTTTGAAGAAATACAAATGAATTATTAAGAAAAAAGCAAATTATCGACAATGATAATATGAAATCATATAATTGCTACTCTCACTCTATTGCAATATTAATTATTACAGTCATTATGGTGTCTTTTACTTTAGATACCCGAGTTTTTTATTCACACTTAAATTACTACTCCCTGCCATTGTGCTCTATGTTTGTAATATTCATAATTAACATTTATTATACAGTAACATATAAAAAATATATAGGTACGTTAGTAACAATTATAAAGCCGAAGGGGGGGGGGGGGGGGGGGTTTATCCATACATAAGATAAAAAACTTTTTGATCACATCGATTCCCCATAAGTGGTTTGTACTGATCAGCTGATCAATTTGTATGATAAGTAAACATTTTTGAGTAAGTTATGGACATTTCCGATTAGGGGATATTTATTACACCCCGTATTATCATAGTCTTCCTTTAAAGGAAATACTTTTCATAATTATCCTTAGGATAATCCCATGATTAACATGAATTAACTACCTGTCCCTTATCGTACCCAGCACGATGCTGCAGCAGCCCTTGTTCTGTCGAAAACAAGTTATTATCTCACATCACACCCCATCGCCTTCAAAACTTCTACAACTAATCTACAAAGACGCTGACCAGTTATCAGTAAGCTACAGTTGTTATTCGCTATAAACTCCAACTAACTTGTAGCTAAAGCCCTTTAAACGGGAAACTCAAGGGGCTTCCCGGCTTCAGCCAAATTGGAAGAGTATAAAGATACTCCAGCAAAGGCCGGGTCGATTTAAAAGCAAAATCACGCGAGCTCACGACGCCATTATCGCTAGCGCAGGCCGCGCAACTCTATGAATCTAATCCGGAGGATTTAGCCGCTGATTTAAAGCCGAGTCGAGCCAAGGAGGGCGCGACTGCTCGAAAGAAAAGTGATAATGTCTTAATCCTTACCACACTCGAGTTTCCTCGTCCTACCCCCGCCCAATTTTATGGTCGCCCGCGCAGACGGCACGTTTTGATTTATGATTTCAATAATTAAGAATTCTAAGGTGCAATTTGAATTTGGAAGCCGAGATGTCTTAGGGGCCTGCGGGGCGCCGACGCGTGTTTGTTATTGCTGCAAGGCGGGAAAGGGTCTGGTCTTACGGCTTACCTTTCATTTTCTAAGGAATTATGGTGAGTTTTGGGGTATTACAAGGAATTTTGCATTGTCTTCACATTTTACGAGAACAAAGAAAATTGTGCCTAAGTTGCGAAGCGACGTTTATAACTACCTATCTCAAACAATACTAATATTGATTTAATAATAAAAAGATTTAACTCTATGATTATAGCCGTAGAATAATAAAAAAAAAACGTATTCAAGTCGGAAAATAACTTTTTGACACACATACAAACAGACAGACATGACAAAATAACACAAAAATAGGAATAGCAATATATTAAATAGGTAAACTGAATAGTGACCACTTAGGTATCGATTTCTCTAAACTTAAGCAGAAGGCAAACAGTACCATATGAGTGTAAAATCGATATGGCAATAGTTGGCGAGATTTTATATAAGTGGGGCAATGGTACCGTGCTCGGTGCATTGTTACTGGCAGCCTCGCGGCAGTGAGTGGCGCCCTAACCCTCGCGACTTGCAGCTAGGGCTGGCAGAACAAAGAATTAAAAAAAATGCAAATATATCAGACGCCAAGATCAATATCGGATCGTCGAGTCAGCAGAGTAAGTAAATAATGAAAGTATTGGTAATTGAGAAATGTAAAATTCGAATTTTAGGTTATTAACCTCGGTTGATATGCGGAGCTAGGATCTGTAATATAATTATTCTTCAAAAGAGCCTTGTATAGTAACTTAAAAATTACAAATTATATACAAAAAATATATATTTATTACAATCATTTGACAACAATGTAGTTATAATGTATCGGTATATATCAGTAAATATCGGTCTCTACTACCCGCACTGGCCTTATCGGCCGTCTTGCAGCATAGTAGATAGCAACAGTCTAATGGTTGGGGATACACTTCTATAAAATGTAAGTATTTATCCATTCTATTGTTGTTCATACCTGTTGTGAGAGGGTGTGTGTGCGAGAGTTTGAGGATGACACTATCATTCAATTTAGTATTTCATCCCATGCAAATAACTCCAAATTTTTGTACCCCTTCATATTAATTTTATAATCGATAGAGCCCGTTGAGGGCTTTCCGAAAAATTCTGTCACATAGCGCAGACCCAGGAGTATGTCGACAAAACTACCCTCAAAATATTGTTTTTTCTTTTAAGTATCTAAAACAATCGCTCATAATTTTTTCAAATGTAATTTTCCATTATGAAAGTGGGAACTAGCTATGATGAAGGTTCCTCTATCTATCTCCTCGGGGATTATGAACGTGAGAGTTATGCTATGCTGTTTTATACCTAAGCGTAGACTGTAAATTTACTGGATTTTATCAACTAAGGAGGTTGGATAAAGAAGAGTAGTAAGAAAAAATGCTGCTTCGTCTATGTTCTACAGCGTAGCAATAATACAGATAATTAATGAGAAAACAATAGTTGCTACGCTAGTTTAATGCGACGTGGCAAGCTCACATGGTGGGAAATATATGTATAAATGGAAAAATACATGATTTTCATAACAGAAAAATCGTGGAACAGCGAGAAAAAATTGGTTGCGCTCGTGTTCTACGCCGTGACAAGACTATGGCAAATGTGTAAAAATGAGAATACAACACTTAGATTGTTGAGTACAAATGGATACACAGCTGGTAACACTGATTTTCTATTTAATAAATATTATTGTTATGATGATATAAGTGTTAGATATCTGCGGCCACAGAATATATACCGACTTTAGCTGATAAACTGAAAGCTACTATGCTTGTGCTCTATGGCGTAGCTACTGTCAAAAAAATCATCATATTTAAAGTACACTGATCATTCAATTCAATTCAAGTTTTCATTCTGCAAAACTATGTAACTCTAAGAGAAATGTAAATACACAAAATTTATTTATAAATAAAGTTATTTTAATAAAATTTAATGAGTGGAATCTTGGATTGGAATACAAATCTTTAAAGATCATTTACTATGTATTTTTTTTTATCGCTGTAAGATTTCCTGCAAAAAAAAAAGAAAAAAATAGAAAAAAATAATGACATGTTACCAGAGTCTGACTTTACGTTTACTCCTAAAAACTTTTTATTATCTGACAACCCTATCACGAGGGCTCACTTACGGAGGGTTATCGCGAGGAGGATCGGACCCTCGTGCGGCATGCGGACACGTTTGACGTGCATTTTATACTTATTTACTTATTATAAGTGATGTACCGACTAGCAGTTTGGCCGACTAGCCGACTACTGGCTAATTGGTCGCTTGGCAGTCGACATTTACGAAAATAATGAAATATTGCTCGTATATTTACTTACGCTAACAATATTTGTTTATCAAGAATCAGAAGCAGCTCAAGTGATAGCCCAACATTGGCCAAATGAAATTAATGTAAAGGTGTAGTTGAATTTCATGACTGACTGACTGAAAGAGCGTCGGTGGCACAGTGACTAGGACACCGGACTCCCATGCGGGAGGTCAGGGTTCGAAACCATGCAGTGCCATGCACCAATGTGTTCAAGATTAGAGTAAAGGAGCATTATCTATCCTTATGAATTCTATACTTTATTTATTATTTTATGTATATGTATGGATTGGTATTTATGTATGTATATTATGTAGTAAGTTGGTATATGTATTGTATGTTGTATAAACTATTCTTATTCTTATGTAACTATATATATTGTGTATTAGTATTATTATGTATTATATTTAGTATATTTTTATGTGTATATTTTGTTTATATATATATTTGTTTATTCACATGTACACATACTCTGCCTGCTCGAATCTATCACTTTTCTCTATCCCGATGGTTAGCAAGGAGAAAACTCGAAACGAGTTATGCTATACCTTTTGTAAATTTTTCGTATTTTTCGAAGACTTACGTACATTTACCGACTGCTCTGACGGTGAAGGAAAACATCGTGAGATGACCAGTGTGTAAAATGGGGTAGGCACAAAAGATCCTCAAGGGTCGAAGTGCCGCTGGGTTATTCCCGGCCCCCTATCATAAGATAAGATAAGATATGTATCGATCGTTTCTTGTGCTATAACTACATCGTATAAAATAAAGACCCCAAAATTAAATCGAAATAAGATGCTACGTTTGGTCAAGCTTTTATACATTAGTTCTAAAGACGGAAATCTGGAAGCTATTGCAGGTGTTTGCTGATGGACGCTCGGCAAAATTGTTATTAGATATAACGGGTGTTACTCATTTCATAATTATCTTCATAAACTACGAAAAATGTTCAAAATCATTTGAACCAGATTGACCTTAAACGAAAGGGTTCTAGAAATAGCTAACCGCATGCGTGAACTGATGTCAACCGTCATGCGAAGAAAGAGCTGCAAAGAGGTTATCGAAGGCAATATCGCAAGTAAGAGAGGTCATGTCAAGGAGTAGACCAGACTGAGCTACCTTTGAAAGACGCAACATAGGAACGCAAGCGATGTTGCCTATTGACTTCCAATCTTCAGTTTAAAGATGGCACCAGGACGTGGTCACCATGGACGATGATTATTATTTCATTGATTTACAGTTTGATTCTCGAGGATGGTATTTTACCCGTGCAAAACCAGACAGGACACTAATTATTTGCTATTTATAACACTAATTAGTATATTCTAGCCGATTATTGGTTGACTAGTAAATTATTAGCGAATTGGTAGAATTATAATCTGCTAAATCCGTTAGGTAAGTATTTTTTTAAATTTATTTATTACAATCTGTTTACAACTTATAGGTGTCTTAATTATACTGTAAACAACACACAAAACAAAAATACCTGTTATTTATTTATTGATCAAATGCTCGTTACACCTCTATATATGTCAGCGCAAACAACAAGTAACGTCATAGTGCACGTGTAATACCCACCTGCGCTTGCGACGAAGCAAACACGCAGCAACAGCCGATACCACGTCATTCCGCCCGCCACTACCTGGCCTCTACAAAACTGTGCCTCTACAAAACTCGACACTAAATAGTGTCGAGTAACTAGGAAGTAACTAATTCGCTGTTAAATAACTCTAAAATAAGTTGATTGAGTCAATTGAATTATATTTCGCTGTTTTTTAAGCAAAAATGGATCCCACACGGTGAGGACAACCCGAAGAATGATAGCGGGCCATCTATGCCCGTACCCCAAAATCTGACATATAAGTATTTATGTAGGAAATTTTCTTTAATTTTTATGTAGAAAGAATAGTGTTTTTTCCCATACATTATCAGCTCAAAATCCAACAGTCACAGAAAATTAATGATTTTGTACCAATAAATGCATACATTTATGTGAAAATTAATTTGAGTGACGGACACTTCTGTGACTGTATTACTGTATACTGTATTATTTCAAAAAATCATTCAGTTTTTGTGGTTATGTTAAATTACGTTTGGTTATACACACATTCGAGTCGAAACGCTCGGGCTGACATTATCTATTAAATCAGTATGGCGTTTGACAGTTAACGAACCGAACGTGCTGGCCCGAATGGGTGTATATGCCGCCAAACTATTCCGCCAAAACTCCAGAATATCATAAATAAACCCGTATTGTCATTTATGTCAATCAATCTCGGAAGTCTATATTATTTTTAAAAACCATAAAAAGGTTAATTTAGGTTTTATAGGTGTTAAAAATGGCAGATCACAGGCAATATACTGAGTCTTCGCATCCGTCATGAGACCACTTTTTAATTTTGTATTTGTGATTCAGAAGTGTCCGTTGGATGTAAATAATTAAAATAGGTAAAGTAAAGTACTCTAGGAATTATCGTGTAAGTCGCGTGTCTGCTGAATCATAGGCTATTTTTGACATTGTCTTTTATCGTATAAGAAATTTCCTCACGTATAGACAACAGTTAAATTTTTTTGAAAGTCTAGTTAGTCTAGTACTTTCTGTGGGTTCCGTTTCCGATAAATTATATATTTTTCCATTTATTCAAAAACGTATTACAAATTAGTTATGGTGGAGTAAGTTATGATCAGGATTGATCTACTCGTATGTCCGTATAAAAACTCAAAATGTGGAAAGATCGTAATTCACTATAGTTTTAATAATTAAAGTATTTTCAGTTACAGTGGTCTCATTTGTTTTGTTAGGTTAGCTTATTAAAATAAAAAACTTTTTTTAAATTATACAATTTATTAACCCTTTACTAAAACAATATTTTAAATTTCACAATTTATTGTCCCACTAAAATACCCTGGTTATAAAAGTGGTACATTATGTACACAGTTTATTGAAACTATATATTAAATTCCACAATGCATCTATCTTGAGATAATTACATTAGTATTCATTTAATAAGGAATAAGTAGCCACAAATTATTCAACAATTATGCCACTCGGTCAGCCCATCTGATACCCACCCGTACCCATGCGGTAAAGTACCGGTATAGCAGTGGAAACAATTTTATGCGGTTATCTAGATCGCCCTCCCTCGGAAGTAGTATACACACACGTGTAATTGGTTTACGTTAAAATTCCCTTAAATGAAAGTAAAATATTTCCTTATAATCCTTACAAGTATAATATTTATTAAGTTTTTTTTATTTACAACTAAACCTGTGTTGAAAATCAATCTCACCTGGTGGTAAGTGACGATGAAGTCGAAGATGGAGCATAATTTAATAGGAATCAAACTACTCAAACTCGCATTCGAGGGGTTAATTATCTATTAATGGAAGGCATTGATTTCTAAGTTATATGTACAGGTACAGAGAGGTATACCTACGTTAAATATATATTTTTTATAATTTTTCGTAGTACTATCGACTTAACTCGTTATCGGTTTAACTATTTGACCTTAATAGGTATTAAAGTAACTGTTACTTAGTATGGCTATCATCAAATATTTTAATTTAAGAGATAAATTTTGTATCCCATTTTAGATTGAAAATACATCACATGAAACTACGCACACGACTGGCCTATTTTTACTTGTGGTTTTATGTTACTTATTGTGTAAGTCTATAAATTCGATGGCATAGCTCATGTTTATTTACAAAATATGCCGAATAAATCATGAATAAATAGACACAAGTACAAAATAAACCACAATTAAACCACTCGGGTGCCCATCAGATAACGTGGGTATGGGTACCAGTGGAAACAATTTCAGCTCGCTATCTAGATGGGCGCGCATCCTCGGAGGCGTAACTCGTGAAATCGGTTAACACACCTGGGTTAAATGTTTACCGTTTTGTACTATGAAGATAATATTTCGCTTCACGTTTTATTTAAATGAAATATTTAGGTGTTTTGATTGTTTTATGACAGCTGTAGATGCAATAATGTATGTTGTGGTTGATGCGTTTGTACTTTGGACAAGATAGTTTTGAAATTCACAGAAACATTTTTAATTTTTCATACAAAATGATCAGCTGAGCTAAAATGTAATTATAATTTGATAAAAATATAAAGAGTATGATTGTTAAGCATGCTTTCTAAAGAGATTATTTTTTATCTATGACAATAAATTAATTGAACGAGGGAAAGTGTGTACAAAAGAGTTGAACGAACTAAAACTTTTATTGTGTAAGTAAATGTAGGAAAGAATAATGTTTCGTTTTTAGATAAATATTAATTTTAAAAAGGCAAAACCTACCACTAACTAGTTATACATCAAAATCATCTACAAATTGTAAAATAAATAAATAAATATATAATATATTATAAATTGTATAATGAAAAACTGAACAACAATCACTCTACGATTATGGAAAATCAACAAAAATAATGTGTCGTTATTGCAAACTTCGAGTATCAATACTTTTTTTTTGTATCGTTCGATAGATAATTTTGAACTGAAAAATCTATTTATATATCTATCTTTTGCGAATTTACGAGAATTAAACAAAAACCGCTTCAGACACCGAAGCAAATTCATCGTAGATTATGCAGAGCTTTAGGTTTACTTATTATATTGACATAAACAGTTGTGTTTAAGTTATGCATTTGTATGGTAAAGGGTTGCTAACAGGGTTAATATCGCGATTACGTATTCCGTCTCCGGCGGCGCGGCGCGCTGCCGCGGTTATTTGCCGACTCGAGCTAATGCGGCTCACTCGATTACCGCAGATATGCCGAATGCGGTACCGACGTCAACCTACCGCACCGCATACTAAACACACTCTAATAAGTCTAATTACTACATATCAGACCCTAAAATCACTTAAAAGCTAGAGGCAACGTTATCGAATTCCAAAACAATAATTATTTTGAAAGCATTTCGTGAAATGGTTTTACGAGCGTGGGATTTGTGCGTAAACGTTTTATTTGAATCTTGACGTTTCTTGACTTTCACCGACGTAGGACGCACTGCTGAAATAACAATAAACCGCATTTTTCAAAACGAGGTATAAACACTAACGACGTACTCTGTAACGTTTAACGTTCAACTATTCGCCTCTAAATATTAAAAGAAAATAGTTGACGGGAAATAAAACTTTTCAAATTAAAGTGTGACTTACCAAACGGGCCGGACGAGGGCCGACATCGCTATAAAACGGAGGGGCGAGCCTTCATCGCGCACTAAAGTTCCTCTTTACAAAACACGAGGTCACTCAATAATAAAAAAAAATCACTTCACAGAAAAATCGCACAGGTTTAGTGCGATTTTCGTAGCATTTCGTAGTCTGTAGCACTGCGTAGCGCGTCTACGTCGGAAAAGTTTGTCCGTAGAGCGATGCGGCCGGCGTAGCGAATGCGTGCAGCGTGCGGGCGGCTGGTGGGGCGCTATTCGCGGACTATGCGGGGCCGTCGGGCGGCCGGCGGGAGGGGCGCGGGCGCGGGACGCGGGGCGTGCGCGCGCACCGCCGGCGCACGCCCACTCCGCCCCGCCCCACACACCCGCAACCTATTTATTTCTAGTTACGTAAAATTTACGCGCAATACCCGATACCGCATTTAGCCTATGTTGCCATTTATTTTGCTATACATAAGCCGCTGTACATAAATGCTCTTTCGATGTCTCGGTTGCCTCCCAGCTCGCGTTCGTATTGGCATGAAAAATACCCGGCTCCGCCATTTCTCCGGAGAAATTATCTTCGAAAGACATTCTAACGCCTTGAGGTTTATGGAAAATTGACGCCCTCCAGGGACACGTGCAAATAAAAGCTTTTAAAAGGTTTCGACACGGGGCACAAAAGGCAGACGGCTCTACATTAAACGCCAATCAGTGTTTTTCACGCGAGCCACTTCGGCCCCGGGCAGGTGAGGAGTGAACAGAAAAAAGTCGCCGCCGAGGGGACTCGCCGTCGAATTTTGCAGACGAGTTTTTTCGACCGCAGTCGATGCTATCAATGTCACTTAAACAAATTGAATAAACGCGTCGGAGGGCGCCGGACTCGACCGAGACTCGCGTCGCCACCCAGCTCGGCTTCATCAATGATTTACGCCGACACGACCCAAACGCCTGTCCGATGGTCGAGAGCACTCAATTTTTAACTCTGTTTGTACATCCCGCATACGCGAACTCTCCACTCGACATCGTATTGACTCTAAAGCCCGGTGGTTTATTGTTTGCCCGCGTATCGTGCTCGAATTAAAGCAAAAGTTCGATAAACTGTGTCGTCACAGTCAGCTGTTCACGCCGCGAGCGCAACAGACAATGCGATTAAGATCTACGCAGGACAACTTTCGCCGGCGCGCCGAGCGGCAGTTAGTTGTTATGAAAGAGAGAAATTTGTAAATTGTTGGCGCCCGAGTTCACGAACTCCGTCGAACCGGAGTTTGTTTTAAGAGTCCAACCTTGAAACAAGAAGAAAAGTAGTCCTGTAAAACAAAGTTTTGCGGCCGCCGTCGCCGGCGCAAGCGGTTCAAGGATTGTGCCCGAACTGTCTGTCTGTACAACTTTACCGATTAAAAGCTCAAAAGCTTCCAAAGTCATTTTAAAAGTTTATCTGCACGCGGGCGCTCCGCGGGGCGGCGGGTGTAGGCGCCGAGTTCGTTATCATCCCGCCGCAATACTTTAGTTGAACCTAGTTTAACTTATTTATAAATCAGCGGTCGTCGGCCGCGCGTGTACTTCGCGAATTAAACTGTCAAAGTTGGGCACCGATGACGGGTGGCGACGGCGGAGGCGCCGCAACGCCTACCGCGATCGGAGGACATGCGTTCAGAACGGCGAATAGTTTGCCAACGTACACACTAAGTTCCTAGACCCTTCGCTACTTTGTTTTACAGCTGTTCCACTTAGCGAACTATGCCTCGAGTTGGGCGCGAGTTCTTGCATGTGTATCGGCGGCACACACCCGCAACCGAATAGTTTCATAAACATAACCCAACTTAGTTTTGGACGACTTTTCAAAGTCAATGCATACTAACTTTCGATGTCTGGAAGTGCGATATTACGATTGGATCAGTTTGTTGGTGACTTTAATGCATTCGTTTGTTCGGAACTTTGTTTTATTGGATCAAACTTCGCAACAAGGTTAAGTATCTTCATTTACCTACTCTGTTACTGAATGTTGTTAACTTTTCGGGTAGGTATTGTTGTAAATTATAAGAGGCTTCCAGTTTTGTATAATAAACCAGTTTTAAGAAAGATTAATTGAAAATGTATGAAATTGGAGCTAAGGAAATCGTGGTTTTAGAAAACTAAACATAACACAAGTCATTTAAACTTGTGAAATTTAGTCGTCTTTATATTTGAGAAACAAGAAAAGAAACAGAAAAACAAGATGATGATTATGGTACAGACATAAGGAATCAATGAAATTCACGTTATGTCGTATGTCACGATATTCTAAATGTGTGGAATATGGATTATTCATGACAAGGACATAACGTGATTTTTATTGATTTCCTGATATCTGTATGTACGTGAGTTTCAGTTGATTCCGCCACCATATTTAAATATAAAGTAGTTTATAAGATCTCTGTAAACTTCTGAATTACTTCTTTCTTTTTTTCTTAATTAATTAATTACTTCTGTTTCTTCTTTTTCTTAATCATTAGCTGATTTTGACGTTGTTATTTTCTACCGCAACATAGCATAATTCTCATGTCCATAATCTCCGAGGAATATAGACAGAGACAGAGGAACCACCTTCATTTATTATTCCACGACAACAAATGGTATTTAAGTGCCGTTAATACAGCTTCTATTAAAATACCCCACGTTACATCATATAAAATCACCAACTCAATCTGCAGCATCATTTTTATTGCTTATTTATTTCTGCAGCCCCCGGGGTGCCGTCAGAAAATGGTGAAGCACGATTCGTTCTCATAATCAGCGTAATTACCAAAATCTGTCGGAAAGTCACGATCAACAGTCAAGCGCGCAGATAAAGCTGCCACAACCCTCGGAGCGGTGGATGTCGCCGCCGCTTTAGCTGGAGCCTTCGAATGTGTGAGGTTGAAGATTTTGGTGGAATTAAGAGGGGTCTGTGTAAGTTGGTCGCGAAGTACGTGTTATCTTCGTTCGCCAATAAGTCACGCAATAATTACCGCGAGTCGAGGATCACGCGCGCCCCCGCATGTATTTATGCGCGTTACATAAATATAAATACACATAAATAAATACGGTATGCGACAATTGCACGCGGGTTTATGACTCGGGGTGGAGGGCCGCCGGCTGCGGGATAAAACTTTATTGTGGGTATTTTGGAATGCGATATGAAATCTGGAATTTAAGATTTTGTAAAACGAAAATCGGTTTTGTACGAGAATTTCCATTAAATATCACAATAGGTACAAAGGTATGTAGTTATAAAGGCTGGTAAAAATGTTTTTGATGTTCTTTTTAGATATTTCTAAGAACGATTTCAACGACATTTTATAGACTCTACCTTCAGTGTTTATTTTTATAAATGAATTTGAATACAGTTAATAATGCATATCGAATACCTATGTAAGAATTTTCAACAAATACTCGTAATTAAAAGAAAAATTAAAACTTATTTATTAGAGTTACAAAACGTGATTTCCGGGAATTCATCATAACAAGAGAGAAAGGGTTACTAGTATTTAATCATCTGGTAATAATCTCCAGTACTTAGTCATTTAATAAAAGTGCCTTTTACCGATGGAATAATAAGAAAGCTCTGAGTTTCTTTAGTACAGTGACCCACACATTACGCATAACTTGTCTCTTTTCATAATTAAAAATGAACTTAACGCATTGACTGCCTCTGTCCACTCTAGTTGTTTTCCTTACTTTATTCGGATGCCGCTGTCACAAATAGTTGAACATAGGTTTTACGTAGTACTCTGCTAGGTGCCTCTGTCCATTCTGCGTGTCCTTATCAGTTACGAAATTCAGAGTAGGGAATTCCATTTCTATGAAATACGTGTTTACGGCACCTAGCGGTAGTCAATATGGACCAGCATAGATGTTCAGGGCACTGAGTATTGTAATTTTTTGAACAACTATTGGTGTTCGGGGCATACAGCTTTTTTATTAATTAGTGGCACCTGTAGTTTGTTTTCTAATTGGACAGGCAGTCAATGCGTTAATGCCATATATGTAAAGGTTCTACTGAACTTTTACATAAAGTATAGCGTGAATTGTGTGTCACATAACCAAATTTTATTTTCGGTGTCATTAAAAATCATTAGTGTTTTTACACTAATGATTTTTAATGACACCGAAAATAAATTAACCACTTACGCTTTAGAAGTAGAAGGTCGGAACAGCTTGTGTGTTATCTGTCCATCGTCTCGGGTCTGTAACAAACAAACAAAACACTATCATTAAGGCATTACTACAGAAAAGGGGTCCAACGATATTTAATTATAGTTAAAACCTGTTAAAGTTGTGTAACGGTTATCATAGAGAGGGATTGGTATACAGGCTGTAGACAATTGTTGCTTAACCTATTACGTAGTAAGTAAATAAGAATAAGATATAACATGCTTAAGTTCCTACTAACTACTTCTAGTTACTATGAATCCTTTGTAATCTTACTGCACAAATAAACTTATTTTTATTCGTATATAATTTAGAGAGTCGGTGGCACAGTGGCTATGAGACCGGACTCCCATGCGTGAGGTCCGAGTTCGATACCACGCAGTGCCATGTACCAATGAGTTTTTCGTATTTGTGGATGACTTACGTACATTTACCGACTGCTCTAACGGTGAAGGAATACATCGTGAGGAAACCTGCACACTGGGATGACCAGTGTGTAAAATGGGGTTAGCACAAAAGATCCTCAAGGGTCGAAGTGCCGCTGGGTTATTTCCGGCCCCCTATCATAAGATAAGATAAATAAGAATAAGAATAGTTTATTTGTGCGGTAAGATTACAGTGGAAATGTGAAATGTTGATAGATTTCGTTTAGTTTATGACTGCACTGCAAACTCTAAGATTTCGTAGTATACCCAAAAAGTGGGTTATGGTGGTTTTTGGGTGTGATGTATTTACCTACATAGGCACCTACCTACACCCATAAAAATCAGGCTGTACAATAATGAATGAATACTCTTTATTGCACAAAAATAGTATGATACAACGCGTACAAAACGTTTAATACAATCTAGGGGGTTCTATCGCTAAAAGCGATCTCTTCCAGACAACCTTTTGATAATATTTGTTTAACAAAAAATATTTATTATCAAAAATAGATGTGACAGAAAAAATGTTTTGTTTTACTTTATTATTCTGAGGTTCTATTAATTACACCCTGTATTGAGGGATAGTGTAATTTAAACATGGCTTAGTATCAGATCGGTGCTACATGGAAACGATGGAATTACGTGTTCCTGGCGCTATGGGAAATGTGATTTTAATTGATGTTGCGCGAGCGGTCACCAAACTCTTTAACTTGTACCGACAACATTGACAGTTGGAAACAAGTTTGTTACTTTGTAACTTACTTTTGTTACAAGTAAAAGGTGATACAGACGAAAAGAATTGGAAAAAAACCCCAGTAATTATATCCGCCAAGAATGAATGTACTGTATTCCAAACTTAGTAATACACGGATAAAATGCTTTCAGGATATGTACTTACTCGTATAAGGCAAATAAGTTTTTAGGGTTCCGTACCTAAACGGTAAAAAAGGAACCCTTATGTCAAGGCGGTTTATCTCAGCAACTACTAATTCTATCGAATTGAAATTTGGTACAGTTGTAGGACTTGCTTGCCCGCATATATCTTAATTTCTCACATTTTTAACCCCCGACCAAAAGGAAGGGGGTATTAAGGGGCATCATATCTCAACAAGGGATAAATCGATTTTGAACGCGGTATTTTCTATTAAACAGACATTTTGTGATCAGTGTTTTAGCCATGTCTGATAAAAATTGGACAAGTACTTTTCAAAAGTTTGAGTATCTTCGATGATAGCTGGGAGCTCTGGAACGGTACTGAAGAGAAACCACACAACAGTAAATTTTTAATTAGAGTTATATTTTGCTATCCATACCCATCGGTTCCAAAATCCACATGTCACCAACCTAAACTTAGGGCCAGAACAGGTCGGTAAATTTGATTTTAATACTGAACACGTAATGCCCTGTTTGCTTACCTCCTCTAATTGATACGCCCTTGGCACGCGTCTAATGCCACTCATTATTTTCCAATTCGTCGACTCCGCCATTTAAGCGATGGATTAATATAACGTGCCATCTAAGTTCGGTATTAATTTTAATTTTGGGTTGTTGTGGAATAACTTGTTAGTGACGAATTAAGTTGGCCAGTAAATTGAGGTGATTTTGTTGTCGATAGGTTTCCTATGAGAGCATGGCATGGCATCGTGGCTAGGACGTCGGACTCCCATGAGGGAGGTCCGGGTTCGAAATCATGCAACGTCATGTACCAATGAGTTTTCGGTTTTTTCGAAAGACTTACGTACATTTACCGACTGCTCTGAGGTGAAGGAAAACATAGTGAGGAAACCGGCACAGTGAGATAACCAGTGTGTGAAATGGGGAAGGAAATGGCAAATCACCCCATTAATTCTGCCAAGAGAGTCGTTGTGATTAATTTCTTAGAATGATCACGACCCTCAGCAATGAGGAATACACGACTAAGAAGAAGAAGGTTCCTCTGGCTCTCAGGTGGAACTAAGGGCCGCTGATGTCCTTCTGCACGTCTCCCTTCATGCGCCGTCTCTCATTTCTTTCCACGTGAGCCCCACTTTTTATCTCAGTGTACGGGTCGCCTTGACCTCCTACTGCCAGGCTGCCATTCAAAATCATTTAAATTGTCATTCATAAAATCATACCATTAGATGAGTTTAAATCCCTATAATATAATAGAACTGTCAAGAGGGTGCTTTTATAATCTGTGTTATGGAGGTCGCTATAGAAAATGAGTTCATATAAAATTCCGCAACACAGCGCATTCTATTATATTCCTGGTTGGCTTTAAAAACTAAACTACCAGAGATATAATTCGAGTAAACTAAGTAAATGTTCTAGCTTGTAAGTCCATATTAGCTGCTCTCGGAACCGGTTCAGATTCACAATGACTGGTGTATCCAAATGTCCAGTGCGTCAATACGTCCAATATCTCAATGTAGAGTCACTATTATACTGAATACAAACATAAGTAGTCGTAATACCAAAGATGTATTTCCGCTCCGTCGACATAAGTTAACAGTAATTCATATCCAATACAGGTGAAGTGGGTACGCGAAGCGTCTTCCCCTCGCCGCAGAGATTATGGCGGCGCCATCAAATATGCATAAAAGCCGTAAAATGCCGCACTTAACCGCTCCCCGACGCCTCGCGGCGTTGTCACCTGCACGGTACGACTCTACTTGGCTCAGAAGACTCTCTAAATCTTAAAGACTTCGGCCACAAAAACGTCATAGGTTTCATTGAAGTAAGCTGCAAGAGGGCGCTACTATTGGCAGTTCAATGTAGGTATTAAGTTACGTAGTTATTATTTATTTATTTAATTTTATTCTTTTCGGAAAACAAAGCTAATATACAAAATTTGAGTAAATGTAACATAAAAAACTATGCCATTTATGAGTGACTATCTTATCTTATGATAGGGGGCCGGGAATAACCCAGCGGCACTTCGACCCTCGAGGATCTTTTGTGCCTACCCTATTTTTCACACGGGTCATCTCAGTGTGCAGGTTATTTCACGATGTTTTCTTTCACCGTTAGAGCAGTCGGTAAATGTACGCAAGTCTTCGACAAATACGAAAAACTCATTGGTACATGGCACTGTGAGCGACTATAATAACTATATTATCTTTTGTACAGTAACCTATAGGTCTGTAGTCCGTTTTCTGTAGTTACTTTACTCTACATGAGAGAAAATCCTTTAGCTGCTCGGCAACTTCTTACTCTTATGTCAAAGAGAAGCTATGGTCACCTTCCGGTATTAGAGTAAATTATTAGAGGAAAAAAAAGTTTTTTTTGGAAAGAACGTCTACAAACTTAGGTAAATCTCGTCTTCATTATTATTGTCTCTCAAGATACACAAACAAAAGATATAAGTAAGCACAAATTTTAGGTTCAATATCGGCTTCGGTCAAAAAATCGTTTTTCGTTGAGCTCTAGCAGCCACTCAGCCAGTTTCGTCTCCAGACAGATGCTCAGACACAGTAGTAATTAAAAATTGTCTTCGTCTCACACGAATTTGCATGAAACATGTGAGACGAACAAATGTTCAAGGGCTGATTTATATATTGTTTTACGAAGTATAACTGTAGGCACTTAGGGCCTTTACACACACGTTAGACTCACTTTAATTTAAAATTGTATAAAAGGCAACTCATATTTTTTTGTCTAAGAAATATGATTATTTAATATTCCACGAGTTTGGTTGCAATACCTACACTGCAGTTTTCTAAAATTAAATTATTAGTATACTTTGTAACTAAGATTTTTCTTAGATTATGGTAAAAGGATCCATCACAGAAACCGAACAAAGAAGGATGGCGACGTTCCATTTTGAGGCCCAGTTTTTTTAACGGTTTATAGGCAGCCAGGATTTGTTCTGTCTATCTGAGGTCGGACCATAGATTTCTACCCTAACTAGATAGTTATTAAAAGTAAAAAGGAGATTAAATCTTATTCCCATACGCACAAGGTCGTTTTGCCTTGACATAATTCAAAGAGGAAAAACGGGCCACATAGTGAGTGATCCAGTTAGGGTAAAGGTACTTGGGTCGGACTGAATCAATTGCGTTTTGTTATTGCATTTATACCAAAAAACTTATTCTAAAAATTCTTCATTCCTGACTTCTAAAAATGTACGACTTGTATTAAAAACCTTAGCATAAAATTACATTAAAACTATACTTACCTACATCATTTATGAAGAGATCTTCGTTTATTTTATAATCCATGGGTCGCCGTTATTCTTTGGAATTTCTAGAGACCAAAGACAATAACTAGATCATTGTTCTTCTTCCCAAAAAAGTTTTAAAAATAGTTTAATATAGAAGTAGTTTTCATTATTGAGCTCTACGAAATGTTACATTAAGTGTAGAGTGACTTCGCGACTCGAGATCTACAATCCCATTATAGCGATCATCTTGTAGTTCATTACGCGAGCTGAGATACTAAATTTAAATTAACAGCCCCTTGTTAGTTGAACTATGCTATGTAGGATGTAGGCTACAGCTGCACCGAAATGAACGTTCATTTGGTAAGCGAAAATCGGAATACTATCGCGACAATCACGACTCGTGATATACTTTGAAGGTGATATTATGATTTCGTGCAGAGTCAGCTTTATCTTATCTTATGATAGGGGGCCGGGAATAACCCAGCGGCACTTCGACCCTTGAGGATTTTGATTTGTGCCTACCCCATTTTACACACTGGTCATCTTAGTGTGCAGTTTTCCTCACGATGTTTTCCTTTATCGTTAGAGCAGTCGGTAAATGTAAGTAAGTCTTCGAAAAATACGAAAAACTCATTGGTACATGGTTTTGCACGGTTTCGAACCCGGTCCACCCGCATGGGAGTCCGGTATCCTAGGCCACCGATGCTCAGAGTCAGCCTTAAATGGTACCACCCTTTTGCCTATTTCCGCCGCAAAGCAGCAGTGCTTGTATTGCTGTATTTCGGTTTGAAGGGTAAGAGAGCAAGCGTAATTACCGGTATATGAGGTCCTCATTCTAAGTCGCCAATGTTAGCATAGAAAACCTTCTAGTAAAATTATAGTGGGGTAATAACCCATAGACATAGGCGACGGTGATCACTTACCATGGCCCGTTTGCTCGCCTTCTTTCCATATACAATAAAAAAATACTCTATACCAATCTACGATAAAAATTATTATAGAAAACAAAATAATCGTTAAATGATTAGAAAGGCTTATGCTAGACTAAGACGGTTACATCTAACTCAATTGTTAAATTATGAACTAAGGAATATAATAACGCTTTACCTGTACTTTATATTACAATTAGATACTCTTACTTTAAATAAAACCATTAATTCAACTTCAAATTCAATAAACAGTCAGCAGAAATCGGCAGCAGTCGGTATCGACTAGCAGTTTCAGTTTTCGGAAAACGCTGTCTAAAACACTCAAATATCACGATACACAATTTCTATTTACAATTGAATTCCTTTGCCATTCACCGCCGAGACTATTCCCAGTAGTCAGAGGCAGCCAATTTAGTCGCGGCGTGGTTGCCTCGCGACGTCTTTATCGTATCTTTAATGAACACTCATAAGCGCGCACTACTTAGCGCATTGTGTCGGTAAAACAGTCGTGTCGGTCGGTAACCTAGCTCACTGAGACATACGGAATGAGCTGAGAGCGGCTTTGTGGGATTTACGTTTTAATGTGCGATCCTGGTTTCGTAGCGATTATTCTTTAGGATGGGAAAGGAAACTCAAAAGCGCACTCTACTTAACATTGTGTCTGTACAATCCGTACCACACATATTAGTTTGTAAGTTTGTTTTCGTAATTAGCGACAGTTTTTGTAGGTAGCTTTAGATTTCATTATTGTTAAATGTTATGTCCAGTGAGGGTATTTCTTATCGTTGATTGCCACTCGCTGAGACAGTCTCGGAACCATAGCCCTGGAGACAACACCACTACGCGCGTGTTACCGGATTTTCCATACATTTTGAACTTTTGCCTCATATAGACCCCTCGCAGTGCTGTTATTGTGGTGGTGATACGGTGACGCTCAAAACCTACCTGAACTTTGGATATTGTCGGCGCCGACAGGTGATCTCGGGCTCAGACGCTGGTGAGTTGGCTTTTCGGTGGTATTTATTGCTTTCACTGGACTTTCTCTCGTTCCTCTAGTTTATTTTGCTGTCGCATGATCCCTAGAATCGCTGGGGATCGCACAGTGTCGGTGGTAGTGTTAGGCGATAAACTATCTCACTCAAACACAAATATGAATATTCTTTATTGCACACAGGACAAAAATACAGAACAGAAGAAAAGATACAAAATACAAACACAATTTATAGCTTTAAGCTATTTCTATATTTATTCTACGCAAACTTTGGGCGATGGAGTTTTTGTAAAATACAATGTAAGCGGGTGCAAGAACAATTCAAATATACTGAATGAGCTGAGAGTGACTGGGATTTGCGTTTTAATAGGTTAAGACTCGTGACCTAATTTGACCCACTAGTGGTACAGTATCTTGATATAATGGGCTCGTGGTCCTACTGTCTGGTGGGATCATCAGTCAACCGTAATGCAGTTGCTTTTCGTCCCACTAATTTGGCCATAAACAATATCACAATATTTTAGGAACTCAACATTAGTTGGGAAATAGAAAGCCAACATAATTAACGGGTAGTATACTGATGAAGTAAAATTAATTATAAATTATATAAATACATTATTTTTATATTACAGGCTGAGGCAGTCCAATTTTTCCGGTGCTGCACACCACCTTCATCAAACTTAATTACTTTTGTTTATTTATTTTTATAATATATTTGTCAATTATTATTTATATCTTCTATACCTAATTGTTTGTATGTGTATAATAAACCCTTTCTTTCTTTCTAATTATAATTTTTTTAATTCTCAATAAAGTCAAACTAATTTATACCTTTCTCTTTAAAAAAAATCAAATATTTCTTATTTCTTAATAAAGTCAAACTAATTTTTACCTATCTTTTTTTCTGTGTATTATTTGAAACATTGTGCAATCCTGTGTCTCCTTAATAATTATGGTGGCGAAAATCCTTCAGGAATTATGAAAGTGAGTCATAAGCGGGCATTAGAGTTACTTATTTATAGAGCTCTGCATAAAACTGAAGTAAGAAGCTGATAGCAACTGTGTGGGATTCGATCTTCTTTGCATACGTACATACTCGTACATAAAATTCAAAATTTCATGTCCAATATTTATTTATTTATTTATTTTATTTATTTGACATGAAATTTTGAACTCACGATTATGCATGAATAAACGAATTATGAATTATAATAGGTAGTTAGGTAGTTACCTATCACTTTATTTGCAATGTTTATTACATTATTTTATTTTATTTTTAATTAATTTATCTGACGATCATTCTATAAATAAGAATTATATTCTTGACATGTATTTTTTAAATTGTGTAGCATGAAATAAAATTATTCTAATTCTATAAAGTAAAGTAAAGCAATTTCCAGTAAAGTGTTTGGTATAGAAATAAAACAATTTATAGTCTGTAGGTGACGTCATCGTTTACCAATAGTTAAATAAACAGAAACCCCTCTCCCTCCCTACTCCGTAGTAAAACAATGTAGGCCTCGCACGGGAAATGCTAATACGGGGCCGTTCCGTACAAATTGATACTCGATCGTCGCTCATATAAAACACTCTGCGAGCGAGATCGCCCCATGAATAATAAAGAATTGCCAAGCGCCGACGACACGAGGAAGAACCCGCCTTGCAGTCTCGCTGCGAAGAATCTTTGATGACTCCATCATAATTTTAGAAATTGTTCACTAAACGAATATCCATAGCCAATTACTGTATAAAATAAAAAATAAAACAACTAAAAATCTACATGATACGAGTTTATTTCACTAAGTAAAAGTAAATTGTAGTAACATGTAGCTACAACATGGCATTTAGAAACTGAATTTTGGTAAATTAGAAGCAGGTAAGTAAATCATGGTATAATGAGAATTAACAATAATTGGGGTGTGTGGGGTCCCACACAACAACTCACGGGGCCCAAGCCAACCTCACCTGCACGTGGTGCACCCTGCTGACAAACAAACGAGGCCCTGGCCACCCGCCAACGAGTACTGGACCAGCACGGCGGGTTACGGTCCAACCCCCCCTCAAACCACAATGAAGAGCAAACATTTACCCCGGCCCCAAGTTCCCGGCGGCTCCAGTGGATGCTCTGGTGATGACGGAAGCCGGGGCAGCCCTGGAGCTAGGGGTGCGAAGAATCTCCGGGCGAGATCGATCAACCGTCAAACGACCACGGCTCACACTAAAAAGGATACCGAAATGCTTAACGTTTTAACATTCAATGTTCGAACTCTCATGAAGGACGAACGCCTTTTAGAGCTCGAGAATGCCATCAAAGATATCAGCTGGGACATAATTGGTCTCTCAGAAGTTAGAAGAATGGGTGAAGAGACAATCGAAAGGGATGACGCTATTTTCTTCCACCATGGAGAAACTGCAGGACTTTACGGAGTAGGATTTCTGGTAGCAAAAAAGTGGAAAGATAACATTCTAGAATTTATAGGATACTCTGAGCGGATCGCGGTACTGAAGTTCAAAGTTTCACCGAACAAAACGCTTACTGTCATACAAGTCTATGCTCCAACATCTGATCATAGTGACGATGAAATAGAAGATTTTTATGATCTTTTGAATAAGGCATGCGATGAAAGCAAAGGAACCTGGAATATAGTCTTGGGAGATTTTAATGCCAAAGTCGGTCAAAGACAAGATCTGGACAACAATAATATACTCGGACTCCATGGATTGGGCGACCGAAATGAACGAGGCACTCGATTGATGCAATTCGCTTTTGGCCAAAATCTGAAAATCTCCAACAGCTTCTTCTTCAAGAAACCACAGCGCCGCTGGACCTGGATTTCACCAAACACACGTATCAAAAATGAAATAGATTTTATAATGTCATCAGATCAACAAATAGTAAAAGACGTGGGGATTATTAATAAAATAAAGTTCAGCTCAGACCATCGACCACTACGTGCAAGAATCTCATTCAACTTCAGAATACATCGTAAAAAAATATTTCAAAATCGGATAAAAAAGCTAGATAAAGCTACATTAATTTGCAACGCCGACCAATTCAATCTCGAAATAAAAAATCATTTCAGTACCTTGCCTATAAATTCAAATGCAGATGATGTTCAAGCCCAGTACAACCAGTTAATTAACAGTATACAAACAGCTAGTCGCAAAATAAAACAAACCAAAAAGAGTAACAACAAGCTTAGTGACAAAACACTTTCGCTAATAGAAGAAAGGAAAAACTTAAATTACAAAGACAATAAAGAAGAATTTCGAAAACTTGATAAAGAAGTTAAACGGAGCATTCGAAATGACATAAGACAGTTTAACACGCAACTTGTAGCTAGAGCAATGCAATCAAATTCCTCACTTAGAGTGGCCAAGCAAGGAATGTCAAAAGGCAAGACGTGGATCAATAGTTTAAAGGACGAGAATGGTGTAAAACAGAGCAATAGAGATAAAGTTATCGACATATGCACAAATTTTTATAAAAAGCTATATTCAGACGAAACTAAAACAGAAAATTCAGTAAAGTACTCATGTCCCGACACAATCCCTCCAATAACAGGGTACGAAGTCCATGTTTCCATAAAATCCATGAAATACAGTAAAAGCCCAGGTACTGACGGTATCACAACCGAAGCCCTCAAAATAGGGAAACCAACTTTACTTCCTCATCTCACAAATCTATTTAACGACATTCTATTAACTGGTAAATTTCCAGAAAATTTGTGTCACTCTAATATAGTACTCTTGCACAAGAAAGGTGACAAATCCGACATTGGCAATTATAGACCTATCAGTCTAATATCACACATTTATAAAGCTTTCATCTTAACTATACAAAACCGAATCGCTGCAAATCTCGATGCACACCAACCACCGGAACAAGCTGGGTTCCGCCCAAATTTCTCCACAGCAGATCATCTCCACACTTTGAACCAAATAATAGAAAAAGTCACAGAATTTAACAAACCTCTTTTCTTAGCGTTCGTAGATTACTCCAAAGCATTCGATAGCATCACTCACACCGCAATATTTAGTGCTCTAGAAAAACAGAACATTCCGCCTACTTACTTGGACCTAATTCGTACAATTTACTTCAACAGCACAGCTAATATTAGACTACAAAATTCAGGCCCATCCTTTAAAGTCGACAGAGGAGTAAAACAGGGAGATCCGCTGTCCCCAAAATTGTTCACAGCAACCCTTGAGGAAGTATTTAAAATACTTGCCAACTCATGGCAATCAAAGGGCATAATCGTTGGCGATAAGAGATTAACTAACCTTCGATTTGCGGACGATATCGTCCTATTCTCCTACGATCCCATTCAACTTGAGGAAATGCTACAAGAGCTGAGCGCGGCGAGCCTTGAGGTTGGACTGAAGATGAACATGTCTAAGACACAGCTAATGACCAACAGTGCGAAACGTAGGGTAGAGGTGGGTGGGCAAGAAATACATTATGTCGACGAATACACTTATCTTGGCCAGATAATCTCTTTCGATAATAGGCAAGAAAAGGAAATTTGTAAACGTATAGACAATGCCTGGAAGAGCTACTGGTCAATGAAAGATCTAATGAAGGGTAGCCTTCCACTGTCGCTCAAGCGAAAACTCGTCGACATCTGTATCTTGCCCATCCTAACCTACGGTGCTCAGACATGGTCGCTGACAAAACATCAAAAGTCCAAACTCAAGGTTTGCCAGCGTGCTATGGAGCGTAGCATACTCAACGTGAAAAGGACGGATCGCGTCAGGAACACGACCCTGCGCTCCAAAACACGCATCGCAGATGCAATAACTAAAGCATCTCTACTGAAGTGGGGCTGGGCAGGCCACGTATGCCGCATGCATCCGGAAAGGTGGGCAAAGATCGCCATGCACTGGGTGCCACAAGACGGACAGCGGCGCCGAGGCAGGCCCAGGCGTAGGTGGAAGGACGATATCGACCACTTCCAAAAAGGATGTATAAGGACGCCGAGGATAGGGAAAAATGGAAAGGAGTAGGGGAGGCCTTTGCCCAGCAGTGGGACAGCCTATAGGCTATTATAAAAAAAAAAAAAAAAAAAAAAAAAAAAAAAAAAAAAAAAAAAAAAAAAAAATAATTTGGGAAAGCTTCAGGTAAAAGGTAAGCAATTGACATCACATTTTAATGTAACATTTAACGTGCGGTTACACCTGATCGAAGACCGACCGTCGTGTCACAGCATGCGGCCACCGCCTTTAAAGTGTCATTAAATTGTCATCGAGCGAATGACGTTCGACGACTTCGGCTAACGACCAAGTGTAATCAACGGAGGCCGCCGAAGCGGTCAACGAATATATGTAACTGCGCCTACATTTTAATAAACCCGTGAATTAAAAATATTTTTTTATATTTTAGGTGTTGGATCGTGGCATATAGTTTAAATAATCTATGTAATTAGTTTTAATTACTTAACTGAATACCGACCAGCCTTATAAATAGAGTTCTGAAGAGGGTGCCACTAGTACTTTTATAATTTACGTTATGGAGCGCTATAAAAAAATTAATTCACACAAAATTCCGCAACTTCGCGCATTCTACTAAAAGCTCGGTGAACCTTTATTTGTGAAAATGCTTATGTATCGCAGGGAGAAAGAATTCGTAGACCACTATTGGTCATATCGAAAAATCGTCATAGCAAAGCGGCACTTGTATTCAAGACAACCCTTATTCAACGCACGTCCACTATAAAACATAACTCCGATTTTTATACAGAATCCTACTCCTGTGTTTTCATGCTGTTAACCATCTCCCCTCTTGTCACATAAAAATACCCCAAATGGCTGTAAAACACTATGTTGACGTAATTCCAGTTTACTGCTAATATTATTCTAATTTTATAACTTCTCACTGTGGGATTAAGTACGCCGTCTTCCGTAAGTCTCATTCAATACGATTTTGTCAAGTTATGGGTGCTTACTACGGATGTTACGGAGCTTCGACTCCGACTCCGAAAGGTCGGAAATTCCGATTGATTTTACACCTCCGACTCCGACTTCGGCTCCGATAATTTTGAATCGGAGGTTATACCGAAGATTTGTGAGTATTCAAATATCAATATTTTATTAAATAGTGTAGGACTACATAAATGAATGTTTTATTGCCGCAAATGTCATCATAAAAAATAATGGCCAGTTCTGCTATAAAAATTAAAAAACGGTTTAAAATTTGAACTTCTTCTGAACATCTCTCTTCTACCTCCGCCTCCGACTCCGGTTACTAATCCGGTTCCGACTCCAGTTCCGACTCTGATAAATCAAATTTAAAAATTTCGGTTTCGACTCCGGTTCCGGTAAAACCATCTCCGTAACATCCCTAGTGCTTACTTGGCTACAAAGTGGTTAATAATAGGACAAGAAATTGAAACACTAAACGGAAGTACCTATAAAAAGTTCAAAGTTAGAAATTAAGCTGATAAATAATAATAATTATAGAAGACCTCACTCATCTCCTAATGGAGTGTGACCTGGTGAAAATTGAGAGGAAGAAAGTTGGACTCAATAGGCTCCGAAATGTGAGGCTCAATATTATTTTCAGTCAGCCCTTATCTGATAATATGAAACACCTACTGTTATTTGCTGAGTTGGTTCTCAAAGTGAGGGCTGACTGTAATAATACTTGAGCTTCCCTTTTCTTAGTGACCCTAACGAGGCTGACATGGTCACCTTGTCGTGTACAAAAGCCTCTAAACTGAGATTTAAAAAATAAAAATATTAAAAAAAAATTATTATTTAATATGTGGCACTTCATCGTCCTTAAGATTAGCAGAGCATCGAAAACCACTTGCAAATTATAGTGAGGTGGTGTTTATGGGCGACGGTTACCATTTACCACCAGCCCCTTTGCTCGTAAACAATAAAAAAAATTAAAAACATCATTATGAATCGAAATCGAAGATTCCCGTAAGTACATTTAACCTGACTGCTCTAACGGAGATGGAAAACATTGTTAGAAGACTTATAGGTAAAGTACCTGAAGAAATAAAAGTTTTTGAAGGTGAAATCGACTAATAGATATTGAGGCTCAAGGGAAGACCACTAACAGTGATTATTAAAGTAAATAAAATACATTAATTAGACGCTATACAGCGGGGCAACGCCGCCAGCCTCCTCGGGACACTCCCTGCAGGAACCTGGGCCAAGTCTTTTACTTGTAAAATAGTTAGGTATTTTGTAATTTTAGCTTAAGCATGTATTTTTAGTATTTCTTTAATAGACGTTTATTATAAAGAGCATAAAGTGAAGTAATAGCTTGTTAACAGTCCTGATCTACACGATAGCACTCCACGTAAATTCACTTAATCACGCGTAATTCGTACTCGCTGAGCTATTAAATGAAATTGTCATCAAACGTGGATGTTCACGCAATAAATATCAGCGGGAATTAAATCACTTTAGAGGTAATCCGCGCTACACGATCGACGTTTAAGGTAATCATGCATATGTGATAGTGTGATGAGTACCCAAGGAGTTACGTACGTATTTATTTTGGATGAGCTAGAATTTCTATTCTAAACTGCAACAACTGCTTTTAAAAATTTTTTACTACTAAGCCCGCATTTGACCTCGATCTCGCCTGATGGTAAGCGACGATGAGGTCGACGATGGAGCACGCGGGTCCAGTAAATGCCTATTCACTCTGGCCTTAAAGATCCCAAGGTTGTAGGTTTCGGGAAATACAGACGCAGGCAGGCTGTTCCATTCCTTAGCCGTTCGCATAATGAACGAAGAAGCAAATCGCTTCGTACGAGCAGATGGGATACCAACAACATAAGGATGGAACCCCTCCCCGCGCCTGGTAGTCCGAAGGCGGAATGGAGATGCTGGAATTAGGTCGTGCAATTCCGATGCGCACTCTCCGAAATGTTTCCTATACAATACCGATAGACAGGGAACCTTGCGCCGATGTTCCAGACTTTGCAGTCTAGCTTCCACCAGCGATTCGTCAACTATAAGGCGCTTAGCGCGTTTCTCCACTGAGAAACTACGCTACGTTGGGCGAAACAGTCAGATACATTCTAAGCTTTTTACTTACTCAGCTGGCTCAGTGACCTGCACTGGACCTTGACCACCGCGATCAAGTGACGCCACTGCTCCCTACTTCGAACCATACCCCCTCCAGTTATCGGATTTCCTGAGCTTCTGGATCTCACTTATTTTGTAAATGTTATTTACTTGTAAATCTAAGAAACAATAAAAGAACACGGAAAAATATTAGGAAATATGATCAAGTAGAAAGTAAAACTAAAGTCAACTAAGTGGAAGAAAAACATTTCAAAGAATAAAAGATGGAAGCAGACAATTTGATATCATTTCACGTTACCTACTCCAAAACCACTACTATTCCTAATTTCCTACCTCCGCACCATTGTAAATACGTGGCGTGTAAATGCGTACATGTAGTGTTTACCTATGGAATCCGCACAGACAATTAGCTCTTTATGCGATTAAACGCTCCGCATCCGCATCCTCACCGCACATCCGTACATCCGCATATCCGCAGGTGTCGACGTACACATGACACGTGAACGTTTATTGCGCAAGGGTTCACCGTTACATGTCACTGTGATTTGCGAATAGTGAATAGGGATGCGGTTAACGTTGATTTGTTAATTGGATTTGTGTTTATTTAATTTGTTTGACTGTAGTTGCCATAATTGTATGGTGTTTATGTTTCTTACGCTTAACTTATCATACATTATGCTGTTACATTCGTATTCAGTAACATAGATAAGTGCCCATTTGTACTTACTTCTTCTCTTTTTCTTTATTTCGTTTGCTATTTCCCAATTTGTGGTGAAATTTTCTTTCTTCTGAGGTGCCAAGATGGTCTGCCGTCATCACCATAGATTTAACTTTATAATGATAGTGCACGTACAGAAATACATAATAACACGAAGGTTGCCTGGAAGATATCGCTCTTAGCGATAAGGCCGCCTAAATTGTACTTCACTATTTCCTTTTTTATCTTTTGTTTGTTGTTTTCTATTTGTGCAATAAAGAGTATTTTATTTACTTTACTTTTACTATATTTGGCTTGTATCTATAGCCGAGTAGTTTTCTTTTATGCGCCTATTCACTAGTCCATCGCCAATCTCATGTTTCTCTCCTTTTGACAATATTGTTTGACCATCTGTTGGTAGTCTACCTACTCATTATTTATCTGCTCTCGACCATCACTCTTTTACCGCCTTTTTTACCGTCCATATTCCCTAATATCTTGTTTATCTCTACTTTAGTCCTACCGATACCGCGACATTCCGCCATCTTCGTCCGTTGTCGGCTTTCTGATTTCTAGGCTAGATTTCTCAATAAGATGTTTTCTAAATAAGAGATAGCGAATCTACATGCATTTTAGATCACATACTCGTAACCTCTTCGAATATGTATAAATAAATATCTAAATTTACCATAACAAACCATATTTTAATAGAATGAAGACACTGCTGACAAAGACTTATTAAGCACACATTGGACCCCCTTAGTTATCTCAAAACAGCATGTAGAGACATCAAATGTGCATTCAGCGTAGAGACGGGACAACGAGTGTCGTGAGAGACGGCCGTTGGGAGGAAGAAGGAAATGGGCACAAAGAGCCGCCTGGCGGGACGCTTGGAGGCGTCTCGGCAAACTCTATGTAGAGTATTGCATAGTTAGAGCTGATCAATGTCAAAAATTTAAAACGTTTATTTAGCACTGTAAACACCAGAATATAGCAAGTACACAATACAGAAGTATACAAAGATTAATACATGCAGCACAAAACCTCTGGTGTGGTACAGTGCCAAAAAGGGTACACCAGCTCAGCATAATGCTGAGGCAAGCCACAGCGCTGATTTTCAGCTGGCCCCTCAGTGACTGCACGGATGAAGAAAGCAACAGTGTGTGTGTTGTGTTGTATGAATGTGTTTGTTTTTAAGAATGAGGATATTAGTGTGTATGTGAGGTACTGAGTGTTGAAACTAGAAGTTGTTACGAAAGTGCTACATTTCAAAAATGATTTACTATAATCAGACGAATTGTGTTGAGACAGTGTGCAGTTCAGATATAGTTTTACCTATATACATGATTCTACTGAGTGGTGCCCTAGAACACCTATGTAGAGCAGTATTTTTAAGATCATGAAAGAATAGTTTTACTCTGGAATGATGTAGAGTAGAGATACCAACCAATACTAAAAATAAACAAGTTACTATTGGACTACACTACCAATTTACCACTGATGTACTCAACTCACTATCGAATCTAAGACGTATTTGTTGTACAAGTCTACGTTTTCACAGCTCTACATTACCTTAAACGTACCCAAGAAGTCTGATTCAACAGCGAGTGCATCGGCCTCGGCAGCAAGGAGCATAAAGATATTGAGCGTGCATTGTCGCCGCGGCATTGTGTGGGAGCAGAGCATCGCATCGGCGGCGATAAGAGCGTCCACCGGCCGCTTTGTCTGCCTAATTGTTATACTCGAACAAAGCCAGAAACAAACGCCGTCAGCTTGTTAGCTCCCGGGCTAAACGCCCGTGTAATAACATGTCTTCAAACAATTGTTCAATGTTTCCAATACGTTAGGAAATTGGTTATATGCGATTGCAATGCAACTCTATTCGCCTTTGTCTGCGTACTGACTGCTCCAGTGTAGCGGTGTTTGAACGATAAAATATGTATAAATCGTTCGAGGATTTGATTGACGGGTAAAAAAAAAGCGGGGATTGTGTTGTGAAGCAAAAAATACGAAATTCCATTGGGTAATAATGAACCAGCGGGGCGGCGATATAGCGCTAATGATGTTCATTTTCGAATTTTGAACGATTCGACGTTTATTCGTTTTAAAGTGTAAGCCATCGGTGAGCGATCGCCCCCAGTGGCTGTATGGCATCAATCATTTTTAGAGGGTTTCGCTTATCCAAGTTTTCTTCCTGCCTCGGTCCTCTACTTCCAACTTTTACATCGAATGATCTCGGCTAAACCAACAGAGCGTCGGGTGCCTCGCAGCCGCGTTTTGTATTATTTTTTGTGAATAAATAATATTATTCCGCGAGGGAAAGGGGATTGGATTTCGTTAAATATGGTTTAGTAATTGAATTGAAATCTCTCAATGTCGACGTTCAATTAAGCTTCAGGATTTCGTACAAGATGAAGCTATTTCCATTGTTTCTTAGAAATAATATTTTAATTAAAGGTTTTTGTGATTGATTAAGATTGAGATTATAAGACAGCTGTTCTACTCTATGGTACACAGGTTTTTAATTTTATCAAATATTAATAAGAATAGAATAGAATAGAATAGAAAAACGTTTATTTGCTGTCTGCAGCACACACACAATAATAAGCTGCTGGGGAAAGTCGAAAAAATCAAAATAATTAGTTTGCTGCGAAATATATTGAAATATCTACAAGTTAAAACTAGTAAGATAAATTCTGTGGATGCGGATAGGGCTTTTATCGCCCAAAAACAATGTGTGCGTTCTATATGCAAAGTTCCGCAAATAACTAGCTGTCGACCACTGTTTAAGAAACTAAATCTTTTGACGTTGCCTGCCATATACATTTACGAGCATTGTGTCTTTGTTAAGTCCAACCCCACAATGTTTAAAAAGAACAGTGATGTGGTACCAAACTATACTAGAAGATCCCAGACAAACTGGTATTGCCAAAATGAAATCAAGTCTATACAGTGATAGCTGTTATGTGATGGCCATTAGAGCCTTCATTCGATTACCCTAAAATATTCACGACCTACCTATAAAAATGTTTAAAACAGTTGTTTAAATGGATTATCGACAAATGTTTTTATACTGTAAACGAATTTATGCAATGTAAAGCACCGTAAACTATTGTATCTTCTGAGGTTGACTGATTTGCTGTTGACATTAGGCATTATAATTATTAATTTATTCTATGTGACATGAAGTGTATGCTAATTTATATAGGTAATTTATTTGTTATGCAATGATTGTATTCCAAATACTTACTTGAACTTAATGAAGTTAACTCAAAATTATTTGCATGCCAAAGCTGGCGAAATATGTGATACTCAATATTTAAGATTTGTCATCCAATGTACCATATTTCTGGCGAATAAATAATTGATTCATTCATTAGAGATTTCTGATAAACCTTGAATATTTTGTGTACCAAAGTAATTCAGTGAGTAACTTTCTTAAGAGTTGAATTTACGACTTAAGGTGGTAATTATAACACATTAATTACACTATATCCATTACACTGTCACGAGTGATTAATGCCAACTTCGGTCGCAAGATTTTTAACTAAGTTAAGATTAAATATAGCTAGCTTACGGTATTATAATTCGCGACGGACGGGGCTCGGGTCCCGGGGCTAAGGATCCGTCATCTCTCCCCAGAAAATTATAATGACACATCCGCCGGGAGGTTTTAAGCCAATTCAACTTTGAGGAATCCCGATACCCAGGGCAATGAGTGGATTTAAGAGAGGAATTTTAAAGGTGAAAGGAAAATTAGTATTGCCGATATTATGTAAGTAAATTTGGTTGAAATTCAGAGATTCAAATGATAATTACTTAGTATTTTAGGTTGGTTTAAGGATCGCCGTCATCTTTCCTCAGGAAATTATATTACTTATACCCATTTACTAAGTATTTATCTGTGTGCAATAACAGCGCTATTTACTAATTGTAAGTATTTATCAGAAGCGTCGGTGGCGTCGTGGCTAGGACGTCGGACTCCCATGTGGGAGGTCCGAGTTCGAAACCAAGTAATGTCATGTACCAATGAGTTCTTCGGTTTTTTCGAAGCACTTACGTACATTTGCCGATTGCTGACGGTGAAGGAAAACATCGTGAGGAAACCTGAACACTGAGGTAACCAGTGTGTGAAATGGGGAAGGCAATAGCAAAGCATCCCATTAAATCTGCCACGAGAGTCGTTCTATGTGACTAATTTCTTAGAATGATCACGACCCTCAGCAATGAGGAATACGACTTAGAAGAATAAGTATTTATCTGCATGTAATGGCTTTATTTTTTGTATGATTTTATAATGATACATCCGCCTGATGGAGTTTTAAATCAATTCAACTTCAGGGATTCCCCATTCCCAAAGATCGATTACGTTATACAATAAAACAAAACATGATGACGATTCCGAAATGAAATACTAAAATCAGAAATCAGTTACGCAAATGAACCGCAAGGTGCGCCGAACGGTCCGTAATTCCATTTGTATTTTCAATAATTTCCGAAGTATTTCAGTACAAACAATATCGACTCGCGAGGGTTCTGTAGGAAACAATTTGCGGTAAAAATCCGCGCCGATAGACGTACTATGCACAAAATAAATAAGTATAGAAGGGAATCTCTGTACTATAATCATAGTCAGCAATGGTCATGCCAATAACTCACAATCGTACCCTGCTGCGTGCTATGGTTGTTACATTTTACGATCGCACGTCAACCTTTGGTGTAGTAGTTTTTTTTGTATGTACCAGTCGCAAGTTTCAAAAAATTCACACTCACGCACGTGAATGCAAGAACTATACCACAAGTAGGCCACTCGAGCGACTTGACAAATTACTCGGCAAAAATTTTAAATCCAATCGCACATTATTAAAAAGTTTTTGTATCTTTATAACGCGAAGACCACCCATGTAAATGATGGAGTGCGAGTGAACAGGTGCCTCGCCTCGCGAGTCGTGCCGCGAATACTAGTAGAGATTCCCTGCTGTACTTACTTATTTTGCACGCGATATGAGCAATGGGAGAGTTTTTATATTTTTTACGTCACGGGGGAGATGGCGGGCTGATCTTTGTTTTATGAGAACGATTAAGAAAAGCATATTTGAAGTGCGTACTCGAGCTTTATTTGCGCCCCGAGAGGGAAGGCACGCATCATTGATCTGTAATCGTTTTTCGCTTTTTATTGCGACTGCGCTTTCGAGGGTTATACGAGTAATAAGCACGAGTGTGCGGGTTGTTTCGCGGAAATTAGTCGCGATGTAAAATGATTAAAATTAGAATCTTGTTCGCGACATAATTCCGTGGGATGGGTGTTATTTTCGCACTTAATTTCGCGGCGTTAAGTGTTGTATTGTGGCGGGAGTCTCGGCTGGGGCGGCTGATTAGAATGCTAAGTGCGCGCCTGGAAGGGTTCCCTTAATTGTGCGGTGCGTGCGGACTGCAGCAGCAAACACCGGCTCAAAGACGAGGAAGTGGAGCACGTGCTTAAGGGTTTACAGTTTTGCAGAAAATTATAATGCTCTAAAAACTGCTCTAAGAACTTAGGAGTTCTGTTCGGGTTGAGCGTTTTTTTATTCACCAGACAAAGTTTAAAATAGTTTAAAACTTGAATCTTAGACAAGAATATTTTTTTTGGATTTTGGACCGTTTTGAACATCAGTTATAATCATATTAAGTATTTACACTCCCAAGGCTTCTTTTAAATCGTAATCACATAGAACGACTCTCGTGGCAGATTTAATGGGGTGGTTTGCCAGTGCCTTCCCCATTTCATTGGTACATGGCATTGCCTGGTTTCGAACTCGAACCTTCCGCATGGGAGTCCGACGTCCTAGCCACGACGCCACCGACACTCTAACACCGACTGCCAAGGCTACGTCTACTTAATTAGGTTTTATAGAAACTCAAACTTTGTTACCTATCTAAGACTTTGTTATATAACAACAATTTTTAAACTATAGACACTATCTATTATACAATAATAATTACTGTGGTCTATTTAGTCACTGAGAAACTTTCATTTTCATACAACGATTTAGTAAGGGCACTACATAGTAACTTTGTGTTAGACAATCTCTATAAAGCTACATTTAACAGCCAAAAAATTAATTGCGAGTGGCGTCGTCGTGATTTAGACGACCGAAATGTGGTCGTTAGTACGAATTGAACGAAAGGGTGGCTTTACGGTACCCCGATATAATTAAACTTTACTCACCGTAACATTTTCGAGGCTCTGTTGTGTTTTACAATGAAAAAAGGACACTTAAAAAAATTGGGAAGTATAAAAAAATCTTATAAGTAAATGGACGAATATTTTTCTACTGTGATGTATAAGTGTTTACTCTCGCCACGAATAAATCCGAAAAGGATTTTTATTGGCGTGTTCTTTGTGTAACGTATGTGTGTTGTGATCTATTTTGAACAATAATTTAATAAAAAAAAGTAATATAAATATAGAAAGAAAGTATACAATTCATAAATTAAAGCGGAGCACACGTTTTGTTTAGCCGAAGGGACATGCCGCAAAATAAAGGCGTATTAATTATTCAGCGCCACACTCGTCGCAATCAGAATAAGTGCTGATGTTTCTGTCACCCGCCGCGGCGGCGCTGTAGGAAGCAGCGTGTGCATGATTAGAATTCTTAAGCCGCGCCGAAGGCTCTTGATTAGAGGAAATTAAAATCATTATACTCCACCGCGCCGCACCCAGCGCCGCAAATCCACAATGCCGCCATTCCGACCGCCTGACGTAAAAATAAGCGGGAAACGCACATAAAGAAAGGCCGACGGAAACGGAAGCGGCACCATCTTGGAGCCGCCGGGCGGGAAAACAATGGATTCGTTAATTAACATTTTCTTACGCCTCGCGGCTGTCGAACGAACGGTTTATCGGACAAAATATTTATGACGCAGACGCGATGAAAATTCCACCATGAAATTGCACAAGTGAAATTCTGTAATAGCTTTCAGATTAGGAAAATGACGCGATGTGCGCGCGCACCCCTTATTTGTTTCTCATGCTGATTAAATTTCATTTTACGTTTTCATGTTAAGTACTTATAGATAACCCTAAAATAAGTACGAGTAGATGAATCGTACCTACCTATTCCTTAAACACTAAAAAATCCCACAAAAAAGTGTCCCGATATTCCCCGATAGTCCCCAATCACTGTGCCCATATAGTCCATCGAACGAAACCCTGTCAAAACGACTGCAACCCCTCAATGAGCATACAAATCGTTTCGACCATGAAGTGGTAGGTAATGGAGACAGAGTACCTGATGCCCGAACGGTGGCGGCCCGTGAAAAATGGCCGCCATCCATAACGCAAGTATCGGGCCGGGATGACCTCTGGTTATCGATGATTGATTAATCGTGTGTCCAGGGGTTAATGAACAAGGTAATTTTGTTAGATGATGTATTTTGTGGATGGGAATTAAATATATTTTGGTCTTCTACAATATAGAGATCTGCGTAATTAGAGTCCTGTGGCGAAATTTAAAGTTAAAGAGGATATGGTTATTTTTCCTAGCCAGTATTGTCATATTGCTTGTTGTAGACTGGTTGTTATCCTTCCTTGCATTTCTTGAATCTTCATCTTGGTTATGAGTATTTATTTTTGGAAACTGTGTACAATTTCAATAGTCAATCGTCATCTATGTATGTCTTGTTGAGTTTCTATTTAAAAGAGAAAGTCCAAAAAAGTTTACGCGTTATCTTTCTTATAAATTTAGAATTCCTAAGCGTGAGTAGTAGCAACGTTGTGCTTATTACCACTTATTACCCCTTGCTGTCCCTAGGGATATAGCGGCAGCTACATTCCTACAAAAGTTGCTCAAAGTAAAATTGATTGTCCTGAGCTCCTTAGCATAATTTCATCGATTTGGAACCCAAATCAAAATTTACGGACGTATTCACGTCCCTAAGTGTCACACTAATTATAGAAAGAATAGCTTACCTAGTCAGAACATGTGCAGCATTTAACCAGATAGGCAACAACCCTACTATAGATCTTTTCAACAGTAGTCCTGATTCCGTAAAATCCTTACTTACTAACGAGTTTTCCTCTGCCTATTTGTACCTACATGGTATCTAGATTAAGAGTTTTTAATATTAATTTATAAATGGCTTTTGATTTTATATATGCATATGTAACTTGTAAATAAGGCTGTAAGCTTACCCAAATAAAATAAAAATAAATAATAATAATAATAGCATAGTAAAAAAAATCTATCGATCTTTATCTATCAAATAGCCATCCCTAGACTATGGGCGCCGGACACCCATTGCGGCCGTATTGACTCATGACAGATGGAGTCATTTGTTAAACGAAACGCACTCCAATGCATACTGAACTGACTCACTTCATAGGCCATTGAGTATTGATGCACGGACATTCATCAAATGAACATGTTTATTTTTGCAGTTGCAGCTAGATTGCAACGAGTCGTTGATCCGCTTTCGGGGTATTCCTCGTGGTCAAACTAATTTGTCAAACTGATTTGGTTACGAGGAACACCCCGCTTTCAGGTTTCGATTTCGGTGCAGCACATCGTCAGATTTTCAGAAGGTCATATGTTTGTGACCATTTTTCATATCAAGGTAGGCTGAAGATTAGGTCAAAGTGAAAACATTGTTATATGCAAAACCCATGATCTTCAAAAAACAAAATATTATCTTTAAAATACTTACTTACCCATCATTTTAAGCATACAAACTACAATCTTATAACCACAAGACTTTTGACCATTTTGTAAACCTGAGGATCTACTTTCCCGAAGGACCACTTTTGCCGACTACCCACATATCCACCCAGCTACAAATAGTCGGTACTGTCAGTGGATTTAGGGAGTCGTTACGGCGCAGTAAACCGTCCTTAGTGGCGGATTACCGTCATTAACCGCTCCGCTGTAAAACGCGTGATCGATGTTTATTGTCCATTACTGGCTTGGACTGACTGTACTCTAGTGATGCTCACGGATTCGAGACCTTCTAGAGGCTTCTATATATCTCCAACAGGAAGTATACGTAGCATAGGTACATGAACTTGTTCAAAAATATTATGTACATCAATTAATCTGTATGAAGTAATTGAAAAATATAGAAACGACAGAAAGTCGTTAGGGGTATATAGTAAGGAAGAGGAATCGGGAACATCTTTCACCAGACGGGGTGGTGTGGTGGACCACCACCGATAGATATTTGGAACTCGTATATAGGCGAAGTTCCATTGAAAATATCGATAGCGCGTTGTATGTTCAGTATGGAAATTAGGCGTCGTGTATACAGAGTCGTGTTACCGTGTCTTGGTATGTCTGATGGGATTTTGGTTTTGTAATTTGTTGCAAAATATTTTCATTGCGGCGGCCGCGAGCCGCAGCAACAGCCGCATCCGCAATTGTCTCAATTATTAATTGTAATTTTTGACAGGCACCTGTCAATTTCGCAGCGCACAACCCTTCCTTAATCCTCCCCAAGACACAAGGTGCCGGGACGTCTCCTTAGCCGCTCCCCCGGAATAAATTAGCTCTCTCCCGGCCACATCGGGATATAAAATTTTGAATATGAATGGAAAATTTTGCATTTGTAATAAACCGCTTTTGCCTGTAACGCTGCAGATGCGTACTCGAGGACTGGATAAAAATGGAATCCTCCCGCGTGTCCTCGCTCCTCAGGTGGCTCGCCATAAATATTTATTAATTATTTTTTCAATAATCTCTCCTCTTGTATCCTCGGAGGACGGAGGGATATCTCCTCCGTTAATTGCTTTTTGTTTCATTTGAATAAGTATTGTTTTTGACTGCTCGAGCGTGACGGCGAGTTTTATAAAATCTCGCCGATGAATAATTTTGTCGGCACAAAGTTAATTGAATTCTTATTATTTATATTGATTTTGTTTATTAATCAGGACAATAAAGACTTTACTATTTAATTTTATCTGTATTTAAACAAATCTATTTTAATAAGCTTACAGTGTTCTATACATAATTTCCCCTAAACTACTTTGCAGTTTAACGATTTACATATTGGATAGGTTTAAAATAGTACAGTGCTATGTTATACAATCGAACAATTATTTATGCAATGTAAACATATGCGATTTTACAAAACATTATGCAACAAATGAACATTCGTATTACCTACGCTATAACTTCAAAGAAAATATTGAAAGAAAATTGTCCAGACATACCTAAGTACTCAGAACCGATGTCTCCACTTAATTGATTTTATAATTCGAAAAAAGAACATTTACATTCAAACCACGATGGCTACACGAAGAGCATGAATGCGCCGACTGAAGTCACCAGATTATCCAACATAAAGAAAAAGTTCTAACTCTTAAGGCTTGAGCAAATAAGGTAGAAAATCAAAGTCTTCTGTTCGATCAAAAATTAATTTTGAATTTACCTTTTTATTTTTATAGACTTGTATAATTTTATTATTAAAACGGCTAGATCGAAATCGTTGCCATAAAATTTTAGTAAAAATTTTAACAAGTCGCATGTGTTGTTGTTTAAAATCAGTAATACAGAGATATTTGTATTTATTGGTAAACGAAACGCTTCCATAAAAAAGGTAGGGTTATCGTGGGAAAACTAAAAGCCCGTAGGCAGTATTGAGGGGTGATGGGGGTAAAAAAATAAAATAAAATCGTGTACCTATGAATAATAGCTGCAGGGATCTGTTGTGTAGCGTATGATTTTACTACCGGCCGATATCGTTGAGCGATTGTACCAATTTGTCCGCGTAACGTGCGGTCACCCTCGCCGCATTAATTTTTTATTTGATCAAGATTGTTACCGACGCAGGCGAATAGTTTGATAATAAAGCCAATTTTTTGATAATACCATACCTCAGTGGATTTCGAGTGGTTTATTCTATATTAAGGAGAAAATTGTAGAGTCACAACGTGTCATTTCGTAGGCAATTTGAAAGTCGTTTGATTCCAATTTATCTTATTTTCCTGTTAAGCGATTTATTTTTTAGACGTGAATTAGTAGCAGTTACCATTTGCTTGTTTAATTTAGGTGTTATTATGTACTTAGTCGTAATTTCTTTGCGAAAGAATTTTATTCTACATTTTCTAGATGACATTGCAGTCTTTAAACAAATTAATGAATTTTGATAGATAGGTACGAGTACCTACTTGGCAATAATAGTTTTAGGCACAGTCACCGTCCACTGTCATCCTTTGAGCATTATGATCCGAAATTGATAGTCGATGGGCGCGTACAATGGTCTATCCGCTAACGAGCGACTCCGCAGTAGAGGCCCTCGAACAGTCATTTTTGACCAAATCCAACAAATTTCAGTTACTCTTACCTAACTTTCAAAACAAGTGTATTTTGAACAATATTTACTCATATATGCAGAAACTTAAAATTAGTCGACAAAATATTGAAACAATTCAATATGTCGGCCTTAGTACGAGCAAGAGTCAACCGAAAATATAGATGAAGTATATCGTTGCAAAGAGGATGTTATGGGCCACGCACAGGTATCCCAATGTTTGGCGCCGGTTTCGGGAGCGTCGCAAAAGTAACACGGCGGCGAGCTCGATGGTGAATTTTTAACCATAACCCGGAACTACTTTTAAAAATTATTTCAGTTACTTTAAAAGGGACTGGTCCTGAGTACTCCTGGGATCCTGAACTTTGCGGCTCTGATGATGATGGCGATACGTGTTTCGCGTTAAGCCAACGGCCGTGCACCCCGACACAGTCCCACCCGATTTTTTTAATGTAAAGTGGTACATGTACCCAACACACGTCCTTCTCAAAATATTTGTCTAATAAAGTAGCGCCCTATATGTTTAATTTACGGCCTCATGAGACCGAAGCCAAATCTTCGGTCGGCTCTACTCCGCTGAGCGCTATCAATCTTCCCTCGCGGCGAACCCTGAGCCAAGGTCACGAGACGACACAAAAGATGTACCAGTAATGGAACTAATAACTTGTCTGGAAAAAGCCGGTGACGTGACGTTGATTTATTTTGTGCGTTATAATTGCCACCACATGTATACTGTTCTGTGGGTCTGATTTTAGCAAATGGATTTATGAAGGGATGTAATATTTGATACCGAAACTAAACTCAGCGCTAAACATACGAGTATGCTTCTGTTCCACTGACTAACGAAGCACTGGGATTGAATTAATGACTTCTTCTTAGTTCCATTCTTCATTGAGATGATCGTTGTCATTCTATGTAAATAATCGCATAGAATGATGTTCTTGACATATTTTAATGGGGTGGTTTTCCATTGCCCACCCTATTTCACACACTGGTTATCTCATTGTGCAGGTTTCTACACGATGTTTTCCTTAACCTAACAGTTAAGAACGGTTACGTTAACGGGTACTCTAACGAGCAGTGGGTACGAAAATCTTTCGTAAACAATCGAATAACTCATTGATACATAACACTGCATGGTTTCGAACCTAGGACCTCCAGCGTTGGGAGTCCGGCGTCCTAGTCACTAAGCCACTAGGAACTAGTGACAGAAAAAAGCCACAGAACTTTCGTCATTATTTAAAAAATAATTATTTATTATAATAATAACATTTATATTTTTTTATATAAATTGGCTACGACGAACAGGACGGACCACCTGATGGTAAGTAGTCACCGTCGCCTAGAGACACGTGCAATACCAGGGGTATTGCTTGTGTGTTGCCGGCCGTGGAGGGAGAGGACTTTTTTAACGTTCTTTTTGAAGCATCCCATGTCGTAGCGCTGTGGAAAAACGTCGGGAATCACGTAAATAAAAATAAAAATATCGACTTCTGTGTAAAATTTTAATGTGAAAAATAAAATACTGTTTGGTATCGACGGGGGCCAATTTGATCGGCATTGACAAAACGGAATTAAACCAACCCGTCATCCGTATCAAGTGGGCATGTCGGACAAATGTACCCGGCCGAAGCGGCCTGATAAACATCGCAGTAACAAATTAACCCGGGTGCCCGATACGGGGCACCTATCGGGACATCTACGCACCATAACGACATTGATTAAACCGGTGCCCCTGCACGGCAAGGGTTAGATGGCATAGGTTTAGTAGGAAAAACTATTACATACTCTATCTTTGAACGTGGGTTCTGTAGATATTTTGTTAACTTAGCGATAAGGCCGCCTAAATTGTACTTCACTATTTCCTTTTCTATCTCATGTTTGTTGTTTTATATTTGTGCAATAAAGTGTAGTTTACTTACTTAACTTTTTTATATAGATGCAAATATTTTTAGGGGACATGTGCTCGTTATAAGTGTAAAAAATAACCTTCTAACTCCTAAGTAACTTTACCATACAAAAAATCGACTTCGTATTACACTGACGTATTACGACATATTTTTAAAACACATCAGTAACCTTAAATCTCTGTTGTGTTAAAATTCAAGTCTCCAAGGCAATATTTCCAACATCAACAAAACGACTCCGGAACGAATCAAAAGGTCGGTATTTTTTCGCTAACAATGACATCGTGACACGTGCACGTAAATAACGTTGATAATTTAACCCTGTGTAGGCGAAAGTGACAGTTATTGCGGATTATTAGTCGCATTACACGGCGGCATCGGCTTAATAAAGATGACGAGTGGCTCATGGCCCGTGGCTCATAAATCATGGGCCAACCGACTCGCGGCGACAGTTGGGGGCAAAGCGTTCCAATCGTGTACATATTTGTGTTAATACTGCTTACAGTTTATTTCAATGACGAACGTGTAAATGTGTGTAAAGACAGACAGTAGAAAAGAAAGGTTTATGGATATGTATTTGAGATATGAGTCTGTGGTAGGTACACCTTTAAACTAAAATAAAGATTAGTAGAGCGTTGTTAGATGTAGTTGGGATCTTTTATTTTTACCAGTTTAAACAAATGTTTATTGAATATGATTAGTTTGTTAGTTTGTAGTCTCTTTATTGCACACAAAAAAATACACAGAAATTAAAAATAAACATTAAAATATGTACAAAGGCGGGCTTATCCCATAGGGACTCTGATTAGTGACGCGAACGATTCACTCACAGAACGCCGATTTGAAAAAACCAAATACGCCAAATTCTTAGCCTATAGGACTTGACACAAAACACATAATCTGTAGAGTTCTTTACCTAAATAAAATAGACTTTAATTTCAATACAAATAGAATAATAGGAGTCAAATTACAGGCTTCTGTTCCAAATGTGAACGCGAATCGTCACCGCGAGGATTCAATGGTAATGTCCGTATCGCGTGAAATTGAACAATATCTGCGTCGATTGACTCGCTACCGAGCGCTCCACGGAAATGAATAGATTTCATTTTAGTGTCATTTGTAGGGCTAATGGCGCCTCCGTCTAATGTCAAAGCTACGTGTAAACACGGAGGGTAAACGTTGAATTATAGACCTGACGACAGACGGTAATGATATCAGTCAGATTTGGAGGTAATAGGTACGAATGATGTTTCAGTAGCAGTAGTATCTCAATGTTAACGACTCACGACTAATGCTGCAATGTTCATCACATTCCAACGAATTCTATAGTCGCTCTTTCACAGTCCAAGCAGTTAGGCTGTGGAACTCCCTCCCGTCATCTATCAGCAGGCCAAATCACTACCAATATTTAAAACTCTCCTTCGTCAACATTACGAATTGCAGTGTGGATACACTGCCTAATTGTTCTAATGCAGTTTCATTTGAGCATATGATCTGTGTTATTTATTTATTTATTATATTTTTGATTATATATTAAGTATTGTATTTCTGTATATGTTATAGTATTTATGTAATATTTTTACTACTGATTTGCAGCTTGCAAAGGTTTGCATTTTTAAATTTTTTATTATTGTTATTTATTTATTTATTTGAGGGTAGTATTTATTTTCTTACGCCTTTTGCACCCGTATATTATGTATCTTATGATTTTTCCATCACCTGAAGGTTGCCTGGAAGATATCGCTTAAAGCGATAAGGCCGCCTTCTGCACATTATATTGCACCTCTCTTTATGTTGTATGTTTTGTTTTTGTCCCGGGTTTGCAATAAAGTATATTTGTATTGTATTGTTAATTTTGATTTAGGTTACTAAAATATTTTGTTGTTTCTTAATTATGTGACTTCATCAGTATATAATATAGTCTCCGGCGGGTCCGTCTGTCTGTTTGTGAATACTGATCTTGGAAACTGCTGAATGCATTCTGTTCCGATTTTCACTGATGTAAGGGCCTATAGACTTATAGAGATTGATTCCCAAGAATGTTGTCTTTTTACCCGTGCGAAGCTGTTCAGCATATTAACGTTAAAAGAATAAAATAATCTTAATATTAAACGGAGAAAAGCATTTTCTTCTGTCAAAAATTGCCAGTGAAATTGTAGCGTGGTCCGATAAAACGTAGCTCAATTACATCACAATGTCTTCTTTGTATTTTCCCCCCAAAAAACTGTTCGTAATAAATAATACCGTATGTCATTTCTCAGCACGTATGAAATTTATAACAGGCGCAGCGATTTAGAAGGGCAATTTATTTGTAATAGTTCGTGGGGACTGGCCCACCAGGAATATTGGGGCCGCACCAAACTAGGCTAGGCTTGCTGTGACTTTTCTGATTTTTATGTCGTTGTAAAAATTAGGTATCTAAAAATAACAAGTAGTACAGAATAATGTCAAACATAGAAATTAAATTGACGACTATACAATTATCAGTAGGTATTCATATCTTAAAGGAAAATTTTCAGAGAGAAAATTATTTTTTGACTATCATTTAAATAATCGATAAAGTTTCTTCAGTAACTAAGAGTTAATTTTATTTGGCAACGTTACAAAAACTATTGGAAGTCGGAAAGTATTCACAATTAAGGAATTAAGAAACCCAGTTCCCGACTGCCAAATTATGACATCCAAAACAAAAAGAGGATAACGTAACGTAGAAAAAGAATCAGCACTGGAAACACAAAAAAATATAAATTAGAAACCGATATCGGAACCCCGACCCCGGTATATCACTGGCGAGTTAAGAGGCGCCATGCCGCCACGATTTGTGACTTAATCACTTTATTGGCAGCGGGGGAGCCGAGCTTATCGGAAAGAAATGTCGACCCGACGCGCTGATATATGAGTAAACAAGCTTGCACTTTTCCTCGGCTCCCGGCGACTTTTGGCGGTCACAGGGGCCATAAACTCGGCGCTGAAGTTTGGATTGCGCTGTGGGGTGGACGAAGTAGCTTTGAATGTTTGTTTTTTAGTTTAAAACGATTTTAGATTACTTGCCTTGTTTGGATCATCGTCGTAGTCACGCGCATCTGAAAAATGGAAAGAAAGTCTAATTTAATATTGTTTCGTAGAAATATTAATAAAGTATTTATAACAAGAAAGGGGTTGTATGCATAAGGCGCTGCGTACATAAGCCTCCTCCATCCCGGGCAGTGATTAGCCACTACGCAACGCATCGGACCTAAATATGTTTGTACTTCGGCTTTGCCGGTACACACACCCAATATCGGAACCCTCCTGAGGATCAGCCATTACGTAGCCTCTTAACGGCGGACGGTTTTAATTAAAAACTTCTTGCATTAGCATGTGTCCGCCAAATCATGACGATAATCCTTCTAAATTCTTCTTCTTATTTATGCTTATACAATTTAAACACTCATTTAAATTTAGTATCAATTAATCCTTAAAAAATAATTGAATGAACATTGACTTTTTACTTAATGCTTATTGCCAAATCATTACAAAACGGATCCAACAATGTTTTATTCAAAGTCAAGGGTGCGTTCAAATTCAATAAAACCGGGTGCTTACCTTACATTGCATAAGCATGAGATGGATATTATATATCGATAAGGTAATGTCGAATATTAAGGTGTAAGTGGGTCAAGCAAACCCACTCCATAGCCTAAACAAACACCTCTTAAAGCACCGATACCCGTCTTAGCAATAAACAAGAGCAGGTGTACCGGTAGGACCGGTACCTCCCTCAACCGCTGTCCGGAGCAACTTGGAAAGTATTCGTAAGCGTTCAAACATACCGGTCTCGTTATGCATGCTTCGCTGGGTTTAATCACGGGCCAACCCCGCCCCGGGCGGAGCTAATGTTTTCACTATGTATTTTTTAAGTGCCGGTAACTTGTACCGGTATTCGAAGCTCCCAACGTGCTCTCAATATTCTTGTTACCTTACCCGAAAATGCGTAACGAAATTTTTCATTCGTACAGCGCTAATTGGAAATTTTATAGACTAGCTATAGATTAAGTAGGATACATACAGTGAAGATTATTGGACTAAAATTTATAGCCAAAAAATGAAGATTTTAAGTCTGTCATCTGACTATAGACTGATCTGTGACAGACGGATGAACTGACAAGTAGCGATCGATATTTGAATACTTTGTGTTTGGTTCTTTAAAAAGTTAAGGGACCTTTTTTGGTGTGTATAGGTATAATATAGGAAAAAATTGTCACTAATATAGATAACTGATACAAGTAAAGTAGCTTTCGTTGATTGTCAGAATCGGTGCCTCTATGGTCATTGTTTACATTAGAGTAGATAATCATGGTCGTCCACTGAACTTGCACGTCAAACTTACGAGTCGAAGGTCCTCAAACATCTATTAGCGGGTTCGCTTCCGACGTTCGCCCACATCCGAACATCCGAATCTTACTCCATTATACGTGTCCAATATTGACACGGTGGTCCCGGCGATTGTGCGCGCTTGACAACGATCCCTTGTCAGTTCACGCGAATTTGGGTTTCAGTAGTGTTCACAGATATGATCTAAGATTGTCATGTATTTAGAGTTAATATCTCAGATACAGATTTCAGTTATGATTATTGTTTACCTAGGTATCTATTCAGATAGAGGAATGATTGGTTGCCTTTAGGCTACTATTTGTATAGACATGGCAAACATAAAACCATCAAACTGTGACAATTACACGACTCAAAAAACTATGAGTCACTTTTGTTAGATTTCCAGCCTAATTTTTCGGTCAACAGTGGACTTACGTCGATCCAGATAAGACGTAAAAGATTATTAATCACCAAGCAGCTAGCAGCGTAAGCTAACGCCGCCGATACTGTTTGACTTGGCGAAAAGTTGTGCCGAGTCTTATTTATTTTTTATCAATTTCACCCGGGCTAAAAGCGTCGCCCCGGCTCCGTTTTATTATAGGGACGTGAATTAGCAAAAAGAGAATGGATTTTGGCTGTGATTATGTCAAAAATAATTAATTATTATCGATTCGGCAGCGCAGTGATGGCGGGCTGGGGAGTGGATTGATGGAGGCACCGAGCGTAGAGGCGCTCTTTAAAATTGGAAAGCTAATTACTTGGCTACGATAGAACCGCGGCGGGGCCACGACAAAGATTAGTGAGGAATTTAATTACCCCCCCTAATGTTTTTATGTAATTTTATTAAACCTAGAAAGTTACCGCTAGTCTTATAATACCGACATACGAGTATATACAACTGATCGGTAATGATAAATTAACAAAGAAAAAACATTTTTCTCAACAATGCTCGCAAATGAGCTCAATACATTCGAATTTTGAGCCAGGGACGTACATACTTTCTGTCTCGAAGTCAAATACTTATTTTAAAAAATTGGCGACAGTATTGGATTTTTATACAACCTTATTGGGCTAAGGTCAGCAATCCTATCGTCTTTTGATTTTTACTTTTTAAAATTCGAATTTGTAATATCAAAACGCAGTGCTGACTAAAAAGAATTCATCCGATCCGGTCGCGCGTACTCGCCCCCTCCCCGCGCTGCCCCGACACGTGCACCTGCACCACCAGCGCGAGCAGCTCCAACTTCTACTGACAACGTCACTTCTTTCCTTTTATGAATGCCTAGTACTTGGAAGCAGTATTTGGAATGTGTTTTTTTACGACGTCCTCGCATTCTTTGAGAAAATCACTGTACAAGCATCGGCCGAAATAGCCATTTTTGGCTTGGAAAGCCCTCCCTCGCCAACGGCTCGGCCTTTCAATATGATCCGCGGCCAATAATGGCTAATTTCGCGGCCTCTGCAGTAATTTACTAATACTTAATTTTAGTATATTATTCAGTTAGTCGTATTTATAATTTTTTTTACGTAAAATCTTAATTACTAACACTGCTGGAGAATCGGACGTTGAGTGGTTATTTTCGTAACTCCACAACTAACACTCGTATCTCCTATCCGGACATTTTACAATCTATGCAAGGGGCTACAGGGAGGCATCCAGGGGGCTCGTGTGAGGGGTCCGCGGAATTTCTTCATTCATTAAGCCGAACCGCTCCGTGATCGGCCTGCCGATGCGACCGGCTACATTGTGCACATCGCCAATGAGCGAAACTTTAATTTAGGCCTCTCTAGGTACCTGCGGGTCGCGACCAGTCGACCCATTCATAATGAACCCCACCCTCTGTTTAGTTTAGGGACTAGTGTGGCTGACGGACGACCGGCTGAGATGAAAGCCTCTTTTGTACCATCAATAAATCACGCCTGGAAAAGTTAAAGCGCTGAAAGAAAAATCACAGTCATCGGCCTCTTTTAAATTAACGCCATTAGCTTCAAGATTTCCTCTTCGGAATGGAGTGCAAAAATTACCTCTCTTCGTTTGAGCGGCGAGTAATTAGTAACGCTCGAGTTTTATTTGTTGACGTTCATTATTCCTTGATTTTGGAAGTCACGAGCGAGTGAGAGGGACGTATTTTGGTTGAAGTATAGAAAGAGAGGGTGAACTCAATCATAAGGCTGCACCTGCCGCACGAATTTGCAATTTAAATTCCAAAGGAATATTCCGAGAGGACCTCCTTAACACGACATCTGTTTAAATCGACGATAGAGTGATTGCTGTGGTCTGGAAACTCTTTGTGATTGCGGCTTAATGGAAATAAAACAAACCCTTTTGATGGCTCGAGGGCGACTTGGAATCGTGACTATTCAAGTTATGTATGATTTTCACTGTCGCCTCTGTGACGCAGTGCAGAAACTGTGGAACTCTGGTGAAAAACTGTGGGTCTTAGTTGCTACATAAGATTAATTGGCAATTGCTTGCTTGCTTGCTTGCATATCGTATGGTTAGTGGCCTACATATTTGTCAGAGTTGTTCAGGCCGCCCGTAGGCATCTGACATGGCTTAACGACTGCTAGCGAACGACAACAACCGGGACCGACTGCTTAATGTGCTTTCCGAGGCACGGAGGAGCTCAGATGAAATATGCCACTAGCGGTCACCCGTCCAGGTACCGACCGCGCCAACGTCGCTTAACGTACACGATCACTTTCGGACCGTGCTCGCAACTAGGCTACGAGCTCCAATTGTCAATTGACATACCTGCTTCTTTTTGTCGTGTAACGGTCAATAATACTGATTAGATAATTAATAACAGCCCGAACGTCCCGACCCGAATGTAGCAACCCTAAAGTACAAGTTGTAGTTGTGCAATAAAAAATATTCCAAAGAACCTGGCCAAGTTTTCAACTAAGAATTTGCAGAAGTTTTACAAAAAATAGAAAAAAACATTGAAGATTTTAACATGGAAAAAACATCTTTTCGAGCGGTATTTTCAATGCATGGATCCTTTAGGTAACCCAACATTTACAAACATATATCCGTCTATATATTCTCGATATTAAACGAAGGGGTGTAATATTTTTGCGTCGGTATAATTCCCCAAATTGATTGATACGTTTCTACTGGGATGATATATCGTGTTTGCGTGTGTATCGGACGTGGCCGGCTAATAGGTGTTAGTGGGTAAATAAAGAAGCGCGCCCGCCGCATTCCAGTAGAGGTGCTCTAGTGATGACTGATTGTTGATGAGACACTGAGACCAGATTAGATGATGGTTTCGGTCCTAGATCGAAACTGTGTTTTAAATGTTTATTATTTTACTTAATTGTAGGAGAGTGAAAAAGGTAGAATAAAGGTTATATCGTATATTGTAGTTGGATTTTGTATCACATAATTTATTGAGTCTGATTTTGTACAGTCGCGATCAGAAACTGTTTACAGAAATCAGTTTACAGTATCACCTGCAATTTACAGAAAATTTCAATTCTGTGCGAGGTCCTTTTTCTTAAACAGGTGCTCCACTCCAAACAACTACTGAATTGATTTAAATACCTATTTGAATTTATTATTATATTGTGTACCCTATGTATGTACATATGGAAGACATTACCACGCATGTCTCCGGCTGCGTGATATTGTTTGATAGCATGCTTCTTAGTTCACGACATTTTCTATCACCTTTCAATTGTACCTTCAAGGCTGAGAATAGTGATCATTTGAAGCAGTCTTGTTTCCATCGTTTTAGTTTGCTTTTTTACGCCGTCGATTTTTGTTCGATTGACAGCGATAGTGTTCGCGATCATACCCCATAAAGGTATGCAATCGTTCTTCTACAAAATATAATAATAATAATACTCTCCAAATACCTTAAATTTTGGTCTTTTTGTGCCTGACCAAATGTGGTATCCCATCACTAAGGCGAGTGCGGGAGCGGGCGGAGCCGCGGGTCATTAATAACTATCGCCCCACGCCACTTCATTAACAATCAATCACATGTGGACTCCCTTGGGCCAGACAGGCTGTTGCCTACGATTACATGACCATTTTTTTGTAAAGACAATCTTTCTTAAAATTTTAGGTGATGCATCTTTACTGTATATCTCTTAATTTTTTTGGGTTATGCAGCTTATTCTTATATGAGTGAAGTTATGGCTATAGGAGATGGTTGGTTTTATAACTAACTACCCGAGAAGAAATAACAAAAAGAAACACTAAGCAACGAAGGTAGGTATCCTTTTTTTAAAAACTAAAAGAACCATAAAATTTTTCTGTTATAATAATCACCTAGTATTAAAAGGACGGTAACACTCAAACTCTCTTTATTATCACACAATAAACACGATTTATGCACTAAGTCTCACTAAATACCGGTTTGAGATAATATCTCGATCGTTTTTCGCAGCAGGAGCGTCCGCATCCGGAGCGCCCGCCACGTAGCACGGGACGGAAAAAGGTTGCCCGCATCCGCTACGGAGCGTAGCGGCCGCGTAGCTGCTTGCTACGAGAATTTATAAACCAAGCGAACGGCTGGTGCTGGTGAATTTTTTGAGACCAATCCGGAATAAATAAATCCCATCAAAAACATTTCTGTAAAAAGAAGCCAAGTCTCGTGTAGGCGTGTGGCAAAACAGGCCATAAAAAGTAGTGAGATCTCATGTATAGCCAAGTCTGCGTTATTCGTTCGTATTATGAATTTGGCACATCAATTTTAATCATAGAAAACTAACTAAATACCGTTGATGTATCAATTTCATTAGGTATTCATATCTCAATTAAAATACTATGTGGCTTGTCCGTTACGCAGGAGTGCAAGGCTTTAGTTTTTTCTTTATTTGTGTGCACAATCCTATGTTTTTTTTTGCTCAACTTGGCGGTGGCACTGCTGCCGTGTCCTTTTTTAGTTTTTCCTTTATTTGTGTGCACGCACAGCCCTATGTCTATGCCAAATTTCAGCTTTTTAGGACCAACGGAAGTACCTTAGATTTTTGATGATCAGTGAGTGAGTGAGTCAGTCAGTCAGTGTCAAAATAGCCTAACTTTGCATTTGCTTTACTAAGAAACTAGAATAGAGAGAAACATGAAACTTAGGGGTTTACTTTAGCTTGTGAACCTCTCCTGACGTCAAAAGTTTCAGCGTTCTAGTAATATCCGATAGAAAGTTATAGGTAGATTAAAACAGGCCGAAATGCTTCCAGAAAAGAGTGGTAGTCCCCCTTTTTTTCTGCTCGACTTGGCGCGGCCACTACCGTGTCCCCAGATTTTTCCTGTTGTGACGTCGTCAGAAAGAAACTATTATTAGCTATGTATATGCACATATTATATTTAAAGGTAAAGTAGACTGTGTATGAGTCATTCATGTATGCTAAAAACGAGGGTCGGCTGTTATTTTGTCCTTAAAAAAATCAGTCACGTATGTAGGTGTGCATCAATTCCCTAAACACCATTAAAAATTAAAAAAAATCACTTATGCAATTTTATTAACCAGTATTCCCAGCATCTTATTTCCATTTCTCGTATATAATAATAGTAGCTCGTACATGCAAAGAATGATTTGTCGGAAGGAGTTAATAATCTTATTAATTTGTTCACATACTTCCCGCGGTGAGCTGGTCTCGACGTTCTTTGTAATTAATGGCTACACCTCATTTATTAAATTAGTCGAAGGGCCCGTAAATATACTCACATGTAAACCTACTACTCTAACAAGACCCTCCCACACCTCTTTTCAAGCATATAATATCACGCGACAGCCGAGTGATGAAGCCCAAAAATAGAGGCCAGAAAATACTGGTTGAGTATTAATACAACAAATAAATTGTGCGTAAAGAAAGTGCGGAAGAAAATTCATTTATCAGAAGTGTGTAAAACCTCTCGACGTTTTGTATGATTGATTCCGGAGTTGATCGGGTTAAGTGGAAGTTAATTACTTATTGCTCATATAAAGGAACATTATACGCGTTATACGCGTAATTAGAAACTAAGTTCCAACTTTATAGAATATAGAAAATCTTAGTAGGTACCTCGATTTCTCCCTGCATTGAATGTACATATCTTTGGTGTATTCTATAAATAATTAAATAGCAATGCAGTTATGTATTTCGTAGTAAGAATTCCATATATAAAGATAGTATAGACATTTTTTGAAGGTGGTATGACTTTGTTAACCTATAGCTGGTACCATCATTTTACCTAATTCTACCGCAAAGTAGCAATGCATTGATTACTTTGTTTTGATTTAAAGGGTACGAGAGCCAGCGTAATTACCGGGTCTTGAGGCAGTCCATCTAAGTTAGCAAGATAGCAGTAAGTAGTAGTTAGTAAGGTTAGCAGCGCATCGAAAACCCTCTAATAACATTCTAGTCAGGTGAGATAAATATCTATCACATACCATCAGGTGGCCCGTTTGCTTATCCACAGTCCTTAAATAATGTTAATCCTTAAATAAAACAAAATATAGTATAAAAGTCTGTTTTTAAGATAAACCGATAGTTACTCGTACCTATCTACCAGTAATGAAAGTTACATGAAATTTAAAGGGTCTCACATAAACAGGTCCACTTGAGAACGACAACAATCACAAAGGTAGCTCAAGAGGGCTCTCATATTACGTCTACAAACTATACGCTTTGATCAATTAAATTTTATTACACACGTTAATTAAAGGGCGGCCTAAGTGAAAGATTTATTAGAGGTTTATCCTCATAACCGTAGCTTAAAGGGCATTACTCAATACTAGAGACGGTTCAAGTCGTAAGTTTGGTTTTGTTTCTTGTCACCTTGCATTCGTCAAAGGGTTTATGATCTGATTTAGGCGCTTTAAGTCAGATTCACACTGAAGATTGCTTTTAAGTAAGTACAAATATTTATGAACAAAACATTCATGTCTTCTTTAAATATAAGCACCGTAAGACATCATTCAGAGTCATAATAAAAGTACTTACTTTAATTACAGAAAACTAGGGGTTTGAATTGGAACAATACACACATACTACACTAGGGGTTATTTTTAGGGTAATTTATTATGTATATGAACCTAATAAATTTGCTGTATGCAGCAAAGTCTCTGTTAGCTGACCTCAGTGAATGGTATAGACACTCTCTCAGACACAGAAACCCAATTGTTATCATCACAAGGATGCTAAAGCCAGCTACATATTGTCATCATTTTAATATAAAATTACATAATGGATATTTGATCACATAATCGTGTTGTGTCCCGCAACCAGCGCTACATCTAGCATATTAGGCGAGACCTGAAAACCAGCGTGTCGCTGAGGTCTCGACTATTAAAAATATTGCACCTTTTTACTAATGTGTGAATGAATAAATACTCTTTTATTTTATTTATATTTATTTTACACAAACCCTATAAAAACCCTATAAACCCTTTTATACTATGTTGGGGATATACACAGACTTATAGACCGAGACTATCTCATCATTATATAGGTACTAGAAGAGACTAGAAAAGAGCTAACACTTGAAACACTACAATTTACGGTGCACCGATTTGTGACCGGAAACCGAGACTGAATCAGAGCTAAGATCACCTCTACCTTATGGTCTCTCTTAAGGCTAGGCTCTTAGGGCAGGGACTAAGTGTACCGTACGATTGAAGGGTTATTCAGAATAGCTTCGCGGAAATTTGAATGTAAAACGTAAGTATTAGGAGCTTCATTCAAGGATAGCCTAATTTGGAGTTTCAGCATTTATATTATATTTCTCGAGCGAAGACAGTAGCGAAAAAAAAAACTGAATGCAGGATTAGATGGTAGAATTATTTATTGGATTGTATCAAGATGAGTATTAAGTACCTTAAAAGTATACCTTCATACAAAACCTACATAGGAGAGGCTCGTTGTGAAAGTGATCATGAAAGTTAAGCGATAGTGCACAATCACATATAAACCTCTCCGTGCCTCAGAGAGCACGTTAATATCGTCCCGGTTGATATCGTCCGACAGCAGTCGTTAGGCCATGTCAGGGCTTACGGGCGACCTGAACAATTCTGATAATAGGTTGTTCACTAATGGCTACACGACAAGAAGAAGAAGGTACATTTATATTTTTTTATAAATATAACTAGATAGTCGTATAAACTCGTATAGAGGTAGTGTTATGAGTTAAAATTAATCTCCATATAAATGCTTGTTCGGCGGTTATTATGGGTCCACTACACACGGACTAATCTCACGCGTTATAAACAAGGACTGAGGGCCCCTTAACAGGTCCATTTATAAATATAAGCAGCGACAAACAGCCTCTCGTATTCAAGAGGTTCGGAAGACTGTTATTTGAAGTGGTTAACAAGTTGTTACAGTTTGATAAGATCAAAGTTCGTCTAATTTTAAACCTTTTTAGTAAAGCGAGAGACTTTCTAGGTACCTATTTATAAACAGTTAAGTTATAATTAACTGTGTAAGATAAGCCTGTCGAAGTGAAATCAAATGGCATCTTTCAGTTTGAGATTATAAATCGTGCACGAGAGGTTTCCAAAAAGAGGAACACAAAGCTCTGAAACTAGTAACAAAAGCTAATTATCCGTGCTTACTTTGTAGACAATGCTTTACACGGCTCGCGGTGATATATGCGCAGTAAATTCTAATGCGGCGTCGCCTGCCCCCGCGAGGTGCCGCCGTAAAGCCGCGCCGAATACGGAATGATCATAATAAAGTATGATTTCTTGGTCGGGGACGCGGCCTTAACTCGGATAATCACTCCTCAGGCGTACCCATATAATTCCTTAGTGCATAATGAAAGTTGATTAACATTACACCCGTGCACGGGGTGTGTATGTGTGTCCGCCGCAGATTCCGAGTCCTAATTAAGAGCGAGGGAGGGAGGGTCGCGGCCGCCGGCGGGGGAGGGGTATCGATCATCGCCCGCCAAGGAATCGACGCAGGGACCCGCAAAAAGGGGAAGCCCTCATCTCAAAATCAGCGTCCGACTAAGCCGGCCTCAGCACATGTGTTTTGATTTGAATTCGCGCTAAGGGTCAGTTTAATTCGCGTATGCGGAAACGGAACGCTGCGGGCGCGATTTGCAAATCCGATGTGAATAATTACACGGCTTACGAGCGCTTACCTACTGCCTTATAGTGATTTGCATATTTTCTTGTGGCTTTATGTCGGATGTCCACCGAGGTGCCTGAATATGTCTATAGAATCCCATGGGGTAGGTACTTCATAGATTATAATGGTGTTCGTTGTGTGGATGGATAAAATTAAAAACCCTTGTTGTAATTATACGTACTTATACCTAGCTTATGTTTGGCTTATGGATTCGAAACCGAGTAGTACCATGTACCAATGAGTTTTTTGTATTTTTCAAAAACTTACGTATATTTACCGACTGCTCTAACGGTGAAGGAAAACATCGTGAGGAAACCTGCACACTAAGATTGGTCATCTTAGTGTGCAGGTTTCCTCACGATGTGTGAAATGGGGTAGGCACAAAAGATCTTCAAGGATGGAAGTGCCGTTGGGGTTATTCCCGGACCCCTATCATAAGATAACATAGCTTGTGTTTTAAATTGTCTATCTTGAAGAATAGACAATATCGTGAGTAACAGCGTTGCGTTTGGAATGAAGGGGTCAATTTTCTCGTTGTCGAAGATGTATATAATAGATGAGGGTTCCTTCATGGACTGATTCGCGATTAAGAAAGACTCAACGAGTCTTAGTGTTTATATCTGGCACTAGTGCTAGTAGTATAATCTAGATGTGGGATGAAAATACCTTATCAGAACCCTGGCTGGTAGTTTGTAAAAATGTGCAAGGTTTAGATCGAATTTGAAAAGTTCTTGCCTCGGAATTGGATTTGGTAATTGGTCTCTCGTACAGAAACAAAAATAACAGAAAAACAACGAAACACTAACAAAGCTGCTTATAAAAAACGTTGGAAAACACTTATCGCGCTCGAGTGCAAATCGTCGACTGTCACTTCAAATCCCGACGGCGCCCGGACAAAATGGGAAAAAGTAACAAAAATAACAATCAAATAGAGCATCCTCGGAAATGAGATCTGAAGGAATGATCACGCTCGACCCCGGGGACCGGTTGCCTCTTCAAAAAGGACTTAATCTCTCAATTCACTAAGGAGTTAAGCTTAAAAAAATATTTCGATAGGCAACAAAGAGAGCGAGGGGTTCGTCGCGGTGTCTTTGACACGTCGCCGCCGGATTTTTTCGCGAGATCTCTTCAGAGGCGGGATGTCACTCACTTTGTATCGGCTTTGTCGCGAGAGGTTAAGCGCCGGTTTATTAGGCTTGGCTTCCGATGCGCAAACAGAGGGGCTGTTAGCAGATCCATTTTTATCGTTCAGCTTCAGTATTGACAAAAAATTAAAACCCTCAATCGTCGATTCATTTATTGGCATGCTGCCAAATGCAGCGTGTAAGCGAAGCCCTCTTACAATCAATATGAAAATGTGACGTGTGGGGTAGCCAGGCAGCACAACCCTTAATTAAGAATACGTGACAAAAGACGAGACATGCATGCACACAAACACAAGTTGATCTGAAAAAGGTCCGGATTACGTAACCCTTTTGCGCTTTTGATTTTAAACGTCGCGTGAAGTGCGAACGTCGGAACGTGGGCCCACAGCGTCTAATTTAAAAGGAGACTTGTCAAATCTGGCTTCGGGCGGCCCCTCGTTTAATCGAGCCTTCGTTATACGTGGCGTCGATATGAATGTTGATACAATGAAATAATAGCGTACGAGTGGAAGACGGTCACTATGGTTACGGGCGGGGACGGAAGCCATTTCAATGGAGCTGTGAAAGGCTTTTAGCCCCGTTTGACCAATTGGACCGGGTCAGCGTTTTGGGAGCTGACTGTGCTCTGCAGCGGGATAATTAGCAGACAAACAAGGAACAGGCCCCCCGCACAACTTTCGCGAACCGTTCAGGTGCTCAGCAAACACCGCTGCAAGAAGTTTAACAGCAGTTTAATTGCGGAACGAAAACAGAAGCGCGGCGAAAACAGTTTAGTTCCAGTGAAAAGAACCTACTCGGTAATATTGAGGTGAAGTAATGAAAGCAACGTTTGAGTTTGAAGTATATTGAAAAGTTTGAAAATTAAATGTTTTACCGCATTCAAGTCAATAAAACAAAATTTACTGCTAAAACAGGTATTTATAAAAATAGAAAGGCTGTTTATTTTGAAATGAGGAAATCAAGTAATAATACATAATGTGCATTTTCAGTCTCCATTTCCATTCTAAAATACTCCAGCCTTTTAGAAAACTCATTGCTAGTGCAATTGGGACCTCAAGCTAACATCCTCCACTATAAATTAAAATTCTCACCGCGTTAACCCCTAACCAGTGGTTGATTTGTTTAGGTCGTGTGCACACGGGTCCATAAATCGGGCGTGTCAGCGGCAGGGTAAAGGTGCGGACACACCGGCGCTGCGGCGATAATTTACCGACCGGTGCGCGACCCGCATGACGTGCGTGCGTCGTGACGGTAATCCCCCGGTCCGTACGTGACGGCTGCTGACGGGATTTAATTGTACGGTTGTGGAAGTAGAGTTAGATTTAGTACAAAGTTAGATGTTTGTGTTGTTTTATTTTTACCATATTCGATGTAGGCGAAGGCAGGACAGAAGACGCGGCGCAAGCTCACCGTTCTTTTTCGCAAAAAAAAATTTGAGTAAGAACAACATAAATCGAACTAATAACGCCTGGGTTAATTTCAACACCTTTGGTAGAAACTCGAGGTCCTTTTCATGGGATATTTTTATAAGAGTTCTTTAGTAATGGCAAATAGTGTAATGACATGAAGTCTAGGGTTAAGTCGAATTTACTGTGAATTAAAGAAAGAATTTATTTCGAAGAACGCACACATACAATCAATAAAAATGATCATAATTTCAAACAAATATAAGATAAAAATAAATAAACAAAAGTAATTAAGTAACTGAATGGTAGTGAAAATGCTAATATGAAGCGACAATGGCACAAAGGCTACGGCACAAGACTGCTGCGCAAGCGTCACTGGATTAAATCCACCTCTGGATCATAGCAGTGATCCAATGAAGAATATTGATATTGTGTGTAAAACCTTGATGACTTTTGTGGGGGGAATATTTTAACTCCTTGAAATTATTACATTCCTATAAATATACATATAACGTACACTTTCTATACCTACTCGTAACAACATATAAAAATCAATCTTGTACTTACCTATGTACTGTATATTGATACCATTTTCTTGATAATTCTTTGTAAATTCGGTAATCCGGACGGGGTCACATGCGATATAGGCAAGTTTCGCTAATACATAATTGGGGCCAAATCCCTATTGGAACCGAATGGAGTATAGAGGGACAGACCTCTGCGCGTGTTGGGGGAAATTAATCAAATTAACCGGTACAAGGTAAACGTAATGTGGACGAAGAAATAGGGAATCCGATTGAGAGTAATACCTCTCGCCATAATGATTTGCTTGTTTACACGCTGTGTTGCTACCTTTTTTCTTGTTCACGTAGGGGGGGAAATCTTCCAAAGATACCCTTTTGGGGGAGAGACCAGGTTAAGTGGGATTTTTACCCACTAAAACTCCTACTATTACCCCTATACTAATAAAGAAACTAAGAAACTCTACCTATATTAGTTACTTCATGAGAGGTTGGTTAACTAGTTTCTGGGTGCCCGTTAGAGGAACGTTTTGTCTAGGTCCCTCCGTGCTTTGGAGAGCATGTTAAACTGTCGGTCCCGGCTGCTGTTGTCCAACAGCAGTCGTTGGGACATATCAGAGGTCTTATAGGAGGCATGAACAACTCTGACACTAAATACACGACAAGAAGACGAAGAAGGAACTGCATACGTACCAACGTTATTATAATACACAAAAAAAAACATCATCATCATCAGCCTATTAATGTCCCCACTGTTGGGGCACAGGCCTCCCCTTGCACAAGGGAGTACGGGCCATAATCCACCGAGCGGGCCCAGTGCTGATTGGTGGATTTCACATGCCTTCGGAAACTTTTTAATTTCTTGAGATGTGCAGGTTTCTTCACGATGTTTTCCTTCACCATTAGAGCGGTCGGTAAATGTACGTAAGTCTTCGAAAAAATCCGAAAAACTCATTGCACGGTTTCATACCCGGACCTCTTGCATGGGAGTCCGGCGTCCTAGCTACTAGGCCACCAACCCTCTTGTCAAAAATGATTGTATGTTTTGAAAGTAAAATAAAGGATGTACACGAAGACGGTCTAGATAAAAAAATATTTGTCGTTCACACGTAGAATGTCTACTATGAAAAATGTTCACTACACAATGACTGTGTCGGGATGCACAGTCGAAGAAATGACTGAATAAATTTTTTCAGTCGAATTTTTATTGGTTCAGTTCATTTTTAGTTACTTCAATTCGAGTATAACTCAGTGAAGTTCCAGTCCAGACGCATTTCCGAAATAAACAAACAAGCAGTGTGTTGCGTTTTTATCTTTTCGAGGTGGAATACAAATATTTTTGCCTTAATGTAGTGTGGGAACACAGAATCTTGCCACAAAAGCGAAGAATTTGCAGCTTGGAGCAGAGCAGGCGCCGTTTTCGGCCGCAACACCACACAATGTGGCTTCGAACGTGCGAAGCTGCAAAAACGGCTCATTGTCTCCCATGTGGTTCGTAAAGCGGAATTAATTACGTATGTAAGAACAAGAAACATACCACGGACATAATTTTACTGTACAAATACAAATATACTTTATTGTACACCCAGGACAAAACATAACATACAACATAAAGAGAGGTACTAATACTATACTGTATTAATTAATTTTCATACAGTTATTGAAAAAATCTGGGTTCTAATAATTTTGTTTGATTACTATTTAGATAGAAGCCATAAAAAAGTTTTCGCTTTTCGATCGACTCTTTTTATTTACGTAATGGTACTCGTATATCCATGTATCAGACATATCAGAGCTGAATTCGAGGATCGAAACAATTGGTACGTATTCTGAGTATCATTTCGGTTCAGGAATGTTTTGGTTCAATGCAAGATAAAATCAGAATTTCGTTTAACACGTATCCAACACATCAGGGTATTAGACCCTTTTGGGTCTTTGTTACCTTAATTATTTGACAAATTCATAGAAATGTCAAGAAATAATAACAAAAATTTATTGCGACAGGGTTCCATTACATAGAGCATAGCTCGAATGTATCTTCCAGTGTACTTAAATCGAGCGGATTTGCATTGCTTTCAAAATTCTGCTCCTACCCAAGCTTGCCTCAATGTCTATACCACATGTCGTCCAGAAACATAAAAAAACACCTCTAACAACCAAATGACATAATAACCCAAATTAAACAAGTGAAACTAGCCGTCGTTACGTTCATTACCCGGGTGTAATTCCCGGGCGTACCTCCGGCCGTATCGATCCGCCGAGCGACAGAAAACTTTCTAGACAGCTTTTATATGCACCGACTCTTATCCTCTAAGTATAGCGGCTGCGAGCGGTTCGCCGAAATGCTGTGCGTGGCGCGCTGTTTTAACCGACTTATTTGCTTATTTATTTGAAGAAAAATGGGACAAATATGAAATACAATGTGTAATAAAATTTATTTTCGTAAACTGAGTTACTTTTATGATTGAGAATTTTCAAATAAAAATTTCATCGAAAGATATGTAGGTACTCTACTCTACTTAATGCTTGATCAGAAATATAAAAACCCTCGCCATACTGCGGAATAAAATAAAACTTTTTTTTTTCAATGCGATCTTAACACAGATTTAGCGGCCCTATTGACAGGGTTTTTATTTTACTGGTCAGGGTATAAGTACTTATTTTGATTCATTAGACTATTAAAGTTATGTATTTTTGAAAGTAATGCTCTAAATAATAACCTGAGAAAGTGATACCAGGTCGTTATACTTATTCAGAAAAGTTAGACAAGTGAATTCACAATTTGCTTCATACCAAAGGATCGAATTTTGAATATTGGCCCGTGTAATTAATTACTTAAAATAAGCACGGAAAAATAAGCCAATGTTAGTCTTCTATTCCTAAGACGTCAAATATGACGTCAACAGTGACGTGGCGTGCATCCGACAGTTGATAGGGGTAGCATCAACGTGGGCTCAGCAGACGAATAAACAAGCGCCTATTCTGTGTTCTCCTTTACGTAATAATTAACAATTTCGAAAAAAATATTCTGTGTTTGTTTTCTATTACTAAGACATCAAATGACAACATAACGTAGATAAGACTGTTGATAGGAATGGAAGTGACTATTCTGAATTTTGGTGGATCATGGCCCGTACCCCTTGTCAAGGGGAGGCCTGTACCCCAACAGTGGGGACATTAATAGGCTGACGATGATAATGATTCTAAATTTCACTCTCTCACGACAATTACCGTTATTTTGCATAATATTCGGAAAAGGAACTGAGAACAGAAGGCTATTCTCTAATAAAAATGAATAAGATAACCTAATTCACACAAATTTTTAAAATTACATTGACATGACATTATTTGAACTTGCGGATATTAGCTCGTGATAATTATTGTAGGTAATAAAGGCAATTTAGGATAATTAAGTCCTTTACATTTAAATAATTCCTTTACTGTTTATTTTAAAAAAAATGGTAGGCCTTTTGTAGGATGTAACAGACACCTTGTAACGATATTGAGTTCAGTTATAGAATAAGAGCTTACGGTGTAATCATGTGATCCCATGTGGGGTAAGTCTAATCAGCTATGAAAATTAGGTTCCGCCGCGTATCTTCTGCTTTATACTGTACGGAGCTAATGTGGAATTTAATTATTATTTCCAAATATTGTACGATGGTTCGTTCCGTGTAACATTCTTGATGTTTAATTTCAGTTTGAACGGCATTAATACCTTATATTTGATGTGGTACTGTAAAGCGAATTATTAGCTGTGTGGGTGTGTGTGGTGTTTAGAAACGGTGTATTACCGTGTAAAAAGAAAGTCTGATTAGAATAAAAGATTCTGTGATATTTTTACATGTTGTACTAGTGTGTTCTTTTCAGTTTATTTAATTCAACACCTAGGCTCAGCGGGAAATTACGTATTAGTTTGACGATAGATATAGTACACGATAAAAATGGTGTTCTAGAATTGAGTTTCAAACAAAAAGCGGTGAGTACATTTGCTCGAACTCTAATTAACAACACATGGAGGAATCTTCGTACATGTTATATGGTATGTAATTCCGGCCGTTTTAACCACTGAGATTCGTGTTGCGAAAGAAGATTTTGATTTTCTCTACCTGTAACGTGAAACAAGTTTACAAGTCGCAAAATTATTGGTAACAATCAACAATTTTAGTAACGATTTGACAAAGTTTTGTTATTTCTGAAATAATCGAAGTATCCCGTTATCCCGTTTTGTCAGTGTAGCTCTCCAAAATACTACACTATATATTGTAATGTTAACAACTCACTGTGAAACCGTTACTCTACACCGGGCAACCATCTTGAGCGCGTGCTCATCATCCATCATCCAATTAGCGTTGCGATCAATCATCGGGCCGATCACTCCCCAGACCACGGACCTCAATGATTTTTTCCCACTCTTTCGTACCGCACCGCTGGGGACCTGTTAATCACTTGCGTGAAAGATATGTGGTGTGTAGAGGCGCGATATTTTGTGTATTGGTTGTTGTACCTTCAAAATTCTGTCCGATTAAATATATATAGGATATAACTGTATTTTTCTGTTGAAGCTGTTGGTTAGGAGCGAACAACCGCTGCCTCGTACAAGTCTCTTTTAAAATGACGAAGTTCAAATATTTTATTATTACCATCTATAGGCATATGTTTGCTGTCATTTACGTACAATAATGCACATTTCATTCAAAATCATCATAAATTTTTTCTTTCATGCAAACCTTTCCCAGGGCGCGCCGTTTATCCCGGCCTTTAGCTCTTGTCAATCTAGCCTGATGGACAGATTTTATTGCAAGTCAACAAATTATTTTTATAGACAATACAGCGTTCAAGTGAGTGTATCAATTCAACACTTTCAATTTCGATAAAAACCCAACAAAACGACGCGCTATAAAAAGATGAACAATAATTCTCTTTTATTACGCGCCAAAGTGGGAATCTCATTGTCGGCGGGGAAATAAATAATATCGAGGAAAGAGAAAAGGGAAATAACACAACATAAAATATTAAGATTCACCCTGGATTGGCATCATTCTGTGGTCGGCGCGGATTTCTTTAAGGGGGCGACGGCGGGATACCTACATCTTTGAATGTTAATGTTATTTGCATATCCGAGAAGTCATGAAATAAATCAGCCGCGACGGACAGGGGACGGCTATTCATTATGCTCTCTTTGTCTCCGCAAGTAGCAATTAATGTTAAAAATATTCCTTGTTATTGCGAGGTTCTTTTGATTTTGCATTGGCAGAAATTTGAAATCTTCTTTTTTGCGCCGCTGACTAAAGATTTTTAATACAAAAGAGTGTTTAAGTTTTGTAAAATAGAAAGTTCCTAGAATATACCCGGATAAAGCAAACAAAAGATCCCTGAAATAAACTCCAAATCACACTATCCATTTGGAAATCCGTATGAGAATCGAGAGGGCAAACTTGCGCGGATAATGTCAGGATCTGCCATCAAATTGCACTGTATTGTGCGTCAAATTCGGAAAAACGACGAAAGTGTTAGGGAAGCATTTACATAAGTTGAGACAGAGGGGCTTCACAATACATACAAAAATATTCAGGGCCGTAGTGATGAGAGCCCTCGGGCGGCCCGCATGCATGGCCTTATGATGGGGAAAATATTTACAGCCGGCGCGAAAACGCAATATTTATGAAGTAAGTGAAAATAGCGCAGCTTTTTATGTGAGGGAATTTAGCCCGGGTATTCAACGAAGATGCGGTTTATTGTTTTACATATGAGGTGATGGTAAATTGAAAGTTATATTGTAACCAATTCGTATGGAAACTTCAATTTTAAGGCAACGTTAATTAATTAATGTTTTACGATATTTATTACTTTTGTAGGAGATAGTGAACAGATGGAAGCGTGGTCGTGTTTACAAACTGCCCGCGATCGTTATCGATTGTGCAGGCGGCAAAGTTTTTATGAATTAACCGTCAAACAAGTAAAGAAGAACAATGAAAAAACAAACTCTTCAAACAAAAATCGATGACAATCTGGGCCAAAAACTTTGTGGAACTTCGCCGGCAAAAAGATTTATATACTTATAAAAAAGTGAGCGGGAAAAGAACTTTTCGAAAAACTTTAAATTGCGACCTTGAACCGGGTGAACTTTGTTTCAGATTACTATTAGAGAAGTTGAACGCGGAAAGTTTTTAAATGGGAAGGGGTTGATATGCGCCGGACGGGGCGTGTCATTAACTTTCGGGATAAGTATGACGAGGGAATTTCACTTTTGATTTGAGGGTTGCCCCCCGTTTTGAGTGTGGTACAGTGTACACTCTCGGATGGAGTGCGATGAACTGGGGATCGATCGGAGGCGCGCGCCCAGCGGCGGACGCCATCAAAGTTTTGGGTTGCTCTAATGAAACAATTCCGACAGCAACTTCCACAGAAATTGGGTCATTGTGTACAACATTCATGCGTAACGCTCGTGTATGCACAACGCAGATTATGTTTGATTAAATTTAATAAAGTATTAAGCACTGACCTCTCTGTGTTAATTTAAGTAGGTCATTTAAAAATCGAAATATGAGTGAGTAACTTATTATAATACTCATTTACAATTAGAAGTGCAAAACAAATAAGCGTTCCAAAATAAAAGTGGAACCAATTCGATTTAGCTACGAGTATTTCCTCTAGCAATAAAGACAGCAAAAAATGTCTTGTAAAACAATGCACCTTCACATTTCCATCTAAAAGGCATTTAAGGAGGCAGCTTCGTCAATTGCGACGTCGTTTCCTTTATTAACTGTTAACTAGCACAGGGTGTTTATGTAAATTGTTATTGCTTTTTTAAGAAAAATCCTCGTTTGACACGTTGAGGGCCTCTCGTTATTACTGAGGAAATCTCCGCTTAGGCCCGCTCGGGACACAATGGGATTTTGAAGGTAAATAAGTCTTTAAAAGAGGAATAAGTAAATTAGAAGCGACACGATAGGAATCTCCCCTATTTTTTCCGAAGGTTGGGGCGAGAAAAAAGGCGATCGCCTTAGCGTTAGAGTCGGTAGAGGATGCATGTGTATGGAGTGAAATTTTAATTTAATTACAGTTTTAAATAGTCCTAGACAGAGACAAATAAAATGTACGATTTTGTTTAGTAATCTATAATTATATTTTTAAACTAAATGTAAATGCTAAAGATTACGCTAAACATAGTCATTATAATACTACTGTTAGTGCTACGACCGACTTTTGTTTTATAATATAATCAGCCATCCAACCTATGATTTGACTATAAATAAATTATTATAAACAATGTATCCCTAAATAAGAAATCCCTAATTAAGAGCGTCGGTGGCGTTGTGGCTAGGACGTCAGACTCCCATACGGGAGGTCCGAGTTCGAAACCATGCAATGTCATGTACCAATGAGTTTAACGGTTTTTTCGAAGGACTTACGTACATTTACAGACTGCTCTGACGGTGAAGGAAAATATCGTTAGGAAACCTGCACACAGAAATAACCAGTGTGTGAAATGAGGAAGGCAATGGCAAACCACCCCATTAAATCTGCCAAGAGTGTCGTTCTATGTGATTAATTAATTAGAATGATCACGACCCTCAGCAATGAGGAATAAAATTTAGCAGATCCCTAAATAACTGCATTCATAATTTACATCATAGTTTTCAAAATACAAAGCTCCTATCCATATTTGCCTAGCATATAAAAATATCTTTAAGGGTGAGTGCGGCGCGACACTCTCGGCCGGTATCATAACAGCTGCTTCCAGCGATACCTACTTATTAAGCCATCGACCATCTTAAGTTGAGGAGATTGTCCTCCGCCATTATACCTGCTCATATTTTTAAATTATAATCTCAAGATGGATTTCGGGGAAAATTTGGCGGTAATTAGCTTTTGTTTTTATATTTCAGATATCAGAAAAATATGCATGGGTCAAAAGTTCTGACGAATTTTATAACAGAGTTTACACAAAGATTAGGCCGTTTATTTATAAACGTTATAGAGGGACCAGAAACTGATTAAAATTAGGGAAATCGAAAATGATTACAGGTATCCTTGTTATGTAGAATTAAGATATTTTTAAAATAAGTGCAAAATATTCAAGACATCTTCTGATATTTACTTATTATTTTTACAGCCCATAAGCCACGATCTAAAAGATCTATAGTGGCTATAATATATTTGTCACATTTCAAGATAAATCTACGTGCCTATATAGTTTAGTTTAGTTTTTTTATTTATCTTATGATAACAAAGTTACGCTTAGACACGTCAAGGTACAATTATTATCCGTTATATTATAATTATGACATTTAAATTATTACGTACACACTACTAGCTGCTGTAAAAGGGCATATACTTACCTATATAGGCGTCCAATTGAGTGCATTTCCTTTTTCTCTAAACATCGGTTAAAAAATTAAAATGAGACTACAGTGCATATGACGTAATTTCGCAAACGATGGCCTTATTACGTCTGAGACGAGTTCGGTCCGAATTAGCTTCGTTTGCCGAAGGGCCGACTGAATGTGACAGCTGTCAAAATACTCTCACTCAAACTGGATTAATTTTACAACTTTCGAGATTGGATGTTAAATGTTATATTTCGTCTCAATGGCAAATTTAATTGGCCGGTTAGGTGCCATCTCGGAGATGTTAGGTTCCATCTCGGGGATGTTAGGTTCCATCTCGGGGATTTTAAGGTTTTAATCGCTTGGAATTTACAGGGACGTATGGATCATTGAAATTCCTTTTCAGATATCCGAAGAGCTATAGAGATATCTTAGTTTTAAGTATTATGGCTGAAACCCAGTAACTTACCTGATAAAGATCTAATCGTGATAAACTAGTGCTGCGTCTGTCTTTAGGACTACATCGTGCATCGCATAATGTTCATCAAAATGCAAGAGGTGCTTATTTACGAAAATATGAGGTCAACCATAAATAAATCTGACTAAATAACATTCTAAACTAGTACGAATCTGGTCTAGTGATAATCTTACGTAGTGAAACTAGTAATGTCAGAAAATACAGACATTGGCAGCGCCCAGGAGGTTTTGCAAATAAAGAAGCACACACACTTGCACGTCAAGGTAATTTACAAATTACTCCCCGTATACAGGTCCCAGTAGACGACGGAGGAGTTTGTCAAGTCTGAGAATGATCTTACAAAGTATAGGCCGCCATCGCTCCCCGCGGCCGCCTCGAGGCTCCGAGGCGCGCTTCGATACAGTTTTAGAGCTATGCAAATGTTATGGACAACAAAAAAGTTAATGTCAATGATAAGTGCGCCCCCCAGGGGGCGATATCGCGCACGCCGTGTTTTTTCTTAGCGCCTCTCGAAGGGAGTTTCTTATTTACGCGGCTATTGTGTTGCCCTCTTTAAATTTACTTTGTGCTGAACTATGGTGTTGGTGTTGATACAATCCTTGATTGCAACTGTTAAATAATTATAATAATTGCTTATTACTATCTCCCCGAATGACTAGAGATCACGTCATGAATAACTGGCATACCTATTGAATGAGCCTTTAAGATAACAACAAGGAATGAAAGAATGATTAATTCATTATTTCATTCGTACACGTATCTAATTGTTTGCCTTATCGTTCCTAACCATATTTTCCTTCAACATTATGGCAGGTTTACATTTGGTCTAGTACAGTAGCGAGTGCAAGTAAAGTGCCTGGCAGTATGCACTCGCTACTGTACTTGACCAAGTGTGACCGGGCATTAGAGCAGTCAATAAAGAAAGTACCTACGTAAGTCTTTAAACACTATGGGTTTCGAGCATCCCAGCCACTACGCTATCAACGATCTACATAATACTAAAACACAGACATCATTAACTTATTAAAACTTATATTCTAATCCTGACAAGATAACCCCTCAAACGGTCTCACTCAACAAACACTACTATTTTAAGGAGTGCCCTCATCCCTTCATCTCCGCAAATTGAGTCACCATTTTGCATGGGATTGTCCTCAAGAGGCGGCAAACGACTGTAAAAAGTGGTCGTCGAGTGCAGGTAGAATTAGAAGCAGGTCTCGGATGGAGGGACCGCGAGGATTCCATTAAGAGTCTAGGGTAATACAGGTGTCTTTATATTCTACGTAATATAGGTGTATACTTGGAGAGGAAAGATTGCAGCAATGAACTTTTTTTTAAAGTATCTTATGAAGAGGCTTAGTTTTTGATCGGCACAACAGTCAAAATTTACGCATTGGACTTTTTTTTTTTGCCAAATTACATAACAATTTAATACATAATTATATAATACAATACGCATGTACATATACATACTTGTACATATACAGACTTCAGTCACGATTGATTTTTTTCGAATCGACTCGATTCCTTTCGAATGATTTTTTTTTGGTGATAAGTTATTTAAGTAGATGATAAAAGTTCACTTCATAGACCTAAGTAAAAGCTGGAGAACGCCCGCGTGGATGCTCAGATTCGTTTGCCTATATGCAATACTCGACAGAAGCTAGCTTTTGGCCTACTGTACCACAACATACGATCCCCTGAGACTTACACAAGAGGCGCTGTAGCTGACACTAACCTTCATCGATCTCCTCTACATACCTAATCTTGAGTACCGTGGGTGAAGTTTTACATGCAAATGAATTAATTCTTCGCGTCGGAGTGTGTTCGCCGTGGTGCATCGGCGGAGATGGCTCGTTGCATTTATAATGTGAGTTCATTACCTCGCCGGGCCTCAACGAGTCTGCGAGCTCCTGTAATGGGTTTGGAAGAACGTTCGCTTCAATTATGAGTTGGATATTAAATCGGCAGCTATCTGTACTACGTGTAGTCTAGTGCACTCGTTCGTTCAACCTCGAAATTATCGGTACCCTTTCGATATACTAGCAGTATGTGGGTAGTTGTGTCTTTAGGTTTAGTCTAGGAAAGCGCTTGTTCATGCAAAATGTTGAAATACACTAATGAATGGGTGCTACGTCATCGTAGCGCTCTGCTACGCGTTGTAAACAAGTTACGAGCTAGTTCGCGATATAATGTGATTTTGTAATAAATACATACATATCCAAATATAGAGCGCAGCATATATATGAACCTAGAATGCACAAAATTACTTCTTTCTTTCTTACTTACTTCTTTCTCTTATTGTCAGAGGTTTTTAGGCTCCGTAGATTTCAGATGGGCTTAGATGCAAACGTGCTGCTAGCGGTCACCCATCCTAATTCTAACCGCGATCAACTTAACTTCGATTAACTTGCACGATCACTTACAGACCACGCTGGTAACTAGGCCACGAGCCTCTCAAATATGCGTAACTGTAATAACTACTACACTAACTACTACTACTACTTATATTTCAACTATAATTGAATTTTTAATTATGTTCGGTACACTGACTGTAAAAATTTACTTCTTTTTAATTTATTAAAACCTTTTTCCCACTAGAAAAATATTTCAAAGGGAACGGACACCCTAATAACCACACGCTGTAGAGCGAAAAGTAATTTTTTTCATCGTTTACACAGCTACGAAGAAAAAAAATTGCTTAAACACAGCCTGTTAAAAACGACAGTCCCTTTAAAATTTCAGGAAGCATTCACCCGGACTAACATATTTTCCTTGAGGCGACCGGGTACTGGCGAATGTGCATTTTTAATTTTTATGCCCACTCCGTGGATGACGCGATGAATTTTTACTGAAGCGTGCTCTTTCTATCTTATTAGCTGGGGCGGGTTAATTGAGAAACAAGATTAAATACCCATTGTAGCTTGACGATAAAAAATAGTTTCTACGTGGATAAAGTTGTTGAGAGTTTCTTCTTTGTTAATAAGTTAACAATGATTGGGTTTAAAATTGTAGCATATTGTATTGACGTGAAAAGACTTTTTATTGATTTGACCAAAAAGTTACAAAAAAATTGTAATACAAAGTCGATGCACACCACGTACGACGCGTTGCACAATAGTCCACGGACTACACGTGTCCGGTTCCAGTCCCGGTTCGGTTCGCTGCATCTAATCTCGAAGCGCAGACTTCAAATGGGGGGAGGGCGGAACTCATGTGATTGGTTGAAACCGAGCCGGGGCTGGAACCGGACGCGTGTAGTCCGTGGCTAATATTTGAGTTTTACGCGGCTCACTGTACACCACGCAGTGCAACGTGTTGCACGTGTGGCTGGCACCGTCTCCATAATTATAGGTACACGGGTACAATGGACAACACATCATCACACCCTTTACTACTGTCACTATAACTTACTTGATACACGAATGTCAATGACTTATAACAAAAACTTATTGAGACATGGTTCCAAAGAGAATAGCTTGATGTGAGGCCGTACACCTAGGTTTTCATTTGTATTATAATTATTTGTAACATTTTAGTGTTTTTAAGGCATATTTTTATTAAAATTAATTAGACACAAAATAGGTAAATAATGGTTGCATAGGTAATCAAAATCATAATGTCAAACATTCGTCGTCGTCGTCTTTATACATTTGTCAGTGAAAAATGTACAAATCCAAATAGAGTTACTCCTAGTTTGAGTAGATCCACTAAATAGTCGCTCTTTTTCCAAAATGCAATTTGTCGAGCAGTGGTCACAAACATTTTCCTTGACTTCTTACCCCGGGTAAGATAAGCCCCGTCACAGCTAATAAAACATAAACCCTTCCGATATGTTTATCACGGTGTGGCGTGGACCCATGATTTAGCACATGACAGCCCTATTTCACGGCGCGCCAGCGAGCGATTTCCAAATTGAATTGATATGTTTCCGCTAACGCGGTGGCGTTTTTGAGACCGTATCGCGTATGATGTGTGCACCAAGCGGGCGGAAAAACGGTACGGATAGCAGCGGAAATATATACTACCATGCGACCATAGACACCTCTAAATGCCGTAGCATGACCAGCGTATAGCAACGGGTTTTGCTTTAGCTCGTAGCATGTGGAAACCACAGGTATACTTGTATAAATAGTATGACACTTTTCTAGTCTCAAAATAAATTTCTATAGAATAGAGTAAAGTTACTGTTAAAATTTAGTATGCTTTGATCTCTCAATCTAGTTTAATTTGATATGCTACTCATCTAATACCATATTTAATTTTGTAAGTATGCAGTAGTTCATGGTTGTGTTTAATGGAATACATAACAAAATATGGTATAAAAGCAGCGCTCGTAGCAGTAATGCTACGGGTCGTATTTCGTAGCATATAGGGCATAAAACGTACAATAGGTAGTCCTACAGTTACCCCTATGTCATAACTTCATAAAACAAGGAACACTGCACGTTTCGAGCAATAAATGTGTTATTAAAACAAAAGAGAGATATCAGTGTATTATTTTGCACACCGTACACGATATGAAGTGTGAGATAGGGGTGTAGTAAAGTAAAGAGTGCAAACGATCGGGTCGCAGTGTCAGTCGCGCGCTTACTAAGAACATTGCGCACTCCACATATTTCATACGGGATGGGTAAGTGGGTACCTACTGACTGCGTTTTATATAAATAATCTTTTGACATGGATTGCTAAAAGATTAGAACTGAAAATTGCATAAGAAAAAGTAAGGTAGTGTTTTAAGTATACATTTAAAAGGTCAATTACCTTTTTATTATATGAAATCTGAAGTAAAACATAAAGAAAATATATTAAGCGTCTCTTAGATATCACAATTTTAGTTCATGATCATCATAAGAATATCTACCTTTTAGTGGAAAGAAATAGGTTTGGGGCTCCTACTCCAACTCCTAAGTCCAACTAGGTTGTCCACGACCCTCATTTAGGAGTCATAGTCCAAACATTGCTCTGACGCAAATATAGTTGTACCATTTCAGTTTATTTGTACTGTAACGTCATGTTGCTAGTATCGTCAGATGATGCTTTTATCTAAGCGTTAATAAAAGTAAAATTAAAATAAACTGCAAGACTGAAGCCTTTGCGACGTAGGGCGTACCACAGACTAAATTCCTTAAAAAATACTTGAGCAAACTATATTCTATGCGCGCAAGCACAAAGGGCGCACCTTGCCCCGGCGACTGTATCAAAATGATAAAAATGTAGAGATCCAATAACCATTCATCCATCAAGTGTCAAGATATAATCTCGGGATGGTGGCGCGACTTGCTTAGCCCCCAGACTCGGGGAAGCCGAATATAAAAATGCCTGAAAGATTTACAGGTTTCGTGGAGAGATATCGCTTACAGATTTTGGAAGCATTGTAAAACGGCTCTAGGTGGGGTGGAAGAGCTCGTAAGGATTCCGAGGTAGTTTGCAGGAAAACGCTTCTAATATTTTATTTACTTACCTTTTGTATTTTAAGTGTTGCGTGTTGACAGTATGAAATAATAGAAATCTTCACAATTATTGGACTATTTTATTCCGGAAGTCAAACTAAAAATGACTCTATATTTCACTCTACAAAACGCATGATTATGGACTCTACTGAACTATTTTCATACTCTATTTAATAAACCAAACTATAACAAGCGATTCATAACTTTATTTTTATCTACCCCAAAACGTGAGTGCTTCTTGTAAGATATCATTTCACGAGAGCGTGGGGCAGTAAGAAATCTGTTTGTATCTGGCATTCCGGGCCAGCGAACGATTTAAATCTCTTAAGCTGACTGCGACCGGCCGCGGGCGCCTCTCGAGAACTCACAAATCTTTCATAATCTTACTAGATCCCGCGAGGGGCGTTTTTCATACTGTACTTACAGCCTTACAGGTCGAGGGCGGACAAAAACTACGCCTGAAAAAGGTAACATGTTTGTTTTTCAATGCTCAGAGCTCAATTCAAAATAACAGTTAATATGTTTTAATTTTTTTTCCTCGTATCGCATACGTATAATGTATTTATACCTTACAATATGGAGGGTACAGGTACGGCCGGTATTCATAAGCAAATACAAGCCGAGGGACCCCATAATTTTCGGTTTGCATTTTTCCATCGCGACCGCGAACTCGATTTTCACTCCCAAGGGCGAGCGGACGCTCGGCCTCAAAAATATTAATGAAAATTTTTACATAAATTTATTCGACAGAGGGGCCCATGCGTCGCTCCGAGAGCCGATGGGCCCGCTCCTGTTTTTTATTTATTAATTTAATGGTATTTTCGGTCTAATTACCTGGCTGAGGTATAATTCATTGGCTTTGTATAACGAGTATTTGTGGGCATTCGTGTGTGGAAATCTGTATATTGGCTGAAAAATTGGACACCGTGATATTACGAGGTAAATATTTGTATTTGTGGCATTATATCAAAATATACACTGGAACGCAAAAATAATGGGTCGGTTACAAAAATCGCAATATAGGATTTTGTATGGGAGAATTTGTCCTTAACATAACTAACGCCATCTTGATTTTTTTGAAAGTCAGAATTTTCTGGCAAACTACATCGTATACCCTGTCAGATCATACCACTCTCGATATCCTAGCGCATGCGCATCAGGCAGATCAATTCGGGTCTTTCTAGGTCGAAAACCTTAAAACCTTGCGGATTTTGTAACCAACCCGTTATTTTTTGCGTCCTAGTACTCCTAGTGTATGAAGAGCTAGCAAACGCAACGTTTTATTGGCATTCTCTCTGGACCACTCGTTTATTCGAAGCCTACCGGACAACCCTCGCCCCCATTTTATTGGACTTAGTATAAAAAGCAAAGCATTCTTGGCTTTAACCCTTCACTGTCGGCATCAAAAGAACAAACGCAATATATCGGGGGTTCGGCTTAATTTGCCCTCTACTAACTTTAATGCGAGTTGCCGGCCGAATGCTCCAAATTACTCCGCGATATTTTTAACGTCCGGAATGCAACCGTTTTAGGTTACGCGAACAATATTAACCGGATTGTTCGGTGGAGTGCTTAGGGTTAAGGAGCCCAGTGCTCAATAGGCGGTAAATTACTTTCAGAGGTATTTTTGAGGAATTTTGTGCACTAACGTAGCAAATTAGCGCCCGCAGTTTGGAAACAAAGTATATCAAAACGAATGATATGCTTTAACATTATTGATTTGTTTACAGGTATTAAGTAGGTACCTAAATCTAATTTCGTCTCCAGGACAGATGCATCTAATTTTTGCAAACAACATGCATGAATAAACAAAAGTCGGGGGAGTAGATTCCTAATTCGCCGCGCTACGCTAAGATTCAAATTTTTTCTCGAAATGAATTTCCCATCTTAGGGGACATTGGCTTCTCGGCGTGTTTACAGAGAACTCCCGACGAGTCCCACTTTGTTGTTTAATGAAATTATCGGTTTACCGAGTAAATGAACAAAGCCAGATTTCGCTTTCGACGGCTCGGTCAGAAAACGAGGGGAGGCTGTTTTTGTTTTCCTCTGAGGTGGTCCGAATGGACTCCTTTGTGGTATTCCTTGGCGTGGTACTTAATCAATTATTATCGACTCGTTAATTCTAGCAGAGCGGAGGGGTTTAATCACAGGCATAGCGTACTGAAGTGGAGTATAATGAAATTTTAATTGTATAATTTTTCAGACAATTATTATGTCTACTTTATCAGAAATGAAAAAAATGTTCCTTGTCATAAAAAAATAATATGATACATTAAAATATAAATTGGTAGACGGGACGGGGAAATCGAAAGATGATAATGTGTTCAACATTGAACTAATATTAGCTATTCTTCCTATTCTTTCGAGGTGATAGTCCGGACTATATTTTTCCCGACCAAAATGATACTGACGATAATCACGTTTGTAATCAAACCCTGTGCGCTTTGTCATTCTACCTAAAGTTTCACCAAGGGAACTCACATACGAGGTCTTTCTTTCTGCACGCGATTTTCTTTCATAATAAGTACAACGGAACAGTCACACTACCCCGACCAACTAACAGTTGCAATTAGAGACGCTCATGAAAAGAATATGGCGACCCTCGGCGACACTAATGGCCGTTCCACTTAATTATATCAAGTGCTTAAGTAAATGATAGCTAATTCGGAAAGAGCGTGCTCGCTGCCCCATAAACAAGAGGTGTGACTTTCCACCACTGTCGGCGATCTGTCACTTCCATTTCCGCAGCGGTCCTTTTTGCCGCAATTCTTTCTCTTATTGTTGCCTTTTCTACTGAAAAGAATTCTTTCTTTTCTTTTTTTTTATTCATCCGGTGCCTGCAATTGTCACCCTCCGCTAGTGTTTGTTGTGAGCGTTGATTAAATACTGTTGTCAAATTTAGTTATTTTTTCCTTCCTGAGTGAAAAGTTTGTTTAACTTGAGTCTTAAGAACCTTTGTACTTACAATTAGCTTTCCTTTTAGTTTTAATTTATTTTCAAAATTACAAAGGTTTCTTGTTACACCTGCTGAAAAATGGGCCTGCTTATCAACAAAAAACTGTACGGGAAGTACCACATTTCCGCATTGAGTGCCGAAATTATAAGTTACGATCGGAAGTACTCAACAATCAAGTCGCTACCTATTATATCGAATACAAACACATCGTACTTTCAAGCTAAAAGCACGTGATGAATTGATGATATTTCATGGTTTAAATTTTAATAAAATAAAATCTCAATTTAATTGGAAAAAATACTTGCTTATGGCTCATGTTGCGAATACACTCGCTGCGACAATGTGGCCCTTTCTCACTAGTTACAAATATTTACATCTAATAAGGTACCTCTATTTCAAGGCTAAGTTATGGAATAGGGATTCATTATTATTCCGCATATTATTTTGACGAGCCTGTCAAATATTTGGATTCTAAATTTTTTTTATCCGTGTCTTCGGCGTGTCGGAGCAAATTTACATTTAAATAGAACATCTGCGAGCAGGTCGACCCTCTCAAGGCTTCTACAGCGTTTTTCTTACCCGCTAATTTGTAAATCGCTTCGTAATATCGAAAAATTAAAATGCTGATGTCATATTTTACTCGCCATTTATATGCTAATAGTGAAATCTTGAATCGACGAAGGGATGCTCCTTGATTAAAATATCAATAGGTAATTTATGAGAAATATCAATAGAATTTTGTGACCATTTACCCAAAAGACTCCGTGTTGTAGAGACGTGAATACCAATAAGTGAATTCAAAACATTTGGGCGCTGACAATTTTAATTTCAGCTATTTCAATGCAAAATTTTGTTCAGTGTAACAACTCTGATGAGCTTTAATCTTGGCGCTTATCCCATTTCTCAAGGCGTAACATCACTGCAATTATTTGTAAGATGAAGGGTTGAAGACGAGCGCAGTAAACCTAATGCCGCAATATTCGTAAATTAAGAGCTTTCTCGGCGCGGGGCCCAGTAAATATTATTTTTTTATGTTAATAACCGCCCGATTGCGTTAATAAAGCCTTACATCTCGTAATTAGCTGAGCATTGTCTGCGGAGGCGGCGGAGCGGGTTTGAGAAATGAATTGAAATAATTCGTTGTAGCTTTAGCTCTCCGTAGCTTATTGTCAGTTGAGTTACTTGTAGAAATTCTCCTCACTACTATTTCTATTATACTGTCTGCTTAAATAAAAGTAGCCTAAGACAAAGATCCGAATACTTTAGTCAGCAAAATTGAACTTGGGTTAGAAAAACATGAATCCGGAACGTTGAATTCGTGAGAATTTTTGATGTGGGAACATCTATAATATCGGTAATGCGTCATTCTAAAAAGTTGACGAGCGTGTCGCGAGCGACATGCTGACTTCACACTGTGCCCGACATGCTTTAACTGGTTTCTGTCGCTCGCTGATATGAATTTAAATTAGCTATAGCTCGGAGACCAAGTAAGTGAGGTCAACGAGTGAGGTGTCGTAGGACACAGTAAGCTTAACCGCGTGTGGCAAAACATATCTAGTCCCCCTTCCCCACACACCCTTTTAATAGGAGAAGGTTTTAAGGTGTATCGAAAATAATTAGGGAATGTCAATTCGCTATAGTCAGCTAAAACTCGGATGCTGAGCAACCATACAGATCTTATGGTCCCATTTCTATAGGTTGTAGCCGAAAGTCAACAAACGGCAATTTTATGGAACCATCAGAATCCGGAATAAATTGAAAAAACTACTAATTTTTACGTCTAAAATATCTAGAATGAAATCTCATTTATGACGTATTTACGCACTTATGTTTTGAATCAGTCACGGAGACTAATCTGTGACGCAGAATTCCGCCGCGTCATCACCGCATCCCGCAACAGTGGGTCCATTAATTAATAAATTAAACAACGCTGTTCTTAATTCTGGAGCGGCTTGCCTGAGCCGCAGTGAAAATATTTGCCATGTATAAATTCTCGCCGCGGATGATGAAGACAACCAACCCTTCAACGCCGGGCCTTCTTTATAGCTCTATTTGTGTATTTTAATTACTGTCATTATATGCTAATGACTACCATCCCTTTTTCTTATCCTCCTAAATGGGTTATTGCAGACTTATATCTATATCGCGCAGTTTTGTTGAGTCGTTTCGAAGATTTAAATAATAATAATTACGTTCACAGGCTCGGAAGGATTGTTTCTTTTAATTTTTTCGACGTCGAATGTTTTGATTAATTGTTTCGGTGCTGCTCGGAGAGTTCGTTGGTAATTTGTTTTGTGTTATTAACTTGACGAGGAAGTCGTTTGCTGAGTCGGAAAATTCGTTTTATTATATTAAAGAAATGGGTGGATCGTTGATTCCTTGAAAAAATGTAGGTAGGAGACAGCAGTGGTAATTACTCTGCTTTAAAAATTGTCTAAAATATTTCTAACTATTAATAACTTCTTTGATATTTCGATTACCGCCAACCGAAATGTAAGTAATGTAAATGATGATTCGATTTGGATGCGGGTTATTTTATTTCGTCGAGATTGTTCTTAGCCAAGTCTGATAAACATTTGATCAGAGGTTTCGAAGATCTTGGAGAATGTTTGATGTCAGATAGGATCTCTGGAACGGTACCATTTAGGTGGTTCGAGTTTGACCTTAGATATTTAGGACCATGGTGCCCTTCCCACAACTGGAAACTTGAGGACATTTTGATGACCAGGAAAGAGTAAAGTTTTATTTTTTAATTTTGAGTTATTGTTGACTGTTCCTGATTAGCAACCGGTGCATGGCACCGCCCAACTGTCTCGATTAGTGAGTCAACCCGGTCGAAAGGTTGTTCGGCGACGACGGCAGAATGCGCTTGGATGGGTTTGATGGACACGAGCGGAGCAGCTGGCAAATATTCGTGACGGAATAATTTACAAATTTAATTGACAGTCTTTTGTTTATACTTTTTTAATATATACAAGTCACCTTAAAGGAAAATAGACACAGAGTTAACGTTTGAGTGTTTCTCAAAAATTACTGGACCTATTTTAAAAAATTCTTTCACTAGCGAGTAGTATAAGAATCGATACCTACAGTAGGTAGGAGAAAATTTCAAATTTATTTTTGCTTGTGTATATTTTTAGATACAGGTGACTTACATTAAAATCAAAGCTACTGTAGGTAGATAAAGTACATACAGTTAAGGCATTAAGCTCGCCTCGTGTACACCTTTTTTGTGCATTAAAGTGTAAATAAATAAATAAATACTGAGGGCTCTTGCTGTCCACACAACACGTACATTGAGATTATGTATCTTTCTACTTTTCAGCCTGTAGTAAGGCTGAGAAGCTCGTAGCCTAGTTGCGAGCACGGTCCGAAAGTGATCGTGCAGGTTAAGTGACGTTGGCGCGGTCGGTATCTGGATGGGTGGCCGCTAGTGGCATATTTCATTTGAGCTCCTTCGTGCCTCGGAAAGCACGTTAAGCAGTCGGTCCCGGTTGTTGTCGTTCGTCAGCAGTCGATAAGCCATGTCAGAGGCCTACGGGCGGCCTGAACAACTCTGACAAATAGGTTGGCCACTAACCATACGATAAGCAAGCAAGTCTGTAGTGAATCATAGTAATCAGACTACAAGAGCGTCATTTTTGTACCGTACCGTAGCACATTAGAATGTTCCTTATCCAGTACTGTTTATAAACGAGACGTCACAGAAACATTGTCTATACATATACCACCAGCAATATCTTATCGTGAGAAATCGCACCCCACAAAAGAGTGGTAAAGATGCAAATCGGCGAGACCTCGCGTCTTAACGACACACATTTTCTTTCCCTCGTACGTTGAAATCTCGGAATTCTTTAACATAATCATGTGTTGAAAATATAACAGCTTTTTAGCGAGGGGTGTTTGATAAACTCCTAGTTACGTATGCGTTGTTCGTCGTAGGAAATAATACGAACACGTATTTAGCATAATCTTCAGCAGACGCATACCGCGGGAAATAAAAAGATTAAGAAATGCTGTCAATGTGTTTTCATAACTTAAATTTCAGCATCGGCATCCTAAGGTTGGGTATATAACAAAAATTTTTATTTATTGAGCATTAAACCATGCAAGGGTTGATTTTTTTTGAAAATTTGGTATACGTACCTCATATATATAGCTATGACGCATAAACAGACGGTAAGTATATAAAAAAGAGTTAATTAATTTGATACCGGTATGATATTGCAACGGAACGGCAAGGTCGTAGTTTAATATCCTGCTCGCAAAAAAAATTCAACCACCTTTTCTCATTTATTTTAATATACTTACTGCTACATAATTTTATTTTTTTGTACGAAATTAGCATACTTTTTGCAAGCAGTTTCTCTGTTCGAATTTCTAAACACATTTAACTTTATTTTGACGCAAAAATATTAAAAAGGATTTGCATTACAATGCTGCTTAATCATGTACTTATTCAAAAGTGTGTTTGTAGAATAAACATACGAAATCCTTCACAAAAATATCCCCGTTAAATTCAATTCCGAGGGCTTCATGAAAGAAAATTCATATTTGTTGGTATCCCGCTAAGCGATGCACAACATATCAATAAAAAATTAGCTTTGCACGTCTCCCCGCCGCTGTGGTAAAAGCGTCTTTACTGTTTTTACCGTAATTTTACCGTCGTGAAGACATCGCCTGTCCATATTTACCGGCATCGTTGCTTTTTACGGAGCGTCATTCCGTCGTGTTTACGACCACGTCACCAGTTTATTGTTATGTTACAAGAAAGGGGTTAATGCTGCATTTTTGTATCGCTGCAGGTGTATCAGCAACGTTATGATGGCAGTAGTTTAAAAATTTACTTTAAAACTACTGCCAGCATAACGTTATCAAGAAAATCATGAAAGAACATCATATTTCCTTATATCATTCATATTTCAGGCTAAAATCTCAACACGAGAGCGCCCATTTGAAGTCGCTTGGCTTGGCGCGTTCACATATTTATTGCCATTGAAAATTCAGTTCTGAAAATGTATTCGGGCGTACGAGCGTGTAGCATGTTTCCTTGTCGCATTAGGCATAAGTAGTGCTCTCTCCACCCTATTAACGGTGATATATGCGACAATTCTTTTCCCAAATCCGCGAAACAGAAGGGAGGCGCGTCATATCGCGCGCTCCACTTCCACCGTCGCCACTTTGCGTGTGTGACGCGCTAATTCCGACCTGATAAATGATTTTCGCGGGATTCGGAATTGGAAATTTTTAGGTGATTCGTCTTCCAGTTGTATTTGGGTTAGATAAAAGGTGTGAAAGGAAGATTGACGGGAAAATTTACGTTTGTTTTTAAAAAAGAAACTAACTCCACATTTAGTACGTATAAGTACTTATAATTAGATTGAGATTGAGCTTTACTTTCTTAAAATGTTTGTTCACTGATTTCTTGCGAATTTGTAAGTATGAATGAATGGTATTCTGCGCGCCATATCTCACTTCCTTATTCCACCTTTACGATTAGGGAAGTAAGCGAAAGTGTTTCGTATGTAATTAGTTTTTTAATGGAAATTGCAATTATCTTTATAAAATTAGTAATCTATAAAATACAGCATTTCCCAAACCGAAGACACCACAACGAAATATGTATGTTTGACAAGGTGGGCTGTTCACCCCGCGGGCGATTTACGAAAAACCTTTACGCAATCCAGACTAATAAGAAGCGAACACGAGTCCCAAACGCGATTCACGTGTTCAGACAAAAACCGGCGATGTTCCCCTCCGAAGACACCCGTGTGTGTGATGTATGCAAAAAGGGAATTGAATAAGGTGATTTCGTTCCGCGGGGTCGCTCCCGTAGGAAAAGAATCCGAAACGCGGTAATGGCGAATACAATAAATTTTCATAAACAAATTGCGATTTGATGGCGGGGCATATCGGCGCGGCGCGCGGCGCGGGCGCGTGTGGCAACTCCCAATAAGGATTGATAGGGAAACAATGTCGCGACACTGATTGAATGTCAATTTGAGGCTGGCACGTTGCGGGCTGTCGCTGGAATAATTCCGTGTAATGGCGTACACGTCGCCTTAACGACGTGTGGATCGGCGACGGCGACGTGCAGCGTGCGGAATAAGTTTTTTATCCGTAACTCGTAAGAAATTCAGCGATGCATTTCCGATTTATTTTTGGAAAAAATATCTGTTGCAAAAGACGTCTTTCGTAGCAGATGATTAATGTTCTATATCTTCTACATACATTTGTGTAAATAAAACATTTTAAAAAGGTACCTGTAGGTTGGTTGCATAGCAATATAACAATATTCTATAAGTATTACAATTTCATGTAAAAATTCCGCAGATGGTACGAAATAATTTAAAAGGCAAAGGTGTGCTAATTTCTAAGTTGTAGCGCACCTGTGCGACATATCCCGACATTTACTCGGACATAAATTAAGGCAGCCCTACCGCGTCATACGCAGGTGTCATTACCTACACACGCCGTAATAAATTAAAGAAAAATAATTCGAAATTAAAAATCAAAGGTAAGTACTCGTAGAGAGCTATTTCGGCCGTAAAGCATCAATGCTATTGTTGGGTTTCGGTTTGAAGCATAAACGAACGCCCGGTGAGAGAGACTATTCTTTTCAGGTTTGAAGGGCATAGAGAGCCAGCGTAATTACCGGCACATAAGGTACTAAGTCAACATGGTTAGCAGCGCATGAACAAACCTCTAATAACATTATAGTGAGGTGAGATGGGCGACTGTGATCACATCAGGTGGCCGGTTTGATAGTCTGCTCTCCTTAGGCGCAAAACTTATACAAGAGGTGTGCCGGCAGCGCGCTGCCAGCGCTACGTCAGCGCGCCGCTTCTGTCTGTTTTACACCCGTCGCTTTCATACATTTTGTATGCAAGTAGATTAAGAGTTGGCGCGCCGGCCGTTGTGCTAGCGTTCCGCCCCCTTCAAACTATTTTCATACAAAATATATGAAGTGAAGCGGCGAAAAAAACATACACAAGAAGTGTGCCGACCGGCGTGTCGTCAGCGCACCGCCTGTATTTGTTTTGCGCTTTATAAATACTAAGTTATAAGTACACTAATTCGAATGATATTTTATGACATCCCAAACTACCATATTATTCTGTTTCAATCGATTAATTGACGGTCAGTTTCTTTTGGTTTTTGGTGGGAAATTGTACAGATTGTGGTTTTAGATTCAGCGACAGGCTATTTTGATCGATTTGGGTTACGTCCTCTGTCAGATTCCATATTCGTCAGAATGAGTTTCCAATATAGATATCCTAATATTTTTTCATTTATCCCATTTATGACTTGTAAACTTACAATTTTTACGTACAAAAGCTTATGATAAGCTACTTAACCCCCATCGTGTGTCACATATGATGCCACTTGCCACCTCGCTACTTGGAGGAGTCACGAGGAGTGAAGGAGTTTTGACTTGCAAAGCAGCCGCGCCGAGATTTTTCAGGAGGGGCGGTAATGACTGCTTGATGTGTTCCATGCATGTATGGTAAGGAGACAGGTTATTCTTTTTAACCCCCCGATCAAGAGGAAGGCGTGTTATAAGTTTGACGCGTACGTCTGTTTGGTTATATGTCTGTAGCATCTTAACTAAACAACAGATGATCCGGATTACTAGGATGATTAGGGGTTTCCAAGAAATTGGAGTATGTTCGATGTCATATGGGATCTCTGGATCGGTAACAATTAAGTGGTTCGAGTTTGAGCACAAATGTTTAGGACCATGGTGCCCTTCCCACATCTGGAACCTTGAGGACCTGATGATGACAAGGAAAAAAGTAAGGGGATCTCCACAATGGTAAGTTGGGGGTTTCCAAATTTTTTATTTTGAGTTGTTAAGATATGTTTTTAAGGTGTGTTAATATGAGAAGTGTTGTTTACAGAAATAACATAACTTTATTGCGACTGTCATTAGATGCGAGAAAATAATACTGAAACTTATTGCTCTATGTTTCAGTACACAATAATATAAAATCAAAATACAGATATTTTAACATCAAAGAAACGTTGTATAAACCAAAAGGAAAGTCACTGATATTACGCTGCGTTGCTTAGATGTTAGCTAAATTTTCAAAATATCGTGCAAAGTTTGAGAAACTCATGTAACACACAAACAGGGCCTTCTCATTAGGCATTCAAATACTATTTCCTTCGATATGAAGGAAACGGGATTGTCACAATCCGCATTGTTTCAGATCTCATAACGCGTGGCCCTTTGACTCGACATTTCCATACCGAATGACAATACAAAACGACATATAAAGCCGTTTCCACACTTGGCTAGCTCCTAGGCGCGCCACCTTTGATGCGCGTATGATTGCCCGCGCCCGCGACACATTGGATCTATATTGTTGTCTTTTTCAAGTTTCGTAATAAGGGATGAGGGTGTATTAAAGCCTTTTATCCGGCTCGTCACGCCGGCTCGTGGGGTCGGGAAGGGTTTAAGGTGAGCAAACATTAGCTCTTTTACATTTTTGCAATTTCATCGACGACGCCTGAAGGCTGTTTACAGTGGCACGAGTTTGCAATGTTGAAGAAGGTTTTCGAAGCGTTACAACTTTAACTGTTTTTAAAAGGGTTTTGGAAAAGTAAACGAGCTTTTAATGTTCGCTTTTGCACTTGGTTATTTAGGTATTCGGAAGCTGAAAGGGTTTACAGTTGAGTACAAGGCATCACGAAATCTCGGCTAAAGTTAAGCTGCTAGGCCCGAGGCCAAGTCTCACCGCCACAGACTGCCTGCAAATCTTGGCTGCATTCTCGAACATTCCAGAAGATGTAGCTCGGATTAAACGATGCAGTATATTCAACAATTACAGTATATCCGGCGTCTCGTGCAGGTAAGACTGCATATTTCAGAAGCGAGACAATATTAGCCGCAGCACTCGAGTGGAAAATGAGACTGTATTTGGTGCCTAATTTATAATGCTTGTAATGTGAACGTGTGCCGTACAGGTGCAGGAAGCTGAAAGGGTTCCTGAATCCGTTTCGAAACTTGGCAACCTTATTTTCAGAAATTTGCAAATATTTAACAATAGTTAGCTACATACAAGGGCGTTACGTGTCCCACTTTTGTGCCTTTATTCTACTAAGCAATGTCAAATGTATTCAAGTTGTGAAAGAAAGCATTGATCTAACATAATAAGTAAGTTAAAATAAAGACAATTGTTAAAAGAATAGAAATGGTAATGGTAGATCATAATGTGAAGGATGGCCTGGGGTGGTACCACCCTCTTATCTATTTCTGCCGTGAAGCAGAAATGATTGCATTTCTGTGTTTCGGTTTAAAGGGTAAGAGAGTCAGCGTAATTTCCGGCACATGAGGCAATCCATCTTAGTTAGCTCAAGGTTAGCAGCGCATCAAAAACCCTCTAATATTAAAACAGTGAGGTGAGATGTCTATGGGCGACGGTGACACTTACTATCAGGTGGCCCATTTGTTCGTCTGTTCTCCTTATTTAATAAAAAAAAGAGTCTGTTCTTCATGTTTAATACCTACTTCACTTTAAAGTGAATTTTTATTTTTAAAATATTCTGAAGAAGTAAAAATAGTCGAAGGTGTCTACGAATTTAGAACGACTGCTCTTGAAGCTAATTTCCTATCGCACTAAAAATTATATATTACTTTAGGAAGGTGCTCAATGCAGAGTGCAGCATTAATTACCACCATACTAGCGTGAAAGAAGCGTCGGTGCGACGCGGCGCGCCGCGGGCGACCACAATTCAGCGATTGCTCATAATTCACGGGTAATCTGCGACATCGCTGCATCCTGAGCCCGATAGCACGCGATTCTACACCGCAGGGCTTTGTTCTAACCGAGGAACGTCTTCTGTCTTGAAATTAGAAGCAATTTTGTTTTGAAAATTGTGTATAAATTTATACCGCTGCTCTGCACAAAGTCTGAAAAATATGCCTTTGAAAACGTTTAGAAAATTATCTGTAGGCTGTAGCTTATTTTGGATTCATAATAATAAATCACTAATAATGAATGAAGTAGATGTCTTTTTCTTCCTAAACATCTGATACAATTCTGAGCTTCAAAACCGATGCTGCAAAGTAGTATAAGCATACAAAGAATGTTATAAATTCACTCTCCCACTCGTAAAGGTAAAACCATTCCGTAACTTTATATCAAAATAAATGCCGTCATTAAAATGTACTCTATGTTTAACACATTATTCTAAAAGCACGTGAGCCACGAAACCCTTAAAATTACATTCGAAACACTGCTCCTTACCAACTTTCCCATAAGAGCCCATTATTTACGGAGCCACCGTACCATTAAGATTCTCCACATATCTTCGAAAGGCGCGTTATGGTAATTACGGGTCGCCATTTTATCTGGCAACTCTTCGCGATTAGAACTCGCGTGCTCTCGCTCGGCTGCATGTAGAAATAACAAGTCCGCGAACTTAGTTCGTTTCTGAGCAGCGCGCGTTCTGAAATTAATTCGGATGGAAGATATCGGGCGGCGCGATAGCGGTTCCTTCCGCGCCATTTATTGCTCGTGTGGTGCCGGGTATCGGTGAAGGGGTAAAGAATATCAAGATGTAACGAGCACCAGCCGGAAGGCTCGCAAATGAGCTCGCCGACTTATCTGTGTTAATGTAGGTGAGGGTTAATTTTGTCTTACATGAGCAATTTTGGAGATACTGCCTCCCCGTTCCCGACTTACATTTGTTGTTAGTGTACGATCGTGCGATGATTACGTTCTGTTTCTTGGTTTCAAGTTCTCACTGAAAATATTATAATTATTTTTGAATTATAGTCAACATTGTTTTCTCATTTAGGGACTCTGAATAATTTACCACCATTGCTAATAAATATTTCATCTTATCTTATGATCAGATAAGATCAGATCTTATCGTACCTACCCCATTTTACACACTGGTCATCTCAGTGTGCAGGTTTCCTCACGATGTTTTCCTTCACCGTTAGAGCAGTCGGTAAATGTACGTAAGTCTTCGAAAAATACGAAAACTCATTGGTACATGGCACTGCACGGTTTCGAACCCGGATCTCCTGCATGGGAGTTCGGTCTCCTAGTCACTGTGCCACCGACGCTTCCTTGCTAATAAATAAGTACCTTCTGATCTTTTCGATGATATCTCGGAACGTTCAAGTACCTAGTCCTTACAAAACGCTCCACGTTTGCTAATTTATAACTACTTAAATATTCGTTAAGATTCGTCTAGACAAAAGGAAAATATGGTATCCGTCTGAGGCACGAAATGAGTGCGGTGGCACGCAAATAAGGACGGATGGCGAGTAAACACGAGTCGCGTATATTAGGAAATGAAATTAAGTCTCAAGTGCAATCTCATCAAACCGAACACTGCATAATGCACTATCTAATACAATTGTAGTGGTACAATTAAAGAGAAGAGGTTCTGTAGTGTTCTCTTTAAGGTGGAGAATGTATGATGGCGTCTCGACTGAGACCTGCGGTATAGCCGCGAGAGTTCTAGATAACACGGAATTTTAAGACTACTCCCAGATAATTTTTATTAATGATACCTTTATACTCGTACAGTTTTGACTAAAGCCAAAGGTAAGATTGTTTGAACGATTTAGAAAACTATATTTTCTCGAAACATATTTTTAATTTCACTACAAATACCTATTTTAGTTGAGTTAGGCAAAGTAGAGACTTTAAATTTAGCTTTTAGAATATTTTTCTAAGCGTTGAAATATTAAAAGAAATCGGAAGAAGTTAGTCTCATGTAAAATGCAGGAGGAGAGGCGAGGTCTGCTCTAAAGCCACTTGCACATATTCCAAGAATTTGTTATCGGAACTGGCTAAGTTCTAATATTTGTTGTTAACGTAAATTCTACATATTTTCCGCATTTTTGTTGCGAAAGTTTGCCAAATATTTGACACAGTACTTTACAAATAGTTGGGATAACTTCTAAATTCGAAATGAATCCTCGGTAAAGGCGCGTACGCAAAACGTTTGCGGTCGTAGGTGCGAGCTCAAAGGCTCGTTCACACGATGCATTGCGTCAAAAGGCTTGGCCGAATCGTGTCGAGGGCGGGATATTTTGACCACAACCTAGTTGCCCGACGACCGTGTTTGGTGTTTTTGAGTGATAAACGGGTATTACCATTGAGGGTTTATTTCGAATGGGACTTGAAAATGAAATCGGTATATTTAGTTCGTTTCGTTCGTGGTTTTAGCGTCGCATAGGTAACTCAATAACTTCAACGTAGGAAGTAAGAAGATTATTAAAAAAAAACCGAAGCACGATTCTGATCGTGCCTATACTTTTGGGCAGGGAACCCTCTATGTACGGGCGGCTCTTTTCTGATAAAATTTTACTACTGGATAATATGTAGATTGCAATTGTTTTTTGTGTTGCTCGGGATGTCGTTCGTGCTGTTGGCGGTACGCCTCTTTTGAAAAGGAAGACAGGGTTTCGTGTCAAATCAAAAGTAATAACATAAGTTTAAATGCTCATTGCTATTAGATAGATCGACGTGCGCAAAGTAACTTGCAGTGACTGAATGTAAGACTTGCAGACGTATAAGCAGCAGTGGACCAGAATACGCTGCTAATGATGATGACCATTAGAAAACTTTTAGTAAAACATTAAAGATCTAACAAATCCACTTGTTATACAAAATAATTACCTGTGTAGTACACTAGTCAAAAGGAATAGTTAACAGCACAGAGCAAGGCGAAAGGAGCATCAGCAAACTGAGCTGTTTACGTGAGGGCTGTTAGTAAACACCCTGTGAACGCCCTCACCTCCTGTTTGTGCTGGACAGTCACGATTGCCGTGTACAATTAGCCACAGACGTCTCACCTGCAAACCAAGCAAACATCAACAGCTGTAGAACACACTTGTGTGGAAATCTGTACTCTATAACCCTTGTAATTAGATCGGTGAGAACTTTAAACTGTTTATTGTACGGAATAGAATGCAGTTGTATCTCTGTGTTTGAGAGTGGTGACGCCGTTTGAGTCTCATTGAGGTGGTGCGGTAGATGGCTCGTAGTTGGAAATTGGACAATTTAAAACTCGTGAAATAAACATATGCTGTATAACAAAGCTAAAACTTTTACGATACTTTCATCATTCATATTTTTGAAGCAATAATTCTTGCGATTTATTGTAGCATAACTAGGAGTTATTCAGAATTCAAGCACCTGAATACAGTAAAAATAAAAAAGTGTACAATCCGGAAAATCAGCCTCCATTTTCATACTGCCCCGTCAACCCCTCCATCATATTCGCAATGTTGACTTCTGGAAACCTCTCGACTCGACATGATCATAACCCCCCGCTGCATCCAACAACCCTTCTACATCCATAAACCGGCTACAAATCTTAGCGAGCATTCGGCATCTTTATAACCCGAGTACGACGATCCTTTAACCCAACATAATGGGTAGGTTTACTGAGAGACCCGTCGTAAAGTGTCCCATCCACTGAGCGCTGTGCCCAACTACGGGACCCTTCGAAATTTCACGAACTATTTGCCCCGCACTAGCCCTCGTTCAGCTTTTTTGTCGGGCTTTATTGTCCGGATTTTCTGCTCACCTTTATCGTTATTGTGTCCGCCCGACTTCATAAAGGACCGAGACTCACTATTAAGACCTCATAACCGTGGGAAAATAGCTGAACACTTGAGGTTTCGTATCGGGTTCTTTGAGAAAACTTTCGCTTATATTTGTCTATTTTTAGAAGCTGCTGTAAATAAAAATACTCGTATTTGGTCAATAAATCGTTTGGTCAATTGGGCGGAATGCAATGGGCGTGTTAATTGGTTGGGTGCGGGAATGTATCGCGTTCGGCCGGGGATCGTCGAGTGGACAGTGAGCAGTCATTGCGTGAATGATAATTGCCCGAACGGGCGCCCGCCGCATAAATTCAGGCTATCGGTGCGGAATTGAATGGAAGCACGGCCCGTGGTGGTGTCACGGATATTGGAATGTTGGGTGAAGGATGCGCCGCATAATATAGTTTGTAGCCACTATAAAGAGTCATGTCAAGTAGAAAACGTCATGAGCTATTCTTTTGTGTCCGTACCTAACTCATAATTATGTACATTTTCAATAAATAAATAATAATAATAATAATCAGTTGGTACCATTAATATTGCCTACTCAGGTATTTAGTTCCCGGGCGGTCTAAGTGGGGTCTTTTCCCATCCGTCGTAGGTAGACAATCATGGAGAAAGAGTAGCGTGCAATGGTTGGGAGGTAAAATACACTTCTCAGAAAGGGTCCAAGGTACGTAGTCCAAAAACAAGGTAAGTAGGTACATACATTGCTATGATACTCCAAAAAAAAACATTCTAGAGTCACAGTAAAACAACAAATGTAAAGTCACGTGTGTTTTTTATTCACACTCTGTGGAGTTACTCAACGTGATTCATGTGTTTTTAGCATCAGAACCCTTGGTAAACACCTAGATATCACGCTGTTTACTTGAGATATTTTATTGTTAATTCTCCTAATTTCCTACATCCTTGTAACCCTTCCGCTGCTACACGGGAGCCCAGTGCATACGATCCCCGCTGAGATAAACGCATACGATTACGCGCCACAGGTGGCGTATAACATTTTTCAGTCGGGACGGGCCATTGCCTGCCCGGCACGCTGATGGCCGGGATTAATTCCAGGCCTTCGCGCGTCCATTTGCGCAGTTTATTTTTATTGAAAACCGTGGGAAAATGTTTTCATGGCATATCGGATTTGAACACGCAACATGTTTATTGGAGTAGATGAAAATATTTTAAAGGGTTAAGGGCGATTCTGTTGATTTTATCAGGTAAAAAAAGCTACGAAACCGGTCAATATTTTTGTAGTTATTTGACTGGATCGTCCAACCAATCGTTAGGTATTTATTTATAAAACTAATAAAATCAATCAAAGACGACAGAAATAATTGCAAAGAAAAAGGTAGAGTCGTAACACATTCGTTGCTTAAACAGATGGTATAACGCATCTTTCACTTTCGCGGGTTTGCTGGAAGAAATCTCTTTTAGAGATAAGTTCACCCTTTGTACAATGTCTCATTTTAATTGTTTTTATTAAGTCTATTGTTGTACAATAAAGTGTAAATAAATTTAATAAATTAATAAAAATTATACAATAAAGATGCACCAAATACTGTCTTACGAAAATACTCAGATATCAGAAATTGACTTGCAAAGACAGTTTTAGTGCTGATGCACTCAATTTTTTGAAATACAAATTTGAAGAACCTCTTCGCTGAATCAAAAAATCTTGTGACAATCCAGCCAGCCCACGGCATTACCTATTCACACCGAGGCGGGGGCTCAAAATAATTATTGCCCGCTTGACAAATTGCCGGTAAAGCCTGAGTACGTGTCGCTAGAACAATTTGATACAATTTTCACCGCCTTTCCTCGTACGGGCCACCGAATTTGCATATGCGGGGCGGGCTTATGCAAATATTTTTTTACGTACTGTTTACCTACCCTACGGAAAAGGAAACACTTCGGGCGCGCATTTTAAAAAGATTTACGCTCTTTGTCGGATCATTAAGTGCGGAACTAATTTGCTTACCTTTGAAATGTGTTAAGCTTTGTCCCGTGTAATTACTGTAGGGTAACCGTCCCCGTAACGTGATATGCAGATTTTCACTGAGTCAACTTGTTGGTTTTTCCTAGCGGCTTTTCTATCCTTTACTTTCACGGGATTTTTATTTTCATTGTTAGTTTTATTCATATTGTTAGTTTGTATTAGATTATAAAAAGCACATACTTTACATTACAGGCTCAATTTTTTTGAGCAAAATAATCCTCTGTAGAAAATCAATAAACGAATAAAATATGCTCCCAATGCACTAAATAAAAATATTTGAATCATCAAAAAGTTAGGTAAAAAGTAAAACCTAATCCATTTCGCAGGAAATATTATTTACGCAGTAGATTTTTTTTAATTTTCACGGTGAGCAAGGGCGTAACTTCTGAGCGATATTTAGCATGTGGGAATCGTCGAAATTAATTTTTCTTTGTTTTCTCTAGTAGGCTGGCACGGGCGTTATTAAATTTCCTTGTGTTTTTTAACACAGCCGTATCATTAGATTGAGGGTTTCCGTCAAGAGGAAATTGTGGCGAGGGGAGCCAGAGCTCCTAAACATATTGAAAAAATAAAAATCCCGGCTACTTACTATATTATACCCCTACGAACAGTTGCTCTACGTACCATTAGAAGGGAAAGGGCTGAGTAAAAAAATTAGATTACTAAAAATATAATCTGCTTTTACGAGTACATGTAAGAATTGTATTGAATTGTATCTTTTATATATTTTACGAGTAGGTATTTTATAGTAAAGTAAATTAAAATAATAATTATTAGTAATTCTCTTCTATTTAATTGCCTTGCAATATCTGTATGACCCAATGGTTAGCTGGTAGAAAATGCTGCATGGCATTAAGCTCGCCTAATGTACGATTTTTGTGCATTAAAGTGTTAAATAAATAAATAATTGTATCAAGTTTTCATCGAGATTTACTGCAGAAAATATTTATTCGGAATTTAAATAAAATATTATTAATTGAATTGTCGATTTTGACTCAAATACATACCTACTTCATTGCCTTTAATAACTTTTTTATAAAGCTACTAAACTTCCCAAAGCATCTCAGTCTAAGTAGACAAAGTGGAGCTACTTTCCGGCCCGCCACCACACCACAGAGCAGAAAGACGTTTGAAGTGGTTTCGTGTAATAAGTATCGCCGCGACAGACTTTCACCGCCGGCTTCGGGAATTTCACCTTAAATATACATATTACATTACGTGAAATTGCCCATTTTTTCCACTCTCCACCCTAGCAATTAGGGTTCCTTGTGTATAAATATTGCACGGCCCTCATTAATGTGCGTGTTCGTTTTAGTACACATTTTTACGGCCGGCTTTTTGGCGTCTGCAAGGCACAGCGTCGTGGGATGTAATGAATAATTAAGACATGTTGTACAAGGGAAGTGCCAGTTTTTTCCTTCAAGGTTGCGGGACAAATGATGGCTTTGGGACATTGAATTAATGGCCGTTCATTTTTTTCTTTAGATTAAAAAACTTACCTTGGTCGGGCGATGGCATCCGATGTCGTAACGATGCCTGAAACAAACAACGAAATTAAACTCACATTACTTTTACTAAAATTAAATGTAAAATTAGAGGAGAAGCGTGCAACTTTCTTTTTAAATTAAAAATATAAAGCACTCGAATGATTAAAAACCCTCGCTCCGAGATTGCATTTCGACAATTAACGCATTAAGACTTCTCTCGCCAATAAAGAGCAACTCTCTCTTAATTAACGGTCCCTGTTAAAAATTGAGTACAAATTCAAGTAGCAACCCTCCCCTAGCGGGGTGGGACCTAGTGAATGGCCTGTAATATTTTAGTTTGCTTGAAACAAAAACGCGTCTCACCCTGAGGGGTGGAGTGAGGAGCCACTCGGCTCCTCGGAGCTGTCACGTAGACACAATAAGCCTTTTAATTCGATTCGTCAAGACGGACTCACGAGACAAAGGGCCCGAGTTATCATTCAATGGGGCACTCCTACCTTGTCTTATTACTTCGCTTCGGTTTTCTTCTGAGGTGGACTGGGGCGGGTACACATGAGATGGTAGCATCGGATTGGTAGAAGAATATAATTGATATTTTGAGTTGTTTTGTCAAAACCGTTTTTATTTCATATAACTCTAAATTAAAATTTAAGAAATCCTCGACGTACCATTGTGGAGACCCCTTACTTTTTCCTGGTCATCATCAGGTCCTCAAGGTTCTAGATGTGGGAAGATCATTTGAGCTCAAACTCGAACCACTTAACTGTTACCGTTCCAGAGGTCCCATCATAGTTCAACATCCATTATTATTATTTTCGTAGTACTCCAAAATGTTAGAACCACTGATCCAATTTTCATCTAACATGGCTAAGAACATTTAAAAAGTTAGACCTGCAGTGCCTATATAATAAATAATATAATAACCGCATATAAATAAATTTCATATTGAACAAATTTTGATTTGTTTTCAACGTAATAGGGTTATTCTATGCTAAATAAAAATTGCAATAAATGTCATGAACAGTACAATCTAGAGTTTAAGAAACATTTCAGCTGATAAAATGTAGTAGATTTTCAATAAGTAAGGATTCTCTCAATAAATCATGTCAGTAAATCTCCGAATGTGTCTTTGAATTGCTGCGCCCGCGTGCGCCCGCATTCGAGTGCACTTGATCCCGTGTGTCGCCGTGACCCGACTGCCGATTCTCGGCTAACAGCTTTATTTGTTGCCACCGTCCTTTTAAAATCCCTCTCGTCATATTAACTAAACTTGTATTTGGTGGGTTTATTGTTTATCGCATCTCGTAATATGTGATCACCTAAGCTGCACATTCGTAGCGGACAGCCTCTACGCCGTAGCACGAATTGTGTAGCCGTAGTTTTTTCACTAAACTTGTATTTGGTGGGTTTATTGTTTATCGCATCTCGTAATATTTGATCATCTAAGCTGCACATTCGTAGCGGACAGCCTCTACGCCGTAGCACGAATTGTGTAGCCGTAGTTTTTTCACTAAACTTGTATTTGGTGGGTTTATTGTTTATCGCATCTCGTAATATGTGATCATCTAAGCTGCACATTCGTAGCGGACAGCCTCTACGCCGTAGCACGAATTGTGTAGCCGTAGTTTTTTCACTAAACTTGTATTTGGTGGGTTTATTGTTTATCGCATCTCGTAATATTTGATCATCTAAGCTGCACATTCGTAGCGGACAGCCTCTACGCCGTAGCACGAATTGTGTAGCCGTAGTTTTTTCACTAAACTTGTATTTGGTGGGTTTATTGTTTATCGCATCTCGTAATATGTGATCATCTAAGCTGCACATTCGTAGCGGACAGCCTCTACGCCGTAGCACGAATTGTGTAGCCGTAGTTTTTTCACTAAACTTGTATTTGGTGGGTTTATTGTTTATCGCATCTCGTAATATTTGATCATCTAAGCTGCACATTCGTAGCGGACAGCCTCTACGCCGTAGCACGAATTGTGTAGCCGTAGTTTTTTCGCTTTAGTTCATAACCGTGTTCAGTAAATCTTATCAATTCGTTGTACAGAAGCATTAAATAGTGCTAATATTAGAGTTTTTCGTGGACGAGTAACATAATTATTGTGTGTAGTAATATTTTCTGAGATTATGGCAATTGTAAGATATGAGGGCTTATCCCGAAGAATTCAGTTTGACAGTCACGAAACGACAATTTTGACAACGGGTCTCGAAAACCAAGCTCCATATACAAAAGTGCCACGAATAGTCTGACAGTAACAGAATTTCAGGCTAGTAGGCAGAGGGCAGACGCACACAATGGATGGAGGATTGGACAAGCAAGTTTTCAAATTAAATAATTGTACATTACAATAAGTAATTATTATTTTATTTTTTTTCGTTTCCGTACGAGCTCGGCAAAAAACCTCACAATTCCGTAGGCAATCGGAAAATTTGAAATAAATCTGTCGTTCCCTTTTACACAGGTATCAGAGAGATGAGAGAGCTGCGGATTTATGGCATTGCCTCTCAAAAACTTCCGGACATGACCGGAAATGTGTGGTAAATTATTTTGTGATGGTTTCCGTATATTAGACGAAGCGACAAGAAAGGCTTTGAATAACCAGATTTTCGTATAGTAATTGTCAAAAAAATCCTACGGGATAAGCCCTCTGCTCTAACTGACCACACTCTAAGTTATATCCTAAGTAGTTATGTTATTATTTATTTATTTATGTTTTTACATTTATTTTAAACATATACATAAAATAGACAGTCCACAGAAATGGTACCCCATTTGTAGTGTGGGCCGATCGACGCTTTTACACGTAATTTGATTCTAAACCTACCCATAGATAACAATAAAAGTATACATAGAAAGGAAGTAACAATATATAAGGTAACTATTAATTAATATCTTACATTTGGCTCCAGGTTAGATAGGTCTAATAAAAAAATTATCTAGAAAATGTTCTCTGGCCTAGATACGAGTACCTAATAGTGCAGGTCAATAGTATAAGTTTACAATATTGTTTTAGTAGGTACTGTTTTATTGCCAATAAATTATTTTGTATTGTATTTATCCAGTTTCTTTTTAGTGGACATACCCTGTGCAGTTATTTTGAACCATTTTTAATCAATTCAAGCTATTTTTAATTAAACTCTGTAAACGCACAATGTCACTGTGACCTTTTAATTTTTGCAAGCCATCTGCGCCAATCTCAAACGGAACCCATTTAATTAAGCGTCTGCTATTAGTTCTGCCCCTCGCTCCTTGATTTCCTTAATTCCTGTTAATTCGTACAGCCACCACCAAGATACAGAGTGAATGGATTTGGTACAGGACATATCATACAGTCAGCGCATTCAGTACTTATTTGTACTCAACCTGGATCGAAAAGGTGGTGAATGAGTCCAATATAATTGGTGAAACCAAAGAAGCCTCACTCCTATGGTTCAGTCATGTCGCTGGGTTGGAGGAGGACAGTTCAGTTAAACAAGTGTATGTGGGACGCTCAGTCGGTCGGACGTCCCAGATGTGGCTGAACGTTGGCGCGATGAAGTGGACAAGGACCCGCGAAAGCTTCATGCGCTTGACTGGCGCGAGGAGAGATAGCGATGGCGATCTTCAGTACTTACGAGGACCTATCGAAGGCCAAGTTTCATTTCGGGTTGCTGCGCCAACGGAAAAGTAAGTAAATAAAAGCTGACATGTCAAACTTGGTGATTACGTGGCATTTACATACGAGTAAGAATATAGTGATAAGTTGTCAATATGCTGATATGGATACAACGTAACGTTTTTGGAACTTCCATACAGGATAACGGATAATCGCTCAATCTTAAGCGCAAAACAAACACAGGCGGTGCGCTGACGGCACGGTGGTAAGCACACCTCTTGAGTATGTTTTTCGCCGCTTCATTTTCATATATTTGTTTGTTTGTTTGTAGTCTCTTTATTGTACACACAAAAAAAATCACAGAAAATAAAAAACATTAAAATATGTACAAAGGCGGGCTTATCCCATAGGGATCTCTTCCAGCCAACCTTTGATTTAGGAGAGTTTAGACTACTTTTATATTTTGTATGAAAATAGTTTGAAGGGCAAAACGCGAGCAAAACGGCCGGCGCGCCGCCTCTTTATCTACTTGCATACAAAATGTATGAAAGCGACTGGTGTAAAACAGACAGAGGTGGCGCGCCGATGCCACGCCGGTCGGCACACCTCTTGTCATATACAAGAGGTGTGCCGACCGGCGTGCCTTTTGCGCCTTAGGGTAGCTTTACATTCCGATCACTTTAATATCGACATATCACGCTGCGGAAAATGAATTAAATATTCAAATGTCCTTCAGTGTATCGTATCCAGATAAATTATTACTCAGCGGATTCGAAATCAAAGTGACAGTCCGTAGTACTGCCACGTCCGGCGCGGGCAATCAAAACAACTTTGCAGAAGCTGATTAAAAAGTGCAGTAAATACACAGTGACTGCTAAAGTAAACTGTTCAACACATCTCTATTGAAAGCTTCAAGTGGATTCTACAGCACATTCAAACTGGAAAGCCATAGAGTACCAATGTGATTTATTTTTTAATACCTGTACCACATTATTGATTGTAAAGGATGTTAGATCCTAGGATGATATTTTGTTTCAACTAATACATTTGTTTCTTTGTTTTAAATATACATATTTATTTATTTATTTATTATTACAAAAAAAAATCGAGCTTATCACTCTTCACACATATGATAAAGAGAAATTTATTTATAACAAGGTTTTTCTTCAGGTATGAGTGTCTTAGTTCTGTTGGACACAAATTTGATAAGACCTAATTTACAGGGTTTTTCGATTTTGATTTTGGAAAGAAAGAATATAATAATATCCTTTGAAAGGTATATTTATTAATTTATTTATTTTCTTGATTGCAGGAAATCTTACAGCTTATACATTTTTTAAATAGTAAATGCTCTTTTAGTATTTATATGCCATTACAAGATTCCACTTATCAAATTATAAAATTTTCTTTAATAGGGAAAAATGACAAAGGAGAATAATAATACACATACATTTACAACTATAATAAATTAATAATAAAATAACAAATATTAATTAAGGATTACTTAAACATTTGTAAGCTATAAATAGCAGATTTTTGCATGGCCTTAAATTGTCATACGTAACACCTAATTTACAACCAAAAATCGGACAAACAAATGTATTTCATTTCAATTTTTTTAACTTGAAAATAGCTTGTAATAAAAATAATTAAAAACACATGATCAAAATAGTGACCACTATGGCCGACATAATAATTACGAGTAGGTAGACGATTTCATTTCAATAGGATAACATATAATATAATACATATACGTGGTAACTTGGTAAGTGGTGTACGTAATAATAATTTATTATAATAATAAAATATATTTTACAATCTTTACCATAAATCATTAAAATTTCGAATTATTTCAACATGATCGTATCAAAATGAAGTTTCCTTAAGCATATTTTACAATAAAAACTCGATCATTAAAACCAATATCCGAAATGATCTTGCGCAAGCAATATATCATTCCGTTAATTTCGGCGAGCAGTCACCGTCCCGACGAATCTCTGTTGTAATTAACATTCGCCATTAGTGTAATTAAAGTTATCTTTTCGTGCGAACACGTTTTATATTATGATTAACGTGACGCTCGCTTATTGCTGTTTTGCTTTTATGGATTGTTACGAATTTCTTGAATAAGACTTTGAATATTCAGATTTTCACCGTGAGTTGCAAGAAACGTTCTTAATGTTAATGTTAAACCTTCCTTAAGTTCCGTTGCATTTCTGTCTTCCTTAAAAAATACCGATGTACCGATGTACCTATGTACCTTTTTACTAATGTGAGAATGAATAAATACTCTTTTATTATTTTATTTTATTATTATTATCATTTCAAAATCTTTGGGATTCACAAATTTCAAAGTTACTTTCACGTCATTGTATCGAAAAAATAACAATTAAAAATCTAACAAAACGCAGCTTAACAATAGGAGCCAACAATCTGAAAAATATCACATTAATTATAGTCTAATTAAATGGCCATTAAATCACGCTAATTGCGCTCTCATAGCGCTTTTTGTTTTTATTTTGCGCCCCAATTTTTTTTTGTTGAGTTTGAAAGCGTCGCTGCGAACGGAATTCCTTTATTTGCAGCCACAAACAGGCTGTTTACTAACGGCTCACAACAAAGGATGTTTAAAAATTATGCCCGCGATAAATTAACGAGAAAATGGGAAATATGAAAACGTTGTTATAGATAAAGGGGTATGTATGAAAGTCAAATAAATAGGAAACAAAATTGTCAAATTACGAGTACCAAGTGGAATGTGTAATTTAACATATGATTAATTACAACTGGAATGTAGAAAGGTTATTATATTAGCCTCTTCAGTTTCCACTTCCACTTTCATCGTTCAATGAAATGTACCGTACCCTCACCTCGAGAAAGTTGCTCAGTTATCTATCAAGTATAGTTGAACCGTGAGTTGCATGAAACGTCCATAACGTTAAGGCTTCCTTAATTAATTCCCGTTTCATCTAGAGTATTGGCGTAGAAGGAGATAGAATGAATTTTAATGAAAACTCAACTTTAAGGACGTTTAGTGTAATTGTCGAACTGAATATAAGTTTCGAGATTTAAAAAAAATATAATTTCCCAATTATATAGCGCCCCAAAAATAAGTACTTAAGTCCTTCCTTCTAAGTCGTGTTCCTCATTGCTGAGGGTCGTGATCATTCTAAGTAAATAATCACATAGAAAACTCTCGTGGCAGATTGAATGGGGTGCTTTGCCATTGCCTTCCCCATTTCACACAGGTTATCTCAGTGTACAGGTTTCCTCACGATGTTTTCCTTCACCGTCGGAGCAGTCGGTAAATGTACGTAAGTCTTTTGGAAAGACCGAAAAAGCTCATTGGTACATGGCATTGACCGGTTTCGAACTCGGACCTCCCGCATGGGAGACCGACGTCCTAGCCACGATGCCACCGACGCTCTAAAGTACTTAATACCTACAGAACAATTTCCAATTAAATGACTCGGGTCTTGCTACTTTCTTTTTTTTTTCGAATTTATAGTTCTCGCAATCAAGATTTATCTTTATATAACAATTTATTTGGTCACTCAGTCCAAGCAGATAGATCGAGGCATTTAATCATTAAATAGGATGCCTGAAAAAGCTCTTTGATGTTGCCGCAGGAAGTGGCCGTCTCTCCGGAGCCATTGTCCCGCGGCGTCGCCACGCCGTGGTCACCCTACCCATATTCTAATTGTTTTCTTTAGCAAAGCACTCACGCCACAATGGATAATGACACCAGCTTTGATCTGCCAATGGGCGTTCGTGTGTTACCGATTTAACTTAGGCAGTACATTATCTATTGAAAGAAGATGTGATGATACAAAAACTGCGCTGGTTATTTGCACAAGTCCGTGGCCAGACATTGTTTTTGGAGTTTTTAGTTTTAGGGAGAGAAGGGTGGAGTGAGAGGTTCACAGGAGTGGGAGTCAATGGGAGTCAAGTCTAAATTGAGGATTTGGAGTGTACATTTATATCATCGCCTTTCCCCCTGACTTACATGCCTAAACCAATGTGCGAAAGTTTACTTGATTTTTTATTTAAAACAGTACACAATGGTAGAGTTATGCGAAATTGTTAACTGTAAAAGGCTTTATGCCGGTATTTGTTACGTGTACTTCTTTGTACGTTTCCTAAAATAGAACATTCCCATCGAAAAAAGGCGAAACTTTCACAATTTGCCTCGCAGAAGGAAAATTCCACTGCAGAAGAACCGAGATTGTAAATTGCGTAACAAGCATAGCCTTTGTATGGTAATGGTAATGTTTTTAATCGCTGCGCAAGAACACGTGGTAGGCACTGTAGGCTAAGGGCCTACCACGTGTTCTTGCGCAGCGATTCATAACTCTCTTCAACAATTTCGTTTGCGTCACCCGCCACGTCGAAACAGTCGCAGCTGGCTATTATTGTCGCAAGTTAGACATTAGCCTTTCGCAACTGAAAACCAAACCGAGAAACCCTTTCGAGCGGCTCCGGTCACGTAAGTTGAAGACACGTGACATTTCGAAAACGACGTGCGGAAAACAAAACACAAATTACGAGGCCACGAGTCTTTGTATGCGGCAGTGGAGCTGGTTGTACCTATAGGTATTTGCCACTGTGTGCGTGCGCCTGAATTAGACGCGAAACTTTCAAAGTTTTCCCAAATTTCTGCCCCCACACCCCTACCCCCTGGATCGATAGAGGGCGCCGAGCGAGCGAGCGCGAGTTTCGCATCTCCTCATGAAAATACCGGACAACACTTGGCTTCAGTACGTTTCATGACGTGTTTTGTGGTGAGAATTGCAGTATTTGCAAGGATTTTGCTTGTGAGATCTGCCAACGAGTGAATATATAATTCGACACTATGTATACAAATTAAGGATTATGGTTATTTTTAGTACGTGGTAGATCCAAACTAAGACAGCTGATTAAATATTACTTATGTGGGTATAATGCTACTATTTGTCGGTTATAAAAGCGATACGGAACATTGAATAACTACCTACCATAATAGTTTTCAAGATATCGTCAAAGTTTAACGTTAGTCGTTCGAGAGGAATTAATGTGTCCCTCGTAGCTCACCTTCGTTATAAAACAACAGAACGGTATAGCACTGGGAATAAGATAAGCAACATCGCGTGAGTAGTTCGAGTCAGTTCGACCCGTACCAACTGTCACCGCGCAAAACAAGAGCGACAACTGAAAATTGGGCGCGTAAGAGCCAGCATTGTTTGCCATTAATTGAGGGCTTTGCGATGATCTTCGTGCTGCCTCGGAGGGCCCGAGGGCGACACTCCTGGGAGATATCGGCTCGCCAATCGCGTTGACAGCGACCCTCCGGCCTCCAGTGGACAGCCGCCAACTCGAGGTGGGAAAAACTACCGGCTGACACTACTTAACGAACAGGGCAGCGCCCGGGAATTTTCTTGAGTGCTTGTTAATGTTTTATGGGCGTAACTTTTTCAAAGTAGTGCGTAGATTGACGCGCTAAGTGTACCTACATAATTTAACACGTTTCCCCTCGGACGTATGACTCGTTCATCGATTCCATTTCAATTTCTACACAATATAAACGGACACGCGTCCGTGACGACAGATATGGCTAATTTTATTGTAATAAAAATCCAATTCCGGAAGCGGCAATAAAAAGCTGAGAGGTAGAGAACTTTTCTGATTTATAACAATTAATATTTGAAATATTGACAATATTAAGGGAAATGGCCGACGGCCGACAAATCATATAAAAACCGCCCCGGAAGGAGGAAGCGCTGGCCCGCTGCTCGGGGACTTTATTTGGAAATGGAAAGTCTAAAAAATAAACGACAGCCGAGTGCGGGGGAATGATTTATACGGAGCGGCCACTGCGCGCGCGTTCGATTATCGAGATGATATTTCTCGATATTAAAGTGTTGCCAAGAGGACTGCGGACAATATGACCCGAGGAAGATTTATTGCGCAATTCAACGTGACGTCAACGGCCGTTACGATTATTTCATTATATTGTCGGCGCCGTAAAAACGGTTAGCGTTTTATTTTATTGCTGGTTTGCTAACGGATTTTTATTTCAATATTTTATTGCGTTGTAAAACGGGGCTGCAGTGGGTTTTGCTTTGACAAATTTGAGCGCATCGCCGCCTCGGGAGGCGAAAGTTTCGCCGCGATAGCGGACGTTAAGCCGGGCCCAACTTTACTGATATCGACGTCCTTCCTACTTTAATATTTTGTTGTACGTAAAATAACACACTACCTATATATCATCTTAGAAAACAATTTTTAGATACGACATACCCAAATATAATTAAATACTTACTAAATTCTCACTCTACCATTAAAGATGATTATTTACACGACACATTCCTACCTAATGGAATTCAGTCTCAATAGATTCCATCTAAATTGTACTGAGAACCCGTACTACCAGCGTCAACCAGCATGAGTTAACTTGCGAAAAGTGTTTGTTGTGAAAAGTGCGGAGTTTCGCGGCGGCATGTCGCATGATTTGTGCGTCTCGCCGCCGCGGGGTCGGCAGTTCGAGACCCGTGTCGATTGCACGTGCTCGCTACCTTGCACAAACACTGCGTGTAAAAACAGAAAAGTTATTTCCTAGTTGGCGACTTTGTTTTAACTGTAACAATGCAATTACCAGACGGCAGCTACTTTTATTAGCATCATTTTTGTAGCTTCATGTATATTTTTTAAACAATTTTTATGGCCCATAAAAGTAAGACGTTTCAATCAAAGATAAATCTCCTAGTAAGATTTTTCTTCATTCACTCCTATTGTAACTATTGTAAGTAACACCATAAGAAACATGACGCAGTCCCGGTCCTGAACGACTTGACTAAAAAGACTATGATATATGTCGCTTGGAAATATGAAAATCCCTCCCTATGCGATAATCCCCCGCCTTTGTACATATTTTAATTTTTTAATTTTCTGTGTATGGTGTGTATACCCAAGCCACGTATGCCGCATGCATCCGGAAAGGTGGGCAAAGATCGCCATGCACTGGGTGCCACAAGACGGACAGGGCGCCGAGGCAGGCCCAGGCGTAGGTGGAAGGACGATATCGACCACTTCCAAAAAGGATGGTATAAGGACGCCGAGGATAGGGAAAAATGGAAAGGAGGAGGGGAGGCCTTTGCCCAGCAGTGGGACAGCCTATAGGCTATTATAAAAAAAAAACTGTGTATTTTTTTTGTGTGTACAATAAAGAAACTACAAACAAACAAACAAAATCCATGAAGGATGGAACACGCGACAGCTCCTAGCGAGACTATTTTTTCTTCTCCAAGGTAAAATCGATGGACAACGATAAAGAATATGACCTCTGTCAATCTTTCGTATATGAACAAGTTGTTGTAAGAACTTTCATTTTCAGTTTACATTTCATTTTCATAAAATCTAAATTCCTCGTTTATCTACCACGATTTCTGTCTTCTTTATCATTAATTTGCGCAAATAAGAAGAACCATAAAAAACTACCTACACGTTGTTGTATCAGATTCGTCTGATGCGCAGTATAACCCCAAATCCGAACCTTTCACGGTGCCATAAGCCCGGACAAGCGCCGGAGCTGGCTTATTGAATAACTGCATGAATCACGCGGCATGCTCCACTGGACCCCCTACGTTTGTCAGTCGAATATTTCCGAAGTGTCCTTTAGAGATCCGTCGAAAATTCGGTCTCAGATTCTATTTCGGTCGTCATTTTGATCGGTATTTGCACCGATTCTACGGTGTCACACGCTAAACTAAAACATCGCTAAACGAAACGTCACTCCTGACTCTTACATCAATCTAGCACAGTTATCAGTAAGCGTGAGTTTCATTTACCGGTCAGGTAGGAATCGGTGCCTTTATGTGGGTAACATTTTATCTGTGTATCCGCAATATGCACTAAGTTACAAAGTGGTCAAAAGTGGCTCGAAGTGGTTCGTGTAAATAATGCAGCTGGTGCTTAGTCTGCGCACTACCGTTAGACTAAATCCATATTACTTACATCTGGTTATAAGTCTTGAATCTGATTCTTCACGACTCATCGTGCAAAACTGCAAAAGAAGCACCTAACAGTAGTGAGCTTTATAGTAATGCCTGTGTTTCTAATTATTATTGTAAATGTAAAGAAGGTTTGGTTTCAGTTTCAATTAAAATGACCTCCGTGCCGACTCTATTCTGTACGTTCCTCGGTTTCCGCTCTACGGGCGCGGTCTCTTCACTTTTTATCCGGTAATGCTATCGGCGACATGTGTCCACCGTCCACAGTCTGCCATCCGCCGTTCACCGTCCGCGAACACATTGTCATGATGATGAGTTTCCACATATTGTTGGCTAATGTCATTTGCTTCACGCTCCGTTGGTACGACAAGTTGTAAAAGCGTTTAGGTATAACTTAAGTTCGCATAATGAAAACTTTCTTGGTATAGCGTACATCATCTCTTGCAGGAAACATAAGTGTAAAGTAGAGTCGTTTTTTTTAAGGATACAAGTAAGTAAAGTACAACTATGTTTCAGGTACTCTACAGTTTTATCAAGAACTACTTCGTTTTGACGATATGGTACTTATCATCACAATTTCCTCATGCAGCCATACTAAATGAACAACATGCCATATTTGATACAGTTTACTTACTTCATCATGCAGTTGTTCGGGAAGATAAAGACACCACCAAGAAACGTTGCTTTTCGCATCACTAGGGAGATCTAGGGCTGAAGTGTATGACGTAAGGATTGGTGTTTCTATAAAGGATATAATAAAATACCTGTATTCGATATTGAATCGCCCCGGTCATTGTAAGTAGGTACTTACTTTGTTACACGCTGCATCGGTTATTAAACAATGGATTTTCGATGGATATATGGTCGACAAAAGCAAAATCCGAGCACAGGATAGTCATTCAAAGCGAAATCAACTCACGATTCGCTCATTGTCGGGCTGCGACTTATCGCGGAATTCAGCCGGTCGCACACCGAGCGAAACTTATCCGTGAATGGCTCGCATCAGCGGAATTTGTAAAGAGTAGACGTGTGTCGCCTGCATATGGCCAGGCGTTATCTTGTGCGGCTCTTGGGGAAGTTCTCGCCGTGAATGGCATACGAGGCAAGAGGCCGGAACCTAGGAGCGTAGTGGGTGTGTTAAGATATAGTCTGTGATGAAGGTTTCAAACCTGAATATTGTGAAATGAAATGAATTATTTCACAGATATGTGACCCAAAGTTTGCAGAGTATATAAGTTCCTACATACTGACTTACATACTTACAAGCATGGGTGAAAGAAAAAGTAGTAGGTTTGTCCCTTCATGCTTACAAGTACTACATACTGACACGACATAAAAAAGTATTATGTTACTCCATTTTTCAATTAACTTATAAAACTATTAAAAATGGCACCACTAGAACTTATGTGCCTTGTTTCAAACCAAAAAAATAGACAATTATTTTCCCATTCAAAAAATCCACAATCTGTAGTAGTACTAACAACTAGTAAATGTTAGTAGCAAGTCCATTGTGTCTAAATGCGAGAGGCATGTGAGGGAAGGTTCCGGCGGTTGTGTGTGGGACGTCAGAACTGATCCGCCGAGGCAGCTCTTCAAGCTTTTGTTGCTTCTGAACAGCTCCGGCTTTATGGTTTCTATAGAGAGAAAATAATTAGTGGCATATTAGTGATCGTTAAAAGTATATGAAATTATGAAGACGTTAGCTCGTCTTTTCTGACATACAGGGTTTATTAGTATTTCGAACATTAATTCTTCCTTACGGAAAAAAATGCTACGTTTTGAAATCTGAATAAATCAATTGAATCAATGCTGGGAGGTTTGCCATCGAAGGTTAATTTTAAACGAGAACCAACTCAATAATATCATCCATCATTTTATTATCATTTCATTTATTTGCTACACATTCATGAAAATGGTAGGATTTAAATTCGTACATAGATAGGTAGGTATTATTTAATTATCCCTTGATACAAGTCGGCACGGCTCGTGTGGCGAAGGGTGACCTGTCTGAAGGCTCGTCAAGGGGCGGCCGTCTCCCGCCCGTCTTAGCCTGACCTAGCCATCTAGCCGTCTAACCGCATGCTACACAAATTAATTAGTCATTCAATGCCTCTATTATTGTCTTGATAGTCTCCAACAGGAATTGCTATTCAAGTTACTCATACAATACGTGTTTGAGTAAAGGAAAAAGACCCAACAGTATACCGAGAAGTAATTAATCAAAATCAATAGTTCCACCCCTGGTAGAGACCCAAAAAGAGGACAAAATTCGTAGGTACACAACCCAACACAAATGGACGCAAAAACAGGATGGCGAAATAATTTGAATACGTAACGAATCGGAGGGTAACGTACGGTCGAGCCATTCTTTAACTTACTCTCCTCCGGATAAAGAGCTAAACTTGTTTTTAAGGGATGACCGATCGTGAAAATTTATGTATCGCGAACAGTGCCGCCGGCCGGACCCCGGCAAAAAGAGGTATTCGCAAGGGTAGATACAGGAAGACGGCAGATGGAAGGAAGAATTATGCTCCCCGCAGGCTGATGAGGCGAATGTGATTGTGAACTTTCGACGCTATGCAAATCGGACAAGCGAGGCGATACACGGGGTACCGTCCCACCGGATCCTGTCGCACGATACGACGCTTTTATTTACAGATTTGAATTGGCATATCTACAACCGTATCGGGGTATACACTTATTGGAAAGGGTATGTTTTTTGTTGCAATGACAAGGTACGCGTATTCGTAGCAACTTTGTGTAAACTTTGATAAATGTTGCTACAGTTCAATATATTCAAATTGATTCATTGAGCAGCGATTGATGGACGAGCAGCTTGAGAAAATACGGGAGCTTATAATAATATTCCACCACCTATACAATAGTTAGACGTGCTCGATATTTGAATCATAGGTCTGTTTAGATAGGGTTAGTGGTATTTTATAGAAATACAAATGAGTTGCTATGCTATGGAGTGGAGGAGCTCGGCGACCCGTATGCCGAGTGTGCCTAGAATAAAAGGGCCGCATTAGAATAATTTGCTACCGAACGAGCCCAATTCTTCACATGGAGAGGCCTTAAATTTCACTATTTTACATACTCGGGATTATCATATCTGTGCGGGTGTCGAGGGCCGGGGCCCGCGCCGGCCGGCCCCTACTTTTTGCGACCCGCACTCGACCTCTATCGGCCGTTTCTACTCCGAAATATTTAGTTGTTACTTTTTGTTAGCCGGCACGTGAGCGAATTCTTAATCATCGTGAGCTTTCTATTTCCTTTTTGTGAGAGGAGATGTAGGCAAATTTATATTACACTACTTTCACAAGCATTTATACGAAGAGAACGTCGATTTAACCCTTAAAGAGCTTACATTTCTGAACAGAACATTATCACTTCACCCGGTCTCACAAATTGCTAAAATGAAATCTCACGCATAATTTCCACACAAGACAAAACACGGATTGGTAGACCTCACCACGACACCACCTCACTTAACCCCGTAGCCGGCCACGGTATTATTGTTGGCGCTAACCAGGGCGCCAGACGAAGCCCCTCAACCCGAGGGGATCGCCGAGGTCTGATCGAAGGTGGGCGAATTAGCCCAACTCTAAAACCTCAATTAAGTCTCGTCTAGCGCGCATTCAGAACGACCGCGTCCAATTATCGCGGGAGAAGCTTTGTTTCGATTTAGAAACCGAGTCTCGCTTGTTTCGATAGAATATGGAGCTGTGAATGCGTTGGTGGTAATTTTAGAACGCTACTATTATAAGTTGAGTTCCTTTTCAATAGAAGTTGCTGTGAAGCGGTTTGCTAAAGCGTTCACTAATTTTCGTACCAATATTTTGAAAGATGATTTTGATTTCTTATCAGACATATAAGACTGCAAAAGAAGTGTTCATTCACGGTTCT